>JAOPSE010000108.1:4897537-6172604 GCA_029449295.1 Zea luxurians | reverse complement strand
TAGTTACTTCATTCAAACTTCTATAATCAACACACATTCTCCTCGAACCATCTTTCTTGCTCACAAATTGAACTGGGGCTCCCCAAGGGGATGAACTTGGGCGAATGAAACCTTTTTCTAGTAATTCTTCTATTGTTTCTTCAGTTCTACTAAATCCTTGACATTCATTCTATAAGGTCTTTTGAGATAGGTGCGGTTCCGGTAATAATTCAATAGAAAACTCTATATCACGGTCAGGTGGCATACCTGGTAATTCCTCCGAAAATACATCTAGGTACTCACACACTACCTTGATATTTTCCAAGGGTTTTTCTTCCAAGTGATTTATCACTGTCTTCCCTTTTGCATTTGTTGACATGTCTGTGCTAACTTGGACTCTTTCGCCTTGCGGACTTATCAACGTAATTGTTCCGTTAGCACATTGTATCACTCCATCACAACTCTTCAACCTGTCGCATCCAAGAATCACATCAATACCGTTGGATCCTAAGACCACTAGGTTGACTGAAAAATCTATTCCTTGAATCTTGAGATTAACATGGAGGCATGAGTGTGTGGCCTTCATGTTACCTACTGGTGAACTAATATGTAACATCTTCTTAAGGGGGTACTTGGGTATGTTATGTTTTTCCACAAATGACTCAGTTATAAATGAATGTGATTGACCCTTTCTACTAGTTCTTGGAGTTAACAAGGAACATACCATACACCACGTTGGCATCCTCAGGCACTGATTCCGCTGTGACGTGATTGACCCTTTCTCTACTCTGGTTCTGTGGAGCTTTGTTCTGAGCAGATCCACGAGCGGGGGTGTTTTGATCATTTCTCTGATTATTGCTTTTCTGAGGTGTCTGCTGGTTGCGCCTTGGGCAGTTGTTAGCATAGTGGCCCAGCTCACCGCACTTGAAATAGCCATTGGGTTGGACTGGTGCGTTGTTGCTTCTAGCTTGCGTGTTTACCGCGCCACCTTGACGATTCTGTGAACTACTACTAGGCCTCTGGTTGGTCTAAGAGTTGTTCCTCTGCTGATTCTGACTTTGATTATTTCTTGGCCTTGCTGTCCAGAGCGTTGCATCTGATAATTGTTTCCACCCTGATTTCCAGAGCGAAACTGTGAACCTTGAGCGTTGTTAGGCCGGGTGTTCCTGGACTGACCTTGGAACTTCTTTTATGGTCAGACAATTCCTTCTTTTACTTTCAAGGCCAATTGCCTTGTTCAGTAGAGTCTAGAAATTGGGGAAGGTATGACTCTGAAGTTGATAGTTTAGTGGTCCAATCAGTCCTTCCATGAAATGCTCTTGGCGCATCTCATCCGTATCCACTTCCTCAGGGGCGTAGCGTGAAAGCTGAGTGAAGCGATCAAGATACTCACTGACAGACATATTCCCTTAAGTAAGGGAAAAGAACTTCAGCTTCATAATTCCTGAGGGAATATGATGAGCGCGGAAGTTCTCTTGGAACTTCTGCCAGGTTATTGTATCCGTGTTGGGGTGTGCCGCTGTGAAGGCATCCCACCAATTGGACACGGCTCCCTCAAGTCTTCCCGAGGCGTACAAGACCTTTTCCCGGTCGTTGCACTGGGTGATGTACAACTTCTTTCTGATAACCTTGAGCCAGTCATCGGCATCTAAAGGATCAACCGCATGGGAGAATGTTGGCAGGTGATGGCTCATAAAATCCAGATGTTTGTCTCTTGCCGGGGGTGCATTCTGTTGTTGCTGCTGATGCTGTTGATTCAGCTGGTTCTGCTGAATCTGTTGAACAGTTGCGGTGAGTTCTTGCAGAAATTGCATCTAGGCGGCGATGAACTGTTCCATGTTGGGGTTCGGTGGTGGTGGTGGTATCTGTTGACCACGCTGGTTCCAGTTGTTGTTGGTTCCTTAACGCGCGTTCACCATCTATTTGGTTAGAAAGTGAAATCCTTAGAAGAGTGAGGAGTAGAAAAGATTCATCGGCATCTAAAGGATCAACCACATGGGAGAATGTTGGCAGGTGATGGCTCATAAAATCCCGATGTTTGTCTCTAGCCGGGGATGCATTTGTTGTTGCTGCTGATGCTGTTGATCAGCTAGTTCTGCTGAATCTGTTAAACAGTTGTGGTGAATCCTTGTAGAAACTGCATCTGGGTGGCGATGAACTGTTCCATGTTGGGGTTCGGTGGTGGTGGTATCTGTTGACCATACTGGTTCCAGTTGTTGTTGGGTCCTTGACGCGCGTTCACCATCTGTTTGGTTAGAAAGTGAAATCCTTAGAAGAGTGAGGAGTAGAAAAAATTATAGAGGGGAATATCCTAAGTTTATGTTTTTTAGGCTCTTATGGCCATCATTCCATAGACCATTGCACTCAAACAAAAATCCAAATCAAGCATAGCAACCAACACCATCACATGGTTGTTATTAATATAAAAATAACTTTTAAAAGAGTATCATCGTCTGACGCAAAAACTAACTTATTACATCATAACTTAAAAATTTTCTAGAGTAGCCTGGTGACGGATCTGAGCTCCCCATAGTGAAGCCTCTTGCGGGGAGGAGACTACGCCATGGCAGGGACATGCGCTTCGGGCGGATCCCGTCCTTGAAATTGGGCTTCCAGGGCTACAATCCTGGCATGGGCATTCTCCAGCTCCAAGTGCACCCTAAAGAGATCCAGGGTGGCACTGTCCAGGTCGGGTCTTGAGACCGACCACTATACCAGCTAGGGTTGTTGAGGCGATCCCTCACCAGCTCACCTGGACGATGCTGGTCTAACTTTCTCCACTCAGACGCAGAGGAAGATGCCTAAACCTCGTGTTATGCAGCTGCTGCTGGTAGGTGTGGCTGAGCGACCATAGGGTCCGTCTGGCAGCATCACTGACCGACGGCAGCGTAGGTGGATAGTGGTGTCAGGGACTCGTGAGCAGATAGAGTCCTGGAATCCCCTATCACCTGCATCCATCACCCTGACGTGGATGTGAGTGATGTAGTAGCAAGCCCGGGGAGGCTCACTCACTCGCCTTGTTTCGTACAGGGGGTGGACATAGGTGCCCTAGCGCGTGCAGCACATCTTGCAGCAGGTTGGGGAAGTGCCACTTCTCGAACATTGATGTGTAATGTTCGACAACTGGACCAAACCCCATGAAGTAGTCCTGCTGGGTGTAGTTGGCTTCCTCGTTGACATGTTTGTCTTCTCCTTCGTCGTCGTCGTCATTCTCGTCATCGTCGTCCCCAGAGTCGTCGAGGTCATCGCCTCCGGGTGCAGGAGCTTGGACAGCTGGTGTAGGCGGTGTCGATGTCGATGACCTAGCTGCGAAGGCTAATGACTCTGCCAACGGAGTGGGCGTCGGCAATTGATTCCTCCGAGCTGTCCTCTAGGATGACTCCATTCTCCACTCGAATGTGAGGGAGATCCATCGGAACTTCCTCGACTACCACTAGGTAGACAGGGATTTGCCGTGGCGGAGGGGCATAGCTGGTGTTGACACGGGTAGTTTGGAGAGTACGAACCATCTACAAGAGAAATGTCAACTTAGTTGAAATTTTAAAGAGGTAAGGCTGATAAAATAATTTTATAAGAATGAAATTAGCAAGTTTTGAACAACTAGGCTTTCCATTTCTAAACTAGTCTAACGACCTAGGGTCAGCATGGGCTTTGATACCACTTCTGTCACACCCGGTTCCAGGGGGCAGAACCAAGCGCATAGCATATGTGTGCCAGGATCCATTTCCACATATATGTTGACGTCACAAGTGTAATATATCAAAAAGACAATGCAATAGAGGCGTAAAGAGAGGAGAATACTTTATTACATCATCTGAATCATTGTATCTTTAACAAGTATCACATCAAAGTAAAGGCGGAATTAAATAACATGGGCAATCTCCCACAGAAAGATGACTGACGCATCGTTAGACTTAGAATTCATCGTCGTCAAAATCTCCATCAAAGTCTCCAGCATCAACCTCTGATCAAAATATTAGCAAGGGTGAGCTCACTTATGGTCGGGGCTCAGCAAGTGGGGGAAAAATTAATGCAGGTATAACAAGGTGAGGCTAAGGTTGAGCAGTAAGCATTTTAGTTGATCAACATTTTATTAACAACACTTGTCTTACTAATAAGTGTGAATCCCAAGTATCCCATTTAAACAAAGGAATATGAGTATAGCAAAACACTTAAGTGAAACCACTTAAGAAAACCATTGGCAGATCATCGGATCTCAATTTATTTCCATCTTCAAGTTCAATTATCATGTGAGGAGTCCATGGTGCTCATAACCGAGAGCACGGCTGATATATCAGTTTTACACTCTGCAGAGGTGGTACAACTTTACCCACAAGCCATGTATCCCATCTAGCTTGGGTTGATCGGACCCTTAAACATTGCCGAGGTGAATGGCTAGGGATCCATTATGAGGCTTCCACAAAATACACTTAATACGAAGCAACCCACTAAGGTTTCTAAAGTCGATGGTGGAGGCCCCCTAGGTGAGGTACCTTAGCCAAGAATACGTCCCCATGTTAACGTGGGCTGCCACCACTACGCTCCCCCTCTTTCCCATATTTCAGGTAAGGTTGCTAGGCACTAAGCATATAAAGCTAATTACCAAAGCCAGAGCCATGATAGCACTCGTGGTTGCACTGTTATCCTGGGTGGTCATTCCATGTTCCAATTAATTTGAAATAATATTGTTTTAACCATCGAGTTAATGTCACAATTGCCAATTTCAATTTTGGAACATTAATATCAATTAATGAGTGACATCAAAATTATTAAGTTGAGTGGTAGCACAAATTTGCAAGCTTAATAATTTCCTAGGGTAAACAAAGAATACAGTTGGTAAATCTAGGAAATCCTTAATTAGGTAAATCCCATCAAATTATGCAATATATCAAAAAGTAAACATTATTATATGCATTAATTGGGTACAAATAGAATATGCAAAGGGAGAATCCACTTGCCTTGCTCAAAAGTGTCCTGCGGTTCGTCCTCAAACGAATGCGGATCCTCTACCGCACAATTAGCTTCTAATAACGTTGCACGTCGCCATACAAAAAGAAAGCATACACCAATAAATAAACATACACCATTCAACAAACAATGAAACATACACTTTACAAATCATACATATAAAAGGAAGACATCTAAAAATAAAACTTGATTTGTAATTATAATATAAGTCTATCCATATCGAGGATCATCTCATTTGCTATGAGGTAAACTACTAATAATTTAGTTTCAAGAATACACTAGAGGAATCTATATGGCAAATTGACTATGGAAGTATATACTATATGGATTCATTTAAAAATACATAAATATAACGCTAATTCAAACTTTATAGAATCTAGAAAATTAACCCATTAATTATTGTATTTCTACCGGAAAGGGTGTGGGTTATATTTTCCTTTACTATTTATTTCAAAATTATATTAAAACAATATGACGTTTATTTATAAGATAAGTAGCATGTAATTCATTAAACTACTTTTTAGACTATAGTAGACATGATCACAACTATAACATTTCAACATCTATTAGAAGTTCTATTATTTCTTAGTATGTATAAACAATATAGACATGCGTATACACATATAAATCTTGAATATATATACCTAAATCACTTTTGTGAGCAAAGGTAAAGGATCACATATTGAGATGTATATTTTATTTTAATTTCTTCTTTCGCAAAACCACATTTAAACAATTACTAATAATAATGCTAAATAATGTGTGAATCATAGAAACTAACGCAAAGCTTTTTAGTACTTAATTATGGAGTTAACAAAGTCTAAAATATTTATTTATACTCGAAGAATACATTGCGTATCCAAACTGTTGTTGCAGGGGCTAATTTCAAATTAAACGTAGACACTAGGGGGGAGCACATAAGATTTTAGGGACCTAGATTGAAGTTATTTGCACTGCGGAAAACTTGAGCGCGGTTTACACTTAGGCGGGGACTAAAATGTTAAATCACCTTCTTCTACCTCGGGTCTTCGCGCATAGAGAGAGAGGTCGGCGAGCAGGGGCTCAGCAGGCAGGGAAGTTCGGCCGGGACGGGGGCTCGACAGCGGATGGCGGCTGAGCACAGCGTGGTGGCGCGGCGTGGCGCCGCTCCGGCGAATGGCGTACAGCGTGGTCAGCAAACAGCGTTACGACGGCTCCGGTGGTCGAACGGCGAGCGAGAGAGTGCGAGGAAATGAGAGTGAGCTCGGGTAGGGAAGGAAGGGAGAAGAGAGCGTCGGATTTATAGGGAGCAGGAGGGAGAGAAAGGGACGTCGGGTAGCTTCAATGGGGTGCCGTCGGTCTTCAAATGTCGTCAATGCGTCGGTTACCAAAGAGAATAACGGGGAGGAAGAAACGGAAGAAATGAAAGCCCATTAATGCCGTGCGCGGACGGCGGGGCAGTCAGCTCGGACGTCGGTCTTGGCGCTTCAGTGTGCTGTGCGCGTGCTCGGGGCTATGGCACGTCGAGACAGGACGCTTGGGCGCGCTGGCGTCGCGCTGTCGGGGTAGCAGGTAGGGCACCTGGGCCGGTGTCGCGCGAGCAGGGGCGGGCGTGTAGGGCGCTCGGCCTGCACGGTCGCAGGCGGGGTCGACGCGGGGCTGGGTAGCTTGGCCGCGGGGTGCGCTCGGCCTGCTGGCTTGCGCGAGCGCGGGGAGGAGCAAGGGGTGAGGGAGGTGAGAGAAGAAAGAGAATAGGGGAGAGAGGGAGATAGAGCAGGGCGGCGGCTTGGGGGAGGAGGAGGGCAGGGGCGCGCGCTAGGGTGTAAATGGGCCCCTAGTTAGGCCTTATGGTTAGGTTTGTTTTTTTTTCTTTTTTTTCAAATTTCGAAATAAATTTTTAAAGAGCGCATAAATATTCACCAAAATTATTTATAAATACAATATTCATTTTTTTAACTAATAATTATTATATTATTTACTAGGATTTTTATAAGAAGAATTGCGATCAAATCCTCACAAACCAATCATGCGAAATAAAAAATTTATTAGGAATGCACATAAATAATAATAATAAACACTTGAATAAAAATTTATTATCCTAATTATCATATTAACTAAATTCATTATTTTTAGTTGATGGCTTTTATGGTGTTACACTACTCTTCGAAGTATACGTGTAATTGTGAATCAACCCCGACAATAGTATTTTGGATATGGACATTATTTTTAAAATAAATAGGTTATGTCACGATTCTCTAATTTTGTGATATAGAACTAGAAACTCATGCATCTAACTTCTCATATTAGCGCATAAAATGATATTATGTTAATAGTGGTTTTTCTGATATAAGACAATGAAAGAGGTACTATGCCACGTATTGTCGGTCAGGTTAAAATATAGATTTTCACTAATCAGGATATAAATATTCGTACGTATATCACTTAATCACTTAGAATTAATAAAATACCTATTCATGTCAAAATAATCATGATTATGTTACTAAAGTCCAAAATTAGTAATTTACATTAATTCTTAGAATATTAATTTTATTTGGTTCATAAAAAACATTTTAGCAATACGTATAATTTCTATTTAGAAAGGAAAAGATAAAACCCAAAAGGCTATTATTAGTCATAAAGAAAATAATTAATTTGTAGTTATTTTCCGTAAAAGATGTTAGGTCACTTTATCTACGCTATATTAGATAAAATAGCTTAGTAGTCACATGCCCATATAATTTTCACCAATGATAACTCAAAGTGGAAAATTTAGTGGATTAATAAAATAGTTATGATTTAGACATTATTTATAAGTATAGTTGTGTGATATGTGATTGTTTATGTAATGGTGAATGTCACCCATATAATGGTGTATATTTATTTATTTGGCGTATGTATTCTTTTATATGTACGATATGCAAATTGATGTTAGAAGTTGACTGTGAGGTAGACGAACCAAACTCGTTCGAGGACGACCCGCTGAACACGTTCGAGCAGGTCAAGTGGATTCTCCCTCTGCATTTCTATTTGTACCCAAATAATGCATATAATAATGTTTACTTTTCGGATATTGCATAATTTGATGGGATTTGCCTAAATAGGATTTTCCTAAAATTACCAACCCTATTCTTTGATTACCCTGGGATAAATACTATGCTTAGCAATTTGTGCTACCGCTCAACTTGGTAATTATGATGTCACTCATTATTGATACTAATGTTCTGGAAATGAAGTTTTTATTATGATGTTAACCCGATGGTTAAGCAAGAACATTTTGTATTAAATGGAACAAGGAGTGACCACCCAGGATAACAGTACTTGCAACCACGAGTGCTATAATGGCTCTGGCTTTGGTAATTAGCTCTATAGACTTAGTGCTTAGCAACCCTACTTGAAAGATGGGCAAGTGTGGGCGGCATTGGTTTGGTGCCAGCTCATGTTAACATGGGGTGGTAGTCTTGGCTATGTTACCTCACCCATAGGGCCATCAATACTGACGTGGAAACCTTAGAGGGTGGCTTTGTACTAAGGATATTTTGTGAAAGCCTCATAGTGGATCCCTAGCCATTCACCTAGGAAGTGTTTATGGGTCTGATCAACCCAGGCTAGATGGGATACATGGCTTGTGGGTAAAGTTGTACCACCTCTGCAGAGTGTAAAACTGACATATCAGTCGTGCTCACGGTTAAGAGCAGCCTGAACCCTCACACGATAATTGAACTTAAAGATGGAAAATAAATTATGGTACGACGATCCACCAGTGATTTTCTTAAGTGATTTCACTTAAGAGTTTTGAGATACAATCATGTACTTATGTTTAACTGGGAATTTTGGGATACACTTACAATTAGTAAGTCAGGTGTTGCTAATAAAAGATTGACCAACTAAAATGCTTACCGCTTATCCATAGCCTACCTTTTTAACTTTGCATTATTTCCCCCACTTGCTGAGCCCCGACCATAAGTGAGCTCACCCTTGCTAATATTTTGATCAGAGGGTGACGACGAAGACATTGCAGATGATGTCGACGAGTATTAAAGTCTAACGATGCGCTAGTCACCTTCATGTGGAAGAGTGTCCATGTTTAATTCCGTCGTACTTTGATAATGATACTTGTTAAGATACTATGTTCTGGATGATGTAATAAAGTTACTCTACTCCCTTTTACGTCTTTATTGCATTTTCTTTTGATATATTACACTTGTGACGTCAACATATGTGTGGAAATAGATCCTGGCACACATATGCTATGCATTCGGTTTTGCCCTTAAAACAGGGTGTGACAGATAGCCTTCCTCTTCATCTTGCCCAGCTGAACACGTTTGTGTTCAACAGCTATAGCCTTGTCTAGAAGCCTCTAGAAAGATGGGAAGGTGTGAGATACCAGCTGATACTGGAGTGGCCCAACGAGTCCCTCCATGAACTACTCCTGCTTCCTTTTGTCATCAGCAACATTCTCTGGAGCATACCTTGACAGCTGAATGAATTTATCATGGTATTCACTAACTGTCATGTTGCCTTGCTTAAGTGATAAAAATTCCTTCTTCTTAATTTTCATCAAGCCTACAGAAATATGATCGTTCCTGAATTGTGTAGAGAATTCTGCCCAGGTAATAGTGTTGGCAGCAGCATGGGCGGCACAGTAGGAGCCCCACCAATCAGCAGCGGGGCCAGTGAGACGACCTGACGTATAGAGCACCTTCTCCCGATCAGTACATTGAGCGATATTGAGCATCTTTTCCACTGACTTTAGCCAATCATCAGCATGTAGAGGATCTAGAGAGCTGGAAAATGTGGGCGGCTTGTGACTCATGAATTCCCGATGCTTGTCCTGCAGTGGAGCTGGTGGTGATGGTCGAGGTAGTGGTGGTTGTTGTTGTCATTCTAGTCGTTCTTGTCTCATCTCCTGTCGCATTTCCTATCGCTCCTAGCGCATCTCCTGACGTTCTTGCTACATCTGAGCTTGCATTTCAATCATAGTGTTCGCCATTTCTACAGTAGCTACATTTGAGCAGCAGCTACTGGATCTATACAGCTGGTGGAGGGGTTGGTGGATGATTCATCTCTGGTTGCGGTTGGTTAACAATCCTCCTACGACGGTTGTTGGCAGGTAGATCGATATCGCCTCCCTTCCTGGTATTGACCATCTGGGTTAGAAACACATGGTAAGATAGAAGTGCAGATAAGATGAGTAATTATGAGACATGATCTTTTGGGGTTTTAATAGCTCAGTAGATTAGTGTGTCACCTACTAATACTAATACATTACCTTATGGTGGTACATGCTAGAATGCCCTGCTATACTATTTCAGTCAATCAAAGAAGCAAATCAAGCATTTATCATCAGAACAAACATCCAAACACTTTAGATAGAGAATATATATATATATATATATTGTCTTGGGTCTCCTATCTCTTTAGAGGGTCTTAAATGTAGGATTCCAAGGTGTGAAATCCTTCTTGTCTTTCTAGAGCAAAAGAGATAAGAATAGTCAAAGTAGAACAGCCAAAGGTGAGACAGGATCAAGAAAAGTATAGAAAGAATTCAGAGTAAGGTAAGTTGGTAAGGGTTTTGTCCAGTTCTATCTAGGTTTCGTCCTACAGTCAACATTTCATCTGATACCACTTCTGTCACACCTGGATTTAAGGGATAAAGCCGTGTGCGTGTCATATGTGCGCCAAAGAAGAACAACACATATAATGACCAAGTGTATAGAGATAAATGTCACAAATATTATTACATAGCGGAAGTATCTTACAAAAATAAATGATAACAATAAAACTAATAATAGTTATTCCTTTGCGCCATGAAGCTGACTGGGAGACGCCACCTAGATCAACTCGTACTCCTCGTTGTAGACCTCCTCCTGGACTACCTGCTCTTCACCTGTGGGGGGTTTATATATTGCAAGGGTGAGCTCACAAAAGATCATAGCTCAACAAGTTGTGGGGAATAATGTGCATGAACTCACCAAAGGTGGGAGCTCGTGTGAAGTGTAAGGCTGATCAACAAGTAAGGGTTAAAGCTAAGCATTCCTTTTGATAATTTGGTCAAATTTTATTAGCAATTACTAAATGTAAGTATATACCAAACTGGAGTAATAATAGATCAAAATTAATAATAAAACCACAATGTGATGCAAATGACAAATTGAGCTTAATTTCATAAGCTAATCATGCGAGAGTCCTGAGCTGCTCATGACCGCGAGCACGGCTAGTATACCAGTTTTACACTCTGTAGAGGATGTACCCTTTACCCACAAGTCATGTTACCCATTTGCCACGGGGTTGATCGGACCCCATACACCTCTACCAAGGAAGCGAGGCAGGATAACACTACGAGGCCTTTAGAAAGTTCCACTAGCTTCAGAAAACCCGCTACAGTTTCAAGGAAGCGCAATGCAGGAAACCCCCGTCTGAAAAGCCATCGCAGCAAAATCAACCCGAGAACCTCCCTACACCGACAACTCCCCTACTGCCCTTGCCCCTTTCGTGTAAGATAGACCTCTACTAGCTTTCCCAATTAGTCAGCCAAGGGCATCCCATTCCACCCTTGTGGTGGCACGTGTTTCTCAAGTTAAGCTCCATGTTACAATTAACATAATAGTCTTATCATGAACATAATAGAACAATAATAATAAAGCATGACCATGTGTGATAATTATCTTAACACCCAAAACCACATATAGCAATAGCAAAAACTACCCAACAGTTCAGGGGTAAACAAGGTGTAAAGATGACCAAACTAGGGTGACATATTGGGTCCCATCAAAATTAATCCTATGCATGCCAAAATGATTATATAGAACATTATTGGGTAAATAAAAGTGGCCATGGGCACAACTTGCCTTCAATGAGCTCCTACTCAACAGTTTCACTAGCTGGGTACCGGGGTCCTCGATCACTTGTTCGTCTACTCGAAGCAATACAAACAAACATGGTATAGGAGAAATTAACATCACACCAAACATCAGAACGGAATAATATTTTACGCAACGTAAAGAGATTGTAGGTTCGATAATCATTAAATTCCGAGTTACGGTTAACGAGTTATGATTTTCTGAAGTTTTAAGTGTTTGGTATGGAATAAATTACGTGGATAATTTTAATCTACATTTCATGATAAAACGGAGTTAACAGGTGATAAACAATATTAGTACAAAATTAATGCAACTAGAATGGGTTAAAAAGGAGTTAAAATTAATTTTCTATGAATTAAACAAGATTCTAAAATTATTTGTATACAAGAAAATCATTTTCTGTATTAATTTATCTAATTCATTAGGTGTCTGGACTACACATATTATTTCTAAGAAGTTTAGGGCTTTATCCACAAAATCCAGGACTCTTCTATAATTACTTTATCACTAGGTTGGACAGTGGTTGATACCTATGAAGTTCAGGAGCTCATTTACAATTTTACCTCATTGAAGCGTTATCCTATGATCCTTGCGGTCCGATCTAGATCGGATGGTCAAGATTAGATCTACGTTATTATGAACCGGTGCACAATACGACCGCGTGTTGGATCGGAGATCAACGGCGTGGATTTTAAACACTAGAGATCTAATTCTACTCGTTTGATTTGGATCGACCGACTCAGATTTATTTGTGCAAAATGCTTCCCTTCATCTAATCTCAGCCGACCATCACCAGATCAACGGTTGGGGACCGTCTTCACCACCCTACCACAAGACCCGGTGGCGTGGGTAAACTACGCGGCGGCGCTTGCCGACGAGCGGCGCGTTAGGTGCCGGGAGGTCCAACCCTACCAATAACTAGCTCTATACGTCAAGGAAGACGAGGCGGACAAGATAGCTGAGATCTTACCGGCACAAATGACGTGTCGAGGCTAAACCACGGCGTGTCACGGAATTGCGGCGGCGGTGAGGTTCAGCGAGAAATTCCGGACACTAGACTCAACTTCTGGCATTGATACTTCACACACGCGATCCACTCGTGGTGCCGAACGCCCGCGACTCATCTCCAGCCACCAATCAACGGTGTAGACACGGGGCACCGACGGCGGACGACCTTCACGGGACTGCTTTCTCGGTCATGAGAGAGGACAGTTGGCTTCGTGTGGCTTTAGGGTTCCACGGTTAGGCATCCTCGTTTATACTCGCAGCCTAGGCGGGGGGTGGTTACGCAACCGGTGAACCCGGCGCGCCGTTAGCGTCAGCTGGATTCATGGCAGGGGAGATCGGGGCTGACGGAGCGGACCCGCGTGTGAGTGGCGCCAAGGGAGCGGACACGCACGACGATAGGTGAAAAACCAGTGGGCCCGTTCTATCGGCGTGCATAAGAGCGCGGGTGGAGAGGCTGGTTGGGAGGAGGTAGTGGGGCCCGGGTGTCGGTCTCACCACGCATAAGCGAGCGCCGACATGCTGACAGGCGGGGCCCGCCTATCGGCGCGTGATCCCAGCCGGGCCGCCGGCGTGGAGTTAGGTTAAGTGGGTCGGCCGAGAGGATATCGACCCAGCGGTCGTTTTCCTTTTTCTTTTTTTCTTTTCTTTTTCTGTTTTCTTTTCTTTTTATTTTTTTTTAATCTCAAATTTGAATTCAAATTTTATTGCGAATTTCATACTTAGATTAACTGTACAAATCAAAAATACCAATATGAAATGATGTATTTATTTTTTTTCTTTATATTGCATAGTGTTTTCCTTTTCTTTCCTTGTCACTTTAAATTTCTAGAGTTTAAATTAGGTCAAACCCTAATGTAACACCCCTGGTGTTACTATTACTAAAACTTGAGCATAACATCATAAGCATCAGCATTTCATATGTTTGACACACCTAGAGTGCATTCACTAGGCAAAAATTTCAAACAAGTTGTATTGATATGGTGTTTTGCAAATAAGACCCTAGTGTAGGATACTTAACCCTAAATGGGGGTTAGAAGGGTAAAACAGGACCCAAATGGAGAAAACCCTAAGCTTAAGAAAAATAGTCATAAAATGTTACTAAGAAGGGACTTACATTACATTCACACCCTTGAAATACCAAAAACCCTAAATCCAAACCCTAGGGGGTTAAGTGCAAAATTAGTCCACTTTTGGACTGAAGTGCAAAAACCATGATAATAAAGTGTCCTAAGTCATATGGATCACAAATATGTGGATTTGCAAGTTAAACCCTAAGTTTTGGGTCTAATTGCAAAAAGCACCACTTAAACCCTATACACCTAAGTCTGAAAATCAGTATTTTGGCTCAACTTTGGAGCTTTATAACTTTCAAAATAGTGAGAATTCACCTTAGGGCACCACAATAACTTTGTAGCTCTATGAAAGGGGAACAACTTTGCTTAAGAGTGTAAGCATAGTTGTTATGAAGAAATGGAAGAAAAACACACTCAAAGTCGAGCTGTCAGGTTATTGGAGTCTGAAATTCAGACTAACAGTGGTACTGGGTCATCTTTGGAGCTCTATAGATCATGATCTTCAAGGAATTTGCCCCAGGTCGATATAGCAAATTGTAGATCCTTTGTAGTAGAACAACTTTGCTATAGATGTTTGGGCTTGGTACCATAGAAAATGTGGAGAAATCTGGACCTAAACTTGCTTTGTCAGGTCATCTGATGGTGATTCGATGGTACAGTAAACCGAACTGGATCAGACCGCCAGCACAGCAATCTCACCGCCGGCGACCTCTCCGCGTGTAGATTCGTGCCCTCGCCGCCATGATTCGTGACCAAATCGACTGGATAACGCTTGAAGTCGTGTAAAGATCATCGTCGTGGATAACTCCGGCCAGTAAGTAAATCCGGCCGTCGTACCAGGCTCGCTGCAGTGAAATCCGATAAGCACGCCGGTGACCGCCGCCTCTCGGCCTCGTGCCGCGTGCCTATACTTTTCCACCGCATCGCCGTGACCTGCTCTCGCTCTCCGTTGATCACCGAAGTAACTGCCACGGCGTGGGATACGAATTCGTTGCGCCAGTACTCTTTCTCCCCTCCGGCCGCCAGCACTGCTCGGCCAAATTGAGCACCACCGCTTAAGCCCTCTATAAATTGAAGGCCGGGTCAGCTGTGCTATGTCATCATGAAACCAAAGCACCCGCTCCCACCCTCAATCGTTCGCCAGAGCTCACGAATTTTGAGTTTTCCCCAAATCGATTCATCACACCGTGAAGAACACCTCGTCGCGGTCAGCCACTCCCAGGTTTGTTCACGCCCTCTGTTACCTTGTTTCAGTATTAGTGTACTCCCCTAATGCTCCTCAACCAACCCAATTGAACTGAGTCCCCCTTAATCGCTAGGAACGCGTTCAACCCTCTGCTCCGCTCGCAGTCGTCGTGGCCAGAGTCAACCAGTTAGCCATTTCTAAAATTAAGTTAGGGGAAATGCTCGGGAAGGGTTCAATTCAGTGTCAGACACTCGGGAGCACCGGTCTTGGCCCCCTCCGGCCAGTCTAGCTCGCCGAAGCTTGGCTCCCTGTGCGGTGCGCTGTCAGGGACCTCGGCGTGCGAAGAAATAGAACTTGGAGGGCTTCGGTGTAAATGTCAGCGACTAAAGTAAATAGTGCGCAGGCCAATTCCTCATTATTCAAAACCCTAAGGACCTCGGTGTAAAGTCAGCTCAGCGGGCACGGGCACGCGCTTTCCTGTGCAGACTGGGCCGCTCGGGCTGCTTTCGACCCAGCACTGTTTAATCTTTTCTCTTTTCTTTTTCTGTTCAACTTTAGAAATCTGTAGAAAATTGCAGAAAAATGGCAAAATGTCAAACCAATTTTCCTAGATTCCTAATTTTCCATAATATTTAATAAAAATAGTTCCATGATTTTTAGATCAAATAAGGAATTTTGGAGCATTTAAAATAGCTTAAAACATTGGTTCTGGATTTTTAGAAAATAGATAATAATTCCAAAAATGCCCAAACTTTTTATTTGAACTCTAAACATCATTTAGAAGCCTTGGGTAGAGTTTGATTTGATTCGAACCTTGTTTGATAACTAGAACCCAAAACCCTACCCCTGCCCTTTGAATTCCTTTACTGACTCCGGAAACCCTAGTTTCTTGGAGAATCGTGAAGGAAAATTGTATTCAAGACCTTAGATAATAAACTCTTATTATCTTTGCATTCTCATGAATATTACATGGGCATTCATTATTATGTATGGTTATCTTTAGAAAACGAAGAAGAAGCTGAAGTAGAAGGAGAGAAGACTTCACCACCACCTCAGGAACATCAGGCCGACAGCTGTTTTTATTTTGACATCTGTGGAACTAAGCCTGAATCACCTATAAACCAAGGCAAGCCCCGGTGCATTTGCCACCTCCTTGACTCTTTTAAAATCTTTCTCACTTGCTTGATGCATTAGGTGATAGGAGTTGATTGATAAAACAATTCCTGCATTACCTTCCTTGAATTTGATTACCTTCCTTTAAATCCCTGTTTTATAAAAAGTTTTTACTATGCTTAGTCTTGCTTTAGCAAAGAAAAGGTTTTGTTTTTACAAAAGATGATGTGGCAAGGTGGGAGGGATGTTTTTGAAAATAAAATTTGATGGTGGATCCATCATGGCCATGATGGGTTCACCATCGGAAAAGATGTACCTCTGACAGGTACCAAACTTTGGGATATGAAATGATAAAGCTGAGACCGAGCGGGTGACTTGCACGAGAAGAGAGTCTCGGTGTAGTGTCTCCATCTGAGTCGATTAAGGACCGTGTCGATGTAGGCTTGATGACCGAGGACCCTTTAACTGGTCACATGCCTCGTCATGGGTAAGCTTTTCCTCGGGCAGACTAAGGCCAGAATAAGATACCACGCAATGGGAGTGGAGAGATGGCGATAGTAGCATGTACCCTCCGTGGCAAGAGGCTGGATGGTGGTGTATCTGTGCTCTCGGTTGGCGTGAACCTGATCTGGTCTTAAGAATCCTGGTGGCGGATTGACATATTCAAGGGTTAAGTGCTACATATGTCATGTGATTGGAGATCCTCAGCTGAGTATAATCGATTTGGATCGCCGTACCTTCGCGGTTATGAAGACTTGGTCACTGCCCTATACATACAACTCAAGTAAAGATTAAGGGTGTTAAGAAATTGGCTAGTGTAGGTCAAGTGATTGAACTAGGGTAGAAAGAACTCTAGAGATAGGTAATCTTACTTAACCTGACAAGTAAAATTTGGATTTTTAAGGATCCACTTTAGTAAGCATTTCTACAAATAGTCTTGATTATTGAGAAACCTTACCTTGACTCCCTGATAACCAGCATACCCTTGAGAGTCTTTTTTTTGTCGGGTAAGTCTTGCTGAGTAATTCCATACTCAGGGTTTTATTCCCTATTGTTTTTAGGTGAAGAAGCGACAAACTTTTGTTGTTTCTGTTCCAAGGTGGTCTCAAAAGAAGAAAACCAAGAGTAGAGCTGTGGGAGGAAAGGTTCCTCCATAAAAACTTGTGTTGATACTTATCGGGAGGGGTTTTTGCCTCCCTTGGCTTGTAATAATAATACTCTACACTCAGTTAATTATATCCTGGTCTGTAATATATAACTTTGTCTTACTTTTAAATAAAGGTAAGTTTATGTAATCGCTTCCGCATTTTCGTATCTCCGATGATTTGTAATGTCTGCGTGACGGGTAAAACGCTCTTGGGAAGGTAAGGAAAGCAGATACCAAACTTGTCAAGTGATTCAGGAACACCTGCAGGGTTGTTTGAGGTCCGTTGGACAAGGACAACTGTAGGTGGGCCTAATGACTTGGGAGGTTCCGTCACAGCTGGTATTGGAGCGAAGCCTATCTCTGCAGATATTATGAGGCATCTTCAAAGAATTTTTCTAAGACTTATCTAGAAAATTTCTTCTCTTCTTACCTAGTATCTCTGAAGAGTTTATATGAAAGACCGGATAGGAAGAGTGCAATGTATAGAAGGTATGAATCAACTAAGGTTGATTCTGTAATTACACATGTATCATGCTAAGAATTATGCTAATAAGATTCCCCCTTTAGAAAGATGCCGCCACGTACAAGGAAGATTGCACGCAAGTCGACCGGGCCAATCGGTGTACCTCGTCACCAACTTGCCCCGAGACATGACGACAGCAGTAGTGGGAGCAACAATCCGATTGGAGATCTGGAAGCACAAGTTAATCAGCTTCAAACAGAACTCCGTCACAGGAATAACATATGGGTCGCGGATGGCAAGAGGATCAATGAATTGAGAAGCGACATCCGCCGCCTGCAAGATCAGCTTGCGGATCAAGATCTAGCGCTCGACTAGGCGGTTCACTCTCGTTCGCTTGCCTGGGCTAAGGAGGCGAAAGCTCGAGCCCGAGTAGAAGAGCTTAGCTCAGCTATTGATACCTTGCAGGCTTATTGTAATACTCTACATGAAGAAGTTCATGTATTGTACTCACAACTACACCCCAGTGTACCTGCGGATCCTGTCGAGACAGAAGACAGACCTTCTCAAGTAGCGGGAGAAGCTTTTGGTGGCGAATTGGACCTTTTCAGGCCCCCTCCCTCTATGAAGTTGGTCGATGAGTGGTCTCCTACGCCCGACAGTGAGGCTACCAAGAGTGACAGGAAGCAGGAATAGTATAGTATAGAAGTAGTACTATTGTGTAATAGGTGGTGTAATACTATTGTAAAGTACGAGTTTGTAACATTAACTTTTAAGTAATGTGGAATGGATGGTTTGTATGGCATATCATATTGCTCCCAATGTTCTTTGCCTCAGATGCCTTCCAGGACTCGCGCTCAGGATGGGGCTGGTACCTCCCGTGGGAGGGAGCCAACCCCGAATCCACCTCCAGTACCCCCGACACTTGCCGAGGCCATCGCTGCCTTGGTAAATGCTACAGCAGAAAATACCCGCTTCCGGCGGGAGATGGCAAGTCAACAACTTCCACAACAAGGCGGACGGGCCTATCCGCAAGGCCCCCGTGAGACATCTTATCTGGACTTCTCCGAGACGCGCCCTCCATTGTTCGTCAAGGCAGAAGACCCTCTAGAGGCGGATGAATGGATCCGCGTCATTGAACAAAAATTTGGACTTCTTCGGTGTTCCGAAACTCAGAAGCCCCTGTTCGCAGCTCAGCAATTGCGTGGCCCTGCTAGTACGTGGTGGGGAAACTTTGTGGCCGTTCAGCCGGCCGATCATCAGATTACATGGGATGAATTCAAGCTGGCCTTCAGAGAGCATTACATACCTGAAGGAGTCCTCCACATGAAACAGGAGGAATTCATGAAGTTGAAGCAAGGCGGAGATACTGTCACCCAGTATCTCAATAAATTTAATCACTTATCTCAGTATGTGATTGACCAAGTCAACACCGACATAAAGAAGAAGAACTGCTTCATGAGGGGATTAAATGATCGGATGCAAAGGAAAATGGCTACCTGCATCGACCTCACATACGGAAGGGCTGTCAGCACAGCGCTGGCAGTTGAATCTAAATATACAAGTTCTGGAAAGTCCAAGGGGAATGGAGGCAACAGGCCTAATCAGGGCCCCGAGAAAAGGCAACGGTTAGTTATCCGGCCTTTTAATCAGGGTCGTTCTTCATCACGCCCACCCTCCTTCCCATTCAAACAACCAGTGTTTATCCGTCCTACCCCTGCCTCTACTACTACAAATCAGCTGGGTGCCCCTGGCACTCGTTTCCCCGCTCTTCCAAGCTCATCTACCTGCTGCTTCAACTGCGGGAAGTCCGGACATTTCATTAAAGACTGTCCGTACCCAAGGCAAAATCAAGCAAATAATCAACAGAGTTCTGTAAGCTCCAAGGGAAATGCAGGCAATAATACTACGGGCCGAAATACAAAGAAAACAAGACGAGTTTATTACACTCAAGTGGCTACCACACCGGAAGGCGAACCGGTGATGATGGGTACGTTCCTCGTAGCCAACCACCCTGCACTTATTCTCTTTGATTCGGGTGCATCACATACTTTCATAAGCAAAAAGTTCGTGGAGAAACACTGCATTCCATATACTGAATCAAGGGAAGGGTTTAAAATACATTCGCCTGGGGGACAAATCTTTACCAAAGAAGTGGCTTACCAAGTGCCCGTAACATTGGCTGGACGGGACTTTCCTACTAAGATGATTGTTCTGAAAGGCCAAGACATAGATGTAATCTTGGGCATGAATTGGTTGGCCCAACATAAGGCAGTTCTCAACACTGATCTGAGAACAATCAGGTTGAGTTATGGCCAAGAGGAAATTCTTTTGTCTATCCCCATAGCTATTCCAACTAGACCAATTGGCAGAATAAATGAAGCCATCATACCGGAGATCAAGGATATTTCGGTAGTATGTGAGTTCCCAGATGTCTTTCCAGAAGATTTGCCTGGATTGCCACCTGAAAGGGATGTAGAATTTGTAATTGAGTTGAAGCCCGGTACGGCTCCCATTTCTAGAAGATCGTACCGGATGCCTCCAAATGAGCTGGCAGAACTTAAGACCCAATTGCAAGATATACTTGAAAAGGGATTCATCCGGCCAAGCTCATCACCATGGGGTTGTCCAGCCATCTTCGTCAAGAAGAAGGATCAAACATTGCGGATGTGCATGGACTACCGACCCCTTAATGAGGTCACTATCAAGAATAAGTATCCTCTTCCTCGGATTGATATTTTGTTTGATCAACTGACTGGAGCGAGGGTATTCTCTAAAATTGATCTCAGGTCGGGCTATCATCAGATCTGTATCAGGCCCGAGGATATACCTAAAACCGCATTCACTACGCAGTATGGTTTATTTGAATACTTGGTAATGTCTTTCGGACTGACGAATGCTCCTGCCCACTTCACTTATCTGATGAACTCGGTATTCATGCCCGAGTTGGACAAATTTGTGGTGGTCTTCATAGATGATATCTTAATATATTCCAAGAATGAAGAGGAGCATGCTCAACACTTACGGATCGTATTGACGCGCTTAAGGGAACATCAATTATATGCTAAGTTCAATAAATGTGCGTTCTGGCTAGAAGAAATCCAATTCTTGGGACATGTGTTATCTGCCAAGGGGATTGCGGTAGATCCAAGCAAAGTCAAGGATATTTTAGAGTGGAAACCCCCAACCACTGTTCATCAAGTCCAAAGCTTCCTTGGACTAGCTGGCTATTACCGTCGATTTATACCGGATTTTTCTAAGCTTGTGAAACCAATCACAAGTCTAGTGAAGAATGAGACTAAATTCAATTGTTCTTCAAAGTGTAATGAAGCTTTTGAGCAATTGAAGATATTATTTACCACTGCTCTGGTATTGGCTGAACCGGACATTAATAAGCCCTTTGATGTGTATTGTGACACATCAGGCAGTGGTCTCGGCTGCGTATTAATGCAAGAGGGCCGAGTAATCGCGTATGCTTCAAGGCAGTTGCGCCGGCATGAGGAGCATTATCCCACTCATGATCTGGAGCTAGCTGCAGTGGTTCATGCTTTGAAGATATGGCGTCATTATCTACTGAGAAATGTCATATTTATACAGACCACAAAAGTTTGAAGTACATCTTTACCTAGTCTGAACTCAATATGAGACAAAGGAGATGGCTCGAGCTAATCAAGGACTATGAACTGGAGATCCATTATCACCCAGGCAAAGCAAATGTAGTGGCAGATGCACTCAGTCACAAGGCCTCCTGTCATTGTTTAACCATGAGGACTTCTGACATTACATTGTGCCAGGAGATGGAAAATCTGAACCCGGGAATGATTCAGCAGGGGACTTCAAATCACTTGAAGCTGGAGTCAGTCATCCTACAAAGGATAATTGACGCACAAAAGAATGATGAGGGTATGAAACATGTACGTGAGAAGATAAGGGCTGGAAAAGCCAACTGTTTCAGAGAAGACAACCAAGGTGTTGTATGGTTCAACAACCGCATAGTTGTGCCAAAGAATGAAGAAGTCCGCTAGCAAATTCAAGGTGAAGCACATCTTAGTCGCTATTCTATTCATACCGGAAGCACTAAGATGTATCAAGATCTAAAACAGCATTATTGGTGGACGAAGATGAAGATTGAAATCGCACGCTATGTGGCTAGATGTGACACTTGTAAACGTGTCAAGGCCATACACATGAAGGCTGCTGGTCCATTACAATCATTACCAATACCAACATGGAAATGGGAGGATATCAGTATGGACTTCATTGTGGGATTACCCAGAACGGCAAAAGGCTTTGACTCCATTTGGGTTATCATTGATCGACTTACCAAGATTGCCCATTTTCTTCCAGTCAAAGTAAAATATCCAGCCATCGCATATGCGGAACTGTATATTGCTCGCATTCTCAGTTTGCACGGTGTTCCAAAGACTATAGTGTCGGATCGTGGACCTCAATTCGTATCCAAATTCTGGGAAGAACTTCATAAATCCCTGAGTACCAAATTGCTTCACAGTTCGGCCTATCATCCTCAAACATGTGGGCAGACTGAGAGGGCAAACCAAATACTTGAAGATATGCTGCGGGCATGTATTCTGGAGTTTCCACAAAAATGGGATGAATGCTTACCTTTAGCGGAATTCTCATATAATAATAGCTATCAAGAAAGCATCAAGATGGCCCCCTTTGAAGCTTTATATGGACGACGATGTCGTACTCTGCTAAATTGGTCTGAACCTGGTGAAAGGTCTTTCTTCAGGCCTGATATGGTGAAAGAGACCGAAGAAAAGGTTTAGAGAATCATTCATAATCTGAAGAAAGCTCAAGCCCGCTAAAAGAGTTATGCAGACCAGCGACGCCAACCCTTGTACTTTCTCGTAGGAGATTATGTCTACTTGAAAGTTTCACCAATGAAGGGTGTATCGCGTTTCGGGGTTAAAGGGAAGCTTGCACCCCGATACATTGGTCCATTCCCTATACTTGACCATTGGGTAACCCTTGTAAACCTTGTCTGCTGTACATAATGTGTTCCACGTGTCTCAGTTGAAGAAATGTCTTCGGGTTCTAGATCGAACCACTGAAGTGACAGATGTTGTCCTAGAGCCAGACTTGACGTATTCTGAGCACCCTATTCGAGTCTTGGATCAAAAGGACAGGGCTACCCAAATAAAAACTCTCAAGTTTTATAAGATACAGTGGAACCAGCATTCCAAAGATGAGGCTACTTGGGAAACTCAAGACTTCTTAGACAAGAATTTCCCAGGCTTTTTAGCCTCTTGTAATTTGTAAAGTGTATAAAATTGTTGTAATAAAGGAGTGAGCCCCCAACCACCCCTGCCTTGTACCAAAACTCAGGAAATAAAAACGTGAAGCATTTCCTTTTCCACTACTTACCCTAGGACTATTAATCTCGGGACGAGATTCTTTTATGGGGGGAAGGATGTAACACCCCTAGTGTTACTATTACTAAAACTTGAGCATAACATCATAAGCATCAGCATTTCATATGTTTGACACACCTAGAGTGCATTCACTAGGCAAAAATTTCAAACAAGTTGTATTGATATTGTGTTTTGCAAATAAGACCCTAGTGTAGGATACTTAACCCTAAATGGGGGTTAGAAGGGTAAAACAGGACCCAAATGGAGAAAACCCTAAGCTTAAGAAAAATAGTCATAAAATGTTACTAAGAAGGGACTTACATTACATTCACACCCTTGAAATACCAAAAACCCTAAATCCAAACCCTCGGGGGTTAAGTGCAAAATTAGTCCACTTTTGGACTAAAGTGCAAAAACCATGATAATAAAGTGTCCTAAGTCATATGGATCACAAATATGTGGATTTGTAAGTTAAACCCTAAGTTTTGGGTCTAATTGCAAAAAGCACCACTTAAACCCTATACACCTAAGTCTGAAAATCAGTATTTTGGCTCAACTTTGGAGCTTTATAACTTTCAAAATATTGAGAATTCACCTTAGGGCACCACATCAACTTTGTAGCTCTATGAAAGGGGAACAACTTTGCTTAAGAGTGTAAGCATAGTTGTTATGAAGAAATGGAAGAAAAACACACTCAAAGTCGAGCTATCAGGTTATTGGAGTCTGAAATTCAGACTAACAGTGGTACTGGGTCATCTTTGGAGCTCTACAGATCATGATCTTCAAGGAATTTGCCCCAGGTCGATATAGCAAAGTTGTAGATCCTTTGTAGTAGAACAACTTTGCTATAGATGTTTGGGCTTGGTACCATAGAAAATGTGGAGAAATCTGGACCTGAACTTGCTCTATCAGGTCGTCTGATGGTGATTCGATGGTACAGTAAACCGAAGTGGATCAGACCGCCAGCACGGCAATCTCGCCGCCGACGACCTCTCCGCACGTAGATTTGTGCCCTCGCCGCCGTGATTCGCGACCAGATCGAATGGATAACGCTTGAAGTCGTGTAAAGATCATTGCTGTGGATAACTCCGGCCAGTAAGTAAATCCGGCCGTCGTACCAGGCTCGCTGCAGTGAAATCCGATAAGCACGCCGGTGACCGCCGCCTCCCGGCCTCGTGCCGCGTGCCTATACCTTTCCACCGCATCGCTGTGACCAGCTCTCGCTCTCCGTTGATCACCGGAGTAACTGCCACGGCGTGGGACATGAATTCGTTGCGCCAGTACTCTTTCTCCCCTCCGGCCGCCAGCACTACTCGGAAAAATTGAGCACCACCGCTTAAGCCCTCTATAAATTGAAGGTCGGGTCAGCTGCGCTATGTCATCATGAAACTAAAGCACCCGCTCCCACCCTCAATCGTTCGCCAGAGCTCACGAATTTCGAGTTTTCCCCAAATCGGTTCATCACACCGTGAAGAACACCTCGCCGCGGTCAGCCACTCCCAGGTTTGTTCATGCCCTCTGTTACCTTGTTTTAGTATTAGTGTACTCCCCTGATGCTCCTCAACCAACCCAGTTGAACTGAGTCCCCCTTAATCGCCGGGAACGCGTTCAACCCTCTGCTCCGCTCGCAGTCGTCGTGGCCAGAGTCAACCAGTTAGCCATTTCTGAAATTAAGTTAGGGGAAATGCTCGGGAAGGGTTCAATTCAGTGTTGGTACTTATCGGGAGGGCTTTTTGCCTCCCTTGGCTTGTAATAATAATACTCTGCACTCAGTTAATTATATCCTGCTCTGTAATATATAACTTTGTCTTACTTTTAAATAAAGGTAAGTTTATGTAATCGCTTCCGCATTTTCGTATCTCCGATGATTTGTAATGTCTGCGTGACGGGTAAAATGCTCTTGGGAAGGTAAGGAAAGCAGATACTAAATTTGTCAAGTGATTCAGGAACACCTGCAGGGTTGTCTGAGGTCCGTTGGACAAGGACAACTGTAGGTGGGCCTAATGACTTGGGAGGTTCCGTCACACCTAATCCTAGCAATACTATCTCATTATCATAATTAAGTGCACAAGCAAAATCTCCAACATGATGCATAGCTTATTTATGTATTTTCAATTAATTTATTCACCGATTGTCCCTATGTTCTCATGAGTAAGGAGCAATACATATAAGGAGATTAACTCTTTTATTATTATCCACAAGTTGGGTATTACATCAACCTTGTAGAACTCGAACTCAAAGAGCTTGATTTCTTGTTCACCAAAGCTTGATCGTCGATTCACCGAAGCTCAGGAACAAATCACGTTCTATTCATGATATACAGCGAATACGAACAAGCACAAGCGAACAAACATATACAAGCATAAGAGCATTACACCATACCAAGGAAACATTATAAAAACATACAATACGAAGTACAGCTTGCATCTACGGTCGCGCGAGAAAAGAAGCTCAAAAATCGGAACTTTGGTTGAAGCGATATGTCCTAGGTCGATTTTAATTAATGTAAATCATTTGCGGAAGATACTTAATGTGGCATTAACCCAAATTGTAATTTGATTGAAAACCACTTTTTTACACTAGTCAGATTATATTTATGAACATGTCGCATAAGACTTGCTACATTTAAACATATAATAAATTTATAAACGACACATACTACTAAATTATATCGTGTTTATACTAAACAAATATTAAATACAATTTTTATGTTGGCATAACCACATTAACGGGTATTTACAAATGCATAATTAAAAATATAAATTAAATTCGATTGAATTGTTATTTTAATAACCGACAACTAAATAATTAATAAATTATTTAACAAGACGATGTGGTGAAACGATTCTATTAAGGCTCACGATCAGCACGCGCGAACATCGCGCGGATGGCACGCGCGACACGCGCGGAACAGCGCATGTACGGTGGGCCACAATGCGCGAAACAGCGTGCATGTCACGCGCAAACAGCGCGTGATAACGCATGGTCGTCACGCGCGACACACGCGAAATAGTGTGTGCGGCACGAACGCGGCGAGGGTGCAACGGGGACGACATGGTGGCGCGGCGCTTGGCTGGGCACGGGCAGAGCGATGTGCAGTAGCAGCGACATGTGTCGGTGTGATACCCAATTTTACAAAAAAATTAAAGTTTATTTTTGTTTTTCCTCTTCCATGTTCTATGCTATCGGGGCTTGGAGTTTTAGGTGGCATAACCTCAGTGAAGCAGTAGAACTTTTCTTGACTTTTACACTGGGGTCGGGAGCGGATGTGAGAGCAGGTTTGGGCCATAGATCTTGATCCGTTGGATGGGAGCCCACTATCTCCCCCCAACCCTAGCCGACCTCCCCCTCCCCACTTTTGTTTGCAGCCCCCCCTCCCTCTCCTTCCCCAAGTTCTTGCAGCTGCCCCCCCCCCCCAAGTTCTTGCAGCTGCCCATCACACAACCCTAGTCGCCATCCCCCCCATCTCCTCCTCTCCAAGGTGCAACCCCTTCCCGTTTGGATCTTCTTCGTGTTGGTGCAAGCCTTCAATTGGAGTTTTGGTGGGAGGAAGAAGGAAGAAGGGAAGGAAGAACTCAAGGTGATCTTGTGGTTATCTATGTATTTGTGCTGCAATTCATTTGGTTATACGTTCACCTATGCGATTCGGTAGAGGTGCTGTCCAGAATTTTGTTGGTGGACGAACAGCAGTAGTATTATTAGTTTTTGGGATTTTTCGGGGGTAATTAGTGGTAATCATTGTAAAAATAATGTAGAGCTTTGTCATATCTTTCCAAAGAGTACTTATGCGCTCGATTAGGAGGTATATTTTAGGAGATATCGCATTTTGAACTCAGCTAGGTTGTTGTCCAAAAACTGAACGCAGGGTGTATCTTGTGAGCTGTTTGGGGCCATTTAGATATTGGAATTTAATTATCATTTAAATACAAAACTTGTGGAGAATTTTATGTAGATGCTTCTGGAGTTTTCTTTTGTTATCACTGCTGTCATAATTTTAAAGATATGAAATTGTCAAGCAGCGCCGCTGTAGTTTGGTGGGTGATGGGGAGAATTGTCGCTCGCGACGGGTTTGGAATTGTGCGTAGGTGCGGCATTGTTTATGTGCGTTTGTTATGTGGATTTGTGTACTAAGATGTGTGTCAAAAACAGGTGGTGGACTTCCGGATCGTACTTAGGGTTTTGTCCAAATTCCCGGTGAAGGAAAGTAAAATAGTGATGGTTTATACCGTTGGTCGATTTATGTGTCCTATACTTGATTTATATCCATGTCAAATGTGTTCATCCTCGTATTCCTTTTTGAGAATTGTTGCTTGAAGTTATTCATGTTCTACTATTTACATATGTTGAGGGTGTTGTTCGAGTACGTTACACGTGTTGATTATTATTTTGAAATAGTGGAAGTATATATTTAACACATGTTAGATGGGGCGGTCTCATGTTGGTGTCATGCATAGTGTGTAACACTCTAGGTGTTTATCTCCTGTTCGACATCGACTACAGACTTAAGTACGTGATATCGATGAATATAACCGTCACTAAATTCTAATCGTCTTCGCCTATTACGATTTTAAAAATCTTATCTGCCTCCACTTGTCTGAACCGTGTAAAATATTTTGTGAAACTCGTAGTTAAATAATCGCCTGAAATATCGAGTCGTATGCTGGTTTGAAATTTATCAAAGAAACAAATATGAATTTGAAAAACTCAAATCAGCCATATGATTTTGTCCCGAGCAAATTAATTAGAACTCGAAGACAAAAGTTTTAATGCAAAATTAAATCGAACCGAGATGATTAGAGCCGAAACCCAGTATTTATAGTTAATTTATTTCCCTATTTGTAACTACAGAAAACTTAATATGTGTACCTCGGATAACATGCTAATCCAACCCATTTATACAGTGTCAAACTCGAACACTCATTCTGAGCCATGAGAGTATCCACCGAATTAAGCATAATCTAAAATTATTTCGCGAAATTCGGACTTTGGCAACCTTCAAAAATGCCGAGTCCGGTGCTGTATAGATTGGTCGAGAGCATGAGTGCAATTTTGGAAACAGTTTGAGTTTATAATTTCGACCGTGTCCATGTTCAAGAAATATAATACGTAGAGTTATTAATCGAATTGCTCTCTAGTCAAATGTTCGGATAGTGGACAAAAGTCATCTAAAATTTAACCGAAACAAATGCAAATTAAATTAATCGATTAAGGCGAATTAGAAACGTCACCTAATTATTTCGCTCTTGTTCGAGCGATCTCTACGAAATCTATAGCGAAAATATTAAGGGTGAACTGTTTAGAATAAATCAAACTTGAACTAAATGAAACCAGAACAACAGTTAGCTGATTCGCTTTCCTATTTAAAAATCCGAGAAAATAATCTATTAAATTAGCGATAGCACTTTAAATTGGTTCGTTTACTCCTCGATTTAAATCTAACTCCCAATATTCAGAACAGATGAGGTTTATCTGCTTTAAACTAGATTTGACATATTTTGAAATATCCAAGCCAGTCTCGTTTGGTTCGGTTCGTATGTTCCTTGCCTCGATATAAATCTTCAAATATAAATAACGGGTATAAGTTCATCTGACTCCGGAGTATTCACCAAATCAAATATCGACTAAAATATTGTTGTCAATGTTGTTTTAGTTCCATTTATTTACATCTCATCCGAACCTAATTTCAAGAGCCTATATTTATTTATATACTTTTAAAAGAAAGAGAAAAGTCTAAATTTTCTTCAATATCCTTATCTCCATTACGTCAGCTTCTTTGAGATACACTCAACTCCCTGTAAAAAATCTCTTTTATGCACGCACCACCGCTTGAGCCCTCAATTACGTCGCCAGTTTTTTCCTGTATGCGTTATCGCTGCGAGGGATTTTTTTTCCTGCATCCAGGTGCTCACCCTCCAGCCGCTCCCATAGCGCCCTCGCCTTCCTTTGGCTTTAGCTTGTCGCCGACCCTCCTTGACCGCGCGCACAGCTCCCCGGACCAACGCCTGCTCAGCCTCGTTGCTTGCTGCGCCAAGCGCACGTCGACCGTGGTGCTCCCTCAGCTCATCCATCTCCATGATCGATCTCTGCCTTTGTCTCGTCGATTCTACATCGAGTCGGCTCTTCGCCCTACATCCTCGACATGTCCACGATGCCACCGTCTGCAAGTCATGGTGGTCGTCGTCATCTTGCCCATGCCGTGACCGTAACTTCCTATGTTACTCCCTAGTCTACGTCGTCGTCTAGTCCGGATTTTTTTTGTGGAAGGTGGAGCTATAGATGAAAGAGAAAGCGAAGTTTGCTCACTAGGCGTTCGACAAAAGGCTCAAACCGGAGATTTTTGCCGTTTTGTGAATATCGAGCCCGATTTAATGATGGTGAGTAATTTCACAATTCAGGTTAATTAGCTTAATTGGTGGGCATATATGATGATGAAATGTCTAAATGGCTTGTAATTATGTGTTGGCATGTGCGATTGAAAAGAAGATAGATGGTTTGATAACGAAGTACTCTAGTCAAAATATCGGTCTACTAGATTTGATGTGATCCTATTTATGTGGTACGATTGTGTTCACGTGTCTGTAGTAGACTCACCGTATATATGGACGGCATCGATAGACTGTTTTAGCAGTCGTCATATTTTCTACTAGTGGTCGATCAAGTGTCCTGGTTTGCTATTTCTTGTTTTTTTCCAAGTATTTAGAATCGAGTAGCATATATAGATCTATTCTAATTAAAACCCAAGATCTACGTATTACCTTTTGGATCTTATTAACCAAAGAGATACGACTTTGGGCTATGGTTAGCTCAGCTCCAATCAAGAATCCCCAGGGAACCCCAAGAATTCTTGGTATACGTTCATTCCAATCCTCAATTCTCCTTTCGAGATTCGGCGATAGTGAATCAATTGAACGTGCTTCGAAGATTTGTTCTACTTTTGGAAGACCTTGCGTTATATCACTGGATCTCGATTTTTTATATATAAACGTAACTAACCTATCTCCTTTGTAAAGGATTTTTCCATAATGACCATGAACAGTTGCTCCTATAGTGGCCAAATAAGGCTTATGTTTAAGTATTTTAGATATTTTAATTTTAAGATTTTTAATCTCGTAAAGCTCTATAAGGTTTGGTTGTACCCTATCTATTATTTAAGCGAGTCGGGTGTTTTATTTAGCTTCAGGAGATATATTGAGAGTTCTAAGGATATGTTTAGTATTTAATCGACTAAACCAGTGTCCTGTCGCCGTTCTTGCGATTTCCGGAAATTTAGCCTTAGTAAACTGAATTATTATTGGTTTTAGTTGGATCGATGAATGGTTGGGCCAGATGTCTGAGTTGCATTCATAATCTAAAAATAGGTGTTTCTTATGTGCATGATAAAGTCTAAATTAAGATGCAGATTAGGCGAGCAGTGCTTTGGTGATACGTAGGTCCAATATAAATGAATTGGTTCAAGGTTTGCAAGGTGTGGGAGTTCACGTTTGTGACATATTTGCGTCGTATGAAATATAGGTTTAAGATTCCATTTATGCGAAGAGTTCTTCGGTGGGAATATATGTCGAGTATATTTAACTAGATTCTATGTGCATGATAAGTGGTGATATTAAGTACATGTGAAATGCTTCGTTCATGTAGTTTAGCATTTTCTTGATGTTTTATTCGGTTAGTGTGTTATGCGGGTTAAACCAAAAAAGGAGATGGTTAGGCTGCTACTATTTGTATCCTGAATTTAGGTGTCCGAAAGGGCTAAGCCTATGTTTCGTTAGTCTGTTGATGACTACCTAGCTTAAGCGTTTATAGGTCGTGTCTTTGGTTATTGTTTTCTTGAGGTTTGAGCTAGCCCGGTTAAACCAGATGAACGTGATTATTGTGCTAGCGAGTCATAGGTATATAGGGTTTACTTGTGAAATTTGTGATGCCTTGCGATTAAATATTTAATCCTCTTTGATATAAAAATAATTAGTTGTGTGCTATTCCTTGATATTCATACATGTGCATCGTGCATCTCATTAGGTGCGCTAGTTGATCACGTGATGTGAAGGACAAGAACTAAGTCGACCCCAAGATGATGCAGAGAGTGGACATCTCCATAAGACGATGTCGTTAGTCGGGCCAACCTGAGGATGGGCAGACAGAGCAAGTATCAGAATAAAGGCTTGCCAAGTGGACATCATCTAACAAACACTAACCTAGTGTTATTCCAGGCAAGCCCTGGTGCATGCAACCCCTTCCTTGTGTTTTTAAATGATTTTTACACACTTTAAGCCATACGTAATGTGCATTAGGTTTTATAGGAGTTGCTTGGAAACCCTTTGATGCATTAGCTACCTTGAAATCCATTCCTTTTGTAGATACTTCTAGTGAAGTATCAAATATGATTTACAAAATTGCTTAGCCCTGCCTAGAGGTAAATCTTGCGGATAGAGTTGTCCTTTGCACTAATGCCTAGCTCAGGGGTTATCCTGAGGAAGGATGACTTCTGCCTGCAAGAATATTTTCATTGGGAGCATATGGTGGGATCTTACTGCAAAGTTCCCTTTAATGCTCTTTTCATCCTAAGGAACACAAACAATCCTAAGGGTAGAAGTACTTAAATCGAGACTTGGGCTAGGAACAGGTGATGTTCTACCCAGGTTGATTAAGGATTATAGCGAATGTAGGCTTGCTGATAGAGGACCTTTTAACTGGTCACATGCCTCATCATGGGTAAGCTTTGCCTCGGGCAGACTAATACCAAAAAGGCCAACACGCAATGGGAGTGGAGAGATGGCGAGAGTAGCGTGTACCCTCCGTGGCAAGAGGCTGGACGGTGGTGTATCTGTGCTCTCGGTTGGCGTGAACCTGGTCTAGTCTTAAGAAACCCGGTGGTGAGTTGACATATGCAAGGGTTAAGTGCTACATATGTCGTGTGATTGGAGATCCCCAACTGGGTATTAATCGATTCGGATCGCCGTTACTTCTCGGATATGAAGACTTGGTCACTGCCGTGCAATCTAAGTCATGGATGGAATCATAATGAGCAAAAATCATGTTGTATTGATCAATGTGATGATGAAATTAGACTAGATGCAAACAAGGTCTATTAATACTTAATCTAGCATTAAAATGTTGAAAGTAAGGACTCATTTTAGTAAGCTTTCTGCAAACTATTAATGTTGATTCTTGCTAAAAGCCTTTCCTTGATTCCTAAATCCAGCATATCCTTGAGAGTCTTTTTCCTTAGTCGGGTAAGTCTTGCTGAGTACTTGCGTACTTAGGGTTTTATTCCCATTGTTGCTAGAGGTTACGAGTCACTTTAATTGTGATTGATGTTAAGCGCCGGTGGGCACGGCCTTCTTATAAGTCTAAGTAACTCTTCTATACTTCTTATTGAGGATGGTCACTTGAGCTAGCATATATTTCAAACTTATAAATAATTTACAGCTGTTCAAAGTTATTGCTTTGAACCACTTTTGTAACCACTCCGATAAATATTATGTAAATTTGTTGTAACTTGTAACTTTTTGTAATAAAGAAATTCCACTACAAAATGTTGGTGTGTGATTTGTGTTTACTTAATCTTGCGATCTTGGTTGTAAGTGGTTTATCCGGGGTCCTTGGGACACTCGGACAGATCCTGTTAAGTTATCCGGTGCACATGCATAGCCGTCTGAGGTCTTGGAGACAAGGACAGGTGCATGTGGGCCCAATAACTTGGGAGGTTCTGCAACATCTGGTATCAGAGTAGGATTAAGTATAATACTGTCACATACGTATTTTCAACATAAAGTTTTGGTTTTAGAAAATCTATTTTCAACTAAACACATTGTTTGGTTTTGAAAAAACAGATTTGAAAAACTATAATGCTAGCGACATCCTCTGTTAAGCCCTAAATTAAGGACTATCAGGTGGCTGATATTAAAACACTAACCCACAACCGGGGGATATTGCATATATGTGCAATGTTATTTTTTTGAGGCCATTCAGTTTTGAATGGATCGACGTTCAAGGTAAGGTGAGATGTGAGAGCATGACCGAACAACCATCGGTCTAGGGGAGTGCTTAATTGTGGCGCTTGATTATATACATGTTAGACATATGTATATATGAAGGCTGCGATGTGGAGTATTTACTTTTCTAGGATTCAGTACCACATGGATGTGTACGGGTATACAGACATGGGAACAATGAGAAGTGTAATGTACTTGTAACGACGCACCTATGCTCAGGTAATAAGGTAAGTTACCATAATGAGCTGCCCTATGGTTAAAGTGTGGCAGCGGCGCCTATGTGTGGCTCGGCGCTTAATGAAGAGCTGGCCTCCATATAGAAATATATGGAGTATAAACTGTGATAAACTGTCATGTTTGAATTGCATCATGGGAAAACTAGGCTGTGATGAAATTTTCTGCAGGTACACTAACTTTGAACCCGTATGTGTAGCTGACGACTAGCAATATACCGAGAGAGATGTACATATGCCACCGATATAGAACGCTATTGCCATATTATGTTGGCAAAATTCGTGAGGACGAATAGGACGAGCGTGCATCCTGATTGTTGCATCGTGTTTGTCACTTGTGCATGAATATGCTTCTCTCACCTTTATTCTAGTACTTGGCGAATTGTAAATAATGTGGTGTCTTAGAGATACGTGTTTAGATGGCTTCTAGTTTTTCTTAATTTGACCATTAGTGCAAATGGTGTTTGCTCTTGTATTTAATGTGCCGATAGAAGGTTGATGACCTGATTGCCTAACCCCAAAACTCGTCCATGTTCTTATTTAGGTAACCATGACCCAAATTTGAATTTACGTTATCACTCTATGACCAAACTCATGCAAATAAGCGCTTAGACAAACTTTTTGTTGGACATAAGATGTACACGAACTTAGACTAAGGATCTCGAGTCTATATTCTTGACAATTAGTTGTAACTCTTTTATGGTCCTATTTCCAACCAAAACCATGCCTTTGTTTAGTTGGTGCAAGCTGATATCCGTAATTCCAGTTTGCCTCTTCTTGAGGATCATATCGTTGCTTTATCAACCTAACCCAGGAAAGACATGTTCGATCATTTTCTTGAGTTTGATGCCTTTGGTTTCCTCATAACTATCGAAGGCATACTAACTTCATCTTGTGATTGTTTTCCCTCTATATCTAATTAGATACTAATCCTTGACCTTGTAATCTCTATGATGGGCATAGAAATATGCTTGGGGCTGAAATAACAGTCTCCCATCGTACTCATTCATCAACAAGTTTAGGTTATGGCCATCTCTTGTTCGTTTCATAGATCCATGATCTATTTGGCTCTCTACTTGTAACCATTCTTAGAGGTGGAGTCTATTCTGTATATTGTCATCCTGGCTCAGTCTATTTGTGCCGCGTGAGATTTCTTGTTGGTTACGTCTGGTAATGGCATTATGACTAAAATTGATGGTGCCGCGATGAACCCAAGGGTCTCCTGTGGGTGATCAACACATGGATGCGCTACTTGGCACACGCTGGTATCACAGTTAGTAGTCATAATCCATTATGAGACTATATCGATATATTATCTCTGCATAAATTGTTCTTACCACATGAGATTCATTATTGGTGTTGTTCGGTAATGGTGTCATGGTTAATGACTTATGGTGCCGCAGCGAAACTGAGGGCCCCTTGTGAATGTACACGCAAGGTTACGCTGCTTGGCGCATGCGGGTATCGAGGTCTCTGGTCATGATCCATTGTGGAACTACACTGATGTGTGATCTTCTGTGGACCTTCCCTTGAAACAATTTCAATGTTGTTTGTCAAGTGATCAAGCAACATCTATCATCTCTATTGGATCAAAAGAGCATACCACTTTGATGTGTTCTTTAACGAGTTTTCTACTAATTCATAAGTCTCCATCGAAATCAGAACCTATTTGTGTCTAATCGTGTGATAATAATCAATCGGAACCTATTTGTGTCTAATCGTGTGATAATAATCACTCCTCTCCTGTATAGTCTCATTTTCCTTGACCTTGGTAGTGACTGCACACATGGAACCTTATGTGTTCTTATGGCAGATACCGTCTCTGATGGTTGACCTCTCTGCTTAGCTGGAAAGTGATACATGCTATATCCACTAAAGAAACAACATCCTGAGACACTCGTCTCCGCTTGGAACTGCCTTATGCTATCACTGATATGGACGGGGTTACATGCTTCTTTACTCTTAAAAGTCTTTCGCACCGAATCTCGGGATGAGATTATTTTAAGGGGGGAGGGCTGTAACACCCCAGGTGTTTATCTCCTGTTCGACATCGACTACAGACTTAAATACGTGATATCGATGAATATAACGTCACTAAATTCTAATCGTATTCGCCTATTACAATTTTAAATATCATATCTGCCTCCACTTGTCTGAACCGTGTAAAATATTTTGTGAAACTCGTAGTTAAATAATCGCTTGAAATGTCGAGTCGTATGCTGGTTTGAAATTTATCAAAGAAACAAATATGAATTTGGAAAGCTCAAATCAGCCGTGTGATTTTGTCCCGAGAAAATTAATTAGAACTCGATGACAAAAGTTTTAATGCAAAATTAAATCGGACCGAGATGATTAGAGCCGAAACCCAGTATTTATAGTTAATTTATTTCCCTGTTTGTAACTACAGAAAACTTAATATGTGTACCTCGGATAACATGCTAATCCAACCCATTTATACAGTGTCAAACTCGAATACTCATTCTGAGCCATGAGAGTATCCACCGAATTAAGCAGTCTAAAATTATTTCGCGAAATTCGGACTTTGGCAACCTTCAAAAATGCCGAGTCCGGTGCTGTATAGATTGGTCGAGAGCATGAGTGCAATTTTGGAAACAGTTTGAGTTTATAATTTCGACCGTGTCCATGTTCAAGAAATATAATGCGTAGAGTTATTAATCGAATTGCTCTCTAGTCGAATGTTCGGATAGTGGACAAAAGTCGTCTAAAATTTAACCGAAACAAATGCAAATTAAATTAATCGATTAAGGCGAATTAGAAACGTCACCTAATTATTTCGCTCTTGTTCGAGCGATCTCTACGAAATCTATAGCGAAAATATTAAGGGTGAACTGTTTAGAATAAATCAAACTTGAACTAAATGAAACCAGAACAACAGTTAGCTGATTCGCCTTCCTATTTAAAAATCCGAGAAAATAATCTATTAAATTAGCGATAGCGCTTTAAATTGGTTCGTTTACTCCTCGATTTAAATCTAACTCCCAATATTCAGAACAGATGAGGTTTATCTTCTTTAAACTAGATTTGACATATTTTGAAATATCCAAGCCAGTCTCGTTTGGTTCGGTTCGTATGTTCCTTGCCTCGATATAAATCTTCAAATATAAATAACGGGTATAAGTTCATCTGACTCCGGAGTATTCACCAATTCAAATGCCGACTAAAATATTGTTGTCAATGTTGTTTTAGTTCCATTTATTTACATCTCATCGAACCTAATTTCAAGCGCCTATATTTATTTATATACTTTTAAAAGAAAGAGAAAAGTCTAAATTTTCTTCTCTATCCTTATCTCCATTACGTCAGCTTCTTTGAGATACACTCAACTCCCTGTAAAAAATCTCTTTTATGCACCACCGCTTGAGCCCTCAATTACGTCGCCAGATTTTTCCTGTACGCGTATCGCTGCGAGGGATTTTTTTCCTGCATCCAGGCGCTCGCCCTCCAGCCGCTCCCATAGCGCCCTCGCCTTCCTTTGGCTTTAGCTTGTCGCCGACCCTCCTTGACCACGCGCACAGCTCCCCGGACCAACGCCTGCTCAGCCTCGTTGCTTGCTGCGCCAAGCGCACGTCGACCGCGGTGCTCCCTCAGCTCATCCATCTCCATGCTCGATCTCTGCCTTTGTCTCATCGATGCTGCGTCGAGTCGGCTCTTCGCCCTGCATCCTCGACATGTCCACGATGCCACCATCTGCAAGTCATGGTGGTCGTCGTCATCTTGCCCATGCCATGCCACAACTTCCTGTGTTACTCCCTAGTCTACGTTGTCGTCCAGTCCGGATTTTTTTGTGGAAGGTGGAGCTGTAGATGAAGGAGAAAGCGAAGTCCAGTGCGTTGCTCACCATGCGTTCGACAAAAAGCTCAAACCGGAGATTTTTGCCATTTTGTGAATATCGAGCCCGATTTAATGATGGTGAGTAATTTCATAATTCAGGTTAATTAGCTTAATTGGTGGGCATATATGATGATGAAATGTCTAAATCGCTTGCAATTATGTGTTGGCATGTGCGATTGAAAAGTAGATTGTTTGATAACAAAGTACTCTGGTCGAAATATCGGTCTATTAGATTTGATGTGGTCCTATTTATGTGGTATGATTGTGTTCACGTGTCTGTTGTAGACTCACCGTATATATGTGACGGCATCGATAGACTGTTTTAGCAGTCGTCATATTTTCTACTAGTGGTCGATCAAGTGTCCTGGTTTGTTATTTCTTGTTTTTTCCAAGTATTTAGAATCGAGTAGCATCTATAGATCTATTCTAATTAAAACCCGAGATCTACATATTAAAAGATGTGTTTAAGTATTTTAGATGTTTTAATTTTAATATTTTCAATCTCGTAAAGCTCTATAAGGTTTGGTTGTACCCTATCTATTATTTAAGCGAGTCAGGTGTTTTATTTAGCTTCAGGAAATATATTGAGAGTTCTAAGGTATGTTTAGTATTTAATCGACTAAACCAGTGTCCCGTCGCTGTTCTTGCGATTTCCAGAAATTTAGCCTTTGTAAACTAAATTATTATTGGATTTAGTTGGATCGATGAATGGTTGGGCCAGATGTCTGAGTTGCATTCATAATCTAAAAATAGGTGTTTCTTATGTGCATGATAAAGTCTAAATTAAGATGCAGATTAGGCGAGCAGTGCTTTGGTGATACGTAGGTCCGATATAAGTGAATTGGTTCAAGGTTTGCAAGGTGTGGGAGTTCACGTTTGTGACATATTTGTGTCATATGAAATATAGGTTTAAGATTCCATTTATGCGAAGAGTGCTTCGGTGGGTATATATGTCGAGTATATTTAACTAGATTCTATGTGCGTGATAAGTGGTGATATTAAGTACTTGTGAAATGCTTCGTTCATGTAGTTTAGCATTTTCTTGATGTTTTATTCGGTTAGTGTGTTATGCGGATTAAACCGAAAAAGGAGATGGTTAGGTTGCTTCTATTCGTATCCTGAATTTAGGTGTCCGAAAGGGCTAAGCCTATGTTTCGTTAGTCTGTTGATGACTACCTAGCTTAGGCGTTTATAGGTCGTGTCTTTGGTTATTGTTTTCTTGAGGTTTGAGCTAGCCCAGTTAAACCAGATGAACGTGATTATTGTGCTAGCGAGTCATAGGTATATAGGGTTTACTTGTGAAATTTGTGATGCCTTGCGATTAAATATTTAATCCTCTTTGGTATAGCAATAATTAGTTGTGTGCTATTCCTTGATATTCATACATGTGCATCATGCATCTCATTAGGTGCGCTAGTTGATCACGTGATGTGAAGGACAAGAACTAAGTCGACCCCAAGATGATGCAGAGAGTGGACATCTCCACAAGACGATGTCGTTAGTCAGGCCAACCTTAGGATGGGCACACAGAGCAAGTATCAGAATAAAGGCTAATCGCCAAGTGGACATCATCTAACAAACACTAACCTAGTGTCATTCCAGGCAAGCCCCGGTGCATGCAACCCCTTCCTTGTGTTTTTAAATGATTTTTACACACTTTAAGTCTAGCGTAATGTGCATTAGGTTTATAGGAGTTGCTTGGAAACCCTTTGATGCATTGGCTAGCTTGAAATCCATTCCTTTTGTAGATACTTCTGGTGAAGTATCAAATATGATTTACAAAATTGCTTAGCCCTGCCTAGTGCTAAATCTTGCGGATAGAGTTGTCCTTTGCACTAATGCCTAGCTCAGGGGTTATCCTGAGGAAGAATGACTTCTGCCTGCAAGAATATTTTCATTGGGAGCATATGGTGGGATCTTACTACAAAGTTCCCTTTAATGCTCTTTTCATCCTAAGGAACACAAACAATCCTAAGGGTGGAAGTACTTAAATCGAGACTGGGGCTAGGAACAAGTGATGTTCTACCCAGGTTGATTAAGGATTATAGCGAATGTAGGCTTGCTGATCGAGGACCTTTTAACTGGTCACATGCCTCATCATGGGTAAGCTTTGCCTCTGGCAGACTAATACCAGAAAGGCCAACATGCAATGGGAGTGGAGAGATGGCGAGAGTAGTGTGTACCCTCCGTGGCAAGAGGCTAGATGGTGGTGTATTTGTGCTCTCAGTTGGCGTGAACCTGGTCTGGTCTTAAGAAACCTGGTGGCAAGTTGACATATGCAAGGGTTAAGTGCTACATATGTCGTGTGATTGGAGATCCCCAGTTGGGTATTAATCGATTCGGATCGCCGTTACTTCTCGGATATGAAGACTTGGTCACTGCCCTGCAATCTAAGTCATGGATGGAATAATAATGAGCAAAAATCATGTTGTATTGTTTAGTGTGATGATGAAATTAGACTAGATGCAAACAAGGTCTATTAATACTTAATCTAGCATTAAAATGTTGAAAGTAAGGACTCATTTTAGTAAGCTTTCTACAAACTATTAATGTTGATTTTTGCTAAAAGCCTTTTCTTGATTCCTAAATCCAGCATATCCTTGAGAGTCTTTTTCCTTAGTCGGGTAAGTCTTGCTGAGTACTTGCGTACTTAGGGTTTTATTCCCATTGTTGCTGCAGGTTACGAGTCACTTTGATTGTGATTGATGTTAAGCATCGGTGGGCACGGCCTTCTTATAAGTCTAAGTAACTCTTCTATACTTCTTATTAAGGATGGTCACTTGAGCTAGCATATATTTCAAACTTATAAATAATTTACAACTGTTCAAAGTTATTTCTTTGAACCACTTTTGTAACCACTCCGATAAATATAATGTAAATTTGTTGTAACTTGTAACTTTTTGTAATAAAGAAAATCCGCTGCAAAATGTTGGTTTGTGATTTGTGTTTACTTAATCTTGCGATCTTGGTTTTAAGTGGTTTATCCAGGGTCCTTGGGACACTCGGACGGATCCTGTTAATTTATCTGGTGCACATGCATAGCCGTCTGAGGTCTTGGAGACAAGGACAGGTGCATGTGGGCCCAATAACTTAGGAGGTTCTGCCACATAGTGCATCCATCATCTTTTGCATGGAAGTTTCGTCACGATCATATGGTCCGACCGTACCGGTACAATAAGCATCATACGTTGCCCGAGGAGGGGTATGATGCAGCTTCATATCCTTAGAGGTATGAAGGCAGAAGTCATTATTGCAATTGTAGCCATGTGCACTCATGGGTAAAACGTGGAACCTGTCATGGTTATATTGATATTGTGGATCTCCTCTTTGTCATTCTTTTTGCGGAACTGGGTATTTGATACCTAGTATACTTGCTGCATTTTAATATTTAAGAAGAGAGTTGTGAACTTCGTGGTTGGTAAAACACGGTTTGTTTACGTTGTCTAATTGTTGTTTGATCATTTTACTTGCTGAGATGTGTCATCTCACTCTTGCATTGTTTTGATGCAGGCATTTGAACTTTGCTTGGGAAAAGGAGGGAAGTAGCACCACGGTCACCACACCTCTAAACAATTATACCACTGCTTAGTAATGATTTTTAAACAGGGATTTCGGGTCAGGGATGTTGATTATTCTGAAGTAGGGTGTGCTAGTGGTCTACTATGTTCTAGTCTTTATGGTGGTCGCATTTTGGTTGGCTGAATTAATTTTTTTGTCCGGAATGTTTATTTCCTCCTTTGCATCTTGATTATACACTGTGGATTACCTTTCTTTTACATCATGTATGAACTCTGTGTTTCCCTCGTTATGCAACTTTCAAAGGAGATGATGCCGAATTTTTTCCGTCTCCATTTTTTATGCTTTCTAATTTGTGGGAAGGGTTTTTGGTAACACCCATTGTGTGGGAGCAATGGGGTGTTACAGTTGGTATCAAAGGGATAGGCTGTAGGTCCTAGCAAGAGAAATAATGATAAATTGACACACTGCACATATAGGATGGGTTTCCTACTTTACTATTGATATATTATGAAACTGTCAGTGCTAGTTTGACATTATTTGATGAGGTGCTATGCCAATTTTATTACTCATTTACTTACTCATGTGGCTACAGTTATGCCGCCTCGTAGGGCTCGTGGCAGCCCACAAGGTCCTAGTGGAGATTCTATGAGTCTCGAGGCAATGTCAGCCATGATGCAGGCCATGCAGTAGGAATTGACCATTCTGAGGCAAGCTATTCCTGTTACCCCTGCTGGTGCTGCTCAGGGTGCCAGAGGTGGAGGAGTACCCGGGGGCGCTGTCCCTGTGGGTGCTGCTCCAGGTGGTGGGGCTAAGGTGCCCCTTCCCGTCAGTGGTCTCTCTCTAATGCAATGGATGGGCATGAAGCTGGACACCTTTGATGGTAGTGGTACTCTGGTTGAGGCGACGGATTAGCTGACTTATGTGGAGGATAAGATGAATGTCTTCGAGATTGTGTATGGAGATCGGGTTCGTTTTGGCACACAGCTATTGAAGGGGGAGGCTCAAATTTGGTGGAGAGGCGTGCAGGCAGCTCACTCCTCACCAGGAGTCCTGACCTGGGACGCTTTCATCAGGCAGTTTGAGAGGAGGTTCTACCCGGTCACCTTCCTGGAGAAAATGAAGATTGATTTGTAGTCTTTCAAGCAAGAGAAGAAGTCCGTCACAGAATATGAAGTGGGCTTTAACAAGATGGTCCGCTTTGTTCCTCATGTGGCTTACAATGAGTTGGAGAAGGCGAGCCAGTTCTGTCAGGGTCTGAAACCTTCTATCAAGCATGCTCTGGGCGCCTTTCCGTTAGTGGATTTTCGTACTACGGTGGAGCAGACATTGGGTGTGGAGATGCAACATCAGTACACCATGGAGTCTCAGAAGTCTTCGGGTGTTGATCAGCCTCGTGGGACAGACGCGAGGAGGGGCAACACTGGGGGTCCAGCCCACAAGAGGGGAAAGTCACATCACCAGCACCACCACCCCCCGTGGCAAACCCTCTGAATCGAGTACTTCAAGAGGGAGTACTCAGAGGTATCGGGCTATTCCTAAGCCCGGGCTGGGGCTTGTGTGTTTCTATTGTAGTGAAGCGCATCGCCGTGCCGAGTGTCAGTGGAGTGGCAGGTGCTCTATCTGCAGCCAAGATCACAAGGATGTGGTGTGTAGGAGGAATCCCAATGGGAAGCTCAGATGGGAGCCAGTGACTTCTTCCTCTTCTTAGGGCACTGTCAACATGATGTCAAGCACTGCGCAGCAATTTTCAGTACCACCCCCTTCGTAGTAGTTTTATGTGCCCGGGACTCAGTTCGTGCCTATGCAGGGTTTTCCTCAGTATCTGGCCACGCCTACTCCTGCACCGACCACTCCTGTACCATCCCAGTTTGGAGCTCCGCGTCTGCCTCATCCGATGACTTTCTGGGGTTCTTCTGTTAACTTCACTCTAGGAGCTTCCTATTCTGCGGGTATTTCCGGAGCATATGTGCTACCCTCTGCAGATGGCAGAGAGCAGGGAGACGTGGTGACAGGTACGGTCTCAGTTGATTCGTTTGTTGCCCATGCTCTTTTTGACTCTGGTGCTAGATATTCGTTTATTTCGAAGAACTTTGTGTCGTGTGCTGGTCTTTCGGTGCAGAGGATGGGTCACCCAATTGTGGTTAGTTCTGCTAATGGCTCCATTAGTAGTTGTTCAGTATGTCAGGGTTGTTCCGTCATTCTTGCTGATGAGGTCTTTTCAGTTAATCTTGTGGTGATTTCCTCGGGGGCATTTGATGTTATCTTGGGTATGGATTGGTTAACTCAGTATCGCGCAGTTATATCCTGTTTTTGGAAGACAGTGTTATTGTAGGCACCGTCGGGTAGGGAGGTGGTATTCTTAGGAAATTCTCCAAAGTTCACATTATCATTGTTGCCTCAATTGCTTCCGGATCGTCGGTCAAGGAAATCGGGAATCTTTTTCTCCATGGTGGTGGAGAGTGAGGTTGCCTTGCGGGTGCAAGACATCCGTGTGGTGTGTGACTATGCCAACGTGTTTCCAGCAGAGCTTCCAGGCATTCCACCAGAGCGCGATGCGGCTTTTGAAATCAAACTGATTCTGGGTACGCAGCCTATTCATAAGGCCCCGTATCGGATGGCTCCAAAGGAGCAGGTGGAATTGAAGCGGCAATTGGATGATCTGCTGGCTAAGGGTTTCATTAGGCCTAGCAGATCACCATGGGCTTCCCCAGTATTGTTTGTTGAGAAGAAGGATTAAAGCAAGAGGTTATGTGTGGATTATCGTGCTTTGAATCAAGTGACAATCAAGAACAAATATCCGCTACCTCGTATTGAGGTTCTCTTTGAGCAGTTGAGGGGTGCCCAGGTGTTCTCTAAAATTGATTTGAACTCTGGTTATCATCAGTTGAGGATTCGTGAGGAGGATATTGAGAAGACAGCTTTTTGCACCAGGTATGGGCATTTCGAGTTCATAGTCATGTCTTTTGGCTTAACTAATGCCCCTGCTGCTTTTATGGAAGCAATGAATAGGATGTTACATGAGTTCTTGGATGACTTTGTGGTTGTGTTCCTGGATGATATTCTGATTTATTCAAAAATGGAGGAAGAGCATGAGCAGCATCTTCGTCTCATTCTAGGTGCTCTTAGGAAGAATCAGTTTTATGGCAAATTGAAGAAGTGTGCTTTTTGGCTGTCTGAAGTGGCTTTCCTGGGTCATGTGATTAATCAGTAGGGCATTGCGGTTGATCCCAAGAATGTCGCTGCTGTGGTGGAGTGGAAGAGACCCTCTAGTATCTCAGAAATCCGAAGTTTCTTGGGGCTTGCCGGATATTATCGGCGTTTCGTGCCAAATTTTTCCAGCATTGCTAAGCCTTTGACTAGACTCTTGGAGAAGGGTGTTCTTTTCGTCTGGTCCAGCGATTGCGAGGTCAGTTATTAGACATCGAAGAACAAGTTGGTGAACGCCCCTATCTTAGCTTTGCCTGAGAGTGGTAAGCGTTTCACAGTTTTTACGGATGCTTCTCGTATTGGTCTTGGCTATGTGTTGATGCAGGAAGGCAGAGTGATTGCTTATGGCTCAAGGTAGTTGAGGAAGCATGAGGGGAATTATCCGACTCATGACCTCGAATTGGCCGCGGTGGTCTTTGCCCTAAAATCGTGGAGGCATTATCTTTATGGCGAATCTTGCGACATCTACACCGATCATAAGAGTCTCAAGTATATTTTCACTCAGAAGGAGCTGAATTTGAGGCAGCGTCGGTGGCTCGAATTGATAAAGGATTATGATCTATCCATTCATTATCACCCGGGGAAGGCAAATGTGGTGGCTGATGCCCTTAGCAGGTCCAGGGTTCCAAAAGTGGCCTTGCCTTTGATCGCAGATCTGGACCGTATGGGGGTCACTTTGTGCTATGTCGGCACTACTAGAGAGGATATTCGGATGCTCATTCAATCCTCCCTTCTGGAGAGAGTGTGTGTGGCTCAGCGGCAGGATCGTTTGTTGCAGGAAGCTCGAAAGAGGGTCGGCGATGGTAAACCCCGTGAGTTCACCATTGATGAGAATGATTTGGTTCATTTCAGGGGCCGTCTTTGTGTGCCTCAGAAATCAGAGGTGAAGATGGATATCTTGAGACAAGCTCATAAAACGCCTTACACCGTTCACCTTGGCGAAACCAAAATGTTCCAGAGATTTGAAGCAAAACTTCTGGTGGAAGAGGATGAAGGTTGATGTTTCTAAGTATGTGCCCGCCTGTGAAGTATGTCAGCGCATGAAGGCCGAGCATAAGAGGCTCGCGGGTTTATTGAAGCCATTGGAAATTTTGGAGTGGAAGTGGGAGCATATCACCATGGATTTTGTGGTGGGCTTACCTCGTTCTCCTCGAGGCAGGGATGCTATATGGGTGATAGTGGATCGCTTGACTAAGTCTGCGCACTTTATTCCCATGAAGACCACAAATTCAGCTTCAGAGTTGGTTCCCTTGTATATGAAAGAAGTAATCAAGCTTCACGGGGTGCCTAAGTCCATTGTTTCAGATCGAGACTCCAAATTTGTATCCAAATTTTGGGAGAGTCTTCACCGTGCATTGGGTGATATGTTGCGTGCTTGTGTTCTGTCTTGGAAGGGTAGCTGGGAGGATCATCTCGCCTTGGCCGAGTTCGCTTATAACAACAGCTACCAGGCTAGCATCAAGATGGCACCATATGAGGACTTATATGGCAGGCGGTGTATCTCCCCTTTGTGCTAGGAGACTTTGGGAGAGAGATCTCTAGTTGGTCCTGATTGGGTTCAGCAGACATCTGAGAAGGTTCGGGAAATTCGTTAGAATATTTTGGCCGCTCAGATCTATCAGAAGAGTTATGCTGATGTGAGGAGGCGGGACTTGGAATTTGCTGTGGGTGATCAAGTCCTTCTCAGGGTATCACCTACTAAAGGAGTTGTTCGGTTCGGTGTCTCCGGAAAGCTTAGCACGAGATACATTGGACCGTTCACTATCTTGGCCCAGGTTGGCTGCTTGGCTTATCGCTTGCAATTGCTGGATTCCATGGCAGGGGTATACCCGGTATTTCATGTCTCTATGTTGAGGAAGTTTTTGCGGGATCCGGACCATCAAATAGAGTTGGAACTGATTGCTGTGCAGCAGGATCTGACTCAGGAGTGTCGTTTGGTGCATATCTTGGAGTCCTCGAAGCGTGTCATGAGAAGGAGATCAATTAAGTATGTTAAGGTCTTGTGGACTAATCAGTCTGAGCGTGAGGCTACTTGGGAACTTGAGGAGCCGATGCGACAGAAGTACCCCTGATGCGTCACGATGCCCGATCTTCACGACGTAGGATCAATCTTCAGATAACTAGCTTCAAAGATGCCAAGATAACTTGCTGCAAGCAGCGATAACTAGTGCGACCTGACAAATAAAACTCGAAGCCAACCACCGTCTTTAACCGGCAGCCTGAATTGAGGATTCGCCCAACCACACTCTCAAAGAACCAACCAACACAGCCTACAATCAATCGAGGAGACCTCGAAGGGAGTAGGAGCACCAATTGGGAGCGGATGAAGCCGCCGCTTCTGCAATCCCGTGAAGGAATTCACAAGAGCAAAAGGGTAGACATCACTCTCAATATTTGTTAGCACACAGCTGAACAAAAGGGTTCTGTTTTAGATTATCATAAGCTGCTTTATATCATAGACATAGGGGGGTATTTATACTAGTAACAACCAGCCTCAGAGAGGTATAAACACGAAACGAAAGTATTTTCACGTGCTGATGTGAAGGAGCCTCTTCGGGAGATCTGCAGAGCTGAATTCCATGTGGCTGTTTGACTTCTGCGCAGCCTTTAGTATTTTGATAATAACTTTTTCTAGGCATCTCCAAATGATGTGGGACTGGTTGCGTTGGAAAGCTAACTTGATAATCTTTCTCACCATATATAGCATGCTTAATGAAACTTCGTAGAATGATGCAGTTTAATACGAAAACTTGGTCATCAAGTTGACTGTTGACCTTCTGACCAGTCAGCACTAAAGTAGCTCGACTGTCTTTCTGGTAGATTTGATTAAGTCGGCTTTAAAAGCATTGGAAACTAGACTTCAAGAGCTTTCCAAAAAGTACTTATGGGCCTTCATAGCTTTTGGGAATCAAAAGATATGACTATTTCTTATGGATAGTTATGTTGCGCTCGACTGACTCGGACATAGCTCTTCTTGTTGATTCGCCCTTGATATGTTTTGTCCTTCCTCTTGGTGAACCTAAGTAATATCAACATACACGACTTAGGTAGCATAAAGTTCTCATTAGTGTTTAATTGAAATTCATAAAGTAGCGCGTGCACCTCTTGTTGTAGCTTCTTAGCTCGGCTACGTGTAATTGGTCCATCAAAGACTAGCGCGTACACCTCTTGTTGTAGCTTCTTAGCTCGACTACGTGTAATTGGTCCATCAAAGACTCGGGTTGGTGATGATGTTGGTTGTACTTGATTTGATGTAGTATAACTTGGGGGTTGTAACGTGTTGCTTAATGGTGTGGTCGTATCATCCTCCTCCCCTTGAAAAGGAGTCGTCCTTGACTCTGAAGTGTCTTCACTTGTAAATGGTAAGAGGTCAGCAACATTGAACGTGTTGCTCACGCCATAACTTGGTGGAAGATCTATCTTGTATGCATTATTATTGATCTTGGCAAGAACACGAAATGGACCATTCCCTCGTGACATCAATTTGGATTTGCGCTGATCAGGAAAATGCTCTTTACACAAGTGAATCCAAACCACGTCCCCCAATTTAAATAACACTTTCTTCCTATGCTTGTTCATGCTTGGAGCCTTGTGCACTGCTTTGAGCTCAATTGTTTCATTGGTCTTCTCATGTATCTTTTTTATATATGTCGCACGCTTGGAGGCTTCCATATTGGTTCTTTCATTCGTTAGAGCTGGCCAATCCTTGATTGCCTTCACCTTGGATTCATCCACTTCTATTTCCTTTCCTGAAACAACAAAGCCAAGAAACACAACATGGTCTGTGCAAAAACTACACTTCTCAAGATTAGCAAATAATTTCTCTTTTCTAAGCTCATCTAAAACTTGTCGAATGTGTTTCACATGTTCATCAAAAGATTTGCTGTAAATTAGAATATCATCGAAGTAGACAACAACAAATTTTCCAATGAAAGTTCTTAAGACATGGTTCATTAATCTCATAAAAGTGCTAGGAGCATTTGTCAAACCAAATGGCATCACTAACCATTCATACAACCCAAATTTTGTTTAAATGCAGTCTTCCATTCATCTCTAGTTTTCATTCTTATTTGGTGGTATCCATTTCTCAAATCAATTTTAGTAAAAATTGTGGATCCACTTAATTCATCAAGCATGTCTTCTAGCCGTGGAATAGGATGGCGATAGCGAATGGTAATATTATTTATAGCTCTACAATCAACACACATCCTCCAAGATCCATCTTTCTTAGGTACTAAAATCACAGGAACAACACAAGGGCTTAAACTTTCACGAACAAAACCTTTATCAAGAAGTTCTTGTACTTGCCTTTGTATTTCCTTAGTTTCTTCAGGATTGGTTCGATATGGTGGACGGTTAGGAAGTGCAGCCCCTGGAATAAGATCGATTTGATGCTCAATCCCTCGAATTGGAGGTAGTCCAGCTGGTGTTTCTTGTGGAAATACGTCTTCAAAGTCCTGCAAAAGATCAGCCACAACACTAGGAAGAGATGTTATGTCGTTAGGAGAAATCAAAACATCTTTTTTCACAAGTACAAAGAGCACTTGATATGGGTTGTTCCTCACTTCTCTCAGCTCAGATTTTGTGGCTAGCATAACTAGATGTTCTCCCTCTTCCTTCTTTTTATCTCTTGAATTTGGCTTGTAGCACTCGCTCACCGAATTGTGGATGGCACTCAATTTCTTTTGCTCTTCTCCTCCTCTACTTGCTGCACTAATTTCAGTTTTCTTTTGTAAATGTTCAGCCATGATTTGTTGAGGGGTCATAGGCTTAAGTACAAACTTTCTCCCTTTCAGATCTAGCATGTATTGATTTGTTCTTCCACAATGCTGAGAATATCGGTCATATTGCCAAAGTCTTCCTAGCAGCATGTGACACACAGACATGGGTGCAACATCGCACTCCACTGTGTCAGCATACTCTCCAATCTTGAACGGAACTTTCACCTTATAACCAATCTTGATATCTCCCGATTCATTCAACCATTGGACATGATATGGATGAGGGTGTCGCTGCAACTTCAAACCAAGCTTTTCAACCATCTCACGACTTGCAAGATTATGGCAGCTCCCTCCATCAATGATCACCTTTACTACTTTGTCTTGCACTTTGGCTCGTGTTTGAAAAAGATTATGTCGTTGTCCAATTTCAGCTTCTTTCATTTGAACACTCAATATTTGTGTAACCACAAGAGTAGTACCATGCTCAAATTCACATCCCATATGTTCTTCAGATTTATCAATGTCATCTTCATTTCCTGCTTCAGCTTCCTCTTCACTAGCTGATGTATATTCTCCATCATCAGTCACAAGGATCACACGATTATTTGGACACTCCTTTATGACATGACCACGACCTCCACACTTGAAGCACTGAATACCACTACTCTTGGCTATTGAACCCACTAATGTTGAAGTGGATGTTGCTGGTTTATAACTCGTGTTTGGAGCAGCACCATTCTTTCCACTAGAATTGCCTTGAATATTGGATCGCAAGTCTCTAGTTGAACCTTTTGTCGCTGAGGATGCAGCAGTAAACCTTGAGATCGATTTGCTTCCTCCAGTCATGGTTCGTGCACCATATGACAAGGGCTTACTGTTCTTAGCATCTTGTTGTGGCTGGCGTTCAGCTTTGGTGGCTTGATGTACCAAATCAATAAGACATTGGTACGGCTAAAACTCAACAATACGCTGAATGTTGCGGTGTAACCCAGCCATGAAACATGCAATGGTTTGCTCTTCGTCTTCATACACATTGGCTCTAATCATGGCCTTCTCCATCTCCTTATAATACTCCTCAACAGAGAAACTTCCTTGCCTCAAATTCTGCAATTTATCAAAAAATCACGTCGATAATGCTTTGGCACAAAACGAATTCTCATTTCTCGCTTCATCTCTTGCCAAGTAATAATAGGGTCCTCTCCATCTTCTTCACGATCACAAAGAAGTTGCTCCCACCAAATCAGAGCATATCCTTCAAACTCAAGAGATGCCATTGCAAGTTTCTTCTCCTCTAAATAACTATGTAGGCAGAAGATTTTCTCCACCTTCAGTTCCCATGTGAAATAATCTTCAGGATCAGATCTACCATCAAATTTTGGCATGGTAAACTTAAGCTTCCTAAATCTCTCTTCTTAGTTGACGCCTCTATGATGACGACGACCATAGCGATGTTGGGACTGATCATCATCCCCAAATTCAGATTCTTCATTGTCATCATTTCTTCGATTCCGTCCTCTTCCTCTACCACGTGCAGCACCTTGATTCCTCCTTCCATGTTCATTTGCTCTTCTAGAATAATTTCCTTCACCTTCCTCCCCGTCTTCATCATGATTTCTTGCACCATCAGGGAGTCGATGTCGACCTCTGATTTCAGCCATAAGTGTCTGAAGATCTTGTGCCAACCGATCTTGCTTGTCTTCTATGCTTTGTTTGAGCTCATTGAATTGTATCATGGTGACACATTCTTCAATCTCAACGTTGGGATCCATCTTCCTGCGAAATTAGTGGCAACAAGGCAACAAATATAGGTGGAATATGAAGCTATATAGAATCTCACAACCTCACCACTCTTACCAACCAAAGCTCTTATGAGGTCCCTACGGGTTGCAAGAAAAATGTGTGGTGGTAACAAGAAAGTGATGGTTAAGCGAATACAAGACCAGAGTACCGATTACGATCACTTATATGTGGAGCTTGGTGGGGAATAGTAAACAAGGAATGAAATCTGAATCCTAGTTGTTGTAAAGTTAAATAACAATCCAACAAGAAGTTCACTGCCTAGTGCTGACCACAAGATTCGAGTGATGTAAGTAGATCAAACACACACGCAAAGAAATTTCAGATTTGATGCAAATCAAGGAGTATGATTGGAATGCAAGTGTTGCGATCAGACCTAACCAAAATTTTGCACCAAATGACAATAGCAAACTGGTTGAACAACTTGATGAACTTTTAGCACTTGTGCACATAAACAAACCGATCGTTCTTATTTTCTTTCACAATCTTGCTCAACACTTTTTTTGGGGTACTTTTCTTTCTTCTCTTTTTTTGATACTCTTTTTTTATAGAACTAAACACAGAGATCTGATATGGTATTGCACACTTTATAATAATTAACAAAGAACTCAACCAGCAGCTATAACTTAAATAGGATCAAAGTTAACGCGAAGGAAATGATGAGGGTTTTTAGATTTTTCTTTTTGTGGATATTTTCAGATATATATAAGAGGCTCAAAGGGAACACAAAGGATAGAGTGACCAGCAACTAAACAAAGACTCTAAGGACTGAAACTTAATAAAACTCACTGGAACAATAGATTGAAACAAAGGGCTATGGCAAAAATATTTTATGGCTTTTTGGTGGATAGGACGAACACAAAATATATGTAGCTAAGGGTAAATAATCCTACCGTGGCAACTGAGGCTTTGATACCAGATGATGCATCACGATGCCTGATCTTCACGACGTAGGATCAATCTTCAGATAACTAGCTTCAAAGAAGCCAAGATAACTTGCTGCAAGCAGCGATAACTAGTGCGACCTGACAAATAAAACTCGACGCCAACCACCGTCTTTAACCGACAGCCTGAATCGAGGATTCGCCCAACCACACTCTCAAAGAACCAACCAACACAGCCTACAATCAAACGAGGACCCCTCGAAGGGAGTAGGAGCACCAATTGGGAGCGGATGAAGTCGCCGCTTCTGCAATCCCACGAAGGAATTCACAAGAGCAAAGGGGTAGAGATCACTCTCAATATTTGTTAGCACATAGCTGAACAAAAGGGTTCTGTTTTAAATTATCATAAGCTGCTTTACATCATAGACATAGGGGGTATTTATACTAGTAACAACCAGCCTCAGAGAGGTATAAACACGAAACAAAAGTATTTTCACGTGCTGATGTGAAGGAGCCTCTTTGGAAGATCTGCAGAGCTGAATTCCGTGTGGCTGTTTGACTTCTGCGCAGCCTTTAGTATTTTGATAATAACTTTTTCTAGGAATCTCCAAATGATGTGGGACTGGTTGCGTTGGAAAGCTAACTTGATAAGCTTTCTCACCATATATAGCATGCTTAATGAAAATTCGTAGAATTATGCAGTTTAATACGAAAACTTGGTCATCAAGTTGACTGTTGACCTTCTGACCAGTCAGCACTAAAATAGGTCGGCTATCTTTCTGGTAGATTTGATTAAGTCGGCTTTAGAAGCATTGGAAACTAGACTTCAAGAGCTTTCCAAAAAGTACTTATGGGCCTTCATAGCTTTTGGGAATCAAAAGATATGACTGTTTCTTCTGGACAGTTATGTTGCGCTCGACTGACTTGGACATAGCTCTTCTTGTTGATTCGCCCTTGATATGTTTTGTCCTTCCTCTTGGTGAACCTAAGTAATATCAACATACACGACTTAGGTAGCATAAAGTTCTCATTAGTGTTTAATTGAAATTCATAAAGTAGCGTGTGCACCTCTTGCTGTAGCTTCTTAGCTCGGCTACGTGTAATTGGTCCATCAAAGACTAGCGCGTGCACCTCTTGCTGTAGCTTCTTAGCTCGGCTACGTGTAATTGGTCCATCAAAGACTCGGGTTGGTGATGATGTTGGTTGTACTTGAGTTGATGTAGTATAACTTGGGGGTTGTAACGTGTTGCTTAATGGCGTGGTCATATCAACCCCGAACTTTTCGTTATGGGTGAGTTTTTGGTATTCGCTAATCTTTCTTTTGTCGTTCCGATAGAAGCATCAGAATTCGAGGTCGAATTCTTTTTAAGGGGTAGAGTGTGATACCCAATTTTACAAAAAAAATTAAAGTTTATTTTTCTTTTTTTCTCTTTCGTGTTCTGTGCTATCAGGGCTTGGAGTTTTAGGAGGCATAACCTCAGTGAAGCGGTAGAACTTTTCTTGACTTTTACGCTGGGGTCAGGAGCGAATGTGAGAGCGGGTTTGGGCCATAGATCTTGATCTGTTGGATGGGAGCCCACTATCTCCCCCCCCCCACCCTAGCCGACCTCCCCCTCCCCCTTTTGTTTGTAGCCCCCCCCCTCCCTCTTGTCCCCTTTGCCCCCCCTCCCTCTCCTCCTTCCCCAAGTTCTTGCAGCCCCCCCCCCAAGTTCTTGTAGCTGCCCATCACACAACCCTAGCTGCCACCCCCCCCATCTCCTCCTCTCCAAGGTGCAGCCCCTTCCCGTTTAGATCTTCTTTGTATTGGTGCAAGCCTTCAATTGGAGTTTTGGTGGGAGGAAGAAGGAAGGAGGGAAGGAAAAACTCAAGGTGATCTCATGGTTGTCTATGTATTTGTGCTACAATTCATTTGGTTATACGTTCACCTATGCGATTTGGTAGAGGTGCTGTCCAGAATTTTGTTGATGGACGAACAGAAGTAGTATTATTAGTTTTTGGGGATTTTTCGGGGGTAATTAGTGGTAATCATTGTAAAAGTCATGTAGAGCTTTGTCATATATTTCCAAAGAGTACTTATGCGCTCGATTCGGAGGTATATTTTAGGAGATATCGCATTTTGAACTCAGCTAGGTTGCTGTCCAAAAACTAAACGCAGGATGTATCTTGTGGGCTGTTTGGGGCCATTTAGATGTTGGAATTTAATTATCGTTTGAATACAAAACTTATGGGGAATTTTATGTAGATGCTTCTGGAGTTTTTTTTGTTATCACTGCTGTCATAATTTTAAAGATATGAAATTGTCAAACAGCGCCGCTGCAGTTTGGTGGGTGATGGGGAGAATTGTCGCTCGTGACGGGTTTGGAATTGTGCGTAGGTGCGGCGTTGTTTATGTGCGTTTGTTATGTGGATTTGTGTACTAAGATGTGTGTCAAAAACAGGTGGTGGACTTCAGAATCGTACTTAGGGCTTTGTCTAAATTCCCGATGAAGGTAAGTAAAATAGTGATGGTTTATACCATTGGTCGATTTATGTGTCCTGTACTTGATTCATATCCATGTCAAATGTGTTCATCCTCGTATTCCATTTTGAGAATTGTTGCTTGAAGTTATTCATGTTAAACTATTTACATATGTTGAGGGTGTTGTTCGAGTATGTTACACGTGTTGATTATTATTTTGAAGTAGTGGAAGTATATATTTAACACATGTTAGATGGGGCGGTCTCATGTTGGTGTCATGCATAGTGCATCCATTATCTTTTGCATGGAAGTTTCGTCGCGATCATATGGTCCAACCGTACCGGTAAAATAAGCATTATACGTTGCCCGAGGAGGGGTATGATGCAGCTTCATATTCTTAGAGGTATGAAGGCATAAGTTATTATTGCATTTGTAGCCATGTGCACTCATGGGTAAAACGTGGAACCTGTCATGGTTATATTGATATTGTGGATCTCCTCTTTGTGATTCTTTTTGCGGAACTGAGTATTTGATACCTAGTATACTTGCTGCATTTTAATATTTAAGAAGGGAATTATGAACTTTGTGGTTGGTAAAACACGGTTTGTTTACGTTGTCCAATTGTTGTTTGATCATTTTACTTGCTGAGATGTGTCATCTCACTCTTGCATTGTTTTGATGCAAGCATTTGAACTTTGCTTGGGAAGAGGAGGGAAGTAGCAGCACGGTCACCATACCTCTAAACAATTATACCGCTGCTTAGTAATGATTTTTAAACAGAGATTTCGGGTCAGGGATGTTGATTATTCTGAAGTAGGGTGTGCCAGTGGTCTACTATGTTCTAGTCTTTGTGGTGGTCGTATTTTGGTTGGCTAAATTAATTTTTTTGTCTGGAATGTTTATTTCCTCCTTTGCATCTTGATTATACACTATGAATTACCTTTCTTTTACATCATGTATGAACTTTGTGTTTCCCTCGTTATGCAACTTTCAAAGGAGATGCTGCCGAATTTTTTTCTGACTCCATTTTTATGCTTTCTAATTTGTGAGAAGGGTTTTTGGTAACACCCATTATGTGGGAGCAATGGGGTGTTACAGTCGGGCTCAGCACGATGGTGCGTGTGGGGGTAGACGAGAGGAGAGAGTGGGGTATACGGGGGTAGATGCTCACTTTATGGGAAATGGACTTAATCATTTCCTATAATAGATTTTGTTGGTTGACGTCCATCACAGACCACGTGGACTAACTAGTTTGTCAAGATGTCAATTATCTCAGGTGCATAAGGTTCAATACAAACCAAGAAAGAAATTCAGTTGGGAGCTCAAATTTAATTGGAGCAAGACTTGAGAGTGTGCTGAAAAATGGCGCACCGGACAGTGACCGGTGTGCACCGGTGTCCGGTGCACCAGGCCCGGCGCGATTGAACCAGCTACTCTCGGGAATTCGCAGGCATGCTCCGCTATAATTCACCGGACTATCCGGTGTGCACCGGACATGTCCGGTGAGCCAGCGGAGCAACGGCTCCCTGCACGCCAACGGTCGACTGTAGAAGTGTACAGTGAAGAACAGTACCGCGCAGAAGTTAGAGCAGCAAAGTCAGAGGTCACCGGACATGTCCAGTGTGCCACCGGGTTGTCTGGTGCAGCAAAAGGACAAAGGGTTCCAACTGTCAACAGCTCCAAACCCCAACGGGCGTGCTGACGTGGTGCGCACCGGACACTGAACAGTAGATGTCCGGTGCGCCACCGGACTGTCCGTTGTGCCCATCACCAGTAGACTTCACAAACGGCTAGGAAGTGGATGGAGGCTATAAATACCCCCCCAACCACCTCCATTCAAAGCATCCAAGTTTTCTGAAGTTCCTATTCAATACAAGAGCAAAGTTCAACACTCTAAGTCACATTCAAAGCATTCAATTCTCTCCAAGTCCCAAAATCAACTCAACCACTTAGTGACTTGAGAGAGAGAGAGTTTTTGTGTTCATTTGCGCTCTTGTTGCTTGGATTGCCTTTTCTTTTCCCATTCTTAATCTCAAGTGCTTTGTAAAGCTAGCAAGAGACACCTAAGTGTGTGGTGATCCTTGCGGGGTCTTAGTGACCCGAGTGATTAAGGAAAAGGCTCATCCAGTCTATGTGACCGTTTGAGAGAGGGGAAGGGTTGGAATAGACCCGACCTTTGTGGCCTCCTCAACGGGGACTAGGTTCTTTGGAACTGAACCTCTATAAAACAAATTATCGTGTCCACTTGTGTTGATTTCCCTTTGATTTGTTTTACCTCTTTCCTCTCTCTAAAGTTTCCTTGCTAATATTGATTTGAGTTTGCTCCCATATGTCATCCGCATCATTTGAGCAACTCATGGCAAGAGAAACAATCTTCCGCACTCAGATTTATTTCTAACGCTAACCCCGGCCTTAGTGTGTGTTTAGGTTTATAAATTTCAGGTTTCACCTATTCACCCCCCTCTAGGCGACCTTCAATTGGTATCAGAACCAGTGCTTCATTAAGAGTCTAACAAACTCGAAGTGATGTCTGGAGATAACGCCAAGAGAGATCGTGACCGGCGACAAGCCCACGGGCTCCGGGAGGACTCTCTGAAGGGAGTCCGGCAACAAACAAAAGGAGGAATCCTCTTCCTCCATCAAGTCACATAGGAGGGGTGATAAGAAGAAGAAGATGAAGAAGGTGGTCTACTACGAGACTGACTCTTCAACACCCTCCACATCTGGCACCGAGTCGTCCACTACTTCTAAGCGCCATGAGCGCAAGAAGTATAGTAAGATGCCCCTACGCTATCCCCGTATTTCCATGTGCGCTCCTCTACTTTCTGTTCCCTTAGGCAAACCACCATATTTTGATGGTGAAGATTATTGTATGTGGAGTGATAAAATGAGGCATCATCTAACCTCACTCCACGAAAGCATATGGGACATTGTTGAATTTGGAGCGCAAGCACCACAGGTGGGCGACGAGGATTATGACTCGGACAAGGCTGCCCAAATTAGGCACTTTAACTCCCAAGCAACTTCTATACTCCTCGCCTCTTTATGTCGAGAGGAGTATAACAAGGTGCAAGGGTCAAAGAATGCCAAAGAAATTTGGGACATCCTCAAAACGGCGCACAAAGGGGACGAGGTGACGAAGATCACCAAGCGGGAGACGATCGAGGGGGAGCTCGGTCGATTCGTCCTCAACAAAGGAGAAGAGCCGCAAGCCATGTACAATCAGCTCAAGACGATGGTCAATCAAGTGCGCAACCTCGGGAGCACAAAATGGGATGACCATGAAATGGTCAAGGTTATTCTTAGATACCTCGTTTTTCGTAATCCTACTCAAGTTCAATTAATACGTGGGGATCCTAGATACAAGCAGATGTCTCCCTAGAAGGTGATTGGCAAGTTTGTGAACTTTGAACTTATGATCAAAGACTCCAAACACATTGTCAACTTGGAGCAAGGCGCCACCTCTACACCCGAGGTGCAACCCGTTGCATTCAAAGCAACGGAAGAAAAGAAGGGGGAGTCTACACCAAGTAGGCTTCCAATCAACGCCTCCAAGCTCGACAACGAGGAGATGGATCTTATCATTAAGAGCTTTCGTCAAATCCTCAAGCAAAGGAGGGGGAAGGACTACAAGCCTTGCTCCAAAAGGGTGTGCTATCAGCGTGGTAAGTCCGGTCATTTCATTGCAAAATGTCCATATACAAGTGAAAGTGACAGGGACGACGACAAGAAGGGGAAGAAGAAGATGGAGAAGAAGAAATATTACAAGAAAAAGGGTGGCGAGGCGCACATGGTGCAGGAATGGGACTCCAACGAGAGCTCCACTGACTCCTCCTCCGACGAGGACGCCGCCAACATCACCATCAACAAATGCCTCCTCTTCCCCAACATCGGCCACAAGAAGAAGAAGGTATATTCTAAAAGTACCCCCAAATATACTACATCTGATGATGAGGGTAGTTCTAGTGATAATGAAGATGATTTAGTTTCTCTCTTTGCCAACCTTACCATGGACCAAAAGAAGAAATTAAATGAATTAATTGAAACCATTAACGAGAAGGATGATCTCTTGGAATGCCAAGAGGATTTGCTCGTTAAGGAAAATAAAAAATTTGTTAAGTTGAAAAATGCTTATGCTCCAGAGGTAGAAAAATGTGAAAATTTGTCTAAAGAGCTTAGCATATGCAATGATTCAATTTCCTATCTTAGAGATGAAAATCCTAGTTTAAATGCTAAGATAGATGAGTTGAATTTTTGCAAACCCTCTACATCTAGTGTTGAAATGTCACTATTTGTACTAGATGTAGTGATATTAATGTTGAAGCTATTGATGATCAACTTGCCATGATTAAACAACAAAATTATCACATAGCTAAATTAAATGCTAAAATTGTCGAGCATGAGCTAGAAAATGAAAAGATTAAATTTGCTAGAAGTATGCTCTATAATGGGAGACGCCTTGACATTAAGGATGGCATTGGCTTCCAACAAGGGAGCCAAAGTAATGTCAAGTTTAATGCCCCCAAGAAATTATCTAATCTTGTTAAGAGTAAGGCTCCCATGGTTCAGGATAGAGAGGGTTACATTTTATATCCTGCAAACTATCTTGAGCATAAGATTAGGAAAATTCATGCTAGAAAACCTCACACTGTTTCTTATCATGCTTTTATGTATAAGAATGAGGCTTTTAGTTCTAGGCATACCACTCATATCAAATTGTCTAAGAAGAAAATTCCTAATGCATCAATTGAGCATAACATTTCTTTTAAGACTTTTGATGCTACTTATGTGCTGACTAACAAATCAGGCAAAGTAGTTGCCAAATATGTTGGGGTGTAGGAAACGGGTGACGCCTAAGAGGGGGGTGAATTAGGACTTCTAAAACTTTTACTAAACTAGGCCACAAATAAATCCCTAGAGCAAAACCTATGCAAATAATCAAACTAGAATGTGCAAACTAGGTTTTGTCTAAGTGTTGCTATCTCTACCGCAAAGGCTAAGTTTCAATCTACACTAGATAAGTATGAATACAAGATTGAAACTTAAATGCTTAATGTAAATGCAGAAACTTAAAGAGCAAAGTAGAGAAGCAAACTCTCGTGGATGACGCCGGTATTTTTACCGAGGTATCTGGAACCACGCAAGGTCCCGACTAATCCTCGTTGGTGCCCCTACGCAAAGGGAAGCCCACGCGAGGGCCAAGTACCACGGTCGAGTAACTCCGTAGAGAGCCGCGGGCCTTCTCCACGCGCAAGTGGTGCTCCGCTTCCGGCTCCTCTCGGACGCTCCCCGCCGTCTCCACTATCGAGCTTCCGGCCGAAACGCCGCGGGCCTCGTTCCCTCTGGTACACGGTGGCGGCCGTGACACAAACGCGGTTATCATGGTCTCGCAAGACTCTCGCCCCACTCGGTACAATTACAACGGCTCACGCAAGAGCCGAGGGTTGTGTGGTTTTACAAAACTCACTCAACTAACTAGGGTTCACCTAGAGCAAGCGCTAAAGCGGTCTAACTAACCTAAGCACTTCGCAAAGCACCTACGCTAATCACCAAGTGATTCTATTAAGCACTTGGGTGTTTGAGCTCTTGGAAATGTGCACTATATGCCTTGGTATGTTGCTTGGGCTCCCACACCTTCAAATGGCCGGTTGGGTGAAGTATATATAGGCCCCAACTCAATTCTAGCCGTTGGAGAAAAGCTGCAGTTCTCTGCGGCACACCGGACAGTCCGGTGGTGCACCGGACAGCGCACTGTAGCATGTCCGGTGCGCCTAGCCGTTGCCCTGTCAGAGCAAGTGACCATTGGCGCCGTAGGCTTTTCCACACCGGATAGTCTAGTGCTCACACCGGACAGTCCGGTGGTCTTCTCTCCGAGTGCCACCTGGAACTAGCCGTTGGGTTGGAGTTCCCTGGTGCACTGGACAGTCCGGCGTGTGGGCACCGGACAGTCCACAGCAGCACACTTGAACTTTTCTTGGATCTTCTTAATGTCTTCTTTTGAGGTGTTGCTTTCCTCAATTCCTTAGTCCAAGTAAATCTTGCATCCTGTGAACTACAAACACAAACACTAGAAAACTTATTAGTTCACGGATTGTGTTGTTCATCAAACACCAAAACTCAATTAGCCAAATGCCTCGGGGTCCATTTTCCTTACAGGGGGCAAACACAAGAGTCCAAAGACTTGTGTTTGGGTACCCAAGGTGCTTGTTTCTAATGTGAAAGGATCCAAGACCGTTTGGGTACCTAAGAACAAGGCCTAAATTTGTTTTGTAGGTTTATGCATCCGGTGGATCAAGTTGGATAATCGATAGTGGGTGCACAAACCACATGACAGGGGAGAAAAGAATGTTCTTCTCATATGAGAGAAATGAAGATCCCCAAAGAGCTATTACATTCGGGGATGGAAATCAAGGATTGGTCAAAGGTTTGGGTAAAATTGCTATATCCTCTGACCATTCCATTTCTAATGTTTTTCTTATAGATTCTTTAGATTACAATTTGCTTTCTGTTTCTCAATTATGCAAAATGGGCTACAACTGTTTTTTACTGATATAGGTGTTACTGTCTTTAGAAGAAGTGATGATTCAATAGCATTTAAGGGAGTGTTAGATGGTCAGCTATATTTAGTTGATTTTAATGATAATCAAGCTGAACTAGACACTTGCCTAATTGCTAAGACTAACATGGGCTGGCTCTAGCATCGTTGACTCGCCCACGTTGGAATGAAGAATCTTCACAAACTTCTAAAGGGAGAACACATTTTAGGACTAACAAATGTTCATTTTGAGAAAGACAGGGTTTGTAGCGCATGTCAAGCAAGGAAGCAAGTTGGTGTTCGTCATCCACACAAGAACATAATGACGACTGATAGATCACTTGAGCTACTCCACATGGACTTATTTGGCCCAATTGCTTACATAAGCATCGGCGGGAGTAAGTATTGTCTAGTTATTATGGATGATTATTCTCGCTTCACTTGGGTATTCTTTTTGCAGGAAAAATCTCAAACCCAAGAGACATTAAAGAGATTCTTGAGACGGGCTCAAAATAAGTTCAGATTAAGGATCAAAAAGATTAGAAGCGACAATGGGATGGAGTTCAAGAATTCACAAATTGAAGGATTTCTTGAGGAGAAGGTCATCAAGCATGAGTTCTCTTCTCCCTACACATCTCAACAAAATGGTGTAGTGGAGAGGAAGAATAGAACTCTATTGGACATGGAAAGAACCATGCTTGATGAGTACAAGACACCGAACCGGTTTTGGGCTGAGGCGATTAACACCGCCTGCTACTCCATCAACCGGCTCTATCTTCACCGAATCCTCAAGAAAACATCGTATGAACTCCTCACTAGTAAAAAGCCCAATGTTTCATATTTTAGAGTCTTTGGGAGCAAATGCTTTATTCTTATTAAAAGAGGTAGAAAATCTAAATTTGCTCCTAAAGCTGTAGAAGGCTTTTTACTTGGTTATGACTCAAACACAACGGCATATAGAGTCTTCAACAAGTCCACTAGATTAGTTGAAGTATCTTGTGACATTGTGTTTTACGAAACTAATGTCTCCCAAGTGGAGCAAGTTGATCTTGATGAATTAGATGATGAAGAGGCTTCATGCGTTGCGCTAAGGAACATGTCCATTGGTGATGTGTGTCCAAAAGCATCCGAAGAGCCTCCACAAGCACAAGATCAACCATCATCTTCCATGCAAGGATCTCCACCAACCCAAGATGAGGATCAAGCTCAAGAAGAAGAAGATGAAGATCAAGACGACGAGCCACCTCAAGAGGAGGACATTGATCAAGGGGGAGATGAAGATGATCAAGATAAGGAAGATGATCAAGAGATTCGGGATCAAAGACCACCGCACCCAAGAGTCCACCAAACAATTCAAAGAGATCACCCCGTCAACTCCATTCTTGGTGATATACACAAGGGGGTAACCACTAGATCTCAAGTTGCTCATTTCTTTGAACATTACTCTTTTGTGTCCACTGTTGAGCCATATAGGATAGAGGATGCACTAAGAGATCTGGATTGGGTGGTGGCAATGCAAGAGGAGCTCAACAACTTCACTAGGAATGAGGTATGGCATTTAGTTCCACATCCTAACCAAAATGTTGTAGGTACCAAGTGGGTATTCCGCAACAAGCAAGATGAGCATGGTGTGGTGTCAAGGAACAAAGCCCGACTTATAGCCAAAGGGTATTCACAAGTCGAAGGTTTAGATTTTGATGAAACTTATGCACCCGCAGCTAGGCTTGAGTCAATTCGAATATTACTTGCCTATGCTACTTACCATGGCTTCAAGCTTTATCAAATGGACGTGAAAAGTGCCTTCCTCAATGGCCCTATCAAGGAAGAAGTCTATGTTGAGCAACCTCCCAGCTTTGAAGATAGTGAGTATCCTAACCATGTCTATAAGCTCTCAAAGGCGCTTTATGGGCTCAAGCAAGCCCCAAGAGCATGGCATGAATGCCTGCGAGACTTTCTTATTAGTAATGACTTCAAAGTCGGTAAAGCTGATCCTACCCTCTTCACTAAAACAATTGCAAAAGACTTGTTTATATGCCAAATTTGTATTGATGATATTATATTTGGGTCTACTAACAAATCATCTTGTGAAGAGTTTAGTAGGATCATGATACAGAAATTCGAGATGTCTATGATGGGGGAGTTGAAGTATTTCCTTGTATTTCAAATCAAGCAACTCCAAGAAGGCACCTTCATTAGCCAAACCAAGTATATTCAGGATATACTCAAGAAGTTTGGAATGAAGGATGGCAAACCCATCAAGACTCCCATGGGAACCAATGGGCATCTCGACCTCGACACGGGAGGTAAATCTGTAGATCAAAAGGTATACTAGTCGATGATAGGATCTTTACTCTATTTACGTGCTTCACGACCGGATATTATGCTTTTAGTATGCATGTGTGCAAGGTTCCAGGCAAATCCTAAGGAAGTTCACCTTAGGGTCATGAAAAGAATCATGAGATATTTAGTTTACACTCCTAAGTTTGGGCTTTGGTACCCCAAGGGATCTACATTTGATTTAATTGGATATTCCGATGCCGATTATGCAGGGTGTAAAATTGATAGGAAGAGCACATCAGGGACTTGTCAGTTTCTGGGAAGATCCCTAGTGTCTTGAGCTTCAAAGAAACAAAACTCCGTAGCTCTTTCCACCGCCGAAGCCAAGTATATTGCTGCAGGCCATTGCTGTGCACAATTACTTTGGATGAGGCAGACACTTAGGGACTATGTCTACAAATTGAGCAAAGTCCCTCTCCTATGTGATAATGGTGCAATCCGCATGGCGGATAATCCCGTTGAGCACAACCGCACTAAGCACATAGATATTCGGTATCACTTTCTGAGAGATCACCAACAAAAGGGGGGTATCGAAATTGCTTATGTTAATCCCCACAACCAATTAGCCAATATCTTTACCAAGCCATTAGATGAAAAGACCTTTAGCAAACTTAGGAATGAGCTAAATATACTTGATTCTCAGAACTTTGATTGAAACATTGCACACATAGCTAATTCATATACCTTTGATCATATCTCTTTCATTTGGTACAAATGCATATTTCTTATTCTTCTTGTGCTAAAGCTAAGACTAATGTGCTTTCAAGTATATTTCTATGCTTAGTCTTAGATTGAAAGGGAAATAGAGTATTCGACAAAGACAATACTTCCACTCCAAATCTGACGGTATCATTTACCCTTTGCCGTTACTCATGCAACTCTCAATTGGTATAACTCTTCACTTATATCTATTTTACCATTTGGGAGAATGTATTAGGCCCCAAAGGGGGAGAAAATGCAAAAGGGCTCTCAAGTTCTCCGTTCTTGGCGATTAATGCAAAAGGGGGAGAAAGTATTAAGCCCAAAGCAAAAGGACCGCACCACCAATTTTCAAAAAATCTAAAGGTTATTTCAATTGGTATTTCAGTTAGCCTCAAAATAAATTTTCATTTGGTATCTCAAACTTGTTTTTCAAATTAGTATCTTCAAAAACTTCTCATTGGTATGAAAAAATTCAATTGGTATAATTTCTCTTGGTATCTATTTCAAAACCCTCTTGAAAGCTAAGGGGAGAATTTCTTCAGGGGGAGTTTTCATTTAGACAAAGGAAAAGCATTTAAAACAGGGGGAGGAATTTCAAATCTTAAAAATGCTTCTTGCAATCATATTCATATACCTTTGATTATTTGCAAAAGATTTTGAAAAGATTTTTCCAAAAGATTCGCAAAAACAGACAAGTGGTGCAAATGTGGTCCAAAATGTTAAATAAGAGAAAAGCAATCCATTCATTCTTAGACATATGTATAAAGTCTTTCAATGGTTTAATTCTAAGTAACATATGCATATCTATCTCAATTGCAAACTAATTACATTTCTACTCTTCATATTTGCTTTGGTTTGTGTTGGCATCAATCACCAAAAAGGGGGAGATTGAAAGGGAAATGGACTTAATCATTTCCTATAATAGATTTTGGTGGTTGACGTCCATCACAAACCACGTGGACTAACTAGTTTGTCAAGATGTCAATTATCTCAGGTGCATAAGGTTCAACACAAACTAAGAAAGAAATTCAGTTGGGAGCTCAAATTTAATTGGAGCAAGACTTGAGAGTGTGCTGAAATGGCACACAGGACAGTGTCCCGTGCACCAAGCCCGGCGCGATCGAACCAGACACTCTCGGGAATTTGCAAGCGCACTCCGTTATAATTCACGGGACATGTCTGGTGTGCACCGGACACGTCCGGTGAGCCAGCGGGGCAACGGCTCCCTGCGCGCCAACGGTCAACTGCATAAGTCTACAGTGATGAACAGTGCCACACAGAAGTCAGAGCAGCAAAGTCAGAGGTCACCGGACTGTCCGGTGCAGCAAAAGGACAAAGGGTTCCAACGGTCAACAGCTCCAAACACCAATGGGCGTGCTGACGTGGCACGCACCGGACATTGAATAGTAGATGTCTGGTGCGCCACCGGACTGTCCAGTGTGCCCATCGCCAGCAGACTTCACCAACGACTAGGAAGTGGTTGGAGGCTATAAATACCTCCCAACCACCTCCATTCAAAGCATCCAAGTTTTCTAAAGTTCCTATTCAATACAAGAGCAAAGTCCAACACTCCAAGACACATTCAAAGCATTCAATTCTCTCCAAGTCCCAAAATCAACTCAACCACTTAGTGACTTGAGAGAGAGAGAGTTTTTGTGTTCATTTGCGCTCTTGTTGCTTGGATTGACTTTTCCTTTCCCATTCTTAATCTCAAGTGCTTTGTAAAGCTAGCAAGAGACACCTAAGTGTGTGGTGATCCTTTGCGGGGTCTTAGTGAACCGAGTGATTAAGGAAAAGGCTCATCCAGTCTAAGTGACCGTTTGAGAGAGGGAAAGGGTTGGAATAGACCTGGCCTTTGTGGCCTCCTCAACGGGGACTAGGTTCTTTGGAACCGAACCTCGGCAAAACAAATCATCGTGTCCACTTGTGTTTATTTCCCTTTGATTTGTTTTGCCTCTTTTCTCTCTCTCTAAAGTTTCCTTGCTAATATTGATTTGAGTTTGCTCCCATACGTCATCCGCATCATTTGAGCAACTCATGGCAAGAGAAATAATCTTCCGCACTCAGATTTATTTTTAACGCTAACCCCGGCCTTAGTGTGTGTTTCAGTTTATAAATTTCAGGTTTCGCCTATTCACCCCCCCTCTAGGCGACTTTCACTCACCCTAGGACGACAGCAACGGGTATGACGAGGCAAGGGGCACGGGTGCGATGTTGTTTGGCATGGCAAGCACCTGCACGCGACGATGAAGCGACTGCTCTAGGCATGCAAGCACGGGGATAGCATGGCAGGACGCGATAGGACGCCCGGGCGGATGGCAAGGCGGCTTCGGCTCAACGACGTCGATGCTTGGCATAGGGATGGCTCGACGATGATGAGCGAGCATGGTGGCGAGCTCCGTGGGGACGACGACGCTCCAGTGGGATGAGACCGACGGAAATGAGGCGGCTCGAGTTGGTCGGTTGTCACACCCAGATTTAAGGGATAAAGCCGGGTGCGTCTCGTATGTGCACCAAAGAAGAATACACATATAATGACAAAGTGTATAGAGATAAATGTCACAAATATCATTATTGCATAGCAGAAGTCTTACAAAAATAAATAAGAGTCATAAAGCGAACTAAACATTAATCCTTGGCACCATAAAGCTGACTGGGAGACGCCACCTAAATGAGCTCGTACTCTTCATTGTATGGCTCCTCCTGGACCACCTGTTCTTCTCCTGTGGGAGGTTTATATATCGCAAGGGTGAGCTCACAAAAGATCATAGCTCAACAAGTTGTGGGGAATAAAGTGCATGAACTCACCAAAGGTGGTAGTTCATGTGAAGTGTAAGGCTGATCAACAAACGAGGGTTAAAGCTGAGCATTGCTTTTAATAAGTTGGTCAAGTTTTATTAGTGTTTACTAAATGTAAGTAGATACCAAACCAGAGTAATAATAGATCAAAATTAATAATAAACCACAATGCGACGCAAATGACAAATTGAATTTAATTCCATAAATTAATCATGCGAGAGTCCTGAGCTGCTCATGACCGCGAGCACGGCTAGTATACCAGTTTTATACTCTGTAGAGGTTGTACCCTTTACCCACAAGTCGTGTATCTCGTCTAGCCTGGGTTTGCAAGGCCATTAGACACTGCCGAGGTGAATAGCTAGGGATCTACTACGAGGCCTTTACAAAGTACCACTAGCTTCAGAAAACCCGCTACAGTTTCTAGGAAGAGCAATGCAGGAATCCCCCCATATGACTCGCCATCGCAGCAAAATCAACCCAAGAACCTCCCTACACGCCTACTCCCCTACTGCCCTTGCCCCTTTCGGGTAAGGTAGTCCTCCACTAACTTTCCTAGTTAGTCAGCCAAGGGCGTCCCATTCCACCCTTGTGGTGGCACGTGTTTCTCAAGTTAAGTTGATGTTCCAATTAACATAATAGTCTTATCATGAACAGAAATAGAACAATAATAAAGAATGATCATGTGTGATAGTTATCTCAACACCCAAAACCATAGATAGCAATAGCAAAGGCTAACCAAATGTTCAGGGGTAAACAAGGTGTAAAGATAACTAGACTAGGGTGGCCTATTGGGTCCCATCAAAATTAAGCCTATACATGATAAAATGATTGTAGAGAACATTATTGGGTAAATAAAAGTGGTCAAGGGCACAACTTGCCTTCAATGAGCTCCTGCTCAACAACTTCTACCTGCTGAACAACTGAATCCTCGGCTACTGGCTCGTCTATTCGCCACAATACAAACAAATATGGTACAATGATAAATTAATATCACACCAAACATGAATACAAAATACATAATAGTAATCTACGCATCAAAACAAGATCGTAGAAACAAGAATCGCTAAATTCAGAGTTATGGATTTTAAGTTATAATTTTCCGAAGTCCTTATGTGTTTGGTCCAAAATTAATTAAGTGATCAATTTTAATATGGGTTTCATGCTAAAACAGTGTTACTAAGTAATAAACAATATTAATACAAAATTATAGGAACTGGAATGGATTAAAAAGGGGTTAGATGAATTTTCTAGGAATTATACAAATTATGGATTTATTTTAACATAAGAAAATCATTTTCTACTTTAATTTCTTTGGTTTCTAATTTCTTTGGACTGTGCGCATGAATAACCGAAAGCTCAAGGGCTACTCCGCAAAAGTCCCCAGACTCCATACGCGCTAGCGATGGACTGCAGGTTCATTAGTTGGTTCTCCATGGTTTCTTAAGAAAAATCGTCATGGTTGGAGTGTACAGGCGCCCTCGGGCCGCAGGATCAAAGATCGAGGACCTGAATTAAGTCACGAAGCGGTACGCCTCCTGGACCGCCAGATTGATTATCTAAGGACATGATTTTATTAGGCTGGATCTACTTACATCCGTCCGATCTAATCCAAGGGTCACGATCTATTCACGAAGGGATACAAATACTTTCTAATCGGAACCGTGAATCACGCGATCGATGGCGCAGATTTAAAATGTCCCAGATCACGCTGGATCTGCTGATTCGCGATCCGACGGCTCAAGCCGAATCGCGCGAAGGGTTATCACGGCGTCTGATCCACACCTCCCAAAATCGGATGGACGGTCGAGGGATCGTCTTCTCCCTCCCGGCCACCCGCGGCGGCGTCGCCTGAAGCTGCGGTGGTTCCCGGTCGGAGTTTTCCCCATCACACATGGTAGGCGCTAATCCCTAATTTGAACTGCCCTATGCCACACCAAAGAAAGGACGGATAGAAAGGTGAACTTATTACCTCGGTATGGAGCACCAGTGACTTTATCCGCGCAATGGCTTGGCTTCGCTGCAAAGCCCAACTACGGCGAGGAATTCCGCATGCCCAAGGGCACGATTGTCCAAGAAATGGGTCCAAGCGACTTCCCCCGCGTTTAGGCGAGATTCTGTGGCTCCAATTGGGCACTGGACAGCTGTGGGAGCAAACAGCTACGCGGCGGTTGCATCGTCACTCAATGATGGGTATGGCACGGTCTCTGCGGTTGCTGGCGAGGGTTCCCTATCCAGGTGCTTAAGTGACCTGCGACGAAAACCGGGGCGGACGCCTTTGTAGCCAGGGCATGCACGAGTCCGCGCGAGGATGTGGCAACGGCGGCGCGACATTTGCGGCGCTAACGGCTTGCGGACGGGGCGGGAGTATCTAACGTGTGGGGCCACAGTCAACGTCGATCTGCGACGCACGCGCACGAGCGGCCGCCAAGTGGGTCCCTCCTGCAGTGGCTCAGCAGAGACGTGCGCGTTTGCGACTGCAAAGTATGGCCCACCTGACAGCGGCAGATGAGCCACGCGCATGATAGTGGGATGATGGGGAGGTCCCACATGTCGGCGCGCCACAGGTCTGTTGGGCCACGCGGAGGAAGGGACAGTGGTAGTGGGCCGGATCGTGGAGGTTTGAGCCCAGCGCGGGTTTTTCCTATTTTCTTTCTTTTTTCTTTTTCCTGGTTTCTTTTCTTCCTATTTTGTTGAATTTCAAATTTGAATTCGAATTTGGTTGTGAGTTTTCACATTTGGGCTAATTGCACAACTTCAAACCCTAGTATATGGAGAATGTATATTTATTTATATATTTATTTTCACATTGCCTCTAGGGTTTTTCTTTTCTTCTCACTTCTTTTCTAATTCATTCTCAATCTCTAAATTTGCAAATTAGGTTAAAACTCATTCTCATCATTAATGTATTTTTATTATCATTACCATTAAATGCACAAACACACAAATTCCAGCATGATGCATAGATGTCATTTGTTTAATTATTCATTCTTAAATATAGTTATTCACAAGTTATAATAAATAGAGGCCACACAAATAAGGAGATCAACTCTATTCTCGTTATTTACACTTTGGGTACAAATCCTACCCCCTTAAAAAGAATCTCGACCTCGAGATTAGGAAGGACTAGGGAAGAGGTGGGGAAATTCTATTTGAAGCTCTTCTTCTCTCTTCCAAGTAGCCTCATCTTCACCATGGTGACTCTATTGCACTTTGCACATTTTGATCACTTTATTCCTTGTAACCCGAGTCAAAGTGTCAATGATCTTGATAGGATACTCTGCATAAGTTAGATCACCCTGCACACTGAGTTCTTCCATTGGTAACTGTTCCTCGGGGACACGGAGACACTTCTTGAGTTGAGACACGTGGAATACATCGTGTACATCAGACAGATGATCTGGTAGATCAAGTTGGTAGGCCACTTCCCCAACTCGCCTAAAGATTCTGAAGGGTCTAATAAAGTGAGGGGATAACTTGCCTTTAACTTTGAATCTTCTCATTCCATGAATTGGTAACACCTTGAGGTACATGTGATCACCCTCTTCAAACTCCAGTGGTCTTCTTCGATTATAAGCATAGCTTTTCTGCTGAGTTTGTGCTACCCTCAAGTTCTCCCAGATCATAGGGACTTGTTCTTCCACCTCTTGAATAATCTCAGGCCCAAAGAACTATCTTTCTCCAGTCTGATCCCAATAGAGAGGAGTTCTGCACTTTCTGCCATACAAAGCTTCAAATGGTGACATTTTCAAACTGGCCTGGTAACTATTATTATAAGAGAACTCAACATATGGTAGACTCTTGTCAGAACTTCCTACATGCTTAAGGACACAAGCTCTTAACATATCCTCGAGTACTTGGTTAGTTCTCTCAGTTTGGCCATCATTTTTAGGATGATAGGCCGAACTGAAGTTCAACTTTGTATCCATATTCTCATGAAGGCTCTTCTAAAATCTTGAGGTGAATTGAGATCCTCGATCAGAAACAATCTTCTTCAGTACTCCATGTAAGCACACAATTAGAGCCATATACAACTCTGCCAACTAAGAACCCTTGAAAGTGGACTTGACCGGAATGAAGTGAGCCATTTTGATCAGTCTATCCAAGATCACCAATATAGAATCATAACCCTTTGGGGTGCGAGGCAACCTGGTAATAAAATCCATACCAATTTCTTCCCACTCCCATTTGGGTACTTTTAATGGGTGTAGCAGTCTAGCTGGTCTTTGATGTTCTGCTTTGACTCTTTGACATACATCACATAGTCATATGTGCAGCTACATCTCTTTTCAGCCCATACCACCAGTACCTTTGCTTCAAATCCCGATACATCTTAGTGCTACCAGGATGAATAGAGTAATGAGAGTCATGGGCTTCCTTCAGTATAGTCTCATGGAGGTTGTCTATCTTAGGAACACATATCCGGTTCTTGAACCATATTGTGCCTTGCTCATTCTCCGTAAAGTCTGAACCCCTACCTTCAGCCATCAGATCTTTGATTTCTTGGATTTTAGCATCACTGATCTAACCCTTACGTATTTCTTGCTCCAAGGTAGGTTCTACTTCAATAGTGATCCCTTCGGTGTGTGTAACTATTCCCAGGTTGAGTCTTCAAAAATCTTCTACTAACTCATCGGGTAGCTGGGCGACAATAGCCGCACGGACATGCTCCTTCCGACTCAAGGCGTCCGCAACCAGATTCGCCTTGCCCAGATGATAGTGAATCTCCAAATCATAGTCTTTAATGAGCTCCAACCAATGGCGTTGCCTGAGGCTGAGATCCTTCTTAGTGAAGATATATTTTAAGCTCTTATGATCAGTGTAGACTTGGCACTTAGTTCCCATAATATAATGCCTCCATATCTTGAGCGCATGCACTATGGCTGCCAGTTCTAAATCATAGGTGGGGTAGTTCAACTCATGTTTCCGCAACTGGCGAGACGTGTAGGCGATAACATGTCCTTCTTGCATAAGAACACATCCCAAGCCCTGGCGGCACGCGTCACAATATATATCAAATCCCTTTTGTGGATCTGGCATAATCAACACTAGGGTGACATCAATCTTAACTTTAGTTGATTGAAACTATCTTGGCATTCCCAAGACCAATTAAACTCCTTTCCCTTCTCCAACAGTGAGGTCATAGGCTTAGCAATCTTGGAGAATCCTTCAATAAATCGTCTGTAGTAGCCTACAAGTCCCAAGAAACTCTGGATTTCAGTAACCGTGCTTGATATCTTCCATGCCACTATCTCCCTCACTTTAGCAAGGTCCACTGATATTCCTCCATTAGAGATGATGTGTCCAATGAATGGCACTTCGTCAATCCAGAACTTGCATTTGCTATACTTGGCATAGAGCTGATTATCCCGTAGCTTCTATAGCACCATCCGCAGATGTTCTTCATGATCACTATCATTCTTGGAATAAATGAGAATGTTGTCGATGAACACCACGATGAATCTATCAAGATACTCCATGAACACCTTGTTCATCAGATTCATGAAGTAGGCTGGTGCATTAGTTAAGCCAAACGGCATGACTGTGAACTCATATAGACCATATCGGGTTAAGAAAGCCGTCTTGGGAATACCAGATGGCCTAATCTTCATTTGGTGGTAACCCGATCAGAGATCAATCTTAGAGAACACCCTAGCACCTCTCATCTGATCAAATAAATCTTCAATACGAGGTGAATGATACTTGTTCTTAATTGTAACATCATTAAGTGATTTATAATCCACACACATCCTCTGTGATCCATCATTCTTCTGTACAAACAAAATCGGCGCTCCCCAAGGTGAGGGACTCGGACGAATATACCCAGCCTCTTGTAACTCTGTTAACTGTTTCTTAAGTTCCTTTAGTTCTTCTACTGACATCCTATATGGCTTTTTTGAAATAGGAGCGGTTCTAGGTAAGAGGTCAATGACAAACTCAACTTCCCTATCTGGTGGCATCCTAGGTAACTCCTCTAGAAAGACATTGGGGAAATCTCTAACCACATGGATGTTACTGCCTACAAATTTCCCATCTACTAGATATATGGCGGGTCTGGTAGAGGCGGTTATGGTAATCTCGACTTCGAATCTTTCTCCCTTTGAACTAGTAAGTTCTACGGTTCCCCTAGCATAATGTATCACTGCCTTGGCCTTCCTTAATCACGACATACCAAGTATCAGATCTATACTGCTTTCCTCTAATACTATAGGTGTAGCCTAGAATTCCCTTCCTATAATGTCAAGGTTAATCTGTTGGTCATATAATTTGCTTCAACAGGCCCTTTAGGGGTAATTACTATCAGTGGCTTTTGCATATTTTGAAGTGATAACTCATTTGTGTTGGCATAGCAAGCAGAAATAAACGAATGCGTACACTAGTACAGATAAGCTCTATAGTGGCGGTCCTAAACCTATTTACAGTGGCGTTTTTCGTAACCGCCAGTGCTAGGGGTCAGTAGAAATCACCATTTTTACAGGCGGGTAACTGAGAACTGCCAGTGGAAATCGATTTTCACTGGCGGTCGGCGTAATAAAACCGCCAGTGAAAATCGTTTCCAGGAAACATAAAACAGATTTTAAAAATAGTAAAAAAATATTTTTATTAGGGAGACCTCGCGGCCTGCCCACCCACCTATTCGTCTCCGTCGAAGTCGCAGGTCGCGGAATTTTTCGTGCACTACACAGTTGCTAGGAATCGAACCCCTGACCTCAGCCTCACGCGTACCCTCCTCTATCACTCCGGCTATGGCATGCTTTGTGTTTAGTGTGTAGTTTTGTTGCCCACATATTACAACTAACTGAGTGTAAATTGTTTGTTTGAGACCGTAAACGAATTCAAATAAAACAGTTGTCAACTACAAAGTTGAATAATTTTTGAAGTTCTAAAACTTTCATTTTGACACTTTTTTCATCCGAGGTCATTTGCAAAATTTGAATTTTAAATTTGACAAATTTAGATACAATTTTTGAGAGCCGAAATGATTTCAAATAAAAAAGTTATCAACTATAAAGTTTTATAATTTTTAGAGATCTACAACTTTTATTTTGTTAGTTTCATCATATGAGGTCGTTTGAAAAACTCGAAAAATTAAGGATAAAAATGATTTCTAGTGGCGGTTTTCTTAAGAAACCGCCTGTAGAAATCGATTTCTAGTGGCGGTTTTCTTAAGAAACCGCCTGTAGAAATCGATTTCTAGTGGCGGTTTTCTTAAGAAACCGCCACTAAAAATAGCACAGATGGTTGATAACCGAATCTGCCTATAAAAATATAACACACTGCAGGCTTTGAGTCTTTTTCTACTAGTGGTAGCTCCAGAATCAAATAATATAGCTGCAGGAATTGGATTGATATAAAACATACCAATAGCGATGTCAGCTCCATCAGCGGTAGCATCAGCACTGACTTGGTTGACTCTGGCAATGCTGAATCCCTTGCTAGAACCTGGAGTTGGTTGCTTGCTTTGGACGGGTGTGCTGGGAACCCTGTTCAGACAAACATTAGCGTAGTGTCCCAACCTGACCACACTTGAAGCATGTGGTGCCTGTACTCTATCCTATAGTCTCGCCGGGGTGCCAGTGGGGGCCAGCCTGACGAGTATGTGGAGTCCCTGTCAAAACCAGGTTTCGGGGGCACCAAGACTCGGGCGCGAACATAATCACCAGGTGTGCTGGGACCAAGTCTCACACATATGATGAATCGTGGTACAGAAACGAATATCACATCTTTACTATATAATAGGAGTTTTGTACAAAATAAATAAATAAATACATCATAAGGAGACAATGATCTAGCAACCCAAAGTTGACTGGGAGACGGTGGCCTAGACCTCTCACAATCTCATTATAGCATCCTTCGTGCGCCTCATCCTGCGGTGCCTGTTCTTGACCTGTGGGGGGTGTGAGACAGCAAGGGTGAGCTCACATACATTCATCGCTCAACAAGTTGTGGGGAATAATGTGCATGAACTCACCAAAGGTGGGAGCTCATGTGAAGTGTAAGGCTTACCAAAGAGGATGGTTAAACCTGAGAATTGCTTTTAAAGTTGGTCAAAATTTTATTAGAAGTTACTAAGTATAAGTAGATACCAACCCAAATAAGTAATAGATCAAAATTTGATAACAACACCCGCGATGCAATGCATATGACAAATTAAGTTTAGTTCCATAAATTAATCATGTGAGTGTCCGAGCCACTCATAACCGTGAGCACGGCTGATATACTAGTTTTACACTCTACAGAGGTTGCACATCTTTACCCACAAGTCATGTTACCCATCTGCCAAGGAGTCATGAATTCCATACACCTCTACCAAGGAAGTGAGGCAGGGTAACACTACAGGGTCTTTACAAAGTTCCACTAGCTTCAGAAAACCCGCTACAATTTCTAGGAAGCTCCAATGCAGGGATCCCTTGCCTGACCGCCATTGCAGCAAAATCAACCCAAGGACCTCCCTACACTGACCACTCCCCTACTGCCCTTGCCCCTTTCGGATAAGGTAGTCCTCCACTAGCTTTCCTAATTAGTCAGCCAAGGGCGTCCCATACCACCCTTGTGGTAGCACTGTTTTCCCGGGTGGTTCTCCATGTTCCAATTAACAATATGATCTTATCATGAACAATAATTAAACAACAACATAATTGGAACATGATCATAATGAAACATTAGTTTCCCAAGACCAAGTAGAGCAATAGAAAAGCTACCCAGTAATTCATCTGCTTGCAAGGTGAGGGATAAACAATGCTAGGGAAACCTATTAGGTCCCATCAAATTAACCTCAGCATGTCACAGTGATTAACAATGAACATTATTAGGTAAAAAGGAGTGATCAAGGGCACAACTTGCCTAGGACTCAAGATTCCAGGTACCAAGATGATTTTCAGATGACTCGTAACCTCGTGCTAGTCGTAGCAATACAAACAAATAGTGTATAGGCAAAATTAACATCACACCAAACATAAGAACAAAATGCATAAGAATATTCTAAGTGTCGTAACGAGATCGTAGGTTCGAGAACCACTAAATTCGGAGCTACGGTTATAAAGTTATGAATTTCTAAAGATTTAGAGGTGGGGTAGAAAAGAGATTAAGTACATAATTTTCATTTAGATTTCATAACAAAATAAAGCTACCAAGGGTGAACAATATTATTATGGATCTAATGCAATTGGAATGTATCAATTTGGAGTTAAAATGAATTAAATATGAATTAATCAAGTTTCAAGATTTATTTTTGTACCAAAAATCCTTTTCCTAAATTAATTTATTCCCTTTTATTCGCTGACTGGATTGGGACACTTTTCTGCGGAAGATCAGGGTTTGTTGTGTAAATTCTAGGACTCTTTTGTAATACCAGTACCGCATTGATGGGCTACGGGTTCAATTGTAGAAAAGGGCAGGGGCTAAATTGCATACTATCTGGGTTGAAGGGGTATGGTTATTTCTTGGTCAGTTGGATCACCAATCTATGGATCGTATTATATCACGAATCAGGTACGCAACCAGGGCCCCACAATCCCGGATCGACGCTTGTGATCCAACACCCCAGTCATTAAATCACACCCGCAGAACCCCTGGATCGACGGCCACGATTCAAAGCGCCAAGGGGGTATGTGCGGGATCAATCACGGTCATCCTCGGCCCGATCAAGGGTCACTAGACCATCTTCCTCCCTCGCTGGCCCCAGTTGGCGGCACACAGGACCCCCCCCCCATGGCGGCGCACCACCGGTAGCCCCAGGCAAACACCTCTCCCAAAGTCCAAATCTGAGAACCCACGCGTGCAGCACGAACAGCAGGTCAAGACGAATACGATGGAGTGCACCATACCAGGGATTATCGCGACGGAGAAGCTAGCCATGTGGAGGTGTAGGTCTACGGCGGCGTAAACCTCCGGTGAGAAATTCCGGTATCGCCAGATTCTCCCTGTACATAGCGGTGTCGCAGGAACGCCCGCCGCAACTACCCGTGTCACCACGAATACCGAACGGAGCGTTCCCGGCGGCATACAGACGAGTTCGTCGGCGGCAAACCACCCCACACCAGCCTGCGATGGTGGAGGTGCCAAGCACTATTACCCCGATGGATGAGCGCAGAAGGGGCGTGAGGCCGTTATATAACCAAGAGATGCCCAACCATGCCGATAAGAACGAAGGTCGCCACAGGAGTTCATTGCCGGCGGTCCGACACCGGTGAATGCGACCGCGCGGTTATGAGGGAGCCCCAACCAACGGTTCCCATATGTCAGCGGAACGCCACACGCGCAGTCGCGGCATGAGGCGTCGGCCATCCGGCCCCACCTGTCGGTGCCTAATGCCCAGCGGGCCGTGACGAGCAGAGGAGAGAAATAGGATGGGCCGAGGGAGAAGGAGTGGAGATGGACCGGATTCCAGTTTCAAGACATTTTTTCAACACATGGTAATAAATCAATGTATTAGGCATGTAATTGAAGGAAAATGTCTATAAGGAACCTTAACTTCGTACAAAGTAAGGGGATTAAAAGCAAGGATAATCAGCCATGGTAAGAAGTACATGAGCTAAAATTGTTCTGGTAGTCAGGAAGGCATAAGCTTGTACTGAACCATGTCAAAGGTATTCAGACATGTGTTTCTAGACCATGTTAAAGTAAAAAAACACTAACCGGAGCATATTTAGTGCCACACTAGCTGTACTGAAATAAACGAGTTCCTCATAAAACAACCAATATCATCACATAGTAAAATGTAGAGTAGTTATAAAAATCATTATCCTATCGCCATTGTCAATCACCATGTAATTGTATTTTGTAATGTAGCTTTCTAGGATACATATATCATATCATTTAAAGTAGAGTATCACACTTGGAATACTAGCAATATGGTAAAACTATCTCTTTAAGTCCTAGAAAAACGGAAAGAAATTAGAAATAAGTGAAATATCATATCGTTGAAAAGAAATAAGTGAAAAATAGAAATACATATATCATATCCCTAAGGCACGTGACTAAAGCCACCATCCGGCTGATCGTCGTCCACGAAATGGTAATGCGGTCATGTCAGAAGATGACGAAAAAGAAAAAAATAGAAATAATTTAAAATGGATCAGAGTAACATCCGGCTGATACTTCCCCAAATGCGACTCTATAGGATTCTCCACACGTGGTTGTTACAGAGACCATATCCATTGAAAACAAAATCACTCCATGTGAAAAAAAGAAACGGCAACGGCGTGGCCTCCCCACAATTGACGCCCACCTCCTTCTATATACTTCCTCCCACAGAAACTGCACGACATCCTCATCCTCTTCGTAACCTGCTCCTGCTACTGGTGGTGCGACAAGATAGATCACCTTGTGCACCCTAAGTCGATCCATCACAACCTCAAGACATCCACGGGGAAGAAGGGGCCGCGAGTCCCATGACGTCACACGGGTAAGTTCTTAAACCCTAGTCTGATGTTGATAGAGCTAGTTGAGGATCGCAGGTGTAGTTGTGACCCCTTCAAGAAACAAAATCAGGTTCTTACCTGCGTACAATAATATTAGTCCAGTTTGTTCCTTCCTATGTATCAGTAACATTTTTCTTTTATCATTTTATTTTTAGAAGATATAGAACCTACTCCTACAGACTATGAGAAATAGAGGACAATTACAATCATGAAGAATAATCAGATGATGCAACGGTTAGGGATTCGTCAATTTCAGTCAATGATGGCTAGTATTCCAAGTGGAAGGATAAACGATAATGCTCCTCAGGAATCTGGATCGTTGTATGATGGTGATGATATTGAAGACTCCGAGGATGAGATGGTCACTAAGGTAATGGTTCATGTTTTCTCTTCCAATTATTTTGTCATATTTTTTCTTCCAATTATTTTGTCATTACCTTTGCTTTTCCAATCAAACATACAATATATTATATTGTACCTCTGCAGGAATCCCTAGTTGATAAGTCTATAGCCAGCCACATCTCCAACAATGGTGTCGAAATCTCTTCAAAAAATATAAGAGCCTCTAAAAGGGTTGTTGCACCTAGAGTGCAAGAACAACCAATTAGAAGTCACTAGGCGAAGGAGTGCTACCATAAACCAAGAGTCCAACCAAAATATAATGACTCGTAAACTGCCTGATTCTTATGATGCCACAAACCAAGATTGCACCCAAAGCATATCTAGTGATGTACAACCTAGTTCACCAATAGAGACCGAGAGTGAAGGTACCACTGGAGACCAAGGCGAGTGATTGTCTATACACTATTTTCCTATAAATTTATTCTATACCAATACAACTACATCAAATTATGTTTAATTTCTCTAATAATAGGATTATGTACATCGAATTAAAATGTTTCAGATGTTGTAGCTTGTTCTTTCTCTATAGGCTTTAATATTGAGATCTTATCCTTGCATAATACTAATAAATTCTTAATTGAGTTCACTGTACATATCATGAATGGGCAAAAAATATCATGAACTGTTCAGTCTAGGTATGCAAAGAATTAGGATTGATTCTTGTAACTTTGGTCATACTAGTTATTAATTTTCTTCATACTCACCGCAATAAATAGAACTAGTACCAAGGCAAAGAAGTATGGGCAGGCAACTTGAGTCATTAAGCAGAGGATTAGGCATTAAGATTCCAATCTAGATTCGTGAAAGAAGACCAGAGGCACCTATCCAAGCTGCCAAATTTGCATCAGAGGGTAGGATCGTACTTAGGCAGCACATGTCGATATTTTCACATTAGAAGGAGTACAAGAAGAAATAGAACGCTGGTAAAATAGAAAAGTACATTGGAAAGATTGTTGTAAGTAGCTTTGTACTCCATTTTTCTCAAATTTTGTGTATCGTTCTTTTCAAACATATATGCTGAAATCCCTACTAATTGACCAAGGAAAATTCACCATGGATGCTAATAATACAGCAGTGAGAGCAATATGTATTGATATGCTAAAGGGTGGTCATCGCTAGATGAGGTATAACCTAAAAAAGAAATACTTCATCAATGTTCCTGCAAATCTAGTGAGGACTACATCGCCTGTTTCATGCATGACTGATGACCAATGGAAACTTCTAGTAGAAATGTGGTCTACCTCAAAGCATAAGGTATTTGCATTCAACCTCCAATTTCCTCCATTTAAATAATGATGTACCTTTTTGAATTTATATTCGCTCTATTATGCTATGCATACTCACTTATTCAATGTATAGGACACATGTACGAAGAACAAAATTAGTCGTGAACAAGTAAAGTTTCCATAAGGCACATGCTCTGAATCCTACATTGCAAAGGCATACTCATTGGTAAGAAAATTATCATGCCATACATAAACTTGTTTCGTATCTACACACTTAATTGAAGTCAATAAGATAAAAAGGATGCTTATAATTAAAGACCTTAGTTGTTTATTTTCTGAATGGGCACTTCTTCTAGTACAGGCTATCCATTCAAATTTTGGAATGCTCCTGCTAACTGTTCATGTATAGGCTTGCAAATAAGTATTGTGTTGTTATAAAAAATGTACTATGCTAATATCCATGTATAGCTACAGATTGGATACTTTTGAATGCTTCTGCTACCTGATGTTTATTTATAAGGACTGCTCTTGATTAAATATATTTTAGCTGCACCATATACATGATTACTCCCCATAGTGGCAATGCTTATAATACATCTAGTTTTACATCTCAGATATTGTGTACGCTTCTGCCAACAGATCCTTATGCATAGATGAAATTAAGTCTATGTATTTAATATCTCATACCTCCTATGCTTTTTAATTAACTAGGTGAGTGCTCGTGCGTTGTAACGGGGACATATAATACCACGGTAACTTATATACAAAATGTGTGTTATATTGTTATGAGAAAAGGTTTCATAATTCATTAATGATCCTGACCATACATACATTTTGTTATTTTAATCTAGTTGTTTCACAACTACATTGCAACCATCAGTATCATACAAATTTCGATATATGCCACGATTTCCATGGTCTCATAATTGGAGAGCACGTCCCACGCCTGCCGGAAGAAGTTCCCTCGTACATTGTTAGTCATTAGGCACGTACCACCATACGCACTTGCTCAAATAAAAAAGCAAGTGTGTGTGTTTGTGAAGAGAATTAAAGGCAGGCCAGCACAAAAGCTATCCCGACAGTGGCAAGGATGACAAACTGATCATTGATGTCAGTCCTCCTCTGTGTCACCTCCGGCGACGAGATGACACCACAGTCCATGATATAGTAGTCATCGAACGCACGCGACATGATGAGTACCGATGACTGTTGGCTAGGGCTGCCAGACAAAGTGCACCTCGGGCTCATTAGCAAGGTAGTACACCTGGCCGTTGCACCACTGGATGCGCTACTCCTCTACATACATTATGTTCAAGGTCACTCACACAACGTCAGCAACGACCGGCGTCCCAACGCACAAGAATTCATGGCCGGTCAGTAGCGACTTACATGGCAGGTTGGGCTTCAGATGGATGATGAGCTGGACGACGTGATGGCACAGTCGTTGGATGTGGTGCCTAGAACAACCCGAGAGTCACCGACGTTGGAAACGACCATGAGGTCCCCCTGCTTGATGATGGACAACGCGGTGCAGCTGCTCTGGACCGCGTCCAAGCGGCGGCTGCGTCCGAGCTTGTCATACATAGCGGCTCATGCAACCACGTAGGACTGCTTCCAGAGGTCGAAACTAGCAGTCATCAAGCTTCTTCTCGTCGTTGATGAGCGACGCCAACGTGAGCGCCTCCTGCTAGTGGTGTTTGTTTGGGGTTTCCAAGCAAGAAACATGGATTCATCCTTGGCGATGGTTTATGAAAATGACTCACAAGTCAGATCCATGGAAAAAAATATTACGGAGAATAAATGCCACGCATGCAAAAAAGGAATTTAAGTTGAAAACATTATTCAAACAAAAGAAATTGCATGCAAGGCTCTTCTTTAAATACTACTCCCTCCATCCAAAAATATAATTCAAGAATCTTGGTGATACTTATTTACTACTACGCATTAGTGCAAGGGTAGCAGGTGAACTTGAGGAGAGATGTAGTAGATGTTTTTCCTGTCATAGATGTATATATAAACACACATGTGGTGTAGCGGTAGCTACTTCTCGCATTTGTCTGAGAGGTCGCGGGTTCGAATCCCCTTGGGGTCATTTGTATTTGTAGGAATGAGAATGGGAATGGGCTATACGTGGTGTAGCGGTGCTAGACATGGGCCATACGTGGGAATGAGAATGGGAATGGGCTTTGCATGGAGGGTGGAATGGGAATGGCAGAACAAGGAATGGTGACAGAACACGGAATGGCAGGCTACTCTTGCAGCCTTAATAAGTAGTAGAGATTTGTTGCTATAACTGACTGTTGTAATCTTATACTATATGCTTCACCAAACTAAATGTCCAACTTGTGCTAATTGTTCCTTGCTAACAAAAATAAATTCATATCATGTCAGAAGCAAGAAAAATTTAAAGATATCGAACCTAGTGCAATTGATCTTTTCAAGGAGATGCATTGTAGCAAGAAGAAAGGGTTTAGCGAGACTGTCCAGAAAGCTATTGTAAGAACCTTTTGCCCTTTCACTTCTACCTCTCAATATGCAATGCACTAGGTTGATGTCTGTGTGCTATGTTAATATGAAATTGCAATATACTAAGTTGATCTCTGTATGCTAGGTTGATATGGAATCAATGGCAGCAACACCAGTTGAAGATGGACACCATTCAAAGTCTTCAACAGAAGTAGTCTCCCAAGTGATGACTAAATCAAGTTTATTCCTTCAGAATGTAGGCTTGGACCACTGCTAACAGAAGCTCTTTAGGAAATGTTTCGGCGAAGGTGTAGCAACTTGAGTCTCAATTGGAGACTGAGCGGCAAGAAAAAGACGGACTACGAGATGAAGTCCAAAGCTTGAAGGCTAAGACACAGGCGTCTGACGAGACCATTGCTAAGCAATCTAATGAGATTATAGATTTGAAGAAGTCCATAATAGAAAACAATAGCCTCCTTTGCCAAATTTTAAGCACCAATCGTAGCCAAGTGTCTCCTTAAATATGCCTGCCAACTTGATGGTGTCAAGATACATCAATACCAGATGGAGGACTAAAGTTATATGAGCTTAAGTTACATGTTTATTAGGATTTATGTTATTGGAGTCCAAATTTGTTTTTTGTTTAAATACTTGTGCTCGATGAAATTTTGGATGGATGTCATACTTTGAAATTATATAATTTTGGTATTGCAATTGGTTTTGTTTGATGACATATTTTATGCATGATGAAACAATCGTGAGTGAAAATTGTGTGGATCTATAATATTTTGCATTATGACGTATATATTAGTCACGAATGATCTACCACATCATGTGCCATGTCATCAACAATTATGATATAAATTCTTGCTATGTCGCCACATTTATGACGAAAAATATGTCATGAAGCTCTGTCATGTCAACTGCCATGTCACATGCTACATCATTAAATTTATGACGAATCTATTCGTCATAGCTTTATGCCACATCAATCATCCACGTGGCAAGATGTGGTGTCACATTTTGTGACGTTTACAACCCTATTTGTGACATTTACGAGTGTCATAGATGTAATGGCGAACACATTATTCACCATTAAAATCTATGACATTTTTTGACATATCGTCATAGTAGTTCCTTTACCACTGCACCTTCTATGACGATAGACTTTTTGTCACAACACCGTCACAACAAACTAACCTATGACATAAAACCCCCTCTTTGTGACGTAATAATATGGTCATAGAAGGCCCCTTGTGTTGTAGTGCAGTGAGACTCAGTCAGTCAAGCCACAGTAAGATTTAGTCAGACAATTAACATGTGAGCAGATTTCTATTGGTCAAGTCCTCAAACAACCCAATAAAAAGCAAACACGACGATCCATTGAAAAAAGATTCTCTAAGACCTTCGAGTTGATTGCTACTCAAGTCGGGTCGAAGCGGTGCACCTAATGGATCAGAACACCTAGAGGAAACTACACTCAAGGGAAGCAACCAGTGTACTCGACAGGAACTTGTCATCAGAATCAGAATTCACTTCGAAGAGTCTCGAGCCAATTATATTCAGAAATTGGCTTGAGCCTCGGGGCTTGTGGGGGATAGGTATCCCTGGGTCACCACGGCCTGATTATGTCCCTTGGGCCATCTGAAAGACCCCTGATGGGCCGCCTGAAAGGTGCCCAGTGGGCCTCAATAAGGTGGGAGATGCAGACATCCATGGAAGACACAGACATGTGCAAAAAGAGTCCAATCGTGCCCTATGCATGCGACGTATGGGAAAATCGGCAAACAAGTCATTGACCGTGGCTAGATGCAGCGTGACACGGATAAGGCGGGGTCGTGGAGATCGTGCATCCGTTCCCGTTCTGTAACTCTGATTTAGTCTGCAATAAGTCTGAATAGAAGACCCTTACGAAAGATAGTAGAAACACACCAGACTCATTTTCTACCTAGAGAGGCCACTTGTAACCGGGGGAGACATCGAACAATTCCATGACCAGAAACCACATGGCGTAGGGTATTACGTTCACGAGTGACCCGACCTGCATAACTTCCTATGTTTCTGACGTGCTCCACATGTACCATCGAGCTTGCGATCAATGTTGTCATCCTCCCAAAAGTGCTACGTGATACTCCCCGTAACGTGTCGTCGGTACTCGACACTGACAGGGAGGGCGAGCCACACGGAGGGAGGTCGTTGCGACGTGGAGGAGGATGAGGACCGGGAAGGGCGGGCCGCGTGAAGGAGTTGTTGCCGGGAGTTCGAGGGCGGGACGATAGCGACATTTGTTGCGGGCGCGACAAAAGCGACTGACACACAGAAGCGACGAACGACGTTGAAATTGATGCTTGTGTTTGATTCCACCCTGCTAAAATGTAGTCACTATCATATCAAATGTTCGAACGATAATTACGTATATTAAATATAGTTTAATTATAAAACTAATTAAACATATCTATACTATACTTAAAGCACCAGTTTTAACAGTCATCCTGCTGTTAAACGGCGGCCCAGCACGGGCTAGACGCCCGTTAGTCCGTCGGCCCATTTGATTAAGTCAGCGTAAAATGTTAAAAAAATGGTGCAGGAGGTAGGGGTTCGAACCCATACCCTAATGGAAGAAAGGCGGGAGACACTGGGTGAATCTGTCTAACCAGTAGAACATCATGATTAGATGTTTTTAATATTGAACATAAATTGTATATATATGTATATACGTATTTTTGTAAAATAAAAAATATAATCGTGTCGGGCCGGGCCAGCACTATGGGTCGAGGCTACAGCCCAAACATGGCACGACGTTCTTGGCTCTTGCAAGCATTAGATCGTTTCTAAGACCACATTGGCACAATGGACTCCTATGGTATTTGAGGTTGTTGAATTGGATAGAGCAACAATGATTTGTCACACTAATAGTAAAATGAAAGGTTATTTGTTGATTTTAAATATTAGTGATTGCTACGAAGTAGCATAATTTATATGGAGCGCATTCAGTTTTTATTGATGCCTTACTTTAGCAATCACTCCATATTTTGATCTATCTTTTTTATAAGTTTGAGTTTATGTGACTTATTTTAGAAACTTAAGCTCACAAACTTTCTCTTATTTGGTATATGTATGGTGGATTTATGTTATTTTTATAATCTCTGTTCGTTCAGTCAGTCGTTGTGAACTCTCTTCTAATCGCTCACTTCATTGGTCGTGTTGTACCAATATATATTAGATAGAGTAAACAATAACATCAGTTAGTCAAATAAAAAGATATTATACGGAGAGTGGAGACAATCAATAAAAAATTTTAAAATATTTTTGGTGGATAATTTACATGGGTATTGTTGTAAGTCGTCGCAACGCATGGGCAATCGACTAGTAAAGACTAATGACACAAATTTATTAATACTAATTAACCATATTTTTAATACTTATAATCAATATCTAATATTTAATACGATATAAAATATACTTTAGTGAAGACAACCAAACATCTCTTAATATATATATGAGACATCTATAGTATACTTAAAGCACCAGTTCTAACGGTCGTCTCACGTAATTTTTTTTACAAATAACCACTCATAACTATTTCAAATTATTCTGATGCACACCTATAGACGGGCAAACGGCGGTCCAGGCACGGGCCAGACGCCCGCTGAGCCACAACTCTGGCCTAGGCATGTCATGTCGACTGTGTCAGGCCAGCTCGTTAGCCCGTCGGCCCATTTAATTAAACCAGTGTAAAATGTTAAAAAACGGTGCAAAAGGCGGGGTTCTAACCCATGCCCTGATGGAAGAAGGACAGGGGACACTGGGTGAAGCTGTCTAATCAGTAGAACATCATCCTTATATGTTTTTATATTGAATATAAATTGTATATGTATATACATTTTTTAAATAAAAAATATAATTGTGTCGAGCCGGACCAGCACTACGGGTCGAGGCTATAGCCCAAGCACCGCACGTCGTTCTTGGCTCTTGCAAACATTAGGTCGTTTCTGAGACCATATTGACGCAATAGACTCAATGATGTTTGCGATTGCTGAATTGGATGGAGCAACAATGATTTGACACACTAACAGTAAAATGAAAGGTTATTTATTGGTTTTAAACATTAGTAATTGCTACGAAATAGCATAATTTATATAGAGCGCATCCAGTTTTTATTGATGCCTGACTTTAGCAATCACTCTATATTTTGATCTATCGTTTTTATAAGTTTGAGTTAATGTGACTTATTTTAGAGACTTGAGCTCACAAACTTTCTCTTATTTGGTCTCTGTATGGTAAAATTATGTTATTTTATGATCTCTGTTCGTTCAGTCAGTCGTTGTGAACTCTTTTCTAATCGCTTACTTTATTAGCCGTGTTGTACCAAGACATATTGGATGAAGTAAACAATAACATCAGTTAGCCAAATAAAAAAATATTATACAGAGAGCAGAGATAATTAATAAAAAATCTTAAATTTTTTTGGTAGATAGTTTACATGAATATTGTTGTACAGGCAACGGACTAGTTCGATATAATACAACAAACACTAATCAAACACCACATCTTGCGCACTCCAAATCCCTCGCTGAAACCCTTCCACTGGTCTTCCGCCGCCAACCCTCGCCGCTCTTCCGCTGCCAATCGTTGCGCCGACGGCCGGCCCGACTCTGTCCTGAAGCCGTGGCGTACGGGGGATTCACTTCCATTCGACGCCATCTGGCCTCCTCTTCCATCTCGCGGGTAAACCCTAGCCCATGCACCTGGCAGCCGATCGAATCTGCGGATACGGTGTCTGTATTGGGTTGGACTCGTGGTCTCATTCGTTTTTGGTGCTAAAATATCTAGGGTTTCCTTCTTTCCTCGCAGGCGCTTGTTCGTGCGCGTGGATTGTTTTATCAGGGTCTCGTGCCCGTGGCCCTAGGTGGGCGCGTCCTGCTATGTTTCCTCCCAAAGGGCCCAATCACTATGGCCAGCAGCTGCCTTACGGCGTGCAGCAGCCGTACGGCCAAATCGTAAGGCTCTGTGAAGGGTCTGACTGCTTTCTTTTGTTGCTGGACGCAGATTCGTATGAATAATCATTCGTGTTCCCGTTGCTTTGGCTGGATGTTTTCTCTATTTCAGCCTAGTAGCACTGGATTTGCAGCCCCGGCAGCCGCAGGTGGCACTGATGGTGGTCGGTTTGGTGCGCGTGCAGGACAAGGGGCTGCTGCGCAGTATGGAGGGCCTTATGCATCAGTATATGGCACACAACAGGTGGTTAACTATAACTGCTTTGTTCTTTTTCTAGATAAAATCTCCAATTCAACACGCAATTTATATTCACTAGTTAGGTGCCTGTGTGTTGCTACGATTTATATATATAAGTCCACATTGTTTAAATGTGATAGTTGTTCAAACACGTTCTAAACCTTTACAATAATTTATGCTCTATTCCGAACGCTAATATAAATTATGTTAAACAGTGTTTTCAACTATGGTACATTCTGCATGTAAAGGATTTAGCATGCTGATTGAAAAGAGTCATTAACCATAGGGACCTAAAACGGTCTAAGATATTTAGATTTTAGTAGGATATCTCTAAAACATATTTTTTGGTACAAAAGCAAACCAAAAAAGCCGAGTGAAGCTTACTGCACAACATGCCAATGAAAATCGAAAGATCTCTGAATTACTGTTGAAGACCATGGGAAGGTATGCTTTCAGTCAAGCAGGTAAGACAAACGACATACATGGCAATGGAATGTGTGAATAGTCAATAAGATGGGGGATCAATGCTTTGTTGTGTTTGTGCAACATGTACAATTCGTTGGCTTGTATGCATTGACCAACATGTACGTATAGTCCCTTTATTGTCACACACTCAAACTGCACAGCACAACAGAGTGAACAAGGAGGGTATGTGCGCCAATCGTGTGATGATGGGATCACATTACTGGTCTGTTATCATGATGAACAACCGATACGAAATGTTAATTCCAATCAAGAAAATATATGGCCATTGAAAGCAAGGAACACCAAAGAATTGTCTCTACTCTGAAAACATCTTTAGAACTACGATCTGAATGACTGAATCAAAGAAGCCAGCTATTAAGACAGTAACTTTTCTATATATCCTAACCCCAACCTTGTGAGTTACCAATCACAATCAGCCTTTCTTCTTGGCGGTCCACTCCTGGAACCGATGGAGCCTCGTTGAGACGTCAGTGAAGAGGCCATCGATGCCGACGTCGTTGATCCAGTAGTCGCACTCAGCGTAGGGGTCCTATGGGAAGTTGAAGCACAGGTGGTTCTGATCGGAGCACAGTTGGCTTAGACCGAGAAAAGGAACGAGAGGGAGATGGAGACTCGGAGCGAAGCGAGGAGGAGACATAGTCAAGCGAGTAAGCTGAGGGAGCGAAAGGGTGGGAGCGCATGAGGCGTGTGCTCTTTATTACGGAGTACTACACTTTGGTCCACGAGGGTGGAGCAGTTGGCAACAATGGAGCTGGAGCACGACGGCGCGAGCAAGGAGGGATGTAAGTAAAGGGACTCTAACTCTCATCTAGAGGATGACACTATGAGTTGGGGCAATTTTCTGTTTATTTCTTCAAACACTACACAATGCCATACCCGTCTAAGGGTTGGGATACATATTTATAGCCCAAGGGGCTGCAACATATACTTCCTAGAGTTGCGAATATGTTGTCCTACAAACTGCACTAACCACTAGGTGTTGTTGTATTCTAGTCAAAAGGAAAACTGCAGCAAGCTGCTGTCCTCCAAAAGCTGAAAATGAAAAAGGAGATGCCTGCAGGCTGCAGCACGCTGTCCTTGCAGTCAAAAGACTGCAGGAGATGCCTGCAGGCTGCAGCACGCTGTCCTTGCAGTCAAAAGACTGCTGCTGTGCTGTCTGCCGCAGTCCTTGCTGTCTGCCGTAGTCCTTGCAGTCAAAAACTGCTGTGTTGCTGCTGTCCTACAGCAGAGATGCTGTGCGGACAGCAGAGATACTGTGAGGACTGTCCTCCACACGAAGACCACATGACTTATTCCATCATTCTCCCTCTAAGTCTTGTGTGTCGCCTTGTGGGAAAGTTGAGCCATTCCAGACCTAGAACAAAGCTCAAGGAACTTGATCCTCCCAAGGGGCTTGGTGAGCAGATCCGCAAGCTGATCCTTGGTGTTCGATGTAGCGCGCCTTGATGCTTCCTTTTGTCAAACAGTCACGGATGAAGTGGTACCTCACCCGGATGTGCTTGCTCCGTTCATGGAACACGGGGTTCTTGGCCAACGCCAGAGCGGACTGGCTGTCCACCCGGAGTTCCACTGCTCCAACGTCTCTCCCGAGGAGATCACCGAGCAGGCGAGCAAGCCAGAGCGCCTGAGTTGAAGCGGTGGAGGCCGCTATGTACTCGGCCTCGCAGCTGGACATGGCCACCACCTGCTGCTTGACCGACTGCCAGCTGATGGGGCACTTGCCGAGGAAGAAGAGGATCCCGCTTGTGCTCTTGCTAGTGTCGATGTCGCCGGCGTGGTCGCTGTCGCTATACCCGACAAGGTGTGCCTCCCCAGGGCACCTCGGGTAGTAGAGACCGTGGTCGAGAGTCCCCGCAACATAGCGGATGATCCTCTTCACAGCCTGCTCATGCTCCGTCGTCGGTCGCTGCAGAAATCGACTAACGTAGCCGACGGAGTATGCCAAGTCAGGCCGTGTGTGGACGAGGTAGCGAAGGCTCCCCACAAGACGCCGGTACTGTGTAACGTCCACCTCCTCCGTCGTGCTGTCGCGACTCAGCTTCAGCCTCTCCTCCATCGGAGTGAGAGCTGGGTTGCAGTCGGCGAGCCCAGCCAGCTCAACAATGCGCTTGGCGTAGGCGGTCTGGCGAAGTGTGATCCCGGAGTCCCCCTGGTGCACCTCAATCCCCAGGTAGGGGAGGTGCTCTAGGTCACTCATTTGGAAGGTGGCCTTCATCTCTTCCTTGAACGCTGCCACCTCTGCATCCTTGGCGCCGGTGATCACCAAGTCGTCGATGTAGACACCCACCAGCAGCGCATTTTCTCCATTGCCCCGCCGATAGATGGCCGCCTCGTGCGGGCTTGGCATGAAGCCCATCCTCTTGAGCGTGGAATCCAGCTTGGCATTCCACGCCCTTGGTGCCTGTCGCAAGCCGTAGAGGGCCTTGCACAGGCGCAACACCTTGCCTTCCTTGCCAGGGATCGCAAAACCTGGCGGCTGGTGTACATAGACCTCCTTCTTTAAGTCGCTGTTAAGAAACGCCGACTTGACATCCATGTGATGAACATGCCAGCCCTCCTGGGCTGCCAGCGCGAGGAAGTCGCACGGATTCCATCCGTGCCATAGGGGCGAAGGCATCGTTGAAGTCGATCCCCTCCTGCTGCAAGAAACCGCGTGCCACCAAGCGAGCCTTATGCTTGACGATGGCGCCGGCTTCATCCCTCTTCAGTTTGAACACCACTTAACGGTGATCGCACGATGACCATGAGGGAGATCAGCGAGCTCCCAAGTGCGGTTCGTCTCAACTGCGTCCATTTCCGACTGCATCGCGGCACGCCAAGCCGCATGTTTCTTGGCCTCCGCGAAAGACCGAGGCTCACCATCGTCGCATGCAAGATGCAACTCTCCTGCCAGAATGCGAAACGCCGGGCCCGGTACCGACGGGTCGATGAGAAGGCCCTCCACCCTTCGATACCGCAACGGCTCGCCGTCGTAGCACGCGTCGACGCGCTCCTCGTCGTGGGAGAGCGGGGTCACGAGCTCCACTGGGTCGTACTCGACACGAGCTGGTGTCAGAGAGGACGTTCCCGGAGAGGGTACCGTCGATGCTGGAGTACGTGGTGGCGAAGAGCTCGCTATAGGCGGAGTCGTGGCTGCAGTGCGTGGTGGTGAAGAGCTCGTTGTAGTCGGAGCTGGTGAGCGTGGCGCTGGAGTCGGTGGAGACTTGGGGGCTGGGGTAGACCTGCTCGAAGAAGAGTTGCCTACTCCCCCAGCTCCCTCAAAGTGGACGTACTCGATGGTGAAGTCGTCGTACGTCGTAGTCGTGCCGTCGTCCACCGCCTTGTCCCACGCCCATCCTCGCCCTTCGTCGAACACTACGTCGCGCGCCGTGCGCACACGCTGTGTTCCTGGGTCAAGGATGCGGTAGGCCTTCGAGCCCTCCGCGTAGCCAATGAACACCCCGGGGTGCTCCTATCGTCGAGCTTGCTGATGTGGCCAAGCTCCTTGGATGAACGCGAGGCAGCCGAAGACCCGTAGGTGAGAGACCGCCGACTTGCGCCCATGCCAAGCCTCGTACGGTGTCATCCTGTTGAGAGCCTTGGTGGGCGAGCGGTTGAGGATGTAAACCGCTGTCACCACCGCCTCTCCCCAGAAGACAGCCGGACATTCCCCTCTGTTTGAGGAGAGCCCGAGCCATCCCCATAATCGTTTGGTTGCGCCGCTCGACGACGTCGTTCTGCTGCGGGCTGTACGGCGCGGAGTAGTGGCGCTGAACGCCCTCATCTGCGCAGTACGACGCGAACTCAGCCGCCGTGAATTCGCCGCCGTTGTCGGTGCGCAGCACGCGCAGCTTGCGGCCGCACTCCGCCTCCGCAGCGACCTGCACACGCCTGATGGCGTTCGCAGCCTCTCCCTTCCTGCCAAGGATCATCACCCACATGTAGCGGGAGAGATCGTCGACGAGCAGCAAGAAGTAGCGTCGTCCTCCTGGTGTGGCTGGTGTCACCGGGCCACATAAGTCCCCATGCACGAGCTCGAGCCTCCTTGGCTCGGAAGCTTGACTGCTAGGGAAAGGGGAGCCGTCTCTGCTTTGTCAACACACAGACATCGTAGAATTGCTCCACATGGTCAAGGCACGACAGGCCTCGTACCATCTCCTTGGCACTGAGCCGCTTCAGGGCCTCGAAGTTAAGGTGTCCGAAGTGCTCGTGCCACTGCCATGCTCCGTCGTCTCGACGAAGCAGCAAGGCAGCAAGGTTGTGCCACCTTCACATTGAGGATGTATAGCCGATTTGGACTCCTGCGTACCTTGGCAAGAAGGCGACGAGAGGGATCCCAGATCCTCATGACTCCGTGCTCGACCTCCACGCGTGAACCGTTCTCATCCAGCTGTCCCAAGCTGATGATAGAGTTCCTCAACGCGGGGATGTAGTAGACTCCGGTGAGCAGCCTGTGCTCACCAGACGCGGCGGTGAAGACGACTGAGTCGGCGCCCTTGACCTCTACGCCGGAGGCGTCCCCAAACTTGACGGAGCCTCGGACGCTAGAGTCAAGCTCGGTGAAGAACTCTCATCGGCCGATCATGTGATGAGTGGCGCTGGTGTCGAGGCACCATCCTTCGATCATGTCCTTACTGGAGCCGTCGCCGAGGAAAGCGCGTGCTTTCGACTCATCAAGGTGGAGGAGTGCCGCTGCGGCCGGTGTCGCTGGAGATGACTCGATGCTTGCATGTGCCAGGAGCAGGGCCTCCTCCTCCGCCTGTGCGACGTTGGCCTGGCCACGTCGTGGCTGCTGACAATCCCTGGCCCAGTGGCCAAGCTTGCCTGCAGTTGTGACAGCCGTCGTCTCGTGCCGGCTTCTTGTTGCCGACGGCGCCGCCTTGGGCACCTCCACGGGCACCATCCCTCAGCATGTCCTCGCGCCCCGGCCTGGGCGCCTCCACGCGCCTTGCGCGGTTTGCCACGTTTGCGGCCTCAGTGTCGAGGACTCCCCCTTCTTCTTGTCACCCTGGCAGGCCTCCCACTGCTCCCGAGTGAGATGTAGCTTCCCGCCGATAGTGATAGGCCCAGAGGGAGTCTGTGGTTTGTCGCCGTCGACCACCTTGAGACGACCTATCGCCTCTTCGATCGTCATCGTGGAGAGGTCTAGCAGAGACTCGATCGAGCGAGCAATCTGCTTGTACTTCTCGGGGATGCAACGAAAGAGCTTCTCAACAGCTCTCTCCTCATTGTAGGTGTCGTCGCCGAACTGCACTATCTTCTGCAACAGAGTGTTGAGGCGGAGAGCAAAGTCATCAACATCCTCACCTGGCTTGAAGGCCAGGTTCTCCCACTCCTTGTGAAGTGCCTGCAAGTGTGGTCTTGCGGGCACGGTCGCTGCCGATGCGGGTCGCAGCGATGGCGTCCTAGGCCTCCTTGGCAGTCCGCTTCTAGGAAAGCGAAAACTGCATCTCGGGCGGGACTGCAGCAATGAGGGCATCCAGCGCCCGCCGATCCTCGTGGTAGTCGACGTCGCCGTACCAAACTGCTTCCCACATGTGGCGAACCTGGAGCCGTACCCTCATCACCGCGACCCACTCGACGTAGTTGGTCTTGGTGAGGGTAGGCCACCCACCGCCGGGACCGATGTCCCTGACAATGGCCTAGGCCATGCGGTGACCATGGTACCGATCCGGGGAGGGAGAGTCGCGCCACCTGTAGAGGTCCGCGATCTCCGTCGACTCGGTCGCCGCCGCCGGGAGCACCGCCGGCGCGTCTACGCCCTGTCTGGGCTGCCGCCGCGTGCGCCCTCGCCTGGAGCGCCGTCAGCGCGTCGATGCCTATCTGGGCTGCCGCCACGCGCGCCCCCATGGGGATGCGCGGCTGCCCACTGTGCCGCCTGCTCTCGCGCTGCTTCCCTCGCCAGCCTGAGCTCTTCGTCGGTGTTGTCGTCGACAGAAGCAGAGCTGCCAGCTCTACTGCCGCGCAGAACCTCGAGCTCTGCTGCCGCCGCACGTGCAGCATCCGTCGCCTCCTCTGCTTCTACTTCCGCTCTCGTTGCTGCCTAGTTCCGCCGCCGCCAACCGTGCTGCCCTCGCCGCTGTCGCTGCAGCCGCTGCTGCTGCTCGCTCGCGTTCTTGTGCCTGCGGCGACCTCGGCCTCTTGCTGGCGCCGCGCACTCGAAGTGACCGAGCGTAGGGACATGGTGGGCTAGTGAGGGGTCGCTGCATGTGGAAGAGGCTGTCTCAGACGAAAGGCTGCTCGTCTGAGTAGGAGAGGAAGTAACAGTTGGAGCTCTTGCTGCCGACTTAGTGTGGGGAGAGGCGTGGGAAGGAGATGAGCAAGAGATGTTTAGGCTGCAGGATAGTTTGGCTCTGATACCAATTGTAAGTAAAGGGACTCTAACTCTCATCCAGAGGATGACACTATGAGTTGGAGCAATTTTCTGTTTATTTCTTCAAACACTACACAATGCCATACCCGTCTAAGGGTTGGGATACATATTTATAGCCCAAGGGGCTGTAACATATGCTTCCTAGAGTTGCGAATATGCTGTCCTACAAACTGCACTAACCACTAGGTGCTGTTGTACTCTAGTCAAAAGGAAGCTGCTGTCCTCCAAAAGCTGAAAATGAAAAAGGAGATGCCTGCATGCTGCAGCACGCTGTCCTTGCAGTCAAAAGACTGCTGCTGTGCTGTCTGCCGCAGTCCTTGCAGTCAAAAACTGCTGTGTTGCTGCTGTCCTACAGCAGAGATGCTGTGCGGACAGCAGAGATGCTGTGCGGACTGTCCTCCACACGAAGACCACATGACTTATTCCATCAAGGGATGTAGCGGTTGGCGGCAACGGTGACCTTGAGCTTCTTGTGCTTTGCAGCGGGAAGGCAGGTAGGGAGCACACGGTGTGTTTGGAGGGAGGCAATGGTGGGAAGGACTCATGCATGTGCGCGAAGATAGGAGGACGACACACGCACGGAGAAAGTGCCACTTTATATTAGTAGAGTTTGGTGTTGATTCTCAACCATTAATATAATTGATGCACATGTCGTGTAGCTTGTTTTTGTGAGTTTTTGTGTTGCTTGTATCAGTGAGGAACCTTGATTCAAGGAAAATATTGAAGTTTATTAGCTGCCTAGGAAGGATGTCTCTCGGTACTTATGATCAATGCTACCGAGAGATGGGGATATTGATGAAGATGTTAGCTATAGAATCAAATCAACATGGAGGAAGTGGTGCTAAACATCTGGCATTCTATGCGACAAGAGGATAATATAAAAGCAACGACGATTAAACGTGCTATGTTGTACGGTGCAGAATATTGGCCTGAAAAAGGCATCGTGCTCAACAGATAAGTGCTCTGGAAATGCATATGTTGCGTTGGATTTGTATGGCAAGGGATCAAGTCCAAAACGATGATATACATGATAGGCTAGTGGTAGCATCAATTGAAGAAAAACTTGTACAACACCGATTGAGATGGTTTGGACATGTCCAACGGAGACCTCTAGAGGCATCTGTGTGTAGTGGGATTCTAAGGTGTGATTGTAATGGGAAAAGAGACAGCGGAAGGCTGAAATTGACATGGGAAGAGACATTAAAATGAGTTCTGAAAGGATGATACATACCCAAAGATTTAGCCTTGATTAGAAGCGAATGAAAAATAACTATGCACGTACTTGAACCTTGATTTATGGCTTCTGCTGAGTTTCAACTCTAGCCTACCCTAACTTGCTTGACACAAAGGCTTTGTTGTTGTTGTATTTAGCTGAGTTGGTTAGGTGGTTTGAGTAGCACTCCTCAGGTCCTAGGTTCGACTACCAGTGGGAGCAAACATTAGGCTGTGGTTAAAAAATCCTCTCGTTTGTCCCACCCCAAAGCACAAATCTAAGGCCTGCTCCCGGTCGCGGTCGTTTCTCACATGGGCTACGGTGCCGCTGTGTATGGGTGGGGCAGTGGTTCGGGTTTTTTCTCGACCCGCGTGAAAAAGGTCTTCTTAATATAATGCTCGGGGGCTGTCTTACCCCCCGTAAGGTCGGGTTTTTTTTGTATTAGCTGCTAGTCTGATACTTAGGTTTGTAGTTATAGGGTCAAGTGTTACAAAGCTGCATTGTTTTTGGCATTAGGAAATTGAATGGATCGTCATTGACATTTGGGATAGAATTGTCGATTCCAGTCTATGTCAATTAAATATTTGTGAAATATTGCTGGCAGAATTTTTATGCGTGTTTGGTTATCCTTCTTGCTAATCTGAATTTTAAAATAAAAGTTGGTTAACAAAAAATCCACTTGTTAGGTTCCCCTGTACAAAAACAGGCTAATCTATGTTATTACCTCCAGCTAGCATTTTATGTCCAGTTTGGGAGTCCTAAGTTATAGTTTTAATAAACTACAAGAAGTTTGACTTATCCTATGTTATTACCTTTTGGTTATTTTTTGTAGTCGATTTGCTCCCCGTCAATTCAGCATCAGAGTGTTCTGGAACTTGATGTTCTGTACTTATGAATTTTGGGACCAGTATTTCAAAATTTGTGACAATATGTGAACTGATGTTTTGCTTTTTGGGGATGTGGAGTTGTGGACTATTAACCACTTTGCTTTGGAGGTGGCCAAGCCTCTTGATGTATTTAGGAGGTGCGGCAAAGAACCATCAACTTAGATTTTGGCATGGGGAAGGAGAGTTGGTGACTGTTGATGCTGACTTGGCTTCACCTATTAGGTGTACCTTCAGGCTGCCTAATCGGCCACGTAGCCTTGCTGATTTATCCCTGATTGCAGCTGCTGACCACCACCTAGAGCCTTGTTCCCTTGGTAGGCGGATTTTTAGAATACTGGTTTGATGGGGCAGAAAAACATCAAAGTTGCCATTATTTACCAACTATAAGTAGAAATTTCTGCCTTATCTCTGCTTCCCTGCAGCTATCCTATTTATTCTTGTGGCAGTTCCTCTGTACCAATTTGATATTTGAATCTGTTTGATTGTTCCCCATCCGCAATTTCTTCTATATTAAGGGCCAGTGTGATTGCAGGTTAAGTTGTTCCTGTATCCTGTCTCTTCCCTGCTGCATATTGTATATTGTTATGGCAGGGGATTGGGACTTGAGGTGGTTTGGAGCCTGAAAATGTTTCTGGTTCCCCAAATTCATGGTCTGAAATTCCATATTGTTGTTTAACGTCACTATTTGTATGGAGTTTTACTGTAGTCTACATTTTGCATTGTAAAGTAGTACTAGATCTAAAGTTTTATGCCCTGCTCATAATTCTATGGTAAGCTAAATCCACATAACTAGGTGATCAAGATTTCGTAGGAGTAGCAAAGCATGCCCACAGTATGTTGTTTGTTGTGACCTTGTCGACGTATCATGATTTCATCTATGACATGAAACAATGTATGCCACAGTTTCTGATCTGTCTCCACTAGTTTGCTCAGCTGTATCATACATCTGATGGGTACTTGTATATCAATTCTACCTAATGTCTGCAACAGTCACCACGTACTTGATATCTGGTAGTGCTAGATTTAAGCAATGTTATTATTGGTAAAAAGAGCATTTCGTAGCTGTTACACTCAGCAAACATCAAATAGCATTTTTTACTTTTCTTTGCTGATTGTTGGCTGTTATTTTGCAGTGATAAGAACTTGATTTGTGTCCATAGGGTTTTAATTGCATTTGTAATGCATAGTGGCAAGGTGACAAAATACAGTACACCAAAAGCAGCATATACCACACATTTATAGCTGGTTATTTAAAACCATGATACTAAGTACGCACCATGGATAATGGTTGCTATGAGTCTATGAAGGAATTTGTGCGACCCATTCATGTCTGTCCCTGATATTTCTGTTATTTTTACTTATTAAGGAATTTGTGCCAACTATGATACTTTTTTATTTGTGCTGTGTTTGGCCTCTGTTTTAGTTACTTAAGTGACCTTTTCTTCATGTCAATCCCTGCCAGTCATATGTTTCCGTTGTTTCAGTCACTTCTTATGGTTAGGGTTCACTTCTTGTGACCTTTATAACTTGTACCATTACAGTTGCATGTGGTTCCCACAATTTTGTTGCCAAGTATCGTAACTGAACATTCTCATTCTTTTCAACAGGTTGGCGGACTTGGTGGCAAAGGTCCAGCTTCTTCAAGTCTTCCTAGTTTCCCAACTCGTCCAACTTCTCTCCCTGAGTCGTCCAAGTTCTCATCTGCACCTGTGGGGTCTGGCCTGGCAAGGCCAAATGATGACTATATGGCTGTGCGTGGTTATGCACAGAAGCTAGATCAATATAGCACTGATTATCCACTAGAGAGACGTATGTATGGTGAACACTCAGCCAATCTTGGTAGGAGAGACGGTCTCAGTGATTTGGATAGAAGATATACTGATCAGATAGCTACTGGTCATCAGGTTTCTTTCTCTGTTTTCTTTTTGCCTTTCTCCTTCTAGATTGCAAATAATCAGTGCACTGTTGTAACCATCTTGTTTTTTCACAGGTTCATGATCATATGGAGCAGGTAAATTTTTGTTTCCCTACTTAGAAACCACTGTTTTGTTCTTTCTGATAGCATGTTGTTTAACGAATCCTTTTAATTTTCTAGAGTTCATCAATGCGCCACCAGCAGCTCCTGAAAGGTCAGCTGCAGCCCGGATCTGATACAAGGTACACCCTCAGTCAGGCTATATGAAATGAATCTAGAAGGTTGTTGATTATTGTTAGAATTTTTTTGTCACACAAGATATAACAGTGCATTAATTGAATGATCATGTGTTTACTAAACTATTTCTGCGTAGCCTTTGTTTCCGTTAGTTGTTTCGGTACTTCTCATTGATATTCTTGGAAGACTAATCAGTAACAGCCATTTGTGTGTTTATCACTGCAATAGAACATAGCACATACACTGAGTATAGTATGCATTTCTGGCAGACAAGCCGATTACTTTGCAGGAAGATCTGCTCCAGTCCATCAAGCAACCCAGGAAATTGGTGTATATGGAAGAGTTGAAGCTGATAATCGCAACATGTCCATTCTTGGGAATGCTCCATATGGAAGACAGCAATCAGCCTCATTGTTGGAAGGAGCTCCAAGGACAAACATCGACAGCCTCTATGGACAAGGATCGTCAGGCACTGGTTTTGGTGCAGGTCTTCCTCCTGGACGTGATTATGCCTCAGTGAAAGGCCTGCCCCATCCATCTTCAGACCCTGATCACCGAGATAGCATCTTACCCCGTGTACATCCAGCCGTCTCAATGGTTGATGATCGTAGAGTTGATCGAATTGGTTATCGTCGTGAACTGGATCTAAGAGATGAGGAACGCAGAAGGGACCTAATACTGGAAAGAGAGAAAGAACTTGAACGGGAACGGGAACGAGAACGGGAACGTGAGTTACGGGACTTTCGAGACCGTGAAAGGGAAAGAGAACGTGAAAGGGAAAGGGATCATGAAAGACTACTAAGAGAACGTGAAAGAGAAAGGGAACGCGAACGTGAAAGAGAGCGTGAAAGAGAACGCCTTCGTGAGCGCCGGGAGAAGGAGAGAGAGCGGGATAGGAAGCACAGAACTGATCCAAGGCGGGAGCACACTCCACCTAGAGGCCCTGGTGATCGGCGGCGCTCTTCTTCTGTTAGATCTGAGAAGCCTGTACGGCGAATTTCCCCTCGACGTGATGCTGTGCATAGGTGGACTTCCATGTCTCTTCTGCAGTTTTGTGGATGAAATAGGTTGCTGCTTCGTCTTTTGTGCAGCTTTTAAACTAATGTTTTCATTTGTTGTGCTGAAGGCATCGTTCACCTGTTAAAGAAATAAAGAGAGAATATATTTGCAAGGTAAATTGAAACCTGTGTTTGTCAATGTTATTGCTGAAATCAGTTGACATCGTTAGTTCTTCACTAGCCTCCTTGATGCATTCTGATCTTAAGGTTCCTTGGTTCTGGTCCATCTTCCATCTTCATCTATTCTTCCTTTTACCAGTCTATTAGGCTTCTCTCTCTCTCCTGGTTCAGAATCTTTCCTTTCTTTTTCTTGTGCTATGGGAAGTCATGACTTCACCAAAATTTGAGGAGTGTTCGCGTCTACCTTGATCTTTGATTGCACAAGAGTATATGATTGACTAACCATTAATGATTGTCTTCCTTTTTCCGGTCTCTTCCTTTTTTTATTTAATGTTTCATCAAGACATTTTTCTATGTACAATTATGGGATTGTTTCATTTTACTTCCTGCTGTGAACTTAATGCTAACTATGATGTTATTTGCAGGTTTTTCCATTTCGCTTCGTGGATGATGAGAGGGATTATCTGTGCTTGACAAAACGGTATCCCAGACTTGCAGTTACTCCAGAATTTTCTAAGGTTGGGCATTCTGTTCATCAACCTTTTGCTGCTGATCGATATTCAACTTGGCTTTTGGCATTCTCTGTCACTCTAATTTGTATAATTTGCTGTTGCACAGATTGTCTTGAACTGGGCTAAAGAAAACTTAAATCTTCCTCTCGATACACCAGTGAGGTATTCCTTTTATTTATGAACACATTACTATGCATAAATACTGTTATACATGTGTTCCTTCTTGGAGTTCTCATGTTTCCAATTAACTGTACAATTGGCACTATGATACAATTGCTGTGAACCAGTTTGGAGCATGATATCCATGATTCAGATGATAATGCTGATGAAGGAGCAATTATCTCCACTGAGAAAACACCAAGCTTCAATACTCCATCCACCATTTGGAATGCAAAGGTCTCTATCTACAGTTCTATATCTGCTTTTTAGGAATTTTGTTTTTTCTGTACGCTTTTCAAGTTGTAGCTCTAGTGGTCAGTAGATAAGCTGACCTGGAGTAACTTGTTATACTGTCGTACATTGTATACGTGAATCTGAAGGAAACATATGGCATATAGTTTCAAGCCTGTTTGGATGTTGCCGAAGACCACATTATTTGAAAATCGCAGCAATATTTATGGCATTAAGAAAACTGCAGTATACTAATGTTTGTACATATCGAGAACAATTTATTGTTGCTTGCAAATAGATCATTGCATCACTTTGTGTGTTGCCTTAAGTTACCCAAGGGCATTAAAATACTGTTCTTATTTTGGCATTGATATGCTTACTTGAGCTTATCTCACTTCCAGTGATAATTATCATATGGAATAACAGTTTTTGTTATATGATTTGTATAAATCATTTCCAAATTACTCCTGTTGCAGTGGTGCTTATACATGTGATGGTTTGCAGGTACTATTGATGAGTGGCATGAGCAAAGGTGCCTTTGCTGACATAACTTCATTGAGAAGTACTGAGGAACGAGTTGTGCACTTGAACAATATATTAAAATTTGCTTTATTCAAGAAGGATCGTTCTTTATTTGCAATTGGAGGCCCTTGGAATGCAGCAATAGATGGTGGTGACCCCTCAGTTGACTGTTCTTGCTTGATTCAAACTGCCATCAGGTATGCTGTTATCAAACAAGGTATGATGACCAACTTGCAGTTGTGCTGATATGATCTTACTTCGACAGATGTGTTAAGGAAATGGTTCAAGTTGATCTATCTAGTTGCACCCACTGGAACCGTTTTGTCGAGGTACTTGTGAATATATATGTTTCAGTACCTTAATTTTTTAAGAACTTTGTTTATACTTACTGCATGCTGTCTTCTCATTGGAAACATCTTTGTACCTGACACCGCTACCCTTTTTCATTGTTTTCTGCCTTGTGTAATGTTGCAAGTTTGATGACAATGTCTAACTTAAAAAGAATGTTTATGAAATGTTATTCCTCACTGCATTATATTCAAGATTAAGAAAACTATCGCTAGATCAATAAACTGGCCAATACAATTACCAACACTTCACTCCGTATGTCAAATTTCTCTGGCATGGATGCATATCAAGTTTAACATTGTAAGTTTTTACTGACAATCAGATTATTACGTGTATATGCCAAGTCAAATCATGCCTTAACATTTAAACAAATTTGCATGTTTGATCTATTCAATATTCTCTTGAATAGTTTTGCTTCTGTCTATCTCTGATATCAAATTCTTGCGAGTCATTGCTGAAGTTCTGCCGTAACATAGCCACAACATCCATATTTTGGTATGATTGATAACTTGTAGGTTACAACTTTGTTGGGCTATTGGACATTTGTATGTTTTTCGTATCTTGTAGTTCCTCCACTTCGTACTACATGTTGATGGAATATTAACTGCTGCATCATTACACATGCAGGTACATTACAATAGAATAGGCAAAGATGGACTCTTCAGTCATAAAGAAATTACTGTTTCTGTTTGTGCCAAACTTGTCCGAATGCTTGCCTTCAGTGGATATATGGAAGAATAACTGGATTCTGTACAAAAAATCAAAGGCAGAAAGGGAAGAACTCACTGTTAAAAAGGAAAAGGTTACTTTGTCCTATTATGGATTTGGTGAATAACTTTTTTATCTTTCTCTGGAGTTCTCACTAAAAGTTTTTTAAATCTGTGTTGCCTTGTTTCAGAGTCCTGGTGATTCGAAAGAGCAGATGCAAGGTTTGGAAGATTTCCATGTTGCATCTCATTGAATTTTTTTTTACCTGTCTGTTATTAGAGCAAAACTGAAGTCGTTTGTTAACAGTTTCAGGGGAGCTGAATAAGGGTAAAAGTTTAGATGCCGATCAATTAAAAGAGGGTGATGTTGGTTGCAGTGATATGAAAAATGAGAAATGTGATGCTGATATGAAGCAGCAAGGTAATGATGGAGACAGTAAAGTTAAAGTTGAGGAACCTGTTCAGAAGATGGGTGAGGATGTTGAAGTAAAAACTACAGGTGACTCCTCTATTGACCATGCAGCTGGGGATAAAAAGCCCACAAAAAAGAAAATAATTAAAAAGGTTGTGAAAGTTGTTCGGAAAAAAACAACAGGACCTTCAATTGATAAATCTTGTTCCGAGGACAAGAATGTTGTAGCAGAATCTGCAAATAAGACTGCAGAAGGGGGGCAGAGTCAACAAAAGAATGAGGATGCTGGAAAACAACAGGTGGGAGCTGGCATAAGTCAACAGCCTGAAGCAAAGAAAACTGGGAAGAAGAAAATAATTCGAAGGATTGTTAAAAGGAAAGTTTCTGGTTCAGGTTCGCAGTTGACTGCCTCTACTACACCTGCCGAGACTAGTAAGCAAGAAGCACAAGTTCAGCCAGATAAAAATGTTGAGAGTTCAATCGATGTTGGAAATCCTCAGACTAAGCTGCAAGAAGGGTCAAAAATTCCATCTGAAGATATCTCAAATCAGAAAGAGAAGCCAGAGGAAAAGGAACACCCATTGACTGACCTCAGTTCAATTGTGGATAAGGGTAATCACGAGGAAGCTATGGAACAAAAAGATACGAAAAAGGATGTAAAGAAGGATAAAGCAATGGATGATAAAGAGAAAAATAGAGACCTCAAGATGGATCCAAAGCAAAAACCACTCAATGACACAAAAGAAAAGAAGAGGTCTGATGAACCACCAAAATATCCAGGATTCATTCTTCAGACGAAAAGGAATAAAGAATCTAAAGTATGGGTAAAATGCTACTTAGTTTACTTTTTTTATATATAATTCTATTATTCAAACATACTTGGATGAGTTGTCCATGATATCTGAAGGAATTCTGCTTTGCAGCTCCGTTCAACATCCCTTTCGTTGGATGGCCTCCTAGATTATACTGCCAAGGATATAGAGGAGTCAGTATTTGAGGTCTGTGTTTTGTAATTACTTTTTGTTAGTATATATCAAAAGGGACTACTACTTGTGCACCTTTATATGTTTTGCTGCTACCTAGTTGGCAAATTTTAGCATCCCACACCACGTAACTGAAGTCTCTTTTCATTTTTTTTTTGTGTTTGAGAGCTCATGCGGATGGACACTGATCTGTTCTTCTATTCCTTTTCAGCTTTCTTTGTTTGCTGAGTCATTCAGTGAAATGCTTCAACACAGAATGGGTTGTGTTATCCTGTCTTTTCTTGAGGTACATCCTTTGTGCTTTGCAAATGATTTAGCTAAGCTTCAAATAACTCTCTCCTATTGTAATTGTTCTAGTGACATGTCCAAAAGACTTAATTGTACTGTTGTGTAATTCAAAATACCCTGGTGTGAAATGTAACGAACGGCTTTTTGGTGGTTTATTATGTCCATCAGTTCTGTGGTCCCTTCAGCCTCTTTATGTATACCTTCTAAACCTAATAATTCTATGTTTTGTTTCTGAATGATCAGCTGCTCACTAGTATTTGATAATTCAGTGGCTGCTCTCTTATTCTTTGTTCATACTAATTTGTTTTGCCACTACGAGACTGAAGGTGCTCTTTTTCAAGACATCAACTACTAAAACTATTTCAGTACATGTCACTGTTACTTTGACACCAGCATGAGTATATAAATTGGCAAGTATTTTGGACTTAACAAATATCACGTGCAATCTGAATCATGTGTGGTGAGTCTAATACGGTGAAGTGTTTTAGATCCAAGAGTCTGGGCAAACTGGTTTTGTCACTTTTTTCATGGGTAACCTTGATTGGTGTTTGGTGATGTGCATTTTTCTTTTTGTGTGGTAGTCATAAAATTTTTATTAATCTAGGTTTGGACGCTGTCATATGACAGAATTTGGCTCATCCTACCATGAAGGTAGCCACACTGCAGTATGTTTTGGGCCTTTTGGCATATTGATATGTTTCATAACATGTTCTTTTTCCTTAACAGAAACTGTACAGGCGTTATGTTGTGAAGAGGAATCAACGCAAACGCCAGAGAGAGGAAGATCTAAAGAAAGAAGAGAAGAAATCCTCAGAGAAGCGATCCAAGACCATGCATGATACTATAATTGAAAGTGTTGATAACCTAGGAGGCAGTGTTGAAGTGACAAAAGAGGATGAAGAAAAGATGAGCAAAGATCAATCAGCAAATATTCATGCTGAACTGCCGAAAGAGGGTCAGATAAAACTTGGCACAGATGATCCCATTGTTAACCATGGCGAACCAGCAAAAGAGGGTGATGAAAATATGAACACTGATCACTCAGAAGCTGTTCTCGATAAACCTGCAGCTGATGCAAATATGGCAGAGGAAGATCCTGAATACGAGGAAGATCCTGAAGAAATAGAAATATATGAAGATGATGAGGACATGGATGATGCTCATGCTGGAGCACAGAATGGAGAACAGGTTTTTTTTCCAGCTTTTGACCTAGTTGATTCAGCTCTTCATTATTTTAACTGTCATGTCATTTATCACCTTGTGTTTTCTTAAACTTCCACAATAAATTCCTTTTCCTTATATAGCTTGTGGCAATCACCAACAGTCATGGTCATCTGGGCTATTAGTACTTTGTCCCCCTATAGTGCTTGAGACCGCTTTTCACTAATCTTATATTTTAGAATTTTATAAGATCTTATCATGTATTGTCATATTGTATGATTTCACATATAATATCACCTCGCTATTTTTATGTTTGAGGTTCAACTTTATGCAAGAGATATACAGAACTAGTTCCATGCTTAATCTGTCCCTGTGACACCTCATTTTCTGGTGGCACAGAATGAGAACACAATTGACAGAGATGTTAAGCCAGAAGAAGTAGCGACAGCAGATGGTGGAAATAACAGAAGTTCAACACAACCTGAAGTAGGAAATATTACTAATATCCATGAAAGAGCTGCTTCAATGGAGGACAAACTGTCTGTGGCAGAGAAAGGAGATTCTGTGGAAGGTGGAGAAAAGGTAGTTAATAAGGAGGTTAAGCCAGCAAAAGATGAGGTGGTCGACAAGGACCTGTTGCAGGTAATGTTTGTTTTTTCTCTGATTCATGGGAGATATTAAGGGTTTGTTTAGATTGTGGTCTGCCAGCTAATATGACTGCATGATCTTTTCTCCATCGATCTTATAGGCCTTTAGGTACTTTGACATAAATAGAGCAGGATATCTCAAGGTAATATACGAGCATGATCTATTATTTCAAATTCAATCTCACTGTTTCGATTCATGTGGTCACGGGCTACCGTTATTTCACTAACTGCAGATGGATGATTTAAAATGTATTCTTCACAACTTGGGCAAGTTTTTATCAAGCAGGGACGTGAAGGTGAGATATTTGACTGGAAAAAGTCTATAAATTAATCCCCTGAAGTTTTGCCCGTGTCTAGATAAATCCCCCAAACCAATGTTTAGATCGATTTACTCACCTCCTGCCTCCAACTATTTTAGTAGTTCAATTTGCTAAGGAAGATATGTTATTTCGGTTTCTCTACTACAAGTTGGAGTTTTAATTTCAAATTTTATGAGGTGATAGACATCATAATTATTGTTACAAAGACATCACAAACTTATCGTCACTATTTTGATAGGTTAGGAAATGCAGTAATAATATAATACTAGTGATTCAAAATTGTAACATGAAAAATATGTAATTGTTCTTAACATAAAATTTGATCTTTATCATCTTACAAATTTTGAAATTAGAACTCAACTTGTTCTTTGAGAAACAAAAAGAAAAATCTTCTTAAGAGCTACTTCGGAAACTCAAACCCACTTCGGAATTGTAGGGGATTGAGGGGTTCATTTATCCCCCAAGTCCCCTCCAATTCCTAAGAGGAGTTAAGTTTCTAAACTAGCCCTAAGGGTGAATTGGACCAACTGAAATGGTTGAAGGTTGTAAATCAATCCCATTATCAAGGACCACCTTAATACATGCGGATTGAGGTGAATACGAGAGTATCAAATAATGCCTAACCGGTTGTTGAAAGCTATAAATCTGTTGACAGTTGTCAAACTAGATTCCTTTCTACAAGCATTTAGGATGTTTCTATTTGTTGTTTAACATATGGTCAATTTGTAAGGGCAATGTACAACTCTATTTTTAATATGGCATTGGGCGTCCCTTAAGTCTTTAGGGGGCTAAGTAAGAAAGTACAAAAGACGACCTAACCTGTCTCTACATGACTCTATACATATAATATCTTAACACAGTATTTATGATCTATGAGCTTAGAATTGTATCATGTAGTATTTTAGTTCCCTTTTATACATAGAAAACTGATCGATAAGTTCAGAGTTATACATGCCCTAATGACTGTCTAACAATGGTGTGCTCAACATATGTTCAATCTGTAACGACTGTAACAATGGCCATCTGCAGGACTTGGTTCAAGTTGCTCTTGTTGAGAGCAATTCTGCAAGGGACACTCGCATAATCTATCCTAAGCTTGTGAAGATAGTTGACCTGTAATCTGGCATTGCTTGGCCCATGTGAGCCCCTTGAAGTTAACTACGCTATCATCGATGAGTCAGTTATGAAAAACTATTTTCTTTATTTATAAATGGCTTCACTGTCATTTTTTTGGTTACCTGTTCGTACTATTATTATGTTGTATGGAGCTACTTCTGCTTTCTTGTTGAATACTTTTTTACTGTAATTGTGGAGTCATTAACTTGGCAACCAATGCTTATTGTAAGCATCAAGGATTATCACATTTCATAAATGAGGGCACTTGAAAAAGACGACGAACATTGTATTAATGCTTATTGGTCTTGTCGTTTAGCTAACGAAGCTGAATAAGAAATTCGATATTTTGTAAACGTTGTGCATTGATACAATGTGAGGCGGGGACATTTTGCTTTATTTAGATATGCAAATCGTCATCGTTAATTCTTCGGCCGCACCAAAGGCCGAGGGCCAAACCAAAACAGTATGTGGGTGGCGGAGTCGTTTGTTTAGCCGTGAGATGTGTAAAAAAAGTTGTGATCCCTATGCGGTGGAAAAGTTATAAGATGTTTGATGAAAGCATAAAATATATGTAAGGTGGTGTTTGTTTGGAGAGTCAACTAGAATGGAATGGTTTTTATTTTAATTTTTTAGAATGGAGTTGTTTTATTGTGTTTGTCAAGCGAAATATAGTCTTCTATTTTTTATTTGGTTGAAGAGTAGAATAGAGTGAAATCGCTCTATTCTTTGTTTGGTTGGAGAGCCATATGAGTGTAGAGGGAGAAGAGCACTGTGTTTGGGGGATCGCTCACATCCGTTTGCTAGAGTGGAAGCATTCTAAATCTTTATGATATATATTTTCTTATGAAGACTTGAGGAGTCAGTTCGCTCCTCTTTGGTTCAAAATCAAACATCTAAAAAATAAGAATAGTGCTGCTCTATTCTCCTCCACTCAACTAAACACATCCTAAAAGAGTTGAAAATAGTGTTCAAAATGCTTTTAAATATACATTGTACAAAACCAATAGAAGAAAAGATGCTTCTGAACATATTATACAAAAACACCTTCATGTTTTTCCAAATACAGTACAATCGAAAGTAGACAAGATTCAATATATGCAATAATGAATTAGTTCACTTTATTGATTTGATGTGTGCATTACATGTATATACATATTGGAAGGATGTGATTTTTAGACTATCGTGTGTTAATAATGTATAGGGATGAAAACGCGATGGATACAAGATCACCCTGTATCCTACCATAGTGTATTTCTTTCAGATAGGGGACCAGCTACATGTAGTTAAAATTCGGGACGAATACAGGACATGATCGAGTAATAATTCGAGTGGGTAATAAACGGATATCAGATATTACTCGGGTAGATAACGGATATTTGTCGGGTAGTTCTCCACAATAATATTAATTACCCAACGGTCCAACAAACTAATGAAATAAGAAATATATAACATAATCATGTACATGATAGCTCAAATACGGAGTTATGATTTACTGAAGATTTAAGTGTTGTATACAAAAGAAATTAAGTGCATAATTTCTACCTATGTTTCATAACCAAATAGAGTTACCAGATAGATAACAATATTATTATGAATTTATTGCAACTGGAATGGACCAATTTGGAGTTAAAATGAATTAAATATGAATTAAACAAGATTCTAGAATTATTTCTATACCAGAAACCATTTTTTATATTAATTGCTTTACTTATTTAATCCCTGGACTACGAGTACAATTTACCAGAAGCACGGGGTCAATTCTATAAAAACCAGAGGACATGGATTAACTACTATATACATAGGGTGGATTGCGGGTTCATTCGTGTAAAGAGCAGGGGCTCTTTAGCAAGTTTGCGTGGTTGTTCTTAACGCGGATCACACAGAGCCACGAGATCTAAGATCCATGGTCCCGATTAGAAGTTGAACCGGTATGTTATATAGGACATCGGATTCTAGATCTACGACTAACACCCACCCACGTCTTAGGATGATTTTGACTCGCCCGATCAACATCCGATAGTTTGGATTAAGTCAAGCTGAATGGGTATTCTGGATTTAATCCTGTACAACCACTGGCCATCCAATGGCCAGGATAGTTCTGCCTTCTTCCCGTTGCCCAGAGCGGCGGCGCTCGCGCAAATGCGGCGGAGGTTCGCCGGCGTGGGGCGCACCCCGAGCTATAGTGAGCGAAATCAAGCAAGGAAGTGCGCACATCAACGCGAGGATTAAGGCGATTTAGCTTAGGTGTCTTGCCAGGGATAGCTATGGCGGCAGATTGGCTGTCCACGAGAGAGCGCAGATCCCCCCACGGGAGAAGGACGCCGACGAGGAATTCGCTGCTCCCCCATCGATGTACGAGCTCGATGACCCCTCGGATAGAACCGAGCACCCCTTGTGCACGCAATCGTCCACTCTCCGCCACCAATCTCTCAGCTAACCCGATTCTGGCGTGGCGACAATTCTTGGACTCCACCGAGGGGGAGGTTCTGGGCGCGCCAAGCATGAGCACAGCGATGATGGCAAGGGAAGACCGCGAGGTAGGTATTTATGGGGCAGGGGACGCGCCGAAGGCGGGACGACTAGCGATCCCCAAGGAATAATCGCCGCATGATCCATGGTTGTTGCAACGGTGAGCTCCATACGCACGACTGTTACGGTGAGAGGGAAAGGGATGACGTGTGGGCCCCTGGTGTTAGTGACAAGGCAAATGGCCAGCGCACAGCTGTGGAGTCTGGCACAGCGGGACCCCGCACCGCAGTGGCCCAGGACGTGGTATGCGGCAGTATTGACTGGTGACTGGGCCCTCGACTGCAGACGCGCACGCTAAGAATGTGAGGCTGGCGGCGCTGGACCCACGCGAAGGTGAGCGCGGCATGCGTCAGGCTGGGCCAGGGAGAGGAAAGTGGGCGGAGGGGAGAGGAGTGGAGATGGGCCAAGGGGAAATTCAGCCTAGGGTAGGTTTTCCATTTGTTCTTTTCTTTTCTATTTTAATTTCAGATATCCAAATCAAATTCAAACTCCTATTTTGAACTTCAAATTTCTGAGTGCCAAAATTGAATACTAATGTGAATATAATCTCTACTGTTTACCATATTATTATTTATTTTCCTTGTCATTTATTTATAGAAGGAATAAATGGTTTCATTAAAATTCCCTTTCTCATCTTCTCATTTTATGTTTTCATTTAAAATTGGAGGTCTAATTTATGTTGTCAATAAAATGCCTTACCACAAAACCATTGGCAAGAGGCTCAACCTTTCTTTATCTATTTATTAGTTACTTAACTAATTTAATATTATTAATTGATTATGAATAGGAAGGGTCCTTATAAATTCCCAAAGGTTTCAAAAATTCTAGAAACACTATCATAGATATTTTTATTCTTTATTTTATTATGTTATGATATACTTGAGAGCACCTAGAGGGGAGGGGGGGGGGGGGTGAATAGGTGATCCTGTAACACTTCAAAAAACTTAAGCCACAAAACTTGGTTACTTGTTAGCACAGTAATATGCCAAGTGGCTAGAGAAGGATCTCAACACAACCCAATAACCAAGAGATATCAATCACAGAGATGGCACAGTGGTTATCCCGTGGTTCGGCCAAGACCAACGCTTGCCTACTCCACGTTGTGGCGTCCCAACGGACGAGGGTTGCAATCAACCCCTCTCAAGCGGTCCAAAGACCAACTTGAATACCACGGTGTTGCTTTGCTTCTCTTAATCCCGTTTGCGAGGAATCTCCACAGCTTGGAGACTCTCGCCCTTACACAAGATGTTCACGAAGAATCACAGAGCAAGGGAGGGATTAGCAACTCACACACGACACAAAGATCACAGCGAATACGCACACGCAAAACCCAGACTTGAGCTCAAGAGACTAACACACTAGAACGGAGCTCAAATCACTAGAATGTCAAACAAGTGCGCGAGAATGAAGTGTGAGTGATCAATGATGCTCAAAGGATGCTTGGTTTTCTCCTCCATGCGCCTAGGGGTCCCTTTTATAGCCCCAAGGCAGCTAGGAGCCGTTGAGCACAAGTTTGGAAAGCCATTCTTGCCTTCTGTCATCGGGGGCACCGGTGCACACCGGACACTGTCCGGTGCCCGATTTCCTTCCTTAAACAGCGCAGTCGACCGTTGGCAGCCTGAGAGCCGTTGGCGCACCGGACATGTCCGGTGCACACCGGACAGTCCGGTGCCGTCTTCTAGCCGTTGGCTCGGCCACGTGTCCCGCGCAGATTGCGCGGCCGACCGTTGGCCCGGCCGACCGTTGGCTCACCGGATAGTCCGGTGCACACCGGACAGTCCGGTGAATTTTAGCCGTACGTCGCCGGTGAATTCCCGAGAGCAGCCACTTCGCTCGAGCCAGCCTGACGCACCGGACACTGTCCAGTGCACCACCGGACAGTCCGGTGCTTGCAGACTCAGCAGATTCTTGGCTGCTCGAGCCAAGATATTTCCAATTGGATTTTTCCTGTTTCCAGCACTTAGACACAATACATTAGTCCATAAAACAATGTACTAAGTCTGAGAAACATACCTTAATTCTTGATTTGTACCTTGTCCACCTTTTTACACTTAGGCACTTGTGTTGGACACTAAATCACCAAAATACTTAGAAATGGCCCAAGGGCACATTTCCCTTTCAATCTCCCCCTTTTTGGTGATTTATGCCAACACAACATAAAGCAAGTAGAACAAGTACAAAATCAAATCAAATAAGAGCTCAAAATTGTTTTGATTCAATTTTGACATATATGGATCACTCTATGCCACCACTTGGTTTGTTTTTGCAAATCAAACTCAAATTTCTATCTCTAAGTCAAACACACATGTTAAGACATAAAGAGAGTCATTCTAAGAGAAATTGACTTAAGATTTCAAAAACTCCCCCTTTTTCCCATAATCAATACTTCTCCCCACAAGAAGCCAACTTTTGACAAGAGAGACAACAAAAGAGTTTTGACAAACCAAAAGCTCTATTCTACTATTTTCAGAATCTCTCAAGTGGTAGCTGATCCATTTATCGCTTTGGCCTTTATTTTCTCCCCCTTTGGCATCAAGCACCAAAACGGGATCAATCTTGGCCCTTTAACCCCATTGCCTCACCAAAATCTGCAAATAAGAACACAAAGGCAATAAGAGTATGAAGATGAACTTGGAAAAGTTACTCTTTTCATCGGAGTGCAGTGGAAGTCTTGCATGGTCCAAGTCCACCTTTTCCCTTTCAATTTTCCTTGGAGACTAAAACAACGAAACTCAAGTACATGGTTAGTCTCAAAGGGTCAAGTTGTAGCACAGCTCCCCCTAAATATGTGCATTACTTGCAAACAGGACTTGTGAGGTCCAGGGAGTGTTTGTACAACTTGAGCACCACAATAAGCAACAAAATGCAGAATGAACATGATCGAAGGCATAAACACATGTATGCTACATTTCAATCCAAGTTCCACGAATCTAAGATATTGAGCTCACTACGCAGCCTGCAAAAGGTCTTCTCATCTAGAGGCTTGGTAAAGATATCGGCTAGCTGGTTCTCGGTGCTAACATGAAACACTTCGATATCTCCCTTTTGCTGGTGGTCTCTCAAAAAGTGATGCCGGATGTCAATGTGCTTTGTGCGGCTGTGCTCAACAGGATTTTCCGCTATTCGGATAGCACTCTCATTGTCACATAGGAGTGGGACTTTGCTCAGATTGTAGCCAAAGTCCCTGAGGGTTTGCCTCATCCAAAGTAGTTGCGCACAACACTGTCCTGCGGCAACGTACTCGGCCTCAGCGGTGGATAGGGCAACGGAGGTTTGTTTCTTAGAGTTCCATGACACCAGGGACCTTCCTAAGAATTGACACGTCCCCGATGTACTCTTCCTATCGACCTTACATCCAGCATAGTCGGAATCTGAGTACCCAATCAAGTCAAAGTTAGACCCCTTTGGATACCAGATCCCGAAGCAAGGCGTAGCGACTAAATATCGAAGAATTCGCTTCACAGCCACTAAGTGACACTCCTTCGGATCGGATTGAAATCTAGCACACATGCATACGCTAAGCATAATATCCGGTCTACTAGCACATAAATAAAGCAAAGAACCTATCATGGACCGGTATGCTTTTTGATCAACGGACTTACCTCCTTTGTTGAGGTCGGTGTGTCCGTCGGTTCCCATCGGCGTCTTTGCGGGCTTGGCGTCCTTCATCCCAAACCTCTTTAGCAAATCTTGTGTGTACTTTGTTTGGGAGATGAAGGTGCCGTCCTTGAGTTGCTTCACTTGGAACCCAAGGAAGTAGGTCAATTCGCCCATCATCGACATCTCGAATTTCTGCGTCATCACCCTGCTAAACTCTTCACAAGACTTTTGGTTAGTAGAACCAAATATTATGTCGTCGACATAAATTTGGCACACAAAAAGATCACCATCGCAAGTCTTAGTAAAAAGAGTTGGATCGGCTTTCCCAACCTTGAAAGCATTAGCAATTAAAAAGTCTCTAAGGCATTCATACCATGCTCTTGGGGCTTGCTTAAGTCCATAGAGCGCCTTAGAGAGCTTACACACGTGGTCGGGGTACCGTTCATCCTCGAAGCCAGGGGGCTGCTCCACGTACACCTCCTCCTTGATCGGCCCGTTGAGGAAAGCGCTCTTCACATCCATTTGGTACAACCTGAAAGAATGGTGAGCGGCATATGCTAGCAAGATACGAATTGATTCTAGCCTAGCCACAGGAGCAAAAGTCTCCTCAAAGTCCAAACCTGCGACTTGGGCATAACCTTTTGCCACAAGTCGAGCCTTGTTCCTCGTCACCACCCCGTGCTCGTCCTGTTTGTTGCGGAACACCCACTTGGTTCCCACAACATTTTGCTTGGGACGAGGCACCAGTGTCCAAACTTCGTTGCGCTTGAAGTTGTTGAGTTCCTCCTGCATGGCCAACACCCAGTCTGGATCTAGCAAGGCCTCTTCTACCCTGAAAGGCTCAATAGAAGAGACAAAAGAGTAATGCTCACAAAAATTAACTAATCTTGAGCGAGTAGTTACTCCCTTGCTAATATCACCCAATATCTGGTCGACGGGATGATCCCTTTGAATTGTCGCTCGAACTTGGGTTGGAGGTGCCTGAGGTGCTTCTTCCTCTTGAACATCCTGTGCTCCCCCTTGATCATGTGCCTCCACTTGAGGTACCTGTTCGACATCTTGGGTTGGGGGATGCACCATAGTTGAGGAAGACGGTTGATCTTGCTCCAAATGTTCCTGAGGCCGTACATCTCCAATCGCCATGGTGCGTATCGCGGCTGTTGGAACGTCTTCTTCATCTACATCATCAAGATCAACAACTTGCTCTCTTGGAGAGCCATTAGTCTCATCAAATACAACGTCGCTAGAGACTTCAACCAAACCCGATGATTTGTTGAAGACCCTATACGCCTTTGTATTTGAACCATAACCTAATAAAAATCCTTCTACGGCTTTGGGAGCAAATTTGGAATTCCTACCCTTCTTCACTAGAATGTAGCATTTACTCCCAAAAACACGAAAATACGATACATTAGGTTTGTTACCGGTTAGCAGCTCATACGGCGTCTTCTTGAGGAGGCGGTGAAGGTAGACCCTGTTGATGGCGTGGCAAGCCGTGTTCACGGCTTCCGACCAAAAGCACTCGGGGGTCTTGAATTCTCCAAGCATAGTCCTCGCCATATCTGTGAGCGTCCTGTTCTTCCTCTCTACCACACCATTTTGCTGATGTGTGTAGGGAGCGGAGAACTCGTGCTTGATCCCCTCCTCCTCAAGAAACTCCTCCACTTGAAGGTTCTTGAATTCGGACCCGTTGTCGCTCCTTATCTTCTTCACCTTGAGCTCAAACTCATTTTGAGCTCTCCTTAGGAAGCGCTTGAGGGTCCCTTGGGTTTCAGACTTATCCTGCAAAAAGAACACCCAAGTGAAGCGGGAAAAGTCATCAACGATAACTAGACCATACTTACTTCCTCCTATGCTCAGATAGGCGACGGGTCCGAAGAGGTCCATATGTAGCAGCTCCAGGGGTCTTGATGTTGTCATCACATTTTTGGTGTGATGAGAGCCTCCCACTTGTTTCCCTGCTTGACAAGCTGCACAAGGTCTATCTTTTTCGAAATGAACATTGGTTAGACCTATCACGTGTTCTCCCTTTAGAAGCTTGTGGAGGTTCTTCATCCCCACATGTGCTAAGCGGCGATGCCACAGCCAGCCCATGCAAGTCTTAGCCATTAAGCATGCATCTAGACCGGCCTCTTCTTTTGCAAAATCAACTAAGTAAAGCTTGCCGTCTAGTACACCCTTAAAAGCTAGTGAACCATCACATCTTCTAAAGACAGACACATCTACATTTGTAAACAAACAGTTATATCCCATATTGCATAATTGACTAACATATAGCAAATTATATCCAAGAGACTCTACTAAAAACACATTAGAGATAGAGTGCTCATTTGAGATTGCAATTTTACCTAACCCTTTTACCTTGCCTTGATTCCCATCACCGAAAATTATTGAATCTTGGGAATCTTTATTCTTGACGTAGCAGGTGAACATCTTCTTCTCCCCCGTCATATGGTTTGTGCATCCGCTGTCAATAATCCAGCTTGAACCCCCGGATGCATAAACCTGCAAGGCAAATTTAGGCTTGGGTCTTAGGTACCCAACTCATGTTGGGTCCTGCAAGGTTAGCAGAAATATCCTTAGGGACCCAAATGCAAGTTTTATCTCCCTTGCATCTTGCCCCTAATTTTCTAGCAACTATCTTCCTATCCTTTCTACAAATAGCAAAAGAAGCATTTAAAGCATGATATATTGTAGAAGGTTCATTAACTTTCCTAGGAACATTAACGACATTTCTCCTAGGCATATTATGAATAACATTTCTCCTACCAACATTCCTATCATGCACATAAGAAGAACTAGAAGCAACCATGGCATGAGAATCAAAGGCATTATATACATTACAACTCCTATAAGCATTTCTAGGTTGTCTTCTATCATAGTACATAAAGGCATGGTTCTTTTGCACACTACTAGCCATAGGGGCCTTCCCTTTCTCCTTGGCGGAGATGGGAGCCTTATGGCTTGTCAAGTTCTTGGCTTCCCTCTTGTAGCCAAGTCCATCCTTAATTGAGGGGTGTCTACCAATCGTGTAGGCATCCCTTGCAAATTTTAGCTTGTAAAATTCATTCTTGCTAGTCTTAAGTTGGGCATTAATACTAGCTAATTCATCATTTAATTTGGAAATTGAAACTAAATGATCACTAAAAGCATCAATGTCAAAATCTTTACACCTATTACAAGTTTCAACAATTTCTACACAAGAATTAGATTTACTAGCTACTTCTAGTTTAGCATTTAAATCATCATTAAAACTTTTTAACTTAGCAATAGTTTCATGACAAGAAGATAATTCACTAGAGAGCATTTCATTCCTCTTAATTTCTAGAGCAAGAGATTTCTGTGCTTCTACAAATTTGTCATGTTCTTCATACAACAAATCCTCTTGTTTTTCTAAAAGCATATTCTTGTCATTCAAGGCATCAATTAATTCATTAATTTTGTCTACCTTGGTTCTATCTAATCCCTTGAATAAGCATGAGTAATCTATCTCATCATCATCACTAGACTCGTCTTCACTCGAAGAAGCATAAGTACTAGTATGAGTGCTTACTTTCTTCTCTCTTGCCATGAGGCAAGTGTGATGCTCGTTGGGGAAGAGGGATGACTTGTTGAAGGCGGTGGCGGCGAGTCCTTCATTGTTAGAGTCGGAGGAGGAACAATCCGAATCCCACTCCTTTCCGATATGTGCCTCGCCCTTGGCCTTCTTGTAATGCTTCTTTTTCTCCCTCTTGTTCCCTTGGTCCTGATCACTATCATTGTCGGGACAGTTAACAATAAAATGACCAAGCTTACCACATTTGAAGCATGAGCGCTTCCCCTTGGCTTTGGTCTTGCTTGGCTGCCCCTTGCGACCTTTAAGCGCCGTCTTGAAGCGCTTAATGATGAGGGCCATCTCCTCATCATTGAGTCCGGCCTCCTCAACTTGTGCCACCTTGCTTGGTAGCGCCTCCTTGCTCCTTGTTGCCTTGAGAGCAATGGGTTGAGGCTCATGACTAGGACCGTTCAACGCGTCGTCCACGTATCTTGCCTCCTTGATCATCATTCGCCCGCTTACGAACTTCCCAAGAACTTCTTCGGGCGACATCTTGGTGTACCTGGGTTTTTCACGTATATTGTTCACCAAATGAGGATCAAGAACGGTAAATGACCTTAGCATTAGGCGGACGACGTCGTGGTCCGTCCATCGCGTACTCCCGTAGCTCCTTATTTTGTTGATAAGGGTCTTGAGCCGGTTGTATGTTTGTGTCGGCTCCTCGCCCCTTATCATCGCGAATCATCCAAGCTCGCCTTCCACCAACTCCATTTTGGTGAGCAAGGTGACGTCGTTTCCCTCATGAGAGATCTTGAGGGTGTCCCAGCTCTGCTTGGCATTGTCCAAGCCGCTCACCTTGTGATACTCGTCCCTGCACAAAGAGGCTAGCAACACAGTAGTAGCTTGTGCATTTTTATGAATCTGTTCATTAATAAACACAGGGCTATCCGAGCTATCAAATTTCATTCCACTTTCCACAATCTCCCAAATGCTTGGATGGAGAGATAATAGGTGAGTACGCATTTTGTGGCTCCAAAATCCGTAATCCTCTCCATCAAAGTGAGGGGGCTTGCCAAGTGGAATGGGGAGCAATTGAGCATTTGAACTATGCGGGATGCGCGAATAATCGAAAGAAAAGTTTGAGTTAACCGTCTTTCGTCTATCGTAGTCGTCGTCGTCCTTTTGGGAGGAGGAAGATTCGTCGCTGTCGTAGTAGACAATTTCCTTGATGCGCCTTGTCTTCTTCTTCCTCCCGTCTTTTCTTTTGTGGCCCGAGCCAGAGTCGGTGGGCCTGTCATCATTGGGCTCGTTGACGAAGGACTCCTTCTCCTTGTCGTTGATCACCATCCCCTTGCCTTTAGGATCCATCTCTTCAGGCGGTTAGTCCCTTTCTTGAAGAGAACGGCTCTGATACCAATTGAGAGCACCTAGAGGGGGGGGGGGTGAATAGGTGATCCTGTAACACTTCAAAAAACTTAAGCCACAAAACTTGGTTACTTGTTAGCACAGTAATATGCCAAGTGGCTAGAGAAGGATCTCAACACAACCCAATAACCAAGAGATATCAATCACAGAGATGGCACAGTGGTTATCCCGTGGTTCGGCCAAGACCAACGCTTGCCTACTCCACGTTGTGGCGTCCCAACGGACGAGGGTTGCAATCAACCCCTCTCAAGCGGTCCAAAGACCAACTTGAATACCACGGTGTTGCTTTGCTTCTCTTAATCCCGTTTGCGAGGAATCTCCACAGCTTGGAGACTCTCGCCCTTACACAAGATGTTCACGAAGAATTACAGAGCAAGGGAGGGATTAGCAACTCACACACGACACAAAGATCACAGCGAATACGCACACGCAAAACCCAGACTTGAGCTCAAGAGACTAACACACTAGAACGGAGCTCAAATCACTAGAATGTCAAACAAGTGCGCGAGAATGAAGTGTGAGTGATCAATGATGCTCAAAGGATGCTTGGTTTTCTCCTCCATGCGCCTAGGGGTCCCTTTTATAGCCCCAAGGCAACTAGGAGCCGTTGAGCACAAGTTTGGAAAGCCATTCTTGCCTTCTGTCATCGGGGGCACCGGACAGTCCGGTGCACACCGGACACTGTCCGGTGCCCGATTTCCTTCCTTAAACAGCGCAGTCGACCGTTGGCAGCCTGAGAGCCATTGGCGCACCGGACATGTCCGGTGCACACCGGACAGTCCGGTGCCGTCTTCTAGCCGTTGGCTCGGCCACGTGTCCCGCGCAGATTGCGCGGCCGACCGTTGGCCCGGCCGACCGTTGGCTCACCGGACAGTCCGGTGAATTTTAGCCGTACGTCGCCGGTGAATTCCCGAGAGCAGCCACTTCGCTCGAGCCAGCCTGACGCACCGGACACTGTCCGGTGCACCACCGGACAGTCCGGTGCTTGCAGACTCAGTAGATTCTTGGCTGCTCGAGCCAAGATATTTCCAATTGGATTTTTCCTGTTTCCAGCACTTAGACACAATACATTAGTCCATAAAACAATGTACTAAGTCTGAGAAACATACCTTAATTCTTGATTTGTACCTTGTCCACCTTTTTACACTTAGGCACTTGTGTTGGACACTAAATCACCAAAATACTTAGAAATGGCCCAAGGGCACATTTCCCTTTCAATACTTTTTTCTTCTACCAATTTTAGGCTTTACAAGACTAGTACGAGATTTGATATGAGGAGGAACCAACCATGAGATCAAAATGGATTGTTGAGCTTTTAGAGACGCAAGAGATCCAAGGACAACAATAAAATCCATTTATCCACATGGATATGCCATTCAGAGATAGGGTTGATAAAACGACGTCATGATGCCTAGAGAAAAAGCATCAGAAAGACTAGAAATGAGAGATTTATGCAGATCAACATCCAATACTTAAGAACGGGTTATAGCGGATAACATGATAATGGGGGCAGAATCAATGAAGGATCCAAAGATTCGGATGATAGGCCACAACATGATTCTCAAGGAAAATGATTACTAGATTCGGATGAAGGAGAGGTAGGAAAACTAGATCTGCTAGGATAAGCGGCATAAATGCTATGAAGTTTTCGATGAAGGATTTACGAAAAGAAACATGGCTTGCATATGGTTTGCTCAACTAGACACCAAACAATTTTTTAGAATAAACATGTCCACAAGGAAGCTTAGGTTGAACTAGCGAGCTATGGGGTTCTATAAGCTGTGTAGATGTAATTTCAAGGATAAACACACAAGGGCTAGAAAACACTGACACAAGCATATGATTTTTAAGGGGTTTCACTCGTTAACCACAAGGTTGTTTGGATGGGGGGTCTTTTTTTGAGTAGAACATGCAAAATTTTTTTGCTAGTTATCGGCAAAAAGGGTTGAATACACATCCTCTAGATAGCAAGGCAAGAGGAACACATAACACAACCTAATCAAAACTATCATAACAACACAAGACAAGGCATTTCTTATAGTTCATAAGGTGGCAATACATCACATTATTCACAATTTCTTGTTATTGGAATAAAGGTAAGAGAAGCATGTTTATGCACAAGAGACAAATGACGCGACAATCACTGATGCATGCTCATTCTAGGCGTCTTCTCAGTCCTAACTACTTTTCGAGTGCTTGCTACAACATCCTTCCTAATAGCAGTTGTTGGGGGCCTTCGTCTTCCGAAGGTCCTCAAAAACACGACTAACATGTTTTCCAAGTTCAATATATATAGGGGCCTTCGGCCTTGGGATGAAGCTGTACACGATATAAAAAGCACGGATCGGGAGAAGGATGAACCAGTTCCGAAGCTACCTGTGGAGAAGCTTCAGCTTAGCAGTGAAAGATGGAACCGACCTAAAGGGGAAAAGGCTGTCTAGTCCTTGATAGATTATCCCTAAGTCAATAGTAAATGTCAAGGGCATGAATGTAATTTACACAGGCTGCGTCCTGTGCCTATAAATAGATGAACAGTAGCACCGTACTATGAACGCTGATTGGTATTCGCTCGCACGTCACCCTCAAGCTTTTTATCTTCTGCCGAAGGTATAAATGTATTTCAATATTGTTCATATTCATTCATGAATATAATAAAAATGTTCTGATGATGTCATATAATTATTCACGTTCTTTTCCATGTTCCATATGCTTCTACTTTCTTTATTATATACTGAGATGATGAAGGTATGTCCTTCATAACCTTCGTCTGAAGATCATTATATCCTAAGGGTAACATTTTGTGTTGCCTTGTTCTTAACTCATAGCATTTGAGAACAAGTGACCAACATTGGCGCCCACCTCCGGTGAACTCATTCAACCACCTTCGACAAGCTGTGACCTTCGTCATGCCGCCGAAGAAAGCTTCAGGGCTAGAGGCTGCACTGCAGCCACTGGACGTCAATTAGGAAACGCTACATGAGGCCAGAAATCAAAAGAGGAAGGCTACAAGTCCAACGCCTCAAGAGGAGGAGTTGGACCAAAAATTAGGGACCTCGAAGTAATCAATTCAACAGGTCCAAAGGAAAAAGGAGAAGATGCTTCGTCTTGCTGATCTTCAGAAGAAGATCGACGAAGCTACCGAGGAAATGCGTCATCTCACCCAAGATGATCGAGACCGAAGACCTCAACGCAGAGAGCTTCGTCAGGACAATCCTTATGATGATGACGAGCGGTACAATGACTTCCATCATGGAAATTTTTCTTTTGATGATGCTTCTCCTCTGTCAGCAGAACTGCAGGCTACACCATGACCTCCATCATACAAGCCACCCTAGCTCCCCATGTATGATGGGCACTCAGATCCGAAACAGTTTCTGATGAGCTACGAAGCAACCTTATCTTCATATGGGGGCAATACCGCAGTCATGGCGAAATCCTTCATCATGGCAGTCAAGAATGTTGCACAAACCTGGTACTCCTCTCTTTGGCCAGGAATAATCACATCATGGCAGAAGCTGAAGGACATGCTCATCACAAGTTTCCAGAGGTTTCAGACGAAGCCGGTTACTGCTCAAGCTTTGTTCCAGTGCACGCAAGACCACGATGAATACCTTCAGGCGTATGTCCGAAGGTTCTTATGTCTGAGAGCACAAGCGCCCATAGTGCCCTAATGAAATCGTCATTGAGGCCATGATCAAGGGTCTTCGGCCAGGACCTACGGGGCTCAATATTTTGCCAGGAAACCCCCCCAGACCCTGGAGAAGCTGCTTCAGAAGATGGATGAGTACATCCGAGCCGATAATGATTTTCGCCAAAGAAGGGAAGAAGCTTATAGGTTTTATGAGATGACTAGGGGCTTCGGAGGAAGAATCCACCCTAGGTATGTCAGATCAATTCATAGCTCCAGTCAGAGCGAAGACAGAGGAAGTCAGTTCCAAAGGCCACAACACAGCTCACAGTCTTTAGGGCAGCAGCAAAGCTCCTTGCAGGCCACCAGCTCCAAGGGGCAGAGGCGGCAGGGGACTTCGGAGGAAGATATGGGGATCAGCCCAGGAAAATCTATTGCTTATTCTGTGGTGATGACAAGGGCCACACTACAAGAACGTGCCTAGATTATCATTCAGAAGCAAAAGGAGATTGCCGAAGCAGAAGCTAGGCAGAATCAGCCAAAGCAAGTTTTACATACTGCTTCGTGCTACTATCCCTACATACCAGAATATGTGAGCAATCAACCTGCAGCTTCTTTTGCTTCCACAAGCCATTCATAAGCTTCCTGGCCTCAGCTTCCACTGCCACCACCATTGCCACCTACTCATACCCAAAGCCAGCAGCCAGAAGGGCGCCAGTTCCCCCAACAGCAACATGACTTCAGGGAGGAGTCCGAAGCTCGTACATTCAACAGCACTGTACCAGAGTCGAAGCACATATACTAAGGAATATCCTACTTCTGAAGTACTTTTATCTTTTATGCCATTTTACTTTTTGTATGAGAAACAAGTAATGAAAAACTTGGTTCCAATTCCTTATAATAATTCTATCTACACCAGAATGAAATATATCTTCTTCATAGATTTACGAAGCTCAAAAGTCATTCCTAAGGGAATACAGAGCCAAGAATTGATGAAGCTACAAAAAGTCGTTCCTAAGGGAGCGCAGCGTAAGTTTTTTGCTCAAAAGTTGTTCCAAAGGGAATGCAGAGCCAAATACCACCGAAATATAAGGCGAAGAAGTTCAAAAGTCGTTCCTAAGGGGATGCAGAACTTATACCACCGAAATAGAAGGTGAAGAAGCTTAAAAGTCGTTCCTAAGGGGATGCAGAGCTTAAAGACTCAAAAGACGTTCCTAAGTGGATGCAGAGTCTTCAGTGTTGCAGTATGGGTGTATGAGTGGGTGTTTGAACATCATCATATCATTGCATCATTTAGCACAACATCACATCATACATCATATCGCATCAACAGGACGATTTGATACTGAAACAAATCTTCGGCAACACTTTGTTGAATGAAAATATGCTAAGATACGAAGCAAATCTTCGGCAACAATTCGTTGAGTTAAAATATACTAAGGCACAAAGCAAACTTCAGGTGATAACTCTGTCAGATCTGCCCTAGAAGGGGTTTCTTTCTTTATGAAGCATGAAAAGAAGGGAAGGTGTTTTTTCGTCGAAGGCTCAAAAAGCAGTATGTGCGTAAATTTCATGCATCGCAAAGAAATATATTACAACATTTTACATGTTTGACTCATTGTTCCACACATCAAATGATACATAGTTCTATTACAATGAAAGCTTAATCTTCTTTAAGAATTTTATCAGCAGCTTCGTGTAGTAGTTTGTCGACAACTTCGTCAATGATGGAATTGGCAACACTCATTATATCCAGTGCTTCTTTTATCTCCGGATCAGCCAGGGGATCGTACGGCTCCGACACCTGTGATAGCTCAGCTGTAGTAAGAAAACTATTAGTTCGAAGCCAAAAGTTAAGATGCCGAAGCTAAAATTCAAAAACAATACCTATGCATCTTTCGCGCTCAGCAGCTTCTTCAGTTCGCTTAGCTTCTTCTCGGGCGTCATGGGTGTCTTTTTCATTCTTTTTTATAATTTCATGGGCCCATTCTCGGCCACCATTCACCTAGACATCAGAATAGAATTTTCCGCCCATCAAAGTTGCTTCGGCTGAAGGATCTTTTGTATCGTCTATGGAGAAGGCAGCTTCGGCATTCGCTCCAGCTTTCACGTGTTCGCATCCTGCCTTCTCTAGAACAACTGCAACTCCCTGGGCACCGAAGAAAGCGCAAATATCCCCGCGATCATTCAAGATTTCCTTGAAAGCTTCGGCTTCTCCACTTATCCATTCAATAACGCCCTCGGGGTCGCCCCGGATAAAATTTTCTTCAGAAGAGTAGGCGCCCACTTTGGAGAAGCTAGTTTTTAATTTCTTCACGCAATCTAAGGATTTCTCAAAACACCTTTCCTTGGATTCATGAAGTTCTTCAACATTTTTCTCTAGCTTATTTTTCCAGTATTCACTAATCTCTTGGTCAGCCTGTGCGAGTGCGCACTTCTCATTAGCTTCGGCCTGTTGTTTTCGAAGATCTTCAACCTCGCCTTTTTGGGCTTCGACCTGAGCATTATACTTAGCTTCGTCTTCTTTTATTTTATTCACCAATGAAATCAAAATTTTATCCTTCTCCAGGCCTTCGTTTCTCAGCTCAATTACTTTCGAATGAAGGTTGCTGAGAGCCATTGTGCAACCTTCGTCTTCAGCGCTCTTTTGTGCTCTCAAGGCATTACTAAGAATTAAGCCCTGTAAGAAAAAGAAATAATTAAGTATAGCAACTAAAATTTTCATTTCCAACTTTAAAAGTTAACTTCTATACCTTTATACTATTATACGCAAGGCTATTAGCAAGATCATCCTTCAACATAGCCGAAAGGCCTTCTTCAAGCTTCAGAAATCCCATACTTTTAGCTATCTCCCAGCAATTAGATATTTCTTTATTGTCCGGGAGACAGTACAGGAAATCATCTTCATTAGTGCCAGTTAAACACTAAGGCCCCCTTTGGATATTTTAATTTTTGGGCATAGTGTCTGGTTTCCAGGACTTCTTCTTCGGATAATTTTTTCCCTGAAGCATGTCGAAAAATGTAATCAATATCCTCAACTGGAGCTTCGGGGGCAGGAGATTTTGCTTTCTCTGCCATACTTTGCCGTGCTACCTTACTAGTATCTAAAGTTTGCTAATCAGCCTTGTCCTCAGGTGCGACAACCTTCGTCTCAATAGGCACTGTAGGCTCAGCATTCGGCTTCGGCCTGGACCTTGGCGACTTTGGCAACATTCTTAACAGGAGCAGGGGTCAAGGCCTTCGTGGTCTCCATAACAGCGTCTAACACGCTGGCCATTCTCCTCCTCTTGGGAGTTGTGGTAGGAGCTTTTTGCACCTTCAGCAATTTTGCATCTATTGATGGGCTCAGAATTTCTGGCATTTTCACTGATTTTTCCACCTTTGACTCTTCGGCCGTATCATCCTTAGCTTCGGCTGGCCCGACAGTAGGCACCTTTGGCACTACAATCGTCTCTTCAGTGCTCTGCACAATCGGAACAGCTTGTTTTGCTTCGGCGGTTGAAGAGGTCCCTTCGCCAAATTCAGGCACTATGGCTGGCTCAATATATCGCGATCGGTGGGTCAGAACCTTCACTTTTTTGCCCTTCGGCACAACTGTGGTGGCCGAAGCGACAATCTTTCTCTTTTTCCCTTGCCTTCGTAGCGGATAGTGATAATCAGGGTATACGAAGCCAATCACATCAAATACCCTGTTCAATCTTTTCTTGCCCCAACCACCGAAGGCTGAGGACAAGGCATCATCTTCGGCCTTGGAATATGTCCCAAACAGCTCGTCACTGGTAGCTTCAATACATTTCAACCAGTCATCATTTGGCTCATCAAACTTCTCTCTAAATCTAAAGGTATACTTCAATCGAACCAGGACCACCTTCACTAGGATTCGGCAACAGTTTCCTTCGGCATATCCCAGCTCTCCACAAGTGGCCACACCCTGAAGGCTATGTGCTCTTGAATTATATCCCTTGTCCCAATGAAGGCACAAACATTGGCTAAAGGCCTTTTGGCATGCTTCAACTGTCGCTTTCAATAATGACCTTCGGCCTTCGAAGGCCGAAGCGAGACCAGATGGGGCGCTGAATAATTTCCTTGATGTCTTCCCTTTTAATCAGATCATTCTTAATATAAAACCACTCCTCCATCCAGGCCCCGAGCCACCTTTTCCGGTACGTCGGCACCGGGTAACTTGCATTAGAGCGGGCAATGAACCCGTAGCAACCGAAGTTGTTATGGTATTGTTCTTTGCCGATAGCCTTCGTCTCGTATAATAACTCGTGCATATTACAGAAGCACTTCAGCGCTCGCCTCCAGCCCTTGACTCCTTATAGCCCAGACAAACATCCCCATCCTAATTATAGCTTCGGGGGTAATCTGATGAAGAAAAATATGGAATATCTTTAACACTTCAACCACAAACTTGCTCAATGGGAACCAAAGGCCTGCCTTTAAGAAGCTTCGGTAGATAACAACTTCATTTTCCTCAGGAACAGGGGCAGTACTGTCTCCTCCAACCCTGACAATAGACATGTCGCAAAAATATCTCCCTCTCATGGCGTCAATATGACTTTGCTTGATGATCGATTTTCCGAAGATAGTATGGCTTGGCCTCCCGGGCCGGTCCTCGGAATCTTCATCTCCACTCTCTACATCATAACTATCACTGTCATCAGAATCTTCAGACAAACCCTCCATTATTTCTTTAGTAATTTTCTCTGTATTCGTCTTAGCCATAGACTCGTAAAACCCAGCAATAAAAGGATCCATAACTTTATTCTCTTCATACAACTTCTTCTCCTCTGATATCTTTCTCTCCTCAGTCATCTTCTCCTCAGATATGAAACAAGCACGTCTTTAAATCGAAGCTCGAAAATTAAGCAAAAACTTGCAAGAAAGAGTTAAAAATTTGAGGAAATAACGCAAGCAGCAGAAATGGCGTATCAAATGCTGCCACTGTGGGTTCATATTTATACGCCTAGTGCTCTACAACTCGGCGGGTCCCGTCTGTCATTGACTGTCGCTATTCTAGCGAAGGGAAGGTGTTTTTTCGGACCTCCGGCTTAAGGCCTTCGTTCATGTCGCAGTCTAAATTCGTTGATTATAACAAATTAATACTGCGAGGGGCTACTGTTGGGGCCTTCGTCTTCCGAAGGTACTCAAAAACACGACTAACATGTTTTCCAAGTTCTATATATATATATATTTATATATATATATATATATATATATATATATATATATATATATATATATATATATATATATATATATATATATATATATATATATGGGGACCTTCGGCCTTGATGAAGCTGTACACGATATAAAAAGCACAGATCGGGAGAAGGATGAACCAGTTCCGAAGCTACCTGTGGAGAAGCTTCGGCTTAGCAGTGAAATATGGAACCGACCTAAAGGGGAAAAGGCTGTCTAGTCCTTGATAGATTATCCCTAAGTCAATAGTAAATGTCAAGGGCATGAATGTAATTTACACAGGCTGCGTCCTGTGCCTATAAATTGATGAACAGTAGCACCGTACTATGAACGCTGACTGGTATTCGCTCGCACGTCACCCTCAAGCTTTTTATCTTCTGCCGAAGGTATAAATGTTTTTCAATATTGTTCATATTCATTCATGATAATATAATAAAAATGTTCTGATGATGTCATATAATTATTCACGTTCTTTTCCATGTTCCATATGCTTCTACTTTCTTTATTATATACTGAGATGATGAAGGTACATCCTTCATAACCTTCAGTATAAAGATCATAAATGAGAGATAATGCTTCGAAGGACGAAGGTCTTTAACCACTAACATTTTGTGTTGCCTTGTTCTTAACTCATAGCATTTGAGAACAAGTGACCAACAACAGTAGTAGCCTTTATGGCCTATATAAATAGCCATCTAGCTACCCATCTATTTCCTAAGGTTTCACGTCCTAGGTCTATCCTTATCGTCCTGACATCTATGCAACATTGGTTTCTAATCAAGTTTTACTTTTGAAAAGTTGGTATTTATGACTTATTGACATCTCTAAAGTGGTACTCGCTTCGATAACAGTTGTGGCGGAACCACCCAGATTATTCCAGCTTAAGTGCCTTGGTCTCACCTCAAGGGCAATGGCCCACACTTAAGACGGAATAAACTAGCAATTCCTCGGATCTAGTCCGATTGAAGCCACTTACCTAGGGATCGAGTACCATTTGCTCACGCAAAGGTGAGACACAGAGAAATACAATAAAGCAAAATACCACAAATTTAAATGAGTACTTAAAGTTATTACATCATCGGAGTTTGCAAATAGTAAACATTGTTCTTATTGCAACAGAATTTAACTAACGATAAATAAGAAGTGAGGCGAAGCCTGGTCCGTCACTCCTCTTGGTCATCACCTGCTGAGGTAGGGTTCCACTTGTCTGTCCAACCTGGTGGCAAGGTGGACGCATAGAGCAACATCAACGCGTTGCGTGATTGCCGACACGAAGAGGATATGAGGCAGCGGGAAGACTACGACTAAGATCATGGTGCACCGGCACGCAGCCGTGCCACTAGGATAGAGTCGACACCAGCCTCTACGTATAGCCTGGCACTAGACCGGTCAGCCCAAGAGAGGCCACATGACACATGCTGTCACTCGCCTCCTAAGGACCGCCATCGTGACCATGCTCGAGAAGATTGCTGGGAGGACTAGGGGACGTGCGGGGTCTCATCCGTTTCCCCTCGATTTTGGGCAAGGCAATTCAATGGCTGCCTAACTTCAAGGTCTCAAACATCAACAAGTACGAGCCCAAGCAGGTTCCGGGTGGCTGGTTGGCCTGTCTACACGACCACTGCCCGAGCCACTAGGAGAAACAGAAGGCATCATGACAGCGTACTTGCCCATCGTCCTCGCATAAGATGCGCTGCAATGGCTCCGACATCTTCCTCGCCATTGCATGATGACTAGGATGACTTCTGGCTCTAGTTTGTCACAAATTTCCAATCCCTTTCTAACAAACTGACATAGCCTTGGGACCTCAAATCCATCAAGCGCTAAAGCGATGAGACCCTCCGCTCGTTCTTAAAGCATTTTCAAACTATGAGGAATCGCATCCTCGACGTCACGGAGGCCGTCGTGATCGAGGTACTTCTACCGGGGGTCTAACGACTCGGTTTTCATCTGAGCCATCCTTCAGAAAGCTCTAGCCATCTCGGAATAGCTATTCTGAGAGGCAGACATCTACATCACCACTGATGAACGGGCCCAGGACCACACCGGCCATGCGAAGTCTACGCCCAAGGCACCGAAGGATGGGAACCAGCAGCAGGACAAGCACAGGGATAAGAAGGCCAAGAGACGAAGTGCATGCCACTGGGCCTATGGTGACTCGGCCCTGCATCGTGCCACGAGGCAACGTACGAACACTGGATGAGATCCTCAACGCCCAGTGCCTGTAACACAAGGAGATGTGCCATACCCCGCGTAATTGCAGGGACTTCAAGAACTCAGTCGGCCACGGTCGACCATTTCAACCACTATCGCGGCCCCCACCATGAGGAGAACCAGCCATATAAGAACAACCACAGCAATAGAGTGGGGGTGGTAGTGGCGCCTTCCCACACATTGACTAGGGAGGTCAATGTCATATTCCGGGGCCATGGGTCCTAGGAGAGCAAAAGGCTAGTAGAAGCTCACTGATTAGCATGTCCTAGTGGCAACCTAAAGTGCCTCGACGTTGTATCGGTGGTCGAAAAACTCCATCACGTTCAGCCAAGCTGACTAGTGGCTCAACTTCGATCACCCTGGCAAGTACCCTCTGCTTGTTGAACCCTGTGATTCAAGAGAGACGGGTCAAGAAGGTTCTAGTGGATGGTGGCAGTAGCATCAATGTCACCTTCCCTAGGACACTCTAGGTCTTAGGGATCCCAACTGCCAACCTCATTGAGTTGGATACCCCATTCTTCGACATCGTACTAACTGAAGGAGAGTTCCCGCTGGGGTAGCTCTTCATGCCGGTCACCTTCGATACTCCAGACAACTATCGAACTGAGTTCCTGCACTTCGAGGTAGTTCAGTTTGAGTGTGGGTACAACGACATCATCGGGAGATCGGGGCTAGCCAAATTCATGGCCATCCGCACTACCCGTACATGAAACTCAAGATGCCTAGACCTCAATGCATCATCACCGTCTAAGTCAACTTCCAGGGAGTCGTAGAGTGCTTTCGAGGTGCTATCCAGATGGCCCTCACCGCCGAGCCCTCGAGAGCACTTACACCGACAAACGATGATGCATCACTAGGGGATGACCTCATGATAGGGGCCTTCTTTGCCGAAGATCACTCGTTTAACCTTTTCACTTCGACATAAGCTAGTGTGTTTCAGGAATATCTCTACTGATGAATGAAGCAAACCTTCAAATAGGAAGGCATGCAGAGAAGCCTCGCACATACGTGCTGAGTGAAAGAATGTTAGCCAAAGCTGATGGCTTCGGTGACAACAGAGAGGTTTTAGGCACAAGCCAAAGGAGAAGGCAGTGAAGGCTTGAACCGTGCAGCCGAAGCTGAAGAAAATACGCTACTGCCCTAATGGCATTTGTAAACAGTGAAGGGCACAATTGTAATCTTGTATTCGGTCGGTTCATCTCCCCTATAAATAGATGAACAATATCTCACATAAAGTACCTTTAGCCAGGTGATACAACTTCGTATAGCTCAGCCTCCAAAACATCTTCATGCTATCTTTCATCAAGAAGCTGAAGGTATGATTGTAAACTTGTATGAGAAGAGAAATAAAATGCTAAGGCACATGAGATGAGTTCTCATATCTTTGACATACTTTGTGTATTCCATTTGATTATAATTTGCCTTCGTCCTTGAATCGTTATTCCAAAGAGATAACAATTCAAGGACGAAGTTCTCTACCTTTTAACATTGTGTTGCCTTGTTTTTGGTTCTATACAACAATTAAAAACAACTGACCAACATTGGTGCCCACCTCCAGGGATCTTACGACCACGATAATCTTCATCACAACAAAGAGCATGGCAAGCCATCAAGCTTCATCAGCTTCCATGGAGAAGCTTACTCTCCCCATTACTGGGACTCGAGCTTTGAACCTAGTAATAAAAAGCAGAAGAAAGAAGCCCAAATAAGGGTGCAACATGTAGGTGTCCAAGGACCCTACATCAGGATCAAGTGGTCCCATATCCCTATTACTTTCTCTTAGGATGATCTTCATCTCAAAGATTACCCACATAGAGATGCGATGGTTATCTCTTATGTAATCAAAGGTTTTGTAGTACATAATGATTTGGTTGACACATGTAGTGCTGCAGATATCATATTTGTCAAGGCTTTCAGGTAAATGCAGGAACCTGAAGATAAATTCCAAGACTCAGCCTTTTCTCTCTGTGGCTTCAGAGGACAAAAAGTAATGGCTTTGGGAAAGCAAATCATGCCTGTCACCTTTGGCTATGTGAACAACAAAAAACATAAGATATATTGTTTGATGTCAATGATATGGAATTCCCATATAACGCTGTCATCGGAAGGGGAATTCTCAATATCTACGAATCAGTTTTGCATTCTACTTACCTTTTCATGAAGATACCCAACAATCAAGAGGTAATATCAGTATATGGTAGCCAAGAAGCAACAAGGGTAGAAGGGACCCTGCAAGAGCCGAAAATTATTTACAACATCGATGAAGCCGAAGGACAAATCCGAGATTCTGAAAAGCCAGTGAAAGAAAAGGCATCTTCAGTGGATCAACCGAAATCAATACTTCTCTGTGATGATGTCGCAGAACAAAGGGTATTCTTGGGCAACCAGCTAACTTCAGAGAAAGAGTCCAATCTTTGAAAGTTCCTATTCCACAACAAAGGTGTCTTTGCCTAATCAGCAAATGATCTATGTGGAGTGGATAGAAGTATAATAAAACATGCCTTGGATGTGGACCCAAGTGTTAGGACACGTAAGCAAAAACTCCAGAAGATTTTTGAAGATAAGGTCGAAGGTGCAAAAGCTGAAGTTAAAAGATTACTCAGTGCTAGAGTCATAAGAGAAGTTGCATACCCAGAACGGTTGGCTAATACAGTCATGGTTAAGAAATCCAATGACAAGTGATGAATGTGTATTGATTTCACAGACCTCAACAAGGCATGCCTAAAGGATGAGTTCCCAATACCAAAAATTGACTCCACTAGTGGATAAAACTGCAACTTTGGAGCTCATGAGCCTACTCGATTGCTATTCAAGGTGTCACCTAGATCTGGATGAAGAATGAAGATGAGCCGAAGACTAGTTTCATAACCCCTAGTGGAACTTATTGCTATCTTTAGATACCTGAGGGGCTTAAGAATGCTGGTGAGAGCTTCAGCAGGATGACAACCAAGGTATTGAGTTCACATCTAGGTAGAAAATGTTTTAACTTATGTCGATGATATCATCATGAGAAGCATGAAGCAGCAAGATCATATTTTAGATCTCCAAGAAACCTTCACCAATTTCCAAAGGGCAGGTTTAAAGTTGAACCGTGAGAAGTGTGTCTTCAGGGTCAAAAAGGTTAAATTTTGGGATGCCTTATGTCAAGAAAGGGAATAGAAGCAAACCTGCACAAAATCAAAGCAATACTTCGGATGGAGCCGCTAAAGTCAAGAAAAGGGGCTCAATGGCTTGCAGGAAGACTAGCTTCGCTAAACAGGTTCATCTCAGATCTGCTGAACGAAGCTTACCATTCTTCAAAGTTCTCAAATCAGCAGAGTTCTTTCAATGGGGACCAGCTCAGGTAGCAAGCCTTTGAAGAATTAAAAGATTACTTGATAAAGCTAACAACCCTCTCCCCCACCTTCGCTAGGGGCTCCTCTTCTGCTTTATGTTTCAGCTTCACAATCGAATGTGAGTGTTGCTTTAGTTCAAGAAGTGGTAGACAAAGGTGTGAAAAGGCAAATGCCTATCTATTGTGTCTAAAGTACTAGGCCTATCCAAAAGAAATTAAATAGAGATGGAAAAGGTCCTGTATGCAGTCCTGATGGCTTCAAGAAAGCTTCGACACTATTTCCAGCCTCATGACATTATCATACCATCATCTCAACCACTCAAGGATATCATAAGAAACAGAGAGGCTTTGAGCCGAATTGGAAAATGGGCAGCATTGTTCAATGAGTTTGTCATCGACTTTGTCCATAGATCATCCATCCAATCTCAAGCATTGCCAAATTTCATTGCTATTTGGATTCAAGGCTTATAGGACGAAGCTACCCCATCAGACGAAGCTGTCTGGATAGTCTTATGTGATGGTTTGTGGGGATCCTTTGAGGCTGTTGCCATAGCTATTATCGTTTCACCATCCAAAACAAGAACTTCATATGCTATCAAATTGCAGTTTCAATGTACAAATAGTATAGCAGAATATGAAGCTTTACTCCTGGGATTAAGAAAGTCGAAGGCAATGGGTGTGTGAAGAGCTGTATTGAAACCATATTCCCAAGTCATCATGGACCAAGTGGATAAGTTAAGCAAGGTAAAGAACCCTGGTTGAGAAAAGTATCTTGACATGGTACGAAGGATGGAATCTTCTTTCAAAGGTTTCACAGTAAAAGACATCCCAAGACTAGACAACGAGCATGCTTATATGTTAGCCAAGTCTGTCGCTCAAGGGCTCCCCTTGCCCACAAAGTGTTCTTCGAAGTACTAAACACACCTTCAGTTGATCTAATGGAAAGGGCCATCCTAATAGTATCTCCTACACACAGCGAAGATTGGAGAACGGATATCATAACCTTTCTTCGGGGCAATCATACAGTCGATGATGAAGCATATACCAAAAGGATGCAAACAAGAACAGGGCCATATAAGATCATAGAAGGGGACTTATATAAAGAGGGTGTTTGCTCGCCTTTGCTAAAGTGCATTTCTAGAGGCAAAGGTCAAGAATTGATAAGAAAAATTCATTCTGGTGTATGTGGCTCGCATATTGGCCCAGAGCTTTGTTGGGAAAGATTTTTTGACAAGGATTTTATTGGCCAAAAGCAACTTTAGATATAGTTGAGTTTGTGCAGAAATGCTACAACTACCAGAGGTGCGTGAGAGATCAAAAACAACCTTCATCTCTGACTCAGTTGATACAACCTACTTGGCCCTTACAAAGATGGGGTAATGGATATCATTGGTCCAATGCCAGCTGCTTAGGGAAATCTAAAGTATGCAGTGGTTGCAGTAGAGTACTCCTCAAAGTGGATCGAAGAAAAAGCTTTAGCAACCATAACTTCGGCCACCATTCAAAAGTTCTTTTAGCAAAACATTATATGTCGCTTCGGAGTGCCGAAGTTCGTCACCATTGATAATGGCACTCAGTTTGACTCTGAAGCGTTCATAGCATTCTGGAGCCAGGTGGGGACAAGCATACACTTCGCTTCTGTTAGGCACCCAAAATCCAATGGATTAGTGGAAAGGGCAAATGGAATAATCTTGCTAGGGATCACAAAATCCTTGGTTGGATTGCTTAAGGGAAAATGGACTGAAGAGCTTACTAAAGTGGTGTGGAACCACAACACCTATATATCAAGATCGACAAACTTCACACCATTTAACTCCTCTTTTGAGACGAAGCAGCGACCCCTGAAGAGGCCAAGTTGGGCTCAACAAGAATTATAGCTTCGACACAAGATTCGAACAATGAGAAAGTCTTAAAGGATGTCGTAGAGGAACTAAGGCTAGAGGCGTTTGAACACATAATGAAATATCAGGCAGAAACCATGAGGTGGTGAGACAAAAAAGTAAAATTCAAGAACATAGCACCAGACCATCTTATCCTCCAAAGGGTAGCCAACTATAACGCCCTAAATTTGGGGGTATGAATTTCCTTCTCCAATATTCACCAAATTCGGGCGTTACTCTCTTTTTCTCTTCTTGTTCTGCTCCTTCCTCCTATTTTCAAAGCAGTATAGAGACTGGTGTCCGTGTCACATGTAAACAAAACCCTAAGTTGATATGGTTGTTGCATCATGCCGGAGCATACTTATTTCTGTCTGATGTTGTGCCTAGGCGTGCATTTGTTTAGTTTGGATTTTCGATTCGCGGAATGATTTGATTAGAGAGCAAGCGAGATCGGGTAGTGGTGCGGTGGCCCTGGCTCGGCCCGGCCTAGCCCGGCGTCTCGGCCTAGCCCAGACCTGGCGCGCATGCCTAGCCGCCCCTACCCCCCATGCGTGCCCCTCTCTCCCCCATTCTCTTTCCCGCACAAAGTAACCACCCTCTCCCTCTTCCACCTCTCTCCCACCCTCTCCCTGCCATAGTGTGGATCCCAGTGAGCGGTTGCTGCCGCCCGTCGAGCCCATGGTGAGTTTCCCCTCTCCTCCCTCCCCTCTCTCCCTCGTCCCATCCTCCCCCTATGCGGCGCCCTTGGCCGGCGCCTTCCCCACGTCGCCCCTGCTCGGCCCGTCCGGCGCGTGGCCCCCGGCCGCGCCCGTCCAGCCCCCCGACGGTGCCCCCTGCCCGCCCCCTGCTCGGCCCCATCTGGCCCCCAGTCGGCGCCCCCTTGTGCCGCCTCGCTTGGCCCCCTGTCTGGTGGCCCCCGCCGGCGCCCCCTGCTCGGCCCTAAGAGCACCTAGAGGGGGGGGGGGTGAATAGGTGATCCTATAAAAACATCTCAACAAAATAAACTTAGACTACTATTGGATTAGTGAAAGCTAAGGCCAAGTTTGAGTGAGGAGTATGAGCGGAGTAAACTTCTTCACTTAATTGCTCTTCACAAGATGAGTATTAAACTTAGAGCAATATGCAAGTGAAGTGAATGGAGATAGAGAGAGAATCACACAGGAAGTAATGACACGTGACACAATGATTTTTATCCCGTGGTTCGGTCAAGTAGAATACTTTCCTACTTCACGTTGTGGCGTCCCAATGGACGAGGGTTTCACTCAACCCCTTTCAAGTGATCCAAAGATCAACTTGAATACCATGGTTCTATTTATCTCAACAATATCCCATTATGATGAATCTCCACAATTTGGAGTCTCTCACGCCTTACACAAATGATCTCAAATGAACACAAGAGTAAGGGGGAATAGCAACACACACAAGATCGAGATTTGCAACAACAACACGCACGCAAGACAAGAACGAGCACGAAACATCACAACTGAGTTACAACTCAAAGAAGTGCTCGAATCTCTATCACGATGAACCAAATTCGTGTTTGCGAAGTCTTGGCATTCTAGAATGTGCAATAGGTGTTTTGTGTATTGCTCCATGCGCCTAGGGGTCCCTTTTATAGCCCCAAGGGAGCTAGGAGCCGTTGGAGCTCCATTGGAAAGGCCATTGTTGCCTTCTGTCCACTGGCGCACCGGACTGTCTGGTGCACAACAGACAGTGAACAGTACAAGCACTGGACGTGACAGAGAATCACCTGATTGGTTGGTTTCCTCTTTTGTGGGGCACCAGACTATCTGGTGTGGGGCACTGGACTGTTCGGTGTGCCATGTGACTGTTGGCCCGAGGTCGACGTTGCAGTTAGCCATTGTGCTGCTGGTACACCGGACTGTCCTGCGCCTCACGTAGACTGTCCGGTGAATTTTAGCCGACTGTAGGCTGAAAAATCTGAGAGCAGTGAGTTGGGCAGGCCGTGCACCAGACTGTCCGATGCACACCGGACTGTCCGATGCACACCGAACTGTCCGGTGGGTGGCACCGGACCGTCCGGTGCTATGCGGTCCATCAGCTTTTCTCTATTCCTTCCTTGTCTTCTTTTGTTTATTTTGGACTTGACTTAACTAAGTCCCTAGCACTTAGACAAAAATGTTTAGCACATAAATCAATTGACTAAGTGTCCAGAGCATAAGTTTTTGCTTGATCCATATAGATTTGCACTAAGTCTTCTATGGAGCTCATTTTGCCTCAAACACTTTTGCTCAACATCATGTTAGTTCAAACATAATGCGTTGTGCATCTAATCACCAAAACAATATAGAAATGGCCCAAGGGCACATTTCCCTTTCAATCTCCCCCTTTTGGTGATTTATGCCAACACATCAAAAAGCAACTCAAATTGTACTAACATACCAAAAGAGCTAAGAAGAGCAAATTGATGTCAAATTGAGACAAATAATATCATTATAGGATTTGACATATTTTGATCACTTTTGCCACCACTTGGTTTATTTTCGCAAAACAAATTCATTTTCCTATCTCTAATGTCAAAAACACTTGTTTTGACAAATCAAAAGATCTTTCAAGAATAGTTTTGATCAACTATAAAAAACTCCCCCTTTTCCCATAATTGAATTTCTCCCCCATAAGAGAACTATTTTTGCAATGAGAGAATTTTGATCAAACACCAAGAACTCTAGCACTAAAATTTAGAAATTCACAACTGGTTGGCTGATCCAGTTGCTTTGGCCTTAATTTCTCCCCCTTTGGCATTAAGCACCAAAATAGAAGAACTATTTGGCCCTCTAACCTCATTGCCTCACAAAGATCTCAAGTAAAACCAAAGGCAATGAGAAAACACAGAGAGGGACTTGGAATAAGATACATTGATACTGGAATGCAGTGGAAGCCTATTCTTTGTCCATGTCCAACTGTTCCCTTTCAATCCATCTTTGAGACTATATCAAAAGTACTCAAGCGAACACATTAGTATCAAAGGATCAAGTTGTAGTACATCCTCCCCCTAAACATGTTCATCATGTGCATAGGGACTTGTGAGGTTCGGGGATGACTTGTACAACTTGAGCACCAAAAATAAACAAGTAAAGACAGTAATGCTTAAAGTAACATGATCAAAGACATAAAACACATGTATGCTATAGATCAATCCAAGTTCCATGAATCTAAGATATTTAGCTCACTACGCAACATGCAAAACCTTTTCTCATCTAAAGCCTTAGTGAAGATATCGGCTAGCTGGTTCTCGATGCTAATATGATAAATATCGATATCTCCCCTTTGCTGGTGGTCTCTCAAAAAGTGATGCCGAATGTCTATGTGCTTAGTGCGGCTGTGTTCAACAGGATTATCCGCCAGGTGGATTGCACTCTCATTGTCACATAGGAGTGGACTTTGCTCAGATTGTAGCCAAAGTCCCGGAGGGTTTGACTCATCCCAAGTAGTTATGTGCAACACTGTCCGGCGGAAACATACTCAGCCTCAGCGGTGGATTGGAGAACAGATGTTTGTTTCTTAGAGCTCCAGGACACCAGGGACCTTCCCAGAAACTAACAAGTCCCGGATGTGCTCTTCCTATCAACCTTGGACCCGGCATTGTTGGAATCTGAATATCTGATTAAGTCAAAGGTATACCCCTTTGGATACCAGATCCTGAAGAAGGCGTAGAAACTAAATATCTAAGAATTCGCTTCATGGCCATAAGATGACATTCCTTGGGGTCGGATTGAAATCTAGCACACATGTATACGCTAAACATAATATCCGGTCTACTAGCACAAAGATAAAGTAAAGAACCTATCATAGACCGGTATGCCTTTTGATCAACGGACTTACCTCCTTTGTCGAGGTCCAAGTGTCCGTCGTTCCCATCGGTGTCTTAGCGGGCTTTGCATCCTTCTTCCCAAACCTCTTGAGTAAGTCTTGAGTGTACTTCGTTTGGGAGATGAAGGTTCCTTCCTTGAGTTGCTTCACTTGGAATCCAAGGAAGTAGTTGAACTCGCCAATCATAGACATCTCAAATTTCTGCATCATTACCTACTAAACTCCTTATAAGACTTTTGATTAGTAGAACCAAATATTATGTCATCGACATATATTTGGCATACAAACATATCACCATTACAAGTCTTAGTAAAGAGAGTAGGATCAGCTTTCCCAACCTTGAAAGCATTAGAAACAAGAAAATCTCTAAGGCATTCATACCATGCCCTTGGAGCTTGCTTAAGTCCATAGAGCGCCTTAGAGAGATTGTAGACATGGTCGGGATACCTATCATCCTCGAAGCCAGGGGGTTGTTCTACATACTTCCTTCCTTGATTGGTCCATTGAGGAAGGCACTCTTCACGTCCAGTAGAAACAATCTAAACGAGTGGTGAGCAGCATAGGCCAATAATATGTGTATTGACTTTAGCCTAGCTAAAGGAGCAAAAGTCTCCTCAAAATCCAAACCTATGACTTGGGCATAACCTTTTGCCACAAGTCAAGCCTTGTTCCTTGTCACCACCTCAGTGCTCATCTTGCTTGTTGCGGAACACCCACTTGGTTCCCAAAACATTTTGCTTTGGATGTGGCATCAGGTGTGACGGAACCTCCCAAGTAATTAGGCCCACCTACAGTTGTCCTTGCCCAACGGACCTCAGACAACCCTGTAGGTGTCTCTTGAACTACTTTACAAGCTCGGTATCTTTCCTTACCTTTCCAGGAACGTCTCACCCGTCTTGCAGACATTATAGAACATCGGAGATATAGATATGTGGAAGCGATTACATGAACTTACATTTATTAAAAAGTAAGATCAAGTTGTTTATTACAGACCAGAACTATATAACGAGTGCAGAGTAATATTATTACACATACCAAGGGAGGCAAAAACTCCTCCCGACAGTTATCACACAAAAAGTCTTAATGGAGGATCCTTTCCTCCCGCACTTCACTCTTGCTTATCTTCATTAGGAACCACCTTGGAGCAAAAGCAACAAAGGTTTGTCGCTTCCTCACCTAAAAACAATGGAGGGATAAACCCTGAGTATGGGATTACTCAGCAAGTCTTACCCGACTAAGGAAAAGACTCTCAAGGGTATGCTGGATAAATAGGAATCAAGAAGAGGCTTTAGCAAAAATCAACTTAGATACCTTTGCAGAAATAGCTTACTAAAGTGAGTCCTTACTTTCAACATTTTAACGCCGAATTAAGTATTAATAGACTCTGTTTGCCTCTAGTCTAAATTCCATCATTTCATCAATACAACATTATTTTTATCCATAATGTTCTCATCCTGACTTAGGTTGCAGGGAAGTGACCAATGTCTTCATAACCGCGAAGGTACGACGATTCCGAATCAATTATACTCAGCAGAGGATCTCCAATCACACGACATATGTAGCACTTAACCTTGCATATGTCAACCCGCCACCGGGGTTCTTAAGACCAGATCAGGTTCACGCAAACCGAGAGCACAGATACACCACCGTCCAGCCTCTTGCCACGGTGGGTACACGCTACTCCCGCCACCGCTCCACGCCCATTTCGTGTTATCTTATTCTGGCCTTAGTCTGCCCGAGGCAAGGCTTACCCATGACGAGGCATGTGACCAGTTAAAGGGTCCTCGATCAGCACGCCTACATACGCATTCAATCCTTAATCAACCTGGGTAGAACATCACCTGTTCCTAACCCAAGTCTCGATTTAAGCACTTCCATCCTTAGGATTGTTTCTATTCCTTAGGATGAAAAGAGCATCACAGGGAACTTTGCAGTAAGATCCCACCACGCTCTCAATGAAAGTATTCTTGCAGGTAGAAGCCATCTTTCCTCAGGATAACCCCTGAAGCTAGGCAGTATTGCAAAAACAACCTCTATCCACAAGATCTAAACAGGGCTAAGCATTTTTGTAAATCAAATTTTGATACTTCACCAGAAGTATCTATAAAGGTATGGATATCAAGGAAAGCAATGCATCAAAGGGTTCCAAGCAATTCCTATGAACCTAATGCACATTTCACTTGACTTAAAGTGTGCGAAAAGTATTTAAAAACACAAGGAAAGGGTTGCATGCACCGGGGCTTGCCTTCAGTTAACAGGTGAGTCTGGCTCGGATCCACAAATATCAAAGTAGAAGCAGTTGCCTGTTTGAGAATCCGAGGGTGGTGGTGTCCTTTCTTCAGTGACTTCCACTTCTTCGTGTTCTAACATAACCATATATATATATATATAAGAATGAATGCCATGTAATGCTCATGAGAGTGCGAAGACAATAAAGATTTATTATCTTAGTCTTGAATACAACTTTCCTTCACGGAACTCCGAGAACGTAGGGTTTCCGGAGTCAGTAAAGGAGTTCACAGGGCAGGGGGGGTTTTGGGTTCTAGTTATCAAACATGGTCCAAATCAACTCAAACTCTACCCAAGGCTTTTAAATATTGTTTTAAGTTCCCATAAAAAGTTTGGGCATTTTTGGACTTACCAATTATTTTCTAAAAATCTATAACCAATACTTTTAACTACTTTAAATGCCCTAAAATTTCTTATTTCCACTAAAAATCACAAAACTATTTTTATTAAATTCTAGGGAAAATAATAAGCCTAGGAAAATTGGTTTCACCATTTTAGGATTTTTCTACAATTTTCTAAAATTGTTTTGGCTCTGGAGTAAAAAGAAAAAGAAAACAGGTGAATAGTACTGGGCTGATTTCAGCCCAGTGGCCCAGCTTAGAGGGAGAAAGGCGCCCGCGCGCGCCCGCGCCCTGGCGACTTTGCACAGAGACCCCCGCGGTTCTGTCTAACTGAGAACGAGTTCTTTCACTATTTAACAGAGTCACTGACGTTTACAGATAGACCCCCGCACTTCCATCTATTCTCGGTTCGAGGTCCCCTGACGGCGTTCACGCCCAGCCGAGCTCCGGCGAGCACCTACGCCGGCCTATTGGGGCAACAGCTAGGGTCCCTGAGCGACTAACACCTAATTGAATCCATCCCGAGCCTTTTCCCCAACCCAATTTCACAAATGGTGACAAGGATTGCTCTGGCCACGATGGCCGTGACCATTGCGGCAAGTCAGTCGTGTTCCTGGCGACTAGTGGGCTCCTAATTCAATTGGATGGGTTGGCGAGTATCACAGCCGTATCAGAATGCTTAAACAAGGGAGCAGAGGACGGGGACTGACCGGAGTACGGCTAGCGACGGTGAGGCTCGTTTCACGGTGGCGGAGAATGGATTTGGGGGAAATTGGAAATTCGCGTGTGCTGGTGGGTGATCGAGGGTGGGAGCGGGTGCTACAACTTCATGACGACATGACGCAGCTACGGGCGAGGTCAATTTATAGTGCCAGCGGGCGGTGCCCACGAATTTTGAGCAAGACGCGCGGCGGCCGGAAGGAAAGAAGAACACTGGCGCAACGGCTTGGTGTCTACTCCCGTGGCAGTTACTCCGGTGAGCCACGGAGAGCGGGGGTAAGTCGCGGCGGTGCGGTGGAAAGCGAGAGCCACGCGGCGCATGGCCGGGAGGCGGCGATCACCGGCGTGTTAATCCGCCCAGCCGCAAGGAGGATAAGAAAGCCACTGTGATGTCACCGGAGTGACCTCCAGCCCACCGTCGGCGAGGATTCTTACCCCGCAACGTTATCAATCCACCCCGCACACGAATCTGAAAGCCGGCGACGCGAATCATGGCGGAGGGGTCACCGGCGGTGGGATTCTATTGCTGCGCTCGGTCTGATCCTTAACGGACTACTGTACCATGGTGACCTCCCATTCAGTTGCCTGACAGAGCAAGTTTAAGCCACTTTTTCTCTGATTTTCAAATGGCAACACAACCAGTGACCTATAGCAAAGTTGTAGAGCTATATACCATCTACAATTCGACTATAGGAACTGAGCTCGTTTGATCACTAAATCAAGGTGGCATTCATACTCAAAGTTCATCCCATCACACTGTTAATCTGAATTTCAGACTTCAGGCAGTCTAACAGTCCAACTTCAGGCTCAATTATCTCCAGTTTTTCCTTAACAACAATGCTCATATCATTAAGCAAAGTTGTTCTCCTATGATTAGGCTATAATTTTGATGTGGTGCCCTAGGGCAAAATCCCTAGAACATGAAAGATATAAGGGTTCAAAGTTGAAGAAAACACACTAATTTCGGACTTAGGCTCTATAGTGCTTAAGAGGTGATTTTTGCAATTTGGTCCAAAACTTAGGGTTTGGCTTGCAAATTCACCTATTTGTGACCCAAATGTTTTAAGATACTTATTTAACTTGGTTTTTGCACTTTAGTCCAAAAGTGGACTAATTTTGCACATAGGTCCCTAGGGTTTGGTTTTAGGGTTTTCCAGGATTCCAATTAGGGTTTTTGGTATCCCAGGGGCATAAATGTGATTCAACTTTGTTTTTGGGGATATTTTATGACTCTTTCCCTAAAGTTTTTAGGTTTTCTCATCTTGGGTTAGGTTTTGCCCCTATGGGCCTGATTTAGGGTTAGGTCCCCTACCCAGGGCCCTATTTGCAAAACACCCAAAAACAATACACTTGTTTGAAATTTTTACCTAGTGAATGCACTCTAGGTGTATCAAACATATGCAATGTCAATGCTTATGATGCCATGCTCAAGTTTTAGTTGCAGTAACACCAGGGGTGTTACATCCTTCCCCCCATAAAAGAATCTCGTCCCGAGATTTAAAGTCCTAGGGTGAGTAATGGAAAAGGAAATGTGTCACATTTTTATTCCCTTATTTCTGGTACAAGGCAGGGGTGATGTGGGGGTTCACTCCTTTATTACAATAACTGTACACATTTTACAAATTACATGAGGCTAGAAAGCTTGGGAAATTCTTATTCAAAAAGTCTTGAGTTTCCCATGTAGCCTCTTCCTCAGAATGTTGGTTCCATTGTATCTTGTAGAACTTGAGAGTTTTTCTCCGGGTAACCCTGTCCTTTTGATCCAGAACTCGAATAGGATGTTCCGAGTATGTTAAATCTGGTTCTAGGACAACATCTGTCACTTCAATGGTTCGATCGGGAACCCGAAGACACTTCTTTAATTGCGACACATGGAACACATTATGGATAGCAGACAGAATTTCGGGGAGTTGCAGTCGATATGCCACTGGCCCACATTGCTCAAGTACCGGAAATGGACCAATATACTTGGGTGCAAGTTTCCCTTTAACCCCGAAACGCGATACACCCTTCATTGGTGAAACTTTCAAGTAGACATAATCGCCCACCAGAAAGCATAAGGGTTGTCGTCGTCGGTCTGCATAACTCTTTTGTCGAGTCTGAGCTTTCTTCATATTATGAATAATTTTTTGAACCTTTTCTTCGGCCTCCTTTACCATATCAGGCCTAAAGAAGTACCTTTCTCTAGGTTCAGACCAATTTAGCGGAGTTCGACACCGTCGCCCATATAAAGCTTCAAAAGGTGCCATCCTGATACTTTCTTGATAGCTGTTATTGTATGAAAACTCCGCTAAGGGCAAACATTCATCCCATTTCTGTGAGAAGTCCAGAACACATGCCCGCAACATATCCTCAAGTATTTGATTGACCCTCTCAGTCTGTCCACTTGTTTGAGGATGATAAGCCGAACTGTGGAGCAATTTGGTACCCAAAGATTTATGAAGTTCTTCCCAAAACTTGGATACGAACTGAGGTCCACGATCCGACACTATAGTTTTTGGAATACCATGCAAACTGAGAATACGGGCAATATATAATGCTACATAAGTGGCCACTGTATATTTGGCCCTGATAGGTAAGAAGTGGGCAATCTTTGTGAGTCGATCAACGATAACCCAAATAGAATCATACCCTTTGGCCGTCCTGGGCAGTCCCACAATAAAGTCCATACTTATGTCTTCCCATTTCCATGTTGGGATTGGCAATGATTGTAATGGACCAGCAGTTTTCATGTGTATGGCCTTGACACGTCTGCAAGTGTCACACTTAGCCACATAGCGTGCAATTTCGATCTTCATCTTTGTCCACCAGTAATGTTGCTTCAAGTCTTGGTACATCTTAGTGCTTCTGGGATGAATAGAATAACGACTAAGATGTGCTTCATCAAGAATTTGCTGGCGGAGTTCTTCATTCTTTGGCACTACTATGCGGTTTTTAAACCATATCACACCTTGATCGTCTTCCTTGAAACATTTGGCTATTCCAGCCCTTATCCTCTCTCGTATGTGCTTCATACCCAGATTATCCTTTTGAGCATCAATTATCCTCTGCAAAATGATTGACTCAAGCTTTAGCTGATTCAGAGTCCCTTGTTGGATTATCCCCAGGTTTAACTTTTCCATCTCTTGACATAAAGTGTTGTCAGATGTCTTCACCGTAAGACAATGGCAGGAAGCCTTATGGCTCAGTGCATCTGCCACAACATTGGCTTTGCCTGGGTGATAATGGATCTCTAGTTCATAGTCCTTAATAAGCTCAAGCCATCATCTTTGCCTCATATTTAATTCTGACTGGGTGAAGATGTACTTCAAACTTTTATGATCTGTATAAATATGACAGACATTTCCCAGTAGATAATGACGCCAAATTTTCAGGGCATGAACCACAGCAGCTAGCTCTAGATCATGAGTTGGGTAATGCTCCTCATGTCGGCGCAACTGCCTTGAAGCATATGCAATTACTCGGCCCTCTTGCATTAATACACAGCCGAGTCCACTGCCAGACGCATCACAATATACATCAAAAGGCTTAGTGATGTCCGGTTGAGCCAATACCGGAGCAGTGGTTAATAATGTCTTCAATTGCTCAAAGGCTTCATTACACTTAGAAGACCAATTGAATTTAATGTCACTCTTCAATAGACTTGTGATTGGCTTCACAAGCTTAGAAAAATCTGGTATGAATCTGCGATAGTATCCAGCTAGTCCAAGAAAACTCCGGACTTGGTGAACAGTGGTTGGGGGTTTCCACTCCAGAATATCTTTGACTTTGCTAGGATCTACCGCAATTCCTTTGGCCGATAACACGTGCCCCAAAAATTGAATTTCCTCCAGCCAAAACGCGCACTTGCTGAACTTGGCATACAACTGATGTTCCCTCAGGCGCGTTAATACAATCCGTAGATGTTGAGCATGCTCCTCTTCATTTTTAGAATATATCAAGATATCGTCGATGAAGACCACCACAAACTTGTCCAACTCGGGCATGAACACCGAGTTCATCAAATAGGTGAAGTGGGCAGGAGCATTTGTTAGCCCGAAAGACATTACCAGGTATTCAAACAATCCGTACCGCGTAGTAAACGCGGTCTTCGGTATATCCTCGGGCCGAATACGGATTTGGTGATAGCCCGACCTGAGATAAACTTTGGAAAATACCCTCGCCCCAGTCAGTTGATCAAATAAGATGTCGATCCTTGGAAGAGGGTACTTGTTCTTGATGGTGACCTCATTTAGGGGTCGATAATCCACGCACATACATAAGGTTTGATCCTTCTTTTTAACAAAAATGGCGGGGCAACCCCATGGATACGAGCTTGGCCGGATGAATCCCTTATTTAGTAGATCTTGTAATTGAATCTTCAATTCCGCCAACTCATTAGGGGGCATACGGTACGATCTTCAGGAGATGGGAGCCGTACCGGGCTTCAGCTCAATTACAAATTCTACATCTCTTTCAGGGGGCAGTCCAGGCAAATCTTCCGGAAATACATCTGGAAACTCACATACTACCGGAATATCCTTGATCTCCGGTACAATGGCTTCATATACTCTACCAAAAGCTTTGGCTGGATTGGTTACGGGGAGAGATAAAAGAATCTCTTCTTGATTATAGCTCAACCTGACGGTTCTGAGTTCAGTGTTGAGAATTGCCTTGTGTTGGGTTAACCAATTCATACCTAAAATTACATCTATATCCTGGCCTTTCAGAACAATCATGTTAGCAGGAAAGTTCCGTCCGGCCATTGTTACTGGCACTTCATAGGCCACTTCTCTAGTAAAAATGTGTCCCCCAGGTGAATGAATTTTAAATCCCTCTTTTGATTCATGGCATGCAATGTGATGTTGCTCCGCAAATTTCTTGCTAATGAACGTATGTGAAGCACCAGAATCAAAAAGAATAATTGCAGGGTGACTGGCCACGGAAAACGTACCCATCATCATCGGTTCTAACTCCGGTGTAGTGGCCACTTGAGTATAGTATACACGCCCCGTCTTCTTTGTATTTCTCCCCACATTATTTCCCTTAGGCTGAGCTGATTTCCCAGATCCTTGCTGAGCATTTGATTGATTCTGCTTGGGATATGGGCAATCCTTGATGAAATGTCCCGACTTGCCACAATTGAAACACCCGGTTGAAGAGCTGGGCAAAGCAGGGAATCGAGTGCCCGGGGCACCCGGCTGATTTGGGGTATTGTTGGGGCGAATAATGATTGGCTGCTTGAAAGGGAATGAGGGTGGACGAGAAAAAGTGCGATTTTGGCTAGAAGGCCGGATCACAAACCGTTGCCTCTTCGCCTGGCCCTGATTAGGCTTCTCACCACCGAATCCCTTGTTCTTCCCAGAACTTACGTATTTTGCTTCAACAGATAAGGCTGCACTGACAGCCTTTCCATACGTGAGATCTATGCATGTGGCCATCTTTCTCTGCAATCGGTCATTTAGACCCCTCATAAAGCAGTTCTTCTTCTTTAAATCAGTATTCACCTGGTCGATGGCATACTGCGACAGGTGATTAAACTTATTGAGATACTGATTGACGGTATCTCCTCCTTGTTTTAGCTTCATGAACTCTTCTTGTTTCATATGCAGAACACCTTCGGGTATGTAGTGCTCACGAAAGGCTGCTTTAAACTCTTCCCAGGTGACTTGATGGTTGGCAGGTTGAATGGCCACAAAATTTCCCCACCAGGTACTGGCAGGGCCACGTAGTTGTTGCGCTGCGAATAATGGCTTCTGCGTCTCTGAACAGCGGAGAAGACCAAACTTTTGTTCAATAACCCGTATCCACTCATCGGCTTCCAACGGGTCCTCTGCCTTGATGAATAGTGGTGGACGGGTTTCAGAGAAATCCAGATAGGTGGTTTCACGGGGGCCTTGTTGATAACCCCTTCCACCCTGCTACTGGAGCTGTTGGCCCGCCATTTCTCTAAGAAAGCGGGTATTGTCCGCAGTCGCGTTTACCAAGGCGGCAATCGCCTCGGCCAATGTGGGAGGAACCAGAGGTGGATTTGGGGTGACATCCCTTCCCCCAGAAGTTCCCGCTGCATCCTGTCCTCGAGTCCTGGTAGGCATCTGGGGCAAAGAACATTTGAAGTAAACATAATATGCCAGAGAAACCTTCCATTTTACATTACTATAAAAAGTAATGATACAGACTCGATGTTACATATCGGGATACATTACCCATTATACAAGAGTTCAACCTATTATACAACTTACTACTTCTACTTCTACAACTACACTACTACTCCTGCTTCTGATTGTTCTTGGTAGCTTCATCGTCAGGGGTAGGAGACCATACGTCGACCAGCCTCAAATAAGGAGGGGGCCTAAAAAGGTCTAACTCCCCACCAAGCGCTTCTCCCGCAGTATGCGAGGGTCCGGCTTCAGACCTGACGGGATCCGCAGGGACATTTGGGTGTAATTGCGAATACAGTACATGAACTTCTTCATGTAAAGTATTGCAATATACCTGCAAGTTGTCAATAGCAACGCTAAGTTCGTTGACTCGTGCTCGAGCCTTCGCTTCCTTAGCTAAAGCTACTGAGCGAGATTGTACTGCCCAATCAAGCGCCAAATCTCGGTCAGCTAGTTGATCTTGCAGGGTGCGGATGTAACTTCTTAAATCATTTATTCGGTCACCGTCCGCAACCCATAAATTGGTCCTGCGTTGTAACTCCGCTTGAAGTTGATTCACGTGAGCTTCGAGATCACCAATAGGATCGTTGCTCCCGCTACTGCTATCTTGCTCCCGTGGGGCAAGTTGGTGTCGAGGTACACCGATAGGTCCAGTATGCTTTCGCGCTGTTTTCCTTGTACGCGGCGGCATTTGCTAAGGGGAAAATTTATTAGTATAATTCTTAGCATGATGCTTGAATAAGTACAGAATCAACCTTAGTCGATTCAACCTTCTATACATTGCACTCTTTCTATCTGGTCTTTGAAATAAACTCTTCAGAGATGCTTAGGTAAGAAGAGAAGAAATTTTCTAGATCAGTCTTAGAAAATTCTTTTGAAGATGCTACATAATATCTGTCAAGAAGGGCTACGCTCCGATACCAGCTGTGACGGAACCTCCCAAGTAATTAGGCCCACCTACAGTTGTCCTTGCCCAACGGACCTCAGACAACCCTGTAGGTGTCTCTGAACTACTTGACAAGCTCGGTATCTTTCCTTACCTTTCCAGGAACGTCTCACCCGTCTTGCAGACATTACAGAACATCGGAGATATAGATATGCGGAAGCGATTACATGAACTTACATTTATTAAAAAGTAATATCAAGTTGTTTATTATAGACCAGAACTATATAACGAGTGCAGAGTAATATTATTACACATACCAAGGGAGGCAAAAACTCCTCCCGACAGTTATCACACAAAAAGTCTTAATGGAGGATCCTTTCCTCCCGCACTTCACTCTTGCTTATCTTCATTAGGAACCACCTTGGAGCAAAAGCAACAAAGGTTTGTCGCTTTCTCACCTAAAAACAACGGAGGGATAAACCCTGAGTATGGGATTACTCAGCAAGTCTTACCCGACTAAGGAAAAGACTCTCAAGGGTATGCTGGATAAATAGGAATCAAGAAGAGGCTTTAGCAAAAATCAACTTAGATACCTTTGCAGAAATAGCTTACTAAAGTGAGTCCTTACTTTCAACATTTTAACGCCGAATTAAGTATTAATAGACTCTGTTTGCCTCTAGTCTAAATTCCATCATTTCATCAATACAACATTATTTTTATCCATAATGTTCTCATCCTGACTTAGGTTGCAGGGAAGTGACCAAGTCTTCATAACCGCGAAGGTACGGCGATCCGAATCGATTATACTCAGCTGATGTAAAGCCCTAAAATTTATGTAAGGTGAAAATAATAGAATAAATAAATACATGTATTTATTTATATAAAAAAAATGTTTTGGGAATTAATTGATGTTCTTTGTGCATACTCCATTATGGGAAATTAAAGTGGTCAAATAATAAATAAATAAGTACAGAATCTGCATTCATGTTGAGTTCTTATATTTTTGCATTTGTATTCACATTTATGAGACAAGATTAAGTTTAAAAAAAAACCAGAATTGGAAAATAAAAGAAGAAAAGGAAGAGAAGGGAAAAATACACACTATATTTACAAGATAATAACAATAAGTAAATAATATTAATACAGAAAGTAGAAGCATGATTCATGTAGACTTTTGTTGACATTTGAAATCTGGAGTTCAAACAAGAATTTGAATGTAGTTTGAATAATTGAAATGGGATATAGAAAAAAAAGAGAGAAGAAAATAGGAAATTCATGCACTTGGGCCGAAATTCCTCAGCCGGCCCAATTACACTGCACCCCACGCCAGCCCACGAATCACGCTGGGACCTCACTGCCACTGACCCTTAGGACGCGTCGTCAGCCACTCAGTCTATTACGCACTAGTCAACTCGGGGCGCTGACTTGTGGGTCCGTATGTCAGATCTTCTTTCCATCTCACGCCGAGTTCGGAACAGACGCTGCCCATGTCGCGCGGACTCCGGTGATTCCACAACCGAACCCGGTGGAGCTACCAGCGATCTCGGGCAACAACGCCAACAACGCGGACTCTGCATCAGTATAAAATTCGGCCCCTCTTTACCCCTAGCCATCGTCATCACGGGTGAAATTCCCCCCCCATAAACCAAGCTCGCGGGGGAACTCGTCGGTCCGCCGTGGAACCACGTCCATACCGTCGCTCGGGATCCGATTGCTCGCCTTGGGGCTTCACCGCGCCGCGCTGGTCAGGTCCGTGGCTTTGGCCGGGCAGGTTTTCGCCCAGAATCGTGGATTGGGCGGACCTTCCATCACGGAGCTTCTTCTCGTCGCAAGCCGCACCGATTATACCCGAATTCGTGGTAAGTTTTTGTTTATCGAGTTCTAGGCTCAGCCAGGAGTCGATTGTCGACGTTTAGCCGCGGGATTGGTGCGTCAGGGTGCGGATTTGGTTTGCTCCGGCGAGGTCGCGGCCGTCGATTTGGGCGGCGCTGCCTCGGGTGGATGTTGAGAAGAAGCTGGGCTGGCCGTCGGATTAGCGATGGACGGCTGAAAATAGAAGCAGGATACCCCTTTGCGTAATTGAATCCCAGCCATTTGTTTACAATTGAACGGATGCGGGTTGATCTTGGTCATATTAAATCTGATCCGTTGATGGGGGATCTGATGGTCGAGATTGCGTACCGCTTCATAAAGACCCTGATTTGATCGGTGGCGCAGGATTTTGATCCTACGGTTCATATCAGCCGATACCTCTTTAACGTGGGCAAGTTTCTAAAAACGTCCTCAGACTTTGAGTAAACTAACCCGCACTCTAGGGTATTACAAAAGTTATTACTATAGGGTCCTAGTATCTACAGATTAGACCCCATACTTTCTGGAAATAGTAGCGTCAGTCCAAAGGGATTATTAACTTAATCCGGAGATGAATTTTTAATATAAAAATAGACTTAGAAACTTGTTTAGTGCATAACTTACTCATTTTAGCTCCGTTTTGCTCCGTTCGAATTGCGTTAGCTTCATAAAAATATTCTCTATGCAGTAGCAACATCATGTGTACCATATTTCATATATTTATAATTAAGTAAGTATTCAATCTATATTCAGTAGATTAACTCTGCTAATCTAGGATAATCTCTCTATAAATGTACTCTGAATAAAAGGGTAATCCCTAATCAAGCTATAATCTAGATTAAAGTTGGATTAGTTCTTTAGAATATATTTCCTCATATACTATATATTAGTCAATTTATAATATAGTAGATCTTCAGAAAACCATATCTTTCTAACTGCGACTCCGACCTTACTAGTTCTCGATCCCGCGATCTCGTAGCTTCGCGTAGATCATTATTATTCAATTTGTACTCATGTTTGGTGTGATGTTAATTTTATCTATACCATGTTTGTTTGTATTGCTACGACTAGAGCGAGGTTACGAGTCACCTGAAGATCATCCTGATACCTGGAATCTCAAGTCCCAGGCAAGTTGTGCCCTTGATCACTTCTTTTTACCCACTCATGTTCTAATTAATCATAATGATCTGCATAGGTTAATTTTGATGGGACCCAATAGGTTACCCCAGTTTGACTATCTTCATACCTTGATTACCACTGAACTTTTTGGGTAGTACCTGCTAGTGCTATAGGTGGTTTTGGGTATGAAGGTTACACTATTCATGATTATACTTTTGTTATCAGTTGTTATTTATGGTTCATGTTAAGATCATTATGTTAATTGGAACATGGAGAACCACCTGGGAAAACAGTGCTACCACAAGGGTTTAATGGGACGCCCTTGGCCGATTAATTAGGAAAGCTAGTGGAAGACTACCTTACCCGAAAGGGGCAAGGGCAGTAGGGGAGTGGTCAGTGTAGGGAGGCCCTCGGGAGGATTTTGCTGCGATGGCAGTCCTGCAAGGGATACCTGCTAGGGAGGCCCTCGGGAGGATTTTGCCGCGATGGCGGTCCTGCAAGGGATTCCTGCATTGGAACTTCCTATAAACTGTAGCGGGTTTTCTGAAGCTAGTGGAACTTTGTAAAGGCCTCGTAGTGTTACCCTGCCTCGCCTCCTCGGTAGAGGTGTATGGGATTGACCGTCTCTTGGCAGATGGGTAACACGACTTGTGGGTAAAGATGCGCAACCTCTGCAGAGTGTAAAACTGGTATACTAGCCGTGCTCACGGTCATGAGCAGCTCGGACACTCACATGATTAAATTATGGAACTTAAACTCAATTTGTCATATGCATTGCATCGCAGGTGAAGTTGTTACTTTTGTTCTACTATTTAACTGGGTTGGTATTTACTTATACTTAGTAACTGCTAATAAAATTTTGACCAACTTTAAAAGCAATGCTCAGCTTCAACCATCCTCTTTGGTAAGCCTTACACTTCACGTGAGCTCCCACCTTTGGCGAGTTCATGCACATTATTCCCCACAACTTGTTGAGCGATGAACGTATGTGAGCTCACTCTTGCTGTCTCACACCCCCCCCACAGGTCAAGAACAGTTACCGCAGGATGAGGCGCTTGGAGGATGCTGTGACGAGTTCGTGAGAGGTCTAGGCTGTCGTCTCCCAGTCAACTTTGGGTTGCTGGACCGTTGTCTCCTTAAAATGTAATTATTTATTTTGTATAGAACTCCTGTTATATATAAAGATGTGACATTCGATCCTGTGCCACTATACATCATATGTGTGAGACTTGGTCCCAGCATACCTGGTGTTTATGTTCGCGCCCGGGTCTTGGTGCCCCGAAATCCGAGTGTGACAGAAGTGGTATCAGAGGAATGTTGACTGTAGGACGAAACCTAGATAGAACTGGACAACCAATATCTACTTACCTTTGCTACTCTGATTCTTTTCTAAACTTATCTTAATCTTTTCTCATCTATTTCCGTTATACTCTGATTATTCTTACCTCTTCTTTCTAAAGACAAATGTGGATTTCACACTTCGAAATCCTGTGCCTAAATTGACCTTTAGGAATAAGAGACCTACTCTTAGGAACAAAAACAAAACTATTTTTTTTAGATATCTATGAACTTGAATGTTTGTTCTTATGATACTTGTTTGATTTGGATCTTTGATTGAGTGTGATGAGTTTTGGAGTATTGCCCACAATTACATCTGCATATACATATAAAAAAATGTTTATAAAAATAACTAGATAAACTAGATTATTCCCCTAAAAAAAATAAAATAAATAAAATATCTAGTATTTCGTATCTATCTCATCTTATCAGATTCTATCTTACCTTTGGACATTCACCTCATACAACTAGTTACCCTAGTCTTGACATAAAATATCTGGTCAAGCCCTACCAAAGAATCTTCAGTACATAACCAACTATTAGCTTATTCATTCTGCCTACCAAATGATTCCCTTGCAAAACTATCTTACGATATGCTTCTAACTTAGATGGTCAATACCAGGAGGGGTGGTGGAATTGATTTACCTCCTAATCGACACACTCGGCGGATATATAGACAACCCCAGCCACAGCCAGCAGAGATGAATCCTCCTAATCCTCCACCAGGCGGAGTTGACCCACTGATTGCAGCTCAAATGAGGATGATGCAGCAAATGGCTGACACTATGGCAGATATGCGCGCCCAAATGCAGCAAGAACGCCAGGAAATGCGCTAGGAAAGAGAGGATGCACGTCGGGAGATGCACCAAGAGCGAGAAGAGATACGACAGGAGAGAAGGGTGCAACAACAGCAGCTACAACAACAACTTCAACAACAGCAGCAACAGCAACAGGTGCCATTGCCTCCACCTCCACCACCAGTTCCACCCCGAGATAAGCATCGGGAATTCATGAGCCACAAACCACCAACCTTCTCCAACTCCACGGATCCACTACAAGCTGATGACTGGCTAAAGTCTATAGAGAAGATGCTCAACATAGCTCAGTGCTCGGACCGAGAGAAAGTACTCTACGCATCTGGCCGTCTCGCTGGTCCTACTGCAGATTGGTGGGATGCGTACTGCGCTGCTCATGCTGCTGTCGATACAATTACCTGGGCAGAATTCTCCACACAATTCAGGAATTACCATATTCCTGCTGGACTCATGAAGATTAAGAGAAAGGAGTTTCTCTCCCTCAAGCAAGGAAGTATGTCCGTGAGTGAATATAGGGACAAATTCATCCAGTTGTCTCGATATGCTCCTAGAGATGTTGAGGATGATGAGCAAAAGCAGGAGCTTTTTCTGGACGGTTTGATTGGACCCTTGCAATATCAACTAGTATCGCACACATTCCCATCCTTCCAAAGGCTACTTGACAAAGCTATTGCTGTAGAAAACAAGAGGAGTATATTTGGAGAGAAAAGAAAGGCTGCTAACCAAGGGCAGGCTGGAAGTAGTTCCCGTCCTCGCTATACTACCACTCCAAGTACACCAGCTAGTGGCAGTTCTGGACAACAAACTCAACAGGCACCAACTGCTCCTCCAAAAGTAAGCACCCCAGCAGGACCCGTTGCTCCTAACACAACCACCAACAGGGCATGCTTCAAGTGTGGACAACCGGGACACTACGCCAACTACTGTCCCAACAGAGCTGCCTACACTACACCGGCTCCGATGAAGCAAGGACAAGCCTCGGCAGGAAAGAGTCAGCCCCTATCTATCAACCGGGGACATGCCCATCATGCAGAAGTAGAAGCTGAACCCGGTGAACTTGAAACTCAAGAAGAAGAGCCAGTTGAAGATGAAGTAGTCGGTGAAGAAGTCAACGAGCAACAAGAATAGAGATAAACATAAATATAGATACATATATATATATTTCACTATTTGTAAGACCTAAATATTAGTTTAGCTAGTAGTTAGTATTTTACTATTTTAGTGATAATAATAAGGTCTATTAACCCTATGTTTTGTTAAAGAATTATGCATCATGCCGAGATTTCTTTGTTTGTGCATATGTTCCGAGAACAATATGAGCATACATCCCTTTTATTACTAATCTCGAGGACGAGATTATTTTTAAGGGGGGTAGGATTTGTAAAGCCCTAAAATTTATGTAAGGTGAAAATAATAGAATAAATAAATACATGTATTTATTTATATAAAAAAATGTTTTGGGAATTAATTGATGTTCTTTGTGCATACTCCATTATGGGAAATTAAAGTGGTCAAATAATAAATAAATAAGTACAGAATCTGCATTCATGTTGAGTTCTTATATTTTTGCATTTGTATTCACATTTATGAGACAAGATTAAGTTTAAAAAAAAACCAGAATTGGAAAATAAAAGAAGAAAAGGAAGAGAAGGGAAAAATACACACTATATTTACAAGATAATAACAATAAATAAATAATATTAATACAGAAAGTAGAAGCATGATTCATGTAGACTTTTGTTGACATTTGAAATCTGGAGTTCAAACAAGAATTTGAATGTAGTTTGAATAATTGAAATGGGATATAGAAAAAAAAGAGAGAAGAAAATAGGAAATTCATGCACTTGGGCCGAAATTCCTCAGCCGGCCCAATTACACTGCACCCCACGCTAGCCCACGAATCACGCTGGGACCTCACTGCCACTGACCCTTGGGCCGCGTCATCAGCCACTCAGTCTATTGCGCACTGGTCAACTCGGGGCGCTGACTTGTGGGTCAGTATGTCAGATCTTCTTTCCATCTCACGCCGAGTTCGGAACAGACGCTGCCCATGTCGCACGGACTCCGGTGATTCCACAACCGAACCCGGTGGAGCTACCAGCGATCTCGGGCAACAGCGCCAACAACGCGGACTCTGCATCAGTATAAAATTCGGCCCCTCTTTACCCCTAGCCATCATCATCACGGGTGAAATTCCCCCCCCCATAAACCAAGCTCGCGGGGGAACTCGTCGGTCCGCCGTGGAACCACGTCCATACCGTCGCTCGGGATCCGATTGCTCGCCTTGGGGCTTCACCGCGCCGCGCTGGTCAGGTCCGTGGCTTTGGCCGGGCAGGTTTTCGCCCAGAATCGTGGATTGGGCGGACCTTCCATCATGGAGCTTCTTCTCGTCGCAAGCCGCACCGATTATACCCGGATTCGTGGTAAGTTTTTGTTTATCGAGTTCTAGGCTCAGCCTGGAGTCGATTGTCGACGTTTAGCCGCGGGATTGGTGCGTCAGGGTGCGGATTTGGTTTGCTCCGGCGAGGTCGCGGCCGTCGATTTGGGCGGCGCTGCCTCGGGTGGATGTTGAGAAGAAGCTGGGCTGGCCGTCGGATTAGCGATGGACGGCTGAAAATAGAAGCAGGATACCCCTTTGCGTAATTGAATCCCAGCCATTTGTTTACAATTGAACGGATGCGGGTTGATCTTGGTCATATTAAATCTGATCCGTTGATGGGGGATCTGATGGTCGAGATTGCGTACCGCTTCATAAAGACCCTGATTTGATCGGTGGCGCAGGATTTTGATCCTACGGTTCATATCAGCCGATACCTCTTTAACGTGGGCAAGTTTCTAAAAACGTCCTCAGACTTTGAGTAAACTAACCCGCACTCTAGGGTATTACAAAAGTTATTACTATAGGGTCCTAGTATCTACAGATTAGACCCCATACTTTCTGGAAATAGTAGCGTCAGTCCAAAGGGATTATTAACTTAATCCGGAGATGAATTTTTAATATAAAAATAGACTTAGAAACTTGTTTAGTGCATAACTTACTCATTTTAGCTCCGTTTTGCTCCGTTCGAATTGCGTTAGCTTCATAAAAATATTCTCTATGCAGTAGCAACATCATGTGTATCATATTTCATATATTTATAATTAAGTAAGTATTCAATCTATATTCAGTAGATTAACTATGCTAATCTAGGATAATCTCTCTATAAATGTACTCTGAATAAAAGGGTAATCCCTAATCAAGCTATAATCTAGATTAAAGTTGGATTAGTTCTTTAGAATATATTTCCTCATATACTATATATTAGTCAATTTATAATATAGTAGATCTTCAGAAAACCATATCTTTCTAACTGCGACTCCGACCTTACTAGTTCTCGATCCCGCGATCTCGTAGCTTCGCGTAGATCATTATTATTCAATTTGTACTCATGTTTGGTGTGATGTTAATTTTATCTATACCATGTTTGTTTGTATTGCTACGACTAGAGCGAGGTTACGAGTCACCTGAAGATCATCCTGATACCTGGAATCTCAAGTCCCAGGCAAGTTGTGCCCTTGATCACTTCTTTTTACCCACTCATGTTCTAATTAATCATAATGATCTGCATAGGTTAATTTTGATGGGACCCAATAGGTTACCCCAGTTTGACTATCTTCATACCTTGATTACCACTGAACTTTTTGGGTAGTACCTGCTAGTGCTATAGGTGGTTTTGGGTATGAAGGTTACACTATTCATGATTATACTTTTGTTATCAGTTGTTATTTATGGTTCATGTTAAGATCATTATGTTAATTGGAACATGGAGAACCACCCGGGAAAACAGTGCTACCACAAGGGTTTAATGGGACGCCCTTGGCCGATTAATTAGGAAAGCTAGTGGAAGACTACCTTACCCGAAAGGGGCAAGGGCAGTAGGGGAGTGGTCAGTGTAGGGAGGCCCTCGGGAGGATTTTGCTGCGATGGCAGTCCTGCAAGGGATACCTGCTAGGGAGGCCCTCGGGAGGATTTTGCCGCGATGGCGGTCCTGCAAGGGATTCCTGCATTGGAACTTCCTATAAACTGTAGCGGGTTTTCTGAAGCTAGTGGAACTTTGTAAAGGCCTCGTAGTGTTACCCTGCCTCGCCTCCTCGGTAGAGGTGTATGGGATTGACCGTCTCTTGGCAGATGGGTAACACGACTTGTGGGTAAAGATGCGCAACCTCTGCAGAGTGTAAAACTGGTATACTAGCCGTGCTCACGGTCATGAGCAGCTCGGACACTCACATGATTAAATTATGGAACTTAAACTCAATTTGTCATATGCATTGCATCGTAGGTGAAGTTGTTACTTTTGTTCTACTATTTAACTGGGTTGGTATTTACTTATACTTAGTAACTGCTAATAAAATTTTGACCAACTTTAAAAGCAATGCTCAGCTTCAACCATCCTCTTTGGTAAGCCTTACACTTCACGTGAGCTCCCACCTTTGGCGAGTTCATGCACATTATTCCCCACAACTTGTTGAGCGATGAACGTATGTGAGCTCACTCTTGCTGTCTCACACCCCCCCCACAGGTCAAGAACAGTTACCGCAGGATGAGGCGCTTGGAGGATGCTGTGACGAGTTCGTGAGAGGTCTAGGCCGTCGTCTCCCAGTCAACTTTGGGTTGCTGGACCGTTGTCTCCTTAAAATGTAATTATTTATTTTGTATAGAACTCCTGTTATATATAAAGATGTGACATTCGATCCTGTGCCACTATACATCATATGTGTGAGACTTGGTCCCAGCATACCTGGTGTTTATGTTCGCGCCCGGGTCTTGGTGCCCCGAAATCCGGGTGTGACAGAAGAGGATCTCCAATCACACGACATATGTAGCACTTAACCTTGCATATGTCAACCCGCCACCGGGATTCTTAAGACCAGATCAGGTTCACGCAAACCGAGAGCACAGATACACCACCGTCCAGCCTCTTGCCACGGTGGGTACACGCTACTCCCGCCATCGCTCCACGCCCATTTCGTGTTATCTTATTCTGGCCTTAGTCTGCCCGAGGCAAGGCTTACCCATGACGAGGCATGTGACCAGTTAAAGGGTCCTCGATCAGCACGCCTACATACGCATTCAATCCTTAATCAACCTGAGTAGAACATCACCTGTTCCTAACCCAAGTCTCGATTTAAGTACTTCCATCCTTAGGATTGTTTCTATTCCTTAGGATGAAAAGAGCATCACAGGGAACTTTGCAGTAAGATCCCACCACGCTCTCAATGAAAGTATTCTTGCAGGTAGAAGCCATCTTTCCTCAGGATAACCCCTGAGCTAGGCAGTATTGCAAAAGACAACCTCTATCCACAAGATCTAAACAGGGCTAAGCATTTTTGTAAATCAAATTTTGATACTTCACCAGAAGTATCTATAAAGGTATGGATATCAAGGAAAGCAATGCATCAAAGGGTTCCAAGCAATTCCTATGAACCTAATGCACATTTCACTTGACTTAAAGTGTGCAAAAAGTATTTAAAAACACAAGGAAAGGGTTGCATGCACCGGGGCTTGCCTTCGTTAACAGGTGAGTCTGGCTCGGATCCACAAATATCAAAGTAGAAGCAGTTGCCTGTTTGAGAATCCGAGGGTGATGGTGTCCTTTCTTCAGTGACTTCCACTTCTTCTTCGTGTTCTAACATAACCATATATATATATAAGAATGAATGCCATGTAATGCTCATGAGAGTGCGAAGACAATAAAGATTTATTATCTTAGTCTTGAATACAACTTTCCTTCATGGAACTCCGAGAACGTAGGGTTTCGGGAGTCAGTAAAGGAGTTCACATGGCAGGGGGGTTTTGGGTTCTAGTTATCAAACATGGTCCAAATCAACTCAAACTCTACCCAAGGCTTTTAAATATTGTTTTAAGTTCCCATAAAAAGTTTGGGCATTTTTGGACTTACCAATTATTTTCTAAAAATCTATAACCAATACTTTTAACTACTTTAAATGCCCTAAAATTTCTTATTTCCACTAAAAATCACAAAACTATTTTTATTAAATTTTAGGGAAAATAATAAGCCTAGGAAAATTGGTTTCACCATTTTAGGATTTTTCTACAATTTTCTAAAATTGTTTTGGCTCTGGAGTAAAAAGAAAAAGAAAACAGGTGAATAGTACTGGGCTGATTTCAGCCCAGTGGCCCAGCTTAGAGGGAGAAAGGCGCCCGCGCGCGCCCGCGCCCTGGCGACTTTGCACAGAGACCCCCGCGGTTCTGTCTAACTGCGAACGAGTTCTTTCACTATTTAACAGAGTCATTGACGTTTACAGATAGACCCCCGCACTTCCATCTATTCTCGGTTCGAGGTCCCCGACGGCGTTCACGCCCAGCCGAGCTCCGGCGAGCACCTACGCCGGCCTATTGGGGCAACAGCTAGGGTTCCCGAGCGACTAACACCTAATTGAATCCATCCTGAGCCTTTTCCCCAACCCAATTTCACAAATGGTGACAAGGATTGCTCTGGCCACGGTGGCCGTGACCATTGCGGCAAGTCAGTCGTGTTCCTGGCGACTAGTGGGCTCCTAATTCAATTGGATGGGTTGGCGAGTATCACAGCCGTATCAGAATGCTTAAACAAGGGAGCAGAGGACGGGGACTGACCGGAGTACGGCTAGCGACGGTGAGGCTCGTTTCACGGTGGCGGAGAATGGATTTGGGGGAAATTGGAAATTCGCGCGTGCTGGTGGGTGATCGAGGGTGGGAGCGGGTGCTACAGCTTCATGACGACATGACGCAGCTACGGGCGAGGTCAATTTATAGTGCCAGCGGGCGGTGGCCACGAATTTTGAGCAAGACGCGCGGCGGCCGGAAGGAAAGAAGAACACTGGCGCAGCGGCTTGGTGTCTACTGCCGTGGCAGTTACTCCGGTGAGCCACGGAGAGCGGGGGTAAGTCGCGGCGGTGCGGTGGAAAGCGAGAGCCACGTGGCGCATGGCCGGGAGGCGGCGATCACCGGCGTGTTAATCCGCCTAGCCGCAAGGAGGATAAGAAAGCCACGGTGATGTCACCGGAGTGACCTCCAGCCCACCGTCGGCGAGGATTCTTACCCCGCAACGTTATCAATCCACCCCGCACACGAATCTGAAAGCCGGCGATGCGAATCACGGCGGAGGGGTCACCGGCGGTGGGATTCTATTGCTGCGCTCGGTCTGATCCTTAACGGACTACTGTACCATGGCGACCTCCCATTCAGTTGCCTGACAGAGCAAGTTTAAGCCACTTTTTCTCTGATTTTCAAATGGCAACACAACCAGTGACCTATAGCAAAGTTGTAGAGCTATATACCATCTACAATTCGACTATAGGAACTGAGCTCGTTTGATCACTAAATCAAGGTGGCATTCATACTCAAAGTTCATCCCATCACACTGTTAATCTGAATTTCAGACTTCAGGCAGTCTGACAGTCCAACTTCAGGCTCAATTATCTCCAGTTTTTCCTTAACAACAATGCTCATATCATTAAGCAAAGTTGTTCTCCTATGATTAGGCTATAATTTTGATGTTGTGCCCTAGGGCAAAATCCCTAGAACATGAAAGATATAAGGGTTCAAAGTTGAAGAAAACACACTAATTTCAGACTTAGGCTCTATAGTGCTTAAGAGGTGATTTTTGCAATTTGGTCCAAAACTTAGGGTTTGGCTTGCAAATTCACATATTTGTGACCCAAATGTTTTAAGATACTTATTTAACTTGGTTTTTGCACTTTAGTCCAAAAGTGGACTAATTTTGCACATAGGTCCCTAGGGTTTGGTTTTAGGGTTTTCCAGGATTGCAATTCAGGTTTTTGGTATCCCAGGGGCATAAATGTGATTCAACTTTGTTGTTGGGGATATTTTATGACTCTTTCCCTAAAGTCTTTAGGTTTTCTCATCTTGGGTTAGGTTTTGCCCCTATGGGCCTGATTTAGGGTTAGGTCCCCTACCCAGGGCCCTATTTGCAAAACACCCAAAAACAATACACTTGTTTGAAATTTTTACCTAGTGAATGCACTCTAGGTGTATCAAACATATGCAATGTCAATGCTTATGATGCCATGCTCAAGTTTTAGTTGCAGTAACACCAGGGGTGTTACATCAGGCTTCTTCTACCCAGGTTATTGAGCTCTTCCTACATGGCCAACACCTAGTCCGGATCCTGCAAGGCTTCTTCTACCCTGAAAGGCTCAATAGAAGAAACAAACGAGTAATGCTCACAAAAGTTAGCTAAACATGAGCGAGTAGTTACTCCCTTGCTGATGTCACCCAGAATTTGATCCACCATATGGTTTCTTTGAATGGTTGCCCAGACTTGAGTTGGAGGTGCTTGTTGTGCTTCTTCCTCCTTATCCTTTTCTTCATGTGCTCCCCCTTGATTCATGCCTGCATCTTGAGGTACTTGTTCCTCATCTTGAGTTGGGGGGTGCACTAGTGTTGAGGAAGATGGTTGATCTTGATCTTGTTGTTGCTGCGGTCGCACATCACCTATTGCCATAGTTCGAATTGCGGCTGTTGGAACATCATCTTCATCTACATTATCAAGATCAACTTGCTCTCTTGGAGAGCCATTAGTCTCATCAAATACAACGTCACTAGAGACTACAACTAAACCCGATGATTTATTAAAGACTAAGAGCACCTAGAGGGGGGGGGGGTTGAATAGGTGATCCTATAAAATTCAAGACTAAGCAGCAGAAACTTGGTTTATAAAATGTTAGTGAGGTCAAAACCAAGATGCTATGAATATAGAGAGAACTCTTCGCTTGATTGTTGTAATGCTCCAAAAATATTGTTTTGGAGTTCTAATAAAATAATATGAAGATTTGAACCATGATATTATTTTAATACAAATTATCTCACCTTTTAAGTCACATCTCCTAAAATAAATATAGCTAATAATAAAAGATTTAATGATCTTATATAAATTAAGTTATTCTTTTTGGATAAAATGTTTAGAGATATTATCTAAAATGGTTAGGTTAAACTAACTCTTAATAAATTTATGCAATAGAAATTATTTCATTAAAACATATATTTGGTGTGTATAATATATACACTTAGAAGTATTTGCTTAAATGAATAATGCAATGAATATAAAAAAATAAACCTTGCACTCGTGCTTGGAGTTTTGTCTATGCATTTAAAGTTAAACTCGAACTTTGATGAGAATTTGAATCTAAATGAAATCTGAATTTGAATCTAAATAGAGAAGAGAGAATGAAAACAAAAAAAAGAGAAAAGAATAAACAAGTGTGCCGGCTGGGCCTTTGGCTTTGTTTTTGGCCCACCTGGTCTCCTATGCGGCCCATTTATTCTAGCGCAGCCCAGTCTCTCACGCTCACTCGCATGTGCCACCACCATGTGGACCCCACGCATCAGCCAGATGCCGCGCCAACACTTGAATCTCCTCACCGACTGGTGGGTCATGCCTGTTGGACTCATCCCTTTTCCCAGCGCTCAAGATTTCCTTCTCCAGACTATCTCCCCGGAGATCTCAACAGAATCGTGCACATGCCGTGGAGTTTGTGGCGGATCATTGGGGGAAGGCGCCAGGCTCCATATGTAAACCCTTGTGACCTTCTCATCCAACTTGTGAGCCTCATAGGATCGCCACCCTAGTAGCCAGAGCATAGAGAGAAACAGGAAAAGGTCGTCGTGTGGGGAACTCTGGCCCTCCATTGCTCGGGGTCGAGCATGTGCCTAGGGATCTTCGATGGAGCACGTGGATGATGCTTGGCGGTCGTCGGGTGTGAAGGGTGCCTAAGGTTAGCAAATCGCTCATCGGTGTTCACTTCCGCCTGCAGATCCATGGAGCATCATGGATTGGGTGCTATGTTGGGCTATAGCGGGCGTGAAGCCTTCTAGGGCATCCGCTGGTACGCATGGATGATGACCGCGTCCTCATCATGCAGGCTCGTGGTCATGGCTGCGAGTAATTTCTCGCCGGGGCCATCCACCGCTGCAAAACCTTGCTGCATTATGGGCATAGCATATCAACTCCCGTATGCTAGTAAGAAGTCATCCAATGAGTTCTACCTCACCTCCTCTACGTGTAGAGTAGGACAAGGCATGGTTTGGAGACCAGGGCGCCGAATCATGGACTGCGGCCACAGCGCCACCACGGAGGCTGGGGCGCCGTCTCGTTAGTCTGACACAGGGAAGGAGATGGGTGCACACTGTTCGATCCAAGCCAACGGTTGTTGTGGAACCGCCTGAATTATACCAACTTAAGTGCCTAAGTCCCACCTTAAAGTCTAGACCACACTTGAATAGGAATAAACCGTCAGTCCCTCGGATCTAGTCCGATAAAGCCACTAACAGGATCAAGTACCACATACTCACTTGAAGGTGAGGCACAGAGATAATACAATAAAGCATAAAACCATAATTCAAAGGAGTACTTAATGTTATTACATCATCATCAGAGTTTTGCAAAAGCAGTAACCATTGTTCTCGAAGCAGCGGAAATTAACTAACGATAAAAAAGGGAGGATGGGGAAGCCTGGTGTTGGGGGCATGCTTCGTCGCTGAAGATCCTGTAAGAAGAAACACCTTCGGTAGATTCCCCTAAAAGCAACACCGAAGCTACCACTTATGAAGCTTTGGCATTATAAAATGTCTCAAGACGAAGGGTGAAACCGACTTAAAGATGAGATGACTGTTTTGTCCATGAGGGTCTATGTCATAATTGTATCTTTTGTGAAGGGCATGATTGTAATATCTCATAGGTTGCGCCCTGTGCCTATAAATAGATGAACAGTACCCATGTACTGTTCACGTTGACTTGTCATTTGCTTTTGCGGCACGCTTGCATTATCACTTTCTGTCAAGCCGAAGGTATAAATGTAATTCAATATTGTTCATATTTATTCATGATTATGTAATAAGAAATATATATATATTACGACATCATATAATTATTCATATTGTTTCTCATGTTTCATATGCTTCGTCTTTTATACGAATGTGTTATGATGATGAAGGTATGTCCTTCATAACCTTCGTCTAAAGATCATTATATCCTGAGGGAGATAATGCTTCGAAGGACGGAGGGCTTTAACATTTAACATTTTGTGTTGCCTTGTTCTTAATTCATAGCACTTGAGAACAAGTCCCCAACATTGGCGCCCACCTCCGGTGAACTCACTTCCACTATTGAGCTGATGGCTTCGTCCAACATCCAAGCTGAAGCTGCTTCGGCTACGAAGCTGGTGCTCCCAATAACAGGCGGTTCATGCTCAGAACCAGCCAACAAGAAGCAGAAGAAGGAGGCTCAGAGAAGGGTGCAGCATGTTGGGGTGCAGGGACCCTTCATCAAGTCAAAATGGTCCCACATCCCAATTACCTTCTCTCAGGAGGACCTTCAGTTCAAGGATTATCCTCATAATGATGCTATGGTGATATCTTGCGTCATCAAGAGATTTCTCGTCCACAATGTTTTGGTTGATACAGGCAGCGCAGCCGACATCATATTCGCTAAGGCCTTCAAACAGATGCAAGAGCCAGAGGACAAGATTCATGATGCTACACACCCTCTTTGTGACTTTGGAGGAAGGCAGATTGTAGCACTTGGCAAAATCACAATGCCAGTGACCTTCGGATTTGTCCATAATACGAGGACTGAATAGGTTGTGTTTGATATTGTTGACATGGAATACCCCTACAATGCAATCATTGGTCGTGGGACACTCAACGCTTTCGAAGCAATACTTCATCCAGCATATCTATGCATGAAGGTACCTTCGGAACAAGGACCTATTGCTGTTCATGGCAGTCAGGAAGCTGCTAGAAAAGCTGAAGGAAACTGGACAAATTCGAAAGCAATCCACAACATAGATGGAAATGAGGCTTGTGAACAGTACAAGTACAGAAGAGAGAAGGTTTCCTCGGCTGATCAGCCGAAGCCTATGCTTCTGTGTGAAGATATAACAGAGCAGAAGGTATTACTGGGTTCTCAGTTATCCGAAGAGCAAGAGAAAACCTTGATAATGTTTTATTCAACAACAAGGATGTGTTTGCTTGGTCAGCTAATGATCTTTGCGGTGTCAATAGAGATGTCATTGAGCATTCACTCAATGTGGATCCATCTTTCAGGCCAAGAAAACAAAGGCTTCGGAAAATGTCCGATGATAAAGCTGAAGGTGCTCGAAATGAAGTGAAGAGACTTCTTAGTGCTGGTGTTATCAGAGAGGTCAAATACCTAGAGTGGCTAGCTAACACTGTTATGGTGAAGAAGGCAAATGGTAAATGGAGAATGTGCATCGATTTTACAGATCTTAACAAGGCTTGTCCAAAGGATGAGGTCCCATTGCCAAGAATAGATTCCCTAGTAGATGCAGCAGCTTCATCAGAGCTTATGAGTTTACTAGACTGTTACTCAGGATACCACCAAATCTGGATGAAGAAGGAAGATGAGCCGAAGACCAGCTTCATAACCCCTAGTGGTACATATTGTTATCTTCGGATGCCTGAGGGGCTCAAGAATGCTGGAGGAAGCTTCAGTAGAATGACAACCAAAGTACTTCACTCTCAGATAGGTAGAAATGTGCTAACATATGTTGATGTTATCATAGTAAAGAGCACGAAGCAGGAAAATCACATCGCTGATCTGCAGGAAACATTTGCTAACTTTAGGCAGGCCGGCCTGAAATTAAATCCAGAAAAATGTGTCTTCAGAGTAAAGAAGGGCAAGTTCCTTGGTTGTCTAGTTTCAACGAAGGGGATCGAAGCTAACCCAAACAAGATCAAAGCTATCCTTCGGATGGAACCGCCAAGCACAAAGAAGGGGGCTCAACGGCTGACAGGAAGATTGGCATCTTTGAATCGATTCATATCTAGACCAGCAGAAAGAAATTTACCATTCTTTGAAGTACTGAAGTTGGCCGAAGTCTTTCAGTGGGGTTTAGCTCAGCAGAAAGCCTTCGAAGAGCTGAAGCAATATCTGATTGATCTAACAACACTAACCCCACCTACACCAGGGGCTCCTTTGCTATTATATGTGGCAGCTTCACACTCTACAGTGAGTGCAGCACTAGTACAGGAGAAGCTTGAAGGACAAATTAAGAAGCAAGTCCCAGTATACTTTGTTTCCGAAGTATTAACTTCATCAAAGAAAAATTACACAGAATTGGAGAAGGTGTTGTATGCTATATTAATGGCCTCCAGGAAGCTTCGGCACTATTTTCAAGCTTTCCATATATTTGTTCCCTCATCACAGCCTCTAAAGGATATTATAAGGAACAGAGAAGCCACTGGAAGGGTTGGAAAGTGGGCTGCGGAGCTCAATGAATTCACCATTGATTATGTACATAGATCTTCAATTCAATCCCAGGCGCTAGCAGACTTCATCGCCGACTGGACGCCAGGGGCTCACGAAGAAGGGACAGGCAAGGATACCAAAGCTTGGACGGTGTTCTGCGATGGTTCTTGGGGAACCTTTGGTGCAGGAGCAGCTACAGTGTTAGTGGCATTGTCAAAAGTTAAAACATGCTATGCGGTCAAATTGAATTTCAATTGTACAAATAATATTGCTGAGTACGAAGCACTTTTGTTGGGACTTCGGAAACTAAGGGCCATGTGAATAAGAAGGGCTATTCTGAAGACCGATTCTCAAGTTATTGCTGGCCACGTGGACAAAAGCAGCAAGGCATGAGATCCGAAGCTTGAAAAATATCTGGATGCAGTTCGAAGGTTGGAAGCTTCTTTCGAAGGTTTTTTTGTTAAGAATATTCCAAGAGGTGAAAATGAGCATGCAGATTTGTTAGCCAAATCAGCGGCCCAGGGGCTCTCTATACCTTTGGAGGTATTCTTCAAAACAATAAAGGCACCTTCGGTTGAACTTATGGAAAGAGCTATACTTAACATTTCTCCAGTACGCAGTGAGGACTGGAGAACTAAAATCATATCCTTCCTCCAAGGCAACTGTCTCTCCGATGACGAAGTTTATAACAAAAGAATGGAGGCAAGGACAAGACCATATGTGATAATAGAAGGGTAATTGTATAAATACGGGGTTTGTTCTCCACTCCTCAAATGTTTATCAAGAACCGAAGGTATTGAATTAATGAAGGAGATACATGCGGGTCTGTGTGGATCTCACATTGGGTCTAGACCTTTGTTGGGAAAAGTTTTTCGACAAGGATTCTACTTGCCGAAGGCAGCTTCAGATGCAGCAGAATTAGTTCAAAAAATGCGAAGGCTGCCAAAAATGTGCGAGAGACCAGAAACAACCTTCGTCCCCCACTCAATTAATACAGCCCATTTGGACATTGCAAAGGTGGGGCCTCGATTTGCTAGGTCCACTTCCACCAGCACAAGGAAATCTAAAATATGTTGTGGTGGCGGTAGAGTATTTTTCTAAGTGGATTGAGGCGAAGCCTTTGGCCTCAATAACTTCGGTTACCGTCCAGAAATTCTTCTGGCAAAACATTGTTTGTCGCTTCGGAGTGCCGAAGGCTATTACTGTAGACAATGGAACACAGTTTGATGCCGAAGCTTTCTAGAAATTCTATGAACAGATTGGCACGAAGATTCATTTTGCATCAGTCAGGCATCCAGAGTCAAATGGACTTGTTGAAAGAGCTAATGGCATTATAATGACGGGAATAATGAAGTTAATCTTCAATCAGCCCAGAGGAAAATGGCCAGATGAATAGATCAAAGTGGTGTGGAGCCACAACACAACAATATCAAGGTCAACAGGTTTTACACCATTCAAACTATTATTTGGTGACGAAGCAATAACCTTAGAAGAAGCTAGGGCAGGGTCAATAAGAACAGTGGCTTCGGCAGAGCACGAAGCTGATTCTTCCGTGGCAAAAGATGCCATAGAAGAGATCAGGCTTCAGGCTATGGAGAATATCAATAAATACCAAGCCAAAACAATAAAATGGCGGGACAGAAAAGTTTGGCTAAAGAACATTAAGCCAGGGCATTTGGTACTTCGGAGAGTGGCCAACCCAGACACAGTAGGCAAGCTACAACTGAAGTAGGAAGGACCTTTTCTTGTAGTATCTTCGTCAAGACCCGGTTCTTATAGATTGAAGGACATGGACAGCAACGACATTCCTAGATCTTGGAATGCAGATGAGCTTCGGCGATATTATGTCTAACCTGATGTAATCTCTTATTTTTTCTTTTCCTATGGCACCCTTTTCCTTTCCAAAGGGGGAGAAAGGTTTTTAATGAGGCCATAGCATGTAAGTTCCTTGTCTTATTCAGATCTACGAGAGCAAAATCCCCCAAAAAATGTAAATGTAAAAAATGAGCATGCACCATCGAGTGCAGGAAAAAAGAAAAAAAAAACAGGGAGAAGCTCAAAAGTCGTCCCTAAGGGGATGCAGAGCACGACGAAGCTACAAAAAGCCGTACCTAAGGGAGCGTAGAGTAAGTTTTTGCTCAAAAGTCATTCCCAAGGGAATGCAGAGCTTACAGCGAAAAGTCAACGCTGATACCGCCGAAATATAAGGTGAAGCGTGAAAAGTCAACGTGATACCGTCCGAAATAGAAGGCGAAGAAGTTCAAAATACGTTCCTAAGGGGGATGCAGAACTTACAGCGAAAAGTCAGCGATGATACACCAAAAAATAAGCGGTGAAGCCGAAAAATAAACGGCAAAGAGACTTCAGTCATTCCCAAGGGAATGAAGGCTATGGTTGTGGCTTCGGACGTGTGTGTTTGGGCATTCATTTGCACGACACATTACATCATATATTTGCATTCATAAACATTCACTTAGACATACTAGGATCATCATCATCATAACATGCACAGGCAGATGCTTCGCCTATAAAGATAAGGCTTCGGCAAAAAGAAAAAGAAGAAGTTTCATGCTTTGTTGCGTACGAAAAGAAGGGAAGGTGTTTTTCGCCTTCGGCTCAAAAAATATAAGTCTCGTTCACATCAAAGCAGTTCATACATGAACAAAGAGGTAAAATTATATTACAAGGTATGCACAAATTCACAGAGTATCTGATTCCTAAAATTACAATACTTTTTTACAACGATATTACTAGATTTTCCATATAACTTTTTCAGCAAATTCTTCAGTTTTCGTATCATTAAGCTTCAGATTATCTAAGCTTCAGATCATTGGTCAAGCTTCGGCTCTTTGTTCCTCAACCTCAGTCATCCTGTACATATTAAGACGATATGAGGCAAGTGCAAGGTTCAAGGCGAAGGTAAGGTAACAGACTAGTTTCTTACCGGTTTAAGATGGCTTCGAGCTTCGTCGCCAGCCATTTTTCGCCCGCCCTCTATCCAAATTTGAGTTATGAACCTATTTCCTATACATCGAGCTAGGCTAGGGATATCAATTAAATCCGCTGGTGACGAGCTAAAATTGGGTCTGTTGACAATTTTTCCGTGTGTACAGCCAGACTTCATGAAGGCGACAGCTGTGCCTCGAGAAGCTAACAGAGCGTAGAAATCAGCGTGTCCACCTATAACTTCGTCGAGAGCATCAACTTCACCCTCAATGTGTTCCAAAGTTTCTGGCAGGTTTTCAACCGAAGGACTAAATTTTTCAGTGCTTGCTCCAACCGAGTTGAACACCTGCTTCAGCTGCTGTAAGGCATCGGTTGCCGAAGTTTAAGCATTTTTCCTGAAGGTCCTTCAGTGTTTTTTGCAAATTTGAACTCTTCTCAACTTCAACTTCGAGTCTGGCTTCAAAATTTTTCTTTTCTAAGGAAAGTTCATTCTTCAATTTAGCAATTTCAGCCTGGGATTCTGCCAGTGAACCTTCCATAGCTTGGAGTACTGAAGTTTTTTTTTCTCCAAAACAACTTCGTAATCTTTAATTTTCTTTTCTAGATCTGCAATTATAGATTCGTTCTTCTTGTCCTCGAGGTCTTGTTGCATCCTCAGGACTTTGCTTAGTAGTAAACTCTCCCAAAAACAACTTTCATCAGAAAACATTTAAATTTTTTTTAAGAATTTTACCTTAAAGTTAGCATAAAACAGGCTACCGGCGATATGCTGTCGCCGGTACCTGCAAAGGTTCGCCTCGATCTTCGGAAGGCCAGCACTCTTTGATAGAGTGCTGACGACCTTCGCCCCGGTCCGGTCCCGAAGAAATCATAACCTCCCTTCGTTAACTCCGCCAAAAAGCAGAGCCCTCGGTTTGTATCCACAAGATATAGCATATTCCTTCAGTTCTCCTTTTTCAGCTTCTGATATTTCTTGCCCAAGTATATCTTGGAAATTGAATTCTTCTTCTTTCGAAGTATCTTCGGCTTTACCCTTTCCTTTCCCAGCGACTACGGTAGCTTCTTCCGCGGCCGCTTCTAGAAGCATGGTATCAATTTCACCAAGTGCGGCTTCTAGATTCACATTTTCAACAGTTTCAGCTTCGGACACCTTCAGTTTCGGTGGTGGCAGCTTCGGCAGCACCAATGATCTCAATAGGTGGTATCTTTGACGCCGTTGCCCGCGGCTGGTGTCTGCTGGATGACTTCGGCCACTTGAATAATCCTACGTTTCTTTGGCTCAGCAGGCTTCTCCGCTGCCGGAGACTCTTTCTCTTTCTGAAAAAGCTTTGTCAGATGCGGCCCTAGTGGACTTAGCTTGATAGGCAAGGATTCAGTCATTACCTTTAAAATTTCCTCCACATCGGCCGCAGGAGGTGTCGCAGGAGCTTCTTCCTCTATATCAGTTGTTTTTTGTTTCAGAGCTGTAGCTTTTCTTTTCTTTGGAGCAGCTATCTTCGGCTCAGGGCTTAATTTTCTTTTCTTTAAAATTTCTTTGTCCTTTTTCACCAACTTAGCAGTTTCCCTATCAAGGACACTAGCAACATTTTTTCTTTTTTGCCCTTCAGCACCTCTGTCCAGCCTTCATAGTCAGGATAATCAAAATTTAAAGCATCCATCACCCGGTTCAATCTTCGCTTCGGACGAGTGCCGAAGGCCGCAATCATTAACTAATCTTCTTTTTTAAATACATGCCAAGGATCTCGTTGCACATAACTTCGATTGTGTCCAACCACTCCTTGGCAAGGTTCTTTGAAATGCTTCTTGAATTTATAATAATAAGGAAGCCGAACAAGCTCTTTCTTCTTCTTTTCCTCTTTTAGCTTCGGCATGTCCCATTCCTTCAAAGTTGGAAATACTCTGAAGGCTAAGAACTCTTGCACCAGATCTCTAGTGCCAATATGCTCTGCAATAACCCGAAATTCGCCCAGTGCAATTTGGCATGGACTATCTGGTTTCATGTCGCATTGGGGCCTAGTTTCTCCGAAGGTTAAACTCAAAGGGCTTTGAACCAGCTTCTCCTTCTTCTCATCCACTTTAACATAAAACCATTCAGTCTTCCAGCCAGCTGGCCACTTGGTACGATAGCTAATAACTGGATATTTCGCATCTTTGCGATAAGCAAAGTTATAGCAGCCGAAGTTATCATGCAGCCCATCTTCTCTAGCTTTGGTCTGATAATGAAGCTCGTGTGCCCGGCAAAAACCTTCGGCAAGCAGTTCTTCCCCCTGGCTCCGGAGAGCCCAAATGTAGATACTAAGCCTAACAATGGCGTTAGGAGTTAGCTGGTGAAGATAAATCCCAAATCTCTCCAAAACATCTGCGATCATATCATGTAAAGGAAATCTCAATCTTGCTTTAAAAAAGCTTTTAAACACCACCACCTCATCTTTTTCCGGCTTCGGGATAATTTCCTCTCCGCCAAAACGAATCAGCTTCTTTTTGGCTTCACTAAAATAGCCAAGCTTCAACATCTTGGGCACATCACCTTCAGTAATAGTAGACTTCCCAAACTCTAGGTGGCTCGGTTTAGATGGTGTGGCACCATATTCATCCTCTCCAGCATCAACCTGCTCAGCTTCGGCAGCAGGTACACCTTCGTCGAAAGTTTCTTCCAGTACCACCAGCCCTGACCGCTTCATCACTTCAGAAATGGGAGCTGGTCTCAGCAGCTTCGGCTTCATCTCCCTCGCGACCAACCCTGGCAGTGGAGCGTACTCTCACCATTTGATGATGAATTCCTTACAATTTTTTGAAGTTGGTGACTTTTTTTTGGTTTCCCCGAAACTCTTCCTCTTGTGACGAAGCAGGAGCAAAAGCGATGCTTCGGTTGCGTACGATGAACAAGCTTCGGCTATGTTTAATTTTTTGGCAGCAAAACAGTGCAATAGCAATGAATGCTGTGGTAACTTCACACCTACCTGTCTGTTTATATAATGCCACAGGTGGGAAGGTGAGTCGATAAGTCTTCCGCACCGAACGAACAGTCGCCCGCACCCACTAAATGGTGGGCCACAGAACCTGAGAAGGTGAATTGCCAGGACGCGTGAACCCGATGCATGGTGGGATTGTTTCGCGCTTGAAGAATTTTTATCGTTTCTCAGCAACGAGCTCAGGGAAGATGTTTTTTGGATCTTCGGCTTTCCGAAGCCTAAGAGACTTTTTCATGGATCAAGCTCATTACGAAAAACGATCTAGCATCGCGAAGGGGCTACTATTGGGGGCATGCTTCGTTGCCGAAGATCCTGTAAGAAGAAACACCTTCGGTAGATTCCCCTAAAAGCAACACAGAAGCTACCACTTATGAAGCTTCGACATTATGAAATGTCTCAAGACGAAGGGTGAAACCGACTTAAAGATGAGATGACTGTTTTGTCCATGAGGGTCTATGTCATAATTGTAATCTTTTGTGAAGGGTATGATTGTAATATCTCATAGGTTGCGCCTTGTGCCTATAAATAGATGAACAGTACCCATGTATTGTTCATGTTGACTTGTCATTTGCTTTCGCGGCATGCTTGCATTACACTTTCTGTCAAGCCGAAAGTATAAATGTAATTCAATATTGTTCATATTTATTCATGATTATGTAATAAGAAATATATATATATATATTATGATATCATATAATTATTCATATTGTTTCTCATATTTCATATGCTTTGTCTTTTATACGAATGTGTTATGATGATGAAGGTATGTCCTTCATAACCTTCATCTGAAGATCATTATATCCTGAGGGAGATAATGCTTCGAAGGACGGAGGGCTTTAACATTTAACATTTTGTGTTGTCTTGTTCTTAATTCATAGCACTTGAGAACAAGTCCCCAACACCTGGCCCATCACTCCTCATGCTCCTCTCCTGCTGAGGTAGGGTCCCACTCGACTATCCAACCTGGTGGCAAGGTGGACGGCCAAGTCACTCCAGCAACCATATCCTCCAGAGTACCTGTAAAAAATTGTGCCACAAGCAAGGCTGAGTATACTATTACTCAGCTAGACTTACCCGGTGTGAGGAGTCTACTCCTCTACCTCGAGACCATGCAGCTGTTTAGTTGAGGGGTTTGGTTTGCCAAAAGCACTAGCTGAGTCTAAAATCAAGTTTTAGCTTTTCAAGTTTAGTATGATCATTTTTAAACTAGATGAGTACCTAGCTATTCATACATGGTATCAAACATTATTGCAATCAACCTCTTTTGAATGTCACCTCATTACACTTCTTACTCGATGCAGTACAATGGATCAAGCAGTCTTATTAGCTGCGAGAAGAAGACAATTTAAATCTAGTTTTAACATTGCAAGGTAAACCTAAACACACGACCTGTTAGGACACTCCGTCCCCACACACGTCAACCATCCCCATTGATTCCCCATCAACAGAAAGAGGCTCACCGCCTTGGCGTACAATGCCTCATTGACCCCGACTGCCATTGTACAGTGACCGCACTTGTACCCACCATAACCGGAATGGGAGACCACGTCTTAGGTCGCATGAGGAGGGCAATCTGTGGGCTGGTTCACTCAGGTACTAGGCTTGTCGATTTACCATATTTCTCGACATGTGTTTAGTACGTTCAAACGCTTGACACAGGTACCACACATTAATCCTTATTCCAATTTCCGTCTTGTGGACAACGCATCCCCATGGATCGTTGTCCACAGACCATCATCATTCTGATATAAAAATGGATACAACCAATTCCTGACCTCGTGTGAGTGCTAGAAAAATCACTCGACTTCTACCGAGATCCCTAATTAATAAAGCAGCTACTCGACCTAGCATACTAGTATCCATCTCAAAAGGAATCTTGAGTTCATGCAACTATGGTTTCAGGCAACTCCTACACTTAAGTGCACAGTACAAGCCTACAATCATTAAGTGCAGTAAAATAGCATATATAACAGTTATTCATAAACCGGGGCTTGCCTTCAAAAGCTGGGGCCGGGAGATCCTCAATGGCAGGCTCTAGTGCTGGCTCCTGGACTCCTTCCTGAGCAACTCCTTGCTCCGGAATGAGGACGTACTCTCTGTCAGCGAGGTTACAATCTATCAAATGCAATGAATAAGATACATGCATGTTAATGATTTGCCAATTTAGTAAACATGATGTATGGTGAAGCAATATTAAGGCAGTGGGTAAACTAGGGTTTCCTTATCGTACGATGTTCTTAGTGTTTTATACCTACCTAGTTTTAGGTTTTGAGTGGAATTAAGAATTTAATCATCCGATTAAAGTTTTAGTGGGCACTCAGGGAGATTTGGTTGTAGGGGTGTGTGTAACATTAATTCCTTCCACAATTCCCCTTTTTATTTTCTATTTATGCTTTTAAGGTGGGTTTGAACTACCTAATGATTTAGAAATTTCCAAAAATGTTGTAAAAACTACAGTGGGTTAACATTGGTCACTGTAGTCTAGTCTACAAATTTGAGGTTAAGAGTAATTAGGATAAACTCTAGGCAAAAATAACAAAAGTGAGGGTAGGTGGTCACTTTATACTACAACTCTGATTTAGGTGGGGGTTCTGCACTCAAAGTTATTTTTGCTGGTATCTATGTGTAATAACATGCTTCTGTGCCAAAAATCACAGAGGGTTACTTAGTGGTTATTTAGTGGTGATTTCCCAAAGTTTAATGCCAAAAAGACACTTATAACTAACTTGTTATTTGAAAAATATCAAACAACAGAACTTGTATTTTTCCTAGACTCATGTTAGCATAATAGTAGTTATTCCTAAGGTTGGGGTGGTTTCTCCTTAGGATTATTTTTCTATGATTTTTCTAAGTTCTCAATGTTTTTATTAAATAAAAGGTGGTGCATTTTCTTTGTACTAGATTAGGGCTCAACAAATTTTTCTCATCAACTTTTATCACCTGAGCAAGTTAGGAAAAATGTGGTTGCCTTCTGGTCCTCATTTTAAATCCCCTTTTTCATTTTCTTAAGGTTTGGGACAATATAAGTTTTAATGGATCCTCTTCCCTTAATCTAGTATTCTGGTGGGTTTAATATTTTTAAACAGTGTAGATACTAGTTAAGTATGTCTCCATTTTTTCTTAAACCTAGTTTAAAAGTCTTTCTATTTTTCCTCTATTGGTCAAAGTTTGAGTAGTATAATTGTTTAAATCCAAACTTAAAAAGCTTTGCTAAAACCATGGTGTTTATCATTTTTGCTGGGTAGTTCATAATATTTAGGTCCTAGCAAAATTGGTTTGACCAAATTTGGTTTAATAAAACTCAGGGTATGAATTTTTCTAGTTCTCTGTCCATTTAAAAAGAATAAATCTTAAAATCTAAAGGAAATAGGCTTTGCACCGAGGTCCCTAGGTTCTTCCTTAACTGAATCATTCAAACCGTGCCCCTAGGGAACTGTTTAACCGAGTCACTGACTTTGCGAATACCCCCTGGCGGTCACGTCGAGGGGTGGATCACCGGTGGTGATGGCCGTAGTAGGGTTGGCCACGGGCGTAGGCAGTCGGGCTTGCCGGCGACGCGTGTTCTGACCTGATCATGGCGATAGGGTTCAATCAAATCGCTCGGGGAGTTTCACTGGAGGTCAATGGTGATGTATGCACAAGGAATCAAAGAGTGGCTCACCGTGTAGTTCGGTCTACGTGCGATGGCGGCCGGATGAAGTCCAGCGACGTCAATCCGGCACCTCCGGTGATGGGGTGCTAGGTCTGAGGGCTTGGGGAGCTTCACTGAGCTTCGGGGAGGCTAGCCGAGGGATTGGATGGGGTGGAGGAGGGCTGGAGTGGCTGGTCCACGATGGTCGGGGCTCGGGCAGCAGCTGGCACGCCGTGCACAGAGCGAGCTCCGGTGAACTTGCGCTTGGGCGGGGCTGAGAGCGAATGGGGGTGTACGGTCAAGGCCTTGGTCGGCTTTATAGGCGAGGGCGTGGGAGTAGGGTCTGGCGCTGCATGGCGTGGCACGCATGGGGCCGAGCATCGGGGCGTGCTCTTGCATTGCTAGGTTGTGTCGAACACGTGGCCGTTTCATTCTGCCCGAGTTCTAGCTCTTGCTGAGCAGCCAAACGTGCGAATCTCACCATAAGACTTTTGTGAGATCTCTTGTCTGCACCTATGGCTACCTAGTTCAGGTGAGTTCCAAGGGAAGATCGGTTCTGGTTTGGGAGATATGGTGGCGCCAAGTCAGGTCTGTCGGCACTGTTCAACCCGAAAACAAAACTTGTGTCAAACTAGTGTCAAACTGTTCTAGTTTGATTTTAAATTTTGCAGGGGTGTGCCTTGGGTAATTTGGCTCCTTTTTGTCAATTGGACCTTGTGGATTTGGCACCAGCAACTAAGTGAACATATCTGATCTTTAGAAGAGGGCTGATTTTTAACTTAGAGAAAATTTGGTTGCTCTTGAGTGCTCTTTACTTGGGTGCTTAATTTGGGGTTTTGGGGGGGCCTTTTTGGAATAACTTCCTTACTCTTTCTTGTATATATATAAATGTACTTCAGCTCTGGTAAAAGGTTTAAGTCTTGAAATGGTCATTTGCTTAGCTTTCCCACTAATCCAATGCTTGGGTATCTAATGGCTCAAAGAGGGGGGTCTAGGGTTTGAGCCTCTTTTTCCAAGGTAGAGACACATGAAAAGCTAGAGTATTCCTTCTATCATGATCATCACTTAATTAAGCCATGGTTTCTAAAGTTTGGTGCCTCTTCTTCCTACTTAAACACATGTGATAATAGGCCATAGGTGCATGTATTGAGCCAGGGTCTTGGGTAACACCTGGGGTGTTACAGCCCTCCCCCCTTAAAGGAATCTCGTCCCGAGATTTGGGTAGGGATCCCTTAGAGGGGTGCTAAAAAGGTGTGTGCTTGCATGGTGTGGTTTCTTTTGTCAAGGTTCTCTAGTAAATTGCTCTTCGAATGTCATCCTCTTTGCAACTTCAGAAGAAAGCCCTTCTAGATTTAGTCTCACAACTTATTCAGTTCTTGTTAACTCTATTTTCTCTTACACTTAGATTCGAAGGGCAGGTGGGGGGGGGGTTTGGATCCGAGTTACGTACCGATCTATTTGGGCAGAAAATTAGGGTAGTGAGAGCACAAAAAATCCTCAGTTTCCCAAGTAGCTTCCTCTTCGGAATGGTTGCTCTTGGATCTTATACATTTTGATTGACTTTGCTCGAGTTAATCTTTTCTTATGGTCCAGTACCTTGACGGGGTGCTCTTGGTATGACAAGTCTGGTTCTATCTCCAATTCAGGTTCCGACAAGCACTTCTATTGGTAAGCGAACACACTTCCTTAGCTGAGATACATGGAATAGATCATGAATTGCCGATAGGTGGGGTGGCAGCTTCAACCTATATGCTATAGGTCCACAAGTCCCCTTGATCTCATAGGGCCCAATATAGCGAGGGGCTAATTTGCCCTTAATCCCAAATCTCTAAACACCTTTTGTGGGTGAGACCCTAAGGTACACATGGTCTCCTACTTCGAACTGTAGAGGCTTCCTTATTCTATCATGATAGCTCTTTTGCCTAGCCTAAGTAGCTTCCAAGTTCTTCTTAATGATTTTAACATTGTCCTCATCTTCAAGTACTAGGCCAGGCCGAAATATTTCCCTTTCTCCAGCTTGTGACCAATTTAGCGGTGTTCTACACCTTCTCCCTATACAAGGCCTCGAAGGGTGCCATCTTCAGGCTAGATTGGTAGCTATTATTGTAAGAGAATTCTGCCAGAGAAAGACATCTGTCCCAATCTTTGCCATAGTGTATCACACATGCTCTCAACATGTCCTCGAGAATCTGATTTACTCTTTCTGTTTGACCATCAGTTTGAGGATGATATGCTGAGCTTCTAATCACGGTTGTTCCAAGTGACTTCTGTAGCTACTCCTAGAAACGTGCTACGAACGGTGCCCCTCTGTCTGACACGATAGTCCTTGGGATTCCATGCAAGCGCACTATTTGGTCAATATAGATTTCTGCATATTTGTCTTGTGAGTGGTATGCACAGGCAAGAAATGAGCTATCTTGGTTAGCCTGTCCACAATGACCCAAATAGAATTGTGGTGCCGGGAGGTATTGGGCAATCCCACAATAAAGTTCATGCAAATGTCCTCCCATTTCCAAGATGGTATGGGGAGAGGTTGTAAGGTACCTGCTACCTTTAAATGACTGGCTTTGACTCTCTAGCAAGTGTCACACTCGAATATGTACTTAGCAATCTCTCTCTTCATCCTGGTCCACCAATATAAGGATCAGAGGTCATGATACATCTAGTTACTTCTGGGGTGCATGGAAAATTTGGAGAGATGAGCTTCGTCTAAAATTTTCTTCCTGAGTTTGGGATTCTTGGGAACAACCAGTCGGTCTTCGAACCATAAAATACCGTTGCTGTCCTGACGAAAGCATTTATACTTATCCACCTTTTGATTGAGCATTTCCTTAATGATTTGACCACCCTTGTCACCAATCTGCGCCATGATTATCTGCTCTTGTAAGGTTGGCTCAACTGAGATATATTCCAAAGTACCTAGGGAAACCACTTCCATGTTCAGCTTGTGTAACTCATCGCAGAAAGAGGTGACCTTAGAGTCTATGGTTAGACAGTTGCATTGGGCCTTTCGACTCAAGGCATCCGCCACTACATTTGCCTTGCCCGGATGGTAATGCACTTCTAGGTCATAATCCTTGATCAATTCTAACCATCTCCTCTGCCTCATATTAAGGTCAGCCTAGGTGAAAATATACTTGAGGCTCTTATGGTCAGTATAAATGTTACAATGAGCTCCCATTAGATAATGCCTCCATATCTTCAGAGCATGAACTACCACTGCTAACTCCAGATCATGTGTGGGATAATTTTGCTCATGCGGCCTAAGTGCTCTAGATGCATAGGCAATAACTCGGTTGTCTTGCATCAAAACACAACCTAGTCCAGTGCCCGAAGCATCACAATACACATCAAATGATTTGGTGTTGTCAAGCTATGCTAATATGGGTGATGTCGTCAAATGCCTGCCTCAAGGTGTGAAAGGCATCTTCGCATTTCTGACCCCAATCAAACTTTACTCCTTTCTTCAACAATTCGGTCATTGGTTTAGCAATTCTGGAGAAATCCGGAATGAATCGTCGATAGTATCCTGCCAATCCCAGGAAACTCCAAATCTGCCGAACGTTGGTAGGAGGCTTCCAATCCATCACTTCTTGTACTTTCTCAGGGTCAACTGCTATCCCATCCTATGCAATGGTGTGACCTAAGAACTTGATCTCCCTTAGCTAGAATTCACACTTGGAGAGTTTGGCGTACAAGCGATGATCGCGCAGTCGCTAAAGTACTATGTGCAAATGCATAGTATGCTCGTCTTCATTTTTCGAATATACCAGAATATCATCAATGAAGACCACCACGAACTTGTCCAATTCAGACATAAACACTGAGTTCATCAAATACATGAAGTAAGCCAGAGCATTGGTCAGCCCGAATGACATCACCAAGTACCCATAAAGCCGATATCTGGTGGAGAAAGCCGTCTTCGGAATATCACTGGCCTTGATCTTGATTTGGTGGTAGCCAGAGCGAAGGTCTATTTTGGAAAACACCTTAGCTCCGACCAACTGATCAAACAAAACATCAATGCGGGGTAAAGGGTACTTGTTTTTGATCGTTACCACATTGAGAGGGCGGTAATCAACACATAATCTCAAGCTCTCATCCTTCTTCTTTATAAACAAGGCCGGACATCCCCATGGTGAAGTACTTCGGCGAATGAACCCCTTGTCTAGCAACTCTTGCAATTGTTTCTTTAGCTCTGCCAACTCTACTAGAGGCATCCTATATGGCCTTTTAGAAATAGGTGCGGTCCCTGGTTGCAATTCTATGACAAACTATATATCCCTGTCGGGTGGCATCCCTGGCAATTCATCTAGGAAGACATCAGGGTACTCACAGACTACTGGAATCCTTTCCACGGGTGACTCTACCATAGAGAGGGCACATGAACGGGTACAACCCTGGTTGGGTAGGTACAAGGTGATTTCTCCATAAATAGGTGAGTGTATTTCAATGACCCTCAGTTGCGACATCAATCAAGGCATGATGCCGCGATAACCAGTCAGTCCCCAAGATGATATCTACGCTCTCCAATCCCATGATAAGGAGGGTGGTTCCAACTATGATACTGCCCAATTTTATTGGTACCTGCCGGTTGAGTTGATAGGTGGCAACCCTGCCTCCTGGTGTTGTAATCATAATGGCCCCATTTGTGTGGTGAAAAGTTAGCTAACATTTGGCACTAAATTTTGCGCTGATGGAGCTGTGTGATGCACCAGAATCAAAAAGAATGACTGCAGGGTAATTTAAAACAGAAAAGATATCGGTCATGACGGGTGCTCCCTCCAGAATGTCAGCCAATGTGATGAAGTTCAGCCTACCCTATCTCACTTGCACCTTCTGCCTCTTGCCTTGGTTCTGATTTGCATTCGGACCCTGCCTCTACTAGTTTCTAGGACAATTCTTGGCATAGTGCCCGGTGCTGCCACAGGTGAAGCATCTGTCGTCATTGCCCTGATGGTACTGCTGCTGTTGCTAGTTGTGGTTCCTCTGGGCTGGGGGTTGAGAGCGGTTGGGTGCATGCTGCTGCTGCTGTGGCCGGATCACCCATCGCCCTGCTGCTGCTGAGGTCCCCTGCTCTGAGTGTCGGACAAAATCCTGAAGCGCTGAGGGCTGTGCTGATGGCCCTGCCATAGGGATCTTCCTCTTCTTCTCTGCCTGTCGAGTTGTGTTGCAATCCTCCTAAGAGATGGCCAAATTGACCAACTCGTTGTAGCTGTGGGCCCTGACTGTGTTGAGATAGTCACGAAGCTTAGTGTTGAGGCCCCTCCTGAACCTATCTCTCTTCTTATCATCAGTGTACGCATGGTAGCCTACATACTGTAGCACGGTACGGTTTCCCTAAGTGAGTGCCTAGAAAATCATTGAGCTTGCGGTCCATGATGCCTACTGGGATGTGATGCCCTCTGAACGCCGTCTTGAACTCTCCCCACTCAACCACGTGGTCGGCCGGCTGCATGGTGAGGAAATGGTCCCACCATGTCCTAGCGGGTCCACGAAGCTGCCGGGCAGCGAAACAAACCTTAGCCGCATCTGAGCACTCTCCGTTAAGTAGTGGGAACTTTGATTCCACCACCCTGAGCCAGACATCAGCATCGAGCGGATCTTCCGCTATGGTGAACAATGGTGGCTGAGTACTGAGGAATTCCTGGTAGGTTGCCACTGCTGGGGCACGCTGGTGCTGATCACCACCCCATAGTGCTGAGGCGGTGGCTAACGCTGAGCGAGCTACCGCAGAATTTCATTCTGCTAAGCCATCAGCTCCTGCATGGTAGGAGGATGCGACGGTGGTGGAGGAATGCGCTCATTCTGTCCACGACGCACTCTTCATGCCATCTGAAATTTAGGAGGTTCTGTTGTTATACTTAAAATCCGTGATTGCATACGATAAAATAACTTAAACAACGAGGTTTGCAAGGTTCCAAGTTTGCCTCGCCTTTCTCCATTGGTACCATAGGATATAATGTCATTCATGAATTTAAAGAAACTTAAAACCATTCATCATTCATCTTGCCAAAAGAGTTTCCACTGGTTACAGCAGGCCCAAAAGACTCAAATGTCTAGCCTAGTACATCCAATGTGCAAAAGCTAAGCTAGTTTCGAGGAAAGCTACTGCTGAACACTTCTACCCTAACCCTAAAATCTAACGAGCAAATGAGGCAACACTAGACTCGGGGGAAGGTGGTCCTCTTGGGCCGGCAGTGTCCAAGCTAGATGCGGGCTCCGGCTCCTCCCCTCCCTCAATATCTACGTCCTCATCGGCCCCTTCTGGCTCCATGTCCTCGATCTCTTGATGGTGCAGGTCTTAGTGCTGGTTGGCTTCCTCGAGCTGTTGCTGGGTGTTATGGAGCTGGTCTTCTAGAACCTCAATAGTGTTCTCCCTGGCTTCCACATGATCCTCGAGGCTCTTGTATGTGGTTGGCCATCTATTCCACCTGGAGATCCTTCTCCACTAGCTCAGTGGACAAATCCACTACAAGATCCACCCTGTTATCAAGGGTGATCTTGGTATACTCCACTAGGCCCATAAGCTGGAACATTGCCTCACCTCGTAAGGCCTGTAGGCGATACATGGCACTCATGGACCGAACCTGTTAGGTGAGCGATGTGTCCAGGGTAGAGAGCCCACACATCCTTGGCATGATCCACTCGATCCTTCCACATTGGGTCATCCTCCTTCTCAGCGGGGAACAAGCCAATGGGGTGGGTTGACATCTCGAAGGGGTGAAATCCACAGAAGGTTGTCAGAACGTGCATGACCGTGGATTCTATAGTGTCATCGGCCCAGAAACCGAAAGACCCCGAGTCCAGTGAATGCCATCTTGGCTATAGGGGATGAGGCTCCAAAGTCATCCTCACCCTACAGCGAGGTACCTGGTGCTCCTCAAACTACTGCACCTCGTACTGGGGAGGTGTGGTATAATCTGCTCCCTGCAGTACCTCCAACAAGATGAGGGGAAAACCCTCTCGTGCGAGACTGTCCGTGTGGGAAGTCATCTGTGCAAGGGCAAGTGTAAGCGAAAAAGAAAGAAAAACCAAAATAGAGGGTGCTAGTGCAAAAGACTAGAAAAGAAAAATAAGTTTCTGAGAACCTGACCTTCCTAGGGCTAAGTGGAGATCTTCGATATAGATTTTTAAATCTCATTATGAGCGACTCTTTATTTATGTAGCTTATTGTTAATAATAGCATTCTACTAAGATGGTAAAAAAATGATGCATGCATGCTCGTCCTAAGCGTCCTCACATCAAGCATAGGGGTACAGAAATCCCCCATCTATATCGTATTAGCCTGTACGACATATTCAATTAGCCACCTAGCTACTCATCTAGTATCCTAAGGCTTCATGTCCTAAGTCTATCCTTATCGTCCTGAGAGCTATCCAACTTGGTTTCTAAGCAAGTTTTACTTTTGAAAAGGTCGGTAATTATGATTTATTGATTTCTCTAGGGTGGTACAAGCTCCGATACCAGCTGTGGCGGAACCGCCCGAATTATTCCAACTTAAGTGCCTAAGTCCTACCTTAAAGGCTAGACCACACTTGAATAGGAATAAACCGTCAGTCCCTCGGATCTAGTCCGATAAGGCCACTAACAGGATCAAGTACCACATACTCACTTGAAGGTGAGGCACAGAGATAATACAATAAAGCATAAAACCATAATTCAAAGGAGTACTTATTGTTATTACGTCATCATTGGAGTTTTGCAAAAGCAGTAACCATTATTCTTGAAGCAGCGGAAATTAACTAACGATAAAAAAGGGAGGATGGGGAAGCCTAGACCACACTCCTCATGCTCCTCTCCTGCTGAGGTAGGGTCCCACTCGACTGTCCAACCTGGTGGCAAGGTGGACGACCAAGTCACTCCAGCAACCATATCCTCCAGAGTACCTGTAAAAAATTGTGCCATAAGCAAGGCTGAGTATACTAATACTCAGCTAGACTTACCTGGTGTGAGGAGTCTACTCCTCTACCTCTAGACAATGCAGCTGTTTGGCTGAGGGGTTTGGTTTGACAAAAGCACTAGCTGAGTGTAAAATCAAGTTTTAGCTTTTCAAGTTTTAGTATGATCCTTTTTAAACTAGATGAGTACCTAGCTATTCATACATGGTATCAAACATTATTGCAATCAACCTCTTTTGAATGTCACCTCATTACACTTCTTACTCGATGCAGTACAATGGATCAAGCAGTCTCATTAGCTGCGAGAAGCAGACGATTTGAATCGAGTTTTAACCTTGCAAGGTAAACCTAAACACACTGAAAGTCGCCTAGAGGGGGGGGGGGCGGTGAATAGGCGGAATCTGAAAATTATAAACTTAAGCACAACTACAAGCCGGGATTAGCGTTAGAAATATAATCGAGTCCGAAGGAGAGGGCAAAAACAAATCACAAGCAAATGAAGAGTGAGACGTAGTGATTTGTTTTACCGAGTTTCGGTTCTTGCAAACCTACTCCCCATTGAGGTGGTCACAAAGACCGGGTCTCTTTCAACCCTTCCCCTCTCTCAAACGGTCACCTAGACCGAGTGAGCTTCTCTTCTCAATCAATCGGGACACTAAGTCCCCACAAGGACCACCACACAATTGGTGTCTCTTGCCTTGATTACAATTGAGTTGGGAACAAGAAAGAAAGAAGAAGAAAAGCGATCCAAGCGCAAGAACTCAAATGAACACAATTGTCTCTCTCACAAGTCACTATTTGATTGGAATGATCTTTGGACTTAGGAGAGGATTTGATCTCTTTGTTTGTGTCTTGGAGTGAAGTCTAGAGCACTTGTATTGAATGCAATGGCTGAAAACTTAGATACCTTGAAGTGTTGGTGCTTGGGGGTATTTATAGCCCCACACACCAAAGTGGCCGTTGGGGATGGCTGCTGTCGTATGGCGCACCGGACAGTCCGGTGCGCTAGCCACGTCACCCAACCGTTAGGGTTCAACCGTTGGAGCTCTGACATAGTGGGGCCACCGGACAGTCCGGTGGTGCACCGGATTGGTCCTGTTCACTGTCCGGTGCGCCTTCTGGCGCCTGCTCTGACTTTTTGCGCACAGCAGGCAGCGCACTGTTCACTTTCACTGTTCCTTTGCTGACGACCGTTGGCGCGAAGTAGCCTGTTGCTCCGCTGGCACACCGGACAGTCCGGTGTTACACCGGACAGTCTGGTGAATTATAGCGGAGCGGCTCCCCCAAATTCCCAAAGCTGAGCAGTTCGAGTTGATCCACCTTGGTGCACCGGACACTGTCTGGTGGCACATCGAACAGTCCGGTGCGCCAGACCAGGGCAGCCTCCGGTTGTCTTTGGCTCTTTTTATTTGAACCCTTTCTTGGACTTTTTATTGGTTTGTGTTGAACCCTTGGCACCTGTAGAACTCATAATCTAGAGCAAACTAGTTAGTCCAATTGTTTGTGTTGAGCAATTCAACCACCAAAATTCATATAGGAAAAGGTTTGACCCTATTTCCCTTTCAATCTCCCCCTTTTTGGTGATTGATGCAAACACAAACCAAAGCAAATATAAAAGTGCAGAATTGAACTAGTTTGCATAAGGTAAGTGCAAAGGTTATTTGGAATGAAACCAATATAATTATTTCAATGAATATGCATGGATGGTTTTCTTCTTATTTAAAATTTTGCACCACACTTGCAGCACAAGTTTTGTTTTTGCAAATTCTTCTTTTCAAAAACCTTTTGCAAGTAGTCAAAGGTACATGAATAAGATTGAAAGAAGTATTTTCAAGATTTTGAAATTTTCTCCCCCTGTTTCAAATGCTTTTCCTTTGACTTAAACAAAACTCCCCCTCAAAGAAATTCTCCTCTTAGTGTTCAAGAGGGTTTTACAAATTTTTGAAGATACTTTCTCCCCCTTTTTGAAAACACATAAAGATATCAATTTGAAAACTTCATTTTAAAATTTGGTGGTGGTGCGGTGGTGCGGTCCTTTTGCTTTGGGCTAATACTTTCTCCCCCTTTGGCATGAATCGCCAAAAACGGATACTTGTGAGTGAAATGTAAGCCCTTTTACTTTCTCCCCAATGGCAAACAAATGGATATGAGTGAAGATTATACCAAAGTGGAGAAATGGCGGAATATCGGCAAATACCAATGGAGTTGAGTGGAAGCGTCGTCTTTGCCGAATACTCCATTTCCCTTTCAATTCTATGACTAAGCATGAGAATACACTTGAAAACACATTAGTCATAGACATAAAAGAGATATGATCAAAGGTATATAAATGAGCTATGTGTGCAAAGAATCAATCAAAATTCCTAGAATCAAGAATATTAAGCTCATTCCTAAGTTTGGTAAAGGTTTTCTCATCTAAAGGCTTGGTAAAGATATCGGCCAATTGATCTTTGGTGTTTATATAGGCTATCTCGATATCCCCCTTTTGTTGGTGATCTCTCAAAAAGTGATACCGAATGACTATGTGCTTAGTGCGGCTGTGCTCAACGGGATTATCCGCCATGCGGATTGCACTCTCATTATCACATAGGAGAGAGACTTTGCTAAATTTGTAGCCATAGTCCCTAAGGGTTTGCCTCATCCAAATCAATTGCGCGCAACAATGGCCTGCAGGCAATGTACTCGGCTTTGGTGGTAGAAAGAGCTACTGAGTTTTGTTTCTTTGAAGCCCAAGACACCAGGGATCTCCCCAGAAACTGACAAGTCCCTGATGTGCTCTTTCTATCAATTTTACACCCTGCCCAATCAGCATCGGAATATTCTAATAAATCAAAAGAGGATCCCTTGGGGTACCAAAGACCAAACTTAGGTGTATGAACTAAATATCTCAAGATTCTCTTTACGGCCCTAAGGTGAACTTCCTTAGGATCGGCTTGGAACCTTGCACACATGCAAACAGAAAGCATAATATCCGGTCGAGATGCACATAAATAGAGTAAAGATCCTATCATCGACTGGTATACCTTTTGATCTACGGATTTACCTCCCGTGTCGAGGTCGAGATGCCCATTGGTTCCCATGGGTGTCTTGATGGGCTTGGCATCCTTCATTCCAAACTTGGTGAGTATATCTTGAATGTACTTTGTTTGGCTGATGAAGGTGCCCTCTTGGAGTTGCTTGACTTGGAATCCTAGAAAATATTCAACTCCCCCATCATAGACATCTCGAATTTTTGTATCATGATCCTACTAAACTCTTCACAAATAGATTTGTTAGTAGACCCAAATATGATATCATCAATATAAATTTGGCATACAAACAAATCATTTTCAATTGTTTTAGTAAAGAGAGTAGGATCGGCCTTTCCGACTTTGAAGCCAATAGTGATAAGAAAATCTCTTAGGCATTCATACCATGCTCTTGGGGCTTGCTTGAGCCCATAAAGCGCCTTTGAGAGTTTGTAAACATGGTTAGGATACTCACTATCTTCAAAGCCGAGAGGTTGCTCAACATAGACCTCTTCCTTGATTGGTGCATTGAGGAAGGCACTCTTCACGTCCATTTGGTAAATCTTAAAGCCATGGTAAGTAGCATAGGCAAGTAATATACGAATTGACTCAAGCCTAGCTACGGGTGTATAGGTTTCACCAAAATCCAAACCTTCGACTTGTGAATACCCCTTTGCCACAAGTCGGGCTTTGTTCCTTGTCACCACACCATGCTCATCTTGCTTGTTGTGGAAGACCCACTTGGTTCCTACAACATTTTGATTAGGACGTGGAACCAAATGCCATACCTCATTCCTCATAAAGTTGTTGAGCTCCTCTTGCATCGCCAACACCCAATCCGAATCTTGAAGTGCTTCCTCTACCCTGTGTGGCTCAATAGAGGAAACAAAAGAGTAGTGTTCACAAAAATGAGCAACACGAAATCGAGTGGTTACCCCCTTATGAATATCACCGAGGATGGTGTTTACGGGTGATCTCATTGGATTGCGTGGTGGACTCTTGTGTGTGGCGGCCTTTGATCTTGTTCATCTTCCTTGTCTTGATCATTGGCATCTCCCCCTTGATCAATATCCTCCTCTTGAGGTTGCTCGTCTTCTTGATCTTCATTGTCATCATCTTGAGCTTGATCCTCATCTTGGGTTGGTGGAGATGCTTGCATGGAGGAAGATGGTTGATCTTGTGCTTGTGGAGGCTCTTCGGATTCCTTAGGACACACATCCCCAATGGACATGTTCCTTAGCGCGATGCCCGGAGCCTCTTTATCATCTAGCTCATCAAGATCAACTTGCTCTACTTGAGAACCATTAGTCTCATCAAACACAATGTCACAAGAGACTTCAACTAGTCCAGTGGACTTGTTAAAGACTCTATATGCCCTTGTGTTTGAGTCATAACCAAGTAAAAAGCCTTCTACAGCCTTAGGAGCAAATTTAGATTTTCTACCTCTTTTAACAAGAATAAAGCATTTGCTACCAAAGACTCTAAAATATGAAACATTGGGCTTTTTACCTGGTGAGGAGTTCATAAGATGTCTTCTTGAGGATTCGGTGTAGATATAACCGGTTGATGGCGTAGCAAGCGGTGTTGACCGCCTCGGCCCAAAACCGATGCGAAGTCTTGTACTCATCAAGCATGGTCCTTGCTATGTCCAAAAGAGTTCTATACTTCCTCTCCACTACACCATTTTGTTGTGGTGTGTAGGGAGAAGAGAACTCATGCTTGATGCCCTCCTCCTCAAGAAAGCCTTCAATTTGAGAGTTCTTGAACTCCGTCCCGTTGTCGCTTCTTATTTTCTTGATCCTCAAGCCGAACTCATTTTGAGCCCGTCTCAAGAATCCTTTCAAAGTCTCTTGGGTTTGAGATTTTTCCTGCAAAAAGAATACCCAAGTGAAGTGAGAATAATCATCCACAATAACTAGACAGTACTTACTCCCACCGATGCTTATGTAAGCTATCGGGCCGAATAGGTCCATATGGAGTAGCTCAAGTGGCCTGTCAGTCGTCATGATGTTCTTGTGTGGATGATGAACACCAACTTGCTTTCCTGCTTGGCATGCGCTACAAATCATGTCTTTCTCAAAATGAACATTGGTTAGTCCCAAAATGTGCTCTCCCTATAGAAGCTTGTGAAGATTCTTCATTCCAACGTGGGCTAGTCGGTGGTGCCAGAGCCAACCCATGTTAGTCTTAGCAATTAAGCAAGTGTCGAGTTCAGCTCTATTAAAATCAACTAAGTATAGCTGACCCTCTAACACTCCCTTAAAATATATTGAATCATCACTTCTTCTAAAGACAGTAACACCTACATCCGTAAAAAGACAAGTTGTAACCCATTTTACATAATTGTGAAACTGAAAGCAAGTTATAATCTAATGAATCTACAAGAAAAACATTGGAAATAGAGTGGTCAGGTGATATAGCAATTTTACCCAATCCTTTGACCAAACCTTGATTTCCATCCCCGAATGTGATATCTCTTTGTGGATCTTGGTTTTTCTCATAGGAGGAGAACATCTTTTTCTCCCCGGTCATGTGGTTTGTGCATCCGCTATCGATGATCCAACTTGAGCCCCCGGATGCATAAACCTACAAAGCAAATTTAGGCCTTGTTCTTAGGTACCCAAACGATCTTGGGTCCTTTTACATTAGAAACAAGCACCTTGGGTACCCTAAACACAAGTCTTGGAGCCCTTGTGTTTGCCCCAACATATTTGGCAACTACTTTGCCTGATTTGTTAGTAAGCACATAAGAAGCATCAAAAGTCTTAAATGAAATGTTATGATCATTTGATGCAATAGGAGTTTTCTTCTTAGGCATTTTAACATGTGTAGAACGCCTAGATCTAGAAGCCTCATTCTTATAAATAAAAGCATGGTGAGTAACAGAATGAGTCTTCTTTGCATGAATTCTCCTAATCTTATCCTCAAGATAACCAGCAGGATACAAAATATAACCCTCATTATCCTGAGGCAATGGGAGCCTTGCCCTTAACAAAATTAGACAATCTTTTAGGAGGGCTATTAAGCTTGACATTGTCTCCCTGTTGGAAGCCAATGCCATCCTTAATGCCAGGGCGTCTCCCACTATAGAGCATGCTTCTAGCAAATTTAAATTTTTAATTTTCCAAGTCATGCTCATTGATTTTAGCAGTTAATGTAGCTATATGATCATTTTGTTGTTTAATTAAAGCAAGGTGATCATGAATATCATCTACATTAACATCTCTACATCTAGTGCAAATAGAAACATGATCAACCGTAGATGTAGAGGTTTTGCAATCATTTAATTTAACAATCTTAGCATGTAAAATAGCATTCTTATCTCTAAGATTGGTAATAGCATCATTGCAATCATTTAAATCTTTAGCCTTAGCAATTAATTTTTTATTTTCAATCTTAAGGCTAGAAAGAGAGGCATTCAATTTTTCAATCTTAGCAATTAGACTAACATTATCATTTCTAAGATTGGTAATTGAATCATCACAAATATTTGACTTCTCAACCTTAGCAATCAAATTAGCATTCTCAATTCTAAGGTTGGAGATAGTGTCATGGCAAGTACTTAGCTCACTAGTTAATTTTTCATTTTTCTCTACCTCCTGACCATAAGCATTTTTAGTCTTAACATGCTTCTTATTTTCTTTAATTAGGAAGTCCTCTTGGCTATCCAAGGGTTCATCCTTCTCATGAATAGCACTAATCAATTCATTCAATTTCTCCTTTTAGTTGCATGTTAAGATTGGCAAAAAGAGTAAGCAAGTTGTTCTCATCATCACTAGAATTATCCTCATCACTAGATGTTGCATACTTAGTGGAGGATCTTGATTTTACCTTCTTCTTCTTACCGTCCTTTGCCATGAGGCACTTGTGGCCGACGTTGGGGAAGAGAAGACCTTTGTTGACGGCGATGTTGGCGGCGTCCTCGTCGTCGGAGGAGTCGGTGGAGCTCTCGTCAGAGTCCCACTCCCGGCAAACATGGTCATCGCCGCCCTTCTTCTTGTAATATCTCTTCTTCTCCTTCTTCTTCCCCCTCTTGTCGTTATCCCTGTCACTATCACTAGATAAAGGACATTTAGCGATAAAATGACCGGGCTTACCACACTTGTAGCATACTTTCTTGGAGCGGGGCTTGTATTCTTTCCCCCTCCTTTGCTTGAGGATTTGGCGGAAGCTTTTGATTATGAGCGCCATTTCCTCGTTGTCGAGCTTGGAGGCGTCGATGGGGACCCTACTTGGTGTAGAGTCTTGTTTCTTCTCCTCCGTTGCCTTGAATGCAACGGGTTGTGCCTCGGGTACGGAGGAGGCGCCTTGCTCGATGATCTTCTTGGAGCCTTTTATCATTAGTTCAAAGCTCACAAATTTTTCTATCACTTCCTCGGGAGACATTAGTTTGTATCTAGGATCACCACAAATTAATTGAACTTGAGTGGGGTTAAGAAATACGAGTGATCTAAGAATAACCTTGACCATTTCATGGTCATCCCACTTGGTGCTCCCGAGGTTGCGCACTTGATTTACCAAGGTCTTTAGCCGGTTGTACATGGCTTATGGGACTTCTCCTTGGTTGAGCATAAAACGACCGAGCTCCCCCTCGATTGTCTCCCTCTTGGTGATCTTGGTCACCTCATCTCCTTCGTGCGCGGTTTTGAGCACGTCCCAAATTTCCTTGGCGCTCTTCAATCCTTGCACCTTGTTATACTCCTCTCAACTTAGAGAGGCGAGGAGTATAGTGGTGGCTTGGGAGTTGAAGTGCCGGATTTAGGCAACTTCGTCCGAGTCATAGTCTTCATCCCCTACGGATGGTACCTGCACTCCAAACTCAACAACGTCCCAAATACTAGTGTGGAGTGAGGTTAGGTGATGCCTCATTTTATCACTCCACATGTTATAATCTTCACCGTTAAAAACCGGTGGTTTGCCTAATGGAACTGGAAAGTAATGGAGTACGTTTAGAAATGCGAGGGTAGCATAGGGGGATCTACTAAACTTCTTGCGCTCATGGCGCTTAGAAGTTACGGATGGCGCGTCGGAGCCAGAGGTGGATGGCAATGAAGAATCGGTCTCGTAGTAGAGAACCTTCTTCATTTTCTTTTTCTTGTCACCACTCCGATGCGACTTGTGAGGAGGTGATTCCTCCTTCTTGTTGCGGGACTCTCTCGATGGAGCCTTCCCGTGGCTTGTAGCCGGCTTCTCGCCGGTCACCATCTCCTTCTTGGCGTGTTCTCCTGACATCACTTCGAGCGGTTAGGCTCTAATGTAGCACCGGGCTTCTGATACCAATTGAAAGTCACCTAGAGGGGGGGGGGGTGAATAGGCGGAATCTGAAAATTATAAACTTAAGCACAACTACAAGCCAAGGATTAGCGTTAGAAATATAATCGAGTTCGAAAGAGAGGGCAAAAACAAATCACAAGCAAATGAAGAGTGAGACGCGGTGATTTGTTTTACCGAGGTTCGGTTTTTGCAAACCTACTCCCCGTTGAGGTGGTCACAAAGACCTGGGTCTCTTTCAACCCTTCCCCTCTCTCAAACGGTCACCTAGACCGAGTGAGCTTCTCTTCTCAATCAATCAGGACACTAAGTCCCCACAAGGACCACCACACAATTGGTGTCTCTTGCCATGATTACAATTGAGTTGGGAACAAGAAAGAAAGAAGAAGAAAAGCGATCCAAGCGCAAGAACTCAAATGAACACAATTGTCTCTCTCACTAGTCACTATTTGATTGGAATGATCTTTGGACTTGGGAGAGGATTTGATCTCTTTGTTTGTGTCTTGGAGTGAAGTCTAGAGCTATTGTATTGAATGCAATGGCTGAAAACTTGGATACCTTGAAGTGTTGGTGGTTGGGGGTATTTATAGCCCCAACCACCAAAGTGGCCGTTGGGGATGGCTGCTGTCGTATGGCGCACCGGATAGTCCGTTGTGCCACCGGACACTGTCCGGTGCGCCAGCCACGTCACCCAACCGTTAGGGTTAGACCCTTGGAGCTCTGACATGTAGGGCCACCGGACAGTCCGGTGGTGCACCAGACAGGTCCTGTTCACCGTCCGGTGCGCCTTCTAGCGCCTGCTCTGACTTCTACTGTGCGCAGGCGCGCACTATTCATTTTCACTGTTCCTTTGCAGACGACCGTTGGCGCGAAGTAGCCATTGCTCCACTGGCACACCGGATAGTCCTGGTGTTACACCAGACTAGTCCGGTGAATTATAGCGGAGCAGCTCCCCCAAATTCCCGAAGCTGAGCAGTTTGAGTTGATCCACCCTGGTGCACCGGACACTGTCCGGTGGCACACCAGACAGTCCAGTGCGCCAGACCAGGGCAGCCTCCCGTTGTCTTTGGCTCTTTTTATTTGAACCCTTTCTTGGACTTTTTATTGGTTTGTGTTGAACCTTTGGCACCTGTAAAACTCATAATCTAGAGCAAACTAGTTAGTCTAATTGTTTGTGTTGAGCAATTCAACCACCAAAATTCATATAGGAAAACGTTTGACCCTATTTCCCTTTCACACACGACATATCAGGGCACTCCATCCCCACACACGTCAACCGTCCCCATTGATTCCTCGTCAATAGAAAAAGGCTCACTGCCTGGGCGTACAATGCCTCACTGACCCCGACTGCCGTCGTGTAGTGACCGCACTTGTACCCACCATAACCAGAATGGGAGACCATGTCTCAGGTTGCGTGAGGAGGGAAATCTGCTGGGCAGGTTCACTCAGGTACTAGGCTTGTTGATTTACCATATTTCTCGACATGTGTTTAGTACGTCAAACGCTTGACACAGGTACCACACATTAATCCTTATTCCAATTTCTGTCTTGTGGACAACGCATCCCCATGGATCGTTGTCCACAGACCATCATCATTCTGATATAAAAATGGATACAACCAATTCCTGACCTCGCGCGAGTGCTAGAAAAATCACTCGACTTCTACCGAGATCCCTAATTAGTAAAGCAGCTACTCGACCTAGCATACTAGTATCCATCTCAAAATAAATCCTGAGTTCATGCAACTATGGTTTCAGGCAACTCCTACACTTAAGTGCACAATACAAGCCTACAATCATTAAGTGCAGTAAAATAACATATATAACTGGTTATGCATAAATCGGGGCTTGCCTTCAAAAGCTGGGGCCGGGAGATCCTCAGTGGCAGGCTCTAGTGCTGGCTCCTGGACTCCTTCCTGAGAAACTCCTTGCTCCGGAATGAGGACGTACTCTCCGTCAGCGAGGTTACAATCTATCGAATGCAATGAATAAGATACATGCATGTTAATGATATGCCAATTTAGTAAACACAATGTATGGTGAAGCAATATTAAGGCAGTGGGTAAACTAGGGTTTCCTTATCGTACGATGTTCTTAGTGTTTTATACCTACCTAGTTTTAGGTTTTGAGTGGAATTAAGAATTTAATCATCCCATTAAAGTTTTAGTGGGCACTCAAGGAGATCTGGTTGTAGGGGTGTGTGTAACATTAATTCCTTCCAGAATTCCCCTTTTTATTTTCTATTTATGCTTTTAAGGTGGGTTTGAACTACCATAATGATTTAGAAATTTTGAAAAATGTTGTAAAAATTACAGTGAGTTAACATTGGTCACTGTTGTGTATTCTACAAATTTGAGGCTAAGAGTAATTAGGATAAACTCTAGGCAAAAATAACAAAAGTGAGGGTAGGTGGTCACTTTGTACTACAACTCTGATTTAGGTGGGGGTTCTGCACTCAAAGTTATTTTTGCTGGTATCTATGTGTAATAACATGCTTCTGTGACAAAAATCACAGAGGGTTACTTAGTGGTTATTTAGTGGTGATTTCCCAAAGTTTAATGCCAAAAAGACACTTATAACTAACTTGTTATTTGAAAAGTATCAAACAACAGAACTTGTATTTTTCCTAGATTTATATTAGCATAATAGTAGTTATTCCTAAGGTTGGGGTGGTTCCTCCTTAGGATTATTTTTCTATGATTTTTCTAAGTTCTCAATGTTTTTATTAAATAAAAGGTGGTGCATTTTCTTTTTACTAGATTAGGGCTCAACAAATTTTTCTCAACAACTTTATCACCTGAGCAAGCTAGGAAAAATGTGGTTGCCTTCTGGTCCTCATTTTAAATCCTTTTTTTCATTTTCTTAAGGTTTGGGCCAATATAAGTTTTAATGGATCCTCTTCCCTTAATCTAGTATTCTGGTGGGTTTAATTATTTTTAAACAGTGTAGATACTAGTTAAGTATGTCTCCAATTTTTCTTAGCCCTAGTTTAAAAGTCTTTCTATTTTTCCTCTGTTGGTCAAAGTTTGAGCAATATACTTGTTTAAATCCAACTTAAAAAAGCTTTGCTAAAACCATGGTGTTTATCATTTTTGCTAGGTAGTTCATAATATTTAGGTCCTAACAAAATTGGTTTGACCAAATTTGGTTGAATAAAACTCAGGGTATGAATTTTTCTAGTTGTCTGTTCATTTAAAAAGAATAAATCTTAAAATCTAAATGAAATATGCTTTGCACCGAGGTCCCTGGGTTCTTCCTTAACTGAATCGTTCAAACCAAGCCCCTAGGGAACTATTTAACCGAATCACTGAGTTCGCAAATACCCCCTGGCATTTTCCCTTTCTTAACCCGAGCTCCCTCCTCGCCGGAACAGTAGCCATAGGGATAAAACGCGGTGGCACGGCTTACCGGTGGCGAGAGACGTCCGGTGGAGGGTCGAATGAGGTCCAGGGGCTCCTAGCGGTCATGTCGAGGGGCAGATCGCCGGCGGTGATGGCCAGGAGTAGGGCTGGCCGCGGGCGTAGGCGGTCGGGCTCGCCGGCGACGCGTGTTTTGGCCTGATCACAAGCGATAGGTGTTGGGGGCCTTCGTCCTCCGAAGGTCCTCAAAAACGTAATTTAACAATGTCTCCTAAGTATGGTTTATAGACAGGTACCTTCGGATTCAGGATTAAAAGCATATACGATGAGAAGGGCATGATTGTGACGAAGGTTGCTAATGCTCCGAAGCTATGCGAAAGGAAGCTTCGGCTCAATCGCGGGAAGAGGAACCGACTTAAAAGGGAAAAGGCTATCTAGTCCTCATAGATTTTTCTATAAGTCAATAGTGAATGCAAAGGGCATAACTGTAATTTTTCATAGGCCGCGTCCTGTGCCTATAAATAGATGAACTAGTACCCCCGTATTGTTCACGCTGACTTGTATTCACTCGTGCGTCACACTTGGACTTTTACCTTCTGTCAATGCCGAAGGTACAAATATAATATAATATTGTTTCTATTTATTCACGATAATAATAAATATATTAGCAATGTCGTATCATTATTCATGTTGTCTTTTATGTTTCATATACTTCTTCTTTCATTAACATATGCTGTGATGATGAAGGTATGTCCTTCATCACCTTCGTCTGAAGATCATTATATCCTATGGGAAATAATGCTTCGGAAGACGAAGGGCATTAACCTTTAACATTTTATGTTGCCTTGTTCTTAATTCATAGCACTTGAGAACAAGTCCCCAACATTGGCGCCCACCTCCGCTGAACCCTTTTCGACCACCTTCGGCAAGCACTAACCTTCGTCATGCCACCGAAGAAAGCTCCAGCTATAGGAACTGCTGCACTACAGCCGCTGGACCCAAACTAAGAAACTCTTTCTCTTCGAGAGGCTCGAAGCCAGAAGAGGAAAGCCACCAGTCCAACACTCCAGGAGGAGGAGTTGGACCAAGAGATCAAGGATATGGAGATCATCCATCAGCAAGTTCAAAGGAAGAAGGAAAAGATGACGCGATTAGCTAATCTTCAAAGGCTAGATCGACAAAGCTACTGAAAGAAGTGCGCCATCTCATTCAAGACGAACAAAACCAAAGGCCCCAACACAGGGAGCTTCGTCAGGAAGGCCTATTCAACGAAGATGGATGGTATGATGATTTTAATCATGATACCTTTACCTTTGATGATGTCTCTCCCTTGGCAGCAGATTTGCAGGCTACTCCATGGCCCCCATCGTACAAGCCACCTCAGCTTCCCATGTATGATGGGCATTCAGATCCAAAGCAGTTCCTCATGAGCTACGAAGCAACTATATCTTCGTATGGAGGCAATACTGTAGTTATGGCGAAGTCCTCCGTCATGGCAGTCCGGAATGTAGCTTAAACATGGTATTCTTCTCTTCGACCAGGGACAATCACATCGTGGCAGAAGCTTAAGGACATGTTGGTCACTAGCTTCCAAGGCTTCCAAACGAAGCCGGTCACAGCTCTAGCCCTATTCCAATGCACACAAGACCATGAAGAGTACCTTTCAGGCGTATGTACGAAGGTTCTTGCGAATTGAGGGCACAAGCGCCTACAGTGTCCAATGAGATTGTCATTGAGGCCATGATCAAAGGTCTTCGCCCAAGACCTACTGCCCAATATTTTGCTAGGAAGCCCCCACAAACTCTAGAAAAGCTGCTTCAAAAGATGGACGAATACATTCGGGCTAATAATGACTTCCCGCCAAAGAAGGGAAGAAGCTTACAGATTCTCCGAAATAACTAGGGGCTTCGGGGGAAGAATTTATCCGAGGCACGTCAGGTCAATTCACAACACTCAGAATGATGACAAAGGAGGTCAGCTGCAGAGGCCACAGTATACCTCACAATCTTCGGGGCAGCCACAAAGCTCTTTCCGGCCGCCAGCTCCAAGAGGCACAGGTGCCAGGGGCTTCGAAGGAAGATATGGAGATCAGCCTAGAAAGATCTACTGCTTATTCTATGGTGAGGACAAGGGCCATACCACAAGAATGTGCCAAATCACCATCCAAAAGTAGAAGGAGATTGCAGAAGCCGAAGCTCGGCAGAATCAGCCGAAGCAGGTCTTGCACACTGATTCGTGCCATTCACCCTACATACCAGAATATGTGGGTAATCACTCTGCAGCTTCTGTTGCTTCGGCTAGTCAGCCATAGGCTCCTTGGCCACAGTTTCCACCTCCGCCTCCTCTACAGCCTACTTATTCACTGGGGTCAGCAGCCAGAAGGGAGCCAACACACTCAACAATAGAGGGATTTCAGGGAGGAATCCGAAGCTCACACAATTAACAGTACTGTGCCTGGTGTCAAAGCACATCTATTGAGAGATATCCTACCCTCTGAAGCACTTTTTTACTCTATGCCATTTTGTTTTTTAATAAAGGACAAGTAATGCAAGTCTAGTTTTAATTCTTTTTAATGATTTCGCTTCTGTTAAAATGAAATATGAATATATCTTCTTCATAGATTTACGAAGCTTGAAAATTGCCGAAGCTTCAGAAAGTCATTCCTAAGGGAGCACAGCGAAAGTCTTGCCGAAGCTTAAAAAGTCGTTCCCAAGGGAGCGCAGAGTAATTTTTTTGCTCCAAAGTCATTCCTATGGGAATGCAGAGCCAAATACCACCGAAATATAAGGCGAAGCGCGAAAAGTCAACGCGAAAAATACCGCCGAAATATAAGGCGAAGCGCGAAAAGTCAACGCGAAAATACCGCCGAAATAGAAGGCGAAGAAGTTCAAAAGACGTTCCTATGGGGATGCAGAACATACACCGAAAAATAAGCGGTGAAGCCAAAAAATAAACGGCAAAGAGATTTTGATCGTTCCTAAGGGGACGCAGAGATGGTGTGTTCCAGTGTGGGTGTGTGGGTGCGTATCTTCGGCATTAGCATCATCTTTTTGCATCATATCATTACATCATCTCGCATATCATCACATCATACATCATATTGCACCAATGACACGAATTGAATACGAAGCCCATCTTCGGAGGTTTTATAAAAAATGAAAGCATGCTAAGGCCCAAAGCCAAGAAATACAGCTTCGTTTGTTCTAATGCCAAAGAAAGGATCCTTCGCTTACGAAGATGGGATGTTTTTATGAAGCAAGGATATTTTTTCCTGAAGCACGACTTTCTTCTTTACGAAGCATGAAAAGAAGGGAAGGTGTTTTTTCGCCGAAGGCTCAAAAAGCGGTATGTATATAAAGTTTCATGCCTCACAAAGAACTGAATTACAAAAAATTTACATTCAAAAACATATGCATCGAGCATCGCAGTCTTGATACAGCAAAGTTACATTGATTATCTAAAAATGTTTTTACAAATAACTACTAATCCTCTCTCAGGACCTTCTCCGCAACTTCATTTAGCAGCTTGTTAACGACTTTGTCAACAATAGATTCTACTACATTAATGATATCTATTGCTTCTTTCGTTTCCGGGTCTTCCAGGGGGTCGAACGGTTTTGGTGGAGGAGATAGTTCAGCTGCGATGAAAAAAAATCAATCAATTCGAAGCCACAAAAACAAACGACGAAGCTAAAACCAATTAAACGATACCTATCTGTCTCTCGAGTTCTGCAGCTTTCTCAGCTTCTTTCGCTGCTTCTCAAGCGTCATGAACATCTTTTTTCGCTCTTCTTCATTATCTCATGGGCCATTTCTCGGCCACCATTCTCCCAAATGTCAGTGAAAAATTTTCTGCCAAGAAAACTCACTTCGGTCGAGGGGTCCTTTGTGTCATCTATGGAGAGGGCAGCTTCGGCCTGGGCCAAGGTTTTAACATGATTACAACCCGCCTTCTGCAAGATAGCTGAAACTCCTCTCACACCAGAGAACACACAAACATCCCCACGATCCCCTAAGATTTCTTCAAAAGCCTCGGCTTCTCCGCTGATCCACTCAATGACACCCTCAGGGTCGCCTCGTATGAAGTTATCTTCGTTTGAATAGGCGCCCACGTTGGCGAAGCTGGTCTTTATCTTCTTCACGCAGCCTAAAGATTTTTCAAAACATCTTTCCTTGGATGCGCGAAGCTCTTTTACTGTTTTTTCAAAATAATTTTTCCAATACTCACTGGCCTCACGATCAGCTTCTGCAACAGCACATTTTTCCTTGGCTTCTGCTAGTTGTTTCTGAAGGTCTTCGATCTCATTCTTTTGGACCTTGGCTTGAGCTTTGAAATTAACTTCATCTTCTTTTACTTTGTTTACCAATGAAATTAATATCTTGTCTTTTTCAAGGCCTTCGTTCCTTAGTTCAATCACATCTGAACGAAGGTTGTTCAAAGCCATTGTATTCCCTTCATCTTCAGCGTTTTTCTATGCTCTAAGGGCATTGCTAAGGATTAGGCCCTGCAAAAGGAGAACGAGATCAAGTACAAGCAAATGAAACAATTCGTTTTAAAATACAAAATTAGCTTTTATACCTTTATGCTATTGTATGCTAAACTGTCAGCCAATTCATCCTTTGATAACACTGAGAACCTTCTTCTAGCTTCGGAAATCCGAAGCTTCTACCCATCTCCTGACAGACGGATATCTCCTTACTATCCGAGAGACAGTACAAAAAGTCTTCCTCCCCACTACCATTAAACACTAATGCCCCCTTTGGGTATTTTAATCTTTGGGCATAATGTTGAGCTTCTCGTTCTTCTTCTTTAGAAAGTCTCTTTCCTGAAGCATGGCGAATAATGTAATTAATGCTCTCTTTTAAAGCTTCGGGAGCAGGAGCGGCAACCTTTTCAGGCAAAATTTGCTCTGTGGCTTTTTCTTCTGTTGCTTTTTCTTCAATTTCTGCAGACTTTTCCTCACCGGGCTTTGAAGGCCCAGCTTCGGTACCAGCTTGAGCTACTGCAATTTCAATTTCGGTCTGCTTTGTTTCGACTTCAATTTGTGCTTTCGAAGCTTCGACAATTGTCCTTGAAGGCATTGAGGTCAAAGTCTTCACTGTTTCTAGCACATCTAGTATGTTTGCCATCCTTCTCTTGGGAGTTGCGGCAGAACTTTTTTGTGCCTTTGGCACTGTTACCTCTATCAAAGGGCTTAAAATTTCTAACACTTTTGTTTCTCCAATATTTGTTTCTTCAGCTTTACCCTTATCAGTCTTCGTCTCAGCTAGCTCAGCTGAAGGTAGCTTTGGCATTGCAGTTGGTTCTTCAGTCCTTTGCGTAGGGGGAGCAACTTTTCCTAATTCAGTAGCTGAAGAAGCTTCCCCGTCAAACTCAGGCACCACGGTCGGCTCAATATAGCATGGCCAGTGGGTAAGGACCTTCAATTTTTTGCCCTTCGGTGCAGGCTCGTCTAGAGTGGCTGAAGCAGCAGGCTTCTTTTTTCCCTGGCCTCGCAGTGGATAACGGTAGTCCGGATAAACAAAGCCAATAGCGTCAAAAACTCTGTTCAACCTCTTCTTTCCCCGGCCTCTGAAGGCTGTGGATAGTGCATTATCTTTCGCCTTGGAATACGATCCAAGCAGCTCATCACTAGTAACTTCAATGCATTTTAGCTAGTCATCGTTCGGTTCATCGAATTTATCTCCGTATCTGAATGTGTATTTCAGCCGGACCAGATCACCTTCACTAGATTTGGTGATGGTTTCCTTCAACATTTCCCAGCCCTCTATAAGCGGCCATACTCTGTATGCTATGTGCTCTTGAACCAAATCTCTTAAACCAATAAAGAAGCAGACATTACCAAATGCCTTTTGACATGCTTCGGCAGCTTCGTCAATTTCAACCTTCGGCCTTCGGAGGTCGAAGCGGGACCAAATAGGGCGCATAATAACTTCCTTGATATCTTCTCTTGCCTTCAAGTCATTTTTCACATAAAACCATTCCTCCATCCAGGCCCCGGGCCATCTTTTCTGGTATGTTGGCACCGGGTAGCTTGCATTGGGGCGGGCGGCAAATCCGTAGCAGCCAAAATTGTTATGATATTGTTCTTTGCCCATGGCCTTCGTCTCGTACACAAGTTTGTTCATACTGCAAATGCATTTTGCGCTGGGCTCCAGTACCTGGCTTCTCACCGCCCAAACAAAAATCCCCATTCTAATAATAGCTTCGGGGGTTATCTGATGAAGGTAAATCTGATAAATTTTTAGCACTTCGACCACAAACCTGCTCAATGGAAACCGAAGCCCAGCCTTGAAGAAGCTTCGGTAAATCACTACTTTGTCTTCCTTAGGGGCAGGGACTTTGTTGTCTCCACCAACTCTGACAATAGACATATCTCGAAAGTATCTTCCCCTCATGTTTTCGAGGTGACTTTTCTTAATGGAAGATTTTTCGAAAATTGTATGGCTAGGCCTCCAGGGTCGATCCTTAGAATCTTCGCCACCACTTTCTGCATCATAGCTATCACTGTCACCAGTATCCTCAGACAGGCCCTCCAATATTTCGTTAGTAATCTTTTCTGTGTTTGTTTTTGTCATTGACTCGATAAATCCAGCTATGTAAGGATTTGCAGCCTTCTTCTCTTCAATCAGCTTCTCCTCTTCAGTCAGCTTCGTCTCCACAACAGCCTTCTTTTCTTGAGACATTATTCTTCGGAAATGGCGAAAATGTGTCTTTCAAACCAAAGCTGAGGAAGCTTGAAAAACTAGCAAGCGTCAATAAGTAGGAGCTATAATATTGAGAAAACAAAGCAAATACCACGAGTAGCGTACCAAATGCGGTTGCTGCAAGTTCTTATTTATACGCTCGGAACGCCCCAGACTGGAGGGTCCCGCCTGTCATTGACTGTTGCTATTCTAGCAAAGGGAAGGTGTTTTTTCGGACCTTTGGCTTAAGGCCTTCGTCCATGTCGTAGTCTGAATTTGTTACCCTAAATAAATTAATACTGCGAGGGGCTACTGTTGGGGGCCTTCGTCCTCCGAAGGTCCTCAAAAACGTAATTTAATAATGTCTTCCAAGTATGGTTTATAGACAGGTACCTTCGGATTCAGGATTAAAAGCATATACGATGAGAAGGGCATGATCGTGATGAAGGTTGCTGTTGCTCCGAAGCTATGCGAAAGGAAGCTTCAGCTCAATCGCGGGAAGAGGAACCGACTTAAAAGGGAAAAGGCTATCTAGTCCTCATAGATTTTTCTATAAGTCAATAGTGAATGCAAAGGGCATAACTGTAATTTTTCATAGGCTGCGTCCTGTGCCTATAAATAGATGAATAGTACCCCCGTACTGTTCACGCTGACTTGTATTCACTCGTGCGTCACGCTTGGACTTTTACCTTCTGTCAAGCCGAAGGTACAAATGTAATATAATATTGTTTCTGTTTATTCACGATAATAATAAATATATTAGCAATGTCGTATCATTATTCATGTTGTCTTTTATGTTTCATATACTTCTTCTTTCATTAACATATGCTATGATGATGAAGGTATGCCCTTCATCACCTTTGTCTGAAGATCATTATATCCTATGGGAAATAATGCTTCAGAAGATGAAGGGCATTAACCTTTAACATTTTATGTTGCCTTGTTCTTAATTCATAGCACTTGAGAACAAGTCCCCAACAATAGGGTTCAATCAAATCGCTCAGGGAGCTTCACTAGAGGTCAATGGTGATGTATGCGCAAGGAATCGAAGAGAGGCTCACCGTGTAGTTCGGTCTACGTGCGACGGCGGTCGGATGAAGTCCGACGACGTCAACCCGGCACCTCCGGTGATGGGTTGCTCGGTCTGAGGGCTTGGGGTGCTTCAGGGAGGCTAGCCGAGGGATTGGATGGGGTGGAGGAGGGCTGGAGTGGCCGGTCCATGGTGGTCGGGGCTCGGGCGGCCGCTGGCACGCCGTGCGTAGAGCGAGCTCCGGTGAACTTGCGCTTGAGCGGGGCTGAGAGCGAGCGGGGGTGTATGGTCAAGGCCTTGGTCGGCTTTATAGGCGCGGGCGCGGGCGCGAGCGTGGGCGTGGGGTCTAGCGCTGCATGGCACGACGCATGTGGGGCCGAGCATCGGGGCGTGCTCTAGGCATTGCTAGGGCGCGTCGAACACGTGGCTGTTTCATTCTGCCCGAGTTCTAGCTCTTGCTGAGCAGCCAAACGTGCGAATCTCGCCATAAGACTTTTGTGAGATCTCTTCTCTGCACCTAGGGCTACCTAGTTCATGTGAGTTCCAAGGGAAGATCGGGTCTGGTTTGGGAGATATGGTGGTGCCAAGTCAGGTCTGTGGGCACTGTTCAACCCGAGACAAAACTTGTGTCAAACCGTGTCAAACGGTTTTGGTTTGAATTCAAATTTTGCAAGGGTGTGCCTTGGGTAATTTGGCTCCTTTTTGTCAATTGGACCTTGTGGATTTGGTGCCAGCAACTAAGTGAACATCTCTGATCTTTAGAAGAGGGCTAATTTTTAACTTAGAGAAAATTTGGTTGCTCTTGAGTGCTCTTCACTTGAGTGCTTAATTTGGGGTTTTTGGGGGGCATTTTTGGAATAACTTCCTTACTCTTTCTTATAGATATATAAATGTACTTCAACTTTGGTAAAAGATTTAAGTCATGAAATGGTAATTTGCTTAGCTTTCCCATTAATCCAATGCTTGGGGGTCTAATGGCTCAAAGAGGGGGTCTAGGGTTTGAGCCTCTTTTTCCAAGGTGGAGACACATGAAAAGCTAGAGTATTCCTTCTATCATGATCATCACTTAATTAAGCCATGGTTTCTAAAGTTTGGTGCCTCTTCTTCCTACTTAAACACATGTGATAATAGGCCATAGGTGCATGTATTGAGCCAGGGTCTTGGGTAACACCTGGGGTGTTACAACAGTTGTGATTAAAAGATGCTTACTGATTGGGCGAATTGGATCTAGACCAGTCATCTGTTATCGAAAGGATCCGGTTAGATCTCATTTCATGAGCTCGTGACCGTAGGATGGGGATCTTGCAGCCTCAAACACGTACTGGTTTTGGTGGGATCTGATTTAATCCGAGCCGTTCAGCCAAGATCGGGCGGCTCAGAGTGGCCGATACCCCTTCGGTCTAGAAAAATCACTGAAGAGCCCCTGGGTTTAATTAGAATCAACCCGCCGTCCACCCAAGAGTGAATAAAGCGCGGTTAAGTCCCTGGTATTTATACTTTTGACCCTGGACTTTGTTAAAATTGTGGTTGCAGTCCAAGTGTCCTTCAAGAATTATAAAATAAATATAGAATTCGATTTTTATTTTTAAATAATTCAAAAAGGTAGAATGCTCATAACTTGATGGTTTTAACTCTGCATTGATCTATTCCAGTTGCCTTAAATTCATATTTATATTGTCTATCCACTATTAACCTTATTTTGTTATATATGGTTAAAAGCATGCACTTAGGTTGTTCTATGTCCAACCCTTAAAACTTCAGAAAATCATAACTCTCTAACCGTAACTCCGAATTTAGTGGTTGTCGAACTTGCGATCTCATAGTGGCGTGTAGAATTTTCTTACGCTATTTGTTCTCATGTTTGGTGTAATGTTATTTTTATATACTTCTTGTCTATTTGTATGTATTGCTACGAATAGCGGTGAAGTTACGAGTCACTTGAAGACCAAGTTGGGGTGATACCTGGGAATCTCGAGTCTAAGGCAAGTTGTGCCCTCGATCACTTTTCTTTACCTAATAATGTTCCTGTTAATCACCATGACATGCTCAGGTTAATTTGATGGGAGCCAATAGGTTTCCCTAGCATTGTTTATCTCCTACCTTGCAAACAAAAGCACTATTGGGTAGTTTTGCTATTGCTCTACCTGGTTTTAGGAAATTAATGTTATATTATGATCATGTTCTAGTTATACTGTTGTTTTAATTATTGTTCAAGACAAGATCAGTGTGTTATTTGGAACATGGAGCGATCACCCGGGAAAATAGTACTACCACGAGGGTGGTATGGGACTGTTGGGACTTGTTCTCAAATGCTATGAATTAAGAACAAGGCAACACAGAAATCGTCAAACGTTAAAGCCCTTCGTCCTCCGAAACATTATTTCCCTTAGGATATAATGAGTTTCGGACGAAGGTTATGAAGGATGCACCTTCGTTAGTATAACAAATAATGAAAAAAGGGGGTTCATATAAAGTATGAGAAATGACATAAATACTTAAATATCATCATAAGCTCATATCAATTTTTATTATTATAAAGATGACAACAAATTACAGATGTACCTTCGGTTTGAAGGAAAGCAAAAGTACAAGCGTGACACAAAAGTGAATGCTCAGTTCGCGTGAATAGTACGGGAGTACTGTTCACCTATTAATAGGCATGGGTCGCAGCCCATATAAAATTACATCCAGGTCCTTTGCTTTTGATAATAACTCTATAGTAATCCATCGAGGTCTAGATAGTCTTTTCCTCTTTAAGTCGGTTCCCTCTTTTCTACCATCATGCCGAAGCTTCCTTGCGCACAGCTTCGGCTCTGTTCCGTCCTTCGTTCTCTTTGTGTTTCTTCATACAACAATTTTGACTTATCCGAAGGGTTCATGTCCGAAGGTACCTGTTCATGTATTATACTCCAAAAAACATTGTTAAATCTTGTTTTTGAGGACCTTCGAAAGCCGAAGGCCTCCAACAGTAGCCCCCTCGCAATATTAATTTGTTAAGATAATAAATTCAAATTGCGATATGGACGAAGGCCCTAAGCCGAAGGTTCGAAAAAACACCTTCCCTTTGCTAGAATAGCAACAGCCACTGACAAGCGGGCCCTCCAGCGCACAATACACCAGTCGTATAAATAAGAGCGCACCACTAGCTCATTTGGCACGCTTTCTTGCCATCTGCCTTGCCTGCTCAAACAGCTCTTTGCTTAGACACACTTGACCAAATTTTTTAAATTTTGAAGCTTCGGTTTGAGAGCACTTTTCTCAGCTGTTTCGAAGATGTCTGAGGATAAGAAGGCTACCGCTGAAACGAAGCTGAGCCTTTCTGAAGAGATGAATCTCCCTTTATTGAATCGATAGCGAGGACAAATGCGGAGAAGATTGCTAGGGAGACTCTGAAAGGTTTGTCTGAAGATACCAGTGACAGTGACAACTATGATGTGGAGAGCGGCGGGGAAGACTCCGAAGATCGACCCTGGAGACCAAGCCATGCAGTTTTTGGAAAATCAATTATTAAACAAAGCCATCTTAACAACATGAGGGGGAAATACTTTCGGGATATGTCTGTTGTGAGGGCTGACGATGGAGAAAAAATTTGTCCTACCCCAGAGGGGAATGAAGTCGTGATCTTTCGGAGCTTTTTGAAGGCTGGGCTTCGGCTTCCTCTTAGTAGCTTCGTAGTCGAGGTTTTGAAGATATTTCAGATCTACCTTCACCAGATTACCAGCCGAAGCTATTGTAAGAATGGGAATCTTCGTGTGGGCTTTAAGGAGTCAGGGCTTGGAGCCAAATGCAAAAAGTTTCTGCAGCATGCATGAATTGTTGTACGAGACGAAGCCCTAGGGGTAAGGAACAATATCACAATAATTTTGGTTGCTATAGCTTCATTGCTCGTTCTGGCTCAAGCTCGCCAGTACCGACTTTTCGGAAGAGATGGCCCGGAGACTGGACAAAAGAGTGGTTTTATGTAAAGAATAATTTAAAGGAACGAGAAGACATCAAAGATATAATCATGTGCCCTATCTGGCAACGCTTCGGGCTCCGTAAACCGAAGGTAGAAATTGACGAATCGGCCGAAGAATGCCGGAAGGCTTTCGGCTTAGTCTGCTCTTTCATTGGGACAAGGGATTTAGTTCAAGAGCACGTGGCCTACAGGATATGGCCGCTGCTAGCCAACTGGGAGATGCCAAAAGAGTCCATCAGCAATCCCCACGAAGGTGGTCTAATTCGGCTGAAATATACCTTCAGATTCAGAGACCAGTTTATTGAGCCAGACGACGACTGGCTGAAAAGCGTCGAAGCTACAAGTGATGATCTGCTTGGGCTGTATTCTAGAGCAGAAGACAACGCATTATCTGCGGCCTTCGGGAACCGTCAAAAGAAGAGGTTGAACAGAGTTTTTGATGCCATCGGGTTCATGTATCCCGACTATCGTTACCCGCCCCGGGGACAAAAAAGGAAAAGTGAAGATTCCGAGAAAGATGATGTTCTTGCGCCGAAGAGGAAAAGAGTGAAAATCCTTGCTCACCGACCGCGCTATATTGAACCGGCCGAAGTGCCTGATTTTGGTGGTGAGACCTCTTCGGCTACTAAAGCAAAAAACTTATACCTGCGCAGAAAGCTGAAGAGCTATCTGCAACACCGAAATCTAAAAGAACTGAAGAGTCGAAAGCTGAAGGGACAAAAATACCAGAGATTTTAAGCCCTTCGGCAGAAGTTGGAGTGCCACAAGTTCCGAAGGGTCCAGCTGTGACCCCCCGAAAGGAAAAGGATGGTTAATGTTTTGGATGTACTGGAGACAATAAAGTCTTCAAGCTCTACAACGAAAAAAGTTGCCGAAGCTCAAAAAGCACAAATTGAAACAACAGCCTCTGGAGGCGAAACTACAAAGCACGAGGCTGAAATCAAAACTGGACCTTCAGAGTCTGCCAAAGAAAAATCCTTGGAAACCGAAGGAGAAAGTAGAAAGGAGACTTTAAAACAAATTCTGTCGGAAAAAACTATTTCTTCAATTCCCGAAGCATTCTCCAAATTGCCTGATTATATTGTGCGACATGCTTCGGGCAAAATACTATCTGAAGGAGAAAAACGAGAAGCCCATCACTATGCGCAGAGATTAAAATATCCTGAAAGGGGCAGTTGATATTCAATGGTAGCGGAGAAGAGGACTTCTTGTATTGTCTCCCAGACAGCAAGGAGATCTCTGTCTGCCGGGAGATGGCAAGAAGCTTCGGATTCCCCACCCTGGAAGATGGGCTTTCAGTTTCGTGAAAAGATGAATTGGCCGACAGCTTAGCATATAACAGCTTAAAGGTGAGAAACTAAACTTTTTTTGTGGTTAAAAATTTGTGTGCTTATTTCTTAATATCACATTCCTTTTGCAGGGCCTTATTCTTAGCAACGCCCTAAGAGCGCAGAAAAACGCTGAAGACGAGGGATGCACCATGGCATTGAATAACCTTCGTTCCGAGGTGATTGAGCTAAGGAACGAAGGTCTTGAGAAAGACAAAATTTTACATTCATTGCTTAACAAAATAAAAGAGGACGAAGCTGCTTCCAAGGCTCAAGCTGAAGCCTAGAAGTGCAAAATTGAAAATCTTCAGAAACAGCTGGCTGAGGCAAACCTAAGGTGTGCAACTGCCGAAGCTAACCGTGAAGTCAACGACTACTGGAAGAATCATTGTGAGAAAAAAACTGTAGAGCTTCGGTCTTCAAAAGAAAAATGTTATGAAAAATCCATGAAATGTGTGGAAACAATTAAGAGTAGCTTCACGAGCGCCGGCGCATTTTTGAATGAAAGCAACTTCGTACTGGGAGATCCCGAAGGTCCAATCGACTGGATCAACAGCGAGGCCGAGGCTTTTGAAGAAATTTTGAGCGGCTGTGGGGACATATGCGCCTTCTCGAGTGCTAGGGGGATAGCCACTATTTTGGAGAGAAGAGGCTGCGATCATGTGAAATCCTTGGCGCAAACGAGGCCGCCTTAACTACTGAAGATGTAAAAGACCCCTCGGCCGAAGCAAGCTTGGTTGGTGGAAAATTTTTCACCGACATCTGGGAAAATGGCGGTCGGAAGATGGCTCAAGAAATCATAAGGAGAAGTGAAAAAGGTATTCACGATGCCAGAAAAGTGGCAGAGGCTGCTGAGAAAAGTGCGGATCTCGAGAGGCAAATAGGTATTGACTACTAACTTTTTGACTTTATGTTGTAATTTTATAACTTCGGACTTATTTACACTTTGCAATACAGCCTTACAAACTCCTCCCCCAGAGCCCGCCGAGCCATTGGCGGACCCCAAAGCAAAGGGGGATGACGAGATTAGAAAAATGGCCGAAGCTATTATGGATAAAGTTGTTGATCAACTACTAAACGAAGCTACAGAAGTAGTTTTACGAGAAGATTAGCTTTTATTGTAAAGCCATTTGGAATGTAATATTTGCTAGACAATATGTATAATATTTTGTAATTTTGAATGTAATATATAAGCTGTTTATGATTCAACTCTTTACGATGCATGAAACTTTACGTACATACCGTTTTTGAGCCTTCGGCAAAAAAACACCTTCCCTTCTTTTCATGCTTCATAAAGAATATCCATATTCCGTGAAAATATTACGGTTTTCGGAAAACATCTATGCCTTGTGAACAATAGATCTCCTTTTCATATCAAAGTGACGAAGCTGTATTTCTTAAAAACCTATTTTGTGCCTTGGCACTTCTTCGAAACGATCTCCGAAGCTCAATAATGTAGGTCAACATTGTGTACCTTTCCAAAGATCCATATTGCACCCCCTTCTTGTGCTATTGATGCAATATGATGTATGATGCTATGCTATGCACGTGATGTAATGATGAAATGATATGCAAAGTGAAATTCGCGTCGAAGGCTTACACACATTCCCCAGTGGAACACACAATCTTTTGGTCATTTTTCGGTAAATCAGCGTTGACTTTTTGCTGTAAGCCTCCCTTAGGAGCTTCTTCGCCTTCTATTTCGGCGATATCAGCGTTTATTTTTCGCTGTAAGCCTCACTTAGGAGCTTCTTCGCCTTCTATTTCGATGGTATCAGCGTTTATTTTTCGCTGTAAGCCTCCCTTAGGAGCTTCTTCGCCTTCTATTTCGGCGGTATCAACGTTTATTTTTCGCTGTAAGCTTTGCATTCCCTTTGGAACGACTTTTGAGCAGAAAACTTACGCTGCGTTCCCTTTAGAACGACTTTTGTTGCTTCAACAATAATTTGTAATGCATTCCTTCATCAAAACCTTTAGAACTTCGTCAATGTTTGAAGAAGATATATTCATCATAATAATGACAAAGCTATTATAGGAAATTGAAAACAACAAAACAAATGAATTTTCAATGCTTGTTCTTTATTGAAAGGGTGAATGATGACAAATGTAAAGGCTGTTTCTGAGGTAGGATATATCTTAGTAGATGTGCTTTGATTCTAGCACAATACTATTGACTGTGCGAGCTTCGGACTGCTCCTTGAAGTCTCTCTGCTGGTGACTGTGCTGGCTCCCTTCTGGCTGCTGGCCTTGGGGATAAGCGGGTTGCATTGGTGGTGGAGGTGGAAGCTGTTGCCAAGATGCCTGAGGTTGGCTTGCCGAAGCAACAGAAGCTGCAGGATGGTTGCCCACATATTATGGAATGTATGGTGAGTGGTACGAAGCAGCATGCATAACTTGCTTCGGCTGACTCTGTTGGGCTGTAGCTTCTGCTATCTCCTTCTGTTTTTGAATGGTGACATGGCACATCCTGGTGGTATGGCCCTTGTCCTCTCCACAGAATAGGCAGTAAATTTTCCTAGGTTGATTCCCAAACCTTCCTCCGAAGCCCCTAGCACCTCTGCCCCTTGGAGCTGGGGGCCGAGGATAGCTCTGTTGCTGCCCCGAAGCCTGAGAGGAATGCTGCGGCCCTTGTTGCTGACTTCCCCTATTGTCATTCTGAGTAGAATGGATAGACCTAACGTGCCTAGGGTGGACTCTCCCTCCAAAGCCCCTAGTCATTTCGGAGAACCTATAAGCTTCCTCCATCCTTTGCCGAAAGTCACTATCTACTCTGATATATTCGTCCATCTTCTGAAGTAGCTTCTCCAGGGTCTGAGGGGGTTTCCTGGCGAAGTATTGGGCTGTAGGTCCTGGCCGAAGCCCCTTAATCATGGCCTCAACAACAATCTCATTAGGCACTGTTGGCGCCTGTGCCCTTAGTCGTAAAAACCTTCGGACATACGCCTGAAGGTATTCTTCATGATCCTGAGTGCACTGGAACAAAGCTTGAGCAGTGACCGGTTTTGTCTAAAACCCTTGAAAGCTGGTAATAAGCATATCCTTTAGCTTTTGCCACGATGTGATTGTTCCTGGCCGAAGAGAAGAGTACCAGGTCTGGGCAACATTTTTGACTGTCATGACGAAGGATTTCGCCATGACTGCAGTGTTGCCACCATATGAAGATATGGTTGCTTCGTAGCTCATCAGAAATTGCTTCGGGTCTGAGTGTCCATCATACATTGGGAGCTGGGGTGGTTTGTAAGATGGGGGCCAAGGTGTAGCCTGCAATTCAGCTGACAGAGGAGAAGCATCGTCAAAAGCAAAATTTCCATGATGGAAATCATCATACCAGTCATCCTCATTGACGAAGCCCTCTTGGTGAAGCTCTCTGTACTGGGGCCTCCGGTTCTGTTCATCTTGCGTGAGATGACAAACCTCTTCAGAGGCTTCGTCTATCTGCCTTTGCAGGTCAGCTAGCTGAGCCATCTTTTCTTTCTTCCTTTGCACTTGTTGATGCAGCATCTCCATATTCCTGATTTCTTGGTCCAAATCGTCCTCCTGAAGCGTTGGACGGGTGGCCTTCCTCTTCTGGCTTCGGGCTTCCCGAAGGGAAAGAGTCTCCTGGTTCGGGTCCAGTGGCTGCAGAGCAGCAGCTCCTATTGCTGAAGCTTTCTTTGGCGGCATGACGAAGGTCGATGTTTGCTAAATGGTGGTCAAAAAAGGGTTCACCGGAGGTGGGTGCCAATGTTGGGGACTTGTTCTCAAATGCTATGAATTAAGAACAAGGCAACACGGAAATCGTCAAACGTTAAAGCCCTTCGTCCTCCGAAACATTATTTCCCTTAGGATATAATGAGTTTCGGACGAAGGTTATGAAGGATGCACCTTCGTTAGTATAACAAATAATGAAAAAAGGGGGTTCATATAAAGTATGAGAAATGACATAAATACTTAAATATCATCATAAGCTCATATCAATTTTTATTATTATAAAGATGACAACAAATTACAGATGTACCTTCGGTTTGAAGGAAAGCAAAAGTACAAGCGTGACACAAAAGTGAATGCTCAGTTCGCGTGAACAGTACGTGAGTACTGTTCACCTATTTATAGGCATGGGTCGCAGCCCATATAAAATTACATCCAGGTCCTTTGCTTTTGATAATAACTCTATAGTAATCCATCGAGGTCTAGATTGTCTTTTCCTCTTTAAGTCGGTTCCCTCTTTTCTACCATCATGCCAAAGCTTCCTTGCGCACAGCTTCGGCTCTGTTCCGTCATTCGTTCTCTTTGTGTTTCTTCATACAGCAATTTTGACTTATCCGAAGGGTTCATTTCCGAAGGTACCTGTTCATGTATTATACTCCAAAAAACATTGTTAAATCTTGTTTTTGAGGACCTTCGAAAGCCGAAGGCCCCCAACAGGGATGCCCTTGGCTGACTAATTAGGAAAACTAGTGGAAGACTACCTTACTCGAAAGGGGCAAGGGCTGTAGAGGAGATGCGTATAGGGAGGTTCTCGGGTCGATCATGCTGTGATGGCTTTTCGGACGAGAAATTCCTATATTGCCCTTCTCAGAAATCGTAGCGGGTTTTCTGTAGCTAGTTGAACTTTGTAAAGGCCTCGTAGTGGTACTCTGCCTCATCTCCTCAGCAGAGATGAAAGGGAAGTCGCGATCCCTTGGCAAATGGGTAACACGACTTGTGGGTAAAGATGCGCAACCTTTGTAGAGTGTAAAACTGGTATATCAGCCATGCTTACGGTCATGAGCAGCTCGGACCCTCACATGGGTAATTTATGGAACTAAACTTAATTTGTCATTTGCATTGCATTGTGGGTGTTGTTATTAATTTGATCTCTCATTTAATTGGGTTGGTATCTACTTATACTTAGTAACTATTGTGGGTCTTCTTCTCCGCTGAAGGTCCTCAGAGCAAAAACACCTTCGGCAAGATAATAAAAAAGCTTGCCGAAGTTACCTTCAGCCTCGACTCAGCTCTTGGAGACGAAGCTCAATAGCTTTTGACGACAGTGCAAGATGCCGAAGGTCAATAGCTTTGGCCTGGACCAAGCAAAGAAGGAAAAAGGACTAGATAGTCCTTGTTAGTCTTAATTATTTGTAAACAAATGTTTAAGGGCATGAATGTAATTTTACCGAAGCTGTGTCCCGTGCCTATAAATAGATGAACAATACTCCCGTACTGTTCACGCTGGATTGTAATCGCTCTCGCGTCACTCCATTTCTTCTACCTTTTGGCAAGCCGAACGTACCATTGTAATATGAATATTGCTAATGCTTATTCATATTTGTTGAAGTTAATAATAAATAAATCATTGATATATGACAATTACTTATCTTCATTCCTCTATGTTCCTTTACTCTTTTATTTTTATTCACGTTTTTATGATAAAATGATGAAGGTGTGTCCTTCATGACCTTCGTCTGAAGATCATTAAATCCAAGAGGAAATAATGCTTCGAAGGATGAAGGTCTTTGACCATTAACAATTGTGTTGCCTTGTTCTTGATTTATAGCATTGAGAACAAGTGACCAACATTGGTGCCCACCTCCGGTGAACTCTCTTCCATAACTGTAACAATGGCTTCGCAAAGCAACCAAGCTGTGGCATCTTCGGCTACGAAGCTAGTGCTCCCAATCACAGGTGGCTCGAGTTCTGAACTAGCCAACAAGAAAAAGAAGAGGGAAGCACAGAGAAGGGTACATCATGTTGGAGTGCAAGGACCCTTCATCAAGTCCAAGTGGTCTCATATTCCAATCACCTTCTCCCAGGAAGACTTTCAGCTTAAAGATTATCCTCACAACGATGCTATGGTCATATCTTGTGTCATGAAGGGATTTTTGGTCCACAATGTCTTAGTGGACATAGGACAGTGTGGCGGATATCATTTTTGCAAAGGCTTTCAGGCAAATGCAAGAGCCTGATGACAAGATACATGATGCAACACACCCTCTTTGTGGTTTCGAAGGGAGACAGATCATGACACTTGGCAAGATAACAATGTCGGTTACCTTCGGCTATGTTAACAACACAAGGACAGAGCAAGTTATCTTTGATATTGTTGATATGGAGTACCCATACAATGCAATCATTGGTCGAGGGACGCTCAATGCCTTCGAAGCAATACTCCACCCAGCATACCTCTGCATGAAGATACCTTCGGAATAAGGGCCCATTGCTGTACATGGGAGTCAAGAAGCTGCTAGGAGAGCCGAAGGAAGTTGGATAGATTCGAAGGCTATTCATAATATAGATGAAGCCAAAGCTTATCAGCAGTACAAGCATAAAAGAGAAAAGGCTGCTTCGGCAGATCAACCAAAGCCTATGCTTTTGTGTGAAGACATAGCCGAGCAAAAAGTGCTGCTGGGATCTCAATTATCTGATGAACAAGAAAAGACCTTGCTAAGATTTTTATTTAATAACAAAGATGTTTTTGCTTGGACAACCAAAGACCTTTGTGGTGTCAATAGGGACATCATTGAACACTCACTCAATGTAGACCTGTCTTTCAGACCAAGAAAGTAGAGACTTCGAAAAATGTCCGATGATAAAGCCGAAGGTGCACGAAATGAAGTAAAAAGACTTCTAAGTGTCGACTTTATTAGAGAAGTAACATACCCAGAGTGGCTAGCCAACACCGTTATGGTGAAGAAAGCTAACGGAAAATTGTGAATGTGTATTGATTTTATAGATCTCAACAAGGCATGTCCGAAGGATGAATTCCCATTGCCAAGAATAGACTCCCTAGTGGATGCATCAGCAACTTCAGAACTTATGAGTTTATTGGATTGCTACTCGGGCTATCATCAAATCTGGATGAAAAAGGACGATGAGCTGAAGGCAAGCTTCATAACTCCTAGTGACACCTATTGTTATCTTTGGATGCCTGAGGGGCTCAAGAATGCTGGAGGAAGCTTCAACAGAATGACTGCCAAAGTTCTTCACTCCCAAATTGGTAGAAATGTGCTAACATACGTCGAAGATATCATAGTAAAAAGCACAAAACAAGAGAACCATGTTGCTGATTTGCAAGAGATATTTGCCAATTTTAGACAAGCTGGTCTTAATTTAAATCCAAAAAATGTGTCTTCTGAGTGAAGAAGGGCAAGTTTCTTGGCTGCCTGGTATCGACAAAAGGTATTGAAGCTAACCCAAGCAAAATCGAAGCTATCCTTCGGATGGAGCCGCCAAATTCAAAGAAGGGGCTCAAAGGTTAGCAGGAAGGCTGGCATCGCTAAACAGATTCATTTCAAGATCAGCATAGAGGAATCTTCCTTTCTTTGAAATATTGAAATCAGCCGAAGTTTTCTAATGGGGTCCAGCCCAGCAGAAAGCCTTCGAGGGGCTAAAGCAGTACTTGATAGATCTAACAACCCTAACTCCACCTTCATCAGGGACCCCATTGATTCTACATGTGGCTGCTTCCCATGCTGCGGTTAGTGTGACACTTGTACAAGAGAAACAAGATGGCCAAATAAAAAAGCAAGCATCGATATACTTAGTCTCTGAAGTACTCGGCCCATCAAAGAAGAACTACACAGAATTGGAGAAGGTATTGTATGCTGTATTGATGGCCTCTAGAAAGCTTCGACACTACTTCCAAGCATATCACATAATAGTGCCTTCGTCACAACCCCTGAATGACATAATGAGGAACAGAGAAACTATAGGAAGGGTTGGAAAATGGGCCACAGAACTCAATGAATTTACCATTGATTATGTACACATGTCTTAGATTCAGTCTCAAGCGTTGGCATACTTCATTGCCGATTGGACACTAGGGGCTCAAGATGAAGAAAGAATAGATGATGCCGAAACATGAACGATATTTTATGATGGGTCTTGGGAACCTTCGGTGTAGGGGCAGCTGCCGTCCTAGTTGCACCATCCAAAGTCAGAACCTGTTATGCAGTAAGATTGGACTTCAGCTGCACAAATAATATTGGAAAGTACAAAGCCCTCCTCTTGGGGCTTTGAAAACTTAAGGCAATGGGTATAAGAAGGGCGATCCTTAAGACTGATTCACAAGTTATATCGGGTCATGTGGACAAAAGTAGCAAGCAAGAGACCCGAAGCTTGAAAAATATCTAGATGCAGTCCGAAGGTTGGAAGTGTGGCAGAACCGCCCGAATTATTCCAGCTTAAGTGCCCATGTCATGCCTTAAGGGTCGCAACGCACTTAAATCGGAATAATCTGTCAGTCCTTTAGATCTAGTCTGATAAAGCCACTTATCTAGGATCAAATACCACAAGCTCACTCGAAGGTGAGTCACAGAGGAAATATAATAAAACAGGAGACCACAAATTAAAGTACTGGAGTTATTACATAAATCGGAGTTTTTCAAGTACTAAAATAAGTTCATAAGATAAACTGCAGCGGATAATCGATATCGTCGAAAAGTGAGGAATAGGGCAAGGCCTAGCCCACTACTCCTCCTGCTCCTCTCCCGCTGGAGCAGCATCCCACTCGACCGTCCAACCCGATGGCAGGGTGGTAGGCCAAGTCACACCATCAACCATATCCTGAAGCGTACCTGCAAAAATTATGCTACAAGCAAGGCTAAGTATACTAATACTCAGCTAGACTTACCCGGTGTGAGGAAACTACTCCTCTACCTCTAGACCATGCAGCTGTTTGGCTGAGGGGTTTGGTTTGCTAAAAGCACTAGCTGTATCTAAGGTCAACTTTTAGTTTTCCCAATTCTAGTATCATTATTTTAGCTAAGTTTGCTCTTTCTAAGCATACATGGTAATAATCATTTAGTACAATCAACAAGTTATCTCATGTAAAACCTCATTTCACTTCTTACTCAATGTAGTACAAGGGGTCAAGCAGTCTCATTAGTTGCGAGAAGCAGACGATTCGAATCGAGTTTTAAACCTTGCAAGGTAAACCTAAACACACGACATGTAGGGGCACTCCATCCCCACACATGTCAACCGTCCCCATCGATTCTGCGTTCGTGGCCAGGCCTCACCGCCTTGGCATACAATGGTCCACTGACCCCGGCTGCCGCCGTGCAGTGACCGCACTTGTACCCACCATAGCTAGCATGGGAGACCCAGTCTCAGGTCGCGTGAGGGGTTAAGTCCGCGCCCAGCTTCACTCAGGTACTAGGTTTACCGGTTACCATATTTTCCGACATGTGTTTAGTACGTTCAAACGCTTGACTCAGGTATCCACACATTAATCCTTAATTCCTTTTTCTGTCTCATGGACAAGGCATCCTCCTTGGATCCAAGTCCATAGACCATCATAGATCCCGTTATCAAGATGAATACAATCAATTCCTGACCTCGCGTGAGTGCTAGAAAAATCACTCGACTTCTACCAAGATCGTAATTAGCAAAGCAGCTACTCGACCTAGCATACTAGTATCGATCTCAAAAAGGAATCCTGGGTTCATGCAACTAGAGGTTTCAAGCAACTCCTACACTTAAGTGCACAATACGAACCTACAAACATTAAGTGTAGTAAAGTAGCATATATAAACAGTTATGCATAAAACCGGGGCTTGCCTTCAATTGCTGGGGCTGTGGGGAGATCCTCGATGGCAGTCTCGGGAGCTTGTTCCTGGTCTTCCTCGTGGTCAGCTCCTTGCTCAGGGATGAACATGTACTCTCTGTCAGCGAGATTACAATCTAGTGAATGCAATGAGTAAGACATATGCATGGCATGATATGTAATTTAGCAATTAAGATTTGATGGGGGATGATCAATTTAATAAGGTAGGGCTTATTCTTACTACTGGAGATTTTTGTGGTATACTTAGCAACTTAGGGTCAAGTTGGTTACTAAATGGTTAACCCCTTTTTAGTGGTTCTACTGATTCCCTTCTTTATATCTTATGGATATCTTTAACAATTTTCTTAGCTGTCATGATGGGGTAATACTTATTAATCTTTTTAATCTCTTCTTCCCTATTTCTTTTATGCCTTTAAGGTGGGTTGAACTACAAGATAGCTTAATAAATTTCCAAAAATTCTGTCAAAATTATAGTGGCTTCTCCCTGGTGTATAATTCTCTGTCTCAAAATTTGGGGCTTAAAAAGTGAGGGGTTCTCCCTGTACAAAACTATCAAAAATTAGGGCAATGGGAGTGTTTGAACTACAACTTTCTTTTAACAGTGGGTTATTCTCTAAGACTTATTTTTGCTGGCATTTAGATGTTATAACATGACTTTGTACAAATTTTCAGCCATTAATTCTAAATGGTTATTTTACCATGATTTTCTAAAGTTTCTAGCCAAAGGGGTGCTTTCTACTACCACTATACTTGAAAAATACCAAACTATAGATTTCTAATTTTTCCTCTCTTCTTTGTGCAAGAGCAATCATTCTAAAATTTGGTAACTTTTTGCTTAAGGGAAAGGTGGTAGGAATTTCTTGAATTAAATGGCCTTTTTCATGAAGTAGTGGCAATGGGTATTATTTTGTAGTTTTGAATAGGTTTTGCATTTTTATCTGGTGGTTTATTCCATTAATAATCTGGTAAAAATTTATTTGCCCACTATTGCATACTTTTTGGCTTGCTTATGGTTTAATTGAAATATGGCTCAATATCAAGTTTATTTGTTCACCCCACTTAAAATGATGGGCTAGGGTGTTTATCATTTTTGTAGTGGTGTCCTAGTGGTTAGAAGTCTACTGAATTCTTCTTACCAGTTTTTAAATTGTTCTTATATTTTTAATAATGGTCTTTCTAGTTTGATTAGTGTCTAATAAAATATTTCACCTTGAATTTGTTCTAGACTAGGGTCCCTTTTATTTTTTCTAGGTTCTTTATTACTTAAGTAGAGTAGGAAAAATATTTGCATCCACTGTTCATTATTTTCTAGTACCTTTCTCATTTTCCTAAGTTTTGGGCAATTATGGCTTTTAATAGATAACCTTGCCTAGATCTTCAATACTGGGGTGCTTACTATTTTTAAACAGTGTCTACGTGGGGTTTGAACTTCTACAAATTTTCTCAAGTTCAGCACAGAAGCATAACTAATTTTCATCATTTTAATAAGGTTTGGTCAGTTTCCTTAATTAATTCCAAACTCTAAAATTTAAAACAGAAAGCACAGGGTTCGGTATTTTTATGTGATAGTTCATAATATTTTGAATCTAGTAAAATTGGTTTGGCTAAATTTGGTTGAATATTTCTCAAGATATTAATTTCCTAAGTTCTCTGTTGAATTTAAAAAGAATAAACAAAAATGGATAGAGGAAACAGGGTTTTGCACTGGGGTCCCTAGCGAAAGGTTTTAAGTGTATTACAGACAGGTCCTTGGTTCATTATTCATCTGAGTCCATGACTCTGCAGAAAACCCCCTAGGGTTTTGCGAAATCGAACCCGCGATCCTTCCCCTAATGGAATAGTGATCACAGCGGAAGAAAAGGGCGGAGGGGCTTACTGGCGGCGAGGTTGCTCCAGTGAGGGGTCGGGCGAGGTCCGAGGGTCTCTAGTGATCACGTCGATGTACGGATCGTCGGCGATGGTGGTCGGAGTAGGTCGGTCCACGCGCTCAGCGGGAGAGCTCGTCGGCGGCGAGGAATCCGGTCTAACCAGGGCGGTACAGTTCAATTAAACAGGTCAGGGAGCTTCACCAAAGGTCAAGGAAGACATGTGCGCGAGGAATTTGAGAATGGCTCACCGGATTGCTCGGTCTACGCGCGGCTATGGGCGACCGAAGTCCAGCGAGGGCGATCCTGGGTCTCCGGTGAGGCTCTGACGGGTCCAAGGACTTGGAAAGCTTCACAGGCTTCTAGCGAAGCTAACCGAGTGACTGCGTGTCTTGGAAGTGGCTGGAATGAGCTAGCCACGGTGGCCGAGGCTCGGGTGGCTTGGCGGGCGGTGGGGCGGCGTGCTCGAGGCGAAGTCCGGTGAACTTTGGCTCGGGCAGGACTGAGAGCGTGCGGGGAGGTATGGCCGAGGCCTTGGGCTGCTTTATAGGCACGGCGCGGTGCACAGGCGGTCGTGGACCGGCAAGCGCGCGCGGGCGTGTGCTGCTGGTCGCGGGTGCGCGAACTAGCGTGAACTGAGCATGTTAGCCAAGGTCGAACATGTGGAACTATTGCTTCTGCCCGAGTTCTAACGCCGATTGGGCGCAAATCTTCGCGAATTTGGGCAAGATCGCTGTGAAGGATTTGTTCCCCTGACTATGCTTTATCGTTTGTGTGTGGATGTTGCGTGGTTTTAGGCTAGGGACAGAGAGTTGTAGCGTCACCAAGTTGCCAGTGTCAGACAGCCTATTCCCAAGAACAAACTGTGCCAAAATCATGTCAAACGGTTTTTGTTTGAGTTCAAATTTTAATAGAGCATGCTCAAGGAAATTTGGCGCCACTTTGATATTTGGACTTTTTGGTTTCGAGTTTTGGAAAACAAGGAACACATTTGAACTTGAAAAAGGGTTCTGAAATTCAGAATTCTGAATTTGCCCATAGGGCCTTGGTTCAAGAGCTGATTTGGAGATTTTGGAAAAACCAAATGGCCAAACTTTTTTACTATATTTTGTTGGTCATTTAGTGCATTAAAACTTTGTTATTTGGTTCATATCAAAATATTTTATTTTTCCTAAGTCTTTTCCCAATTTCCTTTTTGTGTGCTTAAGTGGCCTACTTAGGATTAATTAGGGTTTGTGAGTTCTTCTTACCTTGAGGTGCATGGCATGATTAAGGGGAGTTTCTTAAAATGAAAAAGACTTACTTAAATCTTGGCTATCAATTTATGATGTTCATTCCTCTATTTGGTTCACATGTTATAAAGGTTTTGAGTCAGCCCTAAGGAGAAACCCTAGGTGACACTGGGGCGTCACAGCCTTCCCCCCTTAGGCTTTGTTCGGTTAATCCCGTTACCCATGGATTGGATGGGATTAGAAAAAATTAAGAAGTTTAACTTGCTCGGGATTTAAACCCACCCAATCCCACTCAATCCACATGGATTGAAAGCTAACCGAACAAGCCCTTAAGGGAATCTCGTCCCGAGATTCGGGTCGGAGTCCTCCCGTGAAGTGAGGGTTAAGGCTTGCTTGAAGTGGGTGCTTTATTTATTAAGGCAAACTGCTCTTCGAATGTCATCATCTTTGTAACTTCAGAAGGAAGTCCTTTAAATTTTAGTCTTATAATTAACTCTTTCTATATTAAGATTATTTTTCTTATGTTTTGATTCAAAGGGCAGGGGAAGGGTTGGGCATGGTTACATACCAATTTCCTTAGGTAGACAATCGGGGAAGTTGGAACGCAGAAATTCCTCAGTCTCCCAAGTAGCCTCTTCTTCTGAGTGATTACTCCATTGGATCTTATACATCTTGATCGATTTAGCCCGAGTTGATCTTTCTTTGCAATCCAGAACCTCGGAAGGGTACTCTTGGTACGATAGATCTGGCTCTATCTCCATTTCGGGTTCTACTATGATCTTGGTCGGCAATCGAACACACTTCTTTAGTTGGGATACATGGAATACATTGTGGATGGCAGACATTTTTGGAGTTAACTTCAATTTGTATGCCACGGGTCCACATGCTTCTATGATCTCATAAGGTCCAATGTAACGAGGGGCTAACTTGCCTTTAATCCTAAACCTCTGCACTCCCTTGGTGGGTGATACCTTCAAATATACGAAATCTCCCACCTCTAACTGGAGAGGTTTCCTTCTCTTATCATGGTAACTCTTCTGCCTAGCCTTAGCAGCTTCTAGGTTCTTCCTGATTAGTTTGACCTTCCTTTCGGCTTCAGTCACTAAGTCAGGTCCGAAAACTTTTCTTTCTCCAGGCTGAGACCAATTGAGGGGTGTTCGACACCTTCTTCCATATAGGGCTTCGAAAGGTGCCATCTTTAGGCTGGATTGATAACTGTTGTTATAAGCAAACTCTGCCAAAGAGAGGTGCTTATCCAAGTTCTTGCCACAATCGATCGCACAAGCCCTTAGCATATCTTCAAGAATTTGATTTACCCTCTCGGTCTGACCATCAGTCTGGGGGTGGTAAGCTGAACTTCTGATTAGCTTGGTTCCCAAAGACTCTTGCAGTTGTTCCCAAAATCTGGCAACAAATTAGGCTCCTCTGTCAGAGTCAATGGTCCAGGGCAATCCGTGCAAACAAACGATTCGGTCAATGTACAACTCTGCATACTTCTGAGCCTTATCAGTGGTGTGCACTAGGAGAGAATGTGCCACTTTCGTCAATCGGTCCACAATAACCCAAATTGAATCATGATGATGAGAGGTGTTGGGCAGACCCACAATAAAATCCATGCTAATGTCATCCCATTTCCATGAAGGTATAGATAGGGGTTGCAAAGCTCCAGCTGATTTCAAGTGGCTTGCCTTTATCCTCTAACATGTGTCACATTCTGATACATATTGGGCTATCTCCCTCTTCATTCTGGTCCACCAATACAAGGGCTTTAGATCATGGTACATTTTGGTACTTCCTGGATGCATGGAGAATTTGGAGAGATGGGCCTCATCCAAGATTTTCTTCTTGAGATCCTTATTTTTAGGAACCACCAAACTGCTTTCAAACCACAATACACCCTTTTCATCTTGGCGGAAACATTTATATTTTTCTGTCTTCTGACGGAGGTTCTCTTTAATGATTTGCACTCCCTTGTAACTGAGTTGGGCCATGATGATCTGGTCTTGCAAAGTTGGCTCAACAAAAATGTGAGACAAAGCACCAGAAGGAATCACTTCAATCTTCATTTTGCTCAACTCATCACACAAGGTGTTAATGCGAGAATCCACCATAACACAGTTGCATTGCAATTTCTGACTCAAGGCATCTGCCACCACATTGGCCTTCCCAGGGTGATAATGTACCTCCAGGTCGTAGTCCTTGATCAGCTCTAGCCATCTTCTCTGCCTCATGTTGAGATCAGCCTAAGTAAAGATGTACTTATGGCTCTTATGATCTGTGAAGTTGTTGTAATGGGTTCCCATCAAATAGTGTCTCCACATTTTCAATGCATGGACCATGGATGCTAACTCCAAGTCATGAGTGGGATAATTTTGCTCATGAGGCCTGAGTGCTCTTAATGCGTAAGAAATGACTCGGTTGTCTTGCATCAAGACACAACCCAGTCCAGTGCCAGAGGCATCATAGTACACATCAAATGGCTTGCTGTTGTCGGGTTGCGCCGACACCGGTGCTGTGGTCAGATGTTGCCTCAATGCATGGAAGGCATCTTCGCGCTTCTGACCCCAAACAAACTTGGCTTCTTTCTTCAACAGTTCAGTTATGGGCTTCGCAATTCGAGAGAAATCTAGAATGAATCTTTGATAATAACCAGCCAATCCTAGAAAACTTCGAATCTGACAGACAGTCGTTGGCGGCTTCCAGTTCATCACCTCCTGCACCTTATCAGGATCAACAGCTATACTTGCCTGAGAGATAGTGTGACCCAAGAATTTGATTTCCTTTAGCCAAAAATCACACATTGACAATTTGGCATAAATACGGTGCTCTCGCAGACGTTGAAGTACTACATGCTAATGACCGGCATGCTCTTCTTTGTTTAGAGTACACCAAGATATCATCGATGAAAACCACTACGAATTTGTCCAATTCAGGCATGAAAACAGAATTCATCAGATACATGAAGTATGCTGGTGCATTAGTCAGCCCAAATGACATCACCAAAAATTCATATAGCCCATATCTGGTTGAAAAGGCAGTCTTCGGAATATCACTTGCTCGTATCTTGATCTGATGATAGCAGGAGCGAAGGTCTATCTTGGAAAACACTTTGGCTCTGACCAATTGATCGAAAATAACATCAATACAAGGCAAAGGATTCTTGTTCTTGATAGTCATCGCATTAAGTGGGCGATAATCTATGCATAGCCTCAAGCTTTCATCTTTCTTCTTCACAAACAAGGCTAGACATCCCCAAGGCGAAGTACTTAGGTGGATAAAACCTTTGTCTAGCAACTCTTGCAATTGCTTCTTCAATTCTACCAACTCAGCGGGTGGCATCCGGTAAGGCCTCTTAGAAATAGGTGTTGTTCCCGGTTGCAACTCGATGGCGTATTCAATATCTCGGTCTGGTGGCATTCCTGGTAATTCATCCGAAAAAACATCCACATAATCACAGACCGCTGGAATCTTCTTCAGGGGTAACTCCGTCATAGCAAAAGCACATGACTTAGTAGAATCTTGACTGGCAGAAACAAGGTGAAACTCCCACAGATTGGGGAATTGATTTCGACGATGCGGCTGGCTACATCGAGCACTACTTGGTGTCTGGTCATCCAATTGGCTCCCAGAATAATATCCACATTCTCCAAACCCAAAACAAGGAGGGTGGTCTTGATAATGTGGCTTCCCAATTGAATATGCACACTTTGGTTTAATTGGTTGGTTGCAATTTTACCCCTAGGTGTGGCTATCATGAATGGCCCTTTTGCACGATAGAAAGGCAGTTGACATTTAGCACTGAACTTTTGGCTAATGAAACTATGAGATGCACCAGAATCAAACAGAATTAATGCAGGTTGATTATAAACTGAAAAGATACCAGTCATGATGGGGGCTCCCTCAGGTAACTCCTCCAGAGTAGTGAAGTTGAGCTTCCCTTGCCTGACTTGCACCTTCTGCTTTCTTCCCTTGTCTTGATTTGGTGCTGGCATCTGTGTCGGTGTTTTGGGTCCGACCGCACACTCGGGGTTGCCCCTCAAGGTGTTTTTAGGAGTAGGATGGTGTCGTCGACTGTAGCAAAAAGGTTCGTGCTAGATGCACGAGGGACAATAGACAATGTTTACAGGTTCGGGCCGCTTAGAGATGCGTAACACCCTACGTCCTGGCGGAGATGCTTCGTGTTATGTGTTACAAGGTGGTTCTCTAGAGCGAGAACGTGGGGAGTTTAGGTAGATGGCTGGGTAGTGTGTTCGATTGTTCTGAAGGGGTGCCCCTTGGGCCTTATATATTCGACCGTGGGGCAATACATGCGGGTATGATAACAACGTGCACCTAAAAGATAGTGAACTGTTTGAGTCTATCTTCCTATGATTTAGCCGACCTATCCTCACCTGGCTCTGCTGCATGGTGCTCCAGCACGGGAAAGTCGGATCTTCTGTTGTGGTTTCTCGCTCAACGTTGTGGGGCCATCTGGACTTGCGTCGACCCGGATTTACGTCGGTCTGCTTTGCTGATTGTCCCCCCTCCAGGCCCATGAAGGAATGACCTTACGCTTTGTTGGGCCCTTGGGCCTTTCGTGAGGTCTTTTACCCTTCCAGTGGACCCGGGGGATATCTGTCCCCCACAAGCCCCCAATCTTTGGGTTGATTTTGAGATAATCGGCCCAAAGATCCTAGGCCCAACTTGCAGGTTTTGTTTACGACAAGAAATGCTTCTCGGGCAATCTGGTGAAAATGATTTCTTACTGTCTTCTTCTGCTTTGCTTCACTCGAAATCTGCAGTTTTGCCTCACACTTGTGCCTTAGAGGTCGGCTTCTCATTTTGTAGGACCTTGAATTTCATGGGGTGCACCGGAGGTGCACCTAATGGGTGTAGCCCCCGAGCTTCGAGTAGATTTTAGAAGATAATCTACTCAAAGGTCTTCATCAGAAATTATTTTTATTCTCTTCTCGTGCTCAGGTTGAGGGCCAGCCTTGTCTTTTAATCTTGTCTTATGCCTTAGAAGTCGGCACTATCTTGGCTTGAAGTGGTGATCCATGGGGTGCACCGAAGGTGCACCCAATGGGTGTAGCCCCCGAGCTTTGAGTGGATTTTTGAAAACAATCCTCTCAAAGGTCTTTACCTCATGCCCTTTTATTGAGAGTCATACTTTCTCTTCTTTTTTTGGATGCCTTAGAAGTCGGCATTATGTCATCCATATTATGCTTTAGAGGTCAGCATTATGTCATCCATATTATGCATCCGAGGTCAGCATGTATTTTGTCTTTTGCAGCCGAGTTCGTGATCTACCCATATCTTGCTAAGTGGTGCAATTTATTTGCCCTGTGACTGATTGGACATTTGATGGACGTTCCCTGGCTAGTCTTCACGTCGCTTCCATCGGTCAGATTTTGTACTTCACCGGCTATATTTGGCTTTCCTCTGATCCTTACTGATATCTCATTTTTGTCTTGAGGTGTTCATTGCACGCCCTGCATGGATGTGACATTTTTTTTGAAAAATATACTGATAATTCCTGGGCGTCCCCCCCAATGGGTGTGGGTAAGAGACGACTTGGTACGCTGAGTGTTTTAGCCGGCTGCTTCTGAGTAGTAAGGTGATGTGATGGCGGGTGTAATCATATCTTCTGTGTGGTTGACTGGAGTCCCAATGGGTGTTGCATTGCGTGAAACGGCGTCAGCCGCGCGTCTTCAGACGAGTTGAAGTGTGTATTGAATGCTTCGCGACTATTCAGTGACCGTGGTTGGAGGTGAGCGGTTGCCTTCTTCTCCTATAAATAGTACCTTTGCCTCTCTGGTTTTTTCACATCTCTTGCTGTTCTCCACTGCTTGCTTTCTTCTTCTCCCTGCATTTCCACCATGGGCAAGAAACGCAAGCGCGAGCCGACTCCTCCGTCTGAAGACTTTGGTGACTCGGAATACTCACAGGAGGAGTTCTCCTCTGAGTCCGAGGGGTCTCCGGCTCCCATCCCTCTGCGTGAGTCATCTGACGATTCAGACGACTCCCAGGGGCTCGCGGCGGAGGTCTGGACTTACATCCGGGCCGTCGAGCGCTCTGGGCTCGCGGGCTCGGATGAGTCGGAGTACTCCTCGGACGAGGAGGACGGCGGCGGCGGCGAGGGCGACGACGACGACGATGACGACGACGACGGAGGCGATGGCGGCGACGATGACGGTGACGACGACGACGGCATCAGGGGTGGCAACGGCAGCAGCAGGGGCGGCAGCGGCGGCAGCAGGGGCGGCAACAAGGCAGTGGCTAAATGCACTGGTTTTTAAATATTAGTATAGATTAGAAGTAGTATAGTAAAATAATGTAGTAGTATTAGTAATGTAAAGTAGTATAGTGTAGCGTAGTAGTAGTAGTAGTAGTAGTAGTAGTAGTAGTAGTAGTAGTAGTAGTAGTAGTAGTAGTAGTAGTAGTAGTAGTAGTAGTAGTAGTAGCAGCAGCAGTAGCAGTAGCAGCAGCGGTAGTAGTAGTAGTATCAATAGGGAAGTTATCAACTCATAATGAGTTGATTTGTAAGTATGAAAACTTCCCTTAATGAAGAATAGTTTCGTCCCCTCTATGCAGATCATCTTGCTGTTGTGTTTGTGGCGTAACTTAGAGTTTTTGAGTCCTTCCTCCGCCTGCCTTATTTATGAAGTTGACTCCTTTGGGATAGTAACTAAATAACTAGGGCATCACACCGACGTTTTGTGATGGCCGAGCTATTATTGTCAACATTTGCGCTTTTAAAATAGCGTCCGAGTGATTACGAAACTGTATCAGCGACGGAATGACTGAAGGCCGCGTCGGCGTTTTAGAGGTAACTGCCGAGTGACTAAGGACATCGTTGGCACTTTAGAGATAGCTGCCGAGCGACTAAAGACATCATCGGTGATTTAGAGATAGCTGCTGAGCGACTGGTGATAACGTCAGCGTCTTAGAAATGACAGCCGAGTTAAAACGGGCCATGTCGGCCACTTTTGAGGATAATAGCCGAGTGATGATGTGGCACACCGGGGTTTTAGAGGTAACCGCCGGGTGACGACGTGGCACACCGGTGTTTTAGAAGTAACCGCCGGGTGCTGACTGGGCGCTTTTGGAGACGGTATCCAGCTCGGGAATATCCCGCCTATACAGCGCTTTCAGCCGCCTCTGCTTTCCGTGCCCTAGTTCTTGCTTTTCTGCCTCCAAATCCTCTTTGCAATTCAGCTCTCGCTCTGTTCGCCAGTAGATTCGAGATGGCGCCCAAGAGAAAGGCCTCTAGTTCATCCGCTGCGGTAATTCCCCCTATCGACCCCAACAGCCAATTGCCTTTCACAGGTAATCACATGTCTGTTGTCTCCGAGTCTGATCTCCTCCACCTCGTGTCCATCGGGGTTCTTCCCCCGAGGGAGCTTTGTTCTTGGCGGATTTGTCATGGGGTCACTGTCCCGACAGAGGATACCCATGAGTTCGTGATTTACGTTCCTTTTCTTCTCCGCGGTCTCGCTCTCCCCATTTCACCTTTCTTCCGCGGCCTCCTTGATTTTTATCACCTTAACTTGACCCACCTAAATCCCAATTCTATTCTTCAAATTTCTATTTACGTTCATTTGTGCGAAGCTTTCCTGGGCGTGCTGCCACATTTTGGGTTGTGGAAGTACTTGTATCACTGCCGCCTGGAATGGCCGGGGGTCAGCATCAGCTGGTCGGGGGTGCTAGTTTGGAGATGTGTCATGGGAGGAAGACTGAGTATCTTCAAATTCCCCTCAAAGACAGTATCAAGGGGTGGCGCTTGGAATGGTTTATTGTTGAGAACCATGGGAATTCCCTCCCCCCACGGTCGGGAAGACAACCGGATGTTCGCACCCCGAGTTGGATTGAGTCTCCCACGGATCAGGAGGTAGCTGAAGCGAGGGCTTTGCTAGCTGAAGTTGGTCTGCTGAAAGAAAGGGGTCTAACTGCTGAAGCTGTGGTTGCTGATTTTGTTTTCAAGAATGTTCAGCCGTTGAAGGACAGAGCATATTCGGCTTATCTGTATAGAGGCCTAGCTGACCCGACTCGGGTTACCAACAGGAGAATTCCCTCTGTAGACTTGGTGAACCGACTTGAGATGATCCTTAGAGGCAAGGTATCAAATATTGGCGCCCCAGTGGCATATTCAGCATGGAACCTGCCTTCTCCCAAGACCTTCACTCTTTTTGTGTCGAATCCACCTGTCACTGATGGCGGTTTGGGCCTTAGAGTGCGACCCTCTGTCGACGAGGTTAATACTTTGGTTGCTTCACTCGGGGAAATTCCTGACGACGAACGACAAGTCCACTTTGAGGTGCCTTTGGATCCTAGTGACGCAGAAATAAGTGCTATGCTTGATTTGCTGGCTGAGGACTCTCCTGATGCTGCTCCTACCGGGACGTTGGTGGTGGCGCCTCTCCCAGAAGCCAGTATAACTTTGGATGTTCAGAAGCCTGCCAGCGCTCGCCTGAGAGGCCCTTGCCGAGCCAACCAACTTGATCCTTCTGCGGATGAGCAGAAAAAGAAAAAGAGACGTCTTCGGCAAGTATCTAGTTCGGATCGGGGGGCTGATCCTTTGGCTCCTGCTGCTGAGGAGGTTCCTGTGCCTGATTTCACTGGCGTCGACCCCAATGGGTGTGCTCCATCTGCTGCTGAACCCAATGGGTGTGCCCCATCCGATGTTGATCCCAATGGGTGTGCTGCTTATGTTGTTGATGAAAATGATAGGGAGGAAGAAGATGAGGTCCCTCTGACCCGGAAGAACAGTCCGCAGTATATTGCTAGTGGGGAGAGCAGTGGAGTTCCTTCTCCTGCTTTGTCAGCCCTCGTTGGCCTATAGGAGTTATCTCTAGCAAATTTTGATCAGACCCTAGAGGATATGGTTCCAGAGGACCTTTTGTTAGAGGCAGCGGATGACAGTGTGATGGAGGTTTGTGCTGATGTGCTCGATGCTGGGTTGAGGTCATCCCGTGCCTCGTCGACCTTAGAGCGCGGTCTTGAGGGCCAGGAGACTGATTTGGATCGTCTCGGTCCCATGGAAGCAACTGAGGGGCCTTCAGCCTTAGAGGTGGCCACTGCAGAGAACTCGGCTCTCAAGGATGGTGTTGACGCTTACCCAGCCCCCGAGGGTGTTGCCGAGGGTGACTCGGCCCGGGTGGGAAGTGCAAGCCACTGTCCAGCCCCCGAGGGTACTGCCGGAGATGATCCGGCTCGCGTGGGTAGCGCAAACTATGACCCAGCCCCCGAGAGTGTCCGAGCGGGATCCCCCTCTTGTACTTCCATGGACGTTCATGCGGGATCACCCCCGCATTCCGACTGCATGGTGGTTGCCCAAGCTTTGAACCAGGGAGTCGCTTTAGAGGGCAGCGTCCCCGCCGGCCAAGTTTTGAGCTCTGTTGATGGTACTGAGCTGGTTTCTGCCGGTTTGTTGCAAACTGCTTCAGGTGGTGACCTTACACCAGGCCATCAATTGATCTCTCATGATTTGGGAGTCCCTTCGTTCTTTTCCAATCTCCAGGTACTGTAATATATCTTGTCTTGACTTTTGCGCCGTGTGAACTGCTGTCATTACACTCATCTGTTTTTTTATCAGGCTTTGGTGGACAGGATGGCTAGCCAGCTGAGGTTGCAGGGTGCTTCTGTTCTGGAAGGAGATTTGTCTCTTGCACGTTGGAATCCGGTGTTACTTCAACAACGTGTTTCTGACTTGGAGGCGACCAATGCTGGTTAGTGTCTTTCTGCTTCTCTTTGTCTGTATTATTGGACTGCTTTACATTCCGACCCTTTTTGTTTGATTGTTTACCGCTAGATATGGCTCGGCGAATTTCCACTCTTGAAGAAAAACATTCTCGAGATCAAGTCGAACTGGTCCAGCGGTGCTCTGATTTTGAAGAAAAGTATTCTCAAAGCCAGACTGAATTAGCCCAGGTTTCTGCTGCCCTAGATGATGCCAATGCACTGAGCTCTTCCCTTCGTACTCAGCTTGATTCTGAAAAGGTGACTTATGAAACTGTGCCTTGCATTGCTGTGTTCCTATTGCTTGTTTGATGTTTGAAAGGAGTTGATTCTTGTTTGCAGGAAGAAAAACGTGTCCTTGCTGCATCTCGCGACAATCTTGACAGACTGTATCGCGATTCTAGCAATTCGTTGACCATCCTGGAGAGGAGTCATCGCTTCTCCATGGAGGAGTTAGATAATCTTCGCTGCAGGCTGCAGGAGTCCACAGATGACGTGATCCGTCTCAGGCAGTTGATATCGGCTAAGGATGCTACTATCAAAGAACTCCGTGCTTCCAAGAAATCCATCGCCCAGGAGCTAGAAAACGCTCGATTGGCTGCCAAGGTTGCTGAAGAAACTTCCATTACTCTGAGAGCCCAGCGCGATAGAGCTATGGATAAGGCCATTCGGGCGGGACGAATCTTGATGAGGAGACCCGGTGTAGTCGTTCCTGAAGATATAAGGGCTGACGTGAATGCTGCGCCTGATTCCTCAAGTCGCCCTTCCTCGTCGGTTGCTCCTGAGAAAGACATCGCGAAATAGAGAAATGTTTTGCGTGCTTTGAGCGCGCGGTTAGCACGGTCATATATTTGTTAGAGGACACCAGTTTAGCATTTGAATGATATTGCTATTCTCCTATTGTTTTAGAATTCAATCAGTATATAAATTTGCAGTAGTAAAAAGGCTGTGTGATGGTTTTGAAACTTGTTTACGGGATATAGAAGTCATCCCTGTATGAGTAGTCGTAAGCACGTCAGATCGCCTTAGATTGCTGCTGGCATAAGTCGACTGCTTCTGTTTATAGGGCATAGTGGTCACCCCGAGTTACGTAAGCATGAGCATGTTGCACCGCCTTAAGTCGTTGCCGACTTAAGCCGATTGCTCCGTTAGCAGGGCATAGTGGTCACCCCGGGTTAAGTAAGCGTGAGCATGTTGCACCGTCTTAAGTCTTTGCCGACTTAAGCCGATTGCTCCGTTAGCAGGGTATAGTGGTCACCCCGGCTTAAGTAAGCGTGAGCATGTTGCACCGTCTTAAGTCTTTGCCGACTTAAGCCGATTGCTCCGTTAGCAGGGTATAGTGGTCACCCCGGGTTAAGTAAGCGTAAGCATGTTGCACTGTCTTAAGTCTTTGCCGACTTAAGCCAATTGCTCCGTTAGCAGGGCATAGTGGTCACCCCGAGTTAAGTAAGCGTGCTAGTCAATCATGAGTAAATTGAGTATCTTTGAAACCTTCTTTATTGATGACATATCTCCCGTTTTACAGAGTACATTGTCGTCCCGATAGCTTTTGAAATTCAGCTAGGGGTAAAACTTCTTGAGGTGTTCTATATTCCAGGAGTTCCCAATTTCCGTGCCGTCTATCTGAGTTAGACGATATGATCCCGGCCGAGTGATTTCTGCTACTATGAATGGTCCTTCCCATAAGGGCGACAACTTGTGTCGTCCCTCCCCCATTAGAATTCGGCGGAGGACGAAATCTCCCACTGAGAAAGATCGTTGTCGCACGGCCTTGTCGTGATAGCGTCTCAGAGTCTGCTGGTACCGTGCTGATTGAATTACTGCATTCAGCCGTTCTTCTTCGAGTACATCGATGTCCTCCAGCCTGGTAGCTTCAGCTTCTGCTATGCTTTCGAAGACCAACCTCGGCGCCCCGAACTTGAGATCGGCTGGTAATACTGCCTCTGACCCATAGACCATGAAGAAGGGAGTGTTTCCATGTAGAGCTCAGCTAGGTTGAGTTCTTAGGCTCCAAACGACGTAGGGCAATTCCTTTATCCACTTCCCTGCGAACTTCTCATTCTTTTCGAAGACCCTTTTCCTGAGTGCCTCCAGTATCATCCCGTTAGCTCGCTCAACCTGCCCGTTGGCCCTCGGGTGCGCTACCGAAGCATACTTGATCTGAATGCCCTTTTGCTCGCAGAAATGGAAGAATTCTAAACTTGTGAAGTTGGATCCCAAGTCAGTTATGATATTGTTTGGTATTCCGAATCTGAATATTATGTCTTGTATGAATTCCACGGCCTTGGCTGAGGTTAAGGAAGCAATGGGTTTGAATTCTATCCATTTGGTGAACTTGTCGATTGCTACCACTACATGAGTGTACCCTCCTTGAGCTTTCTTGAAAGGTCCAATCATATCCAGTCCCCAGCATGCGAAGGGCCAAGTTACTGGTATGGTCTGCAATTGCTGTGCTGGTAAATGTTGTTGCTTTGACAAGTACTGGCAAGCTTCACACCTCTGAACTAACTCGGCTGCATCATTTTTCGCTGTTGGCCAATAGAATCCTGACCTGAAGACCTTCCCGACTAGTGTCTTGGACGCTGCGTGTATTCCGCATTGCCCAGCATGGACCTCATCTAGAAGTTGCTTCCCAGTAGATGAGAGAATGCACTTCATGAGGACACCTGATGCACCCCTTCTGTATAATGTTTCCCCAATGAGTGTGTAGTGGGCTGACTGTCTGGCGATGCGCTCGGCTACATTTTTGTCATCTGGTTCCTCTTCATTCTTTATGTATCTGATGATCGGCCTTCTCCAGTCGTTAGAGTCTGACTCGGGTTGATCCACGATATTACATTCTTCTGCTTGATCTGTTGAGATGCTCGGTTGTGGTATTTCTTGCACAAAGACTCTGGGTGGGACCTGAGTTCGGCTGGATCCTAACTTGGACAATACATCAGCTGCCGTGTTTCGATCTCTCTCTACATGATGAAATTCTAGACCTTCAAACTTATCTTCTAGCTTCCGGACGGCAGTGCAGTATTTTCCCATCGAATCATTCGAACAGTCCCATTCTTTGTTTATCTGACTTATGACCGCTAGAGAATCTCTGTATACCATTAATCTCTTGAAGCCCAATGATATGGCGATGTTTAGTCCATGGATCAGAGATTCATACTCGGCTGCATTGTTAGAGGCTGGAAATAACAGTTAGAGGGCATATTTGAGGTGTTCGCCTCCAGGCGCGATGAAGAGAATTCCTGCGCCTGCTCCCTGCAGCTTCAGCGAGCCATCAAAATACATCCTCCATACTTCTGCAGTTTCTGGGTTCTCTGGTACTTGTTGTTCAGTCCATTCTGATACGAAGTCAACCAATGCTTGGGACTTAATGGCAGTACGAGGTCGAAATTCGATGTCATGAGATCCCAGTTCACAGGCCCACTTGGCTATTCGGCCAATGGCTTCCTTGTTGTGGAGAATATCCCCTATCGGAAAACCGGTGACTACTATGACTTTGTGGTCATCAAGGTAGTGACGCAGCTTGCGGGCAGTTAGAAGTACTGCGTATAATAGCTTCTGCACATGAGAATACTTTTTCTTCGAGTGACCCAGAACTTCACTGATGAAATAAACAGGGTGTTGCACAGGGTGGGCATGTCCTTCTTCTGCTCGCTCGACTACCAACGCGGTGCTTACCACGTGAGTCGTGCAAGAAATATGTAGCAGCAGATCTTCAGTTGGTTGAGTTGACGTGGCTCGCCGTGGTGGTTTCAGTACTGGTGGGGTTGTCAAGAATTTTTTCAGTGTGTCCAGGGCTTCCTGCGCTTCTGAAGTCCACTGAAACTTGTCCACTTTCTTGAGTAGCTTGTAAAACGGTAAACCTTTTTCTCCCAGCCTGGATATAAATCTGCTCAGAGCTGCCATACATCCGGTAAGTCGTTGAACCTTCTTTTGTGATCGCGGAGCTTCCATTTTCATGATAGCTTCAATCTTTTCCGGGTTAGCTTCAATTCCCCGGTGGCTTACAATAAATCCGAGTAGCTTCCCTGTTGGTATCCCAAAAACACATTTTTCAGGATTAAGCTTCCACCGATACCGCCGTAGACTGTTGAAAACCAGCTGCAAGTCTTTGATGAAGTTTTCCGAGTTCTCCGTTTTGATTACCACATCGTCTACGTAGGCTTCCACACGCTTGCCCCAGTGATCGGCTAAGCATGTTTGAATGGCTCTCTGATAAGTCGCTCCAGCGTTCTTGAGGCCGAACGGCATGGAGGTATAACAGAAAGCACCAAACGGAGTGATGAACGCCGTTTTTTCCTCGTCTTCCTTTGCCAAGCTGATCTGATGGTATCCAGAATAGCAATCTAAGAAAGACAGCACAGAACATCCAGCGGTGGAGTCTACCACCTGATCTATCCTTGGGAGCCCGAAAGGATCCTTCGGACAATGTTTGTTGAGATCAGTATAGTCGACGCACATGCGCCAATCCACTTTATTCTTTTTGAGTACAAGAACAGGGTTGGCTAACCACTCGGGATGTAACACCTCCCTGATAAACCCAGCCGTGACCAAGCGGGCCAGCTCAGCGCGAATGGCCTCTCTCTTGTCGGGCGTAAAACGACGTAGTTTTTGCCGGATCGGTCTTGCTTGGGGGTAGACCTTCAGTTTGTGCCCGGCCAGTTCTCTCGGGACTCCCGGCATATCCGCAGGTTGCCATGCGAATACGTCTCGGTTGTCTTGCAGAAACCGGACGAGCGCGCTTTCCTATTTATCATCCAGGCTAGAGCTGATGATGGCCGTTTTGCGTTCATCAGCAACCCCAGATTGATCCTTTTAGTTTCTTTAGTCGGCCGCAAAGAGGTCGCGGCTTGAGCTTCATTCGCCGGCGCTGTATGGTCTTCCTTAGGCTTGGAGTTTGCCTGGATCAAAGAAGTCGCCGACGGTTTAGTGGTGAGGGCTGCCTGGATGGCCACTCGGAAACATTCTGCGGCGCCTTGGAGGTCAGCACGCACAGTTATGATTCCTTGTGGTCCCAGCATCTTCAATATCATGTACGTGTAATGCGGGATGGCCATGAACTTTGCCAATCCCGGCCTTCCAATGATGGCGTTGTACCCGCAGTCGAAGTTTGCTACCTCGAACGTCAGGAATTCGGTTCTGTAGTTCTCCGGAGTTCCGAAGGTGACGGGCATGTAGATGTGGCCCAGCGGGTGTTCTCCCTCAATCGGCACGATGCCGAAGAAGGGAGTGTCTGACTCGTGGAGTTCTTTGAGGTGAACTCTCAAGCCTCGGAGTGTCCGGGGAAGGTGACGTTGATGCTGCTCCCCCCGTCCACTAACACCTTCTTCACCCTGCTCTCTCGGATCACCGGATCGACGAGGAGCGGGTATTTGCCCGGGTGGTCGAAGTTGAGCCATTGATCTGCCTGAGTGAAGGTGATTGGGTGCTCCGACCATCGGTACGGAGCGGGTGGACCGGTGGTTGCCACCAGTATCTGGCGATCGTTGAGCTTTTGCTGTCTTTTGTTCTCCTGCGATCCGTGTCCGCCGAAGATGACGTTGACCTCCCTGTCAACGCGCGGGAAAGCTCCTCCTCCTCCCTCCTCTTGCTGCTGGGGTTGTCGTGGTTCTTCTGGTCCTCCCCGCGGCGGCGGAGGAGGTAGAGGTTGGAAGGGTCGGCCGTGCCCGACGGAATGCTTAAAGTCCCGGCAGTTTCGAAGAGTGTGGCGCATGTCCTTGTGGTACGGGCACTGGGCGTCGAGGATGTCATCCAGCGTGCGCTCGCCTCCGCGAGGTCCTCCCCGGGCGCGAGAGGCAGGTGGTCCGGCGGCATGTACATCTTCGCGCGGTCTCTTCTCCCAGCGTTTGTCAGGTTGCTGGTTCGCGTCGCGTCGTGGCGCTGCCGGTGCGGGCTTCGCTCCTCCGATGAGGTCCTGGGCTCGCTCGTCGGCGGTGATGTAGAGGTCGGCTTCCCGGAACAGCTCCTCGGAGGTAGTTGGCGCCTTCTGTAATATGGCTCGGACGAAGGCCGAGTCATTGGATCCCCTGTAGAAGTCCTCGATCACGGCCGCCTCCGTGACCTCGGGGATACGATTTCTCATGGTCTGGAACCTTTTGAGGTACGATCGGAGAGTTTCGTCCCCCCGGCGCTTGATGGATTTGAGGTCCCATGGTTGCGCCGGTTTGTCGGAGAGGGACTGAAAATTGGCAGTGAAGCATCGACTGAAGTCGCTCCAGTCGTCGATGCAGTGTCGAGGTAGATGTCGTAGCCATTGCAGTGCGTCTTGCCCGAGGACAATGGGTAAGTACGCAGTCATCACGTCCTCGGATGCTCCGGCGGCTCGAGCGGCGGTGGTGTAGACGGCTAGCCAGCCTCCCGGATCCTGCTTAGGTTCATACTTGTCGACGTTGGATACCTTGAAGTTAGGGGGCCACTGAATGGCCCTAAGGCGTGGAGTAAGGGCGGATACTCCACATGTGTCCTCCTGTCGTCGGGGATGATGTCTGTCCCGGGGAGGGGAGTAGTTGTTGTGGTTCCTCGACCGTCCCCGGGTAGTTCCGCCAGTCGAGGCCATCGTTGATTCAGCTCTGGTGGCTTGACTCCGAGTTGGGATGCCATGATCCCTGTCGTACTCCTCCCGGTGGCGGATCTCGTTCTCATGCCGTCGTTCACGCGAAGCGTTGATGGACCTCCACGCGTCTCGACGACTGTTGATGGCGTGTCGCAAATCGTTCGGTGGGTGAGCGAGAGGTAGGAGATGGTTGGCTACTTGGGTGAACAGGCGTCGATAGCCCTCGGCGTCGGGAGTCCGTCAGCTATCCGAGCTAACAATCCTCCGACTTCACTCGGCGTGTTCATGGCTCGGGCGAAGTCGGGGTTCAGGTTGCGACCAAAGAGTGGATTTTCCCGGCGCTGCCTCGCGTCTTGCTCGGCTTGTTCCTGAGCTCGTCGACGATCGCGCCGTCGGGAGTTCCTTCGTTCTCTGAAGATGCGTTCTTCCGGAGTTTCTCCCATCTCCGAGACCTTGTCTCGCGAGACAGGCTGCTCCAGATCTCGTTCTCCGGCTTGGTGATGTCTCCGGATGTTTTGGCGCCGATTTCTTCATCGACGGGATTCCCGCTGAGGTGGTTCTTCCCCAGGCGCAGTCGGCTCGTCGTCAGAGACGGGAGGTGACTCCACTCTCCCGATGAAAAGAACGTCGGGGTAGAATGGCGTGGCTATCGTGGCGATTTTCTTTCGGAGAGATGGAGATTGCGCTTCTCCGGTATTTTCGGAGTTTGTTGGAGGAGGCTTCTTTCTCGGCGGATCTGCAACGCGGTGTAGAGTTCCCTCTTCGTCGGCTATGGATGAGATCGTCCCAAAGCAGAACATGGATCCGGGACGGAAGGTGATCTTGCTGTGGATGGTGACGGCCATTGAGCTAACTTAGATCGTTGACACACCCCTACCTGGTGCGCCAACTGTCGGTGTTTTGGGTCCGACCGCACACCCGGGGTTGCCCCTCGAGGTGTTTTTAGGAGTAGGATGGTGTCGCCGACTGTAGCAAAATGGTTCGTGCTAGATGCACGAGGGACAATAGACAATGTTTACAGGTTCGGGCCGCTTAGAGATGCGTAACACCCTACGTCCTGGCGGAGATGCTTCGTGTTATGGGTTACAAGGTGGTTCTCTAGAGCGAGAACGTGGGGAGTTTAGGTAGATGGCTGCGTAGTGTGTTCGATTATTCTGAAGGGGTGCCCCCTGGGCCTTATATATTTGACCGTGGGGCAATACATGCGGGTATGATAACAACGTGCACCTAAAAGATAGTGAACTGTTTGAGTCTATCTTCCTATGATTTAGCCGACCTATCCTAGCCTGGCTCTGCTGCATGGTGCTCCAGCGCGGGAAAGTCGGATCTTCTGTTGTGGTTTCTCGCTCAACGTTGTGGGGCCATCTGGACTTGCGTCGACCCGGCTTTATGTCGGTCTGCTTTGTTGATTGTCCCCCCTCCAGGCCCATGAAGGAATGACCTTACGCTTTGTTGGGCCCTTGGGCCTTTCGTGAGGTCTTTTACCCTTCCAGTGGACCCGGGGGATATCTATCCCCCACAATCTGCCTCTGCTTATTTCTTGGGCAATTCTTGGCATAGTGGCCCACATTGCCACAAGTGAAGCACTTGTTCCCATTTCCCTGGTGGAACTGCTGCAGCAGAGGCTGATTGTTCCATGGAGCGGGAGCTGGAAAACGAGTGGGTGCTGGCTGCTGCTGAGGTGGCCTGATCACCCATCTGCCTGCCTGCTGCTGAAATCCCCTGCTCTGATTGTGGGAAACAATCCTGAGCCTCTGGCTCTGAGCGGAGGGTGCTGCCATTGGTGCCTTTCTCTTCTTCTCTGCCCGGTGAGCTACAATGCAATCCTCCTGGGAGATGGCCAGGTTGACCAACTCATTGAAGCTATCAGCCCGGACAGTGTTGAGATGCTCACGCAACTTGGTGTTGAGGCCCCTGCAGAAGCGGTCTCTCTTCTTCTCATCGGAGTCAGCATGATAACCTGCGTACTGGCACAGGTCGTTGAAGGCCTAAGCAAACTGCAATACAGTGCGGGTTCCTTGATTGAGTGCCAGGAATTCATTCAGCTTGCGATCAAGAATTCCAGCTGGGATGTGGTGTCCTCTGAAGGCAGTCTTGAATTCCTCCCAAGAAACTTCATGACCAGCAGGAAGCATAGCACGGAAATGGTCCCACCAAGTCCGAGCAGGTTCGCGAAGCTACTGCACGGCGAAGCGAGTCTTGGTGTCATCAGGGCAGTCTCACATGAGGAGGGGAAACTTGGACTCCACGACGCGTAACCACACATCAACATCCAATGGATCCTCTGCATTGGTGAACAAGGGTGGCTGTGTACTCAGGAACTCCTGGTAGGTTGCTGCGGCCGGAGGTCGCTGCGGCTGGCCTCCACCATACTACTGAGGGTGGGGCTGGCGCTGCAAGAGCTGTCGCAGAATCTCGTCCTGCTGAGCCATCAGCTCCTGCACCATGGGAGCTGGAGGAGGTGGCAAGGGAACTTGCTCGTTTTGCCCGCGACGCTGCCTAGCTGCCATCTAAAAACAGAGATTGTCGCCATCGTTATCCCAATTCACAATTTCGAACAACATGCTATTATCTCATATGGAAAGAAATTGCCATAATCATAACATTAAGTTCGAGCGAGGATAATCATGGTTACAAACATTCCAGGGTCCTCAAAAGTTCTCAAGGGTTACATCAATTAGGGGAAAGTACCCGTAAGCCTAGTCCAAAATCTGCCATTACTAAGCTCACGTAGGTTTCTATCCGCCTAAAGTGTCAAAACGACTCATCAACCCTAAGTAGTGGAAGCGACATTGGATGCGGGTGAAGGGGGCATCGTGGAGGTACTCACATTGGCACCAAGGGCTGGTCCTAACTCCTCAGGAGCCTCTTCTCCCTCGCTTTCGGCCTCATTGGCCTCCATCTCTAGGTGGTGCATGTCCAGGTGGTCATTAGCCTCCTCAAGTTCTTGCTGCACATCATGGAGCTGGTTTTCCAAGACATCAATGGTGTTGTCTCAGATCTCCACCTGCTGCTCCAAGGTGGTGATGCGCTGGCTCAGCCTTTCCACCTGTAGGTCCTTCTCCACCAACTCGGAGGACAAGTCGACCACGAAGTCCTCTCGGCTGTTGAGGGTGAGCTTGGTGGTTAGAGCGAGGTTAGCAAGATGTGCCATAGCGTCGCTCTGCAGGGCCTGAAGGCGGTACAACGCACTCATGCACCGAACAGTGACCCTCCCAACCATGTCAGGATACATCGCCCATATGTCCATCACATGGCTCACTCGGTTGCACCACATGGGGTCATCCTTCTTCTCAGCAGGGATGTCCCAAGGGGTGCATCACCATCTCCAGGGGATGGTAGCCATAGAAAGTCGTCAGGGTCTTCATAGTTGCCGCTTCAGTGGTGTCGTCCGTCCTGAATCCAATCGTCTCAGAGTCAAGAGAACGCCAACCTAGCTGAAGGGGATGAGCTTCCAGAGTCAGCCAGACTCGGCAACGTGGTACCCGATGCTCCTCGTACAGTTGCACCATGTACAAGGGGGCGTAGGGTAACTAGCGGAGTTAAGCACTTCCCACAAGATGGAAGGAAAGCCATCATGAGAAAGGAAATCAGAGCTGAAACGAGTGTCTCCTCCACTGGCGGGGGTAGGTGAGGTCATCTGCGGAAGGGTATCAGATGTGAAGATTATGGTGGAAGAAAATAAAGGAACCTGGGTGGTTTAAAAAGGAAGTGGGTTAGCTCAAATTTTTTACTTCTTTAGTTTCTAATCCTTTTAGTTTTTATAATGCATGCATGCTGGAAATAACGTCTCCTTTCTGAATAAAAGGGTGCTCTTAGGGCATCCTTTTAAAAAGCTAAGGACTGGCCCACAGGGCCTACTTACTTAGCCACCTATTTCTCCCACTATTCCTAAGGCCTTTCGTCCTAGGTCTAGCGGTCTAGTCCTCACGATTCACACTAGTTTCTAAGCAAGATTTAGATTTTTGAAAAATTGGTATTCATGGTTTATTGTTCTTCTCTGTGGTGGTATTTTCTCCGATACCAGCTGTGGCAGAACCGCCCGAATTATTCCAGCTTAAGTGCCCAAGTCACGCCTTAAGGGTCACAACACACTTAAATCGGAATAACCCGTCAGTCCTACAGATCTAGTCTGATAAAGCCACTTATCCAGGATCAAATACCACAAGCTCACTCGAAGGTGAGTCACAGAGGAAATACAATAAAACAGGAGACCACAAATTAAAGTATTGGAGTTATTACATAAATCAGAGTTTTTCAAGTACTAAAATAAGTTCATAAGATAAACTGCAGCGGATAATTGATATCGTCAAAAAGTGAGGAATAGGGCAAGGCCTAGCCCACTACTCCTGTTGCTCCTCTCCCGCTGGAGCAGCATCCCACTCGACCGTCCAACCCAGTGGCAGGGTGGTAGGCCAAGTCACACCATCAACCATATCTTGAAGCGTACCTGCAGAAATTTGCCACAAGCAAGGCTAAGTATACTAATACTCAGCTAGACTTACCCGATGTGAGGAAACTACTCCTCTACCTCTAGACCATGCAACTGTTTGGCTGAGGGGTTTGTTTTGCCAAAAGCACTAGCTGTATCTAAGGTCAACTTTTAGCTTTCCCAATTCTAGTATCATTATTTTAGCTAAGTTTGCTCTTTCTAAGCATACATGGTAACAATCATTTAGTACAATCAACAAGTTATCTCATGTAAAACCTCATTTCACTTCTTACTAAATGTAGTACAAGGGGTCAAGCAGTCTCATTAGCTGCGAGAAGCAGACAATTCGAATCGAGTTTTAAACCTTGCAAGGTAAACCTAAACACACGACATGTAGGGCACTCCGTCCCCACACATGTCAACCGTCCCCATCGATTCCCCGTTCGCGGCCAGGCCTCACCGCCTTGGCATACAATGCTCCACTGACCCCGGTTGCCACCGTGCAGTGACCGCACTTGTACCCACCATAGCTAGCATGGGAGACCCAGTCTCAGGTCGCGTGAGGGGTAAAGTCCACGCCCGGCTTCACTCAGGTACTAGGTTTACCAGTTACCATATTTCCCGACATGTGTTTAGTACGTTCAAACGCTTGACTCAGGTATCCAGACATTACTCCTTAATTCCTTTTCCCATCTCATGGACAAGGCATCCTCCATGGATCCAAGTCTATAGACCATCATAGATCCCGTTATCAAGTTGAAAACAATCAATTCCTAACCTTGCGCGAGTGCTAGAAAAATCACTCAACTTCTATAGAGATCCTAATTAGCAAAGCAGGTACACGACCTAGCATACTAGTATCCATCTCAAAAAGGAATCCTGGGTTCATGCAACTAGAGGTTTCAAGCAACTCCTACACTTAAGTGCACAATATGAACCTACAAACATTAAATGTAGTAAAGTAGCATATATAAACGGTTATGCATAAAACTGAGGCTTGCCTTCAATTGCGGGGAGATCCTCGATTGCAGTCTCGAGAGCTTGTTCCTGGTCTTCCTCGTGGTCAGCTCCTTGCTCAGGGATGTGCACGTACTCTCCGTCAGCGAGATTGCAATCTAGTGAATGCAATGAGTAAGACATATGCATGGCATGATATGTAATTTAGCAATTAAGATTTGATGGGGGATGATCAATTTAATAAGGTAGGGCTTATTCTTACTACTGGAGATTTTTGTGGTATACTTAGCAACTTAGGGTCAAGTTGGTTACTGAATGGTTAACCCCTTTTTAGTGGTTCTACTGATTCTCTTCTTTATATCTTATGGATATCTTTAACAATTTTCTTAGCTGTCATGATGGGGTAATACTTATTAATCTTTTTAATCTCTTCTTCCCTATTTCTTTTATGCCTTTAAGGTGGGTTGAACTACAAGATAGCTTAATAAATTTCCAAAAATTCTATGAAAATTATAGTGGCTTTTCCCTGGTGTATAATTCTCTGTCTCAAAATTTGGGGCTTAAAAAGTGAAGGGTTCTCTCTGTACAAAACTATCAAAAATTAGGGCAGATGGGGTGTTTGAACTACAACTTTCTTTTAATAGTGGGTTATTCTCTAAGACTTATTTTTGCTGGCATTTAGATGCTATAACATGACTTTGTACAAATTTTCAACCATTAATTCTTAATGGTTATTTTACCATGATTTTCTAAAGTTTCTAGCCAAAGGGGTGCTTTCTACTACCACTATACTTGAAAAATACCAAACAACAGATTTCTAATTTTTCTTATCTTCTTCTTTGTGCAAGAGCAGTCATTCTGAAATTTGGTAACTTTTTGCTTAAGGGAAAGGTGGCAGAAATTTCTTGAATTAAATGGCCTTTTTAATGAAGTAGTGGCAATGGGTTATATTTTGTAGTTTTGAATAGGTTTTGCATTTTTCTCTGGTGGTTTATTCCATTAATAATCTGGTAAAATTTATTTGCCCACTGTTACACACTTTTTGGCTTGCTTATGGTTTAATTAAAATATGACTCATTATCAAGTTTTATTTGTAGTGGTGTCCTAGTGGTTAGAAGTCTACTGAATTCTTCTTACTAATTTTTAAATTGTTCTTATATTTTTAATAATGGCCTTTCTAGTTTGATTAGTGTCTAATAAAACATTTCACCTTGAATTTGTTCTGGACTAGGGTCCCATTTATTTTTCCTAGGTTCTTTATTACTTAAGTGAAGTAGGAAAAATATTTGCATCCACTGTTCATTATTTTCTAGTACCTTTCTCATTTTCCTAAGTTTTGGGCAATTATGGCTTTTAATAGATAACCTAGCCTAAATCTTCAATACTGGGGTGCTTACTATTTTTAAACAGTGTCTACGTGGGGTTTGAACTTCTACAAATTTTCTCAAGTTCAGCACAGAAGCATAACTAATTTTCTTCATTTTAATAAGGTTTGGTCAGTTTCCTTAATTAATTCCAAACTCTAAAATTTAAAATAGAAAGCACAGGGTTCAGTATTTTTATGTGATAGTTCATAATATTTTGAATCCAGTAAAATTGGTTTGGCTAAATTTGGTTGAATATTTCTCAAGATATAAATTTCCTAAGTTCTCTGCTGAATTTAAAAAGAATAAACAAAAATGGATAAAGGAAACAAGGTTTTGCACTGGGGTCCCTGGCGAAAGGTTTTAAGTGTATTACAGACAGGTCCTTGGTTCAGTATTCATCTGAGTCTATGACTCTGCAGAAAACCCCCTAGGGTTTTGCGAAATCGAATCCCGATCCTTCCCCTAATGGAACAGTGACCGCGACGGAAGAAAAGGGCGGAGGGGCTTACCAGCAGCGAGTTTGCTCTGGTGAGGGGTCGAGCGAGGTCCGAGGGTCTCTGGCGATCACGTCGAGGTATAGATCGTCGGCGGTGGTGGTCGTAGTAGGTCGGTCCACGCGCACAGGCGGGGGAGCTCGTCGACAGCGAGGAATCCGGCCTAACCAGGGCGGTACAGTTCAATTGAATGGGTCAGGGAGCATCACCAGAGGTCAAGGAAGACATGTGCGCGAGGAATTAGAGAATGGCTCACGGATTGCTCGTTCTACGTGCGGTTGCGGGCGGCGGTTGCGGGCGACCGAAGTTTGGCTAGGTCGATCCTGGGTCTTCGGTGAGGCTCTGCCGGGTTCGAGGACTTGGAAAGCTTCACGGGCTTCTAGCGAAGCTAACCGAGTGACTAGCGCGGCTTGGAAGTGGCTGGAGTGAGCTGGCCGCGGTGGCCGAGGCTTGGGTGGCTTGGCGGGTGGTGGCGTGGCGTGCTCGAGGCGAAGTTTGGTGAACTTTGGCTCGGGCAGGACAGAGAGCGCGTTGGGAGGTACGGCCGAGGCCTTGGGCTACTTTATAGGCATGGCACGGTGCACGGGCGGTTGTGGACCGGCGATTGCGCGCGGGCGTGCGCTGCTGGTCACGGGTGCGTGAACTGGCGTGAACCGGGCGTGTCAGCCACGGTTGAACATGTGGAACCGTTGCTTCTGCCCGAGTTCTAACGCCGATTGGGCGCAAATCTTCACAAATTTGGGCAAGATCGCGGTGAAGGATTTGTTCCCCGGACTGTGCTTTGTCGTTTGTGTGTGGATGTTGTGTGGTTTTAGGCTAGGGATAGAGAGTTGTAGCGTCACCAAGTTGCCAGTGTCAGATAGCCGAGTCCCGAGGACAAACTGCGCCAAAATCATGTCAAATCGTTTTTGTTTGAGTTCAAATTTTACCAGAGCATGTTCAAGGAAATTTGGCACCACTTTGATATTTGGACTTTTTGGTTTCGGGTTTTGGAAAATAGGGAACACATTTGTACTTGAAAAAGGGTTCTGAAATTCAGAATTCTGAATTCTGCATTTGCCCATAGGGCCTTGGTTCAAGGGCTGATTTGGGGATTTTGGAAAAACCAAATGGCCAAACTTTCTCACTATATTTTGTTGGTCATTTAGTGCATTAAAACTTTGTTATTTGGTTCATATCAAAATATTTTATTTTTCCTAAGTCTTTTCCCAATTTCCTTTTTATGTGCTTAAGTGGCCTACTTAGGATTAATTAGGGTTTGTGAGTTCTTCTTACCTTGAGGTGCATGGCATGATTAAGGGGAGTTTCTTAAGATGAAAAAGACTTACTTAAATCTTGGCTACCAACTTATGATGTTCATCCCTCTATTTGGTTCACATGTTATAAAGGTTTTGAGTCAGCCCTAAGGAGAAACCCTAGGTGACACTGGGGTGTCACAGGAAGCCTCTTTTGAAGGTTTCTCTGTAAAGAACATCCCAAGGGGAGAAAATGAGCATGCAGATTTATTGGCCAAATCAGCAGCACAGGGGCTCCCACTACCTTCAGAAGTGTTTTTTGAAACAATAAAAGCACCTTCAGTTTAGCTCATGGAAAGAGCAGTGCTGACAATTTCACCAGTGCATAGTGAAGATTAGAGGACTGAGATTGTATCCTTCCTCCAGGGCAACCGACTTTCGGATGACGAAGTTTATAATAAAAGAATGGAAGCAAAGACAAGACCACATGTAATAATAGAAGGGGAGTTATACAAGCACGGAGTTTGCTCTCCATTGCTCAAATGTCTATCCAGAACCAAAGGGCAAGAACTAATGAAGGAGATACATGCAGGACTATGTGGGGCCCACATTGGGTCTAGGCCCCTGCTGGGAAAGGTTTTCAGACAAGGTTTCTACTCGCTAAAGGCAGCTTTGGATGCAGCAGAGTTAGTGCAAAAATGATAAAATTGCCAAAGATGCGCCAGAGACCAGAAGCAACCTTCGTCTTTGACCCAACTAATACAACCAACTTAGCCATTGCAAAGATGGGGATTGGATCTGTTAGGACCACTCCCACCAGCATAAGGCAACTTGAAATATGTTGTGGTGGCGGTGGAATATTTTTTCTAAGTGGATTGAAGCAAAGCCTTTAGCTACAATAACTTCAGCCACTGTACAAAAATTCTTATAGCAAAACATTGTTTGTCGCTTTGGCGTGCCAAAGGCTATCACCGTTGATAATGGAACTCAGTTCGATGCTGAAACATTCAAAACCTTTTATAACCAAATTGGTACAAAAATACACTTTGCATTAGTGAGGCATCCGGAGTCAAATGGATTGGTAGAAAGGGCAAATGGAATTATAATAATAGGAATAATGAAGTCAATCTTCAATTAGCCCAAGGGAAAGTGGCCAGATCAATTAATAAAAGTGGTTTGGAACCACAACACTGCTATATCAAGGTCGATAGGATTTACTCCGTTCAAGTTTCTGTTCGGTGACGAAGCAATAACACCGGAAGAAGCAAGAATGTGTTCAATAAGAACTCTAGTTTCGGTAGAGGACGAAGCTGATTGCCAAATAAAAAAGACACCAAAGAAGGGACCGGACTACAAGCAATAGAGCACATCAATAAATACTGTTAGTCCTTGCTCTTGGATGCTATACACCAAGAACAAAGCAACACAATTATTAATGATTAGAGACCTTCGTCCTTCGAAAGATTATCTCCTTCTAGATATAATGATCTTCAGACGAAGGTCATGAGGGACATACCTTCATTACTTTTATGAGCAAAGGTGTAAATAGAAACATATGAAGCATAAAAATAATATAAACAATCATATCAAATCATTGAATTGTTTATATTTACATTTTATAAGCATGAATTAACATCAATAATGTTTATATGACATATGTACCTTCGGCTCGATAGAAGACGGAAGTACAAAGCTGACGCCAAAATAGTTACAAATCAGCGTGTACAGTACGAGAGTACTGTTCACCTATTTATCGTCTTGCTGAAGGTGTTTTTTGCTTAAGGGGACCTTTGATAGAGAAAAGAAGCCCCCAATAGTAGTCCCTTCGTGGTGCTAGATCGTTTTTCATAACGAGCTCGATCTGTGAAAAACTCGAAGGCTTCGAAATGCCGAAGGTCCGAAAAACACCTTCCCTGAGCTCGTTGAAGAGAAACGATTATAATATTCCAGGCGCCGGATGGTCCACCATTCTGCGAGCACGAGCAGCCTGGCGGTTCGGCTTTCCCTCCTATAGCACTATATAAACAGACGGGTTGGTGAGGAGTTACCATAGCATTCATTGCCACTGCACTGTTATGCTGTTAAAAATTTAACCATAGCCGAAGCTTTCTACATTGCGCTTTCAAGCAAACGCTTCATCATTTGCGATTAGCTTCGTCAAATAGTAAAATCATTGAAATGGTCATAGTATGATCAACTGCTAGGTTGTCTCGTGAGGGAGATGAAGCCGAGGCCACCGAAACGATGCCAATTTCAGAAGTAATGAAACGATCAGGTCTGGTTGCGGCAGAGGAGGTTGCTGACAAAGGTGCTTCGATTGCCGAAGCTGAACAAACTATGGCTGAAGATGAAAATGTTGATGAAAATGCTGAAGAGAGTGAAGAAGACTATAGCATTTTGATCCCAACGAAGCCCAGTCATCTTGATTTTGGAAAATCTACTGTGACAGAGGATGACATGCCCATGATGATGAAATGATGCTATTTTGGAGAGGCTGAGAGCAAGCTTGTTTGATTTGTTGGGGAAGAGGTAATCTCAAAGCCAGAGAAGGATGAAGTTGTTGTTTTCAAGAGCACCTTCAGAGCAGGGCTGCGATTCCCCCTGAATGAGATGATAGGGGTAATTTTAAAGAACTTTGAAATATATCTTCATCAGCTGACTCCTAAACCTATTGTTAGGCTCAGTATCTATATCTAGGCCCTCCGAAGCCAAGGGATGAGCCTAGATGCTGAAGCATTCTGCCGAGTGCACAGCTGCACTATCAGACGAAGGCTAGGGCGGATGGCCTTCATGAAAATTTTGGCTGTTATAATTTTGTGTATCGAAAGGATACGAAGGCACCAGTCCTTAGCTACCGCACGAAGTGGCCAACTGGTTGGAAAAATGAATGGTTCTACATGAAGGCTGACGAGAAAAATAGGGAGAAACTGATGACCATGGTTATGAGTCCGCTGAGTTTGAGCTTCAAAATGACCAGGCCTTTATGCAATATGCAACTGGGGTCACCATGTCAATTGGCTGAAGTGGAATTTAGAGTGGTAGATGAGCAGATCAATACTAGGGACTTGGTGCAAGAATTCTTGGTGAACAGAACATATCCGACGTCAAGTGGCTGGGGAATACCAAAAAGGAAAGAAGTGGGGAAGAAGCATGAACTTGTTCGTCTTGCTTACCGTTTCAAATTTGAAAAAAATTCAAAAAGCCTTGCAAAGAATGGCTAGACATGATTGAGACCATGTGCAACGAAATACTTGGGAATTACACCAAAAAGGAAGATCAACTGATGACCACAGCCTTCGGCACCCGGCAAAAATCAAGATTAAACTGGGTAATGGATGCCTTGAATTTTGAATACCCTGATTATGAAAGGCTTGACAAAGGTGCCGAAGGGGTAAAAAGAAAAAGAATTGTCGGCATTCTGACAGGTAAGCTGCTAGAATGGTAAAGGAGGATGAGAAGGCTTCAAAGAAGAGAAAATCCACTCCTGAGCCGAAGGCGACAGTTTCAAAGAAGAGGAAGGCTGAAACTCCGGAGCCGAAGATAACTGAGGCAACAGAGGAGACTCCTTCGACGCCTCATGCTGCCGATATAGCAGAAATTTTAAAGGTAATGACTGAATCTTTATCCATCAAGCTACTAAGTCCTCTGGGACCAGAACTGACACAACTTTTACAAAAGAAGGATCAACCCTCAACTGCAAAGGGGAAGACTGAGGGTCAGAAAAAGCGAAGAATTGTAAATGTTATGCAAGCCATTGAACGGACACCACCGCTGGCCTCGGCGTACAAAATAGCACCTATTGTAAGTACCGAGACCACTGCTAAAGCTGATACCTCTGCCGAAGCCGCAGCTGCTGCCGAAGCTGCTAATCTTGAAAGTACATTGTCAGGGATTGATAAAATTCTTTCGGATATGGCTGCGGAAGAGGTAGCTGCAGTAGCGAAGAAGGTCATGGCCGAAGTGCCTGACAAAGGGAAAAAGATTGCTGATGCTGCTGCAGAAGAAAGGGACTTTGACCTTCGGAACCTGGTGGGTCAAGAATTGTCTGAGGCTAAGAAGAAGGAGCTACAGGAATATGGGATATCCTGTGGTTACTAGCCAAGAGCTATGCTCTTTGGTGGAATTGACGAAGGAGCCTTAGGATGTATTCGCGATCACGCCGGGGCAAAGACAATCGTCACTCTCTCGAAGAGTGTCGGTTTCCCGAAGCTTGAGGCTGATATTAGCGGCTACCGGCGACAACATATCATCGGCAGTCTATTTTATTCCAATTTCAAGGTAAAATTCTTTTTGCCTAGATTTCTATTTTATTTGTGATGAATCAAAATTTTCTGATGTCAGCTTGTTTCGACAGAGTATGTTGCTAAGTAAGGCACTGGGGATGCAACAAGACCTCGAAGACAAGAAAAATGAAATCATAATCGAGGCCTTGGAGAGTAAGATCAAGGATTACGAAGCTTCTCTAGAGAAGAAGGACTTCCTACTTCAAGCAACAGAGGGCTCGCTTGCAGAAATTCAAGCTGAAATGCTAGACTAAGCGAGGAGCTTCTCCAAAGTCAAACAGACTTAAAAGAAAGGTCAGATAACTTCGAACAAGAGAAGAAAGATCTGCAAGCAAAATATGAAGCCAAAGCTGACAAAAATACAAAGCTACATAAATCTTTGAAAGACCTTCGAGATACATGTTTGAATTTTGGCAACCACTGCGTGCAATGGTTGAAAGAGGTCTTCAGCTTGGTTGGGGCTAGCTCTGAAGATAGTATCCCCTCGTCTGAAGACATACCAAATACCTTCAAACATATTGAAAATGAAGTTGATGCACTTGATGTAGTGATAGCTGGGCATGGTGACTTCTGTGCCTTGCTAGCTTCTCGCAGCACAGCTGCTACATTCCAGAAGGCCAGTTACACGCATGGGAAGACAGTAAACAGACCAACCTTCAGTCTGTCGCCATCAGATTTGATTGATATTCCCAGTGAAGCCCGAAGCATCGGAAACAGATTCATAACTCAGATTTGGGCTAAGGGTGGACGAGAGTTGGCTGGGGACGAAGCCCGAAACTTTCTTAAACCTGTAGGAAACTTATACCTGTTGCTTGCCTTGATTCTTGTAATTACTTTTTACCTTATACCGTTGTTTGTCTGTAGGATGCTGGTGTTGAAGGTTGATAACCCGAAGCACATCCTGAAGGTTGCTGAAGCTTCTCTTTAGGCCTGCCTATATAGAGCTTAGGGATATTTGTATTATCTTTGCAAAAAATTGTAATCGAGAATTAAACAATACTGTGTATATTTGTCCATACCTTGTAATATATATTTACCTTTCCATCCATGTACGAATTGCTTTGCTGTGTACGAAACTTGTATCTTTTGAGCCTAAGGCAAAAAACACCTTCCCTTCTTTTCGTACACAACAAAGCATGTCCTTGCATAAAATGTTTATGTTTGAAACGAAGCTTCTTCGTGTTCATCAAAGCACTGTCATTGAAGCCGGAGTATTTCTGTTCATGCTTCATGTTATGATGATGATGATCCTATGGATGTCTAAATGAATGTCTGTATGAATGTAAAGAATGATGTAATGTAATGTGCAAATGAATGTCCCAAACGCACACGAAGCCACACCCAGACTCTGCATCCCCTTAGGAACGACTTTGGAGTCTTTAAGCTCTACATTCCCTTAGGAACGTGTTTGGAGCTTCTTCACCTTCTATTTCGGTGGCATTTAAGCTCTGCATCCCCTTAGGAACGACTTTGGAGCTTCTTCACCTTACATTTCGGTGGTATTTGGCTCTGTATTCCCTTAGGAACGACTTTTGAGCTTCGAAACTTATGCTGCGCTCCCTTAGGAATGACTTTTGCAGCTTCGGAACTTACACTGCGCTCCCTTAGCAACGACTTTTACAGCTTCATCATCCTTGGGGTGATTACAGCTCTGCATCCCCCTAGGGACGTCTTTTGAGCTTTTCCCTATTTTCTTTTGCACTCGATGGTGCAGGTTCTGATTTTACATGTTACATCTTTGGGGGATTTTGGCCCTTTTATTGCATAGGGCTAAATAAAAATGAAAATTAGAAGCTATGGCCCCATTAAAAACCTTTCTCCCCTCTTGAAAGGAAAAGGGTGCCATAAGAAAAATAGAAAAAATTACATCGATTACACATAGTACCGCCAAAGCTCATCCGCGTTCCAAGATCTGGGTATGTCGTTGCCATCCATATCCTTCGAACAAGAGAAGAAAGATCTGCAAGCGAAATATGAAGCCAAAGCTGACAAAAATACAAAGCTACATAAATCTTTGAAAGACCTTCGAGATACATGTTTGAATTTTGGCAACCACTGCGTGCAATGGTTGAAAGAGGTCTTCAGCTTGGTTGGGGCTAGCTCTGAAGATAGTATCCCCTCGTCTGAAGACATACCAAATACCTTCAAACATATTGAAAATGAAGTTGATGCACTTGATGTAGTGATAGCTGGGCATGGTGACTTCTGTGCCTTGCTAGCTTCTCGCAGCACAGCTGCTACATTCCAGAAGGCCAGTTACACGCATGGGAAGACAGTAAACAGACCAACCTTCAGTCTGTCGCCATCAGATTTGATTGATATTCCCAGTGAAGCCCGAAGCATCGGAAACAGATTCATAACTCAGATTTGGGCTAAGGGTGGACGAGAGTTGGCTGGGGACGAAGCCCGAAACTTTCTTAAACCTGTAGGAAACTTATACCTGTTGCTTGCCTTGATTCTTGTAATTACTTTTTACCTTATACCGTTGTTTGTCTGTAGGATGCTGGTGCTGAAGGTTGATAACCCGAAGCACATCCTGAAGGTTGCTGAAGCTTCTCTTTAGGCCTGCCTATATAGAGCTTAGGGATATTTGTATTATCTTTGCAAAAAATTGTAATCGAGAATTAAACAATACTGTGTATATTTGTCCATACCTTGTAATATATATTTACCTTTCCATCCATGTACGAATTGCTTTGCTGTGTACGAAACTTGTATCTTTTGAGCCTAAGGCAAAAAACACCTTCCCTTCTTTTCGTACACAACGAAGCATGTCCTTGCATAAAATGTTTATGTTTGAAACGAAGCTTCTTCGTGTTCATCAAAGCACTGTCATTGAAGCCGGAGTATTTCTGTTCATGCTTCATGTTATGATGATGATGATCCTATGGATGTCTAAATGAATGTCTGTATGAATGTAAAGAATGATGTAATGTAATGTGCAAATGAATGTCCCAAACGCACACGAAGCCACACCCAGACTCTGCATCCCCTTAGGAACGACTTTGGAGTCTTTAAGCTCTACATTCCCTTAGGAACGTGTTTGGAGCTTCTTCACCTTCTATTTCGGTGGCATTTAAGCTCTGCATCCCCTTAGGAACGACTTTGGAGCTTCTTCACCTTACATTTCGGTGGTATTTGGCTCTGTATTCCCTTAGGAACGACTTTTGAGCTTCGAAACTTATGCTGCGCTCCCTTAGGAATGACTTTTGCAGCTTCGGAACTTACACTGCGCTCCCTTAGCAACGACTTTTACAGCTTCATCATCCTTGGGGTGATTACAGCTCTGCATCCCCCTAGGGACGTCTTTTGAGCTTTTCCCTATTTTCTTTTGCACTCGATGGTGCAGGTTCTGATTTTACATGTTACATCTTTGGGGGATTTTGGCCCTTTTATTGCATAGGGCTAAATAAAAATGAAAATTAGAAGCTATGGCCCCATTAAAAACCTTTCTCCCCTCTTGAAAGGAAAAGGGTGCCATAAGAAAAATAGAAAAAATTACATCGATTACACATAGTACCGCCAAAGCTCATCCGCGTTCCAAGATCTGGGTATGTCGTTGCCATCCATATCCTTCAATCTGTAAGAATCAGGTCTTGACGAAGATACTACCAGAAAAGGACCTTCCCACTTCAGTTGTAACTTACCCACTGTATCTGGGTTGGTTATTCTCCGAAGCACCAAATGACCTGGCTTGATGTTTTTCAATCGAACTTTCCTATCCTGCCACTTTATTGTTTTGACCTGATACTTATTGATGTGCTCTATGGCCTGAAGTCTGGTCCCTTCTATAGTATCTTTTATTATTTGAGAATTAGCTTCGTCCTATGCTGAAGCTATGGTTCTTATTGATCCTGCCTTTGCTTCTTCTGGTGTTATTGCTTCATCACCGAACAAGAGCTTGAAAGGTGTAAAACCTATTGACCTTGAGACAGTTGTGTTATGACTCCACACCACTTTGATCAGCTCATCTGGCCATTTTCCTCTAGGCTGATTGAAGAATGGCTTCATTATTCCTGTCATTATGATTCCATTTGCTCTTTCTACTAACCCATTTGATTCTGGATGTCTTACTGATGCAAAATGTATTTTTGTACCAATTTGGTCACAAAAATCTTTGAATGTTTCAGCATCGAATTGGGTTCCATTATCAACGGTTATTTCCTTCGGCACGCCGAAGCGACAAACAATATTTTGCTAAAAGAATTTCTGTACTGTTGCCGAAGTAATTGTGGCTAATGGCTTTGCTTCAATCCACTTAGAGAAATATTCCACTACTACAACAACATACTTTAAATTTCCTTGTGCTGGTGGAAGTGGACCTAACAAATCTAGATCCCACCTTTGCAGTGGCCAAGTTGGCTGTATTAGCTGGGTTAAGGACGAAGGTTGTTTTTGGTCTCTGGCACATCTTTGGCATTTTTCACACTTTTGAACCAAGTCTGCTGCATCCGAAGCTGCCTTTGGCCAGTAAAATACTTGTCTAAAAACCTTCCCCAGCAAAGGCCTAGGCCCAATATGAGACCCACATAATCCTGCATGTATTTTCTTCATCAATTCCTGACCTTCGGTTCTGGACAAGCACTTGAGTAATGGAGAGTAGACTCCATATTTATATAACACCCCTTCTATGATTACATATGGTCTTGTTCTTGCTTCGATTCTTTTATTGTAAACTTCGTCATCCGAAAGACAGTTTCCTTAGAGGAATGATATAATCTCAGTCCTCCAATCTTCACTATGTACAAGTGATATTGTAAGCACTGCTCTCTCCATAAGCTCGACTGAAGGTGCTTTTATTGTTTCAAAGAATACTTCTGAAGGAAGAGGGAGCCCCTATGCCACTGACTTAGCTAGCAAATCCGCATGCTCATTTCCCCCCCTTGAGACCAGCTTGCCTGAAATTGGCAAACGTCTCTTGCAAATTAGCAACATGATTTTCTTGTTTTGTGCTTTTCACTATAATGTCATCAACATAAGTCAGTACATTCCTACCAATTTGAGAGTGCAGGACCTTGGCAGTCATCCTGCTGAAGCTTCCTCTAGCATTCTTGAGCCCCTCGGGCATCCGAAGGTAACAATAAGTGTCACTAGGAGTTATGAAGCTTGTCTTGGGCTCATCCTCTTTCTTCATCCTGATTTGGTGATAGCCCGAGTGTTGGGGATCTGCTTCTTTGCCGAAGGTCCTACAAGAAGAAGTACCTTCAGAAGACCAAAACAGAAGCAGCATCGAAGCTACCATCCGGGGAGCTTCGTAGCACGCCTTCAGACGAAGGGATGCACCAACTTAAAGATGAAAAGACCAATCGACCCATGATAATTTGTGTTATGATTGTAATCAGATACGAAGGACATAAATGTAAATCCACACAGGCTACGCCCTATGCCTATAAATAGATGAACAGTACCCCCGTACTGTTCACGCTGACTTGTATTCGCTCGTGCGTCATGCTTGGACTTTTATCTTCTGTCAAGCCGAAGGTACAAATGTAATACAATATCGTTTCTATCTATCCATGATAATAATAAATATATTAGCAATGTCATATGATTATTCATGTTGACTTTTGTTGGGGACTTGTTCTCAAATGCTATGAATTAAGAACAAGGCAACACAAAAAATGTTAAATGTTAATGCCCTTCATCCTTTGAAGCATTATTTCCCTTAGGATATAATGATCTTCGGATGAAGGTTATGAAGGTCTTACCTTCATAGATACGACATGTATAATCAGATGATGAAGGTTATGAAACATAAGACAACAACATAAACAATTACATAGTATCGAAATATGAACATTTATTGTTAAATAATCATGAATACATGAAAGTTAAACTAAATTACATTTGTACCTTGAGTTTGACTGAATACGAAGATACAGATGCGATGCGAGAGCGTGAACAGTACGGGGGTACTGTTCACCTATTTATAGGCACAGGGCGTAGCCTGTGTGAATTTACATTCATGTCCTCTACAAATGATTACAATTATTACACAGTTTATCATGGGCCGATTGATCATCTCATCTTTAAGTCGGTGCATTTTGAAATATACTACGAAGCTCACTGACTGGTAGCTTCGGCATCGTTTCTGTTCTAGCCTTCCGAAGGTGTTTCTTCTTACAGGACCTTCGGCGACGAAGCAGACCCCCAACAGTAGCCCCTTCATGGTGCCAGATTGTTTTTCGTAATGAGCTCGACCCGTGAAAAATTCTTTTATGCTTCGGAATGCCGAAGGTCTAAAAAACACCTTCCCTGAGCTCGTTGCCGAGAAACGATTTAAATATTCCGAGTGTAAGCTGATCCCACCATAAGACGGGTACACTCGATCTGGTGATTCGTCTTCTCACGCAGTATGGTCCACCGTTTAGTGGGTGCGGGCGGCTGTTCAGCATGTGCGATCGTCTTGTCGATTTACCTTCCCACCTGCAACACTATATATACAGACGGGTAGGTGTGAAGTTACCACACAGCATTTACTACTATTGCACTGTTGTGCTGCCGAAAAATTTGACCACAGCCAAAGCTTATTCACCGTATTCCAAATCAAAGCTTCGTCACAAGAGGGAGCTTCGGCAAAGATAAAAAAGTATTCAACTTCGTCAAAACGCAAGAAATTCAGCATCAAATGGCTAAGGTCCATTCAACAGCTAGGGTTACACGTGACGAAGAGGAGGCCGAAGCTGCTGAAACTACCCCGATCTCCGAAGTAATGAGGCAGTCGGGACTGGTTATGCTAGAGGGTACTGCTGACGAAGGTGCACCTGTTGCCGAAGCCGAGCAGGTAGATATTGAAGAAGGTGAGGCTGACGAGGAAGATATAGATTATTCCGCCGTGCCATCTAAGCCTAGCCACTTGGATTTGGGAAGTCGACTGTCTCCGAAGCTGATATGCCGATGATGACAAAACTAGGCTACTTCGGGGAAGCCGAGAAGAAGCTAATTCGCTTTGGAGGGGAAGTAACCACTCTGAAGCCATAAAATGATGAGGTGGTAGTCTTCAGAAGCTTCTTTAAAGCAGGATTAAGGTTTCCTCTGCATGGGATGATTGCAGATGTTTTGGAAAAATTTGAAGTTTATCTTCATCAGCTGACTCATAACGCTATCATTAGGCTCAGCGTCTTTATCTAGGCTCTCTGAAGCCAAGGGGCGGAGCCGCTTGCCGAAGCCTTCTGTCGGGTACATGAACTTCACTATAAGATGAAGGCTAGAGAAGATGGACTGCACGAGAACTTCGGCTGCTATAACTTTGCTTATTGCAGAGACATGAAGACACCGATGGTTAGCTACCGCACCAAATGGCCGACCGATTGGAAAACTGAATGGTTTTATGTTAAGATTGATGAGAAAAAGGAGAAGCTAGTTCAGAGCCCGCTGGAGCTAACCTTCGGGTTGACTAGGCCTCAGTGCAACATGACACCGGGGACATCATGCCCAGATGTTGTGGGCGAATTTAGAGTTGTGTCTGAGCATATTGGTACTAGGGATTTAGTTCAGGAATACTTAGCCAATAGGGTATTCCCAACGTTAAAGGAATGGGATATGCCGAAGCTTAAAGAAGAGAAGAAAAAGAATGAACTCGTCCGGTTGCCCTATCATTTTAAGTTCAAGAAACACTTCAAAGAACCCTGCCAAGAATGGTTGGATACAATTGAAGTTATGTGCAATGAAATCTTGGGCAATTATACGAAAAAAGAAGATCAACTGATGACAGCAGTCTTCGGCACCCGGCCGAAACGAAGGTTAAACCGAGTAATGGACGCTTTGAAATTTGAATACCCAGACTACGAAAGGTTAAGCAAAGGTGCCGAAGGGCCAAAACGAAAAAGGGTTGTCAGTATTAAACAAAGACAAGCTGCCAGGATGATAAAAGAGGATGAAAATTTGGCAAAAAAGAAAAAATCTAGTCCTGAGATGAAGGTGGCTGTGCCGAAGAAAAGAAAGGCTCCAGCTTCGAAGCTGAAAGCTGATTTAGAAGAAGAAGCTCCCTCAACACCTTCTGTCACTGACGCAGAAGAAATTTTAAAGGTAATGACTGAATCTCTACCTAATAAGCTAAGTCCGCTGGGACCAGAACTGATGAAGCTTTTACAGAAGAAAAAGAAGCCTTCGGCTGCCGAGAAGCCTGCTGAACCAAAAAAGCGAAGAATTATTACTGTCATTGAGGCTATTGAAGAAACACCGCCACCGGCCTCAGCGCCAAAAACAACAGCAGCCGAAGCTGCTCCTCCCGAAGCTTCTACTTCCGAAGCTGCAGTAGCCGAAGCCACAAATTTGGAAAACACACTCAATGATATTGATGAAATGATTTTGAATATGGCTGAGGAAGAAACTGCTGCAGCTGTTGAGGAAACCCCGGCCACAGTGCCTGAAAAAGGGGAAAAGATGCCTGAAAAAGAGAAGGAGCCTGCCGAAGATACTTCGAAAGAAGAAAATTTCAACTTTCAAAACATAATTGGGCAAGAATTGTCAATGGCTAAAAAAGAAGAGCTGAAGGACTATGCCATATCGTGCGGGTACCAGCCAGGGGCACTGCTCTTCGGCGGTGTTGCCGAAGAGAGCTTAGGATGCCTTCGGGACCGAGTTGGGGCGAAGGTTGTCAGCACTTTATCTAAAAGTGTTGGTTTCCCGAAGCTCGAAGATGATCTCAGCAGATACCGGCGATAGCATATCGCTGGTAGCCTGTTTTATTCTAACTTTAAGGTAAAATTTTTCTTTAACTTTTTATTGTTTTGATATGAAGATGTTTTCTGATGAAGGTTACTTTGTCAGAGCGTACTGCTAAGCAAGGCCTTGAGGATGCAACAAGACCTCGAGGACAAGAAAAACGAAGTTATAATTGAGGGTTTAGAGAAGAAGATTAAAGATCATGAAGCTGCCCTAGAAAAGAAAGACTTCATGCTTCAAACGATGGAAAGTTCACTGGTGGAAGCTCAAGCCGAGATCGATAGATTAAATGGTGAACTTTCCCTACAGTCAAAAAGCTTTGAGCAAGAGAAGAAAGATTTCAAAACAAAACTCAAAGCCGAGGCTAAAAAAGTTCAAATCTACAGAAATCACTCAAAGATCTTCAGGAAAAATGCTTAGGCTTTGGCACCCGGTGCATTCAACGGCTGAAATAGGTCTTTAACTCAGTTGGGGCTAGCTCCGAAAAGTTGATGCTCTCGATGAAATTATAGCTGGACATGGTGACTTTTGTGCCCTGCTAGCTTCTCGAGGCACAGCTGTCGCTTTCATGAAGGCTGGCTGTACACATGTAAATATTGTAAACAAACCAAACTTCAGCCTGTCACCGGCAATCTTGGATGACATCCCCGGCCTGGCCCGAAGCATCGGAAACAGATTCGTTACTCAAATCTGGGCAAAGGGCGGGCGAGACTTGGCTGGTGACGAAGCTCGAAGTCACCTTAAACCGGTAATAAACTCATACCTTGTGCTTACCTTTTTCCTTGAAACTTGAATTTACCTTATAATGCTTTGATATGTACAGGATGATGAAGCCGAGGAGCATTGAGCCGAAGCCAAGCAGACAATCCGAAGCTTAGCAGATGATGATGAAGCTGAAAACCTAGCTATGAAAAAACTCTAGAAAAACTCTTGTATTATCCTTTGTAAAGAATTTTATAATTTGAAAATCAGATTCTACTCTGTAAATTTGTCCATACCTTGTAATATATTTTTACCTTTCCGTCAATGTGTGAACTGCTTTGATGTGGACGAAACTTGTATTCTTTAAGTCGAAGGCGAAAAACACCTTCCCTTCTTTTCGTACGCAACAAAGCATTAATTTGCTTCCGAAGCCGTATTCTTAGAGCTGAAGCAACTGTCTATCTGTATGATATGATGATGATGATCCTATGTATGTCTAAGTGAATGTTTATGAATGCAATGTATGATGTAATGTATCGTGCCAATGAATGCCCAAACACACACATTCAAAGCTTCATCCATAACCTTCATTCCCTTAGGAATGACTAAAATCTCTTTACCGTTTATTTTTCGGCTGCACCGCTTATTTTTCGGTGTAAGTTCTGCATCCCCTTAGGAACGTCTTTTGAACTTCTTCGCCTTCTATTTCGGCGGTATTCGCGTTGACTTTTCGCGCTTTGCATTATATTTCGGCGGTATTCGTGTTGACTTTTCGCGCTTCGCCTTATATTTCGGCGGTATTTGGCTTTGCATTCCCTTAGGAACGACTCTTGAGCATAAAACTTATGCTGCGCTCCCTTAGGATCGGCTTTTTGTAGCTTCATCGTGCTCTGCATCCCCTTGGGGATGACTTTTGAGCTTCTCCCTGTTTTTTTTCTCTCTCTGTGCACTCGATGGTGCATGCTCAAATTTTACATTTACATATCTTGGGGGATTTTGCCCTCGTAGGGCTGAATTAAAAAGGAGAAATTACAGACTATGGCCCCATTAAAAACCTTTCTCCCCCTTTGGAAAGGAAAAGGGTGCCATAGGAAAAATGAAAAAGATTACATCAATTTATACATAATATCGTCGAAGCTCATCCGCATTTTAGGATCTAGGAATGTCGTTGCCGTCCATGTCCTTTAACCTGTAAGAACCGGGTCTTGACGAAGATACTACTAGAAAGGGTCCTTCCCACTTCAGCTGAAGCTTGCCTACTGTGTCAGGGTTGGCTACTCTCCGAAGCACCAAGTGTCCTGGCTTAATGTCTTTCAATCGAACTTTTCTATAGTATCTTTTGTCATAGAATAATTAGCTTCGTCTTCGGCCGAAGCTACTGTTCTTATTGACCCCGCTTTAGCCTCTTCGGGAGTTATGGCTTCATCACCGAACAATAACTTAAATGGTGTGAAACCTATTGATCTTGATACGGTCGTATTGTGGCTCCACACCACTTTAATCAACTCATTTGGCCACTTTCCTCTGGGCTGATTAAAGATTAGCTTCATTATTCCTGTCATTATAATACCATTTGCTCTTTAGACAAGTCCATTTGGTTCTGCATGTCTAACTGACGCAAAATGAATCTTCATGCCAATTTGATCATAGAATTCCTTGAAAGCTTCGGCATCAAACTGTGTTCTGTTGTCCACAGTTATAGCCTTCGGGACACCGAAGCGACAAACAATTTTTTGCCAGAAAAATTTCTAGACTGTGATCGAAGTTATTGTGGCCAAAGGCTTCGCTTCAATCCACTTGGAAAAATATTCTACAGCCACCACAACAAATCTTAAATTGCCTTGTGCTGGTGGAAGTGGACCTAACAAATCCAGATGCCATCTTTGCAATGGCCAGGTTGGTTGTATTAGCTGAGTCAAAGACGAAGGTTGTTTCTGATTTCTTGCACATTTTTGGCAATTTTTACACTTTTGAACCAAATCTGCTGCGTCCGAAGCTGCCTTCGGCCAATAGAATCCTTGTCGAAAAACCTTTCCTAGAAGAGGTCTGGACCAAATATGAGATCCACACAATCCTACATGTATCTCCTTCATCAGTTCTATACCTTCAGTTCTGGATAAGCACATGAGAAGTGGGGAATAAACTCCATGTTTATAAAATTCCCCTTCTATTATGACATATGGTCTTGTTCTTGCTTCCATTCTTTTGTTATAAACCTCATCATCCAAGAGATGATTACCTTGGAGGAAAGATATAATCTCAGTCCTCCAATCTTCACTATGGACAGGAGATATTATGAGCACTACTCTTTCGAGGAGTTCTACCGAAGGTGCTCTTATTGTCTCAAAAAACACCTCCGAAGGTAGAGGAAGCTCCTGTGCTGCTGACTTGGCTAGCAGATCAACATGCTCATTTTCCCCTCTTGGAATATTCTTAACAGAAAATCCTTCGAAAGAAGCTTCAAGCCTTCGAACTGTGTCCAAGTATTTCTCAAGCTTCGGATCTCTTGCCTTGCAACTCTTGTCAACATGTCCAGAAATAACTTGAGAGTCGGTTTTGAGGAATGCCCTTCTTATTCCCATTGCCTTTAACTTTCAAAGTCCCAAAAGTAATGCTTCGTATTCAGCAATATTATTTGTACAACTGAAATCAAGCCTTGCTGCATAGCATGTTCTTACTTTGGAAGGTGCAACTAAGACAGCAGCCAACACTGAAGGTTCCCTAGGAGCCGTCGTAGAACACTATCCAGGCTTCGGCATCTTTATTTGCTTCTTCTTTCTGAGCCCCTGGTGTCCAATCAGCAATGAAGTCTGCTAATGCTTGGGACTGAATTGAGGATCTATGGACATAGTCAATAGTGAATTCGTTAAGCTCCGCAGCCCACTTTCCAATCCTTCCAGTAGCTTCTCTATTCCTCATAATATCCTTCAGAGGTTGTGATGAAGGAACAATTATGTGGTATGCTTGAAAATAGTGCCGAAGTTTCCTGGAGGCCATTAATACAGCATACAACACCTTCTCCAACTCTGTATAGTTTTTCTTTGACAAACATAGAACTTCGGAGACAAAGTATATTGGGGCTTGCTTTTTAATTTGTCCTTCAATCTTCTCCTGTACAAGCACCACACTCACTGCAGAGTACGAAGCTGCCACATACAATAGTAACAGAGCCCCTAGCGTAGGTGCAGTTAATGTTGTTAGATCAATCAAGTATTGCTTCAGCTCTTCGAAGGCCTTCTGTTGAGCCGGGCCCCATTGAAAAACTTCGGCTGACTTTAGTATTTCAAAGAATAGCAAATTTCTTTCTGCTGATTTAGATATGAATCTATTTAATGATGCCAGTCTTCCTGTTAGCCGTTGAGCCCCCTTCTTTGTGCTTGGTGGTTCCATCCGAAGGATAGCTTTGATCTTGCTTGGGTTAGCTTCAATCCCCTTCGTTGAAACTAGACAGCCAAGAAACTTACCCTTCTTCACTCCAAAGACACATTTTTCTGGATTTAATTTCAGGCCAGCTTGCCTGAAATTAGCAAATGTTTCTTGCAGATCAGTAATGTGATTTTCTTGCTTTGTACTTTTTACTATGAAGTCATCAATGTATGTTAGCACATTTCTGCCTATTTGGGAATGAAGGACCTTGGCTGTCATTCTGCTGAAGCTTCCTCCAGCATTCTTGAGCCCCTCAGGCATCCGAAGATAGCAATAGGTGCCACTGGGAGTTATGAAGCTAGTCTTTGGCTCATCCTCCTTCTTCATCCATATTTGATGATATCCTAAGTAGTAGTCTAACAGACTCATAAGCTCTAAAGAAGCTGCTACATCTACAAGAGAGTCTATTCTTATTAATGGAAATTCATCCTTTGGACAGACCTTGTTAAGATCTATGAAGTCAATACACATTCTCCATTTGCCGTTGGACTTCTTCACCATGACAGTATTGGCTAGCCACTATGGATATTTTACTTCTCTGATGACCCCAACACTAGGAAGTCTTTTTACTTCATTTCAAGCACCTTCGGCTTTACCATCAGACATTTTCAGAAGTCTTTGCTTTCTTGGCCTGAAGGATGGGTCGACATTGAGTGAATGTTCAATGACGTCTCTGTTGACACCGCAAAGGTCATTGGCTGACCAAGCAAAGACATCTTTGTTGTTGAATAAAACCTTATCAAAGTTTTCTCTTGCTCTTCAGATAGTTGAGACCCTAGCAGTACCTTCTGCTCTGCAATGTCTTCACATAGAAGCATGGGTTTCGGCTGATCAGCCGAAGCAGCCTTCTCTCTTCTGTACTTGTACTGTTCACAAGCTTCAACTTCATCTATATTGTGTATTGCTTTTGAATCTATCCAATTTCCTTCGGCCTTTCTGGCAGCCTCTTGACTTCCATGAATAGCAATAGGCCCTTGTTCCAAAGGTATCTTCATGCATAGATATGTTGGGTGAAGTATTGCTTCAAAAGCATTAAGTGTCCCTCGACCAATGATTGCATTGTAGGGGTACTCCATGTCAACAATGTCAAAAACAACATGTTCAGTCCTTGTATTGTGAACAAAGACGAAGGTAACTGGCATTGTGATTTTGCCAAGTGCTACGATCTGTCTTCCTCCGAAGCCACATAAGGGATGTGTTGCACCGTGAATCTTATCTTCTGGCTCTTGCATTTGTCTGAAGGCCTTAGCAAATATGATATCCGCGGCACTACCTGTATCAACAAGAACATTGTGAACCAAAAAACCTTGATGACGCAAGATATGACCATAGCATCATTGTGAGGATAATCCTTGAGCTAAAGGTCCTCCTGGGAGAAGGTGATTGGGATGTGAGACCATTTTGACTTGATGAAAGGTCCTTGCACCCCAACATGCTGCACCCTTCTCTGTGCTTCCTTCTTCTGCTTCTTGCTAGCCGGCTCTAAACTTGAGCCACCTGTTATCAGGAGCACAAGCTTCGTAGCCGAAGGTGCTTTAGCTTGGTTGTTGAACGAAGTCATCAGCTCAACAGTGGAAGTGAGTTCACTGGAGGTGGGTGCCAATGTTGGGGACTTGTTCTCAAATGCTATGAATTAAGAACAAGGCAACACAAAAAATGTTAAATGTTAATGCCCTTCGTCCTTTGAAGCATTATTTCCCTTAGGATATAATGATCTTCGGACGAAGGTTATGAAGGTCATACCTTCATAGATACGACATGTATAATCAGATGATTAAGGTTATGAAACATAAGACAACAACATAAACAATTACATATTATCGAAATATGAACATTTATTGTTAAATAATCATGAATACATGAAAGTTAAACTAAATTACATTTGTACCTTGAGTTTGACTGAATACGAAGATACGATGCGATGCGAGAGCGTGAACAGTACGAGGGTACTGTTCAATTATTTATAGGCACAGGGCGCAGCCTGTGTGAATTTATATTCATGTCCTCTACAAATGATTACAATTATTACATAGTTTATCATGGGCCGATTGGTCATCTCATCTTTAAGTCGGTGCATTTTGAAATATACAACGAAGCTCCCTGACTGGTAGCTTCGGCATCGTTCCTGTTCTGGCCTTCTGAAGGTGTTTCTTCTTACAGGACCTTCAGCGACGAAGCAGACCCCCAACATCTTTCATATCTTGTATGCTCCTTCTTTCATTAACATTCGCTGTGATGATGAAGGTATGTCCTTCATCACCTTCGTCTGAAGATCATTATATCCTATGGGAAATAATGCTCCGAAGGATGAAGGGCATTAATTCTTAACATTTTTGTGTTGCCTTGTTCTTAATTCATAGAACATGAGAACAAGTCCCCAACACCGAGTAACAATCCAATAAGCTCATAAGCTCTGAAGAAGCTGGTGCATCTACAAGGGAGTCTATTCTTGGTAAGGGGAACTCATCCTTCGGACAAGCTTAGTTGAGGTCTGTGAAGTCGATGCACATTCTCCATTTCCCATTAGCCTTCTTCACCTTAACAGTGTTAGCTAGCCACTCTAGATATGTGACTTCTCTGATAACACCAGCGCCGAGAAGTTTCTTTACTTCTTTTCGAGCACCTTCGGCTTTATCCTCGGACATTTTCCGAAGCCTCTGCTTTCTTGGCCTAAAAGATGGATCCACATTGAGTGAATGCTCAATGACATCTCTATTAACACCATAGAGATCATTAGCTGTCCAAGCAAAGACGTCTTTGTTGATGAACAAAAACCTTAGCAGTGTCTTTTCTTGTTCATCGGACAACTGGGATCTCAGCAGTACCTTTTGGTCTGCTATGTCTTAACACAGGAGCATAGACTTCGGCTGATCCGCTGAAGCACCCTTCTCTCTTTTGTGCTTGTACTGCTGATGGGCTTCGGCTTCATCTATGTTATGGATAGCCTTTGAATCTGTCCAGCTTCCTTTGGCCTTCCTGGCAGCTTCTTGACTCCCGTGAACAGCAATGGGCCCTTGTTCCAAAGGTATCTTCATGCATAGATATGCTGGATGAAGAATGGCTTTGAAGGCATTGAGCGTCCCTCGACCAATGATGGCATAGTATGGATACTCCATATCAACAATATCAAAAACAACTTGTTTAGTTCTTGTGTTATGGATGTAGCCGAAGGTCACTGACATTGTTATTTTTCCAAGTGCTGCAATCTGTCTTCCTCCGAAGCCACAAAAGGGTGTGTTGCATCATGTATCTTGTCTTCTGGCTCTTGCATCTGTTTAAAATGTGGCAGAACCTCCCAAGTTATTGGGCCCACATGCACCTTCCCTTGTCTCAAAGACCTTAGACGACTATGCATGTGCACTAGATAACTTAACAGGATCTGTCCGAGTGCCCCAAGGACCTTGGATAAACCACTTACAACCAGGACCACATGATTAAGTAACACAAATCAAACACCAACAATTTGCAGCGGAAATCATATTACCAAATTTTACAAGTTACATCAAGTTTACATTGTACATGATCGGAGTGCTTATAAAAGTGATTCAAAGAAATAACTTTGAACTGTTATGAATTATTTATAGTATTGAAATATATGCTAGCTCAAGTGACCATCCTCAATAAGAAGTATAGAAGAGTTACTTAGAGTTATAAGAAGGCCGAGCCCACCGGCACTTAACACCATCAACAGCAGCACAAAATTATAACCTGAAAAACAATAGGGAATAAAACCTGTTGGGGGCCTTCTTCCCTACCGAAGGTCCTCTGAGCAGAAACACCTTGGACAAAATGATATACCGAAGCTATTATCAAGGAAGCTTTGACATAGTGACGTGCTTGAGACGAAGGGCAGCACCGACTTAAAGAGGAAAAGACCATCTAGTCCCTAATATTTTGTATTATGAGTATGATTAATTGTCAAGGACACAAATGTAATTTTGTTCGAGTTGTGTCCCGTGTCTATAAATAGGTGAACAGTACTCCCGTACTGTTCACGCTGGCTTGTAATCACTTGCACATCACTCGAATTTTCACCTTCTGTTAAGACGAAGGTACAAATGTAATTCAATATTATTGATGATTGTTTACAATTATGAAAATATAAATAAGATTTAACAAAATTATCCATGTTCTCTTTCATGTTACATATGCTTATGATTCCATCATTATATGTTGAGATGATGAAGGTATGTCCTTCATGACCTTCGTCCGAAGATCATTATCTCAAAGGAGATAATGCTTCGAAGGACGAAGGTCTTTAATTATTAACATTTGTGTTGCCTTGTTCTTAATCTATAGCATTTGAGAACAAGTGACAAACATTTGTGCCCACCTCCAGTGAACTCACTTCCACTATTGAGACGATGGCTTCGTTCAACAATCAAGCTGTAGCACCTTCGGTCACAAAGCTGGTGCTCCCAATCACAGGCGGTTCAAGCTTAGAGCCGGCTAACAAGAAGCAGGAGAAGAAAGCACAGAGGAGAGTACAACATGTTGGGGTACAGGGACCCTTCATCAAATCCAAGTGGTCTCACATCCCAATCACCTTCTCCCAAGAAGACCTTTAGCTCAAAGATTATCCTCACAATGATGCTATGGTTATATCTTGTGTCATTAAGGGGTTTCTGGTCCATGTTCTGGTCAACACAGGCAGTGCTGTGGTAGAACCGCCCGAATTATTCCAGCTTAAGTGCCCAAGTCACGCCTTAAAGGCCGCAATGCACTTAAATCGGAATAACCCGTCAGTCCCTTAGATCTAGTCTAATGAAGCCACTTATCCAGGATCAAATACCACAAGCTCACTCGAAGGTGAGTCACAGAGGAAATACAATAAAACTAGAAACCTCAAATTAAAGTACTGGAGTAATTACATAAATCGGATTTTTTCAAGCCAACTGAAATAAGTCCATAAGATAAACTGCAGCGGATAAACGATATCGTCGAAAAGCAAGGAACGGGGCAAGGTCGAGCCCACTACTCCTCCTGCTCCTCTCCTGCTGGAGCAGCATCCCACTCGACCGTCCAACCCGGTGGCAGGGTGGTAGGTTAAGTCACACCATCAACCATATCCTGAAGCGTACCTGCAAAAATTATGCCACAAGCAAGGCTGAGTATACTAATACTCAGCTAGACTTACCCGGTGTTAGGAATCTACTCCTCTACCTCTAGACTATGCAGCTGTTTGGCTGAGGGGTTTGGTTTGCCAAAAGCACTAGTTGAGTCTAAAAACAGTTTTAGCTTTTTCCAGTTCTAGTATCAATATTTTAGCTAAGTTTGCTCTTTCTAAGCATACATGGTGATAATCATTTAATACAATCAACATGTTATCTAATGTAAAATCTCATTTCACTTCTTACTCAATGTAGTACAAGGGGTCAAGCAGTCTCATTAGCTGCGAGAACCAGATGATTCGAATCGAGTTTTAACCTTGCAAGGTAAACCTAAACACACGACATGTAGGGGCACTCCATCCCCACACATGTCAACCGTCCCCATCGATTCCCTATTCGCGGCCAGGGCTCACCGCCGTGGCATACAATGCTCCACGGACCTCGGCTGCCGCCGAGCAGTGACCACACTTGTACCCACCATAGCTAGCATGGGAGACCCAGTCTCAGGACGAGTGAGGAGAAAAGTCCACGCCCGGCTTCACTCAGGTACTAGGTTTACCGGTTACCATATTTCCCAACATGTGTTTAGTACGTTCAAACGCTTGACTCAGGTATCCACACATTAATCCTTAATTCCTTTTCCCATCTTATGGACAAGGCATCCACCCTGGATCCAAGTCCATAGACCATCATAGATCCCGTTATCAAGATGATTACAATCAATTCCTAACCTCGCGCGAGTGCTAGAAAAATCACTCGACTTCTACCAAGATCCTAATTAGCAATGCAGCTATTCGACCTAGCATACTAGTATTCATCTCAAAGGAATCCTGAGTTAATGCAACTAAGGGTTTCAAGCAACTCCTACACTTAAGTGCACATTACAAGCTTACAAACATTAAGTGTAGTAAAATAGCATATATAAACGGTTATGCATAAAACCGGGGCTTGGCTTCAATTGCTGGGGCTGCTGGAAGATCCTCGATGGCAGGCTCGAGAGCTGGCTCCTGATCTTCCTCGTGGACAGCTCCTTACTCAGGGATGAGCACGTACTCTCCGTCAGCGAGGTTGCAATCTAATGAATGGAATGAGTAAGATGTATGTATGTCATGATGTGCAATTTAGTAACTAAAATTGTATGATGAAGTTTAATTGGAAGGAAATAGAGCTAAGCCTTGCTAGTAGAGATTTTTGGGGTATACTCAGTAAGTCAGGGTTAAGTTTAATTACTGAAGGGTCAGTTTGTTTTTGGTGTTCTACTGATTTCCCCTTTATATATATTTTGGGGATATCTTTAGCAAGATTCTTAGCTGCAACTATTGGAAGTGATACTTATTAATCTCCTCATTCCATCTTTTATTTCTATTTGTTTTATGTCTTTAAGGTGAGTTTGAACTACAAGATAGATCTACAAATTTCCAAAAATTATGTAAAACTTACAGTGGCTTCTCACTGGTGTATAACTCTCTGTCTCAAAATTTGGGGCTTAAAAAGTGAGGGATTCATTCTGCACAAAATTATCAAATATTAGGGCAGAAGGGGATGTTTGAACTACAACTTCTATTTAACAGTGGGTTATTCTCTAAGACTTATTTTTGCTGGCATTTAGGTGTAATGATATGATTTTTTTTACAATTTTCAGCCACTAATACTTATTAGTTATTTTGCTGTGATTTTCTAAAGTTTCTAGCCAAAGGGGTGCTTTCTACTACCACTATACTTGAAAAATATCAAACAACAAATTTATAAATTTTCTTATCTTCTTGTTTGCGCAAGAGCAATCATTCTAGAATTTGGTAACTTTTTGCTTAAGGGAAAGGGTGGTAGAAATTTTTTGAATTAAATGGCCTTTTTCATGAGGTAGGGGCAATGGGTGTTATCATGTAGTTTTGAATAGGTTTTGCATTTTTCCCTGGTGGTCTACTTCATCAATAATTTGGTAAAAATTTATTTGCCCATTGTTGCACACTTTTGGCTTTCTTATGATTTAATTGGAATATGGCTAAAAATCAAGTTTTAATTGTTCAACCAATTTATAATGATGGGCTAGGGTGATTATTATTTTTGTAGGGATGTTCTAGTAGTTAGGAGTCTACTGAAGTTTTCTTATCAATTTTGAAATCGTCCTTATATTTTTAATAATGGCCTTTCTGGTTTTATTAGTGCTTAATAATTTGTTTCACATTGGATCTGTTCTGGATTAGGGTTCTTTATATTTTTCATAGGTTCTTTATCACTCAAGTGGATTAGGAAAAATATGTTCATCCACTGTTCATTAACTTTTATTTCCTTTCCTAATTTCCTATGTTTTGGGCAGATATGGCTTTTAATAGATAACCTTGTTTTAATCTGTTATACTAGGGTGCTTACTATTTTTAAACAGTGCCTAAGTTGGGTTTGTACTTCTACAAATTTTCTTAAGTCTAGCACAGAAGCATAACTATTTTCCCCATTTTCATAAGGTTTGGGTAATTTCCTTATTTAATTTTAAACTCTAAAATTTAATACAGAAAGCATAGGGTTTAGTATTTTTATTTGATAGCCTATAATATTTTGAATCCAGTAAAAGTGGTTTGACTACATTTGGTTAAATATTTCTCGAGATACAAATTTCCTAAGTTCTCTACCTATTTTTAAAAAGAATAAACAGAAATGGTTTAAAGGAAAAAGGTTTTGCATCTGGGTCCCTAGCGAAAGGTTCTAAGTGTATTACGGGTAGGTCCCGGTTCACTATTCATATGGGTCGCTGACTATGCAGAAAACCCCCTAGGTTTCTGCTAAGTCGAACCCACGATCTTTCCCCCAATTAAACAGTAACCGCGGCGGAGGAAAGGGCGGAGGGGCTTACCGGCGGCGAGATTGCTCCGGTGAGGTGGTCGAGGGTGTAGGGGAGGTATTGACAGTCATGCCGATGTGCGGATCGTCTCCGGCGATGGTCGGAGTAGGTCGGTCCACGTGCGCAGGCGGGCGAACTCGTTGGCGGCGAGGAATCCGACCTGCTACGGTGCGATAGTCCAATTGGTTAGCTCGGATGGCTCGACCAGGTGATGTAGAAACGGTTTGCGGAAGGAATTTGAGAATGGCGTAGAGACTTACCGGGACCACGTTCGCCGGTGAGCGGAAGAAGTCCGGCAAGGGTGATTCGGGGTCTCCGGCGGGGCTCTGGCGGGTCTGAGGACTTGGGGAGCTTCACGGGCCTCTGGCGAAGCTAACCGAGCAGCTAGTGCAGCCTGGAAGTGGCTGGAGTGAGCTGTCCACGATGGCCGAGGCTCGAGTGGCTTGGCGGGTAGTGGCGTGTCATGCTCAAGGCAAAGTCCGGCGAGCTCTGGCTTGGGCAGGACTGTGAGCGTGCGAGGGAGTATGGCTGAGGCCTTGGGGCTTCTTTATAGGCACGACGTGGTGCACGGGCGGGTGTGGACCAGTGTGGGCGCGTGGGCGTGCATGGCTGGGCGCAGGTGCGCGAACTGGTGTGAATTGGGCGTGTGAGCCATGATCGAACACGTGGAGCCATTGCTTCTACCCGTGTTCTAACACCGATAGGGCGTAGATCTTTGCGAATTTAGGCCATCTCGCTGTGAAGGATTTGTTCCCCTGACTGAGCTCTATCGTTTGTGTGTGGACGTTGTGTGGTTTTAGGCTAGGGACAGGGAGTTGTAATATCGCCAAGTTGCCAGTGTCACAGAGCCGAGTCCCGACGACAATCAGCGCCAAAATCATGTCAAATGGTTTTTGTTTGAGTTCAAACTTCACAAGAGTATGTTCAAGGAAATCTGATGCCACTTTAATATTTGGGTTTTGTAGATTTGAGTTTTGGAAAACAGAGAACACAGCTGAACTGTAAAAAGGGGTGGAAATTCAGTTCTGAATTTTCTAAATTCCCTTTTGAAATTTAGCTTGAGGGGCCTTTTTGAGAAATTTGCAAAGCTCTTCTAATCAAACTTTCTTTCTACATTTTGTAGCTTATTTAGTGCACTTTAACTTTGTTATTTGGTTATCATAATGATTTTGTGTTTTTCAAAATCTTTTTACAAGTTTTCCCCTCTTTGCACTAAAATGGCCTATTTAGGGTTTCTGAATTCTTCTCATCTTGAGGTGCATGATATGATTAAGGCACAATCCTTAAGATGAAAAATACTTAATTAGACTTTTGTTCCTAATTTTTGAAGTCCTTTACTCAATTTGGTTCACATGTGATAATGGTTATGAGTTAGTTCTAAGAAGAAACCCTAGGTGACACTGGGGTGTCACAGCCTTCCCCCATTCAAGGAATCTCGTCCCGAGATTCGAGTCGGAGTCCTCCGAGTGAAGTGAAGGTTAAGGCTTGCTTGCTTTGGGTGGTTTATTCATTAAGGTTCTTCTTGGCAAACTGCTCTTCGAATGTCATCTTCTTTGCAACTTCAGAAGGAAGTCCTTTTAACTTTAATTTTACACTTAACTCTTTTTATATTAAGACCATTATTCTTATAATTTGATTCAAAGGGCAGGGGGAGGGGTTGGGCATGGTTATGTACCAATTCCCTTAGGTAGACAATCGGGAAAGTTGGAACGTAGAAATTCCTCAGTCTCCCAAGTAGCCTCTTCCTCTGAGTGATTACTCCATTGAATCTTATACATCTTGATCGATTTTTCCTGAGTTGATCTTTCATTGCAATCCAGAACCTTGGAAGGGTACTCTTGGTACGATAGATCTAGCTCTATTTCCAACTCTGGTTCTGCTATGATCTCAATCGGCAATCGAACACACTTCTTTAGTTGGGATACATGGAATACATTGTGGATGGCAGACATTTTCGGAGTTAACTTCAATTTGTATGCCATGGGTCCACATGCTTCTCTGATCTCATAAGGTCCAATGTAATGAGGTGCTAACTTGCCTTTGATTCCAAACCTCTACACTCCTTTGGTTGATGAGACTTTCAGATATATGAAATCTCCCATTTCAAACTGGAGAGGTTTCCTTCTCTTGTCATGGTAACTCTTCTGCCTGGCCTGAGCAGCTTCTAGATTCTTCCTGATTAGTTTGACTTTCCTTTCGGCTTTAGTCACTAAGTCAGGTCCAAAAATTTCTCTTTCTCTAGGCTGAGACCAATTGAGGGGTGTTTGACACCTTCTTCCATAAAGGGCTTCGAAAGGTGCCATCTTTAGGTTGGATTGATAGCTGTTGTTATAAGCAAACTCTGCCAAGGAGAGGTACTTATCCCAGTTCTTGCCATAATCGATCGCACAAGCCCTTAGCATATCTTCCAGAATTTGATTTACCCTTTCGGTCTGACCATCAGTCTGCGGGTGGTAAGCTGAACTTTTAATTAGCTTGGTTCCCAAAGACTCTTGTAGTTGTTCCCAAAATCTGGCAACAAATTGGGCTCCTTGGTCAGAGACAATAGTTCGGGGTAATCTGTGCAAACACATGATTCGATCAATGTACAGCTCTGCATACTTTTGAGCCTTATCAGTGGTGTGCACTGGAAGAAAATGTGCCACTTTTGTCAATCGGTCCACAATGACCCAAATCGAATCATGATGACGAGAGGTGTTGGGCAGACCCACAATAAAATCCATGCTGATGTCATCCCATTTCCATGAAGGTATTGATAGGGGTTGCAAAGCACCAGCTAATTTCAAGTGGCTTGCCTTTACCCTATGACATGTGTCACATTCTGATACATATTGGGCTATCTCCCTCTTCATTCTGGTCCACCAATACAAGGGCTTCAGATCATGGTACATTTTGGTGCTTCCTGGATGCATGGAGAATTTGGAGAGATGAGCTTCATCCAAGATCTTCTTCTTGAGATCCTTATTTTTAGGATCCACCATTCTGCTTTCAAACCACAATATACCCTTTCCATCTTGGCGAAAACAGTTATACTTCCCTGTCTTCTGATGGAGGTTCTCTTTAATGATTTGCACTCCCTTATCGCTGAGTTGGGCCATAATTATCTGATCTTGCAAGGTTGGCTCAACAAAAATGTGAGACAAAGCACCAGAAGGAATCACTTCAATTTTCATTTTATTCAACTCATCACACAGGGTGTTGATGCGTGAATCCATCATAGCACAGTTGCATTGCGATTTCCGACTCAAGGCATCAGCTACCACATTGGCTTTCCCTGGGTGATAGTCTACCTCTAGGTCATAGTCTTTGATCAGCTCTAGCCATCTTCTCTGCCTCATGTTGAGATCAGCCTAAGTGAAGATATACTTAAGGCTCTTATGATCTATGAAGATGTTGCAGTGGGTTCCCATCAAATAGTGTCTCCACATCTTCAATGCATGAACCACGACTGCTAACTCCAAGTCATGAGTTGGATAATTCTGCTCATTAGGCCTGAGTGCTCTCGATGCGTAGGCAATGACTCGGCTGTCTTGCATCAAAACACAACCCAGTCCAGTGCCAAAAGCATCACAGTACACATCAAATGGCTTGCTGCTGTCGGGTTACGCTAACACCGGTGTTGTGGTCAGATGTTGCCTCAGTGCATGGAAGGCATCTTCGCACTTCTGACCCCAAACAAACTTAGCTCCTTTCTTCAACAGTTCAGTCATGGGCTTCGCAATTCGAGAGAAATCTGGAATGAATCTTCAATAATAAACAGCCAATCCCAGAAAACTTCGAATCTGACAGACAGTCATTGGCGGCTTCCAGTTCATTACCTCTTGCACCTTATCAGGATCAATAGCTATGCCTGCTTGAGAGATAGTGTGACCCAAGAAATTGATTTCTTTCAGCCAAAAATCACATTTTGACAACTTGGCATAAAGGTGATGTTCTTGCAGACGTTGAAAAACTACATGCAAATGACCGGCATGCTCTTCTTTGTTCTTTGAGTACACCAACATATCATCGATGAAAAAGCACCATGAATTTGTCAAATTCAGGCATGAAGGCAAAATTCATTAGATACATGAAGTATGCGAGCGCATTAGTCAGCCCAAATGACATTACCAGATACTCATACAACCCATATCTGGTTGAGAAGGCAGTCTTCGGAATATCACTTGCTCGTATCTTGATCTGATGAAGGGAACCGACTTAAAGGGGAAAAGGCTATCTAGTTCTTGTAGAGTTGACTATTAGTTAACAATGAATGTAAAGGGCAAGAATGTAATTTCTCACAAGCTGTGTCCTGTGTCTATAAATAGATGAACAGTTCCCTCGTACTGTTCACGCTGACTTGTATTCGCTCGTGCATCACGTTTGAACTGTTGCCTTTTGTCAAGCCAAAGGTACAAATGTAATTCAATATTGTTCTTGTTTATCTATAATTAATAAAAGGAAGATATATCGTTGGTATCATATAATTATTCATGTTGTCTTACATATTTCATATGCTTCTTCTTTCATCAATATACACTACAATGATGAAGGTATGTCCTTCATGACCTTCATCTGAAGACCATTATATCCTAAAGGAAATAATGGTTCGAAGGACGAAGGACATTAACATTTAACATTTTTCTTGTGTGTTGCCTTGTTCTTAATTCATAGCATTTGAGAACAAGTCCCCAACATTGGCGCCCACCTCCGGTGAACCCTTTTCGACCACCTTCGGCAAGCACTAACCTTCGTCATGTCGTTGAAGAAAGCTTCAGCACCAGGGACTGCTGCACTACAGCCGCTGGACCCAAACCAAGAAACTCTTTCTCTTCGAGAGGCTCGAAGCCAGAAGAGGAAGGCCACCAGTCCAACACTCTAGGAGGAGGAGTTGGACCAAGAGATCAGGGATATGGAGATCATCCATCAGCAAGTACAAAGGAAGAAGGAGAAGATGGCGCAATTAGCTGACCTTCAAAGGCAGATCGACGAAGCTACTGAAGAAGTGCGCCATCTCGCTCAAGACGAACAAAACCGAAGGCCCCAGCACAGGGAGCTTCGTCAAGAAGGCCTATTCAACGAAGATGGATGGTATAATGATTTTAACCATGATACCTTTACCTTTGATGATGCTTCTCCTTTGGCAGCAGAACTGTAGGTTACACCATGGCCCCCATCGTACAAGCCACCTCAGCTTCCCATGTATGATGGGCATTCAGATCGAAAGCAGTTTCTCATGAGCTACGAAGCAACTATATCTTCGTATGGAGGCAATACCGCAGTTATGGCGAAGTCCTTCGTCATGGCAGTCCAGAATGTAGCTCAAACATGGTATTCTTCTCTTCAGCCAGGGACAATCACATCGTGGCAGAAGCTTAAGGACATGTTGTCACTAGATTCCAAGGCTTTCAAACGAAGCCGGTCATAGCTCAGGCCCTATTCCAATGCACACAAGATCATGAAGAGTACCTTCAGGCATATGTACGAAGGTTCTTGCGATTAAGGGCACAAGCGCCTACAGTGCCCAATGAGATTGTCATTGAGGCCATGATTAAAGGTCTTTGCCCAGTACCTACTGCCCAATATTTCGCTAGGAAGCCCCCATAAACTCTAGAAAAGCTGCTTCAAAAGATGGACGCATACATTTGGGCTGACAATGACTTCCGCCAAAGAAGGGAGGAAGCTTATAGATTCTCTGAAATGACCAGGGGCTTTGGAGGAAGAATCCACCCAAGGCATGTCAGGTCAATTCACAACTCCACTCAGAATGATGACAAAGGAGGTCAGCTGCAGAGGCCACAGTATACCTCACAATCTTCAGGGCAGCAACAAAGCTCTTTCCGGCCACTAGCTCCAAGAGGTAGAGGTGCCAGGGGCTTCGGAGGAAGATATGGGGATCAGCCTAGGAAGATCTACTGTTTATTTTGTGGTGAAGACAAGGTCCATACTACAAGAATGTGCCAAATCACTATCCAAAAGCAGAGGGAGATTGCAGAAGTCGAAGCTCGGCAGAATCAACCGAAGCAGGTCTTGCACACTGCTTCGTGCCATTCACTCTACGTACCAGAATATGTGGGTAATCACTCTGCAGCTTCTGTTGCTTCGGCTAGTCAGCCACAGGCTTCTTGGCCACAGCTTCCACCTCCGCCACCACTACAACCTACTTATTCATGGGGTCAGCAGACAGAAGGGAGCCAGCACACCCAGCAACAGAAGGATTTCATGGAGGAATCCGAAGCTCGCACAGTCAATAGTACTGTGCCAGAGTCAAAGCACATCTATTGAGAGATATCCTACCCTCTGAAGCACTTTTTTACTCTATGCCATTTAGTTTTTTAATAAAGGACAAGTAATGCAAAATCTAGTTTTAATTCTTTGTAGTAGTTTCGCTTTTGTTAAAATGAAATATATCTTTTTCACAGATTTACGAAGCTCGAAAATTGCCGAAGCTTGAAAAGTCATTTCTAAGGGAGCGCAGCAAAAGTCTTGCCGAAGCTTCAAAAGTCGTTCCTAAGGGAGCACAGCAAAAGTCATGCTAAAGCTTAAAAAGTCATTCTCAAGGGAGCGCAGAGTAAGTTTTTTGCTCAAAAGTCATTCCTAAGGGAATGCAGAGCCAAATACCGCCGAAATACAAGGTGAAGCGCGAAAAGTCAACGCGAAAAATACCGCCGAAATACAAGGCAAAGCGCGAAAAGTCAACGCGAAAAATACCGCCGAAATATAAGGCGAAGCGCGAAAAGTCAACGCAAAAAATACCGCCGAAATAGAAGGCGAAGAAGTTCAAAAGATGTTCCTAAGGGGATGCAGAACTTACACCGAAAAATAAGCGGTGAAGCCGAAAAATAAACGGCAAAGAGATTTTGATCGTTCCTAAGGGGACGCAGAGATTGTGTGTTTCAGCGAGGGCGTGTGTCTTCGGCATTAGCATCATACTTTGCATCATATCATTGCATCATATCGCATAGCATCACATCATACATCATATCACACCAATGACATGAATTGGAAACAAAGCCGACCTTTGGGGAATGTTTCACAAAAATGAAAAGGTGCAAAGGCACAGAGTAAACCGAGAATTACAGTTTCATCAGCTTTGATGAGGAAGAAGAGATCTATTATTCACAAAGCATTGATATTTTTACGAAGCTTGGATGCTCTTTACAAAGTATGGATATTCTCACAAAGCATAAGTATTCTTCTTTTCAAACCATGAAAAGAAGGGAAGGTGTTTTTTTTTCGCCGAAGGCTCAAAAACGGTATGTATATAAAAAGTTTCATGCATCGCAAAGAAGTGAATTGCAATATAGTTTACATATTAGATTCAAAACTATATGCATCAAATATTACAGACTTAGTCCAACAAATGTTACATTAATCACCTAAGAACATTTTTACAATAATTACTACTCTTCCTTCATAACTTTTTCTGTAACTTCGTTAAGCAACTTGTTGATGACTTCGTCAACAATAGATTCGGCTATATTGATAATTTCTATTGCTTTCTTCGTCTCCGGGTCAGCCAGGGGGTCGAACGGCTCCGGTGGAGGTAATTCAGCTACGATAGAAAAAATCAATCAGTTCGAAGCCACAAAAACAAACGACAAAGCTAAAACCAATTAAACGATACCTATCCGTCTCTCGAGTTCTGCAGCTTTCTCAGCTTCTTTCCCTACTTCTCGAGCGTCATGAATATCTTTTTCGCTCTTCTTCATTATCTCGTGGGGGTCGGCAGTCGATCCAGCAGCTTCTGAGGGAGGAGAACATTTCTTCATTACTATTACAAACCATGAGCAAAGTTTGAAATAAAAATTACAACACGATAAGAATGACTAATTAATACCTAATTGCCTTTCGGGCTCTGTACTTCTTTCGGCAGCTTCTGCCACTTTCCTGGCATCATGGATGCCTTTTTCGCTCCTTTGGATGATTTCTTGCGCCATTCCTCGGCCGCCGTCGTTCCAGATATCAGTAAAAAATTTGCCACCAACCACGCTTGCTTCGGCCGAGGGGTCCTTAATGTCTTCGGAAGATAAGGCAGCTTCGGACTGAGCTAAAAATTTTACATGCCCGCAACCTTTCTTCTCTAAGACAGAAGCAATTCCTCTGGCGCCCGAAAAAGCGCAGATGTCGCCGCGACTGCTTAGGATCTCCTCGAAGGCCTCTGCTTCGTGACTAATCCATTCCAGTGGACCTTCGGGATTGCCCCGAGAGAAATTCTCTTCGCTGGAGAAGGCGCCCACGCTGGCGAAGCTGGTTTTAATTTTATTCACGCATTCTACAGATTTAACGTAACAGTTCCTCTGAGAAGCACGAAGCTCTTTAACACTTAACTCCAATTTATTGACCATATGATCACTGAGTTCTCGTTTTGTTTCCTCCAGCACACGTTCCTCTTTAGCCCTAGTCAGCTGTTTCTAAAGATCTTTAATTTCACGCTTTTGGGCTTCGGCCTGGGCTTTTGAAGCAGCTTCGTCCTTCTTTACTTTATCTACCAGTGTAAGCAGAATTTTATCCTTTTCCAGAGCTTCGTTTCTCAGTTTGATAACTTCGGAGCGTAAATTGTTAAACGCAATATTATAGCTTTCATCTTCGGCGCTTTTTTGGGCTCTTAACGCGTTGCTCAGAATCAGGCCCTGTTTAAAAAAGAATCCGTATAAGAATAAAGGAATGAATTACGCATTAAAAAGTTTTTTCAAACGCTTAATTTCCATACCTTTAGGCTATTATATGCAAGACTGTCTGCGAGATCCTCTTTCGTCATGGCGCTTAATCCAGCTTCGAGCTTCGGGAAGCCTATACTCCTGGCCATCTCTCGGCAGACAGATAGTTCTTTATTATCAGGTAGGCAGTATAGGAAGTCATCTTCATTTGTCCCATTGAATATTACTGCCCCCTTCGGATACTTTAGCTCTTTCGCATAATGGTTGGCTTCATAAGTTTCTTCTGCAGATAGTTTCTTCCCCGAAGCGTGTCGTATAATGTAATCACATATGCTGGCAGGAGCTTCGGGGATGGCAGTGTCCATTTCTTCAACTAAAACTGGTTCTGATATTTTTATTGCTTCGGCTTCCAAAGGTTGCTCCTTGTAGGGCTCTGAAGGCCCAGCTTCAGCTTCAGCTTGTTGCGTCGAAGCTTCAGCAGAAGCTTCGGCAACTTCAACACTCTTTTTTGGAGTTGTGCTTGAAGACTTAATTGTCTCCAAGACATCTAGTACGTTTACCATTCTTTTCCTTTTTGGGGTCACCAATGGCCCCTTTTGGTTTTTTATTGCTTCGACATTTACTGAAGGACTTAAGATTTCAGACATTTTTGGCTCGTCAACCTTCGGTTTCTCTGATTTTTCCGCTGAAGGCGCTTCAATCTTTTCTTCCATCTTCGGCACTGAAGCTGGTTCGGTAGCTTCAGAGGCCAAAGAAATTTCACCAATGAATTCTGGCACTGTGGCCGGCTCAATAAAGCGTGTCCGATGGGTGAGTACCTTCATCTTTTTTCTTTGAGGCGCTGGCTCACTAGGGGCACTCGTGGTAGCTTCTGTCGCAAGAGAAGTATTTTTCCTTTTGCGACTCAATACCGGATAGTGATAGTCAGGGTACATAAACCCGACTGCGTCAAACACACGGTTGAGCCTTTTCTTCTTTCGGCCTCCGAAGGCTGCTGATAGCGCAGTATTTTCGGCCTTCGAATATGCCCCAAGTAGTTCATCACTTAGTGTTTCAATGCTTTTCAGCCAGTCATCATCAGGTTCAACAAATTTATCTGCATATTTGAATGTGTATTTCAGTTTCACCAGTCCGCCTTCGTCGGACTCTTTAATGGTCTCCTTCGGCCTCTTCCCCACCACTTTCTACGTCATAGCTGTCGCTGTCACCAGTATCTTCGGACAAACCTTCGAGAATCTCCTTGGTGATTTTCTCTGTATTGGTCTCCGCCATCGCAATCAGGAACCCCAGATTCTTCTCTTCCTCGAGACTCAGCTTCGTCTCCGCAGGAATCTTCTTGCCTTCAGACATCTTCGGAAATACTAAAAAACTGTTTCCAAGGCCGAAGCTTCGAAATCAAAAAGGTCACCAATCTTAATGCACAAGAGCTAAAAATTTAGTGGACCGAAGCAGATGGCAAGTGTGCGTACCAAATGAGTTGGCGGCGTGATCTTATTTATACCCCCAGGGCGTTGAAAATTGAAAGACCCACTTGTCAGTGAATGTTGCTATTCTAGCAAAGGGAAGGTGTTTTTTCGGACCTTCGGCTCAAGGCCTTCGTCCATATCGCAATCTGAATTTATTATTAACAAATTAATATTGCGAGGGGCTACTGTTGGGGGCCTTCGTCCTCCGAAGGTCCTCAAAAACATGATTTGACAATGTCTTCCAAGTGGATTATGTGAACAGGTATTTTCGGACTCAGAATTATGAATATGAAGCGCGGCCAGGACGAAGCCTGAACCAGACGAAGGACGAGCGCAGCCGAAGCTGTGCGCAGGGAAGCTTCGGCGCGATGGCAGAGGGGGGAACCGACTTAGAGATGAAAAGACTACGTGGACCTTGACAGATTTCCATAAGTCGTTAACAAATGTAATGGATATGGATGTAATTATACGTGGGCTGCGTCCCGCGTCTATAAATAGATGAACAGTACTCCCGTACTGTTCACGCTGACTTGGCATTGGCATTTGCGTCACGCTTGTACTTTTTACCTTCTCTCAAGACCGAAGGTACATTTGTAATTTGAAATCATTTCTATTTCTCTGTGTTAATAAAATAGAAATGATTCTATGATTTACATTTCATGTTTTGTATGAATCCTTCGTTATTACTTGTTATATTTACGAAGGTTTGTCTCTTGTGACCTTCGTCCGGAACTCATTATTCCCGAAGGGGAATAATGTTTGATAGGACGAAGGGCCTTAACATTTAACACTGTTTATGTTGCCTTGTTCTTAATCCGAAGCATTTGAGAACAAGTCCCCAACAGCCACCATTCTCCCAGATGTCAGTGAAAAATTTTCTGCCAAGAAAACTTGCTTCGGCCGAGGGATCCTTTGTGTCATCCACGGAGAGGGCAACTTCGGCCTAGGCCAAGGTTTTAACATGATTACAACCCGCCTTCTCCAAGATAGCTGAAATTCCTCTCGCACTAGAGAACGCACAGACATCCCCACGATCACCTAAGATTTCTTCAAAAGCTTCGGCTTCTCCGCTGATCCACTCAATGACACCCTTAGGGTCGCCTCGTATGAAGTTATCTTCGTTTGAATAGGCGCCCAAATTGGCGAAGCTGGCCTTTATCTTCTTCACGCAGCCCAAAGATTTTTCAAAACATCTCTCCTTGGATGCGCGAAGTTCTTCAACTGTTTTTTCAAAATATTTTTTCCAATATTCACTGGCCTCTCGATCAGCTTCTGCAATAGCGCATTTTTCCTTGGCTTCTCCTAGTTGTTTCTGAAGCTCTTCGATCTCATTCTTTTGAACCTCAGCTTGAGCCTTGGAATTAGTGTCGTCTTCTTTTATCTTGTTTATCAATGAAATTAATATCTTATCTTTTTCAAGGCCTTCGTTCCTTAGTTCAATCACCTCTGAACGAAGGTTGTTCAGAGCCATTGTATACCCTTCATCTTCAATGTTTTTCTGTGCTCAAAGGGCATTGCAAAGGATTAGGCCCTGCAAGAGGAGGATAAGATCAGGTATAAGCAAATGAAACAATTCGTTTTCAAATGCAAAATTAGCTTTTATACTTTTATGCTATTATATGCTAAACTGTCATCCAATTCATCCTTTGATAACACTGAAAGGCCTTCTTCTAGCTTAGGAAATCCGAAGCTTCTACCCATCTCCTGTCAGACGGATATTTCTTTAATATCTGGGAGCCAGTACAAAAAATCTTCCTCCCCGCTGCCATTGAACACTAATGCCCCTTCGGGTATTTCAGTTTTTGGGCATAATGTTGAGCCTCTCGTTCTGCTTCCTTAGAGAGTACCTTTCCCGAAGCATGGCGGATGATGTAATCAATGGTCTCTTTTAAAGCTTCGGGAGCAGGAGTGGTAACCCTTTTAGGCGAAATTCGCTATGTGGCCCTTTCTTCTGTTGCCCTTTGTTCAATTTCCAAAGGCTTTTTCTCAGCAGGTTCTGAAGGCCCAGCTTCGGTATCAGCTTGGATTACTGCAGCTTCAATTTCTGCCGCCTTTGTTTCAGCTTCAGTTTGCACTTTTGAGGCCTCGACAACTTTCCTTGAAGGAGTAGAGCTCAAAGTCTTTACTGTTTTTAACACATCTAGTACATTTGCCATCCTTCTCCTCTTGGGAGTTGCGGCAGAACCTTTTGTGCCTTCGGAACTGTCACTTCTGATGAAGGGCTTAAAATCTCTAGCGCTTTTGTTTCTTCAATATTTGGCTTTTCAGCTTTATCTTTATCAGTCTTTAGCTCAGCCAGCTTGGCTGAGAGTACCTTCGGCATTATAACTGACTCTTCAGTTTTTTGTGTGGGAGGAATGAGTTCTCTTGGTTCAGCAGCTGAAGAAGCCTCCCCGCCAAACTCAGGCACCACGGCTGGTTCAATATAGCGTGGCCGGTGGGTAAGTACCTTCATCTTTTTGCTTGTAGCCTTCGGCACAGGTTCAACCAAGGCGACGGCAGCAATAGCTTTCCTCTTTTTCCCTTGCCCCCGCAGTGGATAGTGGTAGTGAGGATAGACGAAGCCAATAGCGTCAAAAACTCTGTTCAATCTCTTCTTTCCCCGACTTCCGAAGGCCGTGGACAATGCATTATCTTCTGCCTTGGAATATGATCAAAGCAGTTCATCACTTGTTACTTCGATGCATTTTAACCAGTCATCGTTTGGCTCGTCGAATTTATCCTCATATTTGAAAGTATACTTCAGCCGGACCAGCTCACCTTCACTTGATTCAGCGACAGTTTCCTTCAGCATTTCCCAGTTCTCTACAAGCGGCCATACTTTGACGGCTATATGCTCTTGGATTAAGTCTCTTGTACCAATGAAAAAACAGACAGTACCAAATGCCTTCTGGCACGCTTCAGCGGCTTCATCAATTTCAACCTTTGGCCTTCGGAGGCCGAAGCGGGACCATATGGGGCGCATGATAACATCCTTAATATCCTCCCTCGCCGACAAGTCATTCTTCACATAAAACCATTCTTCCATCCAATTTTCGGGCCATCTCTTCCGAAATGTAGGCACAGGGTGGCTGGCATTGGGACGGGCGATAAACCCATAACAACCGAAGTTGTTATGATACTGTTCTTTCCCTATGGCCTTTGTCTCATACAAAAGTTCGTGCATGCTATAGAAGCACTTTGCACTTGGTTCTATCCCTTGGCTTCTTGTTGCCCAGACGAAGATTCCCATCCTCAATATAGCTTCGGGGGTCAGCTGGTGAAGGAAAACTTGGTAGGTCTTCAATACTTCAACTACAAACTTACTCAGCGGAAACCGAAGCCCAGCTTTCAAGAAGCTTCGAAAAATCACAACTTCGTTTTCTTCAGGGGCCGGGACGTTGTTGTCTCCGCCAGCCCTCACAATAGACATATCTCGAAAGTATCTTCCCCTCATGTTTTCGAGGTGACTTTGCTTAATGGAAGATTTTCCGAAAATGGTATGGCTTGGTCTCCAGGGTCGATCCTCAAAATCTTCGCCACCACTTTCTACATCATAACTGTCACTGTCACCAGTATCCTCAGATAGGCCCTCCAATATCTCCTTAGTAATCTTTTCTGTATTTGTTTTTGCCATTGACTCGATAAATCCAGCAATATTATGGATTCACAGCCTTCTTCTCCTCAAAAAGCTTCTCCTCTTCAGCAAGCTTCGTCTCAGCGGCAACCTTCTTGTCCTGCGACATTCCTTCTTTCAGAGATGACGAAACTGTGTCTTTCAAGCCGAAGCTTAAAAAGCTTTGAAAAACTAGCAAGTGTTAGTAAGCAACAGCTATGAAATTGAGAAAATAACGCAAATGGCACAGGCAGTGTACCAAATGAGGTTGGTGCGAGCTCTTATTTATAAGCTCGACGCGCTCTAAACCAAGGGGCCCCGCCTATCATTGACTGTTGCTATTCTAGCAAAGGGAAGGTGTTTTTTCGGACCTTTGGCTTAAGGCCTTCGTCCATATCGCAGTCTGAATTCGTTATCTTAAACAAATTAATACTGTGAGGGGCTACTGTTGGGGGCCTTCGTCCTTCGAAGGTCCTCAAAAATGAGACCTAACAAAAACCTTCCAAGTGTAGCATATGAACAGGTACCTTTGGATTTGGGCTAAAAGCATGATCGCGACGAAGGTTGGAGTTGCTCTGAAGCTACGTGCGAAGGAGCTTCGGCTAAATGGCGGAGAAGGGAACCGACTTAAAGGGGAAAAGGCTATCTAGTCCTCGTAGAGTTGACTATTAGTTAACAATGTATGTAAAGGGCAAGAATGTAATTTCTCACAGGCTGCATCCTATGTCTATAAATAGATGAATAGTTCCCCCGTACTATTCACACTGACTTGTATTCGCTCGTGCGTCACGTTTGAACTGTTGCCTTCTGTCAAGCCAAAGGTACAGAAGTAACTCAATATTGTTCTTGTTTATCTATAATTAACAAAAGGAAGATATATCATTGATATCATATAATTATTCATGTTGTCTTACATATTTCATATGCTTCTTCTTTCATCAATATACACTACAATGATGAAGGTATGTCCTTCATGACCTTCGTCTGAATACCATTATATCCTAAAGGAAATAATGGTTCGAAGGACGAAGGACATTAACATTTAACATTTTTCTTGTGTGTTGCCTTGTTCTTAATTCATAGCATTTGAGAACAAGTCCCCAACAAAACCCTTGTCTAACAATTCTTGCAATTGCTTCTTCAGCTCTGCCAACTCAGTGGGTGGCATCCAGTAAGGCCTCATGGAAATAGGTGTCATTCCTGGTTGCAACTCAATGGCGAATTCAATATCCCGGTCTGGTGGCATTCTTGGTAATTCATCAGAAAAAACATCTGCATACTCATAGACCACTGTAATCTTCTTTAAGGGAATCTCTGTCATAGCAAAAGCATATGATCGAGTAGACTCTTGGCTGGGTAGATACAACACAAGGTCTTCAAAGGTAGGAGAACGGATCTCCAGAGCTCTGGCAGGTACATCCAACACCATTCGGCGTTGAGTCATCCAGTCGGCTCCGAGAATGATATCCATACCCTCTAATCCTAAAATCAGGAGTGTGGTTCTAAAGATCCTACTTCCCATTGAGATAGGCACATTTCGGTTTAACTGATTGGTTGCAATTTTACCCCCAGGTGTTGCTATCATGAAGGATCCCTTTACATGATAGAAAGGCAGTTGACATTTAGCACTGAACTTTTGGCTAATGAAGCTATGAGATGCACCAGAATCAAACAGAATTAATGCAGGTTGATTAAAAACTGAAAAGATACCAGTCATGATGGGGGCTCCTTCAAGTAACTCCTCTAGAGTAGTGAAGTTGAGCTTCCCTTGCCTGACTTGCACCTTCTGCTTTCTTCCCCTATCTTGATTTGGTGCTGGCATCTGCCTCTGCTGATTTCTTGGGCAATTCTTAGCATAATGACCCACATTGCCACAAGTAAAGCACTTGTCCCCATTTCCTTGGCGGAACTACTGCTCCTGCAGAGGTTGATTGTTCCTTGGAGCGAGAGCTGGAAAATGATTGGGTGCTGACTGCTGCTGCTGAGGTGGCCTGATCACCCATCTGCCTGCCTGCTGCTGAAATCCTCTGCTCTAATTGTGAGAGACAATCCTGAACCTCTGAGGCTGAGCGGAGGGTGCTGGCATTGGTGCCTTCCTCTTCTTCTTTGCCCGGTGAGCTACAATACAGTCCTCATGTGAGATGGCCAAGTTGACAAACTCATTGAAGCTATCAGCCCGAATAGTGTTGAGACGCTCACACAACTTGGTGTTGAGACCCCTGCAGAAGCGGTCTCTCTTCTTTTCATTAGAATCACCATGATACCCTGCGTACTAGCACAGGTCGTTGAAGGCCTGAGCATACTGCAACACAGTACGGGTTCCTTGATTGAGCGCCAGGTATTCATTTAGCTTGCGATCAAGAATTCCAGCTGGGATGTGGTGTCCTCTGAAGGTAGTCTTGAATTCCTCCCAAGAAACTTCATGACTGATAGGTAGCATGGCGCGGAAATGGTCTCACCAAGTCCGAGCAGGTTCGTGAAGCTGCTGCATGGCGAAGCGAGCCTTGGTGTCATTAGGACAGTCTCCCGTGAAGAGGGGAAACTTGGACTCCACGACGCGTAACCACACGTCAGCGTCCAACGGATCCTCAGCCTTGGTGAACAAGGGTGGCTGCGTACTCAGGAACTCCTGGGATGTTGCCGTGGCCGGAGGTCGCTGTGGCTGGCCTCCACCATGCTGCTAAGGGTGAGGCTAGCACTACAAGTGCTATCGTAGAATTTCGTTCTGCCGAGCCATCAGCTCCTGCACCATGGGAGCTGGAGGAGGTGGCAGGGGAACTTGCTCGTTATGCCCGCGACGCTGCCTAACTGCCATCTGAAAATAGAGATTGTTGCCATTGTTATCCCAATTCACAATTTCAAACAATATCTTTTATCTCATACAGAAGGAAATTGTCATAATCATAACATTAAGTTCGAACAAGGATAACATGGTTACAAACATTCCACTGATCTCAAAAGTGCTCATGGGTTACATCGATTAGGGGAAAGTACCCGTAATCCTAGTCCAAAATTTGCCGTTAACTAAGCTTGCGCGGTTTCTATCCTCCTAAGGCGTCAAAATGACTCATCAACCTCGAGTAGTGGAAGCGACATTGGATACGAGTGAAGGGGTCATCTCAGAGGCAGTCACATTGGTACCAGGGGCTGGTCCTAACTCCTCAGGATCCTCTTCTCTCTCGCTTCCAGCCTCATTGGCCTCCATCTCCAGGTGATGCATGTCTAGGTGGTCATTAGCTTCCTCGAGCTCCTGCTGCACACTGTGGAGCTGGTTTTCCAAGACATCGATGGTGTTGTCCCGGATCTCCACTTGCTGCTCCAGGGTGGTGATGTGCTGGCTCAACCGTTCCACCTGTAGGTCCTTTTCCACCAACTCTAAGGACAAGTCGACCACGAAGTCCTCTCGACTGTCGAGGGTGAGCTTGGTGGTCTGAGCGAGATTAGAAAGATGTGCCATAGCGTCGCTCTACAGGACCTGAAGGCGGTACAATGCGCTCATGCACTGAACAGTGACCCTCCCAACTAAGTCAGGATACATGGCCCACATGTCCTTCACATGGATCTCTCGGTTGCACCACATGGGGTCATCCCTCCTCTCAGCGGGGAAGAGTCCCAGTGGGTGCATCACCATCTCCAGGGGATGGTAGCCACAGAAAGTTGTCAGGGTCTTCAAAGCTGCCGCTTCGGTGGTGTCGTCCGTCCTGAATCCAACAGTCTCGAAGTCAAGGGAACGCCAACCCGGCTGATGTAACACCCGAATTTTAGGGGTCCAAAACCCGGGGTTAACATAAACACCAGGTATGCTGGGACCAAGTCTCATACATATGATGTATAGTGGCACAGGATCGAATGTCACATCTTTATATATAACAGGAGTTCTATACAAAATAAATAATTACATTATAAGGAGACAACGGTCCAGCAACCCAAAGTTGACTGGGAGACGACGACCTAGACCTCTCACGAACTCATCGCAGCATCCTCCATGAGCATCATCCTGCAGTACCTGGTCTTGACCTGTGGGTATGTGAGACAGCAAGAGTGAGCTCACATACGTTCATCGCTCAACAAGTTGTGGGGAATAATGTGCATGAACTCGCCAAAGGTGGGAGCTCACGTGAAGTGTAAGGCTTACCAAAGAAGATGGTTAGAGCTGAGCATTGCTTTTAAAGTTGGTCAAAATTTTATTAGCAGTTACTAAGTATAAGTAAATACCAAACCCAATTAAGTAATAGAACAAAAGTAACAACATCACCTGCGATGCAATGCATATGATAAATTGAATTTAGTTCCATAATTTAATCATGTGAGGGTTCGAGCTGCTCATGACCGTGAGCACGGCTAGTATACCAGTTTTACACTCTGCAGAGGTTGCGCATCTTTACCCACAAGTCGTGTATCCCATGTCGCCAGGGTTTGCAAGGCCCTTAGACACTACCGAGGTGAATGGCTAGGGATCCACTACGAGGCCTTTACAAAGTTCCACTAGCTTCCGAAAACCCGCTACAGTTTATAGGAAGTTCCAATGCAGGAATCCCTTGCAGGACCGCCATCGCAGCAAAATCCTCCCGAGGGCCTTCCTACATTGACCACTCCCCTACTGCCCTTGCCCCTTTCGGGTAAGGTAGTCTTCCACTAGCTTTCCTAATTAATCAGCCAAGGGGTCCCATTCCTCCCTTGTGGTAGCACTGTTTTCCCGGGTGGTCGCTCCATGTTCCAATTAACATAATGATCTTAACATGAACAATAAATAACCACTGATAACAAAAGTATAATCATGAATAGTGTAATCTTTATACCCAAAACCACATAAAGCACTAGCAAGTACTACCCAGAAGGTTCAGTGGTAAACAAGGTATAAGGATAGACAAACTAGGGTAACCTATTAGGTCCCATCAAATTAACCTATGCAGATCATTATGATTAATTAGAACATGATTGGGTAAAAAGAAGTGATCAAGGGCACAACTTGCCTGGGCCTTGAGAATCCAGGTACCAACTTGCTCTTCTGATGACACGTGACCTCGCTCTAGTCGTAGCAATACAAACAAACATTGTATAGGCAAAATTTAACATTACACCAAACATAAGAACAAAATACACATTAATAATATACATATTAAAATAAGATCATAGGAACAGGAATCATTAATTTTGGAGTTATAGATTTTAAGTTATGAATTTTCAAAGGTTTTATGTGTTTAAAATGGATTAAATGAGAGATTAAATTTCTAATTGTTTTCATGTCAAAACAGAGGCACTAAATGATGAAGAATATTATTACAAAATTTTAGAAACTGGAATGGTTCAATTTGGAGCTAAAATGAATTTTCTATGAATTAACTAAGTTCTAATAATTATTTTCATATTAAAAATCTATTTTCTATTTTATTTATTCAATTTAAACGATCACTGGACTGGGCCTCATTTACAGGAAAGCGCAGGGGCTAGCTTGCAAGTTTTCCCGAGACACAGGAAATCCTCCAGGTGGACTGCGGGTTCATTTAAATGAAGTTGAGGGGCTCTTTTGAAAGACAGCCAGGGCCAAAGGGTTACGCAGAAATCCTGGCCGTTGGATCTTGCATCAAGGGCCATGATTAGATCGGGGAAGGTTATAATCCAATATGTGTTCACTGCCCTCGGATCAAAGATCGATGGCCCAAAATCGCCCACACTATAGATCAAGTAATGGCGCTTAGATCTATGATCTACGGTCTAGATTCTATGATAGTTTGCTTCGCACCGCACCAATGGATACCAAATCTACGGCTGTCGTTCAATGCATCGAATAGGCATGCGGTATTTAATCTCGCCCGCACATCAGGTCAGCAGCGGCCAGGAATTTTTCGTCCCCCGCTCAACACTAGATAACGGCGGCGTACAGGGACCCCACGACGGCAACCATTGCTGCGCATGGCTATCGAGTGACCCAGCGCTCTGACTCTACCGCAAAACCTAGCTACGCGATGCTTAGGTGATCACGAATTCAGCAGAGGAATCCTTACCGGTGATAAAGGCGCCCAGGGTGTGCGGTCAACGGGGAGGAGCGGGTAGTAGAAGGGGTGGTGCACGGCGGCCATGGCGAGGCCCCCCCGCGGCGGAGGCCGAGGGGAGGAAGGAGCAGAGCCACTCGGCGAAGGAGCCGAGGTCCGGGCCGAGGAACGCGTTCGCTGCGTAGACGGCGCAGTGGTGCGGCCCGAAGCGGCGGTCCGGGCCGGCGAGCCGAGACAGCGCCGCACCGCCCGACAGAGCGTACAGCAGGTGCGCTCCTGGCCCCGGCATCCCGCACAGCGATGTGGCAGAGGTAGTCACGGCCATCAATGGAGCTTTAGTCGACCCCCACCACGGCGATTATCCATCTGTTTCTCTCTCTCGGTGTGCAGGTGTCCTTGCCTTCTCTCTCTCCTTTCCTGGCATGTCGCTGGTGGCTTCGACCATGCTGAGTACCTGGTGGGCGCGAGCCAGGCGTTTTGGGGTAGGGCCGCATGGGCAGGCTTTTATGAGCAGGGAATCCTAGCGACCAGTGCAGATTTTGGTTGAACCGGACTTTGCTGGTAGCAGAGAAACTGGCCGGATCACAACGAACCCCGCGATTTCTGGTGAGTCCTGTTAAATCGGCGCCAGGTAATTCGCCATCTGTTAACGCTAGAAACGGAGGAGATGAAGCTGCCTACGCAGAGGGGATGGAGCTGCCATGCGGGTCCCACCTGGAAGTGGTTGACTGGTTTAGGGCGTTGGGGAGAGGTGGGCTGCGTGGGGATGGGCCGAGAGGAAAGGAAAAGGCCCAAGAGCGATTTTGTTATTTCCTTTTCTTTATTCTTTTGGTATTTTCCTTTTCTGATTTCTTCCCCAAATTTGAACTTCAATTCAAATTTTAAATCATGTTTGAACTTCAGCTTTCCAAATATGTCTTATAAAAATTCTAATGTGAAGATAATGTCTATTATTTATTTTAGATTAAAATTCCCCAAATTCCAAATACCAATCATCTCCTAATGAAAATATAACATCCACTTTTTATATTATTTTTCTTGTCATTCATTTAGGGTAGGAATAAAGGGTTTCATTTAAATTTCATTTCTCATTCCTATTTTATGTTTTCATTTAAAATTGGAAGTCTACTTTATGTCTCCTATAAAATACATTACCAAAATTATCATCACTAGATCAATACTTTCTTTATCTACTTATTGATCACTTGATTAGTTTAGTACTTCTCAATTGATAATGGAGAGGAAGGATCCTAAGGAGTTACAAAGGTTTCAAAAGTTCTAGAAACACTATCATAAATATATTTGTTTACTTTGTTTTATTTTATTTTCATATATATATATCTCCTACCCAATTTTAGGGCTTTACAGCTGAAGGGGATGAGCCTCCAGAGTCAGCTAGACTCGACAACGGGGTACCCAATGCTCCTCGTACAACTGCACTGTGTACAAAGGGGCCGTAGGGTAACCGGTGGAGTTGAGCACTTCCCACAAGATGGAAGGAAAACCCTCATGAGAAAGGAAATTAGAACTAAAACGAGTGTCTCCTCCATTGGTGGGGGTGGGTGAAGTCATCTGCGGAAGGATATCAAATGTGAAGATTATGGTGGAAGAAAAGAGAAATAAAAGAGCCTGGGTGGTTTAAAAGAAGCGGGTTACATCACATTTTTACTTCTTTGATTTCTAATCCTTTTAGTTTTATAATGCATGCATGTTGAAAATAACATCTCCTCCCTGAATCAAAAGGGTGCTGTTTAGGGCATCCAAAGAAAAATCCTAAGACTGGCCCATAGGGCCTACTTAATTAGCCACCTATTTCTCCCACTATTTCTAAGGCCTTTCGTCCTAAGTCTAGCGTTCTAGTCCTGACGATTCAAATACTGGTTTCTAAGCAAGTTTTAGATTTTTTTTGAAAGTTGGTATTCATGGTTTATTGCTTTCCCTCTGGTGGTATTTGCTCTGATACCAGCTATGGCAGAACCGCCTGAATTATTCCAGCTTAAGTGCCCAAGTCATGCCTTAAAGGCCGCAATGCACTTAAATCGGAATAACCCTTCAGTCCCTCAGATCTAGTCTGATGAAGCCACTTATCCAGGATCAAATACCACAAGCTCACTCGAAGGTGAGTCACAGAGGAAATACAATAAAACAGGAAACCTCAAATTAAAGTACTGGAGTTATTACATAAATCGGAGTTTTTCAAGCTAACTGAAATAAGTTCATAAGATAAACTGCAGCGGATAAACGATATCGTCGAAAAGCGAGGAACGGGGTAAGGCCAAGCCCACTACTCCTCCTGCTCCTCTCCTGCTGGAGCAGCATCCCACTCGACCGTCCAACCCGGTGGCAGGGTGGTAAGCTAAGTCATACCATCAACCATATCCTAAAGCGTACTTGCAAAAATTATGCCACAAGCAAGGCTGAGTATACTAATACTTAGCTAGACTTACCCGGTGTAAGGAATCTACTCCTCTACCTCTAGACTATGCAGCTGTTTGGCTGAGGGGTTTGGTTTGCCAAAAGCACTAGATGAGTCTAAAAACAGTTTTAGCTCTTTCCACTTCTAGTATCATTATTTTAGCTAAGTTTGCTCTTTCTAAGCATACATGGTGACAATCATTTAATACAATCAACATGTTATCTCATGTAAAACCTCATTTCACTTCTTACTCAATGTAGTACAAGGGGTCAAGCAGTCTCATTAGCTGCGAGAAGAAGACGATTCGAATCGAGTTTTAACCTTGCAAGGTAAACCTAAACACATGACATGTAGGGGCACTCCATCCCCACACATGTCAACCGTCCCCATCGATTCCCTATTCGCGGCCAGGGCTCACCGCCTTGGCATTCAATGCTCCACTGACCCCGGCTGCCCCCGTGCAGTGACCGCACTTGTACCCACCATAGCTAGCATGAGAGACCCAGTCTCAGGACGAATGAGGAGAAAAGTCCGCGCCCGGCTTCACTCAGGTACTAGGTTTACCGGTTACCATATTTCCCGACATGTGTTTAGTACGTTCAAACGCTTGACTTAGGTATCCACACATTAATCCTTAATTCCTTTTCCAGTCTTATGGACAAGGCATCCACCCTGGATCCAAGTCCATAGACCATCATAGATCCCGTTATCAAGATGATTACAATCAATTCCTAACCTCGCGCGAGTGCTAGAAAAATCACTCGACTTCTACCGAGATCCTAATTAGCAAAGCATCTATTTGACCTTGCATACTAGTATTCATCTCAAAGGAATCTTGAGTTCATGCAACTAAGGGTTTCAAGCAACTCCTACACTTATGTGCACATTACAAACCTGCAAACATTAAGTGTAGTAAAATAGCATATATAAATGGTTATGTATAAAACCGGGGCTTGCCTTCAATTGCTGGGGCTGCGGGGAGATCCTCGATGGCAGGCTCGGGAGCTAGCTCCTGATCTTCCTCGTGGACAGCTCTTGCTCAGGGATGAACACGTACTCTCCGCCAGCGAGGTTGCAATCTAATGAATGCAATGAGTAAGTTGTATGTATGTCATGATATGCAATTTAGTAACTAAAATTTTATGATGAAGATTAATTGGAAGGAAATAGAGCTAAGCCTTGCTAGTAGAGATTTTTGGGTATACTCAGTAAGTCAGGGTTAAGTTTAATTACTGAAGGGTCAGTTTGTTTTTAGTGTTCTACTGATTTTCCCTTTATATATATTTTGGGATATCTTTTGCAAGATTCTTAGCTGCAACTATTGGGGGTGATACTTGTTAATCTCCTCATTCCATCTTTTATTTCTATTTCGTTTATGTCTTTAAGGTGAGTTTGAACTACAAGATAGTTATACAAATTTTCAAAAATACTGTAAAAATTACAGTGGCTTCTCACTGGTGTATAACTCTTTGTCTTGAAATTTGGGGCTTAAAAAGTGAGGGATTCATTCTGCACAAAATTATCAATTATTAGGGCAGAAGGGGATGTTTGAACTACAACTTCCTTTTAACAGTGGGTTATTCTCTCAGACTTATTTTTTCTGGCATTTAGATGTAATGATATGATTTTGTACAATTTTTCAGCCACTAATACTTATTAGTTATTTTGCTGTGATTTTCTAAAGTTTCTAGCCAAAGGGGTGCTTTCTACTACCACTATACTTGAAAAATATCAAACAACAGATTTATAAATCATTCTAGAATTTGGTAACTTTTTGCTTAAGGGAAAGGGTGGTAGGAATTTCTTGAATTAAATGGCCTTTTTCATGAGCTAGGGGTAATGGGTGTTATCATGTAGTTTTGAATAGGTTTTGTATTTTCTCAGGTGGTCTACTTCATCAATAATTTGGTAAAAAATTATTTTCCCATTGTTGCACACTTTTTGGCTCTCTTATGATTTAATTGGAATATGGCTAAAAATCAAGTTTTAATTGTTCAACCAATTTATAATGATGGGCTCGGGTGATTATTATTTTTGTAGGGATGTTCTAGTAGTTAGGAGTCTACTGAGTTTTTCTTATCAATTTTGAAGTGGTCCTTATATTTTTAATAATGGCCTTTCTGCTTTATAGTGCTTAATAAATTGTTTCACCTTTGATCTGTTCTAGATTGGGGTTCTTTATATTTTTCCTAGGTTCTTTATCACTCAAGTGCATTAGGAAAAATATGTTCATCGACTGTTCATTAACTTTTATTTCTTTTCCTAATTTCCTAAGTTTTGGGCAGATATGGCTTTTAATAGATAACCATGTTTTAATCTGTTATACTAGGGTGCTTACTATTTTTAAACAGTGCCTAAGTTGGGTTTGGACTTCTACAAATTTTCTTAAGTCTAGCATAGAAGCATAACTATTTTTCCCCATTTTCATAAGGTTTGGGTAGTTTCCTTATTTAATTTTAAACTCTAAAATTTAATACAAAAAGCATAGGGTTTAGTATTTTTATTTGATAGCCTATAATATTTTGAATCCAGTAAAAGTGGTTTGACTACATTTGGTTAAATATTTCTCGAGATACAAATTTCCTAAGTGCTCTACCTATTTTTAAAAAGAATAAACAGAAATGGTTTAAAGGAAAAAGGTTTTGCATTTGGGTCCCTGGCGAAAGGTTCTAAGTGTATTACAGACAGGTCATCGGTTCACTATTCATATGGGTCGCTGACTACGCAGAAAACCCCCTAGGTTTCGGCTAAATCGAACCTGCGATCCTTCCCCCCAATTAAATAGTAACCGCAGGAGGAAAGGGCGGAGGGGCTTACCGGCGGCGAGATTGCTCCGGTAAGGTGGTCGAGGGTGTAGGGGAGGTCTTGACGGTCATGCCGATGTGTGGATTGTCTCCGGCGATGGTCGGAGGAGGTCAGTCCATGTGCGCTGGCGGGCGAACTCGTCGGCAGCGAGGAATCCAGCCTACTCACGGCGCGGTAGTCCAATTGGTTAGCTTGGGTGGCTCGACCAGGTGATGTAGAGACAGTTTGCGGAAGGAATTTGAGAATGGTGCAGAGACTTACTCGGACCACGTTCGCCGGTGAGCGGAAGAAGTCCGGCGAGGGTGATTCGAGGTCTCCGGCGGGGCTCTGGCGGGTCTGAGGACTTGGGGAGCTTCACGGGCCTCTAGTGAAGCTAACCGAGCAGCTGGCGCAGCCTGGAAGTGGCTGGAGTGAGCTGGCCGTGATGGACGAGGCTTGGGTGGCTTGGCGGGTGGTGGCGCACGTGCTCAAGGCAAAGTCCGGTGAGCTCTGGCTTGGGCAGGACTGTTAGCATGCGGGGGAGTACGGCCGAGGCCTTGGGGCTGCTTTATAGGCACGGCGCGGTGCACGGGCGAGCTTGGACCAGCGTGGGCGCGCGGGCGTGCACGGCTGGGCGCGGGTGCGCGAACTGGCATGAACCGGGCATGTTAGCCGCGATCGAACACATGGAGCCGTTGCTTCTGCCCGTGTTCTAACGCCGATAGGGCGCAGATCTTTGCGAATTTGGGTAAGATTGATGTGAAGGATTTGTTCCCCTGACTGAGCTATGTCGTTTGTGTGTGGACGTTGCGCGGTTTTAGGCTAGGGACAGGGAGTTGTAACGTCGCCAAGTTGCCAGTGTCACAAAGCTGAGTTCCAAGGACAATCTGCGCCAAAATCGTGTCAAACGGTTTTTGTTTGAGTTCAAACTTTACCAAAGTATGTTCAAGGAAATTTGGCGCCACTTTCATATTTGGGTTTTGTAGATTTGAGTTTTGGAAAATGGAGAACACGGCTGAACTTTAAAAAGGGGTGGAAATTTAGTTCTGAATTTTCTAAATTCCCTTTTGAAGTTTAGCTTGAGGGGCCTTTTTGAGAATTTTGCAAAACTCTTCTGATCAAACTTTCTTTCTACATTTTGTAGCTTATTTAGTGCACTTTAACTTTGTTATTTGGTTCTCATAATGATTTTGTGTTTTTCAAAATCTTTTTACAAGTTTTCCCCTCTTTGCACTAAAATGGCCTATTTAGGGTTATTTAGGGTTTGTGAATTCTTCTCACCTTGAGGTGCATGATATGATTAAGGCACAATCCTTAAGATGAAAAAGACTTAATTAAACTTTTGTTCCTAATTTTTGAAGTCCTTTACTCAATTTGGTTCACATGTGATAATGGTTATGAATTAGTTCTGAGAAGAAACCCTAGGTGACACTGGGGTGTCACAATTGCAGCGGACATCATATTTGCAAAAGCCTTCAGACAGATGCAAGAACCAGAGGACAAGATTCATGATGCTACACATCCTCTTTGTGGCTTCGGAGGAAAGCAGATTGTCGCACTTGGTAAAATCACAATGTCAGTTACCTTCGGCTATGTCCACAACACAAGGTCTGAGCAGGTTGTCTTTGACATTGTCGACATGGAGTAGCCATACAATGCAATCATTGTTAGAGGGACGCTCAATGCTTTTGAAGCTATACTCCATCCAGCATACTTATGCATGAAGATACCTTTGGAGCAAGGGCCCATTGTTGTCCATGGAAGTCAAGAAGCTGCCAGAAGGGCTGAAGGAAGTTGGATAAACTCAAAGGCGATCCATAACATATATGGAACCAAAGCTTGTCAACAATATAAGCACAAGACAGAGAAGGCTGCCTCAGCAGATCAGCCAAAGCCTATGTTATTATGTGAAGATATAGCAGATCAAAGGGTGCTGCTGGGATCTCAGCTATTTGATGAGCAAGAAAAAACTCTGCTAAGATTTTTGTTCAACAACAAAGATGTCTTCGCTTGGACAGCTAATGATCTATGTGGTGTCAACAGAGATGTTATTGAACATTCACTTAATGTAGATCCGTCTTTTAGACCAAGGAAGCAAAGGCTTCAGAAGATGTCTGAGGATAAAGCTGAAGGTGCTAGGAATGAAGTAAAAAGACTTCTCAGTGCTGGTGTTATCAGAGAAGTAACATATCCAGAATGGTTAGCCAACACTGTTATGGTGAAGAAAGCTAATGGAAAATGGAGAATGTGTATTGATTTCACAGATCTCAACAAGGCATGTCCAAAGGACGAGTTCCCATTGCCAAGAATAGACTCCCTTGTGGATGTAGCAGCTTCTTCAGAGCTCATGAGTCTATTGGACTGCTACTCAGGCTATCATCAAATATGGATGAAGAAAGAAGATGAGCCAAAGACTAGCTTCATAACTCCTAGTGGCACCTATTGCTATCTTTGGATGCCTGAGGGACTTAAAAATGCTGGAGGAAGCTTCAGTAGAATGACAACCAAGATCCTTCACTCTCAAATAGGCAGGAACGTGCTAACTTATGTTGATGACATCATAGTAAAAAGCATGAAGTAAGAAAATCATATTACTGACTTGCAAGAGACGTTTGCCAATTTCAGGCAAGCTGGCCTTAAGTTAAATCCAGAAAAGTGTGTTTTTGGAGTGAAGAAGAGCAAGTTCCTTGGCTGTCTGGTATCAACGAAGGGAATCGAAGCTAACCCAAACAAGATCGAAGCTATCCTTCGGATGGAGCCGCCAGATTCAAAGAAGGGGGCTCAACGATTGGCAGGAAGGCTGGCATCCCTGAATAGATTTATATCAAGATCAGCAGAGAGGAACCTACCATTCTTTGAAATTCTAAAGTTAGCCAAAGTTTTTCAGTGGGGTCCGGCTCAGCAAAAGGCTTTTGAAGAGTTAATTCAGTACTTGATAGACTTAACAACTCTAACTCCACCTTCGCCAGGGGCTCCATTACTCCTGTATGTAGCAGCTTCGCACTCTGCAGTCAGTGCGACGCTTGTACAGGAGAAGCAAGATGGCCAAGTCAAAAGGCAAGCCCCGGTATACTTTGTCTTCGATGTTCTAAGTTTATCAAAGAAACACTATACAGAATTGGAGAAGGTGTTGTATGCTGTGTTAATGGCCTCCAGGAAGCTTCGACATTATTTTCAAGCATATCATATAATTGTTCCTTCATCACAGCCTCTGAAGGATATAATGAGAAACAAAGAAGCTACTGGAAGGATTGGAAAATGGGCTGCGGAGCTCAATGAATTCACTATTGACTATGTACATAGATCCTCAATTCAGTCCTAGGCGTTAGCAGACTTCATTGCTGATTGGACGCCAGAGGCTTAGGAAGAAGAAACAAATAAAGACGCCGAAGCCTGGACGATATTCTGTGATGGTTCTTGGGGAACCTTCGGCGCAGGAGCGGCTGCTGTTCTAGTAGCGCCCTCTAAAGTCAGAACATGCTATGCAGCAAGGCTTGACTATAGTTGTATGAATAATATTGCTGAATACGAAGCTCTTTTGCTAGGGCTTCGGAAGTTAAAGGCAATAGGAATAAGATGGGCAATCCTTAAAACTGACTCTCAAGTCATTTCCGGTCATGTAGACAAAAGCAGCAAGGCAAGAGATCCAAAGCTTGAAAAATATCTGGATACAGTTCTAAGGCTGGAGGCTTCTTTCGAAGGATTTTCTATCAAGAATATTCCAAGAGGGGAAAATGAGCATGCAGACCTGTTAGCCAAGTCAGCAGCACATGGGCTCTCTCTACCTTCGGATGTACTTTTTGAGACAATAAAGGCACATTCGGTTGAACTCATGGAGAGAGCAGTACTCACAATATCTCCTGTACATAGTGAAGATTGGAGGACTGAAATTATATCTTTCCTCCAAGGTAATTGTCTTTCGGATGATGAAGCTTATAATAAGAGGATGGAAGCAAGAACAAGACTATATGTGATAATAGAAGGGGAATTATATAAGCATGGAGTGTGTTCTCTATTCCTCAACTGTTTATCTAGAACCAAAGGTATAGAGTTAATGAAGGAGATACATGCAGGTTTATGTGGCTCTCATATTGGGTCTAGGCCTTTGCTGGGAAATGTTTTTAGACAAGGATTTTATTTGTCGAAGGTAGCTTCGGATGCAGCAGAGTTGGTTCAGAAGTGTGAAAATTGTCAAAAATGTGCAAGAGACCAGAAGCAACCTTCATCTCTCACCCAGCTAATACAGCCGACTTGGCCAATCTTCAACTGTTGGCCTGGATTTGTTAGGTCCACTCTCACCAGCACAAGGTAACTTGAAATATGTCATGGTGGCAGTAGAATATTTCTCTAAATGGATTGAAGCAAAGCCCCTGGCTACAATAACTTCGGCCACAGTCCAAAATTTTTTTGGCAGCATATTGTTTGTCGCTTCGGCGTGCCGAAGGCAATAACTGTGGACAATGGAACACAGTTTGATGCCGAAACATTCAAAGATTTTTGTGATCAGATTGGAATGAAGATTCATTTTGAATCAGTAAGGCACCCAGAATCAAATGGGCTGGTAGAAAGAGCAAATGGCATTATAATGACAGGAATAATAAAGCTAACCTTCAACCAACCTAGAGGAAAGTGGCCAGATGAATTGATTAAAGTGGTGTGGAGCCACAACACAACTATTTCAAGGTCAACAGGATCTACCCCCTTCAAGCTCCTATTTGGTGATGAAGCAATAACACCAGAGGAAGCAAAGGCAGGGTCAATAAGAACAATAGCTTTGGCAGAAGACGAAGCTGATTTTCAAGTAATGAAAGATACTATAGAAGGGACCAGACTTCAAGCCATAGAACACATCAATAAATATCAGGCTGAAGCAATAAGGTGGCGAGATAGAAAAGTTCGATTGAAGAACATTAAGCCAGGGCATCTCGTACTTCGGAGAGTGGCCAATCTTGATACAGTGGAAAAATTACAACTGAAGTGGGAGGGTCCTTTTCTAGTAGTATCTTCGTCCAGACCCGATTCTTATAGATTGAAGGATATGGACGGCAACGACATACCCAGATCTTGGAATGCAGGTGAGCTTCCACGATACTACGTGTAATTTGATGTAATCTTTTTCATTCTTTCTATGGTACCCTTTTCCTTTCAGGAGGGGAGAAAGGTTTTTAATGGGGCCATGGCTTGTAATTTTTCATTCTTATTTAGCCCTATGAGGGCCAAATCCCCCAAAGATGTAATATGTAAAATCTGAGCCTGCACCATCGAGTGCAAAAAAGAAAAACAGGGAGAAGCTCAAAAGTCGTTCCTAAGGGAATGCAGAGCCAAAAGAATGACGAAGCTGCAATAAGTCGTTCCTAAGGGAGCACAACGTAAGTTTTCTGCTCAAAAGTCGTTCCAAAGGGAATGCAGAGCCAAATACCATCGAAATAAAAGGCGAAGAAGTTCAAAAGTCGTTCCTAAGGGGATGCAGAACTTATTCCACCGAAATAAAAGGTGAAGAAGCTCAAAAGTCGTTCCTAAGGGGATGCAGAGCTTAAAGACTCAAAAGTCATTCCTAAGGGGATGCAGAGTCTGGGAGTAGCTTCGTGTGTGTGTTCGGGACATTCATTTGCACATTACATTACATCATTCATTGCATTCATACACATTCATTTAGACATTTGTAGGATCATCATCATCATAACGTGATACCTTAGTTTTGACAAAAATGCTTCGATGAGCACGAAGAAGCAAAAGATATGCTTCGTTGTGAACGAAAAGAAGGGAAGGTGTTTTTCGCCTTCGGCTCAAAAGATACAAGTTTCGTCCACAGCAAAGCAATTTACACAAGGATGAAAAGGTAAAAATATATTACAAGGTGCAAAGTGCTTCTTTTACAAATAATTGTTTAACTCTCAGTTACAACTTCTTTTACAAATATAATGCAAAATGCTTCTAAGCTCTATACAGGAAAATCTGAGTAGCTTTGGCAGTCTTCGGTACATGCTTCGGACCATTAATCTTCGGCATCATCATCCTACACACAACGAAAGCTGTATAAGGTAAAAAGTAATTACAAGAAAAGGTAAACAACAGGTATAAGTTTCATATCGGCTTAAGCAAGCTTCGTTCCTCGTCACCAGCCAATTCCCGACCACCCTTCGCCCAAATTTGTGTTATAAATCTGCTCCCTATGCTTCGGGCTTCGCCGGGAATATCAATCAAATCTATTGTAGATAGGATGAATGTTGGTCTATTCACAACCTTCGCGTGTGTACAACTAGCCTTAAGAAATGCTGTAGCTATGCCACGAGAAGCTAGCAGGGCACAAAAGTCACCATGCCCCGCTATTACTTCATCAAGAGCTTCGCCTTCGCCTTCAATGTGTTCGAAGGTGCTTGATATATTTTCGGCCGAAGGGGTAAACTTTTCAGCGCTGGCTCCAACTGAGTTAAAAACCTTTTCCAGTCGCTCTATGCAGCGGCCGCCAAAACCTAAACACATGTCCCGAAGCTCTTTCAAAGATTTCCGCAGCTTCGTGTTTTCGACAGTTTTAGCTTCGTACTTTGTCTGCAAGTTCTTCTTCTCTTGTTCGAAGCTTTCTAGTTTTTGGAGAAGCTCCTCATTTAATATAGTATTTTCGGCTTGGGCTTCTGCAAGGGAACCCTCTATAGCCTGAAGTAGGAAATCTTTCTTCTCAAGAGAGGCTTCGTACTCTTTGATTTTTCTTTCTAAACCCTCAATTATGATTTCGTTCTTTTTATCCTTGAGGTCTTGTTGCATTTGCAGTGCTTTGCTTAGTAGCATGCTTTGTACAAATAAACCTTCGTCAGCAAATTTACTCCATTAAAAATAAAAAATAAAATTCTGCTTCACCATAAAAATTTTTACCTTGAAGTTGGAATAAAACAAACTGCCGACGATACGCTGTCGTCGGTAGCAGCTAATGTTAGCTTCGAGCTTCGGAAAACCGACACTCTTTGATAGAGTGACGATCACCTTCGACCTGGTACGGTCGCGAACGCATCCCAAGGCCTCTTCATCAATCCCACCAAAGAGCATGGCTCCTGGCTGGTAGCCACAGGAAATGCCATATTCGTGCAGCTCCTTCTTCTCGGCCTCAGATAGTTCATGTCCGACCAGGTTCCGAAGGTCGAAACTTTTCTCCTCTGAAGCAGTATTGGCAATCTTCTTCCCTTTATTAGGCTCTGGGTCCATGACCTTTTCTGCGGCTGCAGCTGTTTCTTCTGTAGGCATACTCAATCTCAATCTACCAATTTCAGATAATGTGCCCTCCAAGTTGGCAGCTTCAATAGTAGCTACGGCTTTGGCGGTTATGTTTGCTTCAGTAGTGGCCTCGACGATTGTAGTAGGTACTATTTTAGATGCCGAGGCCGACGGTGGCGTCCATTCAATGGCTTCCATTACGGTACCAATCCTCTGCTTTTTCTGCCCATCCACCTTTTTGCAGCCGAAGGTTCCTCTTTCCTCTAAAAAAGCTTCGTCAGTTCCGGTCCCAGTGGACTTAGTAGCTTGATAGGTAGAGATTTAGTCATTACCTTTAAAATTTCTACCACTTTGGCAGCAGGAGGTGTCGAGGGAGACTCCTCTTCCACCTCAGTCACCTTCAGCTCTGGAGTTGCAGCTTTTCTTTTCCCTAAAACCTCCACTTTAGGTTCGGGGCTGGATTTTTTCTTCTTTAAAATTTTCTCATCTTCTTTGATCATTCTGGTAGCTTGTCTATTCAGAATACTAACAATCCTTTTTCCTTTTTGTCCCTTCGACACCCTTGTTGAGTTGCTCATAATCAGGGAATTCAAATTTTAGAGCTTCCATTACCCGGTTTAACCTTCGTTTTGGCCGGGTGCCGAAGGCTGCTGTGATTAGCTGGTCTTCTTTTTTGGTATAATTTCCCAAAATTTTATTGCACATAGTTTCAATCATTTCCAACCACTCCTAGCAGGGTTGCTTGAATTGTTTTTCAAATTTGAAGCTATAGGGTAATTGAACAAGTTCATATTTCTTCTTTGTTCCCTTCATCTTCGGCATCACCTAGCCACTTGATGTTGGATATGTTCGGTTGGCCAGGTATTCTTGCACCAAGTCCTTGGTGCTAATTTGTTCAGCTACCACCCTAAATTCCACTTCAGCTAGATGGCATGTTGAACCTAGCTGCATGTTGCATTGTAGCAGCCAAATTTTTCATGCAGGCCGTCTGCCCTGGCCTTCGTCTGGTAGTGCAATTCATGCACTCAGCATAATGCTTCGGCATCTGGGCTCATCCCTTGGCTTCGGAGGGCCCAGATGAAGACACTAAGTCTAACAATGGCATTAGGGGTCAGCTGAAGAAGATATATCTCGATTTTTTTCAAAACTTCCCCTATCATCTCATTTAGAGGAAGTCGTAGTCCTACTCTGAAAAAACTCTTAAAAACTACTACTTCATCATCCTTCAGCGCTGGGATGGTTTCTTCTTCGGTAAATCGGACAAGTTTCCTTTCATCCCCCCCAAAGTAACCCAGCTTCATCATCATGACCATGTCAGCTTCGGATATAGTAGATTTCCAAAAATCTAGATGGCTGGGTTTTGTTGGGATCAGAATACTATAATCTTCTTCATCCTTTTCAACATCTTCTTCTTCGGCAATGGTCTGTTCAGCTTCGGCGGAAGAAGTACCTTCGTCCGTGGTTCCCTCTACTACAACTAGACCTGATTGTTTCATAACTTCAGAACTTGGTGCTGTCTCTATAACCGCAGCCTCTTCTCCTTCACGAGTCACCCTGGCGGTCAAACGCACTCTAGCCATTTTTGATGGATTTACTACTGTTTGACAAAACTAATGTATTTTTTGCAAGTTTGACAAAGTCAATCCGTTTGACGAAGCTAATCCTTTTGACGAAGCTAATATCAGATGACGAAGCGTCCGCTCGAGAGAGCAATGAAAAAGCTTCGGCTGTGGTTAAATATTTTAACAGCACAACTATGCGATGGCAATGAATGCTGTGGTAACTCCTTACCAACCCATCTGTTTATATAGTGCTGTAGGTCGGAAGGTGAACCGCCAGACCGTCTCTACACGCTAAGCGGTGGACCACCTGGCGCTCGGAGGGCGAACTGCCAAATCGCCTGTATTCGCTGAACGGTGGACCGCCTGATTCCTGGAGTATTTTAATCATTTCTCGGCAACGAGTTTAGGGAAGGTGTTTTTCGTACCTTCAGCATTCTGAAGCCTTTGCGTTTTCACGGATCGAGCTCGTTACGAAAAACGATCTAGCACCGCGACGGGCCTACTGTTGGGGGCCTTCTTCCCTGCCGAAGGTCCTCTGAGCAGAAACACCTTCGACAAAACAATATGCCGAAGCTATTATGAAGGAAGCTTTGGCACAGTGACGTGCTTGAGACGAAGGGCAGCACCGACTTAAAGAGGAAAAGACCATCTAGTCCCTAATATTTTGTATTATGAGTATGATTAATTATCAAGGACACAAGTGTAACACCCTAGGTGTTACTCAGGGTACTCACTCAGGGCTACCCCATTTAACCTATTATCCCATGTCCTTGGTTTGGGAAAAGTACACCAAACTTGGAATTAAAGGTCCTAAACAAGTGCCAACCATGTTGGATATCATGCCCTAGCTTGTCATGCACATCTAAGAGGGAAATTTCCAAAACCCTAAAGCAAACCCCTTTTTGAGACATAGGAACCCTAATTGAAGCTTGGATCAAAAGGTCATGTAAACCTTATGATCATGGCTTGGGCCAAATATAAAAGTTGCAGTATGCTTCATAACCTACAAATAATAGTGAGGAAGTACCCCCAAAAAGATTTCAGAAAAGCCCCAAAAAGTTCACCAAGGGTTGAGCACAAGGGAAAATTCAGAATTTGCCTAAGTCTAAAAAACTAACCCTTGAACAAAGATCTCACATGTTCACCTTAATCCAAAATTCAAAACACTTCGACCCAATTGACAAAGTGGTGCCAAATTAACCCTAGAATGCCCTGGAAAGAGGTGACACCTACCCTAGGGCGTTTGACACGACTTGGCACCATTTTTGGCTCGGTTTGGACATGTCTGACACAGCCAACTTCTCACCCCTCTATCTCCCTACCCCGACCATATCTTGACTTGGAACTCACAGCAAAAAGGTAGGATACGGTGCAGAGAAGAGATTGTGTATGGGACGTTGACCAAGATCTGCACGCTAAGGCGCCCAAACAGGCCGTTGAACACGGGCAGAAGTAAACCTCCACGTGTTCGACGCGCTCTGAGCTCGCCAGAGCACGCCCTCGCACGCCCCCGCATGCCCCGCGTCGCGCCAAACGGCTAGCCAACGCCAAGGCCCGCGCCCGCGCCTATAAAGCCCGCCCAGGCGTCGACTGCACTCTTCCGCGCACCCTCAAGCCTTACCAGAGCTCAGCTCACCGCCGTTTACGCGTGTGCGACGTGTTCGCGGCCACCCGACCCACTGCCGCCGTAGACCGGCCAGCCCAGCTTTTCCTAGCCCCGTCCAACCCTCGGAGACGAGTGTGAACGACTCAGTGAAGCTCCCCGAGCGAGGAATCGAAGCCTGCTTCGCTGGAGAGGCCAGTCCACGGTCGTCGGAGCTCACAACCCCGCCGGAGTATGTGGACCGGGTAATCCGCTCAACCACTTTCCGATTCCTGGTGCACACAGTCACTACGTTACCCCGTGAAGCTCACCTTGCCCTTGGATTGAACCAGCTCGCCGTGGTTTGGCCGGTACACTCGTCGCCGACGAGAACACCCGCCTGCGTGCGTGGACCGAGCGATTCCGGCCATCCCCGCCGTCGAGCCGCACCTCGCTGTGACCGCCAGAGCCTCCCCGAGCCAGCCCTGCCCTTCACCGGACCTATCTCGCCGCCAGTAAGCCGCACCACCCTTTTCTTTCCCGCGGGTACTGTTTACATTGGGGGAAGGACCTCAGGGAAGAAGAAGGGAAGGTCAGGGGGCTTTTTGAACTGTCAGCGACCCAGGGGAATAGTGGCGCAGGGGTAGTTCTGTGCGGGTTGATTTAGTTTAAACCCAGGGACCTCGGTGTAAACTGTTTTTCCAGGAAACTCTTATTAAATCTGATTTTAAATTGAGCATAAACTTTGAAAATCCATAACTTCTGTTTAATTCATCCAAAGTTGGTCAAACAAATTTTGTCAGACTCTATATAATGTAACCTACTTAAGAAAAATATAAAACCCCCTATGTACTATGGAAAACTTTAAGGTTCTGATTTAATTATAGTTTTGGCCAAAAGCTCAATAATAGAAAGAAAAATAGTTGTGCTATTTGGCTGGGGTTAGAAAAAATTGAAGAAGTCTATGTCCACCTACTGACCTGTTTAAAAATGTTAAACCTCTCTGTCCACCCCATTAAATTTGTTTTTGCCATTCATTTTACAATATGCTCAAGATTAAGAAAAATAGAAAAGATGATTTAAATAATGAACCAGAGGGCACTCCTATTTTTGTTAGCTTACTTATTCCATGTAGTTTACTAGAAAAATCTATCATACCCTAGTTTAGTATAAAATAAGTAGGATCCCTTTTATCTTTGGAAAACAAGGAAAATTTAGAAAAACCCTACAAAAATAACCCTAAGGTAAAAACACCTCAAACCTTGGGATGACTAATGTTTGGTTATTATGAACATAGGAAAAATAAAAATCTGTTGTTTGATATTTTTCAAATGACAAGTTAGTTATAGGCACCTTTTTGGCATAAAACTTTAGAAAATCACAACTAAATAATCACCAATTAACTTTCTGTGAATTTTGGCACAGAGGTTTAGTATTACTATTAGATCCCAACAAAAATGACACTTAGGAAGAAACTCAACTCTAATGGAGAGGTGTAGTGTAAAGTGGCCCATTTTACACCACCCTTGTTATTTTTGTCTAAAGCTTAGCCTTTTCATTTTGAACCTCAATTTCCTAGAATGGGCTATAGTGACCAATGGCAATCCACTGTAATTTTTACAGAATTTTTGGAAAATGTTAAACCACTGTCGTAGTTCAAACCTACACTAGAAGCCATGAAATGAGAATAAAAAAAGGGAAATATGAATAATGGAAAATTAGTGTCATCCTAAAACTCTTTATAACTTGTCCACTGAGATGTATAAAGGCAATACCAATTACCTATGCCTATCCCTAGCAAAACCTAGACCTAGAAATGATAAGCATAAACTATTAAAAGCCACATATGACCCGAAAACCCTAAGTTACTCATCAACTTAGTTTTTCTTCGCTTAGCATAATGTTGTTAAATCTTGCATAATCATGACATACATGTTCATTGCATTTCGATAGACTGTAACCTTGCTGACGGAGAGTACATCCTCGTGCCGGAGCAAGGAGCTGCTCAGGAGGTAGCCCCAGATCCCGCACCCGAGTCTGCACCAGAGGATCTGCCTGCCAAAGCCTTGGAAGGCAAGCCTCGGTTTTATGCATAACCTGTTATTTATGCTATTTTATTATATTTAATGATTGTAGGATTGTTTGTGCACTTAAGTGTAGGAGTTGTTTTGAAACCTTAGTTGCATGATCTCAGGAATCCTTGTTGAGATGGATACTAGTATGCTAGGTCGAGTAGCTGCTTTAATTAATTAGGATCTCGGTAGAAGACGAGTGATTTTTCTAGCACTCGCGCGAGATCAGGAATTGGTTGTACCCACTTTTCTTATCACATTGATAGTTGGTTGGTGGACACGGATCCATGGGGATGCGTGGTCTACGAGGGAAAATGGGAATAAGGATTAACGTGCGGATACCTGTGTCAAGCGTTTGAACGTACTAAACATATGCCGAGAAATATGGTAAATCGGTAAGCCTAGTACCTGAGTGAACCTGGCAGTGGACATATCCCCTCACGCGACCTGAGACGTGGTCTCCCATTCCGGTTATGGTGGGTACAAGTGCGGTCACTGCACGACGGCAGTCGGGGTCAGTGAGGCATTGTACGCCAAGGCAGTGAGCCCTGATATGCTGATAGGGAATCGATGGGGACGGTTGATGTGTGTGGGGACGGAGTGCCTCGCCATGTCGTGTGTTTAGGTTTACCTTGCAAGGATAAAAACTCGATTCGAATCGTCTGCTTCTCGCAGCTAATGAGACTGCTTGATCCATTGTACTGCATTGAGTAACAAGTGGAAATATGATGAGTTGATATAAGATGTTGATTGCTAATAATGTGTGATACCCAATTTGTAAAAATAATAATAATAATATAAAAGGTTATTTTCTTATTTTAAGTGGGTGTTATATTTATTTACCATCACATGAGAACACTTTGCTTAACAGGAATAAATAGTTAACAAAAGACACTCAAATAACTTTTGCATCCCTTGGAGTTTTGTTTGCTTGTGCAATAAAATAATAACAATAATAATCCTAGTAGAAATAAAACAATGAATTGAGATGAAGTTGAAACCTAAATTGAGAATTAGGGGTTGAAATAAGGAAGGAAAGAGGAAATACTATAAAATACAAAATAAAATTTATAAATAAAATTCATACTAGTAGTTTCAAATTTTGTATTTAATTGAGAACAATAAGTTCACAACATCAGTTGAATTCAAATTTGAAATTTACAAATAAGAAAGAAATGAAACAGAAAATGGGAAAAAGAAAAAAAAAGAGAGTTACTATGCGCATGGGCCGAAATTCTCCACCTGCGGCCCACTTTCTCCTCTCTGCGCGGCCCAGCTCGCACACGGCTCCGTGCTCCCTCACGCGCTGACCAAAAGGACCCATTCGTCAGCCTTTGCTGGGGCGCCGTCTCCAAACCTGGAGTCGCTTACATGTGGGCCCCGTTTGAACAGCGTCGTCCCTATCCTCGCTACCAGTCGCCATTTTCTTCGCGCGCGTCATGCCCGGGGGTCCTCGCATGGACGTTGCGATCTCCGCGCCGTTTGGACCGGGGAGTCGGGTAGGGACTACCCTGGACCTAGAGTATAAACTCGACCGCCGCCATACCTGTGCTGCTCGTGCTCTGGATTTATTCCGCCGCGCATTACTCCAGACCGGGCAGGGGATTAACGTCCGCCGCGTCGTGGAAAAACCCTACCACCAGCGCTCTGGACCCCTCAACCAGCCTCGGGTGTCCGCATGGTGGCGTCGTGTGTGTTTGGCGCGCTCCCGTGCGGGTTTGGCGACCAAAGCTCGGTTGATTGCTCGCCGGACTTCGTGAGTCTGCGGCGGCACCGCCTCGCGTCGTGGTGAACATCCCCCATCACCTCCACAGCCGGTGAGATCCTCACACATATTTGCCGCCTTACTCTCTATATTGCGTAGCACGTAGTTGCGCCTGGTATATATGACTGGGGGTGGTAAACACTCGTTGGGCTTCCCTCGGCATCACGGTGCCCCGCCGTGTCGTGGACTGGGGCATTCGCCGTCAAATCGTTGGTATAAGGCTCCGATCGAGTTCGTCATGCGCTAGGCATCGTTTATCTTGTAACGACGGCGGGTGGTGTGTACCAGGGCTCGTGAATGGGGGCGCGCCGGTGAACCACCGCCGCGGGGAGAGAGTGCCGTCGTGGTGACAGCCAGGGGAGGAAGATGCTGCCCGTGCCGTCGATCGGCCGTTGGGCGGCCACGATTAGATCTGGGGGTAATCCATTGTGAATCGTTGATCGAGCTATTGACGGCTTAGATTAAATCTAGGTATCGATTCGTTTGCGCCCAATAGTGGTCGTTGATCGGGGATCCGAGGGCCAGGGTGCCTTGGTGGATCCCTCTAATCTGCGCCGTTGATGGATCATCCTGCGGCCAGGAATACACGATACCCCTTCGCGGATACATTTTGTTAAAGAGACCCTGAGAAATATAAGAATCAACCCGCCGTCCACCGTAACAGTTCACTGAGTCTTAGGAATTCTTCTGGTTTAGCCCCTGCGCTTTTCGATAAATGAGGCCCGGTCCAGAGATCTTTTAAATTAAATAAATGGGATAGAAAATAGATTTTTAATAGGAAAATAATTGCTAGAACTTACTAAATTCATAGAAAATTCATACTAACTCCAAATTACTCCATTCCAGTTCCTAAAATTTTATAATTTTATTCTCTATCACCTAGAGCCTCTGTTATGTCATGAAAACAGTAAGAAATTTATTTATCACTTAATCCTATTTAAAGCACATAATACCTTTGAAAATGCATAACTTAAAATCTATAACTCAGAAAATTATGATTCCAGTTCCTAGGTTTTTATTTTAATATGTAGATTATTACTGTGTATTTTGTTTATATGCTTGGTGTAATGTTAATTTCTCTATATGCACTGTGCTTGTTTGTATTGTGGCGAGTAGAAGAGCCCGTTGTTGAGGAGCCTGGTGAGCAGCAGGTTGAAGTAGCTGAGCAGGAGCTCATTGAAGGCAAGTTGTGCCCTTGACCACATTTTACCCAATAATGTTCTTTAATATCACATACTCATGCATAGGTTAATTTTGATGGGACCCAATAGGTCACCCTAGATTGTTTATCTCATTACCTTGTTTACCCCTGAATCACTTGGGTAGTTTGCTATTGCTTTAAATGGTTTTGGGATAATCATTTATTACCTCTATGTTCCAATTCTTGTTGTTATTCTGTTTATGTTCATGTTGTTATCATTAATGTTAATTGGAACATAGAGCTTAACTTGAGAACCACGTGCCACCACAAGGGTGGAATGGGACGCCCTTGGCTGACTAATTAGGAAAGCTAGTGGAAGACTACCTTACCCGAAAGGGGCAAGGGCAGTAGGGGAGAGGTTAGTGCGGGGAGGTCCCTGGTTGATTTTGCTGCGATGGCTATCAGCCAGGAACCCTTTACTGGATCTTCCCATAAACTGTAGCGGGTTTTCGGAAGCTAGTGGAACTTTGTAAAGGCCTCGTAGTGTTGCCCTGCCGTGCTTCCTAGGTAGAGGTATATGGGGAGTCGCGACCCCTTGGCAGATGGGTAACATGACTTGTGGGTAAAGGGTACAACCTCTGCAGAGTGTAAAACTGGTATACTAGCCGAGCTCACGGTCATGAGCGGCTCAGGACTCTCTGATGTTTAAATTATGGAACTTAAATTCAATTTTGTCATTTGCATTGCATGGGTTTATCGTTAATTTTGTTCAATTACTTTACTTATGGTTTTGGAATTTACTTACACTTAGTAATTGCTAATAAAATTTTGACCAACTACTTAAAAGCAATGCTCAGCTTTAACCCCTGTCATTGATTAGCCTTACACATCACATGAACTCACACCTTTGTGAGTTTATGTCCACTGGTTCCCCACAACTTGTTGAGCTATGATCATGTGTGAGCTCACTCTTGCTGTCTCACACCCCCCCCCCCCCACAGGAGAAGAACAGGTGGTTTCAAGTGGAGTCAAGTATCGAGGAGTATGATCTGATCTAGGTGGCGTTTCCCAGTCGACATTGGCGCCGACGATCCTTAGTTTGTTTTATGGTTATTCCTTTATTTTGTAATAAGTCTTCCGCTATGTAATAAATACTCTGATGTTAATGACATTTATCTCTATACACTCTGTTATTATATGTGTTGTCTTCTTGGCGCATGTATGAGATGCACCCGGCTTTGTTCCTTAAAACCGGGTGTTACAGAAGTGGTATCAGAGCAAATGTTGACTGTTGGACGAAACCTAGATAGAAATGGACAAACCCTTACCTACTTACCTTATTCTGATTCATTCTACACTCACCTTACTCTGATTCTTTCTACACTTATCTTGATCCTGTCTCACCTTCTACTGTTCTACTCTGATCATTCTTACCTTTTCTACTCTAAGACAAGATGGATTTCAAACCTTGGAATCCCTACCCCTACGACATTTTTTAAGAGATAGGAAGCCTAAGACCAAATCAAAACTATTTTCTTTATTAAAAATATTGGTTGATTGTTCTAATGATCAATGCCTGATTTGCTTCTTTGATTGATTGAACTATTATATATGGACATTTTAGCATGTACCACTATAAGGTACTGTATTAGCTCTAGTAGGTGACACACTAATCTACTTAGCTAATAAGTCCCCCAAAATAACATGATTGTAATTACTGCCTTGTCTACTGCTCTTTCTTACCTTATGTATCTAACTCAGATGGTCAATACCAGGAAAGGAAAGATTATCACGCAACAGCAAACAGAAATGAATCCTCCAAATCCCCCACCTGTTGAAACCGAGCAAGTGATCGCAACCCAAAGGCTGGTAATACAGCAATTGACAGACATGATGACCGAGATGCAAAGCCAGATAAGACAAGAACGTGAGGAAATACGTCAGGCCCGTCTGGAGATACAGCAAGAAATAAGGCAATCACGGTTGGAGAGACAACAACAAGAGCAACCACCATCTCCACCACCACCGGCTCCACCAAGCTACATAAACATATATGTAAATTACTACTATTTGTAGGATCTACATGTTTCTTTAGTTAGTATTCGATATGATACCATTTTAGGAGGAATAAAAAGGTCTATTTGACCCCATGAGTTGCTAATAAAATTATGCGTCCTGCTGAGATTTTGGTTTGGGCGTATGTGTTGGACAATATGAGAAAACCCATGAGAGTAATTACCCCTAAAGGGACTGAAGAATCAGTGAACGGAATTACAAGAGGCTAGTTACTTACGTCCAAGTTCCTCACCTTGGAGAGTACCAGTTTTGTTTGTAAAGAAGAAAGATGGATTGCAAGGGATGTGCGTGGATTAAAGGTTCCTTAATGATGTCACTGTGAAGAACAAGTATCCGTTGCCCCGCATTGAGGATTTATTTAATTGGATGAGAAGTGCAAGCGTATTCTCGAAGATTGATCTCCGATCGGGTTACCATCAAATGAAGATTAGGCCATCAGATATTCCTAAGACGGCTTTCTCGACTCGATATGGATTATATGAGATCATCGTTATGTCGTTTGGATTAATTAATGCACCAGCTTATTTTATGAACTTAATGAACAAGGTGTTTATGGAGTATTTGGACAGATTCGTCGTGGTATTCATCGACGATATTCTTATTTATTCTCAGAGTGAAAGTGATCACGAGGAACATCTGAGGTTGGTGCTACAGAAGTTACAAGATAATCAACTCTACGCTAAGTACAGCAAATGCGAGTTTTGGATTGGCGAGGTGCCATTTCTTGGACATATCATTTTTAATGGAGGGATATCAGTGGATCCTGCTAAAGTCAAGAATATAGTGGTGTGGAGCATACCCACTACGGTTACGGAGGACCGAAGTTTCTTGGGACTTGCAGGATACTATTGGAGATTTATTGAAGGATTTTCTAAGATTGCTAAGCTTATGACCTCGCTTTTGGTGAAGGAAAGAGAATTCAAGTGGGACGAGAAGTGCCAAGTATATACGGATCATAAGAGTTTAAAGTATATATTCACTCAGAAGGATCTCAACCTTAGGCAACGCCGTTGGTTGGAGCTTATTAAGGATTACGATTTGGAAATTCACTATCACCCGGGCAAGGCAAACTTGGTTGCAGATGCCTTGAGTCGCAAGGAGCATGTTCATTCAGCTGTTGTTGCCCAGCTACCCGACGAGATTGTTGAGGATTTCAGGAGACTTAACCTGGGGATAGTTGCTCATACTGAAGGAGTTACTATTGATGTGGAACCTACTTTGGAGCAAGAGATCCGCAAAGGACAAATTGGTGATGCTAAGATAAAAGAGATTAAGGATCTAATTACTGAAGGTCGAGTTCCGGAATTTACGGAAGATGAGCAGGGCACTGTATGGTTCAAGGACAGGATGTGTGTTCCTGATATTAAAAGCCTTCGAGAGACTATATTGAAAGAGGCCCATGACTCGGATTATTCTATTCATCCTGGTAGTACCAAGATGTATCAGGATTTGAAGCGGAAGTATTGGTGGTATGGATTGAAGAGAGTTGTGGCTGCACATGTGGCTATATGCGATGTATGTCAAAGTGGTAGGGCTGAACACCAGAGGCCAGCCGGATTATTGCACCCACTGAAGATACCCGAGTGGAAATGGGAAGAGATCGGTATGGATTTCATTGCTGGATTGCCTCGCACCCAGAAAGGATATGATGCTATATGGGTGATTGTGGATAAATTGACCAAAGTGGCTCATTTCATTCCGGTCAAGACTACTTATAAGGTATCTCAATTGGTAGAGTTATATATGGCTCGGAATATGTCTATACATGGTGTACTGAAGAAGATCATTTTGGATTGAGGATCACAATTTACCTCCAGATTTTTGGAAAGGTTTTCATGAGAATATGGATACAAAGTTGAATTTTAGTTGACTTACCATCCTCAGACTAATGTACAAACTGAAAGGACTAATCAAGTATTGGAGGATATGTTGAGAGCATGTGCCCTTCAGCATGGAGGAAGTTGGGATAAGAGTCTGCCTTATGCTGAGTTCTCGTATAATAATAGTTATCAGGCCAGTCTAAAGATGTCACCGTTCGAGACTCTATATGGCAGGGAATGCAGGACTCCTCTATATTGGATCAGACTAGAGGAAGATAGTTCTTTGGACCTGAACGTATTTAAGAAGCAGAAGAACAAGTCCGTATAATTCGGGAGAATTTAAGGGTAGCTCAGACCAGATAAAGGAGCTACGCTAATAATAGAAGGAGACCACTGGAATTTGAAGAAGGAGATTATGTGTACCTCAAGGTTTCACCACTTCGTGGAATGAGGAGATTTAAAGTTAAGGGCAAATGGTTACCCTCGCTATATTGGACCATTCTGAGTTTTTTTTAGGCAAGTTGGAGAGACGGCCTATCAACTAGAGCTACAGGATAATCTATCTGATGTACATAACGTATTCCATGTGTCTCAACTTAAGAAGTGTCTTCGTATCCCTGAGGAACAGTTACCAATGGAAGAGCTCAGTGTTCAAAGTGATCTGACTTACACGGAGTACCCGGTCAAGATTTTGGATACTTTGACTCGAGTCACAAGAAATATGGTTATTAAGAAATGTAAAGTGCAATGGAACCATCATGAAGAAGATGAAGCTACATAGGAAGGAGAAGAAGAGTTTCGCATAGATTTTCCCCACCTTTTCCCTAGATCTTCTTAAATCTCGAGGACGAGATTATTTTTAAGGGGGGTAGGATTTGTGATACCCAATTTGTAAAAATAATAATAATAATATAAAAGGTTATTTTCTTATTTTAAGTGGGTGTTATATTTATTTACCATCACATGAGAACACTTTGCTTAACAGGAATAAATAGTTAACAAAAGACACTCAAATAACTTTTGCATCCCTTGGAGTTTTGTTTGCTTGTGCAATAAAATAATAACAATAATAATCCTAGTAGAAATAAAACAATGAATTGAGATGAAGTTGAAACCTAAATTGAGAATTAGGGGTTGAAATAAGGAAGGAAAGAGGAAATACTATAAAATACAAAATAAAATTTATAAATAAAATTCATACTAGTAGTTTCAAATTTTGTATTTAATTGAGAACAATAAGTTCACAACATCAGTTGAATTCAAATTTGAAATTTACAAATAAGAAAGAAATGAAACAGAAAATGGGAAAAAGAAAAAAAAAGAGAGTTACTATGCGCATGGGCCGAAATTCTCCACCTGCGGCCCACTTTCTCCTCTCTGCGCGGCCCAGCTCGCACACGGCTCCGTGCTCCCTCACGCGCTGACCAAAAGGACCCATTCGTCAGCCTTTGCTGGGGCGCGCGTCTCCAAACCTGGAGTCGCTTACATGTGGGCCCCGTTTGAACAGCGTCGTCCCTATCCTCGCTACCAGTCGCCATTTTCTTCGCGCGCGTCATGCCCGGGGGTCCTCGCATGGACGTTGCGATCTCCGCGCCGTTTGGACCGGGGAGTCGGGTAGGGACTACCCTGGACCTAGAGTATAAACTCGACCGCCGCCATACCTGTGCTGCTCGTGCTCTGGATTTATTCCGCCGCGCATTACTCCAGACCGGGCAGGGGATTAACGTCCGCCGCGTCGTGGAAAAACCCTACCACCAGCGCTCTGGACCCCTCAACCAGCCTCGGGTGTCCGCATGGTGGCGTCGTGTGTGTTTGGCGCGCTCCCGTGCGGGTTTGGCGACCAAAGCTCGGTTGATTGCTCGCCGGACTTCGTGAGTCTGCGGCGGCACCGCCTCGCGTCGTGGTGAACATCCCCCATCACCTCCACAGCCGGTGAGATCCTCACACATATTTGCCGCCTTACTCTCTATATTGCGTAGCACGTAGTTGCGCCTGGTATATATGACTGGGGGTGGTAAACACTCGTTGGGCTTCCCTCGGCATCACGGTGCCCCGCCGTGTCGTGGACTGGGGCATTCGCCGTCAAATCGTTGGTATAAGGCTCCGATCGAGTTCGTCATGCGCTAGGCATCGTTTATCTTGTAACGACGGCGGGTGGTGTGTACCAGGGCTCGTGAATGGGGGCGCGCCGGTGAACCACCGCCGCGGGGAGAGAGTGCCGTCGTGGTGACAGCCAGGGGAGGAAGATGCTGCCCGTGCCGTCGATCGGCCGTTGGGCGGCCACGATTAGATCTGGGGGTAATCCATTGTGAATCGTTGATCGAGCTATTGACGGCTTAGATTAAATCTAGGTATCGATTCGTTTGCGCCCAATAGTGGTCGTTGATCGGGGATCCGAGGGCCAGGGTGCCTTGGTGGATCCCTCTAATCTGCGCCGTTGATGGATCATCCTGCGGCCAGGAATACACGATACCCCTTCGCGGATACATTTTGTTAAAGAGACCCTGAGAAATATAAGAATCAACCCGCCGTCCACCGTAACAGTTCACTGAGTCTTAGGAATTCTTCTGGTTTAGCCCCTGCGCTTTTCGATAAATGAGGCCCGGTCCAGAGATCTTTTAAATTAAATAAATGGGATAGAAAATAGATTTTTAATAGGAAAATAATTGCTAGAACTTACTAAATTCATAGAAAATTCATACTAACTCCAAATTACTCCATTCCAGTTCCTAAAATTTTATAATTTTATTCTCTATCACCTAGAGCCTCTGTTATGTCATGAAAACAGTAAGAAATTTATTTATCACTTAATCCTATTTAAAGCACATAATACCTTTGAAAATGCATAACTTAAAATCTATAACTCAGAAAATTATGATTCCAGTTCCTAGGTTTTTATTTTAATATGTAGATTATTACTGTGTATTTTGTTTATATGCTTGGTGTAATGTTAATTTCTCTATATGCACTGTGCTTGTTTGTATTGTGGCGAGTAGAAGAGCCCGTTGTTGAGGAGCCTGGTGAGCAGCAGGTTGAAGTAGCTGAGCAGGAGCTCATTGAAGGCAAGTTGTGCCCTTGACCACATTTTACCCAATAATGTTCTTTAATATCACATACTCATGCATAGGTTAATTTTGATGGGACCCAATAGGTCACCCTAGATTGTTTATCTCATTACCTTGTTTACCCCTGAATCACTTGGGTAGTTTGCTATTGCTTTAAATGGTTTTGGGATAATCATTTATTACCTCTATGTTCCAATTCTTGTTGTTATTCTGTTTATGTTCATGTTGTTATCATTAATGTTAATTGGAACATAGAGCTTAACTTGAGAACCACGTGCCACCACAAGGGTGGAATGGGACGCCCTTGGCTGACTAATTAGGAAAGCTAGTGGAAGACTACCTTACCCGAAAGGGGCAAGGGCAGTAGGGGAGAGGTTAGTGCGGGGAGGTCCCTGGTTGATTTTGCTGCGATGGCTATCAGCCAGGAACCCTTTACTGGATCTTCCCATAAACTGTAGCGGGTTTTCGGAAGCTAGTGGAACTTTGTAAAGGCCTCGTAGTGTTGCCCTGCCATGCTTCCTAGGTAGAGGTATATGGGGAGTCGCGACCCCTTGGCAGATGGGTAACATGACTTGTGGGTAAAGGGTACAACCTCTGCAGAGTGTAAAACTGGTATACTAGCCGAGCTCACGGTCATGAGCGGCTCAGGACTCTCTGATGTTTAAATTATGGAACTTAAATTCAATTTTGTCATTTGCATTGCATGGGTTTATCGTTAATTTTGTTCAATTACTTTACTTATGGTTTTGGAATTTACTTACACTTAGTAATTGCTAATAAAATTTTGACCAACTACTTAAAAGCAATGCTCAGCTTTAACCCCTATCATTGATTAGCCTTACACATCACATGAACTCACACCTTTGTGAGTTTATGTCCACTGGTTCCCCACAACTTGTTGAGCTATGATCATGTGTGAGCTCACTCTTGCTGTCTCACACCCCCCCCCCCACAGGAGAAGAACAGGTGGTTTCAAGTGGAGTCAAGTATCGAGGAGTATGATCTGATCTAGGTGGCGTTTCCCAGTCGACATTGGCGCCGACGATCCTTAGTTTGTTTTATGGTTATTCCTTTATTTTGTAATAAGTCTTCCGCTATGTAATAAATACTCTGATGTTAATGACATTTATCTCTATACACTCTGTTATTATATGTGTTGTCTTCTTGGCGCATGTATGAGATGCACCCGGCTTTGTTCCTTAAAACCGGGTGTTACATAATGTTTGCTACCATGGATGAGTAGATAGTACACATTTAGCCTTAAGAGAGTCATACTTAAATTGACAAAGTTAAAACTTGACTTAGAAACTCAGCTAGTGCTTTTGGCAAACCAAACCCCACAGCCAAACAGCTGCATGTCTAGAGGTAGAGGAGTAGACTCCTCACACCGGGTAAGTCTAGCTGAGTATTAGTATACTCAGCCTTGCTTGTGGCATAATTTTTACAGGTTCTCTGGAGGACATGGTTGCTGGAGTGACTTGGCCGTCCACCTTACCACCGGGTTGGACTGTCGAGTGGGACCCCACCTCGGCCGAGGAGGAGCATGAGGAGTGATGGGACAGGCTTCCCCATCTCTCTGTTTATTTACCGTTAGTTAATTTCCGCTGCACTTCGAACAATGATGGTCATTTTTGCAAAACTCCGATGATGATGCTGATGTAATAATTTAACACTTTTACCTGCATGGTTTTATGATTTATTGTATTTGCTCTGTGACTCACCATCGAGTGAGATTGTGGTACTTGATCCTGTCAGTGGCCTCGTCGGACTAGATCCGAGGGATTGATGGGTTATTCCCATTTAAGTGTAGTCTAGCCTCTAAGGCAGGGCTTAGGCACTTAAGTTGGAATAATTCGGGCAGTTCCGCCACAGCTGGTATCGGAGCTTGTACCACCATAGAGGAATCAATAAAATATGAATACCATCCCTTTTCAAAATAAAACTTGATAGGAACAATGTTGGATAGATCGTAGGACGAGCAGGATAGACCTAGGACGTGAAGCCTTAGGATGATAGAAGGGTAGCTAGGTGGCTAAATAATTAGGCCCCACATGCCACTTTAAGGGATGGGAGTTCTTCCCTATCCCCTTATGTTGGTGAGGTCGTTCAGGACGAGCATGCATGCATTGCTAAATTAAACAATTGAGTAAAGACTAAAAAAAGTGATAACCAACTAAGTCTCCAGTACCTTTTTATTTAACTAAAAGAAAGGTTGAGTTTTGTTTCTCTTGTTCTTTTTATAATTCTTTTTCTTTTACCTACGCTCAACCATACACAGATGACTTCCCACGGATCCTCAGAGGACGGAAATGCACTAACCCACACTGACGGGCTTGCACGAGAGGGCTTCCCCCGTATTTTGTGGGAGGTACTCCAGGGAGCCGGGTACTTGACACCCCCTCAGTACACGGTGCAGCAGTTCGAGAAGCACCGGGTGCCCCGCTGTAGGGTTAGGATGATCTTGGAGCCTCATCCCCTGCAGCTAGGCTGGCGTTCGCTGGACTCCGAGTCTTTCGGATACCGGGCGGAGGACACGATCGAGGCGATCGCTCTGCACGGGTTGACGACTTTTTGTGGATTCCATCCCTTGGAGCTCTCTACCCACCCCATTGGCTTGTTCCCCGCGGAAAAGGAGGACGACCCGATGTGGAAGGATCGGGTGGAGCATGCCAAGGACATCTGGGCTCTCTACCCAGGCCACACGGCTCACTTGTCGGTGCGATGCATGAACGCCCTGTATCGTCTGCAAGTGATGCGTGGAGAGGCAATGTCTCATCTAATGGCATTATTGGAGGCAACCAAGATCACCCTGGACAAGAGGGAGGAGCTCGTGGTTGACTTGTCCCAGGAGCTGGTAGAAAAAGATTTACAAGTGGAGCAGCTGTCTGATGAGATCCATGAGCTGGAGGAATTGGTGGGGACGAGGGAGAACACCATCGAGGTTCTCGAAGATCAGCTCCTCAACACCCAGCAGCAGCTCGCAGAGGCTAATGAGCACCTAGATATGCATCATCAGGAGATCCATGATGGGGAGGCTGACGAGGACGTCGACATTGAGGGAGGGGAGGAGCCTGCTTCCAGCATAGACACTGCTAGCTCAGGGAGGCCACCTTCCCCCGAGTCGAGTGTCGCCTCTTTCGCTCATTAGTTGCCAGAGTAGGAATAGAGATCGGTAATGTAGGACTCCTCGCAGCTAGCTTAGCTTTTGCACCCTTGGGGTACTAGGCTAGATAGAGTTGAGTCTTTTTGGGACAAGTGTTGTAATCGTGTTAAACTCTCTTGGAAGCATGTTGGATGGATGCTGTTATCAGTTAAATTTGGAAGGAAAAAGTTATGCCTTTATAAATCCTTTTGTTGAAGTTGGAGTCTATCATTTTGCTGTTGACTCTTTTTGCCGCGATTAAATCTTGAACTTGGAGATATGGTGCTAAGTATTTATGTGGTTTTTCAGATGGCCGGGAGGCAGCGTCGTGGCCAGAATGAGCGCGTTCCTCCACCGCCGCCACCACCCCCCACTCTGCAGGAGCTGATGGCTCAGCAGAACGAGATTTTGAGGCAGCTAGCTCAGCGTCAGCCACCACCTCAGCACTATGGTGGTGGAGACCATCAGCGTCACCCCGCGGCAGCTACCTACCAGGAGTTCCTCAGTACCCAGCCCCCATTGTTCACAAGGGCAGAGGATCCACTTGATGCAGATGTGTGGTTGCGAGTAGTGGAATCCAAATTCCCGCTACTCCATGGAGCTTGCTCAGAAGTCACTAAGGTCCGGTTCGCTACTCAGCAGCTTCACGGACCCGCGCGGACATGGTGGGACCACTATCTTGCTATGCAACCGGCTGACCATGAAGTGGAATGGAGGGAGTTTAAGGCAGCTTTCAGGGGACATCACATACCCGCAGGCATCATGGACCGAAAGCTCAACGAGTTTCTGGCACTCACTCAGGGCAACAGGACAGTGTTGCAGTATGCCCAAGCTTTTAATGACTTGTGCCAATATGCTGGATATCACGCAGACACGGATGAGAAGAAGAGAGACAGGTTCAGGAGGGGGCTCAGCACTAAGCTCCGTGATCGTCTCAACACCGTCAGGGCCAACAGCTACAATGAGTTGGTCAACATGGCTATCTCCCAGGAGGACTGCATTACAGCTCGACAGGCAAAAAAGAAGAGGAAGACCCCTGTGGCTGGACCCTCAGCTCAGCCACAGCGCTTCAGGATTGTGTCCGACACACAGAACAGGGGACCCCAGCAGCAGCAAGGGAGATGGGTGATCCGACCACCGCAGCAGCAGCAGCAGGCACCCAACCGCACCCAGTTTCCAGCTCAGAGGAACAATCAGCAGCAGCAGTACCGCCAAGCAAATGACAACCGGTGTTTCACCTGTGGCAACACCGGGCATTATGCCAAGAATTGCCCTAGGAACCAGCAGAGGCAGGGGCAGAATGTAAATCAAAACCAGGGCAAGAGGCAGAAGGTGCAAGTGAGGCAGGGCAAGCTGAACTTTACCACCATGGCTGATATTCTAGAGGGAGCACCCGTCATGACTGGTATCTTTACCATTTTGAATTGTCCTGCTATTATTCTTTTTGATTCTGGTGCATCACATAGCTTTATTAGTGCCAAATTTAGTGCCAAGTGTCAGTTGCCTTTTTACCACACCAATGAGGGTATCACAATTTCAACACCAGGAGGCAGGATTGCCACCAATCAAATCAGCAAGAATGTGCCTATAAAGTTTGGTAGTCTGATAATTAAAACCAACCTTCTTATTTTGGGATTGGATAGTGTGGATATCATATTGGGAACTGACTGGTTGACCAAACATCAGGCAGTGCTTGACATTGCAGCTAGGGCCATTGAAGTGCACTCACCAACCTGTGGTGAAACCACATTATTTTTGCCCGATCAGGGTTGCACCCGTTCTTGTGCCTTTGTCATGATAGAATCCCCAGTGGAAAAGATCCCAGTAGTTTGTGGCTACCCGGATGTGTTTCCGGATGAGTTGCCAGGGATGCCACCCGACCGAGATATCGAGTTCGCAATCGAATTACACCCCGGGACTGCTCCTATCTCCAAGAGACCCTATAGGATGCCTCCCGCGGAACTGGCAGAACTGAAGAAGCAACTGCAAGAATTGTTGGACAAGGGGTTCATTCGCCCAAGTACTTCACCTTGGGGATGTCCTGCATTATTCGTGAAGAAAAAGGATGAGAGTTTGAGAATGTGTGTTGATTACCGCCCTCTCAATGCGGTGACTATCAAGAACAAATACCCACTGCCCCGCATTGATGTTCTGTTTGATCAGTTGGTAGGAGCCAAGGTATTCTCCAAGATAGATCTTCGCTCAGGTTACCATCAAATCAAGATCCATGCCAGTGATATTCCAAAGACTGCCTTCTCTACCAGATATGGGCTTTATGAGTTTTTGGTGATGTCTTTTGGGCTGACCAATGCCCCGGCTTATTTTATGTACTTGATGAACTCGGTATTCATGCCAGAGTTGGACAAGTTCGTGGTCGTTTTCATTGATGATATTCTGGTCTATTCCAAGAATGAAGATGAGCATACTGAACATCTGCACATCGTGCTTCAGCGACTGCGCGATCGTCGTCTTTATGCTAAATTGTCTAAATGTGAATTCTGGCTGAAGGAGATTAAATTCTTGGGACACACCATTTCCCAGGATGGGATATCAGTTGATCCTGAGAAGGTACAAGAGGTGATGGGTTGGAAACCCCCAACTACAGTGAAGCAAATTCAAAGTTTTCTAGGTTTGGCCGGGTATTATCGATGATTTATTCCGAATTTCTCCAGGATTGCCAAACCAATGACTGAACTGTTAAAAAAGGGAGTCAAGTATGATTGGAGCCAAAGGTGTGAAGATGCCTTTCATACCTTGAGGCAGCATTTGACAACAGCCCCAGTGCTGGCTCAACCTGACAACACCAAGCCATTTGAAGTTTATTGTGATGCTTCCGATACTGGATTGGGTTGTGTCTTGATGCAAGAGAACAGAGTCATTGCTTATGCTTCCCGAGCACTCAGACCCCATGAGCAGAACTACCCTACACATGACCTGGAATTGGCAGCTGTGGTTCATGCTCTTAAGATATGGAGACACTACTTGATGGGAGCTCACTGTAACATCTACACGGATCACAAGAGTCTCAAATATATCTTCACTCAGGCAGATCTGAACATGAGGCAGAGGAGATGGTTAGAATTAATCAAGGATTACGATTTGGAGGTGCATTACCATCCTGGCAAGGCAAATGTTGTGGCAGATGCCTTGAGCAGAAAGGCCCAGTGTAACTGTATGGGCATGGATGCAAGAATCACCACCCTGTGTGATGAGTTGTGCAAGCTGAACCTGGAAGTTGTTCCTTCCGGTAAGTTAAGTTATATCTCGGTGGAGCCCACATTGCAAGAGCAAATATTCCAGGCACAGATTGGGGATAAAGGTGTTCAGTTTATCAAAGGCATGATCAAGCAGAAGGCAGAGAAATACAAGTGTTTCCGTCAGGACAGCAAGGGAATTTTATGGTTTGGAGATCGATTGGTTGTTCCCAAGGACCCTGAACTCAGAAAGAAGATACTGGATGAAGCTCACCTTTCCAAGTTCTCCATGCACCCTGGTAGCAACAAGATGTACCATGATCTCAGATCTTTATATTGGTGGACCAGAATGAAGAGGGAAATTGCCAAGTATATATCCGAGTGTGACACCTGCCAGAGGATCAAAGCCAGTCATTTGAAGGCAACAGGCCCTTTGCAACCTCTTCCCATACCATCTTGGAAATGGGAGGACATTTGCATGGACTTTATCGTAGGATTGCCCAATACCTCTAGGCACCACGATTCCATTTGGGTTATTGTGGACAGGCTGACCAAGACTTCCCATTTCTTGCTAGTACATACCACCCACAAGAGAGAGAAGTATGCGGAAATTTATGTTGACCAAATAGTGCGGTTGCATGGTATTCCAAAGACCATTGTATCTGACAGAGGAGCATTGTTTGTGGCACGCTTTTGGGAGCAACTCCAAGAATCACTTGGGACCCATGTCATACGAAGCTCAGCGTACCATCCCCAAACAGATGGCCAGACAGAAAGGGTAAACCAGATTTTGGAAGATATGTTGAGAGCATGTGCACTACACTACGAAAAGGATTGGGATAAGTGTCTTTCTTTGGCAGAGTTTTCTTACAATAACAGCTATCAGTCCAGTCTGAAGATGGCACCTTTTGAAGCCTTGTATGGAAGAAGGTGTAGGACCCCGCTGAATTGGTCTCAAGCAGGAGAAAGGGAAATATTTGGGCCAGATTTGGTACTTGAGGCAGAAGAAAAGGTCAGAGTCATCAAGAAGAACTTAGAAGCTGCTCAGGCCAGGCAAAAGAGCTATCATGATAAGAGGCGGAAGCCTCTCCAGTTTGCAGTGGGAGACCATGTCTATCTTAAGGTGTCACCCACCAAGGGTGTCCAGAGATTCGGAATTAAGGGCAAGTTAACTCCTCGATACATTGGACCCTATGAGATAAAAGCAAGTTGTGGACCTGTAGCTTATCAATTGGAATTGCCACCCCACATGTCAGCAGTTCACAATGTGGTCCATGTATCTCAGCTGCGGAAATGTGTTCGCCTACCCACTGAAGTACTGCCGGAACCAGACATTGAAATAGAATTAGATTTGTCCTATCAAGAATACCCCGTCAAGGTATTAGATCAAAAGGAGAGATCAACGCGGGCAAGGTCAATCCGGATGTATAAAGTTCAGTGGAGTCACCATTCAGCAGAAGAAGCTACATGGGAGACGGTGGAATTTCTACGCTCTCGCTTTCCCGACTTTCTGCCTAAAGGAGTCGGTACGTAACCACAAAACCCCACCCCCACCTGCCCTTTGAAAATAAATACAAGAAAAACTTAAATAGCAAGGATAGTCTAAGTTGTGGAATTAACTTAAAAAGGACTTCCTTCTGAAGTTGCAAAGAGGATGACATTCGAAGAACAGTTAACAAGAAAAACTCGGATATAAGAAGGAATAGCACACTAGCACACCTTCAAGCACCCCTCCAAGGGACTCTACCTAAAATCTCGGGACGAGATTCCTTTAAGGGGGGAGGGCTGTAACACCCTAGGTGTTACTCAGGGTACTCACTCAGGGCTACCCCATTTAACCTATTATCCCATGTCCTTGGTTTGGGCAAAGTACACCAAACATGGAATTCAAGGTCCTAAACAAGTGCCAACCATCTTGGATATCATGCCCTAGCTTGTCGTGCACATCTAAGAGGGAAATTTCCAAAACCCTAAAGCAAACCCCTTTTTGAGACATAGGAACCCTAATTGAAGCTTGGATCAAAAGGTCATGTAAACCTTATGATCATGGCTTGGGCCAAATATAAAAGTTGTAGTATGCTTCATAACCTACAAATAATAGTAAGGAAGTACCCCCAAAAAGATTTCAGAAAAGACCCAAAAAGTTCACCAAGGGTTGAGCACAAGGGAAAATTCAGAATTTGCCTAAGTCTAAAAAACTAACCCTTGAACAAAGATCTCACATGTCACCTTAATCCAAAATTCAAAACACTTCGATCCAATTGATAAAGTGGCGCCAAATTAACCCTGAAATGCCCTGGAAAGAGGTGACACCTACCCTAGGCGTTTGACACGACTTGACACCATTTTTGGCTCGGTTTGGACATGTCTGACACAACCAACTTCTCACCCCTCTATCTCTCTACCCCGACCATATCTTGACTTGGAACTCACAGCAAAAAGGTAGGATACGGTGCAGAGAAGAGATTGTGTATGGGACGTTGGCCAAGATCTGCACGCTAAGGCACCCAAACAGGCCGTTGAACACGGGCAGAAGTAAACCTCCACGTGTTCGACGCGCTCTGAGCTCGCCAGAGCACGCCCGCGCGCGCCCTTGCATGCCCCGCGTCGCGCCAAACGGCCAGCCAACGCCATGGCCCACGCCCGCGCCTATAAAGCCCACCCAGGCGTCGACTGCACTCTTCCGCGCACCCTCAAGCCTCACCGGAGCTCAGCTCACCGCCGTTTACCCGTGTGCGACGTGTTCGTGGCCACCCGACCCACTACCGCCGTAGACCGGCCAGCCCAGCTTTTCCCAGCCCCGTCCAACCCTCGGAGACGAGTGTGCACGACTCAGTGAAGCTCCCCGAGCGAGAAATCGAAGCCTGCTTCACCGGAGAGGCCAGTCCACGGTCGCCGGAGCTCACAACCCCGCAAGAGTACGTGGACCGGGTAATCCGCTCAACCACTTTCCGATTCCTGGTGCACACAGTCACTACGTTACCCCGTGAAGCTCACCTTGCCCTTGGATTGAACCAGCTCGCCGTGGTTTGGCCGGTACACTCGTCGCCGACGAGAACACCCGCCTACGTGCGTGGACCGAGCGATTCCGGCCATCCCCACCGTCGAGCCGCACCTCGCTGTGACCGCCAGAGCCTCCTCGAGCCAGCCCTGCCCTTCGCCGGACCTATCTCGCCGTCGGTAAGCCGCGCCACCCTTTTCTTTCCCGCAGGTACTGTTTACATTGGGGGAAGGACCTCGGGGAAGAAGAAGGGAAGGTCAGGGGGCTTTTTGAACTGTCAGCGACCCAGGGGAATAGTGGCGCAGGGGTAGATCTGTGCGGGTTGATTTAGTTTAAACCCAGGGACCTCGGTGTAAACTGTTTTTCCAGGAAACTCTTATTAAATCTGATTTTAAATTGAGCAGAAACTTTGAAAATCCATAACTTCTGTTTAATTCATCCAAAGTTGGTCAAACAAATTTTTTCAGACTCTACATAATGTAACCTACTTAAGAAAAATATAAAACCCCCTATGTACTATGGAAAACTTTAAGGTTCTGATTTAATTATAGTTTTGGCCAAAAGCTCAATAATAGAAAGAAAAATAGTTGTGCTCTTTGGCTGGGGTTAGAAAAAATTGAAGAAGTCTATGTCCACCTACTGACCTGTTTACAAATGTTAAACCTCTCTGTCCACCCCATTAAATTAGTTTTTGCCATTCATTTTACAATATGCTCAAGATTAAGAAAAATAGAAAAGATTATTTAAATAATGAACCAGAGGGCACCCCTATTTTTGTTAGCTTACTTATTCCATGTAGTTTACTAGAAAAATCTATCATACCCTGGTTTAGTATAAAATAAGTAGGATCCCTTTTATCTTTGGAAAATAAGGAAAACTTAGAAAAACCCTACAAAAATAACCCTAAGGTAAAAACACCTCAAACCTTGGGATGACTAATGTTTGGTTGTTATGAACATAGGAAAAATACAAAATCTGTTGTTTGATATTTTTCAAATGACAAGTTAGTTATAGGCACCTTTTTGGCATAAAACTTTAGAAAATCACAACTAAATAATCACCAATTTACTTTCTGTGAATTTTGGCACAAAGGTTTAGTATTACTGTTAGATCCCAACAAAAATGACCCTTAGGAAGAAACTCAACTCTAATGGAGAGGTGTAGTGTAAAGTGGCCCATTTTACACCACCCTTGTTATTTTTGTCTAAAGCTTAGCCTTTTCATTTTGAACCTCAATTTCCTAGAATGGGCTATAGTGACCAATGGCAATCCACTGTAATTTTTACAGAATTTTTGGAAAATGTTAAACCACTGTCGTAGTTCAAACCTACACTAGAAGCCATGAAATGAGAATAAAAAAAGGGAAATATGAATAATGGAAAATTAGTGTCATCCTAAAACTCTTTATAACTTGTCCACTGAGATGTATAAAGGCAATACCAATTACCTATGCCTATCCCTAGCAAAACCTAGACCTAGAAATGATAAGCATAAACCATTAAAAGCCACATATGACCCGAAAACCCTAAGTTACTCATCAACTTAGTTTTTCTTCGCTTAGCATAATGTTGTTAAATCTTGCATAATCATGACATACATGTTCATTGCATTTCGATAGACTGTAACCTTGCTGACGGAGAGTACATCCTCGTGCCGGAGCAAGGAGCTGCTCAGGAGGTAGCCCCAGATCCCGCACCCGAGTCTGCACCAGAGGATCTGCCTACCACAGCCTTGGAAGGCAAGTGCCGGTTTTATGCATAACCTGTTATTTATGCTATTTTATTATATTTAATGATTGTAGGATTGTTTGTGCACTTAAGTGTAGGAGTTGTTTTGAAACCCTAGTTGCATGATCTCAGGAATCCTTGTTGAGATGGATACTAGTATGCTAGGTCGAGTAGCTGTTTTAATTAATTAGGATCTCGGTAGAAGACGAGTGATTTTTCTAGCACTCGCGCGAGATCAGGAATTGGTTGTACCCACTTTTCTTATCACATTGATAGTTGGTTGGTGGACACGGATCCATGGGGATGCGTGGTCTACGAGGGAAAATGGGAATAAGGATTAACGTGCGGATACCTGTGTCAAGCGTTTGAACGTACTAAACATATGCCGAGAAATATGGTAAATCGGTAAGCCTAGTACCTGAGTGAACCTGGTAGTGGACATATCCCCTCACGCGACCTGAGACGTGGTCTCCCATTCCGGTTATGGTGGGTACAAGTGCGGTCACTGCACGACGGCAGTCGGGGTCAGTGAGGCATTGTACGCCAAGGCAGTGAGCCCTGATATGCTGATAGGGAATCGATGGGGACGGTTGATGTGTGTGGGGACGGAGTGCCTCGCCATGTCGTGTGTTTAGGTTTACCTTGCAAGGATAAAAACTCGATTCGAATCGTCTGCTTCTCGCAGCTAATGAGACTGCTTGATCCATTGTACTGCATTGAGTAACAAGTGGAAATATGATGAGTTGATATAAGATGTTGATTGCTAATAATGTTTGCTACCATGGATGAGTAGATAGTACACATTTAGCCTTAAGAGAGTCATACTTAAATTGACAAAGTTAAAACTTGACTTAGAAACTCAGCTAGTGCTTTTGGCAAACCAAACCCCACAGTCAAACAGCTGCATGTCTAGAGGTAGAGGAGTAGACTCCTCACACCGGGTAAGTCTAGCTAAGTATTAGTATACTCAGCCTTGCTTGTGGCATAATTTTTACAGGTTCTCTGGAGGACATGGTTGCTGGAGTGACTTGGCCGTCCACCTTACCACCGGGTTGGACTGTCGAGTGGGACCCCACCTCGGCCGAGGAGGAGCATGAGGAGTGATGGGACAGGCTTCCCCATCTCTCTGTTTATTTACCGTTAGTTAATTTCCGCTGCACTTCGAACAATGATGGTCACTTTTGCAAAACTCCGATGATGATGCTGATGTAATAATTTAACACTTTTACCTACATGGTTTTATGCTTTATTGTATTTGCTCTATGACTCACCATCGAGTGAGATTATGGTACTTGATCATGTCAGTGGCCTCGTCGGACTAGATCCGAGGGATTGACGGGTTATTCCCATTTAAGTGTAGTCTAGCCTCTAAGGCAGGGCTTAGGCACTTAAGTTGGAATAATTCGGGTAGTTCCGCCACAACAAATGTAATTTTGTCCGGGCTGTGTCCTGTGTCTATAAATAGGTGAACAATACTCCTGTACTGTTCACGCTGGCTTGTAATCACTTGCACGTCACTCGGATTTTCACCTTCTATCAAGATGAAGGTACAAACGTAATTCAATATTATTGATGATTGTTTATAACTATGAAAATATAAATAAGATTTAACATGATTATCCATGTTCTCTTTCATGTTACATATGCTTATGATTCCATCATTATATGTTGAGATGATGAAGGTATGTCCTTCATGACCTTCATCCGAAGATCATTATCTCAAAGGAGATAATGCTTCGAAGGACGAAGGTCTTTAATTATTAACATTTGTGTTGCCTTGTTCTTAATCTATAGCATTTGAGAACAAGTGACCAACAAAACCCTGAGTACGCAATTACTCAGCAAGACTTAGCCGACTAAAGAAAAGACTCTCAAGGATATGCTGGTTTTAAAAGGATTCAAGGTAAGGCTTATCAAGAAACAAAGACTCTATTTTGCAGAAAAGCTTACTATGAGTGGATCCTTAAAATCCATTTTTGCTTGTCAGGTTAAGTAAAGTTACCTGCATCTAGAGTTCCTTCTATCCTAGTTCAAGCACTGGGCCTATACTAGCCGTCTTTTATCACCCTTTGAGTTCACTGGAATGCTACGTGTAAGTCAGTGACCAAGTCTTCATGTCCGAGAAGTAACGACGATCCGAATCGATTAATACCCAGCAGGGGATCTCCAATCACACGACATTCTGTAACACGCTGAATTTGGGGGTATAAAATTTCTTTCTAATGATCACCCAAATTCATGTGTTACTCTTCTCTATCTCACTCTAGTTTCTCTCTCTCTCTCTAAGTTTTCTCTCTCTCTCTTTCTCTTTTAATTAGAGTTAGTTGTATTAGTGAGGAATTATTTATTTTATTTTGCCCAAAACATATGAGTCATGGAATGTTGCATCATATTGAGCCTAAATATTCTTTGAATTGTTGCACATATTTGATTTGGTTTGAATTTGAAACTTGAATTGAATTTGAATTGAAAACCCTAGAGAAAATAAATAGAAAAGGCAATAGAAATTCCAGGAAAATAGAAAAAGCCATTTCAGCCCAGGCCGGCCCATTTAGCCCAGCCCGTGCGCGCCTGCGCCCGCGCGCCCCCTTTGCCTGACAGGCGGGTCCCGCCTGTCAGCGCCAACCCGATCGCGCCTCTCTCCCTCTCTCTCTATGTCGCATGGGCCAGACCTGTCAGCTCTATTTCTCCTGCACGCACCCGCTCCTCTCTCTCTGACTCGCCGTCCCCACCTGTCAGCCGTCTCTAACCTCTCGCCCACGATCTCCCCGCCGTGGACGCGCCCACGATTGTGCGTTCTCCGGCCACGTCCGTGCCCCCGCGCCTCTTTTGAGCCCCGCGCCCTGCTCGCCCACATCCCTTCTCCCATTTGCGCCCTCTGCCCAGCTCCCTCGCCCTCTCGCTCGCTCCGCCCGCGTGAACCTAGAGCTCCGCCACCGCCCGCCGACGTCCACCGCCTGTTCCGTGGCCACCGTTGCGCCCGTGCCCCGTCCAGTGCCATGGTGATCTTCGCCTTGCCGTCAGCTACTCGGGACACCCTTCGGTGTGCCCTCTCCCTCTCTGTCTTGTCTGATCCGCGCTCACCGGAGCAGTTCTTGCGTAGTCGGAGCCCCACCGCCGTCGACCCGAGGCTCCACCGCACCCCGCCGTTCTCCAAGCATCCTAGAGTTCGCAGTCGAGGTGAGCAACCTTCCCATGCCCTTAATTCGCCATGTACTGCACCAGAGCCCGCGGAATTACTCGCTGGAGTTAGTTGCGCTGTCGCGGAACCTTTTTCACTGTGGTCTACATTCTCTAGCGCCCCCATGCCGGTTCTGCACCCACGGTTGTGTTCGCCGTGACGTGCTGAACGTGTCTGGCCCTTTCCCTAAGCCACCAGAGCCCCGCTGTGGCCGGTTGCTCGTCTCCGGCGAACTCCCGCCGCGGGACCGAGCGGTGCCACCGCGCCCAAGTCTGCCCCCTGCCGTTAGATCTCGGCCGTCCACCCGAGATCGGGCGGTTTAGACTCAACCTGAGCGGATCTGATCGTAGCCCTCCGATCCAGATCCAACCGTCTCTCCTCTCTCCACCTCATCCGCGTCTCTGCCCCTGGGCCCGGCCGGTCAGCCTGCCCTGGCTCACTAGCACCCTGGCCCCGCTTGTCAGACGCGCCCGTGCGCCCGCGTCCGCGCGCGCTCGTGTGATCTAATCTAGGCCGTTGATGTCTGATCCGACGGCTGAGGTTACCCCGTACCCCTTCGCGTAGTTGTTTTGCTTAAGAGACCCCCTGGTTTTAGGAAATCAACCCGTCGTCCTCAGTTTTAGCGCATAGGTCCCTAGTTTCTTTAGAATAGCCCCCTGGACTTTTATTTAATCACAGATTTAGCCCTAATTTCATATTTCAAACTTCAAAACTTGTTTATTTTATATCTTTTTCATATGAACTCCAAATTTAGTGGTTCAGATTGCAAAATGTTCACAAGATTATTCTCTGTCCAAATAAAATATGACCAACTGTAATCTGTATACTTTAATTTTTACACTTAGAATATAGAATTAAAGTATATGTTGATTTATTTATTTAATGAAATAAATAAAAGGGGAATCCTAGGAGTTAAAATATACTTAAAGTTTGTGAGATTAGTGTAATGCATTTCATGGATTCATTTTTGGTTTAACCTTTAGACCCTAATGTGATAAATAGAATTAGATATGTAATTATGGATAATGTTTAAAGGATAATCAAATTCCGAAATAAGAGTACTTCATCTTATAATGTAATCTTTTCTTTTGTTTAATTATTACTCTATCCTTTTAGGTTATGTTTCAACACTTAGAGAATAATCAATTCCCCACTTAGGATTAGTCCATTTTATAACTTGACCTCATTCCCCTGTACTTAATACTATACCTTTTTGAGTTGTGTGCCAATGTTTGTACATGTGTGATTGATGTTCATTTTTACTTTCCAAATGTATTGAATGTATGCTCGCTTTACTTAGACAACGAGCAGCTCATGGTTCCTGAGTGTGTTGCCAAAGATCCCTTTGAGCAACAACCTGGTGAAGGCAAGTGTCCTCAGACCTATCATGTCCTACTTTACTTTATAATTCACTGTCCCGCATTACTTTATTGAAAACCTAAGGATTGACTAGTCTGTATTTACCTTACCCTTGTTTACCTTTTTGGGTTAATCATGGTTAGCTTATGCTATTGCTTTAACTTAATCAATGAACATGATGTGATCTTTTATGATAAGATTATGTTACCCCGATGGGGTTCTTATGATTTTTTAGGGGGCTCAGGCTGTTTCCTGAGTACCTCTCCATAAGGACATGTTTGGGGAGTGACAACCCGGGATAACAGTGCAACCATGAGGGTGGAATGGGATGCCCTTAGCTAATTAATTAGAGGAACCAAAGGAGTAGTTGGCTTCGCCGTAGGACCGTCAATGGGGTCCGGGCATAGTACTTGCTCTACCGAGGTTGGTTGCAGAGGTTCTTTGATTTAGTTTTGTTAGTCACCCTTCCTCTGGGGAGATGTATTGTGTTTATCAAACTGGAGAAACCTAACAGGCGGCTATGACCTCTGGGAAATCTTTGTAAAGGCTACATAGTGAGACCCTGCTAGGTCACCTTGGTAGTGATCAATGGGGAGGCTAGAACCCCGGGCAGAAAGGGAATCACGTCTTGTGGGTAATGTGTGCAACCTCTGCAGAGTGTTAGAAACTGGTATATCAGCCGTGCTCGCGGTTATGAGCAGCCTTGGGATCCTCTTCGATTAGAAGAACTTTGGTTACTTATATGATGATGATTAGCAATGATGGTTATAAATCTGATCTCTGGTATTTCCTCTTGGAGGGAGTGCCTCTAGGTAATAACTGGGTTATTACGAAAATTTGGCTATACTTATAGTAATAAAACTTGACCAACTAAAAGCAACTGCTAAACCTTAACTCCACATACAGCTAGTCCACTTTAGCCAAACGGGACATTTGCTGAGTACATTGATGTGTACTCACCCTTGCTTTACCAACCACCCCACCCCAGGTTGTCCCCACTGTTCTCAGTGCTCAGGAGGTGAAGCTGGTAACATGGAGGACTTTGAGGAGTTCTAGGACTATGACGAGTTCTAGTTTACTTTAGTGGCAAACCCCCAGTCAGCTACCTGTGTAGGCTTACATTCTACTTTTTGTTACTCCGCACTTTGATTTAATGTTGAACACTATAGATATGTATTAGACTCTGTGGATGTCTCACACATCTTGATGTAACTAAGTACCTTTCCGCTATTTAATTCAAGCATTGTGTGATGATGTCCAATTATGTAATTGTTGTGTACGTGAGTTCTGATCCTGGCACATACATGGTTCGCATTCGGTTTACCTTCCAAAACCGGGTGTGACACATATGTATCACTTAACCCTTGCATATTTCAACTTGCCACCGGGGTTCTTAAGACCAGATTGGGTTCACGCCAACCGAGAGCACAGATACACCATCGTCCAGCCTCTTGCCACGGAGGGTACACGCTACTCTCGCTATCTCTCCACTCCCATTGCGTGTTGTCCTTTTCTGGTATTAGTCTGCCCGAGGCATGTGACCAGTTAAAGGGTCCTCGGTCAGCAAGCCCACATCGGCACGGTCCTTAATCGACTCAGATGGAGATACTACACTGAGACTCCCTTCTCGTGCAAGTCAACCGCTCGGTCTCAGCTTTATTATTTAAAACCCAAAGTTCGGTACCTAGCAGAGGTACATCTTTTCAGATGTTGAACCCATCACGGCCATGATGGATTCACCATCAAGTTTTATTTTTGAAAACTTACCATCCAATTTGTAGCATCACTTTTGTTTTCAAACAAAACATTTTGTTTTTCTAATGCAAGGCTAAGCATCATAAAAATCCTTTTTATAAAAGGGTATCAAGGAAGGGTATTCAATTTTCCAAGGAAGGAAATGCATCAATGTACACACAACTCCTATCACCTAATGCATCAAACAAGGTGATAAAAGATTTTGAGACACAAGGAGGTGGCAAATGCACCGAGGCTTGCCTGGATAACACTAGGTTAGTGTTGTTAGACGATGACCACTTGACGATCATCCTTGTCCTAGCACTTGATCAGGTAGGTTCGTCCATCAGCATCACCATACGGAGTAGCCCACGCTTGGGGTGGACTTGGCTCGTCTTTCGCATCACGCGATCAATTAACGTACCTCATGGGATGCACGATGCACATGTATGAGCACGAGTATAAATAGTACAAGATAGATAATCTACACTAAAAAGGATGAAACACTTATAACCAAGCATATTTTATACAATATATCAATTACAACTTCAGAACTAAAAAGACCTAAAGTATTTATACGCATTACTTATCAGGTAGATCCTAGATTTTGGTTGAAACAAATATATCGATGTTACTTGATCCTAAATTTTCGAAGTAGCAATCAACATCCATTCAAATCATGAAATCAACCAGCACGCATTCATGCCTGGTTTAGAGAGCACACTAATTGACTTACAATTTTGGCTTCACGATTCTAGGACACCTAATGTTTATAAAATTCATCGAAGAACTTTTATTAACTTTCTAAACTAATTTTTCGCTAACCTGTGTATTACACATATTAATAAAACATCATATTTTTACTTAGTCAGCCTAGTATGACCACTATCATAGAATTCCACAAGATTATGACTTTAACATCTACAGTCCCGCAAACAATGAGACCTATTGAGACCCCTTTCATCATACGACACCGACCAAATCACCGTAAACGACTCAGGCAATCTAATAAATATTATACCAACAACCACAACACACATATGCTACGAGCACAAGGACCGACGTAATTAATATATCCAAACCTTCAATTAAACACTATCTGAAACAATAAATCAGCTTATCATTACCTAAACCCGATTTGAATCAATGAGATTGATGACGATGTCTGGTGGGAGCACTTGACGGCACACCATGGGAGCGATGGATGGGGTTCGCTTTTTCTTCACCCAGATTCCCTAGATCTCTTTCTTGTGGTGTATAGAACAATAACGAATGAACGTGGCTATTGACGGAATCGACGGTCGACGATGACGACCACTAGAGCTGACCACAACGAGCACGACATCCGGAGCACGGCAGGGGACGATGGCGTTGGGGTTCTGCGACAAGACAAAGTTGAGCACCCAGGGCGACCAGCTTTGGATCTAGAGCAGGCCGAGCGCTAGGGGCATGCTCGCGGGAAACAACGATTGAGCCGTCGGCGAGCAGGGAAAGCGCTGGCAAGCGCCCGATGGTACTTACGCCAGAAGGCACAGTGACATAACGCAATTGATGGCGAGTATGAGCACTATCACAGGGAGCTGGGCGCACGGCTGCGCACTAGGGAGCTGCTCGTGTAGGCGTGTGTCGAGTGGAGGAAAATGAGTAGGGGCTCAACGCTGGTGAGCCACAGAGAAACGAGAGGAAGAGAGCACTGGTAGAGGAAGCGGCTGGATGCATGGAGAATGCGCGCACACGGAGCCGTGCGGTTAGCCGAGCGGAGCAGAGACCGAGCTGGAGCGAACTGTGGTGCAGAGAAATTTGACGGCATGCAGAAAGCAAGGCACGCGCTTGATGTCTGAGCAGGGAGATGTGCGTCATCCAAGATGGGCGAGCATGGACGGACGAGCGCGCCAGGGAGCTCGACAGGGAGGAGCGCGGCGGCCAGGCAGCTACGCGCAGGGGCGAGCGAGCTGGAGACAGGGAGGAGGAGCGTGCGACGCAGGGAATCCGGTCAGGAACGAGCTGAAGCTAAGAGACGGCAGCCGACTCGAACTAGAGAAGAGGACGCCGGTGATGTGGAATCCAGAGGCCCTGTGGCCACGGCGAGCTTAAGGGAAATGGAGAGGAGAGAGGAGCAGGAACGCGCGGTGAGGGGAGTAGGAGCCAGGGCACCGCGGAGGGAGATGGAGCGGAGAGAGCGAGCAGTGGGCGTGCCATGGGAGCAGAGAAGGGAGCTCCATGCGAGCTGGAGTAGGAACATCGGGAGCAAGCCAGGCGCGGCAGGGAAAGAACTCAGCCAGCTGGGGAAAGCTGCGCGCGAGGGGAAGAAGATAAGGATGGCGCTCGACGGTAGAAAAATCAAGCAGAGCGAAGGTGGCTAGAAATATCTCAGGAGATAAGCAATGCATCCCGGAGAAGATAAGGCTGATGTATCAGATCTTTTTCTTTCCCTCCTGCGCGCGGATGAGGATGGCGACCGGATATTTTTTATTACATTTTTTTTTCTCAAAAAATACGTAAATATCCCGATTCTAGGATTAGAGTTTGGGCGAGGTCTAAATGGACTGGATATCGGATACAATTTTTGAGACAACATTAGTTTAGTTGAAATTGGATAAAAATTTATCCGTTGTCCAAACACAGTTGATTTTATTATCCTACAATGTGGGCTGAAGAACAAATTGGATCATAACCTCGCGCACGATTTTTCTCGGATGATGCGCGATTCGGATTATTTTGCCCTGAACATTTTAGTCATCGAGTTCAAATTAATTTGCCCGGGATAAAAATCATCCAAGTGGGTCGAGCTTACAAATTCGTATTCGTGTGAGCGATGTATTTTAAATAATCACCGGACGCACCGATTTTCGAAACAACTATGTTCCGAACATCACGAAAATTTAGGAAGAGCCCGGATAGATAAAAACGATGTCGAACTCACGACCGACGAAACAGATGCGATATTAAAATTGCGATAGGCGAAAATGTTTAAAATTTAGCATCTGTTTTAACCACTGGTATTACGTGCTTAAATCCATACTCGTTGTCTAGCAGACGGTAAACACCTGGGGTGTTACATAAAAGCCTTTGCAAAAATGATATCCGCTGCACTGCCTATGTCAACCAGAATATTGTGGACCAGAAATCCCTTGATGACACAAGATATAACCATAGCATCATTGTGAGGATAATCTTTAAACTGAAGATCTTCCTGGGAGAAGGTAATTGGAATGTGAGACCACTTGGATATGATGATGGGTCCTTGCACCCCAACATGCTACACTCTTCTTTGCGCTTCCTTCCCTTGCTTCTTGTTGGCTGGTTCTAAGCTTGAACCACCAGTGATTGGGAGCACCAGCTTTGTGGCCGAAGGTACTTCAGTTTGGTTGTTGTATGAAGCCATCATCACAATAGTGGAAGTGAGTTCACCGGAGGTGGGCGCCAATGTTGGTCCTTGCTCTCGGATGCTATACACCAAGAACAAAGCAACACAATTGTTAACGATTAGAGACCTTCATCATTCGAAACATTATCTCCTTCTGGATATAATGATCTCCAGACGAAGGTCATAAGTGACATACCTTCATTACTTTTATGAGCAAAGGTGTAAATAGAAACATATGAAGCATAAAAAGAATATAAACAATCATACCAAATCATTGAATTGTTTATATTTACATTTTATAAGCATGAATAAACATCAATAATGTTCATTTGACATTTGTACCTTCGGCTCGACAGAAGACGGAAGTACAAAGCTGACGCCAGAATAGTTACAAATCAGCGTGTATAGTACGGGAGTACTGTTCACCTATTTATAGGCATGGGGCGTAGCCCAGACAAAATTATATTTGTGTTCCTAATGACCAGTTACAACTATAACACAAATTATCAGGGACTCAGTAGTCTTTTCCTCTTTAAGTCGGTGCCATTGTTCGTCTTAGGCATGTCGTTATGCCGAAGCCCCTTCAATTGTAGCTTCGGTAATATATCTTCATGTCGTGCCTGCTTGCATATCGTCCTGCCGAAGGTGTTTTTTGCTTAAGGGGACCTTCGGCAGAGAAAAGAAGCCCCCAACAAATATGGCGTGACAGAAAAGTAAGATTGAAAATATCAAGCCAGGTCATTTGGTGCTTTGAAGGGTGGCCAACCCTAATAAAGTGGGGAAGCTTCAGCTTAAGTGGGAAGGACCCTTTTTGGTGGTATCTTCGTCAAAACCCGGGTCATACAGACTGAAAGGCATGGACGACAACGATATACCCAGGTCTTGAAATGTGGATAAGCTTCACCGGTATTATGTGTAAACAATGTAATCTTCTTATTTTTCCCCTATGGCACCATTTTCCTTTCAAGAGGGGAGAAAGGTTTTTGATTGGGCCATAGGTTGTAATTTTCATTTTTTGTTTAGCCCTATACAATACAAGGGCCAAATTCCCCCACATGTAAAATATAAAATCTGGGACTACACCATCGAGTGTAAAAAAGTAAGAAAAAGCTCCGAAGTCGTCCCTAAGGGGATGCAGAGCTAAGACGTCACCTAAGTAAACGTGAAGAAGCTCCAAAGTCGTTCCTAAGGGAGCGTAGAGTAAGTTCCGAAGCTCAAAAGTCATTCCTAAGGGAATGCAGAGCCAAGATACCACCTAAGTAAAAGGTGAAGAAGCTCCGAAGTCATACCTAAGAGGATGCAGAGCTTAAATGCCACCTAAGTAAAAGGTGAAGAAGCTCCAAAGTCATTCCTAAGGGAATGCAGAGCTTAGCTCCAAAGTCGTTCCTAAGGGGATGCAGAGCTGAAATGCCACCTAAGTAAAAGGTGAAGAGACTCAAATGTCGTTGCTAAGGGGATGCAGAGTCTGGGTGTGTTTTTCGCATACATTTGCATAGCTCATTACAACATTTTTTGCATTCATATAGACATGCATTAGTCATTCGTAGAATCATCATCATCATGACATAAAGCACTAGCAGGGAAGACAGAAGATGCCTGTCTTCAGTGACAAAATGCTTCGTTGAAAACAAAGATGCTTCATCTCAGATAAAACTTCGTGGCATGTGGAGGTATTTCGTCTTTGATAGAAAAAATGCTTCGATGTGAACGAAAAGAAGGGAATGTGTTTTTCGCCTTCGACTCAAAAGATTGCAAGTGTTGTTTCGTCCATATCAAAGCAATTTATATAGGAGCAAAAAGGTAAAATTATATTACAAGGTATTCACAAATTAGTACAATAATTTGTTTAACTAACAATTACAATTCTTTGCCAAATAACGCAAAGAGACCCTAAGTTTTCTACAGATAGTTACAAAAGGAAGTTCTAACAGTCTTCAGCCCCTCGGAACAAGCTTCGACTCAGCAACCTTCAGTGCCACCATCTTGTAGACAGATGAAGGTATAAGGTAATCGGAAATTTACTAAAGAAAAACCAAGATAAAAAGACAGGTAAAAGCTTTATACCGAATTAAGCAGTTTTCTAGCTTCATCTCTAGCCAACTCACGCCCGCCTTTAGCCCAAATTTGTGTAATGAATCTGTTTCCTATGCTTCGGGCTTCGGCTGGGATATCAACTATATCTAACGTCGAAAGATTGAAAGTTGGCTTGTTAACCGTCTTGGCATGAGTGCATCTAGCCTTCATAAATGTAGCAGCTGTGCCTCAAGAAGCTACCAGGGCACAGAAATCTCCGTGCCTGCTTATAACTTTGTCGAGGGCTTCAACTTCATTTTCAATATGGTTCGAGGCCCCGGGGATGTCTTCGGTCGAAGGGGTAACCTTTTTAGAAGCAGCTCCAATCGAGTTGAATATCCCCTTAAGTCGGTCTACGCACCAGGTGGCAAAGTCTACACACTTGTTCTAAAGATCCTTAATAGACTCGTGTAGCCTTGTATTCTTTTCAACTTCAGCTTCGACCCTTGTTCTAAGTTCTTTCATCTCTTGGTCGAAGCACCGTGAGCTTTCATCCTAAATTGTTCGAGCTTCGCTCAGTTCCTTGTTTAACTTAGTATTTTGGGATCGTGATTCTGCAAGGGAACCTTCGGTTGTTTGCAACATGATGTCTTTTTCCTTCAGAAAGGTTTCAAGTTCTTTTATTTTATCCTCTAAGCCCTTAATTATGACTTTGTTTTTTATGTCCTTAGTATCCTGTTGCATTTTCAATGCTTTGCTTAGCAACATGCTTTGCAAAACAAATAAAAGTTAGAGCACTCAATCTAACACGAAGGTAACAAAAATCTAGACAAAGTTCTTACCTTGAAATTGGAATAAAATAGGCTACCGACAATGTGTTGCCGTTGATAATCGCTGATGTCGGCCTCCAGCTTTGGGAATCCGACACTCTTAGATAGAGTGCTGATTATCTTCGCCCCGGCGCGGTCACGAATACAACCTAAATTTTCTTCATCAACCCCACCAAAGAACAAAGATCTCGGCTGGTAACCGTAGGATATTGCATATTCTTTCAACTCCTCCTTGTCTTCCTCGGACAGCTCCTGACCACCTAGGTACCAAAGATCAAAATTCGTCTGATCCGAAGAAGTTTTATCAATTTCTTTTCCTTTATCTGGCACTGTGGCCATGGTTTCTTCTGTAGCTACATTTGTCTCCGTGGTCACATCTGCAAAAAATATCTGACAGAAGCCTATATATTTCTGACATTGTGGTTTCTTCGGCTTCACCAGTATTTTCAGCTTCGGCATCACCTTCAGCTTCAGCTTCAGCATCTACAGGAACCGCTGTTTTAACCGCCAAAGCTGAGGGTGGTGTTTGTTCAATTGCTTGCATCACATTTACAATTCGTCGTTCCAGAGGACTTAGCAGCTTGAAAGGTTGGGATTCAGTCATTACCTTCAGAATTTCGACTACTTCGGCGGTAGAGGGCGTCGAAGGAGTTTCCTTTTCTGTCTCATCTATCTTTGGCTCGGTAGAGGGCATTGTGTCAAGCTTTCGCTTTTTAGAGATTGTTGCCTTCGGCTCTGGACTTGTTTTTGTTTTCTTCAAAAAATTTTCATCTTCCTTTACTAACCGAGCAGCTTGCCTATTCAGGATACTAACAGTCCTTTTTATTTTCACCCCTTCGGCCCCTTTGTCAAGCCTCTCATAATCGGGGTATTCGAAGTTTAATGCATCCATCACCCGGTTCAACCTTTGTTTCGGTCGGGTGCCAAAGGCAGCGGTCATTAATTGGTCTTCTTTTTTGGTATAATTGCCAAGAATTTCGTTACACATGGTTTCGATCATTTCTAGCCACTCTTTGCATGGCTTCTTGAACTGTTTCTCAAATTTGAATCGATAAGGGAGCCGAACAAGTTCGTACTTTCCCCCCTCCTTTTTCTTAGGCATTCCCTAGCCACTAGAGGTCGGAAATGTCCTATTTGCCAAGTACTCTTGTACTAGATCTCTAGTGTTGATTTCTGTAGCTACCACTCTGAATTCCACTTCGGCTAGCTGGCATGGGGAGCCAAGATGCATGTGGCACAAGGGCCTTGTCATCTCGAAGCTTAATTTCATTGGACTCATGACCATAGTCATTAACTTCTCCCTTTTCTTCTCGTCCGCCTTTATGTAAAACCATTCGCTTGTCCAACCGGTCGGCCACTTGGTGCGATAACCAATTACAGGGGCCTTCGTATCTTTCTGATATGCAAAGTTGTAACAGCCAAAGTTCTTATGAAGACCATTCGCTCTGGCCTTCATCTGGTAGTGCAGCTCGTGCACCTGGTAGAAAGCTTCGGCATTAGTACTCATACCTTGGCTTCAGAGAGCCCATATGTAGACACTAAGTCTAATGATTGCATTGGGTGTTAACTAATGAAGGTATATCTCAAAATTCTTTAAAACTTCTCCTATCATCTCATGTAGAGGGAACTGAAGCCCTGCCCTAAAGAAACTCTTAAAAACAACGACTTCATCCTCCCTTGGCTGCGGAACCACCTCCTCCCCAGCGAAACGGACAAGCTTGCTCTCGGCTTCCCCAAAGTAGCCCAACTTCTTCATCATAACCATGTCGTCTGCTGTCATAGTAGATTTCCCAAACTCAATATGGCTAGGTTTCATTGGACTCAGAATACTGTTGTCCTCCTCACTTTCATTCTCACTTCCTCCTTCAGCCACAATCTGTTCAGCTTCAGCATTGGAGGTACCTTCGGCAATAGCCTCCTTTGATGCAACAAGACCCGATCGCCTCATCACTTCTGATATTGGCGCTGTTTCGGTCGCTTTGGACTCGTCTCCCTCACGAGACACCCTAGCAGTGGTTCTTACTCTAGCCATTTTAGTGTTCAGGCTCTTTAAGACAAAGCTGATTTCAAGTGCCAAAGCGCTTGTCTAAAAACACAATGCAGAAGGCTTCAGCTATGGTTAAAATTTTTAACAGCACAACAATGCGATGGCAATGAATGCTATGGTTACTCTTCACCAACCCGTCTGTTTATATAGTGATGCAGGGGAAGAAGGCGAGCCGCCAAACCGCTTACACTGGCTGAGCGGTGGATCGCCCGAGGTGAGGAATATTTTAATCGTTTCTCAGCAACGAGCTTAGGGAAGGTGTTTTTCGGACCTTCAGCATTCCAAAGCCTTCGTGTTTTTTGCAGATCGAGCTCGTTACGAAAAACGATCTAGCACCACGAAGGGGCTATTGTTTGGGGTCTTCTTCTCCATCGAAGGTCCTCAGAGCAAAAACACCTTCGGCAAGAAAATACAAAAGCTTGCTGAAGTTACCTTCAACCTCGACTCAGCTCTTGGAGACGAAGCTCAATAGCTTTTGACAACAGTGCAAGATGCCGAAGGTCAATAGCTTTGGCCCAGACCAAGCAAAGAAGGAAAAAGGACTAGATAGACCTTGTTAGTCTTAATTATTTGTAAACAAATGTTTAAGGGCGTGAATGTAATTTTAGTCGGGCTGCATCCTGTGCCTATAAATAGATGAATAGTACTCCCGTACTTTTCACGCTGGATTGTAATCGCTCTCGCGTCACTCCATTTCTTCTACCTTTTGGCAAACCGAAGGTACCATTATAATATGAATATTGTTAATGCTTATTCGTATTTGTTGTAGTTAATAATAAATAAATCATTGATATATGACAATTAATTATCTTCATTCCTCTATGTTCCTTTACTCTTTTATTTTTATTCACGTTTATATGATAAACTGATGAAGGTGTGTCCTTCATGACCTTTGTCTGAAGATCATTATATCTGAGAGGAAATAATGCTTCGAAGGACGAAGGTCTTTGACTATTAACAATTGTGTTGCCTTGTTCTTGATTTATAGCATTTGAGAACAAGTGACCAACAGTAACGGCTAATAAAATTTTGACCAACTCTAAAAGTAATGCTTAGCTTTAACCATCTTCTTTGGTAAGCCTTACAGTTCACATGAGCTCCCACCTTTGGTGAGTTCATGCACATTATTTCCCACAACTTGTTGAGCGATGAATGTATGTGAGCTCACCCTTGCTGTACTCACATCCCGCCCAGGTCAAGAACAGGTACCGTAGGATGAGGTGCATGAAGGATGTTGTGATGAGATCATGAGTGGTCTAGGTCATTGTCTCTCAGTCAACTTTGGGTTGCTGGATCGTTGTCTTCATATGATGTAATTATTTATCTATTTTGTACAGAGCTTCGTTATATATTAATGATGTGACATTCGTTTCTGTACCATGAGTCATCATATGTGTGAGACTTGATCCCAGCACACTTGATGATTATTTCGCGCCCGGTTTTTGGACCCCTAAAATCCAGATGTGACAGAAGTGGTATCAGAGGAATGTTGACTATAGGATGAAACCTAGATAGAACTAGGTAACCCTTACCTAGTTACCTTTGCTACTCTGATTCTTTCTAAACTTTTATTAATCTTTTCTCATCTATTGTTGCTTTACTCCGATTACTCTTACCTTTTCACTTCTAAAGAAAAAAGTGGATTTCACACTTTGAAATCATGTACCTAAAGTGACCTTTTAGGAATAGGAGACCTAATATTAGGAACAAAAACAAAACTTTTTTTGTAGGTATCTATACGCTTGAATGTTTGTTCTTATGGTACTTGTTTGATTTGATTCTTTGATTGAGTGATGGGTTGTGGAGTAATATCCACAATTGCACCTATATACATATAGGCATAAAAATATATTTAGAAAGCCATATTGTTCCTAAAAAACAAATGAATCTTATAGACCCATCTTATCTTAAAAAGATTCTATCTTGTCCTTCCATCTTATCCTAACCACTTTGCTTACCTCACCCTAGAGTAACAACCATGATCTAGTCCAAATTAATTAGATCTTGACTAGTCTAATTTAGTTATCCCAATCTAATCTAGATCCTATCTAAGTTAGTGTGATCTAATGGGACCTGATCAAATCTAAATAAGATAATTAAAAGGTTAGTTAATCCTGGTGAAATAGATTAGACCCTACCCCTATAAGCATGTTTTAACCAAAATTAGTACCTTAGACCAACTTGGCCATGTAGAATTACCTGACCTACCAGATAAATTGTCTAACTCACCTATCCTAACCTATATAAGCAAAGTAAACCATGTTCGACCTATATAACGTTTCATAACCATCTACATATCTAAACCTTCTAAAACCCAGATGGAGATATTAGGACTAGAGAAGAGAAGATCAACCTCGTCAAGGGAGGATAAAAGTCAAACCAGATCTTCAGATGCGTCAGCGTCACCACCCAAGATGGAGTCTTTCCTTGCCATAATCTTTCTTACCTCAACCTATCCATCTCTTATCCCTCATAATATGTGGCTAGATACCTATACTCTCCTAATCACCCTTTAATGATTTTTATAAAAGGGGACTCTTGATTTTTGAACTAATTAGAAACTAAAGGCTATATTACAAACCATTATTTCTATATCTCCTTTCTTAGTAATCTCGAGGACGAGTTTATTGTTAAGGGGGTAGAATATTGTAACACTCCAAAAATATTGTTTTGGAGTTCTAATAAAATAATACAAAGATTTGAACCATGATATTATTTTAATAAAAATTATCTCACCTTTTAAGTCACATCTCCTAAAATAAATATAGCTGATAATAACAGATTTAATGATCTTATATAAATTAAGTTATTCCTTTTGGATAAAATGTTTAGAGATATTATCTGAAATGATTAGGTTAAACTAACTCTTAATAAATTTATGTAATAGAAATTATATCATTAAAACATATATTTGTTGTGTATAAAATATACACTTAGAAGTATTTGCTTAAATGAATAATGCAATGAATATAAAAAAAATAAACCTTGCACTCATGCTTGGAGTTTTGTCTATGCATTTAAAGTAAAACTCGAACATTGATGAGAATTTGAATCTAAATGAAATCTGAATTTGAATTTAAATAGAGAAGAGAGAATGAAAACAGAAAAAAGAGAAAAGAATAAAGAAATGTGTCGGCTAGGCCTTTGGCTTTGTTTTCATCCCACCTGGTCTCCTGCACGTGGCCCATTTATTCCTGCGCGGCCCAATCTCTTACACTCACTCGCATGTGCCACCGCCATGTGGACCCCACGCATCAGCCGGATGCCGCACCAGCGCTTGAATCTCCTCATTGACTGGTGGGTAATGGCTGTCGGACTCGTCCCCTTCCCGAGTGCTCAAGATTTCCTTCTCTAGACTATCTCCGCGGAGATCTCAATTGTATCGCGCGCATGCCACGGAGTTCGTGGTGGATCGTTGGGGGCAGGTGCCAGGCTCCATATGTAAACCCTCGTGACCTTCTCATCCAACTTGTGAGCCTCGCAGGATCGCCACCCTAGTAGCCAGAGCATAGAGAGAAATGGGAAAAGGTCGCCGCGTGGGGAACTCCAGCCCTCCGTTGCTCGAGGTCAGGCGTGTGCCCGGGGACCTTCGCTCGAGCTCGTGTATGATGCTTGGCAGTCGTCGGGTGTGAAGGGTGCCTGGGGGTTGGCAAATCGCTCATCGGTGTTCACTTTCGCCCGTAGATCCATGGAGCATCGTGGACTAGGCACTGCGTCTGGCTACAGCGGGTGTGAAGCCTTCTGGGGCATTCGCTGGTACGCATGGATGATGACCACGCCCTCATCATGCGGGCTCATGGTCGTGGCTGCGAGAAATTTCTCGCCGAGGCCATCCACTGCCGCGAAACCTTGCTGCATGGTGGGCATATTGTATCAACTCTCGTATGCTGGTAAGAAGTGATCCAATGAGTTCTACCTCACCTCCTCTGTGTGTAGAGTAGGGCAGGGCAAGGTTTGGGGCCCAGGGCACCAGATCGTGGACCGCGGCCATGGCGCCACCATGGGGGCTGTGGCATAGTCGCATTATTCCGGCGCAGGGAAGGAGAAAGGTGCACACCGTCTGATCCAAGCCAAAGATTGTGATTAAAAGATGCTTACCGATTGGGCGAATTGGATCTGGGCCACTGATCTATTATCGAAAGGATCCGGTTAGATCTCATTCCATAAGCTCGTCACCATAGGATGGGGATCTTGCAGCCTCAAACACGTACTGGTTCGGGTGGGATATGAGTTAATTCGAGTCGTTCAGCCAAGATCGGGGGGCTCAGAGTGGTCGATACCCCTTCGGTCTGGAAAAATCACTAAAGAGCCCCTAGGTTTAATTAGAATCAACCCGCCATCCACCCAAGAGTGAATAAAGCGCGGTTAAGTCCTTGGTATTTATACATTTGACCCTAGACTTTGTTAGAATTATAAAATAAATACAAGTGTCCTTCAGGAATTATAAAATAAATACAATTTTCGATTTTTAATTTAAAAATAATTCAAAAAAGGTAGAATACTCATAACTTGATGGTTTTAACTCCGAATTAATCCATTCTAGTTGCCTTAAATTCATATTAATATTGTCTATCCACTATAACCTTATTTTGTTATATATGGTTAAAAGCATGCACTTAAGTTGCTCTATATCCAACCCTTAAAACTTCAGAAAATGATAACTCTCTAACCGTAACTCTGAATTTAGTGGTTCTCGAACCTGCGATCTCATAGTGGTGCATAGAATATTCTTACGCTATTTGTTCTCATGTTTAGTGTAATGTTATTTTTATATACTTCTTGTCTATTTGTATGTATTGCTACGAATAACGATGACGTTACAAGTCACTTGAAGACCAAGTTGGTGTGATACCTGGGAATCTCGAGTCTAAGGCAAGCTGTGCCCTTGATCACTTTTCTTTACCTAATAAAGTTCCTGTTAATCACTGTGACATGCTCAGATTAATTTGATGGGACCCAATAGGTTTCCCTAGCATTGTTTGTCCCCTACCTTGCAAACAAAAGCACTATTGTGTAGTTTTGTTATTGCTCTACCTGGTTTTGGGAAATTAATGTTATATTATAATCATGTTCCAGTTATACTGTTGTTTTAATTATTGTTCATTACAAGATCATTGTGTTAATTGGAACATGGAGCGACCACCCGGGAAAACAATGCTACCACAAGGGTGGTATGGGATGCCCTTGGCTGACTAATTAGGAAAGCTAGTGGAAGACTGTAACACCCCTGTTGTTACTGGCACTAAAACTGGAGCATAACATCATGTGCATTGACATTTCATGATTGTTTGTTACACCTAGAGTGCATTCACTAGGTAAAATTTTCAAACAAGTTGTGATGATAGGACTTCATGTGTGATTAACTCTAGGGTAGGATACTTAACCCTAGAATTAGGGCCTATGGATGAAAGTGAAGCCCAAATAAGTAAAAATCTCAAAAGTCATTGGGAATGTTCATAAGATATCAAAGTTGATGAACATTAGTGGCACAAAAACCCTAAAGTGCCCAAACCCTAAAAACAAACCCTAGAAAACCCTAATTGGAACCATAGGGGAGTAAATGCAAATTCTATGCACTTTTGGACCAAAGTGCAAATATAAAATTGATAGAACACTACAAACTAAGTAACTTTTATATTGGAGAATTTTCAAGTTGAGTGATGAGATTTGGACTTATTTGCAAAAGGGTCACATGAGCATTATGTGACTAAGTCTGAAATTAAGTGTATTGAAGCCAACTTTGGAGCTCTATATCTCAAAATTCATATGGATTTTGCCCTAGGTCAACACATCAAACATATAGATCTATGTTAGGAGTATAACTTAGCTTAAATGATTAAGCATTGGTGTTGTACAAAAATAGGAGATAATTAGGCTTGAAGTTGGCCTGTCAGTCAGCCCCTGGACTAAATTGTAGTCACCAGTGAAGCTAGAGGAACATTGGGATTGAATTCGAGTAGGATCCAGTGATTGTTTGGGGATGGTTACTATAACAAAGTTAAAGTGGGATTATAGGACAACAACTTTGTTATAGAAGGATTAACCAGTTGCCAAATAGAAATAGGAGATCAAAGCTCTACAAAGTGCTCTGTTAGGTACTCTGAATGGGGTTTCCCATTGTACAGTAGACTGAAAAAGATCTCAGATGCATAGCCCCTCGCCGCCGATGACCCTCATGTCGTGATCCGCGCTGGTGCTACGATTCGTGCTCTCTAACGATGAGATAGTTGCGGCAGAGTAAAGATCTTGGCACCAGATAGGCTCGGACCCGGTCACTGGTGGGTTCATCATACCCACTTGGCCTGCGGCCGGCCGAGATGACCCTCGCCGGCGTTGGCCGCTTACCGACCGTGCTCCCCGTTCCTAGAGGCTTTAACACGTTGCAGTAAACCATTGAAGTAAGTCTGTCCATCGCTGGAGGCCTTGCCATGGTGACAGCCACGATCACCCTCGCCAGTACATTTCCCCTCTCTCCGGCCGCCAGCGCGCCATCTCAAAATTTGACGCCACCACCATAGGACACTATAAATTGAGTGTGCCGCTAGCTCTGTTAGGTTGTCACGAAGCCAGAGCACCCACCCTTGCCTCTGATCGTCCACCGTAGCGCTCTAATTTGGAATTTCCCCCAAATCTACTCTCCGCGCCGCCGTGAACACCCCCTCCGTCGACCCGCTGTCCTGGCCTTCCACCTACCTTCCTCGCGACCGTTCTTGGGTTCTGGTACGTTGCAGTTGCTCACCGTGCCCCCAAATTGTATGTTGCCGTATTATGTCGTCGGGAACACAACGGGAAAGACTCTAGTTCCGCGGTGTGCGTGAACCGAGCTCTAGGATGGCGTTCCGATCAAATTAGTGATTCCCAGTGGAACGCCAATGGTAGATTTAGATGTAAACTGAAGTCGAGCATGAATTATTGGGTATTGTGGCCGGTATAAGCTCACCGGAGTAGCTGCTCCACCGTCCGTGGTCAGGGACCCGGGCTTGCGAAGATGAGAAAGAAGGGCCTCGGTGCACATGTCAGTGACACAGATGAATAGGGAAGAGGATTCTTTAACGTTTTTTTAAATGGTCAGGGTCCTCTGTGCAATTTCGCCAGCGCGGGGACGCGCGGGCACATTTGCCTAGTGATGGGCCAGATTGGGTTAGATTGAGCCCAGTACCGTTCCTCCTTTTTCCTTTTCTTTTTTACCAGGCATAGGGAATTTTTAGAAAATTCCAGAAAATTGATAAAAATATGAGACCAATTTTACTATACTCCTAAATTCCCCTAGTATTTAATAAAAATAGTTCCAAGATGTTTAGCCCCAACCATGAATTATTTAGCATTTAAGAAGGCCTAAACCTAGCCTTTTGGAATTGTAGAAACTACTTGATAGCTCCAAAAATCATAAAACTTTATGGGTAGGATTAAGTTGATAATTAGAATCCTTGGGCAAAGTTTGGTATGTTTTGGACCTTGTTTGATCCCAAAACCCCAAAACCCTAACTTCTTAAGATAAAACTGGTCTAATCCTAATAGAGTATTAACCCAGGAAAACTTAGTGATTCAAGTGTACCGTAAAGGAAAGTTGTATTCAAGATACAACTTGATGTATTTCTATTATAACTGCATATTCATAGCATCACATGAGCATTCATGTATATGTATGGTTATGTATAGAAAACGAAGAAGTAAGTGTTGAAGAAGGAGAGACTGCACCATCAACTGAGACTCCACCTGCCAGGAATTGTTTTTATTTTGATATCTGTGGAACAGATCCTGAATCCCCTACAACACAAGGCAAGCCCCGGTGCATTTACCTTTCCTTGTGATTTTAAACTATTTATCACTTGAATGATGCATTAGGTGTTAGGAGTTGAGTGCTACTCAATTGTTGCATTTCCTTCCTTGGAATTGACTACCATTCCTTGACTACCTGTTTTATTAAAAGGTATTCTGATGCTTAGTCTTGCTTTAGAAAACAAAAATGTGTTGGTTTTAACAAAAGATGATGCTTCAGATGGAATGGGATGTTTTCAAAAATAAAACTTGATGGTGGATCCATCATGGCCTTGAAGGGTTCAACATCGGATAAGATGTACCTCTGTCAGGTACCAAATTTTGGGATTGAAAATGGTAAAGACGAGACCGGGCAGGTGACTTGCACGAGAAGGAAGTCTCGGTGTAGTGTCTTCGCTTGAGTCGATTAAGGACCGTGTCGATGTAGGCCTGATGACCGAGGACCCTTTAACTAGTCACATGCCTCATCATGGGTAAGCTTTGCCTCGGGCAGACCAATAACAGAAAGGCCAACACGCAATGGGAGTGGAGAGATGGCGAGAGTAGCGTGTACCCTCCGTGGCAAGAGGCTGGACGGTGGTGTATCTGTGCTCTCGGTTAGCGTGAACCCGGTCTGGTCTTGAAAAACCGGGTGGCGAGTTGACATATGCAAGGGTTAAGTGCTACATATGTCATGTGATTGGAGATCCCCAGCTGGGTATTAATCGATTCGGATCGCCGTTACTTCTCGGACACGAAGACTTGGTCACTGACTTACACGTAGCAATCTAGTAAACTAAAGGGATGATGAAAAGATGGTTAGTGTAGGCCAAGTGCTTGAACTAGGGTAGAAAGAACTCTAGCTTCAGGTAATAATTTAATCTAATAATAAAACTGGATTTTTAAGGATCCACTGTTAATAAGAATTTATGCAAACATAGTCTTTGATTCTTGAATAGCCTTACCTTGACTCCCTCAAGCCTGCATATCCTTGAGAGTCTTTTCTTTTATCGGGTAAGACATGCGAAAGTACACTCCGTACTCAGGGTTTTCGAACCCATGTTGTTGTAGGTGAGGAAACAGCTGCTCAAAGGTGGTACCCAAGGAAGAGTCCCAGTAGTGAAGTTGGTCGCGGGAGGATGTTGGCCTCCCACCTGAAAAATAATAAACTTTGTGCGGGAGGGTGTTTTGCCTCCCTGGTTTGTAATAATACTTTATGCACTCTTAATACCCTGGTATTGTAATAAGTACACCCTCTCTATATTTTGTTAATGTAAAATTAAGTTATTGTAAATTGCTTCCGCTTGTTCTTTCCTCCGATGTGATGTAATATCTACGTGACGGGTAAAGCGCTCTTGGGCGAAATGATGAGGATATAGATACCGAACTTGTCGAGTGATTATGTGCATCTACAAGGTTGTCCGAGGTCCTTAGGACAAGGATAACTGTAGGTGGGCCCAATACCTTGGGAGGTTCCGTCACAGCTGGTATCGGAGTGAAGCCCATCTTCTCAGATACTACGTAACACTTTAAAAGAATTTTCAAATACTTACCTAGAAATATTCTTTCATTCATACCTTACCACTTTCTGGTAGTCCCTTGTCTTGTACAGTTGGGTAACAGAGTGCAATATATAGGGAGTTGGGGAGCAACGAAGGTTGACTCCACAAAATATTAGATTATGCATGCATCATGTTTAAAAATTATACTAATAAATATTCCCCTCTTATGGAGAGATGGCGTGTACTAGGAAAACAACGCGCAAATCCACTGCACCTTTCAGCGTGCCACCACATCAGCTAGCTCCCCGACACGAAGGAAGTAGTAGTGGCAGCAATGACCCAATTGGAGACCTAGAAGCCAGGGTGGAACAACTTCGTTCAGAGCTACATCACAGGAATAGGGCATGGGAGTAGGACAGCCAGCGTATAGCTAAATTGTCAGCTGAAGTCAGCCGCTTGCAGTTTGAGATCTCAGAACAGGATTTGGCCATTGATTGGGCCGTCCACTCACGTTCGATCGCTTGGGACCGCGAAGCAAAAGCTCAAGCTCATGTGGCAGAGCTTAGTGCGGCCCTCGATAGCCTACAAGTGTACTGTAATACTTTACATGAAGAAGTACATGTATTGTATGCTCGACTGCACCCGAACGTGCCTTTCGACGCTGCTGCAATAGAAGCCGGACCAACGGGAACAATAAACGAAGGACCTGATGGGGAGTTGGACCTTTTTAGGCCCCCTCCTTTCATGAACCTTGCTGACGAACGGTCTCCTGCAGCAGGAAATGAAGCAACAAAAGATGAAGAAGACTAGCATAGTATAGTTTAGATATTATACTTATGTAAAATAAGTAATGAAGTCAAGTTGTACAATGGATTCTATATAATTATTACATTTTGGTAATGTAATATGATGGTGTATGCTGGCATGTTATATTTTTTCCAAATGTTTCTTTGCCTCAGATGACATCATGAACTCGTGCACATGATGGTGTGGGGACTTCCCGTGGTGGGGAAGATACTCCCAACCCGCCACCTGTACCACCAACTTTGGCCGAGGCTATCGCTGCCCTGGTCACTGCTACCGCTGATAATACGCGCTTCTTGCGCGAGATGGCAGCCAACCAATTCCAACCGTATGGAGGAAGGGCTCCTCCTCAAGGACCACAAGATACTACTTACCTGGAATTCTCGGAGACTCGAACCCCGCTCTTCGTTAAAGCAGAAGAACCTCTAGAAGCCGATGAGTGGATAAGAGTGATGGAACAGAAGTTTGGGTTAATTCGTTGCACGGAGACACAAAAGCCTTTGTTCGCCGCACAACAACTAAGAGGGCCTGCGGGTACTTGGTGGGCAAATTTCTCAGCAATCCATCCTGTTGGACATCAGATTACTTGGGATGAGTTCAAGTTGGCATTCCGCGAGCACTATGTTCTAGAGGGAGTACTCCAAATGAAGCTAGAAGAGTTTATCCGGTTAAGGCAAGGAGGAGATACAGTGATGCAGTATCTCAACAAATTGAACCATCTTTCTTAGTATGCCATCGACTAGGTGGATACTGACTTGAAGAAAAAGAATTGTTTCATGAGAGGACTTAATGAAAGGCTTTAGCAGAAAATGGCGACATGCTTGGACCTTACCTACACCAGGGCTGTTAGTACTGCACTGGCAGTCGAAGCCAAAAATGCAGGACATGGGAAATCAAAGGGGTTTGGAGGTGAAAGGTCAAATCAAGGACCAGAAAAGAGAAGGTTGGTCATCCGACCTTTTAATCAAAATCGTTATTCGCCTCGCCCACCTTCATATTCGTTCAAGCAACCTGTCTTCATTCGTCCCACTATTGCCCCCGCTCCTACCAATCAGTCGAGTGCCCCTGGTACTCGTTTCCCTGCTTTTCCTAGTTTTTCCACTTATTGCTTCAATTGTGGAAAGTCCATACACTTCATCAAGGACTGCCCATACTCGAAGCAAAATAAAACTAATTTTCAACAGAACTCTGGAAACTCCAATCAAGGAAAGGGGAACGCGGCTAATACTTCAACGGGCAAAAATTTCAAGAAAACTGGACGGATTTATTATACTCAAGTGGCTACAACACCGGAGGGCCAGCCGGTAATGATGGGTACGTACCTTGTTGCCAATTACCCAGCGGTTATTCTCTTCGATTCCAGTGCATCACATACCTTCATAAGCAAGAATTTTGTGGAAAAGCATTGAATTCCTTGCACTAAATCAAGGGAAGGATTTATTGTCCACTCACATGGGGGACGGATATTTACTAAGGAAGTAGCCTTCCTGTTGGGGACTTGCTCTCAAATGCTTCAGATTGAGGGAAAGTGATGGTACAGTCGTGATGCGAGAACGTATATCCCAGGTCAGCGTGAACAGTACGGGAGTACTGTTCATCTATTTATAGGCACGGGACGCAACCCGCGTAAAATTACATTGATGCCCTTTACATTTGATAATAACTTTATGGCAATCCTTTGAGGTTTAACTTGACTTTTCATCCTTAAGTCGGTTCCTCTTCTTCTTCGTCATGCCAAAGCTTTTCTGTACGTAGCTTCGTGATCGTCCTATCCTTCGTCGTGATCGCTTTCCATTCCAGTCAAGCTTCGTCTTAATCATGCTCTTGTACACCCGCAACCTGACTCCGAAGATACCTGTTCACATGTTTCACTCGGAAAATATTGTCAAATCATGTTTTTGAGGACCTTCGGAAGCCGAAGGCCCCCAACAGTAGCCCCTCGCAATATTAATTTACTGCATTGACAAATTCATATTGCGACATGGACGAAGGCTTTGAGCCGAAGGTCCGAAAAAACACCTTCCTTCTGCTAGAATAGCGGCAGTCATTGACAAACGGGGCCCTCCAGTTTTCGGCACACTGTGTGTATAAATAAGAGCTCACCGCAAGTTTATTTGGCACGCTCTCTTGCCATCCGCTTTTACTCACCCAAAAGTTTTTCAGCCTGCATGCAAGAGCACTTGCTCGGCTTTAAATTTTTAAGCTTCGGTTTCGAGTGTGTTTTGTTAGCATTTGCGAAGATGCCTGAGGATAAGAAAGCCGTTGGTGGTTCGAAGCTAAGCCTTTCTGAGGAGATGCACCTGGGCTTTCTTGAATCAATGTCAAAGACCAATACGGAGAAGATTACCAGTGAGATTTTGGAGGGTTTATCTGAAGATACTGGCGACAGTGAAAGTTACGATGTGGATAGTGGTGGTGAAGATTCCGAAGATCGACCCTGGTGACCAAGCCATGCAGTTTTTGGTAAGTCTAGTATTAAGGAAAATCATCTTGTCAATATGAGAGGGAGATACTTTCGGGACTTGTCTATTGTGAGGGCTGACGAAGGGGAGAAGACTTGTCCGACTCCCGAAGAAAATGAGGTCGTGATATTCCGAAGCTTCTTAAAAGCTAGATTACGATTTCCCTTGAGTAGCTTTGTCGTAGAAGTGCTGAAGACATTTGAAATCTACCTTCACCAACTTATCCCCGAACCAATCATAAGGATGAACATCTTTGTGTGGGCCGCGAGAAGCCAAGGTTTGGAACCTAACGCAAAAAGCTTCTGTAACATACACGAGCTATTGTATGAGACAAAACCCTGGGGCAAAGAGCAGTATCACAACAATTTTGGCTGCTACAGCTTCGGCGCTCGGTCAGGGTCAAGCTGCCCTGTTCCAACCTTTCGAAAGAGGTGGCCCGGTGACTGGATGACAGAATGGTTTTACGTGAAAAATGACCTGAAATCACGTGAAGATATCAAGGGTATCATTATGCGCCCTATCTGGCAACGCTTCGGCCTTCGAAAACCGAAGGTGGAAATGGATGAAGCAGCCGAAGAATGCCAGAGAGCCTTCGGCGTAGTTTGCTCTTTTATTGGGACAAGGGATTTGGTCCAAGAGCATATTGCCTTCAGAGTTTGGCCACTTGTAGAAAAGTGGGAAATGCCGAAGGAGACCGTCAAGGAACCTGACGAAGGCGGGCTAGTTAGGCTAAAATACACATTCAAATACGGAGATAAGTTTGTTGAACCGGATGACGACTGGTTGAAAAGTATCGAGACCATAAGCGACGAATTGCTTGGGGTATACTCGAAAGCCGAAGATACTGCACTATCAGCGACCTTCGGAGGCCGAAAGAAGAAGAGGCTTAACCGAGTATTTGATGCAATTGGGTTTATCTACCCCGACTACCATTACCCAGTGCGAGGCCAAAAAAGGAAAAATACTTCTCCTGCAAAGGAAATTGCTTCAGCTGCTCCTAGCGAGTCAGCGCCGAAGAGGAAAAAGGTAAAAGTGCTCACACACCCTCCACGCTATATTGAGCCGGCCACAGTGCCTAAGTTTATTGGTGAGTCCTCTTCGGCTACCGAAGCCAGAGAACCAACTCCAGTGGCAAAAATTGTGGAGATGGTCAAAGTACCAGCAACAGAGAAAACAGAAGAACCGAGGGCTGAAGAAGCAAAAACATTAGAAATTTTAAGTCCTTTAACAAAAATTGAGGCCACGAAAATCCAAAAGGGGCCAGCAGCAACCCCGAAAAGAAAAAGGATGGTTAATGTGCTGGATGTTTTGGAAACAATTAAATCTTCAAGCATAACTCTGAAGAAGACTGTTAAAACTTCTGAAGTATCTACTGAAGCCTTTGTTGTTGAAGCTTTGAAGCAACAATTTGAAACTGAAGCTGTACTTTTGGAGCCCACCAAGGTGAAACCTTTGAAAGCTGAAGCAACAAAATTGACAGAGGCAACTTTAGAAGCTGAAAGAACAAAAATGACAGAGCCGATTTTGATTGAGGAAATTGACACTGCCGCCCCCGAAGCATCTTCCAAAATACGTGATTATATTGTGCGACATGCTTCGGGGAAGAAACTATTTGAAGAAGAGATTTTTGAAGCTAATCACTATGCCCGAGAACTGAAGTATCCGAAGGGGGCCGTAGTGTTCAATGGAACAGAAGAAGATGACTTCCTATACTGTCTCCCAGACAATAAAGAATTATCCGTCTGCCGAGAGATGGCTAGGAGCATGGCGTTCCCGAAGCTTGAAGCTGGCCTTTATGCCATGACGAAGGAGGATCTTGCAGATAGCCTTGCGTATAATAGTCTGAAGGTACAAAAATTGTAAATTTTGAAATTTATGAATTTTGAATTAGTATTTTGCTGTTATGTTAATCCATTCATTCTTTTGAATAGGGCTTAATACTCAGCAATGCCTTAAGGGCACAAAAGAATGCTGAAGACGAGAGCTGTACTATTGCTCTTAACAACCTTCGAACAGAGGTTATCAGGCTAAGAAACGAAGCCTTGGAAAAGGACAAAATTCTGCTTACATTGGTGGATAAAATGAAAGAAGACGAAGCTAGCTCTAAAACTCAAGCCGAAGCTCAGAAGCGCGAAATCGAAGATCTTCGGAAACAACTAGCCCGAGCTAAAGAAGAACGCATTCTTGAAGAAACAAAACGAGAACTAAGTGATCAATGGGCAAATCATTTGGAAGTAAATGTTGAAGAGCTTCGTGCTTCGAAGAAAAGGTGCTATGATAAATCCATAGAGTGTGTTAAGAAAATAAAATCCAGCTTTGCCAGCGTTGGCGCGTTCTCTAGTGAAGAAAATTTCACAAGGGGGAATCCAGAAGGCCCGATTGAATGGATCAGTCACGAAGCTGAGGCCTTCGAGGAAATCTTGAATAGTCGCGGGGACATTTGTGCTTTTTCGGGCGCTAGGGGAATTGTTACTATTTTAGAGAAAAAAGGGTGTGAGCATGTGAAATATTTAGCACAGTCTGAAGCTGCTTTATCCTCTGAAGATATCAAAGACCCTTCAGCCGAAGCAAGCCAGGTCTGTGGAAAATTTTTCACCGACATTTGGGATAATGGCGGCCGAGAAATGGCTCAAGAAATCATTCAGAGAAGCGAAAATGGCATCCATGACGCTAGGAAGGTAGCGGAGGCTGCTGAAAAAAGCACAGGGCCCGAAGGGCCAATAGGTATTAATTAGTGGTTTTTATTTTGTTGTGATTTTTGATTTTGAACTTTGTTCGCGGTTTGTAATAGTAATATAGCCATGTCATCTCCTCCCTCAGAACCTGCCGAGGCATCTCCGGACCCCCCCACGAAGGGGGACGATGAAATTAGACAAATGGCCGAAGCCATCATGGACAAAGTTGTCAATCAGCTACTAAACGAAGCTGCAGAAGTAGTTCTTAGGGAAGATTAAATGCTATTGTGAAAATACTTGGAATGTGACATGTGTAAAACTTTGCAATTTTGAATGTAAAATATAATCTATTTATGGTTCAATTCTTTACGATGCATGAAATTTTGCATACATACCATTTTTTGAGCCCTCAGCGAAAAAACACCTTCCCTTCTTTTCATTCTTCGTGAAGAAAATCTTTTATATTTCACAAGAATTTCCATACTTCTCTGATGAAGAGTATCCAAGCTTCGTGAAAACATTCTTCGTGTAACACCCCTGGTGTTACTGTAACTAAAACTTGAGCATGACATCATAAACATTGGCATTGCATATGTTTGATACACCTAGAGTGCATCCACTAGGTAAAAATTTCAAACAAGTGTAATGTTCTTAGTGTTTTGCAAATAGAACCCTGGATAGGGAGCCTGACCTTAAATAAGGTTCAAAGGGGGTAAAACATCACCCAAGGTGAGAAAACCTAAATGCTTTAGGGAAGAGTCATAAAATGTCCCCAAAAACAAAGTTGAATCACATTTATACCCCTAGAATACCAAAAATCTCAATTAGAACCCTGGAAAACCCTAAATCCAAACCCTAGGGGCATATGTGCAAAATTAGTCCACTTTTGGACTAAAGTGCAAAAACCAAGTCAAATAAGTATCTTAAGTCATTTGGGTCACAAATATGTGAATTTGCAAGTTAAACCCTAAGTTTTGGGCTAATTTGCAAAACTCACCTCTTAAGCCTTTATAGTCTAAGTCTGATTTTCAATGATATTGGCTCAACTTTGGAGCCTTGTATCTTTCAAATTCTAGGGTTTTTGCCCTAGGTCACCACATCAAAATTGTAGCCCAATTATAGGAGAACAACTTTGCTTAAGAGTGCAAGCCATGTTCTTATGAGAAATTTGGAGAAAATCTCAACCAAAGATGGGCTGTCAGGCTGATTAAATCTGAAAATCAGGCTGACAGTAGACTGACATCAACTTTAAGCCCAAGTTTATGCCTGATCTGCTGGCTTTTTGTGACAACACCATATAGCAAAGATGTAGTTGGTACAATTCTCTACAAGTTTGCTGCAAAGATTGACTTGTGCTACCACAGGGATTTGGGAGAAAATCAAGCTCCAACTTGGTCTGTCAGACAAGCTTTTCACTGAATGTGGCGCACTGTTCACCGTCTTCAGAAATATCGCGCCGTGGATAGGGGCCAGCCCTCACCGGCGATAAGAACGCCACGGCGGTCGGGATGGGCTGGAGGCCGCGGTAAATATCCTCGGCTACGTGGCAGTAAATCACTGTGGTGGCGGGCTCCGGTTAAACGGCGGCCACCGTGCCATCACCGGGTTCCGCCGCGCGGCGAGCTCACTTGCACAATCTAAAGACCCCGGTCCTCATCCAATTCCGGCCGTTGGCCTATAAATTGCGCTCAGGCTTGGCTTCTTCTCCACATCCCGCGCCTCAGTGACTAAGCGCTCGACTCTAGTTCACCGGAGAACCCACGTAGTTCCCAAATCTCTCTCTCCTCCGTTCTTGCTCCGCCGCAAGGAACTTTTCCGTGGTCAGCATCCTCAGGTTAGTAATTCCCCTAATTGCTCCTTGTTTTAGCATGATTATGGTCTCTTATTGCTCTTGAATGCGGCCAATTGAAATTCGGCCGAAGTCCATCACCAGAACGCGTCCTTGCCTTGTAAAACGCCGCCGTGACCCCCCTCACCGTCAACCCGCTCTTCGGGCCCTGTTCTGCCCAAACCAAAGTATGTCAATGTGCCCTGGTGAACCCGTGAATCGTTACCCAGCCTCAATTTGGCCATCCCCGTCGCTGGTTGATCGGAACATGTTCATCCTCTTGTCCATCCGCTCGGTCACCGTGAACTGATTGATTCAGTGTCCCCTAGGTAAAATTGATGGAGGGGAAATGGTCTGGGTGGATCTAATGGTGTCCCTGTCGCTTGGGAGCTCCAGCCGTGGCATCATTTGGCCGGAATAGGCTCACCGGAGTGCGGCGAGGACTGTTCCTCGTCGTGGACTTTGCTCTGCGAAAGTATAGAACGTGGAGGTTGTTTTTGTAAACCGTCAGAGACTCACCTCAATAGTGAATGGACCTATTTCGGTTAACCGTTAAGCAGAGGGCCTTTCTGCAAAACAGCCAGCGCGGGCGTGGGCGCGCCCCAGTTTCCTGTGTGGTTGGGCCGATTCGGGCCAGAATCAGCCCACTACTGTTCCACAATTTCCTTTTTTCTTTTTCTCTCCAGCTTTAGAAATGTGTAGAAAATTACAGAAAAATCCTAAAATTGTGAAACTAATTTTCCTAGGTTTCTTATTTTCCCTAGAATTTAATAAAAATAGTTTCATGATTTTTAGGGTAAATTAGGAATTTTAAGGTATTTAAAATAGTTTAAGGTAGTAGTTCTGGATTTTTAAAAGATAAATGGTAATCCCAAAAATGCTCAAAATTTTTATATGAGTTCCTCATATTAATTAAAAGCCTTGGGTAGAATTTGGGTTGATTTGGACCTTGTTTGATCACCAAACCCCAAAACCCCCCTGCCCTGTGAACTCCTTTACTGACTCCGGAAACCCTAAGTTCTCGGAGTTCCGTGAAGGAAAGTTGTATTCAAGACTTAGATAATAAGTTTATATTATCTTTGCACCCTCATGAGCATTACATAGCATCCATTCTTATACATATGTATGGTTATGATTAGAACACAAAGAAGAAGTGGAAGCCACTAAAGAGCAAGTACCACCACCCTTGGAAACACATGCTGAGAACTGTTTCTACTTCGATATTTGTGGAACTGAGCCTGACTCACCCATAAACAAAGGCAAGCCCCGGTGCATTTGCCACCCCCCCTTGTGTTTTTAAAATCTTTCTCACTTGCTTGATGCACTAGGTGATAGGTGTTGATTGCTAAAACAATTCCTGCATTACCTTCCTTGGAATTTGATTACCTTCCTTGAAATCCCTGTTTTAAAAAATATTTTTGATGCTTAGCCTTGCTTTAGAGAAACAAAATGTTTTGTTTTTACAAAAGATGATGTGGCAAAAGTGGGTGGGATGTTTTCGAAAATGAAAACTTGATGGTGAATCCATCACGGCCGTGATGGATTCAACATCGGAAAAGATGTAACTCTGCCAGGTACCAACCTTTGGGGTTAAATGATTAAGCTTAGACAGGGCGGGTGACTTGCACGAGAAAAAGAGTCTCGGTGTAGTGTCTCCGTCTGAGTCGATTAAGGACCTTGTCAATGTAGGTCTGCTGACCAAGGACCCTTTAACTGGTCACATGCCTCGTCATGGGTAAGCCTTGCCTCGGGCAAACTAAGGCCAGAATAAGATAACACGAAATGGGCGTGGAGCGGTGGCGAGAGTAGCGTGTACCCTCCGTGGCAAGAGTCTGGACGGTGGTGTATCTGTGCTCTCGGTTTGCGTGAACCTGATCTGGTCTTAAGAAACTCGGTGGCGGGTTGACATATGCAAGGATTAAGTGCTACATATGTCGTGTGATCGGAGATCCTCAGCTGAGTATAATCGATTCGGATCACCGTACCTCCGAGGTTATGGAGACTTGGGCACTGACTTACACGTAGCACTCCAGTGAAGATAAAGTAGGGATTAAGAACTTGGCTAGTCAGGATAAGTGTTTGAACTTGGTTAGAGAGAACTCTAGAGATAAGTAAGTTTACTTAACTTGACCAATAAAACTGGATTTTTAAGGATCCACTTTAGTAAGCATTTCTGCAAACAGAGTCTTTGATCATTGAAAAGCCTTACCTTGACTCCCTTAAGCCAGCATACCCTTGAGAGTCTTTTCTTTAGTCGGGTAAGACTTGCTGAGTAATCCCATACTCAGGGTTTATTCCCCCGTTGTTTTTAGGTGAGGAGACAACAAACTTTTGTTGTTTTTGTGCCAAGGTGGTGAAAAGTGAAGATAATCAAGAATGAAGCTGCCAGAGGACCGGGTCCTCCTTAAAAACTTTTGTGTAAAGAAGTTAATGGGAGGAGTTTTTACCTCCCAGGTATTGTAATAATACTTTTTAGCACTCTCTGGTCTGTACAAATAACTTACTCTTACTTTTAAATAAATGTAAGTTTATGTAATCACTTCCGCATTTCCGCATCTCCGATGAACATATTGTCTGCCAGACGGGTGAGACGTTCCTGGAAAGGTAAGGATAAATATACCGAACTTGTCAAGTGATTCAGGAACATCTACAGGGTTGTCTGATGTCTGTTGGACAAGGACAACTGTAGGTGGGCCTAATGACTTGGGAGGTTCCGTCACAGCTGGTATCGGAGCGTAGCCCTTCTCGGCAGATCTTATGTAGCATCTTCAAAAAGATTTTCTTAGACTTATCTAGAAATTTCTTCTCTTCTTACCTAAGTATTTCTGAAGAGTTTATTTCAAAGACCAGATAGGAAGAGTGCAATGTATAGAAGGTTGAATCAACTAAGGTTGATTCTGTAATTATTCATGCATCATGCTAAGAATTGTACTAATAAGTTTTCCCCCTTAGCAAATGCCGCCGCGTACAAGGAAAACGGCGCGAAAACATACTGGACCTATCGGTGTACCTCGACACCAACTTGCCCCACGGGAGCAAGATAGCAGTAGCGGGAGCAACGATCCAATTGGTGATCTCGAAGCTCGCATGAATCAACTTCAAGCAGAGTTACAACGCAGGACCAATTTATGGGTTGCGGACGGTGACCGAATAAATGAATTAAGAAGTTACATCCGCACCCTGCAAGATCAACTAGCTGACCGAGATTTGGCGCTTGATTGGGCGGTACAATCTCGCTCAGTAGCTTGGGCTAAGGAAGCGAAGGCTCGAGCACGAGTCAACGAACTTAGCGCTGCTATTGACAACTTGCAGGTATATTGCAATACTTTACATGAGGAAGTTCATGTACTGTATTCGCAATTACACCCACATGTCCCTGCGGATCCTGTCAGGTCAGAAGCCGGACCCTTGCATAATGCGGGAGAAGCGCTTGGTGGCGAGTTAGACCTTTTTAGGCCCCCTCCTTCGTTGAGGCTGGTCGACGTATGGTCTCCCACACCTGACGATGAAGCTGCTAAGAGCAACCAGAAGCAGGAGTAGTAGTATAGCTTGTAGAAATAGAAGTAGTATGTTGTATAATAGGTTGAACTCTTGTATAATGGGTAATGTATCCTGTTGTATAACATCGAGTCTGTATCATTACTTTTTATAGTAATGTAAAATGGAAGGTTTCTCTGGCATATTATGTTTACTTCAAATGTTCTTTGCCTCAGATGCCTACCAGGACTCGAGGACAGGATGCAGCAGGAACTTCTGGAGGAAGGGATGTTACCCCAAATCCACCCCCGGTTCCTCCCACATTAGCCGAGGCGATTGCCGCCATGGTGAACGCAACTGCAGATAATACCCGCTTTCTTAGAGAAATGGCGGGCCAACAATTCCAACAGCAGGGAGGAAGGGGTTATCAGCAAGGCCCCCGGGAAACCACATATCTGGATTTCTCTGAAACTCGTCCACCACTATTTGTCAAGGCTAAGGACCCGTTGGAAGCTGATGAGTGGATACGGGTTATTGAGCAAAAATTTGGTCTTCTCCGCTGTTCAGAGACACAGAAGCCGTTGTTCGCAGCGCAACAACTACGCGGCCCTACCAGTACCTGGTGGGGAAATTTTGTGGCTATTCAACCTGCCAACCATCAAGTCACATGGGACGAATTTAAAGCAGCCTTCCGTGAGCACTACATACCCGAAGGTGTTCTGCATATGAAGCAAGAAGAGTTCATGAAGCTGAAACAAGGAGGAGATACCGTCAATCAGTATCTTAACAAGTTTAATCACCTGTCGCAGTATGCCATCGATCAGGTGAATACTGATTTAAAAAAGAAGAACTGCTTTATGAGAGGGCTAAATGATCGATTGCAGAGAAAAATGGCCACCTGCATAGATCTCACGTATGGAAAGGCTGTCAGCACAGCCCTATCTGTTGAAGCAAAATATGCAGGTTCGGGCAAGAACAAGGGATTTAGTGGTGAGAAGCCTAATCAGGGCCAGGCAAAGAGGCAACAGTTTGTGATCCGGCCTTCTAGCCAAAATCGCTCTTTTTCTCGTCCGCTCTCATTCCCTTTCAAGCAGCCAATCATTATTCGCCCCAACAATGCCCCCACTACCCCAAATCAGCCGGGTGCCCCGGGCACTCGATTCCCTGCTTTGCCCAGCTCCTCAACCGGGTGTTTTAATTGTGGCAAGTCTGGACATTTCATCAAAGACTGCCCATATCCCAAGCAGAATCAATCAAATGCTCAGCAAGGATCTGGGAAATCAGCTCAGCCCAAGGGAAATAATGTGGGGAAGAATGCAAAGAAGACGGGGCGGGTATACTATACTCAAGTGGCCACGACACCGGAAGTAGAACCGGTGATGATGGGTACGTTTCTCGTGGCCAGTCACCCTGCAATTATTCTTTTTGATTCCGGTGCTTCGCATACATTTATTAGCAAGACATTTGTGGAGCAACATCACATTTCATGCCATGAATCAAAAGAAGGATTTAAAATTCATTCACCTAGGGGATACATTTTTACTAGAGAAGTGGCCTATGAAGTGCCAGTAACAATGGCCGGACGGAACTTTCCTGCTAACATGATTGTTCTGAAAGGCCAGGATATAGATGTGATTTTGGGTATGAATTGGTTAACCCAACACAAGGCAATTCTCAACACTGAACTCAGAACCGTCGGGTTGAGCTATAATCAAGAAGAGATTCTTTTATCCCTCCCCGTAACCAATCCAGCCAAAGCTTCTAGTAGAATATATGAAGCCATTGTACCGGAGATCAAGGATATTCCGGTAGTATGTGAGTTTCCAGATGTATTTTCAGAAGATTTGCCTGGACTGCCCCCTGAAAGAGATGTAGAATTTGTAATTGAGCTAAAGCCCGGTACGGCTCCCATTTCCCGAAGATCGTACCGTATGCCTCCTAATGAGTTGGCGGAATTGAAGATTCAATTACAAGATCTACTGAATAAGGGATTCATCCGGCCAAGCTCGTCTCCATGGGGTTGCCCCGCCATTTTTGTTAAGAAGAAGGATCAAACCTTACGAATGTGCGTGGATTATCGACCCCTGAATGAGGTCACCATCAAGAACAAGTACCCTCTTCCGAGGATTGACATCTTATTTGATCAACTGACTGGGGCGAGGGTATTTTCCAAAATTGATCTCAGGTCGGGCTATCACCAAATCCGTATTCGGCCTGAGGATATACCGAAGACCGCGTTTACTATGCGGTATGGTTTATTTGAATATTTGGTAATGTCCTTCAGGCTATCAAATGCTCCTGCCCATTTCACTTATTTGATGAACTCGGTGTTCATGCCCGATTTGGACAAGTTCGTGGTGGTCTTCATCGACGATATCTTGATATATTCTAAAAATGAAGAAGAGCATGCTCAACATCTACGGATTGTATTGACGCGCCTGAGGGAACAACAGTTGTATGCCAAGTTCAGCAAGTGCGCGTTTTGGCTGGAGGAAATTCAATTTTTGGGGCACGTATTATCCGCCAAGGGAATTGCGGTAGATCCTAGCAAAGTCAAGGATATTCTGGAGTGGAAACCCCCAACCACTGTTCACCAAGTCCGGAGTTTTCTTGGACTAGCTGGATATTATCGCAGATTCATACTAGATTTTTCTAAGCTTGTGAAGCCAATCACAAGTTTATTGAAGAGTGACATTAAATTCAATTGGTCTTCTAAGTGTAATGAAGCCTTTGAGCAATTGAAGACATTATTAACCACTGCTCCGGTATTGGCTCAACCGAACATCACCAAACCTTTTGATGTATATTGTGATGCATCAGGCAGTGGACTCGGCTGTGTATTAATGCAAGAGGGCCGAGTAATTGCATATGCTTCAAGGCAGTTGCGCCGACATGAGGAGCATTACCCAACTCATGATCTGGAGCTAGCTGCTGTGGTTCATGCCTTGAAAATTTGGTGTCACTATCTGCTGGGAAATATCTGTCATATTTATACAGATCATAAAAGCTTAAAGTATATCTTCACCCAGTCAGAGTTGAATATGAGGCAAAGGCGATGGCTTGAGCTTATTAAGGACTATGAACTAGAAATTCACTATCACCCAGGCAAAGCCAATATTGTGGCAGATGCACTGAGCCGTAAGGCTTCCTGCCACTGTCTTATGGTGAAGACCTCTGACAACACTTTATGTCAAGAGATGGAAAAGCTAAACCTGGGGATGGTCCAACAAGGAACTCTGAATCAGCTAAAGCTTGAGTCAATCATTTTGCAAAGGATAATTGATGCTCAAAAGGATAATTTGGGTATGAAGCACATATGGGAGAAAATAAGGGCTGGAACAGCCACATGTTTCAAAGAAGACGATCAAGGTGTGATATGGTTCAATGACCGCATAGTAGTGCCGAAAAATGAAGAACTCCGCCAGCAAATTTTAGATGAAGCACATCTTAGTCGCTATTCTATTCATCCGGGAAGCACTAAGATGTATCATGATCTAAAGCAGCACTACTGGTGGACGAAGATGAAAATTGAAATTGGACGCTATGTGGCTAAGTGTGACACTTGTAGACGTGTCAAAGCCATACACATGAAAACTGCTGGTCCATTACAATCTTTGCCGATCCCAACATGGAAATGGGAAGATATAAGTATGGACTTCATCGTGGGGTTGCCCAGGACTGCAAAGGGGCATGATTATATTTGGGTTATAATTGATCGGCTTACGAAGATTGCCCAGGACTGTCTATGCCCAATTGTACATTGCTCGTATTCTTAGTCTGCATGGTGTTCCGAAGACCATCGTGTCGGATCGTGGACCTCAATTTGTAGCCAAGTTTTGGGAAGCACTTCACAAATCCTTGGGTACTATGTTGCTCCATAGTTTGGCATATCGTCCACAAACCAGTGGGCAGACTGAGAGGACTAATCAAGTACTCGAAGATATGTTGCGAGCTTGTGTCCTAGATTTCTCACCAAAATGGGATGAATGTTTACCTTTGGCGGAGTTTTCATACAATAATAGTTATCAAGAAAGTATCAAGATGGCACCTTTTGAAGCTTTATATGGGCGACGGTGTCGAACTCCGCTAAATTGGTCTGAACCTGGAGAAAGGTATTTCTTTAGGCCTGATATTGTGAAGGAGGCCGACGAAAAGGTTCAGAAAATTATTCATAATATGAAGAAAGCACAAGCCCGTCAGAAGGGTTATGCTGATAAACGGCGAATGCCCTTATATTTTCATGAAGGGGACTATGTCTACCTGAAGGTTTCACCCATGAAGGGAGTATCGCGTTTCAGGGTTAAAGGGAAACTTGCACTCAGGTACATTGGTCTATTCCCAGTACTTGAGCAATGTGGACCAGTGGCATATCGACTGCAACTCCCCGAAATTTTGTCTGCTATTCATAATGTGTTCCATGTGTCACAATTAAAGAAGTGTCTTCGGGTTCCCGACCGAACCATTGAGGTGACAGATGTGGTCCTGGAACCAGATTTAACATACTCGGAACATCCTCTTCGAGTTCTGGATCAAAAGGACAGGGTTACCCGGAGAATGACTCTCAAGTTCTATAAGATACAATGGAATCAACATTCTGAGGAAGAGGCTACATGGGAAACTCAAGACTTTTTAGATAAGAATTTCCCAGGCTTTCTAGCCTCATGTAATTTGTAAAGTATATTTAGTATTGTAATAAAGAAGTGACCCCCACACAACCCCTACCTTGTACCAGAAATAATGGAATAAAGATGTGACACATTTCCTTTTCCATTACTCACCCTAGGACTTTAAATCTCGGCGAGATTCTTTTTGGGGGGAAGGATGTAACACCCCTGGTGTTACTGTAACTAAAACTTGAGCATGACATCATAAACATTGGCATTGCATATGTTTGATACACCTAGAGTGCATCCACTAGGTAAAAATTTCAAACAAGTGTAATGTTCTTAGTGTTTTGCAAATAGAACCCTGGATAGGGAGCCTGACCTTAAATAAGGTTCAAAGGGGGTAAAACATCACCCAAGGTGAGAAAACCTAAATGCTTTAGGGAAGAGTCATAAAATGTCCCCAAAAACAAAGTTGAATCACATTTATACCCCTAGAATACCAAAAATCTCAATTAGAACCCTGGAAAACCCTAAATCCAAACCCTAGGGGCATATGTGCAAAATTAGTCCACTTTTGGACTAAAGTGCAAAAACCAAGTCAAATAAGTATCTTAAGTCATTTGGGTCACAAATATGTGAATTTGCAAGTTAAACCCTAAGTTTTGGGCTAATTTGCAAAACTCACCTCTTAAGCCTTTATAGTCTAAGTCTGATTTTCAGTGATATTGGTTCAACTTTGGAGCCTTGTATCTTTCAAATTCTAGGGTTTTTGCCCTAGGTCACCACATCAAAATTTTAGCCCAATTATAGGAGAACAACTTTGCTTAAGAGTGCAAGCCATGTTTTTATGAGAAATTTGGAGAAAATCTCAACCAAAGATGGGCTGTCAGGCTTATTAAATCTGAAAATCAGGCTGACAGTAGACTGACATCAACTTCAAGCCCAAGTTTATGCCTGATCTGCTGGCTTTTTGTGACAGCACCATATAGCAAAGATGTAGTTGGTATAATGCTCTACAAGTTTGCTGCAAAGATTGACTTGTGCTACCACAGGGATTTGGGAGAAAATCAAGCTCCAACTTGGTCTGTCAGACAAGCTTTTCACTGAATGTGACGCACTGTTCACCCTCTTCAGAAATATCGCGCCGTGGATAGGGGCCAGCCCTAGCCGGCGATAAGAACGCCACGGCGGTTGGGATGGGCTGGAGGCCGCGGTAAATATCCTCGACTACGTGGCAGTAAATCACTGTGGTGGCGGGCTCCGGTTAAACGGCGCCACCGTGCCATCACCGGGTTCCGCCGCGCGGCGAGCTCACCTGCACAATCTAAAGACCCCGGTCCTCATCCAATTCCGGCCGTTGGCCTATAAATTGCACTCGGGCTTGGCTTCTTCTCCACATCCCGCGCCTCAGTGACTAAGCGCTCGACTCTAGTTCACTGGAGAACCCACGTAGATCCCAAATCTATCCCTCCTCTCGTCCTTGCCTTGTAAAACGCCGCCGTGACCCCCCTCACCGTCGACCCGCTCATCGGGCCCAGTTCTGCCCAAACCAAAGTATGTCCATGTGCCCTGGTGAACCCGTGAATCGTTACCCAGCCTCAATTTGGACATCCCCGTCGCTGGTTGATCGGAATATGTTCATCCTCTTGTCCATCCGCTCGGTCACCGTGAACTGATTGATTCAGTGTCCCCTAGGTAAAATTGATGGAGGGGAAATGGTCTGGGTGGATCTAATGGTGTCCCCGTCGCTTGGGAGCTCCAGCCATGGCGTCATTTGGCCGGAATAGGCTCACCGGAGTGCAGCGAGGACTGTTCCTCGTCGTGGACTTTGCTCTGCGAAAGTATAGAACGTGGAGGTTCTTTTTGTAAACCGTCAGAGACTCACCTCAATAGTGAATGGACCTATTTCGGTTAACCGTTAAGCTGAGGGCCTTTTCGCAAAACAGCCAGCGCGGGCGTGGGCGCGCCCTGGTTTCCTGTGTGGTTGGGCCGATTCGGGCCAGAATCAGCCCACTACTGTTCCACAATTTCCTTTTTTCTTTTTCTCTCCAGCTTTAGAAATGTGTAGAAAATTACAGAAAAATCCTAAAATTGTGAAACCAATTTTCCTAGGTATCTTATTTTCCCTAGAATTTAATAAAAATAGTTTCATGATTTTTATGGTAAATTAGGAATTTTAAGGTATTTAAAATAGTTTAAGGTAGTAGTTCTGGATTTTTAAAAGATAAATGGTAATCCCAAAATTGCTCAAAATTTTTATATGAGTTCCTCATATTAATTAAAAGCCTTGGGTAGAATTTGGGTTGATTTGGACCTTGTTTGATCACCAAACCCCAAACCCCCCCGCCCTGTGAACTCCTTTACTAACTCCGGAAACCCTAAGTTCTCGGAGTTCCGTGAAGGAAAGTTGTATTCAAGACATAGATAATAAGTTTATATTATCTTTGCACCCTCATGAGCATTACATGGCATCCATTCTTATACATATGTATGGTTATGATTAGAACACGAAGAAGAAGTGGAAGCCACTGAAGAGCAAGTACCACCACCCTTGGAAACACAGGCTGAGAACTGTTTCTACTTCGATATTTGTGGAACTGAGCCTGACTCACCCATAAACAAAGGCAAGCCCCGGTGCATTTGCCACCCCCCCTTGTGTTTTTAAAATCTTTCTCACTTGCTTGATGCACTAGGTGATAGGTGTTGATTGCTAAAACAATTCCTGCATTACCTTCCTTGGAATTTGATTACCTTCCTTGAAATCCCTGTTTTACAAAAGATTTTTGATGCTTAGCCTTGCTTTAGAGAAACAAAATGTTTTGTTTTTACAAAAGATGATGTGGCAAAAGTGGGTGGGATGTTTTCGAAAATGAAAACTTGATGGTGAATCCATCACGGCCGTGATGGATTCAACATCAGAAAAGATGTACCTCTGCCAGGTACCAACCTTTGGGGTTAAATGATTAAGCTGAGACTGGGCGGGTGACTTGCACGAGAAAAAGAGTCTCGGTGTAGTGTCTCCGTCTGAGTCGATTAAGGACCTTGTCGATGTAGGCCTGCTGACCGAGGACCCTTTAACTGGTCACATGCCTCGCCATGGGTAAGCCTTGCCTCGGGCAGACTAAGGCCAGAATAAGATAACACGAAATGGGCGTGGAGTGGTGGCGAGAGTAGCGTGTACCCTCCATGGCAAGAGGCTGGACGGTGGTGTATCTATGCTCTCGGTTTGCGTGAACCTGATCTGGTCTTAAGAAACTCGGTGGCGGGTTGACATATGCAAGGATTAAGTGCTACATATGTCGTGTGATCGGAGATCCTCAGCTGAGTATAATCGATTCGGATCGCCGTACCTCCACGGTTATGGAGACTTGGCCACTGACTTACACGTAGCACTCCAGTGAAGATAAAGTAGGGATTAAGAACTTGGCTAGTCAAGATAAGTGTTTGAACTAGGTTAGAGAGAACTCTAGAGATAAGTAAGTTTACTTAACTTGACCAATAAAACTGGATTTTTAAGGATCCACTTTAGTAAGCATTTCTGCAAACAGAGTCTTTGATCATTGAAAAGCCTTACCTTGACTCCCTTAAGCCAGCATACCCTTGAGAGTCTTTTCTTTAGTCGGGTAAGACTTGCTGAGTAATCCCATACTCAGGGTTTATTCCCCCATTGTTTTTAGGTGAGGAGACAACAAACTTTTGTTGTTTTTGTGCCAAGGTGGTGAAAAGTGAAGATAATCAAGAATGAAGCTGCCGGAGGACCGGGTCCTCCTTAAAAACTTTTGTGTAAAGAACTTAATGGGAGGAGTTTTTACCTCCCAGGTATTGTAATAATACTTTTCAACACTCTCTGGTCTGTACAAATAACTTACTCTTACTTTTAAATAAATGTAAGTTTATGTAATCACTTCCGCATTTCCGCATCTCCGATGAAAATATTGTCTGCCAGACGGGTGAGACGTTCCTGGAAAGGTAAGGATAAAGATACCGAACTTGTCAAGTGATTCAGGAACATCTACAGGGTTGTCTGATGTTTGTTGGACAAGGACAACTGTAGGTGGGCCTAATGACTTGAGAGGTTCCGTCACACTTCGAAACTATAAAAAAGTTTTATGTTGGCTTTCTGACGAAGCTATACTTCTTTTCAATTTATCTTGTGCTTTAGCATGATTTTCTCTTTTTCAAAGCATTCTTCGAAGATCAATACTATGTCCCCTTCTTGTTCTACATGCGATATGATGTATGATGCTTATGTTATGCAAAATGATGTGATGATGTTATGCAATGCAAAATGATATTTATGCCGAAGATACACACATCTCTGCAATAGAGTACACAATCTTTTTATCTCAGCGCTGACTTTTTGCTGTAAGCATCCCTTAGGAGCTTCTTCGCCTTTTACTTTCAGCGGAATCAGCGTTTACTTTTCGCTGTAAGCCTCTCTTAGGAGCTTCTTCGCCTTTTACTTTCAGCGGAATCAGCGTTTATTTTTCGCTGTAAGCTCTGCATTCCCTTCGGAACGACTTTTGAGTAGAAAACTTACCCTGCGCTCCTTTAGAAACGACTTTTTACTACTTCGTAGAAGTTACAGAGTGTTCCTTAGAACAAGTTTTTGATAATTCGAAGGTTCTCCATGCCACCATAAATTCTTGTGCTTCGGTAACTCAAGCCTATGGAGAAGATATATTTTCATTATGATGATAAGCTAAACTGTTACAAGAATTTGAAAAAACGATAAAAGACACTTAAACTTCCCATAATTGTTCTTTACTACAAAGAAAGTAAAACTGAATGCGAAAATGCAAAAAGCTGCTGACGAGGTAGGATATTGTGTCAGTAAATGTGCTTCGACTTTGGCACAGTGCTATTGACTGTGTGAGCTTCGGACTCCTCCCTGAGGTCCCTCTGGGGGTGAGAGTGCTGGCTCCCTTCTGGCTGTGGACCACGTTGTATTGGTGGTGGTGGTGCAAGCTGTTGCCAGGAAGCTTGAGGTTGGCTTGCCGAGGCAACAGAGGCTACAGGGTGATTGCCTACATATTCTGGAATGTAAGGCGAATGGTACGAAGCAGTATGCATGACCTGCTTCGGCTGGTTCTATTGCGCTGCAGCCTCTGCTAGCTCCTTTTGCTTCTTGATGGTAACATGGCACATCCTGGTGGTGTGGCCCTTGCCTTCACCACAGAATAGGCAGTAAATTTTTCTTGGCTGATCCCCAAATCTTCCCCGAAGCCCCTGGCGCCTCTGCCCCTTGGCGCTGGTGGCCAGAAAGAGCTTTGCTGTTGCCCCGAAGCTTGCGAGGAGCACTGTGGCCTTTGTTGTTGACTCCCTTTGTCATCACTCTGGGTAGAATTGTGAATTGACCTGACGTGCCTCGGATAAAATCTTCCTCCGAAGCCCCTGGCCATTTTAGAGAACCTGAAAGCTTCCTCCCTTCTTTGGCGAAAATCATTGTCAGCTCGAATATACTCGTCCATCTTCTGGAGCAGCTTCTCCAAAGTTTGAGGAGGCTTCCTGGCAAAGTACTGAGCTGCAAGTCCTGGCCGAAGCCCCTTGATCATGGCCTCAATGACAATTTCATTGGGCACTGTTGGTGCCTGTGCCCTCAGACGTAGGAACCTTCGAACATATGCCTGAAGGTATTCTTCGTGATCCTGGGTGCACTGGAATAAAGCTTGAGCAGTGACTGGCTTCGTCTAAAACCCTTGGAAGCTGGTTATCAACATATCCTTCAGCTTTTGCCATGAGGTGATTGTCCCTGGCCTAAGGGAGGAGTACCAGGTTTGTGCAACGCTCCTGACAGCCATGACAAAGGACTTTGCCATGACCGCCGTGTTGCCACCGTACGAAGATATAGTTGCCTCATAGCTCATCAAGAATTGTTTCGGGTCTGAATGACCGTTATACATGGGGAGCTGGGGTGGCTTGTAAGACTGTGGCCAAGGAATAGCCTGCAGTTCTGTTGACAAGGGAGAAGCATCATCAAAAGCAAAATTTCCGTGATGGAAATCTTCATACCAGTCGCCCTCGTTGTAGAAACCCTCTTGATGAAGCTCTCTACGCGGGGGCCTTTGGTTCTGGTCATCTTGAGCAAGATGTCGAAGCTCCTCAGAGGCTTCGTCTATCTACCTTTGAAGATCAGCTAGACGAGCCATCTTCTCCTTCTTCCGTTGAACCTGTTGATTGGTCATCTCTAAATTTTGGATTTCTTGATCCAAGTCGTCCTCCGGAGGCGTTGGACTGGTGACCTTCCTCTTCTGGCTTCGGGCATCCCTTAGAGAAACGACATCTTGATTGGGGTCCAGCGGCTGCAGAGTGGCAGCCCCTGTCGTTGGAGCTTTTTTCGGCGGCATGACGAAGGTGACGCTTGCCGAAGGTGTTCAAAATTCAAAAAGTGGAAGTGAGTTCACCGGAGGTGGGCGCCAATGTTGGGGACTTGCTCTCAAATGCTTCAGATTGAGGGAAAGTAAAGGTACAATCATGATGCGAGAACGTATATCCCAGGTCAGCGTGAACAGTACTGGAGTACTGTTCATCTATTTATAGGCACGGGATGCAACCCGCGTAAAATTACATTGATGCCCTTTACATTTGATAATAACTTTATGGCAATCCTTCGAGGTTTAACTTGACCTTTTATCCTTAAGTCGGTTCCTCTTCTTCTTCGTCATGCCGAAGCTTTTCTGTACGTAGCTTCGTGATCGTCCTATCCTTCATCGTGATCGCTTTCCATTCCAGTCAAGCTTCGTCTTAATCATGCTCTTGTACACCCGCAACCTGACTCCAAAGATACCTGTTCACATGTTTCACTCGGAAAATATTGTCAAATCATGTTTTTGAGGACCTTCGGAAGCCGAAGGCCCCCAACACTTCCACATATTAGTAACGTTGGCCGAACGGGAATTTCCTACCAACATGATTGTTTTAAAAGGTCAAGACATAGATGTAATTCTAGGCATGAACTGTTTAGCCCAGCATAAGGCCATCATCAATACCAACATAAGGACCATCAAATTAAGCCATGACCATGAAGAGATTCAATTGTCCATCCCTGTAGCTGTCCCAGTCAAAACATCTGGACAGGTTTATGAATCTATCATACCAGAAATTCAAGATATTCCGGTGGTATGTGAATTTCCGGATGTCTTTCCTAAAGATTTGCCTGGGTTGCCTCTAGAAAGGGATGTGGAATTTGTGATTGAACTAAAGCCCAGTACGGCTCCTATTTCTAGAAGGTCATACCGAATGCCACATAATGAATTGGTAGAACTCAAGACTCAATTACAAGACCTGCTTGAGAAGGGGTTCATTAGGCCTAGTTCATCACCATGGGGATGTCCCGCAATTTTCGTTAAGAAGGATCAGACACTTCGAATGTGCGTGGACTACAGACCCCTTAATGAGGTCACCATCAAGAACAAGTACCCTCTTCCTTGGATCGATATCTTATTCGATCAACTTACTAGAGCTCGGGTATTCTCCAAGATTGACCTCAGGTCAGGTTATCATCAGATCCGTATTCGACCCAAAGATATACCCAAGACCATGTTCACCACACGGTATGAATTATTTGAATATTTGGTCATGTCTTTCGGATTAACAAATGCTCTAGCCCACTTCACATACTTAATGAACTTGGTAGTCATGCCCGAGTTAGATAAATTTGTGGTGGTCTTCATTGATGACATCCTGATCTATTCCAAAAATGAAGAGGAGCATGCTAAGCACCTACGGATCGTGCTAACGCGCTTAAGGGAGCACCAGTTGTATGCTAAGTTCAGTAAATGCACGTTCTGGTTGGAGGAAATCCAATTTTTGGGACATGTATTATCTGTAAAAGGAATTGCGGTCGATCCCAGCAAAGTCAAGGATATTTTAGAATGGAAACCGCCAACTACAGTACATCAAGTTCGAAGCTTCCTTGGACTACCTGGATATTACCGCAGGTTTATTCTGGATTTCTCCAAGATTGTTAAACCTATTACAGGTTTATTGAAGAATGATACAAAGTTTGACTGGTCTTCAAAATGCAATGAAGCCTTCGAGCAATTGAAGGTGTTATTAACCACTGCTCAGGTATTAGCTCAACCGGACATTGAAAAACCTTTTGATGTGTATTGTGACGCATCAGGTAGTGGACCCAGATGTGTCCTAATGCAGGAGGGCCGAGTCATAGCTTATGCTTTAAGACACCTACACCGGCATGAGGAGCACTATCCAACTCATGATTTGGAATTAGATGCAGTTGTTCATGCCCTGAAGATATGGCGTCATTATCTGCTGGGAAATATTTGCCATTTATATACAAACCATAAAAGTCTGATATATATTTTTACTAGTCAGAACTGAACATGAGGCAGAGAAGATGGCTTAAGCTAATTAAAGATTATGACTTGGAAATCCACTATCACCCAGGAAAAGCCAATGTGGTGGCAGATGCACTGAGTCACAAAGCTTCCTGTCATTGTCCTACAATAAGGACCCCTGACACCACACTATGTCAAGAAATGGAAAAGTTGAACCTGGGTATGGTACAACATGGAACTTTGATACAATTAAAGCTTGAGTCAATTCTTCTATAGAGAATTATTGATGCCCAAAGAATCGACAAGGGTATGAAACATATCCATGAGAAAATAGAAGGTGGCAAAGCTAATTGCTTCAGAAAGGATGACCAAGAAATAATATGGTTCAATGATCGCATAGTGGTGCCTAAAGATGTTGATGTCTGCCGACAAATTTTGGATGAAGCTCATCTTAGTCGATATTCCATTCATCCTGGAAGTACTAAGATGTATCAAGACTTAAAGCAACACTATTGGTGGACAAAAATGAAGATCGAGATTGCATGCTATGTGGCAAGATGTGACACCTGTAGACGTGTCAAAGCAATACATATAAAGACCGCTGAACCATTGCAATCCTTGCCCATCCCAACTTGGAAATGGGAAGATATTAGTATGGACTTCATTGTGGGATTACCCAAGACCGCCAAAGGATTTGATTCTATCTGGGTTATAATTGACTGGCTTACAAAAATAGCCTATTTTCTACCAGTCAAGACATCTTACCCGGTCATCACCTATGCCTAGATATATATTGCTCGTATTCTCAGTTTACACGGGGTTCCAAGAACAATAGTGTCGGACCGTGGACCACAATTTGTATCCAAATTTTGGGAAGAACTTCACAAGTCTTTGGATACTAAGTTGCTCCATAGTTTGGCCAATCATCCTCAAACAAGTGGACAAACTGAGAGACTAAATCAAATACTTGAAGACATGTTGCGGGCATGTGTCCTGGAATTTCCATAGAAATGGGATGAATGTCTACCATTGGCAGAATTTTCATATAATAATAGCTATCAAGAGAGCATTAAAATGGCACCATTTGAAGCACTGTACGGGCGACGGTGCTGGACACCCTTAAATTGGTCAGAACCTGGAGAACAATGGTATTTCAGACCTGACTTAGTCAAGGAACCAGAAGCAAAGGTTCAATGGATAAGGCACCACTTAAAAGAGGCTCAGGCTCGGTAGAAAAATTTTGCAGACAAACGACGCTGACCCTTGTTCTTTCAAGTCAAAGATCATGTGTACCTGAAAGTATCACCAATGATGGGTGTTAATCGATTCAGGGTAAAAGTAAAGCTGGCACCCCGATATATTGGCCTATTTCCCATTCTTGAACAATGCGAACTAGCGGCATACCGACTCCAACTACTAGAAACATTGTCTGCAGTACATAATGTGTTCCATGTATCCCAATTGAAGAAGTGCCTTCGGATTCCTGACCAAACCATCGATGTGGTGGATTTTGCTTTAGAACCAGATTTGACTTATTCCGAACATCCCATTCGAGTTTTGGATCAGAAGGACAAGATCACCCGAAAAGGACTCTTAAATTTTATAAGGTACAATGGAACCAGCATACTGAAGATGAAGCTACCTGGGAGACTCAAGACTTCTTGGAAAAGAATTTTCCTAGGTTTTTAGCTTCATGTAACCTATAAGACATGTATCTTTGATTGTAAAGTGGAATAAACCCCATACCACATCTGCTCTATAAGACGAATAAGGAAATATAGATGTGACGTGTTTCCTTCTCCATTACTTACCCTAGGACCTTAAATCTCGGGACAAGATTCTTTTATGGGGGGAAGGATGTAACACCCTTGGTGTTACTGGCACTAAAACTTGAGCATAAAATCAAGTGCATTGACATTTCATGATTGTTTGTTACACCTAGAGTGCATTGTCACACCCGGTTTTAGAAGGCGAACCGAATGCGAACCATGTACGTGTCAGGATCAGCAATTCACGTACACAACAGTTACATAACTGGACATCATCACACAGTGCTCAAATAATAACATAAAAGGGGAATAATAGTCGATTACATCATATGTCTGAGACATCCACATAGTCTTTACAATAATCAATGTGCGAAAATGAAACGTAGACACACGCGGCCTTCACAAGCAGCCAACTGGGGGTTGCCGCTAACCCACGCCTAGAACTCGTCGTAATCTTGGAACTCCTGGAAGTCTCCTTCCACGACTTCATCTTCTCCTGAGTAGTGGTTGCAATGCGGACAACCTGGGGGGGGGGGGGGGGTTGGTGTGTAGAGCAAGGGTGAGTACACATCAACATACTCAGCAAGTGTCATGTTTGGCTGTAGTGGACTAGCTTTATGTGGAGTTAAGTCAAGCAGTTGCTTTTATTTGGTCAGGTTATTATTTACTAGTAGAAAGCTAGGTTTTAGCATTAACCCAAGTTATTAACCCAATGTACCCTTTCCAAACGGAAAGAATACCACTTACCAGTACCATAGTCATAACCAAAACCATCAATCTCATTGCCACCTGTAAACCAAAACGTCTCTGATCAAGTACCACTAATCAATGGAGCTCCCTTGGTCGCTCATAACCGTGAGCACGGCTGATATATCAGTTTCATAACACTCTGCAGAGGTTGTGCACTTTACCCACAAGCCGTGATTCCCTCTTGCCTCGGGCCGATCAAACCCTTAAACACTACCAAGGTGAATAGGCAGGGTCTCACTACGTAGCCTTTACAAAGATTCCCTGAGGCTGTAGCCGCCTGTTAGGTTTCATAAATGTACCGCACTCCTCCCCAAGGGGCAAACCAACCATGGCAGAGCGAGTCACATACACCGAGCCCCATTGACGACACGACGGCGAAGCGAACTACACCTCAGTTCCTCTAATTATTCAGCTAAGGGTGTCCCACTCCGCCCTCATGGTTGCACTGTTTTCCCGGGCGGTCATCCAACGAACTGGTCCTTATGGAGAGGCACTCGAGAAACAGCTCGAGCCCCCTTAAATGTCACAGTACCATCATCATAATCAAAAGGGAAAACAGCGTATCATATATAATCTCATCATGTTCTTGATTAATGTGAAGCACTAGCATAAAGCTAAACTATAATAACCCAACCAAAATAGGTAGACAAGGACAAGATAAACAAAAGCTAGTCAATCCTTAGGTATAAAGTGTGTAAATGCGGGGAGTGAGTTATAAGAATGAGTAGGACATAGATGTGTCAAGGGACACTTGCCTCCACCAACCAGCTGCTCAGGGGCTTCTCCTGTGAGTTCCTCGGGCTCTTCAACCAGATCGTTCTCTATACGAGTTCAAACATACATTCCACACATTTAATACCAAAAGAACAGTACACCATACAATGGAATGCAATAAATAAACAGATGTTCAAAGCGGGGCTCGCAATTACGGTTAAGAGAGAAAGAGGAAATGACAGTCGGGTCTACGGTCGAGAGGCAATCACTTTACATAATTATAAATTAAACCATTCATTTAAACAGAAGGGTATCAAATTAGACACTGCGTTTAGCATAAAGTAAAGTCATGTTCCACATTTAGTCACTATAAATAGGTAAAGATGAACGAAAGGGATTGGTCATACGGCGAGACGTACGACACAGCATTTAAATTGAATTAAGAAATAAATGACTTGCCGCATGACAGAGCACGCAACAAGATTCTTTCATTAATTAAAGACCAACGTTAAGCGTTGCGCGACGAAATGCACGACGGCTTATGCCAACAGATCTGCATTTAAAACGAATCATCGCGCGACGAAGCGCGCGACGCAGCACAGAAATAAATATAAATTAAACAAATCATCGCATGATGAAGCGCGCAACGCAACACATTAATAAATATAAATTTAAAAGGACCGTCGCGCGACGAAGCGCGCGATGCAGCACATTTATAAAGATGAAATTAGAATGAACCATCGCATGGCGAAGCGTGCGACACAGCACATTGACTAAACAAAATTAAAATGGATTAAACGACGGTTAAACGAAACGCGACTACGGTCGCACGCGCGAGAGCACGCTGCGCATGCTGAGGGCACGCGAACCGTGCAAGCCGCGCGGGGCGCAAGGCTGCCGGGGCACGGGCTCGGGCAGGGGCGCGCGAGGGTGCAGCCGGGGGCACGGCCCGGGCACGCGACCGATGGCACGACCGGGGCACGGGCTAGGGCGCAGCCGAGGGCGCGGCCAGGGCGCGCGAGGACGTAGCAGAGGCCATGCGGCCAGGGCGCGGCTGGGAACAGCGGCGCGCGGGAGGGGCGCAGCCGGGGAGGGGTTCGCCGAGGGGGGTGCGACGCGGGGGGGGGGGGGGGCTCGGCCGGGGGGGGGCGCAACGTGGGGAGGGGCTCGGCCGGGGCGGGGCTCGCAGGGGGGGGCGCGACGCGGGGAGGGGCTCGGCCGGGGCGGGACTTGCCGGGGGGGCGCGACGTGGGGAGGGGCTCGGCCGGGGCGGGACTCGCCGGGGGGGCGCGACGCGGGGAGGGGCTCGGTCGGGCGCAGGATGCGGCGTGGCTGGGCCGCCGTCACGGCGCGCGACGGGGCAGGGGAGGGCGCGCGGCCAGGGGAAGAAGAAGGGAGGGGGAGGAGGGAAAGAGAGAAAGGGAAGGGGAGGGGAAAACTCACCTCCGGGGATCCAAACTCCGGCGATCTCGTCTCCAAACCCTAGGGCACCACGGGGAGAGAGAGAGAGGTGGGAGAGGGAAGTTACTGCACGGGAGAAAATCAAATGAGACAACGGGATTAGGGGGAGGGGGCGCGCACATGGGTAGGGCAATGGGCGCCAGGGGCGCGCGGGCCGGACTGGGCCGAACCGGGCCGGACTAGGCCGGGCTAGGTCACTCCGCGGGTCGAACACCAATCGGAATCCCGATCATGAACCGAAATCCGAACCAGGACGAGACGAACACGTGATTAAACACGACATCAGACAAAGAAATATGCTTCGGCATAATGCAACACTCATGACACTTAGGTTTTGTTTATACATGACACGGACACTCGTCATTATACTAGTTTGAAATTGGGAACAAGGAGCGAAACGGGAAGAGAAAAGAGTGTAACGCCCGAATTTGGTGAATGAAAAGAAGAAAAAAAATTCTACCCCCAAATTCAGGGCGTTACATGCATTCACTAGGTAAAATTTTCAAACAAGTTGTGATGATAGGACTTGATGTGTGATTAACCCTAGGGTAGGATACTTAACCCTAGAATTAGGGACTATGGATGAAAGTGAAGCCCAAATAAGTAAAAATCTCAAAAGTCATTGGGAATGTTCATAAGATATCAAAGTTAATGAACATTAGTGGCACAAAAACCCTAAAGTGCCCAAACCCTAAAAACAAACCCTAGAAAACCCTAATTGGAACCATAGGGGGGTAAATGCAAATTCTATGCACTTTTGGACTAAAGTGCAAATATCAAAGTCATAGAACACTACAAACTAAGTAAGTTTTATATTGGAGAATTTTCAAGTTGAGTGATGAGATTTGGAATTATTTGCAAAAGGGTCACATGAGCATTATGTGACTAAGACTGAAATTCAGTGTATTGAAGCCAATTTTGGAGCTCTATATCTCAAAATTCATAAGGATTTTGCCCTAGGTCAACACATCAAACTTGTAGAGCTATGTTAGGAGTATAACTTTGCTTAAGTGATTATGCAATGGTGTTGTACAAAAATAGGAGATAATTAGGCTTGAAGTTGGCCTGTTAGTCAGCCCCTGGACTGAATTGTAGTCACCAGTGAAGCTAGAGGAACTTTGGGATTGAATTCGAGTAGGATCCATTGATTGTTTGGGGATGGTTACTATAACAAAGTTAAAGTGGGATTATAGGACAACAACTTTGTTACAGAAGGATTAACATGTTGCCACATAGAAATCGAAGATCAAAGCCCTGCAAAGTGCTCTCTCAGGTACTCTGAATGGGTTTTCCATTGTACAGTAGACTAAAAAAGATCTCAGATGCATTGCCCCTCGCCGCTGGTGACCCTCACACCATGATCCGTGCTGGTGCTACGATTCGTGCTCTCTAGCGAGGAGATAGTCGTGACGGAGTAAAGATCTTGGCACCGGATAGGCTCGGACCCGGTCACTGGTGAGTTCACCGTACCCACTTGGCCTGCGGCTGGCCGAGATGACCCTCGCCGGCGTTGGCTGCTTACCGACCGTGTGCCACATGCCTAGAGGATTTAACATGTCACAGTAAACCGTTGAAGTAAGCCTGTCCATCGCCAGAGGCCTTTCCACGGTGACAACCACGATCACCCTCGCTAGTACATTTCCCCTCTCTCCGACCGCCAGCACGCCATCTCAAAATTAGATGCCACCGTGGTAGGACACTATAAATTGAGTGTGCTGCTAGCTCCGTTGGGTTGTCATGAAGCCAGAGCACCCGCCCTTGCCTCCGATCGTCCACCATAGCGCTCTAATTTGGAATTTCCCCCAAATCCACTCTCCGCGCGGCCGTGAACACCCCCTCCGTCGACCCGCTGTCCTGGCCTTCCACCCACCTTCCTCGCGACCGTTCTTGGGTTCTAGTACATTGTAGATGCTCACCGTGCCCCCAAATTGTATGTTGTCGTACTATGTCATTGGGAACACGACGGGAAAGACTCTATTTCCACGGTGTGCTTGAACCGAGCTCTAGGACGGCGTTAAAATCAAATTAGTGATTCCCAGTGGAGCGCCAAGGGTAGAATTAGATGTAAACCAAAGTCGAGCACAAATTATTGGGTATTGTGGCCAGTACAAGCTCGCTGGTGTAGCTGCTCCGCCATCTATGGCCGGGGACCTGGGCTTGCGAAGATGAGAAAGAAAAAGGGCCTCGGTGCACATGTCAGTGACACAGATGAATAGGGAAGAGGATTCATTAACGGTTTTTCGAATGGTCAGGGTCCTCAGTGCAACTTTGCCAGTGTGGGCGTGCGCGGGCATGTTTGCCTGGTGATTGTGGCGGAACCGCCCAAATTATTCCGGCTTAAGTGCCTAAGTCATGCCTCAGGGGCCGCAACACACTTAAATCGGAATAACCTGTCAGTCCCTCAGATCTAGTCTGATAAAGCCACTTAACCAGGATCAAATACCACAAACTCACTCGAAGGAGAGTCACAGAGGAAATTCAATAAAACAAAAAACCACAAATTAAAGTACTGGAGTTATTACATAAATTAGAGTTTTTCAAGTAGCTGATATAAGTTCACAAAATAAATTGCAGTGGATAATCGATATCGTCGAAAGCGAGGAATAGGGCAAGGCCTAGCCCACTACTCCTCCTGCTCCTCTCCTGCCGGAGCAGCATCCCACTCGACCCTCCAACCTAGTGGCAGGGTGGTAGGCCAAGTTACACCATCAACCATATCCTGAAGCGTACCTGCAAAAATTATACCACAAGCAAGGCTGAGTATACTAATACTCAGCTAGACTTACTTGGAGTGAGGAATCTACTCCTCTACCTCTAGACCATGCAACTGTTTGGCTGAGCGGTTTGGTTTGCCAAAAGCACTAGCTGTATCTAAGGTCAACTTTTAGTTTTCTCAATTCTAGTATTATTAATTTAGCTAAGTTTGCTCCTTCTAAGCATACATGGTAGCAATCATTTAATACATTCAACAAGTTATCTCATGTAGAACCTCATTTCACTTCTTACTCAATGTAGTACAAGGGGTCAAGCAGTCTCATTAGCTGCGAGAAGCAGACGTTTTGAATCGAGTTTTAAACCTTGCAAGGTAAACCTAAACACACGACATGTAGGGGAACTCGGCCCCCACACAAGTCAACCGTCCCCATCAATTCCCCGTTCGCGGCCAGGCCTCACCGCCTTGGCATACAATGCTCCACTGACCCCGGCTGCCGTCGTGCACTCACCGCACTTGTACCCACCATAGCTAGCATGGGAGACCCAGTCTCAGGTCATGTGAGGGGTAAAGTCTGTGCCTGACTTCACTCAGGTACTAGGTTTACCGGTTACCATATTTTCCGACATGTGTTTATTATGTTCAAACGCTTGACTCAGGTATCCACACATTAATCCTTAATTCATTTTCCTGTCTCATGGACAAGGCATCCTCCTTGGATCCAAGTCCATAGACCATCATAGATCCCATTATCAAGATGAATACAATCAATTCCTGACCTCGTGTGAGTGCTAGAAAAAATCACTCGACTTCTACCGAGATCCTGATTAGCAAGGCAGCTACTCGACCTAGCATACTAGTATCCATCTCAAAAAGGAATCCTGGGTTCATACAACTAGAGGTTTCAAGCAACTCCTACACTTAAGTGCACAATACAAACCTACAAACATTAAGTGTATTAAAGTAGCATATATAAATGGTTATGCATAAAACCGAGGCTTGCCTTCAATTGCTGGGACTGCAGGGAGATCCTCGATGGCAGTCTTGGGAGCTTGCTCCTGGTCTTCCTCGTGGACAGCTCCTTGCTCAGGGATGAGCACGTACTCTCCGTCAGCGAGATTGCAATCTAATGAATGCAATAAGTAAGATATATGCATGGCATGGTATGTAATTTAGCAATTAAGAGTTGATGGGGAATGATCAATTTAATAAGGTAGAGTTTATGCTCACTACTGGAGATCTTTGTGGTACACTTAGCCACTTAGGGTCAGTTGATTACTGAATGGTTAACCCCTTTTTAGTGGTTCTACTGATTCTCTTCTTTATATCTTATGGATATTTTTAACAATTTTCTTAGTTGTCATGATGGGGTAATACTTATTAATCTTTTTAATCCCTTTCTTCTTTTCTATTTCTTTTATGCTTTTAAGGTGGGTTTGAACTACAAGGTTGCTTAATAAATTTCCAAAAGTTCTGCAAAAATTATAGTGGCTTCTCACTGGTGTATAATTCTCTATCTCAAAATTTAGGGCTAAAAGTTCCCTATGCCCGGGAACAGGATCAGGATGTCGCCTAGAGGGGGGTGTGAATAGGCGAATAATTATTTTCACTTTAAAACTGGAAATTCTTACTCTACTCGAAGGCTGGATCGCAGTGGAATGAAAGACCCTTCGAGTAGGTTGCAGCGGGATTGAAGTTCCTGTCTTAAAAATGTCCTGCACTTCAAAGATAGCTTGTACCACATATAAGTATTGAAGTGCGAATATGAAAAGCGAATAAGACAGAGAACCAGCACACAACACAGAGCAGAGCACACAGACACAGGGATTTATCCCGAGGATCGGCCATGCCTGAAATGCTTGCCTAGTCCTCGTTGGAGTTAGCCACACCTTGGCTTGGAGTCTATTTCAACTCCTTGCTCCGATTGCTCAGATATATCAATACGACAGATAGAGCTTTCCACTATGCTGATGTTAGTTACAACAATGCCAGGTCGAGTAGCTTTCCACTATGTTGATGTTAGTTACAACAACGCCTGAAACCTCTAGTTGCATGAACTTAGGATTCCTTTTTGAGATGAATACAAGTATTCTAGGTCGAGTAGCTGCTATGCTAATCAGGATCTCGGTAGAAGTCGAGTGATTTTTCTAGCACTCGCGCGAGGTCAGGAATTGATTGTATTCATCTTGATAATGGGATCTATGATGGTCTATGGACTTGGATCCAGGGAGGATGCCTTGTTCATGAGACGGAAAAAGAAATTAAGGATTAATGTGTGGATACCTGAGTCAAGCGTTTGAACGTACTAAACACATGTCGGGAAATATGGTAACCGATAAACCTAGTACCTAAGTGAAGCTGGGCACGGACTTTATCCCTCACTTGTCCTGAGACTAGGTCTCCCATGCTAGCTATGGTGGGTACAAGTGCGGTCACTGCATGGCAGCAGCCGGGGTCAGTGGAGCATTGTATGCCAAGGCGGTGAGCCCTGGCCGCGAACGGGGAATCGATGGGGACGGTTGACATGTGTGGGGTCGGAGTACCCTGACATGTCGTGTGTTTAGGTTTGCCTTGCAAGGATAAAACTCGATTCGAATCGTCTGCTTCTCGTAGCTAATGAGACTACTTGACCCCTTGTACTACATTGAGTAAGAAGTGAAATGAGGTTTACTTGAGATAACTTGTTGATTGTACTAAATGCTTGTTACCATGTTTGCTTAGAAGGAGCAAACTTAGCTAAGATAATGATGCTAGAAATTGAAAAGCTAAAATTTGATTTTAGACTCAGCTAGTGCTTTTGGCAAACCAAACCCCTCAGCCAAACAGCTGCATGGTCTAGAGGTAGAGGAGTAGTTTCCTCACACCGGCTAAGTCTAGCTGAGTATTAGTATACTCAGCCTTGCTTGTGGCACAATTTTGCAGGTGAGCTTCAGGATATGGTTGATGATGTGACTTGGCCTACCACCCTGCCACCAGGTTGGATGGTCAAGTGGGATGCTGCTCCGACAGGAGAGGAGGAAGAGGAGTAGTGGGCTAGGCCTTGCCCATTTCCTCGCTACCTACGATATCGACTATCCGCTGCATTTTAATTCGTGAACTCTATTTCGCTACTTGAAAAACTCCGATCTATGTAATAATTCAACACTTTAATTTGAGGTTTCCTATTTTATTGTATTTCTTCTATGACTCACCTTCGAGTGAGTATGTGGTATTTGATCCTGGTTATGTGGCTTTATCATACTAGATCTGAGGGACTGATGGGTTATTTCGATTTAAGTGTGTTACAGCCCCTGAGGCGTGACTTAGGCACTTAAGCTGGAATAATTCGGGCGGTTCCGCCACAGCTGGTATTGGAACAAATACCACCACAGAGAAGGACAATAAACCATAAATACCAATTTTCAAAATCTAAAATTTGCTTAGAAACTACTAAGAATCGTCAGGACTAGACCGCTAGACCTAGGACGAAAGGCCTTAGGGATAGTGGGAGGAATATGTGGCTAAGTAAGTAGGCCCTGTGGGCCAGTACTTAGATTTTTAAAGGATGCCCTAGTAGCACCCTTTATTTCGGAGAGGAGCCGTTAATCTTTTCAGCATGCATGCATTATAAAATTTGAAGGATTAAGAATTAAAGAAGTAAAAATTCAAGCTAACCCACTTCTTTTCAAACCATCCAGGCTCTTTATTTTTCTTCCTTCCACCATAATCTTTACATCTGATACCCTTCCACAGATAAATTCACCCACCCCCGCCAGCGGAGGAGACACTCGTTTTAGCTCTAACTTCCTCTCTCACGATGGCTTTCCTTCCATCTTGTGGGAAGTGCTCAACTCTGCCGATTACCCTACGCCCCCTTTGTACACAATGCAGTTGTATGAGGAGCAATGGGTACCTCGTTGTCGAGTCTGGCTGACTTTGGAGGCTCATTCCCTTCAGCCGGGTTGGCGTTCTCTTGACTCCAAGACGATTGGATTCAGGACGGACGACACCACTGAGGCAGCAGCCATGAAGACTCTGATGACTTTCTGTGGCTACTATCCCCTGGAAATGGTGATGCACCCCTTGGGACTTTTCCCTGCTAAGAAGAAGGATGACCCCATGTGGTGTAACCGTGTGAGCCATGTCAAGGATGTGTGGGCAATGTATCCTGACTTGGTTGGGAGGGTCACTGTGCAGTGCATGAATGCGCTGTATTGCCTTTAGGCCCTTTAGAGCAACGCTATGGCACATCTTGCTTACATTGCTCAAACTACCAAGCTCACCCTCGACAGTCGAGAAGATTTTGTGGTCGACTTGTCCTCCGAGTTGGTGGAGAAGGATCTGCAGGTGGAAAGGCTGAGCCAGCGCATTACCACCTTAGAGCAGGAGGTGGAGATCCGAGACAACACTATTGATGTCTTAGAGAACCAGCTCCACGATGTGCAGCGGGAACTCAAAGAAGCTAATGACCACTTGGACATGCACCACTTAGAGATGGAGGTCAATGAAGCCAGAAGCGAGGGAGATGAGGCCCCCGAGGAGTTAGGACCAGCCCCTGGTGCCAATGGGACTACCTTCGCGATGCCCCCTTCACCCGCATCCAGTGTCGCTTCTACCGCTTAGGGTTGACGAGTCGTTCTAACATTTTAGAGGATAGGAACCTACGCGAGCTTAGTTACTGGCAGATTTTGGACTAGGCTTATGAGTACCTTCCTCTAATTAATGTAACCCTTGAGAACTATTAAGATCTGTGGGATGTTGTAACCATGTTATCTTCATTTTGGACCTGATGTTCTGATTATAGCAATTTTCTTTCCATATAAGATGATAGCATGTCATTCGAAATTGCGAGTTGGGATAACATTGGCGGTAATCTCTGTTTTCAGATGGCAGCTAGGCAGCATCGTGGGCAAAACAAGCAAGTTCCCCCGCCACCTCCTCCAGCTGCCACAGTGCAGGAGCTGATGGCCCAGCAAAATGAGATTCTGCGACAGCTCTTGCAGCACCATCCCCACCCCCAGCAGCATGGTGGAGGCCAGCATCAGCGACCTCCAGCAGCAGCAACCTACCAGGAGTTCCTGAGCACGCAGTCACCCTTATTCACCAAGGTAGAGGATCCATTGGACGCCGATGTGTGGCTTCGCATCATTGAGTCCAAGTTTCCCGTCCTCATGAGAGACTGCCCTGATGATGCCAAGACTCGCTTCGCCGTGCAGCAGCTTCGCGGATCTGCTCGGACTTGGTGGGACCACTTTTGTGCTATGCTACCCGCTGATCACGCAGTGTCTTGGGAGGAATTCAAGACTGCTTTCAGAGGGCACCACATTCTAGCAGGAATTCTTGACCGCAAGCTGAATGAATTTCCTGCACTTAATCAAGGAACCCGCACGGTCTTGCAGTATTCTCAGGCCTTCAATGACCTATGCCAGTATGCAGGTTACCATGCTGATTCTGATGAAAAGAAGAGAAACCGCTTCCGCAGGGGTCTCAACACCAAGCTATGGGAACGTCTCAACATTGTCCGTGCTAATAGCTTCAATGAGTTGGTCAACCTAGCCATCTCCCAGGAAGATTGTATTGTAGCTCACCGGGCAGAGAAAGAAGAGAAAGGCACCAATGGCAGCACCATCCGCTCAGGCCTAGAGGTTCAGGATTGTTTCTCACAATTAGAGCAGGGGTTTTCAGTAGCAGGCAGGCAGATGGGTGATTAGGCCACCTCAGCAGCAGCAGCAGCCGGCACCCACTTGTTTCCCAGCTCCCGCTCCGAGGAACAGTTAGCCTCCGCAGCAACAGCAGTTTCGCCAGGGCAATGGGAACAAGTGCTTCACTTGTGGCAACATGGGCCACTATGCTAAGAATTGCCCCAGAAACCAGCAGAAGCAGATGCCAGCACCAAATCAAGACAAGGGAAGAAAGCAGAAGGTGCAAGTCAGGTAAGGGAATCTCAACTTCACTACTCTGGAGGAAGTACCTGAGGGAGCCCCCATCATGATTGGTACCTTTTCAATTTTTAATCAACCTGCTTTAATTCTGTTTGATTATGGTGCATCTCATAGTTTCATTAGCCAAAAGTTCAGTGCTAAATGCCAATTGCCTTTCTGTCATGCAAAAGGGTCATTTATGATAACCACACCTGGGGGTAAAACTGTAACCAACCAATTAATCTGAAGTGTGCCTATTCAACTGGGAAGCCACATCATCAAAACCACCCTTCTTGTTTTGGGTTTGGAAAGTGTGGATATTATTCTGGGCACTAATTGGATGACCTTGCACCAAGTAGTGGTTGATGTAGCCAGTCGCATCGTGGAAGTCAATTCCTCCATATGTGGAAGTTTCACCCTATTTTTGCCCAGTCAAGACTCTACTCAATCATGTGCCTTTGCTATGATGGAGTTACCCTTGAAGAAGATTCCAGTGGTCTGTGAGTATGCGGATGTTTTTCCCGATGAATTGCCAGGAATGCCACCAGACCGGGACATTGAATTCGCCATCGAGTTGCAACCGGGAATGGCACCTATTTCCAAGAGGCCTTACCAGATGCCACCCGCTGAGTTGGCAGAGTTGAAGAAGCAATTGCAAGAGTTGCTGGAAAAGGGATTTATTCGCCCCAGTACTTCGCCTTAGGGATGTCCAGCCTTGTTCGCGAAGAAGAAAGATGAAAGCTTGAGGCTGTGTATAGATTACAGCCCTCTTAATGCGGTGACTATCAAGAACAAGTATCCTTTGCCTCGTATTGATGTTCTTTTTTATCAGTTGGTCGGAGCTAAAGTGTTTTCCAAGATAGACCTTCGCTCCAGCTATCATCAGATCAAGAAACGGGCAAGTGATATTTCGAAGACGGCTTTCTCAACCAGATATGGGCTATATGAATTCTTGGTGATGTCATTTGGGCTAACCAATGCACCAGCATATTTCATGTATCTGATGAATTCTATGTTCATGCCTGAACTGGACAAATTCATGGTGGTTTTCATCGATGACATTCTGGTGTACTCGAAGAACGAAGAAGAACATGTCGGACATTTGCATGTAGTGCTTCAACGTCTGCGAGAGCACCACCTTTATGCCAATTTGTCGAAATGTGATTTTTGGCTAAAGGAGATCAAATTCTTGGGTCACACTATCTCTCAGGCAGGTATAGCTGTTGATCCTGATAAAGTGCAGGAGGTGATGAATTGGAAGCCACCCACGACTGTCCGTCAGATTCAGAGTTTTCTAGGATTAGCTGGTTATTACCGAAGATACATTCTGGATTTCTCTCGAATTGCGAAGCCCATAACTGAGCTGTTGAAGAAAGAAGCTAAGTTTGTTTGGAGTCAGAAGTGCGAAGATGCCTTCCATGCATTAAGGCAACATCTGACCACAGCTCCGGTATTAGCGCAACCCGACAGCAGCAAGCCATTTGATGTGTACTGTGATGCATCTGGCACTGGACTAGGTTGTGTCTTGATGCAAGACAACCGAGTCATTGCTTATGCATCAAGAGCACTCAGGCCTCATGAGCAAAATTATCCTACTCATGACCTTAAGTTGGCAGCAGTGGTTCATGCATTAAAAATGTGGAGGCACTATTTGATGGGAACTCACTGCAACATCTTCACTGATCATAAGAGCCTTAAGTACATCTTTACTCAGGCTGATCTCAACATGAGGCAGAGAAGATGGCTAGAGCTGATCAAGGATTATGACCTGGAAGTACATTATCACACAGGAAAAGCCAATGTGGTAGCAGATGTGTTGGGGACTTGTTCTCAAGTGCTATGAATTAAGAACAAGGCAACACAAAATGTTAAATGTTAAAGCCCTCCGTCCTTCGAAGCATTATCTCCCTTAGGATATAATGATCTTCAGACGAAGGTTATGAAGGACATACCTTCATCATCATAACACATTCGTATAAAAGGCGAAGCATATGAAACATGAGAAACAATATGAATAATTATATGATATCATAATATATATATATATATTTCTTATTACATAATCATGAATAAATATGAACAATATTGAATTACATTTATACCTTTGGCTTCACAGAAAGTGATAATGCAAGCGTGCCACGAAAGCAAATGACAAGTCAACGTGAACAGTACATGGGTACTGTTCATCTATTTACAGGCACATGGCGCAACCTATGAGATATTACAATCATGCCCTTCACAAAAGATTACAATTATGACATAGACCCTCATGGACAAAACAGTCATCTCATCTTTAAGTCGGTTTCACCCTTCGTCTTGAGACATTTCATAATGCCAAAGCTTCATAAGTGGTAGCTTCGGTGTTGCTTTTAGGGGAATCTACCGAAGGTGTTCCTTCTTACAGGATCTTCAGTGACGAAGCATGCCCCCAACAGTAGCCCCTTCACGGTGCTAGATCGTTTTTCGTAACGAGCTTGCTCCGTGAAAAAGTCTCTTAGGCTTCGGGAAGCCGAAGATCCGAAAAACACCTTCCCTGAGCTCGTTGCTGAGAAACGATAAAAATTCTTCAAGCGCGAAACAATCCCACCATGCAGCGGGTTCACGCGTCCTGGCAATTCACCTTCTCAGGTTCTGTGGCCCACCATTCAGTGGGTGCGGGCGACTGTTCGTTCGGTGCGGAAGACTTATCGACTCACCTTCCCACCTTCAGGAAAAATGCTTAAACTTCGGCAAACGATGCCTACAGCGGCTGAAGCAGGTGTTCAACTCGGTTGGAGCAAGCACTGAAAAATTTAGTCCTTCGGTTGAAAACCTGCCAAAAACTTTGGAACACATTGAGGGTGAAGTTGATGCTCTCGATGAAGTTATAGGTAGACACGCTGATTTCTGCGCTCTGTTAGCTTCTCGAGGCACAGCTGTCGCCTTCATGAAATCTGGCTGTACACACGGAAAAATTGTCAACAGACCCAATTTTAGGTTGTGTTGGGGACTTGTTCTTAAATGCTATAAGTTAAGAACAAGGCAACACAAAATGTTAAACATTAAAGACCTTCGTCCTTCGAAGCATTATTTCCCTTGGGACATAATGGTTTTCGGACGAAGGTTATGAAACACAGACCTTCATCAATACAACATATAGTAATGAAGAAGGAATCATATGAAATATGAAGGATAACGTAAACAATTATGTATCATTGCCAACTCCTTTCTATATTATTATTATGGAAAAATAGAAATGATATCAAGTTACAAATGTACCTTCGGCTTGAAAGAAGGTAAAAGTACTGGCGTGACGCAAAAGTAAATGCCAAGTCAGCGTGAACAGTACGGGGGCACTGTTCACCTATTTATAGGCACGGGACACAGCCCATGTAAAATTACATCCATGCCCTTTACATTTGGTAGTGATTCTATAGTAATCCACCGAGGCCTAAATAGCATTTTCATCTTTAAGTCGGTTTCCTTTTCTGCTATCATGCCGAAGCTTTCCTGCTCACAGCTTCGGCGCTGTATCAACCTTCGTATTCTTCTCCCACTGTGGTGCTGATTCGAGTCCGAAGATACCTGTTCACACATTATACTCCAGAAACACTGTTAAATCATATTTTTGAGGACCTTCGGAAGCCGAAGGCCCCCAACAGTAGCCCCTCGCAATATTAATTTGTTAGAATGATAAATTTAGATTGCGACATGGACGAAGGCCTTAAGCCGAAGGTCCGAAAAAACACCTTCCCTTTGCTAGATTAGCAACATTCACTGACAAGTAGGGTCTCCAAATTTTCAATGTACTGGGCATATAAATAAGAGCATACCACGAACTTATTTGGTACGCTTTCTTGCCGTCTGCTCTTGCTTACTCAATTTTTTAGCTCTTGCGCACCAACTGCTTAGCTTTTTAAGTTTTTAAGCTTCGGCTTTGAAAACAGTTTTTAGCATTTTCGAAGATGTCCGAAGATAAAAAGGCTGCTGCCGAGATGAAGCTAAGTCTCTCTGAAGAGAAAAACCTAGGATTTCTTGAAGCAATGTCGAAGACCAATACAGAAAAGATCACCAAAGAGATTTTAGAAGGTTTATCTGAAGATACTGATGACAGCGACAGCTATGATGTGGATAGTGCTGGTGAAGACTCCGAAGATTGCCCTTGGCGACCAAGCCATGCGGTTTTCGGCAAATCAAGTATCAAAGAAAATCATCTTGTCAATACGAGGGGAAGATATTTCCGGGACTTGTCCGTTGTGAGGGCCGACGAAGGAGAGAAGACTTGTCCGACCCCTGAGGAAAATGAAGTCGTAGTGTTCCGAAGCTTTTTGAAAGCTGGACTACAATTTCCCCTGAGCAGCTTTGTCGTAGAGGTGCTGAAAATATTTGAAATCTATCTTCACCAACTTACCCCCGAAGCAATCATAAGGATGAATATCTTCGTGTGGGCCGTGAGAAGCCAAGGTCTGGAACCTGATGCGAAAAGTTTCTGCAACATACACGAATTGTTATACGAGACAAAACCCTGGGGTAAGGAGCAGTATCATAATAATTTCGGCTGCTACAGCTTCGTCGCTCGGACTGGGTCAAGCTGTCCCATGCCAACCTTTCGGAAGAAATGGCCCGACAACTGGATGACAGAATGGTTTTATGTGAAGAATGACCTGAAAACACGGGAAGATATTAAAGATATAATTATGCGCCCTATTTGGCAACGCTTCGGCCTGTGGAAGCCGAAGGTTGAAATGAATGAAGCTGCCGAAGAATACCAGAGAGCCTTCGGAGTTATTTGCTCTTTTATTGGAACGAGGGATTTGGTCCAAGAGCATATTGCCTTCAGAGTATGGCCGCTCGCGGAAAAATGGGAAATGCCGCAAGAGACCATAAAGGAGGCTGACGAAGGTGGCCTTATTAGGCTGAAGTATACTTTCAAGTTTGGAGATAAATTCGTTGAGCCAGATGATGACTGGCTAAAAAGCATTGAAAATTTAAGTGATGAACTACTTGGGGTTTATTCAAAGGCCGAAGATACTGCATTGTCAGCAGCCTTCGGAGGCCGGAAAAAGAAAAGACTGAACCGAGTTTTTGACGCAATTGGGTTCATGTACCCCGACTACCACTATCCAGCGCGGGGCCAAAAAAGAAAAAGCGCAACTTCTGCACAAGAAACTGCTTCAGCCGCTCCCAGCGAGCCAACGCCGAAGAGACGAAGGGTAAAGGTTCTCACACACCGGCCACGCTACATTGAACCAGCTACAGTACCTGAATTCGCCGGTGAAACCTCTTCGGCCACCGAAAAAGAACCAACTTCATTGTCAGAGATCGAAGAAAAAGCTGAAGCACCCTCAGCAGAGAAAACAGAAAAACCGAGAACTGAAGGAACGAAAGTATTGGAAATTTTAAGTCCTTCAGCAAGTGTTGAGACAGTAAAAAACCAAAAGGGCCTAGCAGTAACCCCAAAAAGAAAAAGAATGGTCAATGTGCTAGATGTACTGGGACAATTAAGTCCTCAAGCACTACCCCGAAGAAGACTGTTGAAACTTCCGAAGCGGAAACTGAAATCTTTGATACTAAAGCTCCACAGCAACAAATTGAGACTGAAGCTGGGCCTTCAGAGCCCACAAAGGTAAAATCCTTGGAAACCGAGGAAGAAAAAATGACGGAGCCAATTCTTGCTGAAGAAATTAGTGCTGTTGCCCCCGAAGCATCCCCCAAAGTCCTTGATTACATTGTTCGACATGCTTCGGGGAAAAAGTTATCAGAAGAAGAAGTTTTTGAAGCTAATCACTATGTCAAAGAATTGAAATATCCGAAGGGGGCACTAGTGTTCAATGGTACAAATGAATAAGATTTCCTATACTGCCTCCCGGATAACAAAGAATTACTCGTCTGTCGGGAAATGGCCCGAAGCATGGGGTTTCCGAAGCTGGAGGCTGGCCTCTGCGCGATGACAAAGGACGATCTTGCGGACAGCCTTGCGTATAATAGCCTGAAGGTACGAGATCTTCGCATTTGGAAACTTTATGATTTGAAATCTATTCTTTTATTTCTTATACTAACTCCTTTACATATAGGGTTTAATACTAAGCAACGCGCTGAGAGCGCAAAAGAATGCCGAAGACGAGAGCTACGAAATTGCTTTCAACAACCTTCGAACAGAGGTTATCAAACTAAGGAACGAAGCCTTGGAAAAGGACAAAATTCTAGTTACATTGGTGGATAAAATAAAGGAGGACGAAGCTGCATCTAAAGCACAAGCTGTAGCTCAAAAGCACGAGATTGACGATCTTCGGAAGCAATTAGCCCAGGCTAAAGAAGAACGCATACTTGAAGAAACGAAGCGAGAACTTAGCGACCAATGGGCAAATCATTTAGAATGAACTGTTGAAGAGCTTCGTTCGTCCAAGAAAAGATGCTATGACAAATCTATGGAGTGTGTTAAGAAAATGAAAGCTAGCTTCGCCAGCGTTGGCGCATTCTCGAGTGAAGAAAACTTTACAAGAGGCAACCCCGAAGGCCCCATCGAATGGATTAATCACGAAGCTAAGGCCTTTGAGGAAATTTTAAATAGCCGCGGAGACATATGCGCTTTTTCGGGTGTCAGGGGGATTGCCACCATTTTGGAGAGAAAGGGCTGCGAGAATATAAAGATTTTAGCGCAATCCGAAGCTACCTTGTCCTTCGAAGATGCAAAAGATCCTTCAGCTGAAGCTAGCATGGTTGGTGGAAAATTTTTCACCGATATTTGGGACAATGGTGGTCGAGAAATGGCTCGAGAAATTATCCAAAAAAGCGAAAAAGGCATCCACGAAGCTAGAAAAGTAGCAGAGGCTGTTGAGAAAAGCGCAGAGCCCGAAGGGCAAATAGGTATTAACTAATGGTTTTTATTGTGTTGTAATTTTTGATTTTAAACTTCGTTTGTAATTTGTAATAGCAATGTAGTCGTATCCTGTCCTCCCTCAGATCCTACTAAAGCGCCTCCGGGCCCTCACCCGAAAGATGACGATGAGATCAAAAAGTTGGCCGAAGCTATCATGGATCAAGTTGTCAGTCAACTCCTGAACGAAGCTGCGGAAGTAGTACTTAGGGAAGACTAGGTGCTATATAAAAACATCTGAGATGTAATATGTGTAATATCTTGTAACCCTAAATGTAATATACTTGTTTTTTATGGTTCAATTCTTTACGTTGCATGAAATTTTACATGCGTACCGTTTTTGAGTCTTTGACAAAAAAACACCTTCCCTTCTTTTCATGCTTCGTAAAGAAGAATTTTCATTTATCACAACGATATCCATAGTGTTCTGATGAAGAATATCCAAGCTTCGTGAAAATATTTTCCGAAGCTATACTCCGAAGATCAATATTGTATCTCCTTGTGACAGCATGATTTTCCCTTTTTCAAAGCATTCTTCCAAAGATCAATATTGTGTCCCCTTCTTGTGCCATATGCAGCATGATGTATGATGCTTATGCTATGCGAAATGATGTGATGATGTTATGCTATGTAAAATGGTATTTATTCCGAAGATACACGCACATCCCTACAATAAAACACATAATCTTTTTAAATCAGCGTTGACTTTTCGCTGTAAGCCTCCCTTAGGAGCTTCTTCGCCTTTTACTTCAGCGGAATCAGCGTTTATTTTTCGCTGTAAGCCTCCCTTAGGGGCTTCTTCGCCTTTTACTTTCGGCGGTATTCACGTTGACTTTTCGCGCTTCGCCTTTTACTTAGGCGGTATCAGCGTTTATTTTTCGCAGTAAGCTCTGCATTCCCTTTGGAACGACTTCTGAGCAGAAAACTTACACTGCGCTCCCTTTGGAACGGCTTTTTGTAACTTCAGCAAACTTACTCTGCGTTCCTTAGAACGACTTTTTGATGCTTCGAAGAATTCATGTCGTGCCTTTTAAAATAAATTTTTGATAATTCGAAGATCCTCCTTGCCATCGCAAATCTTTAAGCTTCAACAACTTAAGCCTGTGGAGAAGATATACTTTCCTTGTGGCAATCAACGAAACTATTACATGAGATTTAAAAATTGTCCTTTATTACACAGAAAATAAAACTGAATGGAAAAGACTACTATCAAAGTAGGATATTTGTCAATAAATGTGCTTCGACTCTGGCACAGTGCTATTGACTGTGCGAGCTTCGGACTGTTCTCTGAAGTCCCTTTGCTGTTGAACATATTGGCCCCCTTCTGGCTGCTGGCCTTGTTGCAGCGGTGGTGGAGGCGGAGGCTGTTGCCAGGAAGCTTGTGGTTGACTCGCCGAAGCAACAGAAACTGCAGGGTGATTGCCTACATATTCTGGGATATAAGGCGAGTGATACGAAGCAGTGTGCATGATCTGCTTCGGCTGACCCTGTTGTGCTGCAGCTTCGGCTATCTCCTTTTGCTTCTGGATGGTAACATGGCACATCCTGGTGGTATGGCCCTTGTTTTCACCACAGAACAAGCAAAATGTTCTCCTTGGTTGATCTCCAAATCTTCCGCTGAAGCCCCTGGCGCCTCTGCCTCTTGGAGCTGGCGGCCGAAAGGAGCTTTGCTGTTGCCCCGAAGCCTGTGAAGAGCACTGTGGCCTTTGCTACTGACTTCCCTTATCATCATTTTGAGTAGAGTTGTGAATTGACCTGATGTGCCTCGGATAAAATCTTCCTCCAAAGCCCCTGGTCATTTTGGAAAACCTGAAAGCCTCCTCCCTTCTCTGACGAAAATCATTGTCGGCCCGAATATACTCGTCCATCTTCTGGAGCAGCTTCTCCAAAGTTTGAGCAGGCTTCCTAGCAAAGTACTGAGCCGAAGGTCCTAGCCGAAGTCCCTTGATCATGGCCTCAATGACAATTTCGTTGGGCACTGTTGGCGCTTGTGCCCTCAAACGCAAGAACCTCCGGACATACGCCTGAAGGTATTCTTCGTGATCCTGGGTGCACTGAAATAGAGCTTGAGCAGTGACCGGTTTCGTCTCAAACCCTTGGAAGCTGGTTAACAACATGTCCTTCAGCTTTTGCCATGAAGTGATCGTTCCTGGTCGAAGGGAGGAATACCAGGTTTGAGCAACACTCCTGACAGCCATAACAAAAGATTTTGCCATGACTGCAGTATTGCCACCATACGAAGATACTGTTGCTTCGTAGCTCATCAAAAACTGCTTTGGGTCTGAATGGCCGTCGAGTATGGGAAGCTGGGGCGGCTTGTAGGACGTAGGCCAAGGTGTAGCCTGTAGCTCAGCGGAAAGAGGAGAAGCATCATCAAAAGCAAAATTTCCACGATGGAAATTCTCATACCAATCATCTTCGTTGAAGAAATCCTCCTGATGAAGGTCTTTATGCTGAGGCCTTCGGTTCTGCTCATCCTGAGTAAGATGACGAACTTCTTCAGAGGCTTCGTCTATCTACCTTTGCAGTTCAGCTAGCCTGGCCATCTTTTCCTTCTTCCTCTGCACCTGTTGATGAAGCATCTCCATGTCTCTGATTTCTTGATCTAGCTCATCCTCTTGCAGTGTCGGGCTGACAGCCTTCCTCTTCTGGCTTTGGGCCTCCCGAAGGGAGAGAGTCTCCTGATTGGGGTCCAGCGGTTGCAGAGCTGCAGCCCCAGTTGCTGAAGCTTTCTTGGGCGCCATAGCGAAGGTTTATGATTGCCGAAGGTGTTCAAAAACTCAAAGAGTGGAAGTGAGTTCACCGGAGGTGGGCGCCAATGTTGGGGACTTGTTCTTAAATGCTATAAGTTAAGAACAAGGCAACACAAAATGTTAAACATTAAAGACCTTCGTCCTTCGAAGCATTATTTCCCTTGGGACATAATGGTTTTCGGACGAAGGTTATGAAAGACAGACCTTCATCAATACAACATATAGTAATGAAGAAGGAATCATATGAAATATGAAGGATAATGTAAACAATTATGTATCATTGCCAACTCCTTTCTATATTATTATTATGGAAAAATAGAAATGATATCAAGTTACAAATGTACCTTCGGCTTGAAAGAAGGTAAAAGTACAGGCGTGACGCAAAAGTAAATGCCAAGTCAGCGTGAACAGTACGGGGGCACTGTTCACCTATTTATAGGCACGGGACACAGCCCATGTAAAATTACATCCATGCCCTTTACATTTGGTAGTGATTCTATAGTAATCCACCGAGGCCTAAATAGCATTTTCATCTTTAAGTCGGTTTCCTTTTCTGCTATCATGCCGAAGCTTTCCTGCTCACAGCTTCGGCGCTGTATCAACCTTCGTATTCTTCTCCCACTGTGGTGCTGATTCGAGTCCGAAGATACCTGTTCACACATTATACTCCAGAAACACTGTTAAATCATATTTTTGAGGACCTTCGGAAGCCGAAGGCCCCCAACAGGTTGTCACTGGCGGATTTAATTGATATCCCTAGCCTAGCTCGAAGTATCTGAAACAGGTTCATAACTCAAATTTGGATAGAGGGCGGGCGAAAAATGGCTGGCGACGAAGCTCGAAGCCATCTTAAACCGGTAAGAAACTAGTCTGTTACCTTACCTTCGCCTTGAACCTTGCACTTGCCTCATATCGTCTTAATATGTACAGGATGACGATGCTAAGGAACAAAGAGCCGAAGCTTGACCAATGATCTGAAGCTTAGATAATCCGAAGCTTAATGATACGAAAACTGAAGAATTTGCTGAAAAAATTCTATGGAAAATCTAGTAATATCATTGTAAAAAAGTATTGTAATTTTAGGAATCAGATACTCTGTGAATTTGTGCGTACCTTGTAATATAATTTTACCTCTTCGTTCATGTATGAACTGCTTTGATGTGGACGAGACTTATATTTTTTGAGCCGAAGGCGAAAAACACCTTCCCTTCTTTTCGTACGCAACAAAGCATGAAACTTTTTCTTTTTCTTTTTGCCAAAGCCTTATCTTTATAGGCGAAGCATCTGCCTGTGCATGTTATGATGATGATGATCCTAGTATGTCTAAGTGAATGTTTATGAATGCAAATGTATGATGTAATGTGTCGTGCAAATGAATGCCCAAACACACACGTCCGAAGCCACAACCATAGCCTTCATTCCCTTGGGAATGACCGAAGTCTCTTTGCCATTTATTTTTTGGCTTCACCGCTTATTTTTCGGTGTATCAGCGCTGACTTTTCGCTGTAAGTTCTGCACCCCCTTAGGAACGTCTTTTGAACTTCTTCACCTTCTATTTCGGCGGTATCACATTGACTTTTCACGCTTCGCCTTATATTTCGGCGGTATCAGCGTTGACTTTTCGCTGTAAGCTCTGCATTCCCTTGGGAACGACTTTTGAGCAAAAACTTACTCTGCGCTCCCTTAGGAACGGCTTTTTGTAGCTTCATCGTGCTCTGCATCCCCTAAGGGACGACTTTTGAGCTTCTCCCTGTTTTTTTTCTTTTTTTCCTGCACTCGATGGTGCATGCTCAGTTTTTACATTTACATTTTTTGGGGGATTTTGCTCTCGTAGATCTGAATAAGACATGGAACTTACATGCTATGGCCCCATTAAAAACCTTTCTCCCCCTTTGGAAAGGAAAAGGGTGCCATAGGAAAAGAAAAAATAAGAGATTACATCAGGTTAGACATAATATCACCAAAGCTCATCCGCATTCCAAGATCTAGGAATGTCGTTGCCGTCCATGTCCTTCAATCTGTAAGAACTGGGTCTTGACAAAGATACTACCAGAAAAGGTCCTTCCCACTTCAGTTGTGGCTTGCCTACTATGTCTGGGTTGGCCACTCTCCGAAGTACCAAATGCCCTGGCTTAATGTTCTTTAGCCGAACTTTTCTGTCCCGCCATTTTATTGTTTCGGCTTAGTATTTATTGATATTCTCCATAGCCTAAAGCCTGATCTCTTCTATGGCATCTTTTACCACGGAAGAATCAGCTTCGTGCTCTACCGAAGCCACTGTTCTTATTGACCCTGCCCTAGCTTCTTCTGGGGTTATTGCTTCGTCACCAAATAACAGTTTGAATGGTGTAAAACCTGTTGACCTTGATATTGTTGTGTTGTGGCTCCACACCACTTTGATCAATTCATCTGGCCATTTTCCTCTGGGCTGATTGAAGATTAACTTCATTATTCCCGTCATTATAATGCCATTAGCTCTTTCAACAAGTCCATTTGACTCCGGATGCCTGACCGATGCAAAATGAATCTTCGTGCCAATCTGTTCACAGAATTTCTTGAAAGCTTTGGCATCAAACTGTGTTTCGTTGTCTACAGTAATAGCCTTCGGCACTCCGAAGCGACAAACAATGTTTTGCTAGAAGAATTTCTGGATGGTAACCGAAGTTATTGAGGCCAAAGGTTTCGCCTCAATCCACTTAGAAAAATACTCTACCGCCACCACAACATATTTTAGATTTCCTTGTGCTGGTGGAAGTGGACCTAGCAAATCGAGGCCCCACCTTTGCAACGGCCAAATGGGTTGTATTAATTGAGTGAGGGACGAAGGTTGTTTCTGGTCTCTCGCACATTTTTGGCAGCCTTCGCATTTTTGAACTAATTCTACTGCATCTGAAGCTGCCTTCAGCCAGTAGAATCCTTATCGAAAAACTTTTCCCAACAGAGGTCAAACAGACCTGCATGTATCTCCTTCATTAATTCAATACCTTCGGTTCTTGATAAACATTTGAGGAGTGGAGAACAAACCCCGTATTTATACAATTCCCCTTCTATTATCATATGTGGTCTTGTCCTTGCCTCCATTCTTTTGTTATAAACTTCATCATCGGAGAGACAGTTGCCTTGGAGGAAGGATATGATTTCAGTTCTCCAGTCCTCACTGTGTATTGGAGAAATGTTAAGTATAGCTCTTTCCATAAGTTCAACCGAAGGTGCCTTTATTGTTTCGAAGAATACCTCCGAAGGTATAGGGAGCCCCTGGGCCGCTGATTTGGCTAACAAATCTGCATGCTCATTTTGACCTCTTGGAATATTCTTGAAAGAAAAACCTTCGAAAGAAGCTTCCAACCTTCGAACTACATCCAGATATTTTTCAAGCTTCGGATCTCGTGTCTTGCTGCTTTTGTCCACGTGGCCAGCAATAACTTGAGAATTGGTCTTTAGAATAGCCCTTCTTATTCCCATGGCCCTTAGTTTCCGAAGTCCCAACAAATGTGCTTCGTACTCAGCAATATTATTTGTACAATTGAAATTCAATTTGACCATATAGCATGTTTTAACTTTTGACGGTGCCACTAACACCACAGCTGCTCCTGCACCAAAGGTTCCCCAAGAACCATTGCAGAACACCGTCCAAGCTTCGGTATCCTTGCCTGTCCCTTCTTCGTGAGCCCATGGCGTCCAGTCAGCGATGAAGTCTGCTAGCGCCTGGGATTGAATTGAAGATCTGTGTACATAATCAATGGTGAATTCATTGAGCTCCGCAGCCCACTTTCCAACCCTTCCAGTGGCTTCTCTGTTCCTTATAATATCCTTCAGAGGCTGTGATGAGGGAACAATTATATGGTAAGCTTGAAAATAGTGCCAAAGCTTCCTAGAGGCCATTAATATAGCATACAATTCCTTCTCCAATTCTGTGTAATTTTTATTTGATAAAGTTAATACTTCGGAAACAAAGTATACTAGGACTTGCTTCTTAATTTGTCCTTCAAGCTTCTCCTGTACTAGTGCCGCACTCACTGCAGAGTGTGAAGCTGCCACATATAATAGCAAAGGAGCCCCTGGTGTAGGTGGGGTTAGTGTTGTTAGATCAATCAGATATTGCTTCAGCTCTTCGAAGGCTTTCTGCTGAGCTAAACCCACTAAAGACTTCAGCCGACTTCAGTACTTCAAAGAATGGTAAATTTCTTTCTGCTGATCTAGATATGAATCGATTCAAAGATGCCAATCTTCCTGTCAGCCGCTGAGCCACCTTCTTTGTGCTTGGTGGTTCCATCAGAAGGATAGCTTCGATCTTGTTTGGGTTAGCTTCGATCCCCTTCGTTGAAACTAGACAACCAAGGAACTTGCCCTTCTTTACTCCGAAGACACATTTTTCTAGATTTAATTTTAGGCCTGCCTGCCTAAAGTTAGCAAATGTTTCCTGCAGATCAGCGATGTGATTTTCCTGCTTCATGCTCTTTACTATGATATCATCAACATATGTTAGCACATTTCTGCCTATCTGAGAGTGAAGTACTTTGGCTGTCATTCTACTGAAGCTTCCTCCAGCATTCTTAAGCCCCTCAGGCATCCAAAGATAACAATATGTTCCACCGGGGGTTATGAAGCTGGTCTTTGGCTCATCTTCCTTCTTCATCTAGATTTGGTGGTATCCTGAGTAATAGTCTAGTAAACTCATAAGCTCTGATGAAGCTGCTGCATCTACTAGGGAATCTATTCTTGGCAAAGGGAACTCATCCTTTGGACAAGCCTTGTTAAGATCTGTAAAATCGATGCACATTCTTCATTTACCATTTGCCTTCTTCACCATAACAGTGTTAGCTAGCCACTCTAGGTATTTGACCTCTCTGATAACACCAGCACTAAGAAGTCTCTTCACTTCGTTTCGAGCACCTTCAGCTTTGTCATCAGACATTTTCCGAAGCCTTTGTTTTCTTGGCCTGAAAGATGGATCCACATTGAGTGAATGCTCAATGACATCTCTATTGACACCACAAAGATCATTAGCTGATCAAGCAAACACATCCTTGTTGTTGAATAAAAACCTTATCAAGGTTTTCTCCTGCTCTTCGGATAACTGAGAACCCAGTAATACCTTCTGCTCTGCTATATCTTCACACAGAAGCATAGGCTTCAGCTGATCAGCCGAGGCAACCTTCTCTCTTCTGTACTTGTACTGTTCACAAGCCTCATTTCCATCTATGTTGTGGATTGCTTTTGAATCTGTCCAGTTTCCTTCAGCTTTTCTAGCAGCTTCCTGACTGCCATGAATAGCAATAGGTCCTTGTTCTGAAGGTATCTTCATGCATAGATATGCTAGATGAAGTATTGCTTCGAAAGCGTTGAGTGTCCCACGACCAATGATTGCATTGTAGGGGTATTCCATGTCAACAATATCAAACACAACCTATTCAGTCCTCGTATTGTGGACAAATCTGAAGGTCACTGGCATTGTGATTTTGCTAAGTGCTACAATCTGCCTTCCTCCGAAGCCACAAAGAGGGTGTGTAGCATCATGGATCTTGTCCTCTGGCTCTTGCATCTGTCTGAAGGCCTTAGCGAATATGATGTCGGCTGTGCTGCCTGTATCAACCAAAACATTATGGACGAGAAATCCCTTGATGACGCAAGATATGACCATAGCTTCATTATGAGGATAATCCTTGAGCTGAAGGTCCTCCTGAGAGAAGGTAATTGGGATGTGGGACCATTTTGACTTGATGAAGGGTCCCTGCACCCCAACATGCTGGACCTTTCTCTGAGTCTCCTTCTGCTTCTTGTTGGCTGGTTCTGAGCATGAACCACCTGTTATTGGGAGCACCAGCTTCGTAGCCGAAGCAGGTTCAGCTTGGATGTTGGACGAAGCCATCAGCTCAATAGTGGAAGTGAGTTCACTGGAGGTGGGCGGCAATGTTGGGGACTTGTTCTCAAGTGCTATGAATTAAGAACAAGGCAACACAAAATGTTAAATGTTAAAGCCCTCCGTCCTTCGAAGCATTATCTCCCTCAGGATATAATGATCTTCAGACGAAGGTTATGAAGGACATACCTTCATCATCATAACCCATTCGTATAAAAGACGAAGCATATGAAACATGAGAAACAATATGAATAATTATATGATATCATAATATATATATTTCTTATTACATAATCATGAATAAATATGAACAATATTGAATTACATTTATACCTTCGGCTTGACAGAAAGTGATCATGCAAGTGTGCCGCGAAAGCAAATGACAAGTCAATGTGAACAGTACATGGGTACTGTTCATCTATTTATAGGCACAGGGCGCAACCTATGAGATATTACAATCATGCCTTTCACAAAAGATTACAATTATGACATAGACCCTCATGGACAAAACAGTCATCTCATCTTTAAGTCGGTTTCACCCTTCGCCTTGAGACATTTCATAATGCCGAAGCTTCATAAGTGGTAGCTTCGATGTTGCTTTTAGGAGAATCTACCGAAGGTGTTTCTTCTTATAGGATCTTTGGCGACGAAGCATGCCCCCAACAAGATGCCTTAAGTCGGAAGTTGCAGTGCAATTGTGTTCTGATGGATTCTTGTATTGACACCTTGTGTGATGAGTTGAGCAAGATGAAGATTGAAGTAATTCCTTCTGGTGCTTTGTCTAACATTTCCGTTGAGCCAGCCTTGCAAGACCAGATCATCATGGCCCAGCTCATTGACAAGGGAGTACAGATTATCAAGGAGAATCTCCATCAGAGGACTAAAAAGTATAAATGTTTCCGCCAGGATGGAAAGGGTGTATTATGGTTTGGAAGCAGATTGGTGGTTCCTAAAAATGAGGATCTCAAGAAGAGAATCTTGGATGAGGCCCATCTCTCCAAATTCTCCATGCATCCAAGGAGCACCAAAATGTACCACGATCTGAAGACCTTGTATTGGTGGACCAGAATGAAGAGAGAGATAGCCCGATATGTATCAGAATGTGACACCTGTCAGAGGATAAAGGCAAGCCACTTGAAATCAGCTGGAGCTTTGCGACCCCTGTCTATACCTTCATGGAAGTGGGACAACATCAGCATGGATTTCATCGTGGGCCTGCCCAACACCTCTCGTCATCACGATTCGATTTGGGTTATTATGGACCGACTAATGAAAGTGGCACATTTTCTCCCTGTGCACATCACTGATAAGGCTCAAAAGTATGCAGAGTTGTACATTGACCGGATCGTGTGTTTGCACGGATTGCCCAGGACCATTGTTTCTGACCATGGAGCCCCGTTTGTTGCCAGATTTTGGGAACTACTGCAAGAGTCTTTGGGAACCAAGCTAATTAGAAGTTGAGCTTACCACCCATAGACTGATGGTCAGACCGAGAGGGTAAATCAAATTCTAGAGGATATGTTGAGGGCTTGTGCAATCGATTGTGGCAAGAACTAGGATAAGCACCTCTCCTTGGTAGAGTTTGCTTATAATAACAGTTATCAATCCAGCCTAAAGATGGCACCCTTCGAAGCTCTCAATGGGAGAAGATGCAGAACACCACTCAATTGGTCTCATCCTGGAGAAAGAGAAGTTTTTGGACCTATCTTAGTGGCTGAAGCCGGAAGGAAGGTCAAACTAATCAGGAAGAATCTAGAAGCTGCCCAAGCCAGGTAGAAGAGTTACCATGATAAGAGAAGGAAACCTCTCCAGTTCAAGGTGGGAGATTTCGTTTATCTCAAAGTATCACCCACCAAGGGAGTGCAGAGGTTTGGGATCAAAGGCAAGCTAGCACCTCGCTACATTGGGCCTTATGAGATCATAGAGGCATGTGGGCCCGTGGCATACAAATTGAAGCTACCTCCAAAAATGTCTGCCATCCATAGTGTGTTCCATGTATCTCAGCTAAAGAAGTGTGTTCGATTGCCGACTGAGATCGTAGCAGAACCAGAATTGGAGATAGAGCCAGATCTATCGTACCAAGAGTACCCTTCCAAGATTCTGGATTACAAAGAAAGATCAACTCGGGCAAAATCGATCAAGATGTATAAGGTCCAATGGAGTAATCACTCAGAGGAAGAGGCTACTTGGAAAACTGAAGAATTTCTGTGTTCCAACTTTCCTGATTATCTGCCTATGGAAATTGGTACGTATTCATGCCAACCCCTCCTCCTGCCCTTCGAATCTAAATTTCAGTAATATAATTTTGAATTGGGAAGAATAAGCTATAAAACAAAAATTCAAAAGGGCTTTCTTCTGATGTTGCAAAGAGAATGACATTCGAAGAGCAATTGTCTTAAAATATAAAGCACCCACTTCAAACAAGTCCCACCCTCCGCTTCACCCCGGGAGGACCCCGACCCGAATCTCGGGACGAGATTCCTTTAAGGGGGGAAGGCTGTGACACCCCAGTGTCACCTAGGGTTTCTTCCTTAAGCTAACATGAACTATTATCACATGTGAACCAAAGAGAGGCATGAACCTCAAAAATTTATAACCAAAGGTTTAAAGTGAGTCTTTCATCTGATGTAAATCACCTAATCACATCATGAACCTCATGGTAAGAAAAACTCTCAACCCCAAATTAACCCAAAGTGAACCCTTAAGCACATAAAAGGGAAATTGGAAAAAGGTTTGGGAAAAATACAAATTTTGGTAAAGACCAAATTACAAAGTTTTAGTTCACCAAATAACCAGCAAATCATAGTAAGAAAGTTTGGCCATTTGGTTTTTCCAAAATCCCCAAATCAGCCCTTGAACCAAGGACCCATGGGAAATTTAGAATTCTGAATTCTGAATTTCAGAACCCTTTTCCAAAGATCAAATACGTTCTCTATTTTTCAAAAGTCAAAACCAAGAAGTCAAAATATCAAAGTTGTGCCAAATTTCTTTGAACATGCTCTGGAAAAATTTGAACTCAAACCAAATTCATTTGGCACGGTTTTGGCACAGTTTGACCTCGAGACCAGGCATTCTAACATTGGCACCTTGGTGACGCTACAACTCCGTGTCCCTAGCCTAAAACCGTGCGACGTCCATACACAAAAGACAAAACAATGTCAGGGGAACAAATCCTTCACAACGATCTTGCCCAAATTCACGAAGATTTGAGCCCAATCGGCATTAGAACTCGGGCAGAAGCAACGGTTCCACGTGTTCGACCGTGGTTGACACCCCCGGTTCACGCCCGTTCGCGCACCCGCACTCCCCAGTGCACGCCTGCGCGCACTTGCCGGTCCACGACCGCCCGTGCACCGCGCCATGACTATAAAGCATCCCCAAGCCTCGGCCATACCTCCCCGTGCGCTCACAAGTCTTGCCCGAGCCAGAGATCACCAGAATTCGCCCCGGGCACGTCGCGCCACCACCCGCTAAGCTTTCCAAGCCTCGACCGACATGGCCAGCTTCCTCCAGTCGCGTCCAAGCTACGCCACCCCCTCGGTTAGCTTCACCATTAGCTCGTGAAGCTTTCCAAGCCCTCGGACCCGGCAGAACTTCACCGGAGGCCCAAGATTGCCCTCGCCAGACTTCGGTCGCCCGACGCCGTGCGTGGACCGAGCATTCTGGTAAGCCATTTTCAAATTCCTTGCACCCACGTTTTCCCTAGCACCTAGTGAAACTCTCTGACCTGTTTGATTGAACTATTGTGCCATGAGTAGGCTGGATTCCTCACCGCCGACGAGCACCTCCGCCTGCGCACGCGAACCGGCTGACTCCAACCATCCCCGACGGCGACCCACACATCTCCATGATCCCCGAGACCTCCCCTACATCCTCGACCACCTCACCGGAGTAGCCTCGCCACCGGTAAGCCCCTCCGCCCTTTTCTTCGCCGCGGGTACTGTTCAATTGGGGACAGGACCACAGGTTCGATTTCCAGAAACCCTAGGGGGTTTTCTGCAGAGCCGTGGACTCGAATGAATAGTGCCCCAGGGACCTATCTGTAATTCCTTTAAGAACTTTCGCCATGGACCCCAGCACAAAACTGCTTTTCTTTAAACCATTTTAAATTAATCTTTTATTATTCAGCAGAAGACTTAGAAAATTCATAACTTGAGAAATACTTAACCGAATTTTGCCAAACCAATTTCGCTGGATTCTAAATATTATGGACTACCAATTAAAAATATTGAACCCCATGCTTTCTGTTCTAATTTTTAGAGTTTGGAATTAAATACAGAAACTGACCAAACCCTATTTAATTAAAGAAAATCTGTTATGCTTCTGTGCTAGGCTTGAGAAAATTTGTAGATGTTCAAACCCCAATTAGACACTGTCTAAAAATAGTGGGAACCCTAGTATTAAATACTTAAGTAGGTATATCTATTAAAAGCCATTTTTGCCCAAAGCTTAGGAAAATCAGAAAGATATTACAAAATAATGAACAGTGAGTGCAAATATTTTTCCTAGCCTACTTATGTCACAAAGAACCTAGGAAAAATAAAAAGACCCCTAGTCCAGAATAGAATTAAAGTGAAATGTTTTATCTAGCATTATTCCAACTAGAAAATGTGACGGAACCTCCCAAGTAATTAGGCCCACCTACAGTTGTCCTTGTCCAACGGACTTCAGACAACCCTGTAGGTGCCCCTGAATTACTTGACAAGTTCGGTATCTTTCCTTACCTTACCAGGAACGATTCACCCGTCTTGCAGACATTACAGAACATCGGAGATAAAGAATTGCGGAAGCGATTACATAATTCACATTTATTTAAAAGCAAGCTCAAGTTGTTTTATTACAGACCAGAACTAAGAGCGAGTGCTGAGTAGTATTATTATACAAACCAAGGGAGGCAAAAACTCCTCCAGATAAGTTTTAAGCAAAAGATCTATACGGAGGACCAAGTCCTCCCGCACTTCAGTCTTGTTTTTCTTCCTTGGGAACCACCTTGGCACAGAAGCAGCAGAAATCTGCTACTTCCTCACCTAAAAACAACGAAGGGATAAACCCTGAGTATGGAATTACTCAGCAAGACTTACCCGACTAAAGAAAAGACTCTCAAGGGTATGCTGGCCTTTAGGGAGTCAAGGTAAGGCTTCTCAATACTCAAAGACTCTGTTTTGCAGAAATGCTTACTAAAGTGGATCCTTAAAACTCCAATTTTATTTGTCAAGTTAAGTTCAATTACCTGCAACTAGAGTTCTTTCTACCCTAGTTCAATCGTTGGTCCTGCACTAGCCAATTTCTTAACAAATACCCATCATCTTTAGTGGAATGCTACGTGTATGGTAGTGACCAAGTCTTCATAACCGCGAAGGTACGGCGATCCGAATCGATTATACTCAGCTGAGGATCTCCAATCACACGACATATGTAGCACTTAACCCTTGCATATGTCAACCCACCACCGAGGTTCTTAAGACCGGATCAGGTTCACGCAAACCGAGAGCACAGATACACCACCGTCCAGCCTCTTGCCACGGAGGGTACACACTACTCTCGCCACCGCTCCACGCCCATTTCGTGTTATCTTATTCCGGCCATAGTCTGCCCGAGGCAAGGCTTACCCATGACGAGGCATGTGACCAGCTAAAGGGTCCTCGATCAACAAGCCTACATCGAGACGGTCCTTAATCGACTCAGACGGAGACACTACACCGAGACTCCTTTCTCGTGCAAGTCACCCGCCCGGTCTCAGCTTAATCTTTTCAAACCCAAAGTTTGGTACCTGGCAGAGGTACATCTTTTCCAGATGTTGAATCCATCAAGGCCCTGATGGATCCACCATCAAATTTTATTTTCAAAAACATCCCACCCACTTTTGCCACATCATCTTTTGTAAAAACAAAACATTTTGTTTTTCTAAAGCAAGGCTAAGCATCAAAATCTTTTGTAAAACGGGTGATCAAGGAAGGTAATCAAATTCAAGGAAGGTAATGCAGGAATTGTTTTAGCAATCAACTCCTATCACCTAATGCATCAATCAAGTGAGAAAGATTTTTAAAAACATCAAGGAAGGTGGCAAATGCACCGGGGCTTGCCTTTGTTAACAGGTGAGTCCTGCTCGGATCCACAAATATCGAAATAAAAGCAGTTGCCTGCTTGAGGATCTGAGGTTGGTGGTGTCCCCTCTTCAGTGACTTCTTCTTCTTCTTCGTGTTCTAACATAACCATATATATGCATAAGAATGGATGCCATGGGATGCTCATGAGGATGCAAAGATAATATAGACTTATTATCTAAGTCTTGAGTACAACTTTCCTTCACGGAACTCCGAGAACTTAGGGTTTCCGGAGTCGGTAAAGGAGTTCATAGGGCATGGGGGGTGGTTTTGGGTTCTAGTAATCAAACATGGTCCAAATCAACTCAAACCCTACCCAAGGCTTCTAAATATTGTTTTAAGTTCCCATAAAAAGTTTGGGCATTTTTGGACTTTACCAATAATTTTCTAAAAATCCATAACTAATACTTTTAACTCCTCTAAATGCCCTAAAATTTCTTATTTCCACTAAAAATCACAAAACTATTTTTATTAAATTCTAGGGAAAATAACAAGCCTAGGAAAATTGGTTTCACAATTTTATTATTTTTCTACTGTTTTCTATAATTGTTTTGGCTCTGGAGATAAAAGAAAAAGAAAAACAGATGAATAGTACTGGGCTGATTTCAGCCCAGTAGCCCAGCTCGGAGGGGGAAAGCGCTTGCGCGCGCCCGCGCCCTGGCGGTTTTGCAGAACGGCCCCCGCGTTTCTGTCAAACTGCGAATGGGTTCAGACACTATTTGAATTAGTCACTGACAACTTGCAGATAAGCCCCCAACTTTCTATTCCTTCACACAGCTAAGTCCCCGACGGCGCTCGCACGCGGCAGAGCTCCGACGAGCTTCTGGACCGGCCGACTGGGGCTACGGCTGGGTTCTCCGAGCGGCGGACATGAAATCGGATCTACCCTGACCATTTTCCCCAGCTTAATTGCACCATTGGTCAAGTATTTTGCTCTGGCCATGGTGACCATGAGCAGCACGGCAAGACCGACGCGTTCCCGGCAACCAAAGGGCTCCTAGCTCGATTGTGTGAGTCGGCGAGCATCGCAGACGCATAAGAATGCTTAAACAAGGGAACAGAGGGGAAGAGCTAACCTGAGTTGGGCTGACCATGGCGGGGTTGAGTTCACGGTGTTTTAGAACCGGATTGGGGAGAATCCGAAATTCGTGCTTGAGTACATGGCGGAGCTGGGGGCACGGTCAATTTATAGGCGGGCAAGGCGGTGGCCGCGAATTTTGGGGAGGACGCGCGGCGGCCGGAGATGAGGAAGAAAGCGGCGCGGTGAATACGTGTCTAGAGGCGTGGCGGTTACTCCGGTGAGCCACGGAGAGCGAGGGGAAGACACGGTGGTGCGGTGGAAAATGAGAGCCACGCGGCGCATGGCCGGAAGACGGTGGTCGCCGGCGTGTTAATCCGCTCAGCCGCAAAGAGGGAGAGAGAGCCACGGTGATGTCACCGGAGTGACCTCCAACTCACCGTCGGCGAGGGGCTTCTACCGCACGACGTTATCCACTCACCCAGAGCACGAATCCAACAGCGGTGGCATGAATCATGGCGAAGGGTCACCGGCGTCGAGCTGTCCGTGCTGGCGTCCAATCTGTGCACTGTACCATCGAGGAACTTGTTCAGAGTGTCTGACAGAGCGATTTGCAGGGGGTTTTCCTTCCAATTTCATGTGGCAACAAGTCTAAGTCTCTGCATCAATGTTGTAGTGCTATGTACCAGCTACAAATCGACTATAGAGATTGAACTCATTAGGGCACTGGATCATGTCTAGAATTGGGTTTGAAGTTGGTGATAATTCACTGCTAGTCTGAAAATTCAGACCAAATCAGTCTGACAGCCTGACTTCAGGCTTAAATATCTCTGGATTTTTCTCAACAAGTGAGCTTGCAACCTTAAGCAAAGTTGTTCTCTATTGATAGATCTTCAAATTTGGTGTGGTGACCTAGGGCAAAATCTCCTTTGTTTAGAAGTTACAAGGTCACAAAGATGAGTACAATACACTGGAATTAGACTTAGTCAAAAGAGTTCAAAAGTGACTTTTTGCAAATAAGTCCAAAATCAAATATTTGGCTTTCAAGTCCACACATTTGGGAACCAAGGGACTTAAGAACCTTATTTGACTTGGTTTTTGCACTTTAGTCCAAAAGTGGACCAATTTTGCACATAGACCCCTAGGGTTTAGTTTTAGGGTTTTCCAGGGTTTCATTTAGGGTTTCTAGTATCCCAGGGGTATAAATGAAATTCAACTTTGTTTTTGGGGATATTTTATAGCTATTTCACTAAAGCCTTTAGGTTTTCTCAATTTGGGTTAAGTTTTAGCCCCTTTAATCCTTGTTTAGGGTAAAGCTTCCTATCCAGGGTCCTATTTGCAAAACCTTAAAACAATACAACTTGTTTGAAATTTTTGCCTAGTGAATGCACTCTAGGTGTATCAAACATATGCAATGTCAATGCTTATGATGCCATGCTCAAGTTTTAGTCATAGTAACACCAGGAGTGTTACATCCTTCCCCCCATAAAAGAATCTCGTCCCGAGATTTAAAGTCCTAGGGTGAGTAATGGAAAAGGAAATGTGTCACATTTTTATTTCCTTATTTCTGGTACAAGGCAGGGTGGTGTGGGGTTCATTCCTTTATTGCCATAACTATATACATTTTACAAATTACATGAGGCTAGAAAGCCTGGGAAATTCTTATTCAAGAAGTCTTGAGTTTCCCATGTAGCCTCTTCCTCAGAATGCTGGTTCCATTGTACCTTGTAGAACTTGAGAGTCTTTCTCTAGGTAACCCTATCCTTTTGATCCAGAACTCGAATAGGATGTTCTGAGTACGTTAAGTCTGGTTCCAGGACAACATCTGTCACTTCAATGGTTCGATCGGGAACCCGAAGACACTTCTTCAATTGCGATACATGGAACACATTATGTATCGCAGACAATGTTTCGGGAAGTTGAAGTTGATACGCCACTGGCCCATATCTTTGAAGAATAGGAAATGGACCAATGTACCTGGGGGCAAGCTTTCCCTTTACCCCGAAACGCGATACTCCCTTCATTGGTGAAACCTTTAAGTAGACGTAGTCTCCTTCCTGGAAGTATAAGGGCATTCGCCGTTTGTCTGCATAACTCTTCTGACGAGCTTGTGCTTGCTTCAGATTACGAATAATTTTCTGAACTTTATCCTCGGCTTCTTTCACCAGATCAGGTCTAAAGAAGCACCTCTCACCAGGTTCAGACCAATTTAGCGGAGTCCGACACCGTCGTCCATATAAAGCTTCAAAAGGTGCCATCCTAATACTTTCTTGATAACTATTATTGTATGAAAACTCCGCCAAAGGTAAACATTCATCCCATTTTGGTGAGAAATCCAGGACACATGCCCGCAGCATATCTTCAAGTATTTGGTTCACTCTCTCAGTTTGTCCACTGGTTTGAGGATGATAGGCCGAACTGTGGAGTAACTTAGTACCCAGGGATTTATGAAGTTCTTCCCAAAATTTGGATACAAATTGTGGTCCACGATCCGACACTATAGTCTTTGGAACCCCATGCAAACTGAGAATACGGGCGATGTACAACTCCGCATAGGTAATGACGTGATATTTTACCTTGACAGGGAGGAAGTGGGCGATCTTGGTAAATCGATCAATGATAACCCAAATAGAGTCATACCCTTTTGTGGTCCTGGGCAATCCCACAATGAAGTCCATGCTTATGTCTTCCCATTTCCATATTGGTATTGGTAATGACTGCAATGGACCGGCAGTCCTCATGTGTATGGCTTTGACACGTCTGCAAGTGTCACACTTAGCCACATAGCGTGCAATTTCAATTTTCATCTTCGTCCACCAGTAGTGCTGTTTTAGATCATGATACATCTTGGTGCTTCCCGGATGAATAGAATAGCGACTAAGATGCGCTTCATCTAAGATTTGCTGGTGGAGTTCTTCATTCTTTGGCACTACTATGTGGTTGTTAAACCATAACACACCTTGTTCGTCTTCCTTGAAACACTTGGCTGTTCCAGCCCTTATCTTCTCTCGTATGTGCTTCATACCCAGATTATCCTTTTGAGCGTCAATTATCCTTTGCAAAATGATTGACTCAAGCTTTAGCTGATTCAGAGTCCCTTGTTGGATTATCCCCAGGTTTAACTTTTCCATCTCTTGACACAAAGTGTTGTCAGAGGTTTTCACCATAAGGCAATGGCAGGAAGCCTTACGGCTTAGTGCGTCTGCCACCACATTGGCCTTGCCTGGGTGATAATGGATCTCCAGTTCATAGTCCTTAATAAGCTCAAGCCATCGTCTTTGCCTCATATTTAATTCTGACTGGGTGAAGATGTACTTCAAGCTCTTATGATCTGTATATATGTGACAGATATTTCCCAGCAGATAGTGACGCCATATTTTCAGGGCATGAATCACAGCAGCTAGCTCCAGATCATGAGTTGGATAATGCTCCTCATGTTGGCGCAACTGCCTTGAAGCATACGCAATTACTCGGCCTTCTTGCATCAGTACACAGCCGAGCCCACTGCCAGATGCATCACAATATACATCAAAAGGCTTAGTGATGTCCGGTTGAGCCAATACCAGAGCAGTGGTTAATAATGTCTTCAATTGCTCAAAGGCTTCATTACACTTAGAAGACCAATTGAACTTAATATCATTCTTCAATAAACTTGTGATTGGCTTCACAAGCTTGGAAAAATCGGGTATGAATCTGCGATAATATCCAGCTAGTCCAAGAAAACTCCGGACTTGGTGAACAGTGGTTGGGGGTTTCCACTCCAGAATATCTTTGACCTTGCTAGGATCTACCGCAATTCCTTTAGCTGATAACACGTGCCCCAAAAATTGAATTTCCTCCAGCCAGAACGCACACTTGCTGAACTTGGCATACAGCTGATGTTCCCTCAGGCGCGTCAATACAATCCGTAGATGCTGAGCATGCTCCTCTTCATTTTTAGAGTATATCAAAATATCGTCGATGAAGACCACCACGAACTTGTCCAACTCGGGCATGAACACCGAGTTCATCAAATAGGTGAAGTGGGCAGGAGCATTTGTGAGCCCGAAAGACAATACCAAGTATTCAAACAATCCATACCGTGTAGTAAATGCGGTCTTCGGTATATCCTCGGGCCGAATACGGATTTGGTGATAGCCCGATCTGAGATCAATTTTGAAAAATACCCTCGCCCCAGTTAGTTGATCAAATAAGATGTCGATCCTTGGAAGAGGGTACTTATTCTTGATGGTGACCTCATTCAGGGGTCGATAATCCACGCACATCCACAAGGTTTGATCCTTCTTCTTAACAAAAATGGTGGGGCAACCCCATGGGGACGAGCTTGGCCGGATAAATCCCTTATTCAGTAGATCTTGTAATTGAATCTTCAATTCCGCCAACTCATTAGGGGGCATACGGTACGATCTTCGGGAGATGGGAGCCGTACCGGGCTTTAGCTCAATTACGAATTCTACAATACACTACTCTACTTCTATTACACCATTAGTCCTGCTTTCCGTTACTTTTGGCGGCCTCATCGTCAGGTGTGGGAGTCCCGACGTCAACCAACCTCAAAGAAGGAGGGGGTTCAAAAAGGTCTAACTCCCCACCCAGCGCGCGTCCCGCAACGTGAGAGGGTCCGGCTTCCGCCTTGGCAGAGTGTGCAGGCACACTAGGGTGTAATTGTGAGTATAGTATATGGACTTCCTCATGCAACGTATTGTAGTAGACCTGCAGGTCGTCGACAGTTGAGCTAAGTTCTTTAATTCGGGCCTGAGCCCTTGCTTCCTTAGCACATGCCAGCAAATGAGACTGTACTGCCCAGTCAAGTGCTAAGTCTCGATCAGCAAGCTGATCCTGCAGGTGACGGATGTCCCTTCTTAGTTCATTGATTCTATCTCCGTCTGTGACCCAAACATCGGTCCTGTGTTGCAGCTCTGCTTGAAGTCGACTCACTCGGGCTTCAAGGTCTCCTATAGGGTCATTACTTCCGCTACTGCTGCTTTCGTGTCGAGGGGCTAGTTGATGCCGGGGTACTCCAATTGGTCCCGTTGACTTACGTGCCGTTAGCCTTGTGTGTGGCGGCATCTTTCTAAGGGGAAAATTTATTAGCATAATTCTTAGCATGATGCATGAATAAGTACAGAATCAACCTTAGTCGATTCAACCTTCTATACATTGCACTCTTCCTATCTGGTCTTTAAGATAGACTCTTCAGAATACTTAGGTAAGAAGAGAAAAGAATTTTTTTTTTAGGTAAGACTTTCGAAAATCCTTTTGAAGATGCCTCATAATGTCTGCAAAGAAGGGCTACGCTCCGATACGAGCTGTGACGGAACCTCCCAAGTAATTAGGCCCACCTATAGTTGTCCTTGTCCAACGGACTTCAGACAACCCTGTAGGTGCCCCTGAATTACTTGACAAGTTCGGTATCTTTCCTTACCTTACCAGGAACGATTCACCCGTCTTGCAGACATTACAGAACATCGGAGATAAAGAATTGCGGAAGCGATTACAAAATTCACATTTATTTAAAAGCAAGCTCAAGTTGTTTTATTACAGACCAGAACTAAGAGCGAGTGCTGAGTAGTATTATTATACAAACCAAGGGAGGCAAAAACTCCTCTAGATAAGTTTTAAGCAAAAGATCTATACGGAGGACCAAGTCCTCCCGCACTTCAGTCTTGTTTTTCTTCCTTGGGAACCACCTTGGCACAGAAGCAGCAGAAATCTGCTACTTCCTCACCTAAAAACAACGAAGGGATAAACCCTGAGTATGGAATTACTCAGCAAGACTTACCCGACTAAAGAAAAGACTCTCAAGGGTATGCTGGCCTTTAGGGAGTCAAGGTAAGGCTTCTCAATACACTACAAGCTTTTATGCCTTCTATGACGAATATACAATGACACTACATACTTTTGTCGTAAATTAGTTCTGTTTATGACGTTTTCTGAGAGGTGATCCAATATAGTGACACAAAAAAATCTTTGTCATTAAAATCGTCATAATCTAAAACATCGGCATCTTTGTGACGGTATTTAATGACAATACACAATTATCATAAGAGTAAATCGTCATAATACCCTTTTGTACCATGACTGTGACCATATGCTGTCATTTCATATTTTGTCATATTTTTTAATTCATGAAACAAAAATATAAAATATATTTTTTGTACAAGTGCAATTATATATGTGGCTGTGTGGCATATTTGGATGCTGGTATGATATGAAACAAAAATATAAAATAATATTGCCAGTAATTAGAATTTATATTAGCGTTCTATTGATTTTATGTGAAAAAATAAAAAATACAAGCAATAGGGATAGCGTTCTATTGATTTTTGTGAAAAAAGTAAAAAATACCAGCAATAGGGATCGAACCTGAGACCAACCGCTCAAGCTGTGACGTAATAACCATTGCGCTAACATAGTATTTCTGTTTAGTTAATATTCGGATGATTATTATCCTTTGCGTGGACGTGGGACATCGTATCTTTTATGCATACGCTCAGCTCGTACCTTGCCGTCACCACTACCATTGAAATTCACGTGACTGCATCGAGCGTTGGTACTTGGCTAGGGTTTTGCGAGAGGCGAGAGGCCGACTCTCTGGCGGCCGGCACACCACGCAGGGCACGACGCAGTGCGCACGACAAGCGGCGAGCAGCGCAGCGGCTGACGGCTGCGCGCAGGCAGGGGAGCAGGAGGCAGTGTGCGTGGCAATCAGGCAAGCCGCAAGCGGCACGACGGGCTGGGCGTAGACGAACAGCACGGCGGTGGACAGCGACGCGACGACTCCCTAGTGATTTGGTTGGTGAGCCTCGACGCTTTCCCCTTCCTGCTTCATATGTAGTATGAAATTGATTTCGGTATTGTTTAATTATGTCAACTAGCAAAGTCTATATTCGTTCAATTAATTGTATTGCCAAATATTACCCCAGCATGAAAAACAAAATAAGAAAATAAGCATCTACAAGTTTTTGCTCTCACAAAATTTGGAATTTAATTAATGTTTAGTATATACCTTTAGTTGGTATGCTATCTATGGACTTAATTTATGTTTGGCGTAGATATATGGGTTGTACCCTAAGTTTAGAATTTCATATTAGCAATAACATATAGTGTTGAGAATTTTTTTGCACAATTGATCAACAACAACATACATTGACACATGTTTTTTTGTGTTTGTAGATGGACATATCTTGGATTAATAGTAGGCGTTTTAGCAAGCAGCATATCGCAGGAGTGAAAAGTTTCATGAAGTTAATTTTAGAGCGTTTTGCAGATATTGATGAGGTACTATGTCCTTGTCGAAAGTGTTTGAATCGGATTGCCAGACCTAAGTCAAAGATAGAGGATCATTTACATATTCATGGTATGGCAAGCACGTACACTACGTGGATACATCATGGGGAGGCACAATTTGATACTGTAATAAATCAACAAGCTGACCATCTAGAAGAACAATATTGTATGAATGAGGATATTAGTATGAATGAGTCTGAAAACCCAGAAGATAGATTGCCTGATATGGTACGAGAGTTGTTCACAGCTCGAGAGGAAGGTGCACATAAATCTATGTTTGCAGCTGTATTGGAAGATATGGAGCAAGAACTTCACCCTGGTGCATCGTACACAAGATTTTCTTTTGTTGTTAAGTTACTTCATATCAAATCTTTTTACCGGATCAGCAATGTTGCTTTCTCCGCAATTCTAAAGTTGTTATCATTGGCTTTCCCACAGTGTTGTTTACCAGCATCTTATAAGGAAGCTAAGAAACTTATCAAAGCATTGGGACTTGGATATGAGTCAATCCATGTGTGCCCGAATAATTGTGTTTTGTTTCATAAGGATTATGAAAAAAATAATGAGTGTCCAGTTTATGGTGCATCAAGATGGAAAGATGGTGATGCAAGAAATATGAGTCCTCAGAAGGTGTTGCGGCATTTTCCTTTGATTCCTAGATTGAGGAGGATGTTTGCTACGGCAAAAATATCTGAGGAGGCACAATGGCACAAGTTGAAGAGGAAAGAAGTGGAAAATGAGCTTAGCCATCCAGCTGACGGTGAGGCATGGAAAGACTTTGACAAAAAACATAATTGGTTTCAAGAAGATCCTAGAAATATAAGGCTTGGGCTAGCCACAGATGGTTTTAATCTGTTTGGCAAAATGAGCTCCTCTTACAGTATGTGGCCAGTTTTTGCTATCCCTTATAACTTTCCTCCGTGGGTATGTATGGAGCAATCAAACTTCATGTTGTGTCTACTCATCCCTGGTCGGGAATGTCCAGGAAAAGATTTTGATGTATTTCTAGAGCCACTAGTTGATGAGTTACAAGAACTTTGGTTGGGTGTTTCTACTTTTGATGCACTGAGTAGGAAAGATTTTGATCTACATGCTGCTGTAATATGGTGTATTCATGACTATCCTGGTTTGAGCACTTTGTCTGGTAGAGTTACCAAAGGATACTACGCTTGTGTCCATTGTGACAAAGATCCTTGCTCCAGAAGAATAAGGAATAAAATATGCTATATTGGTCATCGACGTTGGCTACCACATGACCATCCATGGAGGAAAAAGAAGGATTATGATGGACAAATTGAGAACCGTGACAAACCACAACAATTTAGTACCACTGAGTTGATGCAACAATTGGAAAGGGCGAAGGAAGTTAAACCAGGGAAGCATCCAAATAGCAATAAGAGGAAGCGAGATGCAAATGGTGGTCAATGTTGGAAGAGAAGGTCGTGCCTGTGGGATTTGCCATATTGGACAGATTTGAAGTTGCGTCATAATCTTGATGTAATGCACATTGAAAAAAATATATGTGAGTACTTGCTAGGTACATTTCTTGCTCTTCCAGGAAAGTCAAAGGACAGTATTAATGCAAGGCTTGATTTTGAGGACATGGGCATAAGAAAAGATTTACACTTGAAGTGTGATGGAGGTACCTATGTGGTTCCTCATGCCCCCTATATAATGGATAAAAATCAAAAGGTAGCATTTTATGATTTTTTGAGAAGTGTGAAATTTCCAGATGGGTATGCTTCTAACCTAGCATCATGCATCACTGCTGATGGATGCAACCTCCAAGGCTTGAAAACTCATGATTACCAGCTGCTCTTCGAGGAATAATGCACGATGAAATATATGTAGCAATTGCAGAACTTGGTAACTTCTTTCAGCAGCTATGCGCTAGGACCCTTAAATTAGATGTTTTGCACCAAATGAAAGAGAATATCCCAATTGTTCTATGCAAGCTTGAGAAAATATTTCCCCCATCATTGTTTGATGTTATGCTCCACTTGTCGGTACATTTACCTGATGAGGCAATACTTAGAGGACCAGTCCAATATGGATGGATGTACCCTGTAGAAAGAAGGTTATACACTTTGAAACATTCTGTGAGGAACATGGCACGACCTGAGGGTTCAATTGCAGAAGCATATGTTGCTAATGAATGTTTGCATGCATGTTCGAGGTATTTTGATGATCTTGAGACAAGACACAATTACGAGGGAAGGAATAGAGAGCATGTTGATATGAGTAAGGGTGACTTATCTGTTTTCCAGCATGGAGTAGAATTACATGGAGCCCCAAGGATTACTTATTTAGATAAGGATTATGATAAGATGGTTTGGTATGTGCTTAACAATTGTGCAGAGGTCGAGCCATATATAGAGTATCTATTCCCACTATTCCTCTCGCTTCTTCTTGTTTTTTGTATTCATTGCTTGCTAAATGATGATTTTAATATGTTTTACAGTCTATACAGAAAGGAGTTGCAGAATGAGGGAGGATTTACTGATATTGAAAAACAAGTAGAAAAACAATTTTCTTCCTGGTTTAAAAATTATGTGAGAACTTGTTTTATATTTCATTTTAATCCTTTATTACTTGAAGTTATTCTCATTGTATACAAATTTTATATATACAGATTGGAACACTTTGGCATGAGCGAGGAGAAGATCTCTGTTCTGATCTATTAGCTTTGTCATGTGAACCTGATCTGCGAATAAGAGTTTATTCAGCATGTATTGTTGATGGTGTTCGATACCACACTGTCGACCGTGAGAAATATAGGAGGACACAAAATAGTGGTGTAATGGCACAAGGCACACATAATGGTGAAGATATTGAATTTTATGGTTCCTTAAGAGAAATAATTCAGTTGCAATATAATGCAGACAAGAGTGGACACCGGTCAGTGGTTATTTTTCGGTGTGATTGGTTTGACACAGAAAGCAAGAAGGGAAGAATAAAAGATGATGGATTATTGAAAAGCATCAACCGTTCTAGTTGTTGGTACAAAAATGATCCTTTCATTCTTGCGCCACAGGCTACTATGGTTTTTTATTTGCAAGACACCAAATATGGAGGTAGCTGGAGTGTAGTTCAAAAATTTGCGCATAGGCACCTTTGGAATGTTGATGAAAATTGTAGTGATGAAATACCCAATGGTGTGTCGCTTTCTTACCAAGACGATGAATGTGTTGCTTCTAATATTCAGCATACTGAAGTGGATATAAACAATGATACTGTTGGGGTACAAAATGTTGATATTATTGATGCAAGTGTAGTTGAAGATCTACATAGACAAAGGGATGAAGAAGATTATTTTGAGGACGAAGAAGATGAAACAGGATGGCAATACGCCAGTGATAATGACGAGAGCAATATCCCAAATGTTGTTGATGATAATAGCGATGACGACTAGATGGGTGATCTTGAATGAGTTAGCAACAGACATAACTGTGGACACTCTGAGTTCTGTTTTTAGTTGTAGTGTGTTGGACTAAGGACTGAAGTTTATGCAAGTTGTGTGTGTCTCTTTTCTGTAAAAACTCAAGGTTATGCAGTGTTCGTAATGGTGCGGTTGTATATTAGACTGAAAATCTTATTTATGCACTTTCTTGTGTCTGTTTTCTATAAAGACAGATTCACTGATTTTTCTGTAAAATGAAAACTGAAAACAGATTAACTGAAAACTGAAAACTAAAAACAGATTCAGTGTAAATTGCAAAACTGAAAATTGAAAACAGATTCACTGATTTTTCTGTAAAATGGAAACTGAAAACAGATTCACTGAAAACTAAAAACAGATTCACTGTAAACTGGAAAACTGAAAATTGAAAACAGATTCACTGAAAACTGAAAACTGAATTTTCTGTAAAGACAGATTCAAAATGAGGACCCCTCTTTAAAGTGTTGTGTAAAGACAGATTCTTGACAGGTTGTGTAAAAACTGAAAACTGAAATTTCTGAAAACAAGTTCTTGACAGGTTGTGTGAAGACAAGTTGTGTAAAAACTGAAATCTGAAACTGCAGATTTGTGTGTTACTGGGAGCATATGTGCTTGTGTTTCTAAAACTGCAGATTGCTGGATGTTACTTGACTGGGAGCAGATTTGTATTGCATCAGCTCTCCATTTAAAACTGCAGACTTGCTGGATGCTACTTCGGTTCTCCATTTTTACTACAACTGCTACTAACAAATAAGACTAGCTCCGTTACTTCATCACCAGTCTTCACATAGTGTAATGGTCTGCTCTGTATAGGAATACCCTGAGGTGGTAGGTTCGACTCCTATCAACTCTGTTTAGCTATTCCTTTTTTTATTTTTTTGCCTATCTTCTTCACCTAACTCCGAAATGGCTGGACGTCCTCGCATAACCTCCCTACACATATCTTCTTCACCTGGCCTCTCTTCCTGAGCTTTTTGGAACCGTGATATCACCAACACTGGGCTTCTGAAAATAGGTATCCCAAACAGCGCAATTGGAATTTTAGTATTATAATCCGTTGAACTTCGGAATTTCGGTATCTGAGTAAGATTTAGCCGGCGCTCAACTCGTTGTTACGGTAGTCCGTTTCTTAGAGCGGATCCACGGCCGAGTGTCTGCGCCGCGCCTGTCTGCGCCGTCTTCCCCGGCGCTCGACTGCTCTCTCTGCCCGGCGCTCGACTGCTCTCTCTGCCCGGCGCTCGTCGGCGCTCTCCCTCCCGAGCGCTCTCCACGCCCGTGCAGGAGCGGCGGCGGCGCTCGTCTGCGCTGTCCCTGGTGCTCGAGCGCTTCTGGCACGCCTCTCCCCGACGGTCTTCTCTGCCCGGCGCTTCTCTGCCCGGCGCTCTCCCTCAAGGTGCTCCAAGGTATCCTCTCGAGTGCCCCTTTCTCTTCCTTGGCGCTCCTCTCCCTGGTGGTCGGCCGTGTAGCCGTAAATCTTGAGCAGCTCGTCGTAGGTTCCTTCCCCTTGCCATGGAGAAATCTCCAAGATCCATTCCTATCGGATCTGGACCTGCTAGGGCCGACACACGCAAAGATGTCGCAGAAGCTGCAGATGGGAGTAGGCGCACAGGCATCGTCGACACAAGCAACATTGATTATGGCACTAGTAGATTACGTTTGCGCCATCGATTATGTAGGACACATGATCTGGTATGTTTTACTGTAAATAACATAATATGTTATTATAGTGACAGTCAATACTATAATGTGATATTGAATCTCATTATTCATTTGGTTGTAGGCGCAGAGATATAATCGAGTTTGGGATGGTCTTTTAGATGCCATTAGACAGATGCAATTATCTGCCGATGAGTTGAGGAAGTTGATCCGCCGCAATCATGTGCCTGAGTATTTGGATATGTTGCACAAGAATTGCTTGGTTAATGCCATGAGTGATGTTACTGAAATTGCAAAAGGTCTAGACACTATGAGCAGGGATTTGGAGGAAGTTCTTATTGGTCCGCAACCTCTACTTGAGGATTATGAAGCCCTTGGAATGTACGATGATTTCAAAACTGATGTTCATTGTGATTGTACTGAGCAGTGTGGTTCGGATGAGGACAACTCTTCTTTTAACTCCGATGAGATCCCTGATCGCCGTATGAAGGGCCCCGTATGAAGTGAGCCTATCTGAGCTATTTGTCTGTGATAGAGTTGCCTCCTGGACAATAGCCATGTATTAATTTGATGTAGTATTCTATTGGCAATGTATTTTGTGAGACTTGTAGTTCATGATGTATTTTTAGTTCAACTTGGTTTCGGCCATGATTGTTTTGGCCATAATGTATCTTCAACTTGTAGTTCATGATGTATCTTCAACTATGTGTGACCAGTTTAATGAATTCAGCTTATTCCAGCTTGTACATGTATCTAAACATTATTTCAGAATATGCTCCTTTCAAGATACTATCTATTGAGTATCCAGTCTGACTGAACATTATGTATTGAGTATCTAGTCTAACTGAACATTATCTTCAACTATGTGTGCTCCTTTCTAGTTAGGAACTTGGAGCACAAATGAGGCGAGATTCATCTGACTGAACTGGGAACCAAGCCTGACGATATGGCCAGGCAAAGCAGTTAGAGCGAGCACAAGATCTGTTCAGACTGATCTTCATTTTCTCTATAAAATCTGGCAGTTAACCAGTAGCTTGTTTTCAGAAATCTGGCAGTTAACTGCTATAAAATCTGTAGCTTGCACTGTCTGTGAAACGATCTAGCATGATGCACAAGATCTGTAGCTTGCACTGTCTGTGAACCGAAATGGTTCCAGCTTATATACTACCTTCAAGACATGTGAAACAATGTAGCATGATGCGACTGTACACAGATATAATCTATATCTACTTGTGAACTTTGCCTTTTGGAAGTTAAGTAGCTTCACTGTGGAGATGGAGTTGGCAATGAAAAATATAGAGCACCTCAACTAACTGAAGTTGATTTAGCTTAAATTAGAACAACTTCTGATGGCTGAAATTAGAACAGCTTAAGTAGCTTAACTGAAATTGATGGACTGGCAATGTATTTGACTGAACTCCTAACTACTCAAGGAATTCGACAACAATGTATTTGACTGAACTGAACCGAAAGCTCCAGTCTACAGCTTACAGTCTACAGGAATTCGACAGCTTACAGTCTACCTGCAAGGAATTTGACTGAACTGAACCGAAATGAGCTGACTGGAAATGGCCTTTTTCAGGTGTTTTCAGGAACTGAAATACTCAAGGAATTCGACAGCAATGCCCTTTTTTCAGGTGTTTTCAGTTAAGTTTTCAGGCTAATTTGAGATCTGTTTTCAGTTCAGTTTCCAAGTGTTTTCAGTTGAGTTTCAGTTTCAGTTAAGTTTTCAGTTCAGTAGTATCTATATTGAGCGAGATGTTCAGACAAAGTCTGCCTACAGGCTATAGCCTTTTGGATGATTGTCTCCCTGGCTCGGCCATCCTTAACTATATTGGTCTGAACTTGAGAAAATTATGAGGTGTTCAGTTCAGACCTGGAGAAAATTACATTCTAAAACAGACTCATGTTACAAGGTTTATTGGCCTGAACTGAAAATTATCAGAAAGTGTAAGGATGCCTCCTGTCCATTGGTGGCATGATAAGTCAATGTACAATCATCAGATGAGCTCACTAAAACATCTGGTCTAAATGCATCTGCACATTCTCTGAGAAACTTTTCCCGCAGAAGAAAAACCCATGTCAATCATCATGAATAGCTAGAGGGTTAGCTGTTGAATAAAAACCCATGTCAATTATCAACAAATTTAAGTTGCAACAAGCCAACATACTGGGTCATTCAGAGTTCATTGACTTACTAACTAGATCAGGTAGTGAAGATAAGGAAACAGGACCAAACAAGCTGATTCCCTTAGCATCCCAATCAAATTGACTATAGTAATCGAGAAACCTATAGAAAATTATCAGAAAGTGTAAGGATGCCTCCAGTCCATCTGAACAGATCTGCTAAAATCTGTACATCACAAAAAAAGAATGGCATCTGAAACATGTTCTTTTGAAAACAGGTTCTTGACAGGTTGTGTAAAAACTGAAATCTGAAACATGTTCTTTTGAGTTTTGAATCCTGACTTTTTCTCCTCTTATTAATGCTGTTTGTGTACCTGATTTAGGGTCTCCCAGAAACAATGCTTCAAAAACTGAAGGGTTGTACATCACTGTTAATATATGATTCCCTATTCTTATTAAGTAAAACATAGTATGAAAAATGCTTGGACAGTTGTGTGTTACTGAGAGCATATATGCTTGTGTTGTGTTTCTAAAACTGCAGACTTGCTGGGAGCATATGTGCTTGACTGGGAGCAGATTTGTATTGCATCAGGGAGCTACTTCGGTTCTCCATTGTTACTACAACTGCTACTAACAAATAATATTAGCTTCGTCACTTCATTACTAGTCTTCATATAGGGTAATGGTCTGCTCTGTATACGAATACCCCTAGGTGGCGGGTTCGACTCCTGTTCGCCCGACTGCTCCCTTTTTTTAGTTTTTTTTGCCTATTTTCTTCACCTAACCCCGAAAATGCTGGACGTCCTCGCATAACCTCCCTACACGTATCTTCTTCACTTAACCTCTCTTCCTTACCCTCCCTCATAGCAGTCGGCTGCCGTGATCTGGTGACCTCCCCAAGATGCCTCCCGGGAAGAGATCTACACGGCCCTCACGGAATTCCGAAGGTAATTTTGTTTATTTGCTCCTCCTGTTCGTCACTTCGTGAAGCAGTGGGATCTAGGTTTGGGAAGCTGATTCGTGCAAGTTATCTGTCGCCTCCTCTTCTCTGTCGCCTCATTCGTCCTCACCATCGCGGCGCCTCCTCCTTTGCTTTCGCTATCTCCAGTAGCCGCAACCGCCATCACCTGCCGCAACCTCCGCCTACCGTTGCCCGCTAATTCCTGCAATTCCTACTAACTAGTAAATGGCGCGCGCTTTGCGTGCGTGAGAATTGCTTAATTCAACCATGACTTTATATTAAGTAAAAGTTCATTTTGTACTGGCTGCAGATTTAAAGTGTTATCACTATTAAATTTCAATCATTATGAAAACTGCCTTGCAAACTGAAAGATCGTAGTCTTAAGGCAACACATTTAAAAATACTATTGAATTTTCTGAGTACTATTTCAGTAGTACCGTGAGTAATGAACCAATAATAATTCAAGACATTCTAAGACCATAAGTTAAAACATGTTTCTAAGTAATACAATGTGACAGGTGCCTATTTTTGGTAAAATGTTAATATATACATGATGTGATTGTGGCGTTGGTGTATCTTTTTTGAACCTGACAGGTGCCTTGTCCTCCGTTCCAAAGTTTTTATTCCTTGTTTTTCACTGCAATTTCCCTTTTGTAAACCTGCAACTGTTCTTTAAATTTCTTGCTCTCTTCAAAGCTTTCTCTATCGGAAGCAGCTGTCTAGCTTGATTTCAAGGTCTGTGCACTCTCCGAACAACTTTTATAAGAGAACAACACACCAAAACTGAATTTATATTGAAAATAGTGGCCACATATATTTATGGAAAATGTTTGTATTATGTCTTGCTTGGTAAATCTATATTATGTCTTGCTTGGTAAATCTATTGGCCTGTCATGTCTTTTTATAGCTTCACGATTCTATGCTTGTTAGTCTGTGTTGCTTTGTTTGATCGACCACTCTAATTACATGTACTTATACATTCCTCTTTGTGTTTCTCAAAGAAAGCTACTAAGTATCTGGGTGGTATTCACGTTTGTAGCAGTGTGGCATGATCTAGAATGGTGGCTTCTGCATAACCCTATGTCTGACATGATTGCTTACTCTGTTGCCCAATCATATGTTTGTTTTTTTCTTACTCCAGCTACATATTCTAAGTCTATATTATTTTTACATGCTTATTTGATACACAGGAAAGTTGTGTGAAGAACAAACTTAATTGTGAAAAAGTACAGTATCAACAATGCACAGGGTCTCAGTCCTACATTGCAAAGGCTTTTATATTGGTAAGAAAATAACCATTGTTTACTTATCTGCATAATTGAATGATATGTGAATGTGTAATATTGCCAATAGAGTCAGTTTATTTAACATCTATGCTACCTCGTATAGTTGCCCCTGGTTGTTACATTTGTGTTCACTTACATTTCTTGATTATGCAACAACCTTTATTTTATGTGCATAGTTGAATAATCTATGAATGTGTAATGCTGCAAATGAACACCCATAACCATTTAAAGAGGTGGTTATTATGTGTGTTTGCTTCCATTAATTAGAGAGCATGTCTCCTAAATCATTTTTATTGTATTGTTAATAGTTGATTAATAGGTCATCCACCAAACTATAATGTTTTAGGTTGCACCAAACTATAATGTTTTAGGTTGTAGCTACGGTACCTACAAGTATCCTAATCCTCCTTATTTGAGCATTCTACAGCTCTTCATGCTCTTTCTGCAAAAAGTCCATCTATATATTCATCAAGTACTAGATAGACAGAACAATAATAACATAGAATGTATAGCTTGTTGTTTTTCTATTTCTGTATTCAATTCTAACATCTCTGTTTCTGTAATCGACTCTAACATCTCTCTAGCATTTAAATATATATATATAGCTTGCTAAAGCATTTAGATATGCAGCAATCGACTCTAACATCTATGTTTCTATTTATGTATACCAAAGCACAATTAAACATCTTTGTTTGCTCATATAGTTGTTCCTGATTGCTTCATTTACAGTTTTATTTAAATGCTTTAGAACTGTTCATATCTAAAATGCATTTTAAATTGTTATTTTGAAAACCTACCTGTACCTTATTTCAAGACCTCCATTCTCACCAGACTCATTTTATATCATTTCAGAAGCAAGAAAAATATAAGGATGCGGAACCTAGTGCAATAGATCTTTTCAAGGAGATGCATTGTAGCAAAAAGAAAGGTGTCGGGGACCATAATTAGGGGTACCCTCAAGACGCCTAATTCTCAGCTGGTAACCCCCATCAGCATAAAGCTGCAGAGGCCTGATGGGTTTGATTAAGTCAGGGATCAGTCCATACGAGCGACTCGATCACGCCACGCCCGAGCCTAGCCTCGGGCGAGGGCAGCCGACCCTAAGATGACTCCGTCTCGCCTGAGGCCTCCTCTTTCACGGCAGACGCATCACCGGCTCGCCCGAGGCCCCGCCTACGATAAGAAGAAACCCTGACTAAATCACCGCCCAACCGACCAAGTCACCGGGGCGTTTAACGCAAAAGGTAAGACCGACAGGCGACCAGACTTCGCCAGAGGTGCCATAGGAGGCTCTGCCCGACCCAGGGCTCGGACTCGGGCTAAGGCCCCGGAAGACGGCGAACTCCGCTCCGCCCGACCCAGGGCTCGGACTCGGGCTAAGGCCCCGGAAGACGGCGAACTCCGCTCCCCCCGACCCAGGGCTCGGACTCGGGCTAAGGCCCCGGAAGACGGCGAACTCCGCTCCGCCCGACCCAGGGCTCGGACTCGGGCTAAGGCCCCGGAAGACGGCGAACTCCGCTCCGCCCGACCTAGGGCTCGGACTCGGGCTAAGGCCCCGGAAGACGGCGAACTCCGCTCCGCCCGACCCAGGGCTCGGACTCGGGCTAAGGCCCCGGAAGACGACGACCTCCGCCTCGCCCGACCCAGGGCCCGGACTCCGCCTCGGCCTCTGCCGAACGACCTCCGCCTTGCCCGACCCAGGAGTTCGGGCTCGGCCTCTGTCATGCAGGACGGACTCGACCTCGACTTCGGAGGAGCCTCCACGACGCCCGACCTAGGACGCAAGACCGCCACGTCAACAGGAAGCGTCATCATCACCCTGCCCTGAGCCGACTCGGGTCGCAGAGAACAAGACCGGCGTCCCATCTGGCCAGCTCCGCCAGATAGGCAATGATGGCGCCTCACTAGACCATGACGACGGCGACTCTTGACTCCCTTACGAAAGCAGGGAGACGTCAGCAAGAGCACCGCTGTTCCAACAGCTGTCCCTCCATCAAAGCTCCACTGCTTCTCCAACAGCCACGACGCCACACCAACAGGGTGCCAAGATCTCTCCGGCTGCCACCTTGGCATGTACTTAGGGCGCTAGCTCTCCCTCGCTAGACACGTAGCACCTTGCTACACCCCCATTTTGTACACCTGGATCCTCTCCTTACGACTATAAAAGGAAGGACCAGGGCCTTCTTAGAGAAGGTTGGCCTCGCGGGAACGAAGGGCAGGGGCAGGCGCTCTCCTGGGGCCGCTCGCTCCCCTCACCCGCGCGGACGCTTGTAACCCCCTACTGCAAGCGCACCCGACCTGGGCGCGGGACGAACACGAAGGCCGCGGGAATTCTCCGACTCCCTCACGACCCGGCTCCGGCCACCTCGCTCTCGCTCTCTCTCTCTCTCCCCTTCGCGCTCGCCCACGCGCTCGACCCATCTGGGCTGGGGCACGCGGCACACTCACTCGTCGGCTCGGGGACCCCCCGGTCTCGGAACGCCGACAGTTGGCGCGCCAGGTAGGGGCCTGCTGCGTGTTGACGAGTAGATTCCCGTCAAGCTCCAGATGGGCAGTCTCCAACGACCTCTTCAACCCGGGACGGTGCTCCGTTTCGGGAGCCTCGAGTTCATGTCTCTCGACAGCAGCTACGACATGATACTCCTTCCACCGCCGCGCGACAGCGACAATGGTGGCGGACAGCCCGCCCGCCGGCGGCGGAATCGACGATGCCTTTCCCGCGTGGAGGAAGGACAACTTTCGAGTTCGCCCCATCCTCTCCCCCGCCATCGCAGGAGGAGGAGGCGGGGCAACCAGGGCCGAGCGGGAGGCAGCGCCCCGACGGCTGTCGAGCAGATCGACATCCCCAATGACCCAACGGAGGACACGCTAGGCGTCACCCTCGCGTTCGAGGCAAAGGCGAGCGCCGCTCCCCCGCAACACGTCGACCCCGAGCAAGTGGACGACGCCAGCACGCTCACGGAGGGCCTGCAGGACGTCGCCCTCGCACCCAGGACGACGGCGCGATCAGCCCCCGACGTGACTTCATCGCTCCTCGTCGACCAAAAGGTACGAGCTGATTCCCATCCTTCGTCATTTCGACTCGGCCTCAACCCGCCTGGCGGCCTCGCTTTGGCGGGCGCTCACGTTGAGGCGAGTGCAACCTCTCTGGGGTTTCGTGTGCGGTCGCCTTGGGACCGATTGACGGGTGTCTCGACCTACGGACCCTCTGGGTCCGAGGAAGATGACGACCCCAGCATCTGCTGGGATTTCTCCGGATTTGGCAACCCCAGTGCCATGCGGGACTTCATGACCGCATGTGACTACTGCCTCTCCGACTGTTCCGACGGCAGCCGCAGCCTTGACGACAAGGACTGCGGCCCGAGCCGCGAATGTTTCCACATCGAGCTAGGGGATCCCTCCGGAGGCGGCTGTCTCGGCATGCCGGAGGATGGTGATCCCCCTAGGCCAGCGCCTCGTGCCGACATCCCGCGGGAGCTAGCTGTGGTCCCCGTTCCGGCGGGGGGTCACGACCCACAGCTCGAGCAAGTCCGCGGGGCGCAGGCCGGGCTCGATGAGGGAGCAGGAGCGCTCGAGGCAATCCGCCAGAACATCGGGCAGGTATGGGCGAGCCAGCCCCCGGCCGGAGGAATACGTCACCTGCCCCAAGGTCTCCAGCACCGCATCGCCAACGATGCCAGGAACAGACCGCCACCCGCATCCGGCGGAACCGGTCAGTACCTGGCCGCCGCAGCGATGCTCCTCCGCGCGATGCCGGAGTCATCAACCACCGAGGGTCGGCGAATCCAGGGAGAACTCAAGCATCTCCTGGAAGGCGCTGCGGCCCGGCGGGCCGAGAGCTCTGCCTCCCGAAGGCAGGGGTACCCCTCGGAACCTCATGCCGCGACTTCCCGACTCACGCGGGAAGCCTCGGTCTACACCGGGCGCACGCGCAACACCGCGCCTGCGGCCCCGGGCCACCTCGGCGACGAGCACCCTCATCGCGACCGTCGGGCCCGCCTCGACGAAAGGGTGCGCCGAGGTTATCACCCCAGGCGTGGGGGACGCTACGACAGCGGGGAGGATCGGAGTCCCTCGCCTGAACCACCCGGTCCGCAGGTCTTTAGCCGAGCCATTCGGCGGGCGCCGTTTCCGCCCCGATTCCGACCCCCGACCACTATCACAAAGTACTCGGGGGAAACGAGACCGGAATTGTGGCTCGCAGACTACCGCCTGGCCTGTCAACTGGGTGGGACGGACGACGACAACCTCATCATCCGCAACCTCCCCCTGTTTCTCTCCGACACCGCTCGCGCTTGGTTGGAGCATCTGCCTCAGGGGCAGATTTCCAACTGGGAAGATCTGGTCCAGGCTTTCGCCGGCAACTTCCAGGGCACGTACGTGCGCCCCGGGAATTCCTGGGACCTCCGAAGCTGTCGGCAACAGCCGGGAGAGTCCCTTCGGGACTATATCCGGCGATTCTCGAAGCAGCGCACCGAGCTGCCCAACATCACCGACTCCGATGTCATCGGCGCGTTCCTTGCCGGTACCACCTGCCGTGACCTGGTGAGCAAGTTGGGTCGCAAGACCCCCACCAGGGCGAGCGAGCTGATGGACATCGCCACCAAGTTCGCCTCCGGCCAGGAGGCGGTTGAAGCCATCTTCCGAAAGGACAAGCAGCCCCAGGGCCGCCCGTCGGAAGATGCTCCCGAGGCGTCTGCTCCGCTCGGCGCCAAGAAGAAAGGCAGAAGGAAGTCGCAAGCGAAACGCGGCGCTCCCGACGCAGACCTTGTCGCCGCCACCGAGCACAAGAGCCCTCGGAAGCCCCCCGGAGGTGCCAACCTCTTCGACAAGGCACTCAAGGAGACGTGCCCCTACCATCAGGGGCCCGTCAAGCACACCCTCGAGGAGTGCGTCATGCTTCGGCGCCACTTCCACCGGGCCGGGCCACCCGCAGAGGGTGACAAGGCCCGCGACGACGGCAAGAAGGAAGATCACCAAGCAGGAGGGTTCCCCGAGGTCCGCGACTGCTTTATGATCTATGGAGGGCATGCGGCGAACGCCTTGGCTCGGCATCGTAAGTAGGAACGTCGGGAGGTCTGCTCGGTGAAGGTGACGGCACCAGTCTACCTAGACTGGTCCGACAAGCCCATCACCTTCGACCGGGACGACCACCCCGACCACGTGCCGAGCCCGGGGAAGTACCCGCTCGTCGTCGACCCCGTCATCGGCGACGTCAGGCTCACCAAGGTCTTGATGGATGGGGGCAGCTGCCTCAACATTATCTACGCTGAGACCCTCAGGCTCCTGCGCGTCGATCTGTCATCCGTCCGAGCAGGCGCTGCGCCCTTCCACGGGATCATTCCCGGGAAGCGCGTCCAGCCCCTCGGACAGCTCGACCTCCCAGTCTGCTTCGGAACACCCTCCAACTTCTGAAGGGAGACTTTGACGTTCGAGGTGGTCGGGTTCCGAGGAACCTACCACGCAGTGTTGGGAAGGCCATGCTACGCGAAGTTCATGGCCATCCCCAACTACACCTACCTGAAGCTCAAGATGCCGGGCCCCAACGGGGTCATCACCATCGGCCCCACGTATAAACACGCATTCGAATGCGATGTGGAGTGCGTGGAGTACGCCGAGGCCCTCGCCGAGTCCGAGGCCCTCATTGCCGACCTGGAAAGCCTCTCCCGAGAGGTGCCGGACGTGAAGCGACATGCCGGCAACTTCGAGCCAGCGGAGACGGTTAAGGCCGTCCCTCTCGACCCCAGTGGCGACACCTCCAAGCAGATTCGGATCGGATCCGGGCTCGACCCCAAATAGGAAGCAGTGCTCGTCGACTTTCTCCGCGCAAACGCCGATGTCTTTGCGTGGAGTCCCTCGGACATGCCCGGCATACCGAGGGATGTCGCCGAGCACTCGCTGGATATTCGGGCCGGAGCCCGACCGGTCAGACAGCCTCTGCGCCGATTCGACGAGGAAAGGCGCAGGGTGATAGGCGAGGAGGTCCACAAGCTGATGGCAGCAGGGTTCATCAAAGAGGTATTCCATCCCAAATGGCTTGCCAACCCTGTACTTGTGAGGAAAAAAGGGGGGAAATGGCGGATGTGTGTAGACTACACTGGTCTCAACAAAGCATGTCCGAAAGTCCCCTACCCTCTACCTCGCATCGATCAAATCGTGGACTCCACTGCAGGGTGCGAAACCCTGTCTTTCCTCGATGCCTACTCAGGGTATCATCAAATCAAGATGAAAGAGTCCGACCAGCTCGCGACTTCTTTCATCACGCCCTTCGGCATGTACTGTTATGTCACAATGCCGTTCGGTTTGAGGAACGCGGGTGCAACGTACCAGCGGTGCATGAACCATGTGTTCGGCGAACACATCGGTCGCACGGTCGAAGCCTACATCGATGACATCGTAGTCAAGACGAGGAAAGCCTCCGACCTTCTCTCCGACCTCGAACTGACATTCCGGTGTCTCAAGGCGAAGGGCGTCAAGCTCAATCCCGAGAAGTGCGTCTTCGGGGTGCCCCGGGGCATGCTTTTGGGATTCATCGTCTCCGAGCGGGGCATCGAAGCCAACCCGGAGAAGATCGCGGCCATCACGAACATGGGGCCCATCAAGGACTTAAAAGGCATACAGAGGGTCATGGGATGCCTCGCGGCCTTGAGCCGTTTCATCTCGTGCCTCGGCGAAAGAGGCCTGCCCCTGTACCGTCTCTTAAGGAAGGCCGAGTGCTTCACTTGGACTCCCGAGGCCGAGGAAGCCCTCGGGAACCTGAAGGCGCTCCTCACCCAGGCGCCCATCTTGGTACCCCCAGCTGATGGAGAAGCCCTCCTGGTCTACGTCGCCGCAACCACTCAGGTGGTCAGCACCGCGATCGTGGTCGAAAGGCAGGAAGAGGGGCATGCTTTGCCCATTCAGAGGCCAGTTTACTTCGTCAGCGAAGTGTTGTCCGAGACCAAGATCCGCTACCCACAAGTCCAGAAGCTGCTATATGCAGTGATCCTGACGAGGCGAAAGCTGCGACATTACTTCGAGTCTCATCCGGTGACTGTGGTGTCGTCCTTCCCCCTGGGGGAGATCATCCAGTGCCGAGAAGCCTCGGGACGGATCGCGAAGTGGGCGGTGGAAATCATGGGCGAGGCAATCTCGTTCGCCCCTCGGAAGGCCATCAAGTCCCAGGTACTGGCGGATTTCGTAGCCGAATGGGTCGATACCCAGTTGCCAACGGCTCCGATCCAACCAGAGCTCTGGACCATGTTTTTCGACGGGTCGCTGATGAAGACGGGGGCCGGCGCGGGCCTGCTCTTCGTCTCGCCCCTCGGGAAGCACCTGCGCTACGTGCTCCGCCTCCATTTCCCGGCGTCCAACAATGTGGCTGAGTACGAGGCTCTGATCAACGGATTGCGAATCACCATTGAGCTAGGGGTCCGACGCCTCGATGCACGCGGCGACTCGCAGCTCGTCATCGACCAAGTCATGAAGAACTCCCACTGCCACGACCCGAAGATGGAGGCCTACTGTGAGGAGGTTCGACGCCTGGAAGACAAGTTCTACGGGCTCGAGCTTAACCACATCGCCCGGCGCTACAACGAGACTGCGGACGAGCTGGCGAAGATAGCCTCGGGGCGAACGACGGTTCCCCCGGACGTCTTCTCCCGGGATCTGCACCAACCCTCCGTCAAGATAGGCGACGCGCCCGAGCCCGAGGCACCCTCGGCCCCGTCCGAGGTGACCTCGGCCCAGCCCGAGCCACCCTCGGTTCAGCCCGAGGAACCCTCGGCCCCCGAGGGCGAAGCACTACGCATCGAGGAGGAGCAGAGCGGGGTCATGCCAGATCAAGATTGGCAAACCCCGTACCTGCAATATCTCCGCCAAGGAGAACTGCCCCTCGACCGAGCCGAGGCTCGGCGGGTAGCGCGACGCGCCAAGTCGTTCGTCTTGCTGGGCGATGAGAAGGAGCTCTACCACCGAAGCCCCTCGGGCATCCTCCAGCGATGCATCTCCATCGCCGAAGGTCAGGAACTCCTGCGGGAAATACACTCGGGGGCTTGCGGCCATCATGCAGCACCTCGAACCCTCGTTGGGAACGCTTTGCGCCAAGGTTTTTACTGGCCGACGGCGGTGGCTGACGCCACTAGAATTGTCCGCGCCTGCGAAGGGTGCCAATTCTATGCGAAGCAGACCCGCCTGCCCGCTCAGGCTCTGCAGACGATACCCATCACCTGGCCCTTCGCTGTGTGGGGTCTGGACCTCGTCGGCCCTCTGCAGAAGGCGCCCGGGGGCTACACGCACCTGCTGGTCGCCATCGACAAATTCTCCAAGTGGATCGAGGTCCGACCCCTGAACAGCATCAGATCCGAGCAGGCGGTGGCGTTCTTCACCAACATCATCCATCGCTTCGGGATCCCGAACTCCATCATCACCGACAATGGCACCCAGTTCACCGGCAAAAAATTCTTGGATTTTTGCGAGGATCACAACATCCGGGTGGACTGGGCCGCCGTAGCTCATCCCATGTCGAATGGGCAAGTAGAGCGCGCCAATGGCATGATCCTACAAGGGCTCAAGCCTCGGATTTACAACAACCTCAACAAGTTCGGCAAGCGGTGGATGAAGGAACTCCCCTCGGTGGTCTGGAGCCTGAGGACGACGCCGAGCCGAGCCACGGGTTTCACGCCGTTCTTCCTGGTCTACGGGGCCGAGGCCGTCTTGCCCACTGACCTGGAATACGGCTCCCCGAGGACGAGGGCCTACAACGAAGAAAGCAACCAAGCTGGCCGAGAAGACTCGCTGGACCAGCTGGATGAGGCTCGGGACAGGGCCTTACTACACTCGGCGCGGTATCAGCAGTCCCTGCGACGCTACCACGCCCGAGGGGTCCGACCCCGAGACCTCCAGGTGGGCGATCTGGTGCTTCGGCTGCGACAGGACGCCCGAGGGAGGCACAAGCTCACGCCCCCCTGGGAGGGGCCGTTCATCATCGCCAAAGTTCTGAAGCCCGGAACGTACAAGCTGGCCAACAGTCAAGGCGAGGTCTACGGCAACGCTTGGAACATCCAACAGCTACGTCGCTTCTACCCTTGAGATGTTTTCAAATTGTTCATACACCTCGCACCCACGCAAAGTTTAGTCAACAAGGAAGGGTCGGCCTCGCCTCGGCAAAGCCCGACCCTCCCTCGGGGGCTAAAAGGGGGGAAACCCCCTCTGCGTCAAAATTTTCCTCGAAAAGAAAATCTCTTTTACCAGAACATCTTTCGTGCTTTTTGACTACTTCGAAAAGTGGGTCCTGGAAACAACGGGGTACACGTAAGCAGTCAAGGCTGACCGAGCCGAGGGACTCCTACGCCTCCGGGATACGGATACCTCACTCATCACCTTCTGCGATAAGTAACTCGCGCTCGGATAAGGTGAATCCGCGGATCGAACGAGTCTTTACGTACGGAAGCTCTTCTGTCGAAGCGATTCTTCGAGCCTTCTCGACCGAGTCGGTGACAGGGCCTCACGGACGGGTAAAAGTACGCGTAAGCGGCAAGGCCGACCGAGCCGAGGGACTCCCACGCCTCCGGGATACGGATACCTCACTCATCACCTTCCGCGAGAAGCAACTCTCGCTCGCACTAACATCCCTGCTACCGACAAAAAGTCCAGATACTCGAAACAAGAGGAAAAGAGACGCAGCTTTATAACGCAGCAAGGGTGTGTGTTCTGGCCTCGACGGCCGCACAAGGCCCACGCTACAAGACGATTTGACCCTGCAGGCTCGGATCTTGACGCTGGAAGAGGGCGATGACACCCTCGGCATCGACAGCACCTTCGGGACAGCCCGACCTAGCCTCGGACGGTGACGCGGTGACGGATACGGATACCTCACTCGTCACCTTGACACGGGGCAACTCACGCTTGGTGAAGCGGTTCAGATAATCAGCAGGCGAGTCTTAGTGCTCGGGAATGAGGAAAAAGCATGGCTCCGTGCCGAAATTACATACATGTTCAGGCCCCGAAAGCCAAAATGAACAAAAAACCCGGCACTCGGAGTGCCATTACAAACGGAACTCCGGTTCCCCCCCCGCAGGTACGAACAACCCCACTCGATGGGGGTGGGCCTGCGGGGCAGCAGAAGACCGACGAACGGCACGTCGCCGCCCGCCCCGGCAGCGGCGACGATGAAGACGTCTGTCCTGGGGGGCCCAACAGCAGCAATGATGGCCTCAGGGCGGATGCTGCTGCTGGGAGGCCCCCGCCCTTGCCCAAACTCGAGAGGCAAGGACGGGCAGAAGGCCGTAGAGTCGGAGGTCGGTCCGTGGCCAACCTCGGCTGTCGCGCCGGCGGAAGAACCTCTTCCAGCTGCCGTGGCGGGAGGCGGCACCGGGGGCGGCTCCGAGATTGCTCGGCTCAGAGAGCCGGGCACGCTGCAGCTGTTGGCGCCACGGACGACTCCCGCCCTTCCCCCCGATCACTGAGGGAAGGAGCGGGTCACCACCCGCGCAGGGGCCAACCCCGACCCGGCACACGCCCCTCCTCAGCCCTGGTGATGAAAATCCTTGAGGCTGAGGAAGGGGCGGATGCCGCAGCCCGGCTCGCTTTCCCCCACCATCAAGCCGGAGGTCACCACCCTGGGTGACCGCCGGTGGAGGGGTGCAGCCGGGCTGCATGATGAAAATCCTTGAAGCCGAACGATGGCTGAAAGGTACCAACTCCCACGGAGTTGCGTTCCTCCAACGATGGGGCGAAAAGACGGCGGTTTCCCCCATCCGGGGGCTTGGAAGGTGGAAAGACACGATGCATAAGGCAGGGAGAGGGCACGGTCGCCTTACGAAAGGGTCGCCCTCCTTTTAAAGGCAACTCCCCCTGCTTGAGCCCCCAACCGTCACGGGCTGAGTCTTCTTCAACACGCCTCCAAAGCCCTCCCCCGCGGCGCGGGGGCTGGGACCCACAAGTCAGGGAGACCGGCTCCGAGCAGAGGAAGCCGAACCGTCGCGCACGACACGCGCAACCACCCAGCGGTTACAAGTAACCCTCCACTTTTGCCCGGACCAGCGGGCGAAAGGGGCAGGCGGCCATGCAGGCGGCATGCAACCGCGCCAAGTGGACGCGCCTCTCCGACTCCTGACAGGCCAGCGCGACGGCTCAAGCCCACGCGTCGTGCAACTGGCGCGCCGGGTGCTGCAGGCGAACCGCTGTGCCACTCGCTCCACCACCGCACCTCCTCGATTGCGGAACCGATACCACGACTCGAGGCGACCCAGCGCGCGACCCAGCAGTGCCAGCCTGACGCAGCGGTCAAACACGGTCAAAAGTGGGTCGGCATTAATGACAGTGGCAGGCACGCAAGAGCAGCGGTCACGCCATCTGCCAAGCTCATGTCCCATCCGGAGGCAGCAAGAGAACCCCCTCTCACGGCGTGAAGACGACGCGCCCGTGACCCGTACCTCGAACGGCTCGCGCACGCGCAACGGCAGCCTCGCCAACTACTCGCCCCTGCGCATTAACTCCGCGGCCGGACAGGCGACGCTTCTAGCAGGAGCGGCTAGCGCTTCGCCTTCGCCAACACGACCACACCAAAAAAGGTACGCCACGTCACTTGGTTTCGTATCCTTTTTTTCCCTTTTCCTTCTTTCTCTATCTCTTGCAACAGGGACTGGGAAGGAGGATACCCCCAAAGGGATCCTTCCCCGTGAAGGAACTAGGCTCCGAGCCTCCCTACTGATCAGGGGTTCGAAGGCTGGCCCCCCGAGGGGTTCAACAGCCGCCTCAGATCGCGTGGGCCCGACACCCACTACTGGTCAGGGGTTCGAAGGTCGGCCTCCCGAAAGGTTCCACGACCGCCTCAGGCTACTAGGGCTCCGCGCCCATTACTGATCAGGGGTTCGAAGGCTGGCCTGTCGAAGGGTTCACAGTCGCCTCAGACGCCGAGCGAGGGATGACCAGGGGTACGTTCGATACATAACCAAGGCTCGGGCTGCGCTCCCGAGGTACCCTAGGACATTTCCGAGACCAGCGGGAACGACTCTGTAACGGAATCCCATCGGAGGGAGGCAACGAGCCCTCAGACCCCGTCGCTAGGGGACCGGGTCCGGCAGAGCACCCGCAGGTACTTTTGGGCGTGCCTCCGGGCCCCTAGCCGACCCCCAACGAACGGGGCATGGACGTCCACTCGGATTACCCGATTGCAGCTCACCGGAGACACCATGTTCGGTGCCCATCGAGGGTAACATGGCGCTCTCCCCCCCTCCTCCTTGCGGAAAGGCGACGTAGGGGCGTATGTAAAAAGTCGAGTCTGTCCCTGATCGTCCTCTCGCTCCGTGCGGAGGCTCGGGGGCTGCTCTCGCAAACCCGGCTCCGGCCGAACCATTGACAGCGTCAACATACCAGCCCAAGAACTTGGGCCCCGACAGTGCACCTGGGCTACGCCCTGCTCGCATGAGGGAACCGCCAGACCAGCCGAGGCATTACGCAAGGCATTAAGACCTCGAAGGAGTGAAACCACTCCTCCGAGGCCTCGGGGGCTACACCCGGCGGGTGCGCTCGCGCGCACCCACCAGAACAAAGTACCGCCGAGAAAGGCTGGTCCCCTTGCAAAAAAGTGCGACGCAAGCCTCCAAGCGAGTGTTAACACTCTCTTCGAGGCTCGGGGGCTACTGTCGGGGACCATAATTAGGGGTACCCTCAAGACGCCTAATTCTCAGCTGGTAACCCCCATCAGCATAAAGCTGTAGAGGCCTGATGGGTTTGATTAAGTCAGGGATCAGTCCATACGAGCGACTCGATCACGCCACGCCCGAGCCTAGCCTCGGGCGAGGGCAGCCGACCCTAAGATGACTCCGTCTCGCGTGAGGCCTCCTCTTTCACGGCAGACGCATCACCGGCTCGCCCGAGGCCCCGCCTTCGATAAGAAGTAACCCTGACTAAATCACCGCGCCAACCGACCAAGTCACTGGGGCGTTTAACGCAAAAGGTAAGACCGACGGGCGACCAGACTTCGCCAGAGGTGCCATAGGAGGCTCTGCCCGACCCAGGGCTCGGACTTGGGCTAAGGCCCCGGAAGACGGCGAACTCCGCTCCGCCCGACCCAGGGCTCGGACTCGGGCTAAGGCCCCGGAAGACGGCGAACTCCGCTCCGCCCGACGCAGGGCTCGGACTCGGGCTAAGGCCCCGGAAGACGGCGAACTCCGCTCCGCCCGACCCAGGGCTCGGACTCGGGCTAAGGCCCCAGAAGACGGCGAACTCCGCTCCGCCCGACTCAGGGCTCGGACTCGGGCTAAGGCCCCAGAAGACGACAACCTCCGCCTCGCCCGACCCAGGGCCCGGACTCCGCCTCGGCCTCTGCCGAACGACCTCCGCCTCGCCCGACCCAGGAGTTCGGGCTCGGCCTCTGTCATGCAGGACGGACTCGACCTCGACTTCGGAGGAGCCTCCACGACGCCCGACCTAGGACGCAAGACCGCCACGTCAACAGGAAGCGTCATCATCACCCTGCCCTGAGCCGACTCGGGTCGCAGAGAACAAGACCGGCGTCCCATCTGGCCAGCTCCGCCAGATAGGCAATGATGGCGCCTCACTAGACCATGACGACGGCGACTCTTGACTCCCTTACGAAAGCAGGGAGACGTCAGCAAGAGCACCGCTGTTCCAACAGCTGTCCCTCCATCAAAGCTCCACTGCTTCCCCAACAGCCACGACGCCACACCAACAGGGTGCCAAGATCTCTCCGGCTGCCACCTTGGCATGTACTTAGGGCGCTAGCTCTCCCTCGCTAGACACGTAGCACCTTGCTACACCCCCATTTTGTACACCTGGATCCTCTCCTTACGACTATAAAAGGAAGGACCAGGGCCTTCTTAGAGAAGGTTGGCCTCGCGGGAACGAAGGGCAGGGGCAGGCGCTCTCCTGGGGCCGCTCGCTCCCCTCACCCGCGCGGACGCTTGTAACCCCCTACTGCAAGCGCACCCGACCTGGGCGCGGGACGAACACGAAGGCCGCGGGAATTCTCCGACTCCCTCACGACCCGGCTCCGGCCACCTCGCTCTCGCTCTCTCTCTCTCCCCCCTTCGCGCTCGCCCACGCGCTTGACCCATCTGGGCTGGGGCACGCGGCACACTCACTCGTCGGCTCGGGGACCCCCCCTGTCTCGGAACGCCGACAAAAGGTTTTAGTGAAAATGTTCAGAAAGCTATTGTAAGTGCTTGTTTTCCTTTCATGTTTGTACTCATAACTTGCAACTTGTGGTATACTATACTAATGAATAATCTTTAAATTTTATATTAGGTTGACATGGAAGAAATGGTAGCAGCACCAGTTCAGGATGGACAACAACCAAAATCTCCTACAGAAGTTGTTTCTAATGTGCTACCAGGCTCCAGTGTGTTCCTACGCAATGTTGGTCTTCAGTCCGCCTCCAAGAAAAGCTCCACAACGACTGTTTCTGCAAAGGTTCAACAACTTCAGGATGAACTGGAGACCGAGAAGCAAGAAAAAGATGGCCTTCGGGAAGAAGTGGAAACCTTGAAGGCTCAAGCACAAACATCTCAGGAGACCATTGATAGTATGAAGAGGTCGATGGAAGAAAATAACAACCTCCTTCGTCAACTATTAAGCTTCAATCGAGGCCAAGTGCCTCCATCTTAAGTCTGGTTGACCACTATAGGACCTGCAGCCTTATGGCTGCTATAGTGGCTGGTTACAGTAGTTCTAGATTTGAAGTTATAGGATCATTTTCAATTATGCTTAATGTTTAATACTTTGAGTTGAAGTTATTGGATTTGTTTTGGATTTTAAGTTAAAGGATTTGCAGATATATGTTTTAAAGTTATATTATTCTCTTCTAGATGAAAATTTTGTGTTGAACAAATTCATATGATATTTTGGTTCTGATGTGTAATATTCTATGATGATATAATGCATATGATGTATTCCTTGCGATGATGATTATATTTGTCACAAATGCTTTGTCAGCACATCACTTGCCGTGTCATCACATTTTATGACGAAACTTTTTTGTCACAAATGTATTGCCACATAAGCGGCCATCACCTTTCAATTTGTGACGAAATTCTTCGTCACAACAATTATGCCACGTCATATACCACGTCATCACCATTAGCAACGTGGCAATGCATGTTAGTACGAATTGTGACGTTTTCAGGGGCAATTATGACGAAATAGAGTGTCATAGATTTAGTGACGAAGCTAGTATGCGTCATAGAATCTATGACAAATTTTTTATCATCGTCATAGTACTCTATTTAACACGCACCTTCTGTGACGATGGCATTTTCGTCACAATGACGTCACCAAAACATAACATGTGACAAATAAACACTAGTTAGTGACATAATCATTATGTCACAGAAGGCCTAAAAGGTTGTAGTGATACTCAAAGACTTTGTTTTGCAGAAATGCTTACTAAAGTGGATCCTTAAAACTCCAATTTTATTTGTCAAGTTAAGTTCAATTACCTGCAACTAGAGTTCTTTCTACCCTAGTTCAATCGCTGGTCCTGCACTAGCCAATTTCTTAACAAATACCCATCATCTTTAGTGGAATGCTACGTGTAGGGTAGTGACCAAGTCTTCATAACCGCGAAGGTACGGCGATCCGAATCGATTATACTCAGCTGAGGATCTCCAATCACACGACATATGTAGCACTTAACCCTTGCATATGTCAACCCGCCACCGAGGTTCTTAAGACTGGATCAGGTTCACGCAAACCGAGAGCACAGATACACCACCGTTCAGCCTCTTGCCACGAAGGGTACACGCTACTCTCGCCACCGCTCCACGCCCATTTCGTGTTATCTTATTCCAGCCTTAGTCTTCCCGAGGCAAGGCTTACCCATGACGAGGCATGTGACCAGCTAAAGGGTCCTCGATCAACAAGCCTACATCGAGACGGTCCTTAATCGACTCAGACGGAGACACTACACCGAGACTCCTTTCTCGTGCAAGTCACCCGCCCGGTCTCAGCTTAATCTTTTCAAACCCAAAGTTTGGTACCTGGCAGAGGTACATCTTTTCCAGATGTTGAATCCATCAAGGCCCTGATGGATCCACCATCAAATTTTATTTTCAAAAACATCCCACCCACTTTTGCCACATCATCTTTTGTAAAAACAAAACATTTTGTTTTTCTAAAGCAAGGCTAAGCATCAAAATCTTTTGTAAAACGGGTGATCAAGGAAGGTAATCAAATTCAAGGAAGGTAATGCAGGAATTGTTTTAGCAATCAACTCCTATCACCTAATGCATCAATCAAGTGAGAAAGATTTTTAAAAACATCAAGGAAGGTGGCAAATGCACCGGGGCTTGCCTTTGTTAACAGGTGAGTCCTGCTCGGATCCACAAATATCGAAATAAAAGCAGTTGCCTGCTTGAGGATCTGAGGTTGGTGGTGTCCCCTCTTTAGTGACTTCTTCTTCTTCTTCGTGTTCTAACATAACCATATATATGCATAAGAATGGATGCCATGGGATGCTCATGAGGATGCAAAGATAATATAGACTTATTATCTAAGTCTTGAGTACAACTTTCCTTCACGGAACTCCGAGAACTTAGGGTTTCCGGAGTCGGTAAAGGAGTTCATAGGGCAGGGGGGTGGTTTTGGGTTCTAGTTATCAAACATGGTCCAAATCAACTCAAACCCTACCCAAGGCTTCTAAATATTGTTTTAAGTTCCCATAAAAAGTTTGGGCATTTTTGGACTTTACCAATAATTTTCTAAAAATCCATAACTAATACTTTTAACTCCTTTAAATGCCCTAAAATTTCTTATTTCCACTAAAAATCACAAAACTATTTTTATTAAATTCTAGGGAAAATAACAAGCCTAGGAAAATTGGTTTCACAATTTTATTATTTTTCTACTGTTTTCTATAATTGTTTTGGCTCTGGAGATAAAAGAAAAAGAAAAACAGATGAATAGTACTGGGCTGATTTCAGCCCAGTAGCCCAGCTCGGAGGGGGAAAGCGCTTGCGCGCGCCCGCGCCCTGGCGGTTTTGCAGAACGGCCCCCGCGTTTCTGTCAAACTGCGAATGGGTTCAGACACTATTTGAATTAGTCACTGACAACTTGCAGATAAGCCCCCAACTTTCTATTCCATCACACAGCTAAGTCCCCGACGGCGCTCGCACGCGGCAGAGCTCCGACGAGCTTCTGGACCGGCCGACTGGGGCTACGGCTGGGTTCTCCGAGCGGCGGACATGAAATCGGATCTACCCTGACCATTTTCCCTAGCTTAATTGCACCATTGGTCAAGTATTTTGCTCTGGCCATGGTGACCGTGAGCAGCGCGGCAAGACCGACGCGTTCCCGGCAACCAAAGGGCTCCTAGCTCGATTGTGTGAGTCGGCGAGCATCGCAGACGCATAAGAATGCTTAAACAAGGGAACAGAGGGGAAGAGCTAACCTGAGTTGGGCTGACCACGGCGGGGTTGAGTCTACGGTGTTTTAGAACCGGATTGGGGAGAATCCGAAATTCGTGCTTGCTAGTGAGAGATTTAGGATGCAGGTGGGTGCGGTAGGTGCTTGAGTACATGGCGGAGCTAGGGGCACGGTCAATTTATAGGCGGGCAAGGCGGTGGCCGCGAATTTTGGGGAGGACGCGCGGCGGCCGGAGATGAGGAAGAAAGCGGCACGGTGAATACGTGTCTAGAGGCGTGGCGGTTACTCCGGTGAGCCACGGAGAGCGAGGGGAAGACACGGTGGTGCGGTGGAAAACGAGAGCCACGCGGCGCATGGCCGGAAGACGGTGGCCGCCGGCGTGTTAATCCGCTCAGCCGCAAAGAGGGAGAGAGAGCCACGGTGATGTCACCGGAGTGACCTCCAGCTCACCGTCGGCGAGGGGCTTCTACCGCACGACGTTATCCACTCACCCAGAGCACGAATCCAACAGCGGTGGCGTGAATCACGGTGAAGGGTCACCGGCGTCGAGCTGTCCGTGCTGGCGTCCAATCTGTGCACTGTACCATCGAGGAACTTGTTCAGAGTGTCTGACAGAGCGATTTGCAGGGGGTTTTCCTTCCAATTTCATGTGGCAACAAGTCTAAGTCTCTGCATCAATGTTGTAGTGCTATGTACCAGCTACAAATCGACTATAGAGATTGAACTCATTAGGGCACTGGATCATGTCTGGAATTGGGTTTGAAGTTGGTGATAATTCACTGCTAGTCTGAAAATTCAGACCAAATCAGTCTGACAGCCTGACTTCAGGCTTAAATATCTCTGGATTTTTCTCAACAAGTGAGCTTGCAACCTTAAGCAAAGTTGTTCTCTATTGATAGATCTTCAAATTTGGTGTGGTGACCTAGGGCAAAATCTCCTTTGTTTAGAAGTTACAAGGTCACAAAGATGAGTACAATACACTGGAATTAGACTTAGTCAAAAGAGTTCAAAAGTGACTTTTTGCAAATAAGTCCAAAATCAAATATTTGGCTTTCAAGTCCACACATTTGGGAACCAAGGGACTTAAGAACCTTATTTGACTTGGTTTTTGCACTTTAGTCCAAAAGTGGACCAATTTTGCACATAGACCCCTAGGGTTTAGTTTTAGGGTTTTCCAGGGTTTCATTTAGGGTTTCTAGTATCCCAGGGGTATAAATGAAATTCAACTTTGTTTTTGGGGATATTTTATAGCTATTTCACTAAAGCCTTTAGGTTTTCTCAATTTGGGTTAAGTTTTAGCCCCTTTAATCCTTGTTTAGGGTAAAGCTTCCTATCCAGGGTCCTATTTGCAAAACCTTAAAACAATACAACTTGTTTGAAATTTTTGCCTAATGAATGCACTCTAGGTGTATCAAACATATGCAATGTCAATGCTTATGATGCCATGCTCAAGTTTTAGTCATAGTTACACCAGGAGTGTTACATACAATTGTTAGAATTATGAAAACAATTTCAAAACTTGTCATAAAAATCCAGTGGACTTGTGACCACTAAAACCCCAGCACATCATTTTAAGTAGGGTAAACAAATAAAACTTGATATTGGGCATATTTCAATTAAATCATAAACAACCCAAAAATGGTGCAATAATGGGAAAATAAAATTTTCTAGATCAATGATGAGATAGGCCACCAAAGAAAAATGCAAACCCATTTGAAAGATGCCAAATAACACCTATTACTAATAGTTCATGAAAAAGGCCATTTAATCCAATTAATTCCTACCACCCCTTCCCTTAAGCAAAAAGATGCCAAACTCCAGAATGATTGCTCTTGCGCAAAGAAGGAGCTAAGAAAAATCAGAAATTTGTTGTTTGATATTTTTCAAATATAATGGTAGTAGGAAGCACCCCAATGGCTAGAAACTTTAGAAAATCATGATAAAATAACTGGTAAGTATTAACGGCTAGGAATTTGTGCAAAGTCATGTTATAGCACCCAAATGCCAGCAAAAATATGTCTTAAGAAATAACCTTCTGTTAAATGGTAGTTGTAGTTCAACCTACCCTTTATGCCCTAGCATTTGATAATTTTATACAGAGAGAACCACTTGCCTTTTAAACCCCAAATTTTGAGACAAAGAATTATATACCAGTAAAAAGCCGCTGTAATTTTTGCAGAATTTTTGGAAATTTATTAAGACAACATGTAGTTCAAACCCACCTTAAAAGCATAAAGGAAATAGAAGCAGAAAGAAAAATAATAAACCTCTCTCTAATAAGTTCAACTAGAAATCTTATTAAGTCTCACTAAGACATTAAAAGGAAATCAGTGGAACCCCAAAAGCAGACTTACCACTTCATTTAACTGAGTGTGATCTAAATTACTAAGTATACCACCAAAAATCCTTTAGTATCAAGATTTAACTCAATCTAACTTAAGTGGATCATTCACCCTCAAAGCTTAATTGCTAAATTACATATCATATCATGCATGTATCTTACTCATTGCATTCATTAGACTGCAATCTAGCTGACGAAGAGTGCATGCTCATCCCCGAGCAAGGAGTTGTCCACGAGGAAGACCAGGAGCAAGCTCCTGAGACTGCCACTGAGGATCTCCCTGCAGCCCCAGCTATTGAAGGCAAGCCCCGGTTCTATGCATAACCGTATTTATATATGCTACCTTACTACACTTAATGTTTGTAGGCTTGTAATGTGCACTTAAGTGTAGGAGTTGCTTGAAACCTCTAGTTGCATGAACATAGGATTCCTTTTTGAGATGAATACTAGTATGCTAGGTCGAGTAGCTGCTATGCTAATCAGGATCTCAGTAGAAGTCGAGTGATTTTTCTAGCACTCGTGCGAGGTCAGGAATTGATTGTATTCATCTTGATAATGGGATCTTTGATGGTCTATGGACTTGGATCCAGGGAGGATGCCTTGTTCATGAGACGGGAAAAGGAATTAAGGATTAATGTGTGGATACCTGAGTCAAGCGTTTGAATGTACTAAACACATATCGCGAAATATGGTAACCGGTAAACCTAGTACCTGAGTGAAGCCGGGCGCGGACTTTATCCCTCACTCATCCTGAGACTGGGTCTCCCATGCTTGCTATGGTGGGTACAAGTGCGGTCACTACATGGCGGCAGTCTGGGTCAGTGGAGCATTGTATGCCAAGGCGGTGAGCCCTGGCTGCGAACGGGGAATCGATGGGGACGGTTGACATGTGTGGGGTCGGAGTACCTTGACATGTCGTGTGTTTAGGTTTGCCTTGCAAGGATAAAACTCGATTCGAATCGTCTGCTTCTCGCAGCTAATGAGACTGCTTGACACCTTGTACTACATTGAGTAAGAAGTGAAATGAGGTTTACTTGAGATAACTTGTTGATTGTACTAAATGCTTGTTACCATGTATGCTTAGAAGGAGCAAACTTAGCTAAGATAATGATGCTAGAAATTGAAAAGCTAAAATTTGATTTTAGACTTAGCTAGTGCTTTTGGAAAACCAAACCCCTCAGCCAAACAGCTGCATGGTCTAGAGGTAGAGGAGTAGTTTCCTCACACCGGGTAAGTCTAGCTGAGTATTAGTATACTTAGCCTTGCTTGTGGCACAATTTTGCAGGTGAGCTTCAGGATTTGGTCGATGGTGTGACTTGGCCTACCACCCTACCATCGAGTTGGACGGTTGAGTGGGATGTTGCTCCGACAGGAGAGGAGCAAGAGGAGTAGTGGGCTAGGCCTTGCCCATTTCCTCGCTACCGACGATATCGACTATCCGCTGCATTTTAATTCGTGAACTCTATTTTGCTACTTGAAAAACTCTGATCTATGTAATAATTTAGCACTTTAATTTGAGGTTTCCTGTTTTATTGTATTTCTTCTGTGACTCACCTTCGAGTGAGTATGTGGTATTTGATCCTGGTTAAGTGGCTTTATCAGACTAGATCTGAGGGACCGATGGGTTATTTTGATTTACGTGTGTTACAGCCCCTGAGGCGTGACTTAGGCACTTAAGCTGGAATAATTAGGGCAGTTCTGCCACAGAGAGATGATCAGTGCAAACAACATAACTAATTGAATCTTTACCTTTTTCTTGTTTCATGTTGATTGCTTCACTTATTGCCTTAGGAACTTCTTTCTCGTGGAGTTTAACCCTTGTTGCGGTTTCTCCTTCCTCAATCTTCTTCACCACGCGTTCATAGATATCTTGAGGAAGTCGAGCATAGCGTCTTCTCCTCAATTGTTTTTGTTTCTTGTTCCCAAGCAAATTTCTTTTTGACCCTACAACTTGTTGCTCAATCAAAGATTGGCCTTTCTTGGGCCAGTAGAAGTCAGCACATGATGATATTTTAACTAATTGATCACTTATGCAGGAATGTAGTTCATATGAGTTTAAACTAGTAATTACTACCTCATGAGCAATATTGAGCATGATATGGTCATCAACTAATTCATTATGAGAATAAGATAGCATATCATATTTTTTACTTAGAGCAAGTTTTCTAGATTTATCATTTCTACTTGACTCTTAAGCATAGAATTCTCAGTTTTAAGTTAAGCAACATCAGATAACACATCATGATTATTTCTTTTCTCAAATAAAACAGATTCATACCGTTGGACCAAATTATCATGAGAGCACTTTAGCTCCTCATGTTCTTTGGTCATCTTCTCCAGGCTGTCGTTGGTTTTGATGAGAGTCTCCTTTAGCCTGAGAAGCGTCTCGCCTTGTTCCTTGTTCCTCCACAACAGCTTAACCAAGAGCACTTTGTCTTCTTTGTTGAGATGGGTGTAGAACCGGCGAATCTCCTCTTCTTCCACATCGTCAGTCTCATTTTCCCTGTCATTATTATCAGTGGAAGCAGTACAGGAAAATGTACCTTGTGGTGATGAAGACTCATCCTCGCTATCTTCCTCATATTCCTCCTCATCATTGCTTTCGTCTCCACTATAATTGTTAGCAATAAGACATTTATAACTAGTGGAAAACAAACCTATCGGTGAGGTGGATTCATCGTTTGGTTGCCATTGTTTTTCTTCTCCCTTTGAAAGGTTAGTACCACAAGCAACATAGGGAGTAGAAGTGGTACAATTTGACTCAGAATATTTTATTTTAATTCTAGTCCATAGATCATGAGCATCAACAAATAAATCACTATCACTACTCATGATGGCAAAATAAGCACCTCTAGAAAGAGAGTCAACTAAGATGTTGCAAGCATGGTGATTGAGAGATAGACATCTTAGTTCAGCATTAGAAGGATTTTTACTAATATCAGAGGGAAAAATACTTCTACTAAAGATCTGTCTCAAATCAGGATCAATATGCATGAAAGCATTATAAATAGAGACAGACCAAGATTTATAATTAGAACCATTGCCTAGAAGAAGTTCTAGAGTTACCTCTTGTGACGACATTGTCATCTCTGGACGACTAAGCCTACACTAAAGAGGCCTAGCTCTGATACCAATTGAAAGTTCCCTATGCCCGGGAACAGGATCTGGATGTCGCCTAGAGGGGGTGAATAGGCGAATAATAATTTTCACTTTAAAACTAGAAATTCTTACTCTACTCGAAGGCTGGATCGCAGTGGAATGAAAGACCCTTCGAGTAGGTTGCAGCGGGATTGAAGTTCCTGTCTTAAAAATGCCCTGCACTTCAAAGATAGCTTGTACCACATATAAGTATTGAAGTGCGAATATGAAAAGAGAATAAGACAAAGAACCAGCACACAACACAGAGCAGAGCACACAGACACAGGGATTTATCCCGAGGTTCGGCCAAGCCTGAAATGCGTGCCTAGTCCTCGTTGGAGTTAGCCACACCTTGGCTTGGAGTCTATTTCAACTCCTTCCTCCATTTGCTCAGATCTGTCAATATGACAGATAGAGCTTTCCACTATGTTGATGTTAGTTACAACAACGCCGTGGCTGCTTACAATCTTCTTGATAGCGCTCCGGCAGAGTAACAATGCACTCAAGATTTTGCTCTAGCTCTCAGCAGCACTTCTCCTCTCTCTAAAGGCTTATAGCTTTGCCTCTACACAAACTAGAGAGATACACAAGAAAGAGAGAGAAGGAATTGATCCGAATGATGTATACACTTGTTGGTTGCACATATTCACTTGTTGGAGGCGCCTAGGGGTCCCTTTTATAGTCCCAAGGGGCCTAGAAGCCGTTGGAATTCCATTTGGAAGGCAATTCTTGCCTTCTGTCGAGTGGTGCACCAGACAGTCCAGTGCACCACTGGACAGGTCCTGTAGCTGTCTGGTGCATGATCTCCTTCCATACAGGGCACATCCGACCGTTGCTCCTCTAGGCCTGTTGGTGCACCGGACACTATCCGGTGCACATAGGACAGTCTAGTGCACTAAGCCGACCGTTGGAGCAGGCCACGTGTCACACGTTGATTGCGCGGACGACCATTGTCGCTGGCGCCGTTGGCTCACCGGACAGTCTGGTGCATCACCGGATAGTCTGGTGAATTTTAGCCATGCCACCCATCTCTTTTCCCGAGAGCACCTAGTTGACGCCAAGCCAGCCTGGGGCACCGGACACTATCCGGTGCGCCATCTGATAGTCCGGTGCGCTAGACCAGATCTAATGTTGGCTGTACATAACCAACTCTTCTTCAATTCAAAATCTTCTCTGCTTGGCTCTATTTCTAGCACTTAGATAAACATGTTAGTACTCAAAAGCAATTCACTAAGTTTAGAAACACACCTTGTTCTTGTTTTGCACTTCTTTAGCATTTGGCACGATTGAGATCGATGTTGGACTCTTAAACCATCAAGTCAACTTGACTTGATCTAGATTGACATATCTGAGTTCCAACACCCTGCAAAGGTCACATATAATATATCCAAACATAGAAATAACCCAAATTACAGATCAAGGTGAACTTAGCCCTTTGGGCTACTTCCAGTTCTGGTTCTAACACTGCTCCTTTTTCTAGTGACCGTATTCACTTCTTTGAGCTTGATCTTGAGCCTTATGACTTACACCACATTATTTTAGATGTTTCCTCATTGGTTGTAAGTAAGGTCCTTATGTAGTGATCCTTGATGCACCATAACTCTTCTCGACTCGATCAACCTTGACTTTGCAAGTCTTCTTCTTCACCCCTGGTGTTGGGGGCCTTCGGCTTCCGAAGGTCCTCAAAAATATGATTTGACAATGTTTTCCAAGTGAAATATGTGAACAAGTATCTTCAGAATTGGGCCACGAGTATACAGGAATATGGTCAAGACGAAGCTTGAATAGGACGGAAGGCGATCATAACGAAGGATAAGATGATCACGAAGCTATGCGCAGAAAAAGCTTCGGCATGACAGCAGAAAAGGGGAACCGACTTATATGGTGAAAGGACAAATTGAACCTCAAAGAATCACTATAGAATTATTGATAAATGTAAAGGGCATTAATGTAATTCTCCATGGGCTGCGCCCTGTGCCTATAAATAGATGAACAGTATTCCCGTACTGTTCACGCTGATCTGGCATCTGCTTTTCGCATCACGCCTGTATCTTTACTTTTCGACAATCCAAAGGTACATTTATAATTTGTTATTATGACTCTGATAATACAAAATAAAAATAAATTGATGATAATATTTGTGTTATTGTTCGTATTCCATGTATGTATTCTCCTTCATCATATGTTGGACTTACGAAGGTCTTTTCCCTCATAACCTTCGTCTGAAATTCATTATATCCGAAGGGATATAATGTCTTGAAGGACGAAGGACTTTAACATCTAACACTTTTTATGTTGCCTTGTTCTTGACTCTTAGCATTTGAGAACAAGTCACCAACACCTAGCTTTGGGTTCCTGGTCTCCTTGACCTTCTCCCGTGCACTCGGTACCTCGAAGCTTTTCTTGCCTCCATCCTTGGTTTGATCGGTTGTCACTGAGTTACGCACACCGAGTCTCAGTTAAGCAATGTCCATCTTACTTGTGATGTCCATTATCTATCTATAATCTAGTCTTTGGACCAACACACTTGTCAACTTGTGTTAAACCTGTTAGCTTTGCATTAAGCCCTGTTCAACACTTAGCACACTTGTTAGTCCTTCAATTGAGTTGTCATCCAAACACCAAAACCCACAAAAAGAGCTTTCAGGGGCTTAAAAAGTGAGGGGTTCTCTCTGTACAAAACTATCAAAAATCAGGTCAGAGGGGGTGTTTTGAACTACAACTTTCTTTTAACAGGGGGTTATTCTCTAAGACTTATTTTTGCTGGCATTCAAATGTTATAACATGACTTTGTACAAATTTTCAGCCACTAATACTTATTAGTTATTCTATTATAATTTTCTAAAGTTTCTAGCCAAAGGGGTGCTTTCTACTACCACTATACTTGAAAAATATCAAACAACAGATTTCTAATTTTTCCTATCTTCTTTGTGCAAGAGCAATCATTCTAAAATTTGGTAACTTTTTGCTTAAGGGAAAGGTGGTAGGACTTTCTTGAATTAAATGGCCTTTTTCATGAAGTAGTGGCAATGGGTATTATTTTGTAGTTTTGAATAGGTTTTGCATTTTTCTCTGGTGGTTTATTCCATTAATAATCTGGTAAAAATTCATTTGCCCACTGTTGCACACTTTTTGGCTTGCTTATGGTTTAATTGAAATATGGCTCAATCTCAAGTTCTATTTGTTCACCCCACTTAAAATGATGGGCTGGGGTGTTTATCATTTTTGTAGTGGTTGTCCTAGTGGTTAGAAGTCTACTGATTTTTTCTTACCAAATTTTAAATTGTTCTTATATTTTTAATAATGGTTTTTCTAGTTTTACTAGTGCCTAATAAAACATTTCACCTTGAATTTGTTTTGGACTAGGGTTCCTTTTATTTTTCCTAGGTTCGTCATTACTTAATTGGACTAGAAAAAATAGTTGCATCCAATGTTCATTATTTTCTAGTACCTTTCTCATTTTCCTAAGTTTTGGGCAATTATGGCTTTTAATAGATAACCTTGCCTAAATCTTCAATACTGGGGTGCTTAATATTTTTAAATAGTGTCTAAGTGGGGTTTAGACTTCTACAAATTTTCGTAAGTTCAGCACAGAAGCATAACTATTTTTCTTTATTTTACTAAGGTTTGGTCAGTTTCCTTAATTAATCCCAAACTCTAAAATTTAAAACAGAAAGAACAGGGTTCAATATTTTTATGTGATAGTTCATAATATTTTGAATCCACTAAAATTGGTTTGACCAAATTTGGTTGAATATTTCGCGAGATACAAATTTCCTAAGTTCTCTACTGAATTTAAAAAGAATAAACAAAAATGGATAAAGGAAATAGGGTTTTGCACTGGGGTCCCTGGCGAAAGGTTTTAAGTGTATTGTAGACAGGTCCTCGGTTCACTATTCATCTGAGTCTATGACTCTGCAGAAAACCCCCTACGGTTTTGCGAAATCGAACCCACAGTCCTTCCCCTAATGGAACAGTGACCGCGGCGAAAGAAAAGGGCGAAGGGGCTTACCGGCGGCGAGGTTGCTCCGGTGAGGGGTTGGGCAAGGTCCGGGGGTCTCTGGCGATCACGTCGAGGTACGGATCGTCGGCGGTGGTGGTCGGAGTAGGTCGGTCCACGCGCTTAGGCGGGGGAGCTCGTCGGTGGCGAGGAATCTGGCCTAACCAGGGCGGTACAATTCAATTGAACGGGTCAGGGAGCTTCACCAGAGGTCAAGGAAGACAGGTGTGCGAGGAATTTGAGAATGGCTCATCGGATTGCCCGGTCTACGCGCAGCTGCGAGCGACAAAAGTCCGGCGAGGGCGATCCTGGGTCTCCGGTGAGGCTCTGCCGGGTCCGTGGACTTGGAAAGCTTCATAGGCTTCTGGTGAAGCTAACCGAGTGACTAACGCGGCTTGGAAGTGGCTAGAGTGAGCTTGCCGCGGTGGCCGAGGCTCGGGTGGCTTGGCTGGCAGTGGCGCGGCGTGCTCAAGGCGAAGTCCGGTGAACTTTGGCTTGGGCAGGACTGAGAGCGCGTGGGGAGGTACGGCCGAGGCCTTGGGCTGCTTTATAGGCATGGCGTGGTGCACAGGCGGTCTTGGACCGGTGAGCGCGCGTGGGCATGCGCTGCTGGTTGCGGGTGCACGAACTGGCGTGAACCGGGCGTGTCAGCCACGGTCGAACACGTGGAATCGTTGCTTCTGCCCGAGTTCTAACGCCGATTGGGCACAAATCTTTGCAAATTTGGGCAAGATCGATGTGAAGGATTTGCTCCCCTGACTGTGCTTTGTCGTTTGTGTGTGGATGTTGCGCGGTTTTAGGCTAGGGATAGAGAGTTGTAGTGTCACCAAGTTGCCGGTGTCAGACAGCCGAGTCCCAAGGACAAACTATGCCAAAATCATGTCAAACGGTTTTTGTTTGAGTTCAAATTTTACCAGAGCATGTTCAAGAAAATTTGGCGCCACTTTGATATTTGGACTTTTTGGTTTTGAGTTTTTGAAAACAGGGAACACATTTGAACTTGAAAAAGGGTTCTGAAATTTAGAATTCAAAATTCCGAATTTGCCCGTAGGGCCTTCATTTAGTGCACTAAAACTTTGTTATTTGGTTCATATCAATATATTTTATTTTTCCCAAGTCTTTTCCCAATTTCCTTTTATGTGCTTAAGTGGCCCACTTAGGATTAGTTAGGGTTTGTGAGTTCTTCTTACCTTGAGGTGCATGGCATGATTAAGGGGAGTTTCTTAAGATGAAAAAAACTTACTTAAATCTTGGTTATCAATTTATGATGTTCATTCCTCTATTTTGTTCACATGTTATAAATGTTTTGAGTCAGCCCTAAGGAGAAACCCTAGGTGACACTGGGGTGTCACAACCTTCCCCCCTTATGATGTCACAGCCTTCGTCCTGAGATTCCGGTCGGAGTCCTCCCGGGTGAAGTGAGGGTTAAGGCTTGCTTGAAGTGGATGCTTTATTTATTAAGGCAAACTGCTCTTCGAATGTCATCCTCTTTGCAACTTCAGAAGGAAGTCCTTTAAATTTTAGTCTTATATTTAACTCTTTCTATATTAAGATCATTTTTCTTATGTTTTGATTCAAAGGGCAGGGGGAGGGGTAGGGTATGGTTACGTACCAATTTCCTTTGGTAGACAATCGGGGTAGTTGGAACGTAGAAATTCCTCAGTCTCCCAAGTAGCCTCTTCTTCTGAGTGATTACTCCATTGGATCTTATACATCTTGATCGATTTAGCCCGAGTTGATCTTTCTTTGCAATCCAGAACCTTGGAAGGGTACTCTTGGTATGATAGATCCGGCTCATCTCCAATTCTGGTTCTGCTATGATTTCGGTTGGCAGTCGAACACACTTCTTCAGTTGGGATACATGGAATACATTGTGGATGGTAGACATTTTTGGGGTTAACTTCAATTTGTATGCCACGGGTCCACATGCTTCTATGATCTCATAAGGTCCAATGTAACGAGGGGCTAACTTGCCTTTGATCCCAAACCTCTACACTCCCTTGGTGGGTGATACCTTCAAATATACGAAATCTCGCACCTCGAACTGGAGAGGTTTCCTTCTCTTATCATGGTAACTCTTCTGCCTGGCCTGAGCAGCTTCTAGGTTCTGCCTGATTGGTTTGACCTTTCTTTTGGCTTCAGCCACTAAGTCAGGTCCAAAAATTTCTCTTTCTCTAGGCTGAGACCAATTGAGGGGTGTCCGACACCTTCTTCCATATAGGGCTTTGAAGGGTGCCATCTTTAGGCTAGATTGATAACTGTTGTTATAAGCAAACTCTGCCAAAGAGAGGTGTTTATCTCAGTTCTTGCCACAATCAATCGCACAAGCCCTCAGCATATCTTCCAGGATTTGATTTACCCTCTCGGTCTGACCATCAGTCTATGGGTGGTAAGCTGAACTTCTAATTAGCTTGGTTCCCAAAGACTCTTGCAGTTGTTCCCAAAATCTGGCAACGAATTGGGCTCCTCCGTCAGAGACAATGGTCCAGGGCAATCTGTGCAAACACATGATTCGGTCAATGTACAGCTCTGCATACTTCTGAGCCTTATCAGTGGTGTGCACTGGAAGAAAATGTGCCACTTTCATCAATCGGTCCATAATAACCCAAATTGAATCATGATGATGAGAGGTGTTGGGTAGACCCACAATAAAATCCATGCTGATGTCATCCCATTTCCACGAAGGTATAGATAGGGGTTGCAAAACTCCAGCTGATTTCAAGTGGCTTGCCTTTATCCCCTGACATGTGTCACATTCTGATACATATTGGGCTATCTCCCTCTTCATTCTGGTCCACCAATACAAGGGCTTCAGATCATGGTACATTTTGGTACTTCCTAGGTGCATGGAGAATTTGAAGAGATGGGCCTCATCCAAGATTTTCTTCTTTAGATCTTTATTTAGGAACCACCAATCTGCTTTCAAACCACAATACACCCTTTCCATCTTGGCAGAAACATTTATATTTTTCTATCTTCTGACAGAGGTTCTCCTTAATGACTTGCACTCCCTTGTCACTGAGTTGGGCCATGATGATCTGGTCTTGCAAAGTTGGCTCAATGCAAATGTGAGACAAAGCACCAGAAGGAATCACTTCAATCTTCATTTTGCTCAACTCATCACACAGGGTGTTAATGTGAGAATCTATCATAACACGGTTGCATTGCAATTTCCGACTCAAGGCATTTGCCACTACATTGGCCTTCCCTGGGTGATAATGTACCTCCAAGTCATAGTCCTTGATCAACTCTAGCCATCTTCTCTACCTCATGTTGAGATCAGCCTGAGTAATGATGTACTTAAGGTTCTTATGATCTGTGAAGATGTTGCAGTGGGTTCCCATCAAATAGTGTCTCCACATTTTCAATTCATGGACCACGGCTGCTAACTCCAAGTCATGAGTGGGATAATTTTGCTCATGAGGCCTAAGTGCTCTTGATGCGTAAGCAATGACTCGGTTGTCTTGCATCAAGACACAACCCAGTCCAGTGCCAGAGGCATCACAGTACACATCAAATGGCTTCCTGCTGTCGGGTTGCGCTAACACCGGTGCTGTGGTCAGATGTTGCCTCAATGCATGGAAGGCATCTTCGCACTTCTGACCCAAACAAACTGGCTTCTTTCTTCAACAATTCAGTTATGGGCTTCGCAATTCGAGAGAAATCCGGAATGAATCTTCGATAATAACCAGCCAATCCCAGAAAACTTCGAATCTGACGGACAGTCGTTGGCGGCTTCCAGTTCATCACCTCCTGCACCTTATCAGGATCAAAAGCTATACCTGCCTGAGAGATAGTGTGACCCAAGAATTTGATTTCCTTTAGCCAAAAATCACACTTTGACAATTTGGCATAAAGACGGTGCTCTCGCAGACGTTGAAGTACTACATGCAAATGACCTGCATGCTCTTCTTCGTTCTTTGAGTACACCAAGATATCATCGATGAAAACCACTACGAATTTGTCCAATTCAGGCATGAAAACAGAATTCATCAGATAAATGAAGTATGTTGGTGCATTAGTCAGCCCAAATGACATTACCAAAAATTCATACAACCCATATCTGGTTGAAAAGGCAGTCTTTGGAATATCACTTGCTCGTATCTTAATCTGATGATAGCCAGAGCGAAGGTCTATCTTGGAAAACACTTTGGCTCCAACCAACTGATCAAAAAGAACATCAATACGAGGCAAAGGATACTTGTTCTTGATAGTCACTGCATTAAGTGGGTGGTAATATATGCATAGCCTCAAGCTTTCATCTTTCTTCTTCACAAACAAGGCTGGACATCCCCAAGGCGAAGTACTTGGGCGGATAAAACCTTTGTCCAGCAATCCTTGCAATTGCTTCTTCAATTCTGCCAACTCAGTAGGTGGCATCCGGTAAGGCCTGGAAATAGGTGCCATTCCCGGTTGCAACTCAATGGCGAATTCAATATCCCGGTCTGGCAGCATTCCTGGTAATTCATCCAGAAAAACATCCGCATAATCACAGACCACTAGAATCTTCTTCAGGGGTAACTCCGTCATAGCAAAAGCACATGACTGAGTAGAATATTGACTAGGCAGAAACAAGGTTAAACTCCCATATATTGGGGAATTGATTTCGACGATGCGGCTGGCTACATCAAGCACTACTTGGTGTCTGGTCATCCAATTGGCTCCTAGAATAATATCCACATTCTCCAAACCCAAAACAAGGAGGGTGGTTTTGATAATGTGGCTTCCCAGTTGAATAGGCACACTTTGGTTTAATTGGTTGGTTGCAATTTTACCCCAGGTGTGGCTATCATGAATGACCCTTTTGTGTGATAGAAAGGCAGTTCACATTTAGCACTAAACTTTTGGCTAATGAAACTATTAGATGCACCAGAAACAAACAGAATTAATGCAGGTTGATTATAAACTGAAAAGATACCAGTCATGATGGGGGCTCCCTCAGGTAACTCCTCCAGGGTAGTGAAGTTGAGCTTCCCTTGCCTGACTTGCACCTTTTGCTTTCTTCCTTGTCTTGATTTGGTGTTGGCATCTGCCTCTGCTGATTTCTTGGGCAATTCTTGGCACAGTGGCCCACATTGCCACAAGTGAAGCACTTGTTCCCATTTCCCTGGTGGAACTGCTTTGGAAGAGGCTGATTGTTCCTTGGAGCGAGAGCTGGAAAACGAGTGGGTGCTGGCTGCTGCTGAGGTGGCCTGATCACCCATCTGCCTGCCTGTTGCTGAAATCCCCTGCTCTGATTGTGGGAAACAATCCTGAACCTCTGGGTCTAAGCGGAGGGTGCTGCCATTGGTGCCTTTCTCTTCTTCTCTGCCCGGTGAGCAATAATGCAATCCTCCTGGGAGATGGCCAAGTTGACTAACTTGTTGAAGCTATCAGCTCGGACAGTGTTGAGGCGCTCACGTAGCTTGGTGTTGAGACCCCTGCGGAAGCTGTCTCTCTTCTTCTCATCGGAATCAGCATGATAACCTACGTACTGGCACAGTTCGTTGAAGGCCTGAGCATACTGCAATACCGTGCGAGTTCCTTGATTGAGTGCCAGAAACTCATTCAGCATGCAATCAAGAATTCCAGCAGGGATGTGGTGTCCTCTGAAGGCAGTCTTGAATTCCTCCCAGAAACTTCATGACCAGCAGGAAGCATAGCACGGAAATGGTCCCACCAAGTCCGAGCAGGGCTACGAAGCTGCTGCGCGGCAAAGCGAGCCTTGGTGTCATCAGGGCAGTCTCCCATGAGGAAGGAAACTTGGACTCCACGACACGTAACCACACGTCAGCGTCCAACGGATCCTCTGCCTTGGTGAAGGGTGGCTGCGTACTCAGGAACTCCTGTTAGGATGCCGCGGCTAGAGGTCGCTGCGGCTAGCCTCCACCATACTGCTGAGGGTGGGGCTGGCGCTGCAAGAGCTATCGCAGAATCTCGTTCTGCTGAGCCATCAGCTCCTGCACCGTGGGAGCTGAAGGGGGTGGCGGGGGAACTTGCTTGTTTTGCCCGCGACGCTGCCTAGCTGCCATCTGAAAACAGAGATTGTCACCATCGTTATCCTAATTCACAATTTCGAACAACATGCTATTATCTCATATGGAAAGAAATTGCCATAATCATAACATTAAGTTCGAGCGAGGATAATCATGGTTACAAACATTGTACGGACCTCAAAAGTTCTCAAGGGTTACATCATTTAGGGGAAAGTACACGTAAGCCTAGTCCAAAATCTGTCATTACTAAGCTCGCATAGGTTTCTATCCGCCTAAAGCGTCAAAATGACTCATCAACCCTGAGTAGTGGAAGCGACATAGGATGTGGGAGAAGGGGGCATCGCGGAGGTAGTCACATTGGCCCCAGGGGCTGGTCCTAACTCCTCAGGAGCTTCTTCTGCCTCGCTTCCTGCCTCATTGGCCTCCATCTCTAGGTGGTGCATGTCCAGGTGGTCATTAGCCTCCTCAAGTTCTTGCTGCACATCATGGAGCTGGTTTTCCAAGACATAAATGGTGTTGTCTCGGATCTCCACCTGCTGCTCCAAGGTGGTGATGCGCTGGCTCAGCCTTTCCACCTATAGGTCCTTCTCCACCAACTCGGAGGACAAGTCGACCACGAAGTACTCTCGGCTGTCGAGGGTGAGCTTGGTGGTTTGAGCGAGGTTAGCAAGATGTGCCATTGCATCGCTCTATAGGGCCTGAAGGCGGTACAACGCACTCATGCACTGAACAGTGACCCTCCCAACCAAGTCTGGATACATCGCCCATACGTCTTTCACATGGCTCATGCGGTTGCACCACATGGGGTCATCCTTCTTCTCAGTAGGGAAGAGTCGCAAGGGGTGCATCACCATCTCCAGGGGATGGTAGCCATAGAAAGTCATCAGGGTCTTCATAGTTGCCGCTTCAGTGGTGTCGTCCGTCCTGAATCCAATCGTCTCGGAGTCAAGAGAACGCCAACACGGCTAAAGGGGATGAGCCTCCAGAGTCAGCCAGACTCGGCAACGTGGTACCCAATGCTCCTCGTACAGCTGCACCGTGTACAAAGGGGGCGTAGGGTAACCAGCAGAGTTAAGCACTTCCCACAAGATGGAAGGAAAGCCATCATGAGAAAGGAAATCAGAGCTGAAACGAGTGTCTCCTCCATTGGCGGGGGTAGGTGAGGTCATCTGCGGAAGGGTATCAGACGTAAAGATTATGGTGGATGAAGAAAAAAAGAGCCTGGGTGGTTTAAAAGGAAGCGGGTTAGCTCAAATTTTTACTTCTTTAACTTCTAATCCTTTTAGTTTTTATAATGCATGCATGCTGGAAATAACGTCTCCTTTCCGAATAAAAGGGTGCTCTTTAGGGCATCCTAAAAAGTCTAAAAACTGGCCCATAGGGCCTACTTACTTAGCCACCTATCTCTCCCACTATTCCTAAGGCCTTTTGTCCTAGGTCTAGCGGTCTAGTCCTGACGATTCACACTAGTTTCTAAGCAAGTTTTAGATTTTTGAAAATTCGGTATTCATGGTTTATTGTTCTTCTTTGTGGTGGGATTTGCTCCGATACCAGCTGTGGCGGAACCGCCCGAATTATTCCGGCTTAAGTGCCTAAGTCACGCCTCATGGGCCACAACACACTTAAATCAGAATAACCCGTCAGTCCCTGAGATGTAGTCTAATAAAGCCACTTAACCAGGATCAAATACCACAAACTCACTCGAAGGTGAGTCATAGAGGAAATACAATAAAACAGGAAACCACAAATTAAAGTACCGGAGTTATTACATAAATCGGAGTCTTTCAAGTAGCTGATATAAGTTCACAAAATAAATTGGAGCGGATAATCGATATCGTCAAAAGCGAGGAATAGGGCATGGCCTAGCCCACTACTCCTCCTACTCCTCTCCTGCCGGAGCAGCATCCCACTAGACCGTCCAACCCAGTGGCAGGGTGGTAGGCCAAGTTACACCATCAACCATATCCTGAAGTGTACCTGCAAAAATTATGCCACAAGCAAGGCTGAGTATACTAATACTCAGCTAGACATACCTGGTGTGAGGAATCTACTCCTCTACCTCTAGACCATGTAGCTGTTTGGCTGAGGGGTTTGGTTTGCCAAAAGCACTAACTGTATCTAAGGTCAACTTTTACTTTTCTCAATTCTAGTATCATAAATTTAGCTAAGTTTGCTCCTTCTAAGCATACATGGTAGCAATCATTTAATACATTCAACAAGTTATCTCATGTAGAACCTCATTTCACTTCTTACTCAATGTAGTACAAGGGGTCAAGCAGTCTCATTAGATGCGAGAAGCAGACGATTCGAGTTGAGTTTTAAACCTTGCAAGGTAAACCTAAACACACGACATGTAGGGGAACTCCGCCCCCACACACGTCAACCATCCCCATCGATTCCCTGTTTGTGGCCAGGCCTCACCGCCTTGGCATACAATGCTCCACTGACCCCAGCTGCCGCCGTGTAGTGACTGCACTTATACCCACCATAGCTAGCATGGGAGACCCAGTCTTAGGTCGCATGAGGGGTAAAGTCCGCGCCCGGCTTCACTCAGGTACTAGGTTTACCGGTTACCATATTTCCCGACATGTGTTTAATATGTTCAAACGCTTGACTCAGGTATCCACACATTAATCCTTAATTCCTTTTCCCGTCTCATGGATAAGGCATCCTCCCTGGATCCAAGTCCATAGACCATCATAGATCCCGTTATCAAGATGAATACAATAAATTCCTGACCTCGCGCGAGTGCTAGAAAAATCAATCGAATTCTACCGAGATCCTGATTAGCAAGGCAGCTACTCGACATAGCATACTAGTATCCATCTCAAAAAGGAATCCTGGGTTCATGCAACTAGAGGTTTCAAGCAACTCCTACACTTAAGTGCACAATACAAACCTACAAACATTAATTGTAGTAAAGTAGCATATATAAACGGTTATGCATAAAACCGGGGCTTGCCTTCAATTGCTGGGGCTGTGAGGAGATGCTCGATGGCAGTCTCGGGAGCTTGCTCCTGGTCTTCCTCGTGGACAGCTCCTTGCTTAGGGATGAGCACATACTCTTCATCAGCGAGATTGCAATCTAATGAATGCAATAAGTAAGATATATGCATGGCATGATATGTAATTTAGCAATTAAGAGTTGATGGGGAATGATCAATTCAATAAGGTAGAGTTTATGCTCACTACTGGATATCTTTGTGGTACACTTAGCCACTTAGGGTCAGTTGATTACTGAATGGTTAACCCCTTTTTAGTGGTTCTACTGATTCTCTTCTTTATATCTTATGGATATTTTTAACAATTTTCTTAGTTGTCATGATGGGGTAATACTTATTAATCTTTTTAATCCCTTTCTTCTTTTCTATTTCTTTTATGCTTTTAAGGTGGGTTTGAACTACAAGGTAGCTTAATAAATTTCCAAAAGTTCTTCAAAAATTACAGTGGCTTCTCACTGGTGTATAATTCTCTGTCTCAAAATTTGGGTCTTAAAAAGTGAGGGGTTCTCTCTATACAAAACTATAAAAAATTAGGGCAGAGGGGGTGCTTTGAACTACAACTTTCTTTTAACAGGGGGTTATTCTCTAAGACTTATTTTTGCTAGCATTCAGATGTTATAACATGACTTTGTACAAATTTTTAGCCACTAATACTTATTAGTTATTTTATTATGATTTTCTAAAGTTTGTAGCCAAAGGGGTGCTTTCTACTACCACTATACTTGAAAAATATCAAACAACAGATTTCTAATTTTTTCTATCTTCTTCTTTGTGCAAGAGCAATGATTCTAAAATTTGGCAACTTTTTGCTTAAGAGAAAGGTTGTAGGAATTTCTTGAATTAAATGGCCTTTTTCATGAAGAAGTGGCAATGGGTATTATTTTGTAGTTTTGAATAGGTTTTGCATTTTTCTCTGGTGGTTTATTCCATTAATAATCTGGTAAAAATTCATTTGCTCATTGTTGCATAATTTTTGGCTTGCTTATGGTTTAATTAAAATATGGCTCAATATCAAGTTTTATTTGTTCACCCCACTTAAAATGATGGGCTAGGGTGTTTATCATTTTTGTAGTGGTGTCCTAGTGGTTAGAAGTCTACTGAATTTTTCTTACCAATTTTTAAATTATTCTTATATTTTTAATAATAGTTTTTCTAGTTTTACTAGTGCCTAATAAAACATTTCACCTTGAATTTGTTCTAGACTAGGGTACCTTTTATTTTTCCTAGGTTCTTCATTACTTAATTGGACTAGGAAAAATATTTGCATCCACTGTTCATTATTTTACAGTACCTTTCTTATTTTCCTAAGTTTTGGACAATTATGGGTTTTAATAGATAACCTTGCCTAAATCTTCAATACTAGGGTGCTTAATATTTTTAAAAAGTGTCTAAGTGGGGTTTAGACTTCTACAAATTTTCTTAAGTTCAGCACAGAAGCATAACTAATTTTCTTCATTTTACTAAAGTTTGGTCAGTTTCCTTAATTAATTCTAAACTCTAAAATTTAAAACAGAAAACAGGGTTCAGTATTTTTATGTGATAGTTCATAATATTTTGAATCCAGTAAAATTGGTTTAACTAAATTTGGTTGAATATTTCGCGAGATACAAATTTCCTAAGTTCTCTGCTGAATTTTAAAGAATAAACAAAAATGGATAAAGGAAACAGGGTTTTGCACAGGGGTCCCTGGCGAAAGGTTTTTAGTGTATTGCAGACAGGTCCTCGATTCACTATTCATCTTAGTCTATGACTCTGCAGAAAACCCCCTAGGGTTTTGCGAAATCAAAACAGCAGTCCTTCCCCAAATGGAACAGTGACCGTGGCGAAAGAAAAGGGCGGAGGGGCTTACCGGCGGCGAGGTTGCTCCGGTGAGGGGTCGGGCGAGGTCTGGGGGTCTCTGGCGATCACGTCGAGGTACGGATCGTCGGCAGTGGTGGTTGGAGTAGGTCGGTCCACGCACGCAGGTGGGGGAGCTCATCAGCGGTGAGGAATCCGGCCTAACTAGGGCGGTACAGTTCAATTGAATGGGTCAGGGAGCTTCACCGGAGGTCAAGGAAGACAAGTGCGCGAGGAATTTGAGAATGGCTCACCAGATTGCTCGGTCTACGCGTGGCTTCGGGCGACCGAAGTCCGGCGAGGGTGATCCTGGGTCTCTGGTGAGGCTCTGCCGGGTCCGAGAACTTGGAAAGCTTCACGGGCTTTTGGTGAAGCTAACCGAGTGACTGGAGCGGCTTGGAAGTGGCGGAGTGAGCTGGCCGTGGTGGCCGAGGCTCGGGTGGCTTGGCGGGCGGTGGCGCAGCGTGCTCAAGGCGAAGTCCAATGAACTTTGGCTTGGGCAGGACTGATAGCGCGCGGGGAGGTACGGACGAGGCCTCGGGCTGCTTTATAGGCATGACGCGGTGCACGGGCGATCATGGACCAGAGAGCGCGCGCGGGCGTGCGCTGCTGGTCACGGGTGCACGAATTGGAGTGTACTGGGTGTGTCAGCCATGGTTGAACACGTGGAACCGTTGCTTCTGCCCGAGTTCTAACGCTGATTGGGCGTAAATCTTCGTGAATTTGGGCAAGATCGCTGTGAAGGATTTGCTCCCCTGACTGTGCTTTGTCGTTTGTGTGTGGATGTTGCATGGTTTTAGGCTAGGGACAGAGAGTTGTAGCATCACCATGTTTCCAGTGTCACACAACCGAGTCCCGAGGATAAACTGTGCCAAAATCATGTCAAATGGTTTTTGTTTGAGTTCAAAGTTTACTAGAGCATGTTCAAGGAAATTTGGCGCCACTTTGATATTTGGACTTTTTGGTTTCGAGTTTTGGAAAACAGGGAACACATTTGAACTTGAAAAAGGGTTCTGAAATTCAGAATTCAGAATTCTGAATTTGCCCATAGGGCCTTGGTTCAAGGGCTGATTTGCGGATTTTGGAAAAACCAAATGGCCAAACTTTCTGACTATATTTTGTTGATCATTTAGTGCACTAAAACTTTGTTATTTCGTTCATATCAAAATATTTTACTTTTCCCAATTTCCTTTTATGTGCTTAAGTGGCCCACTTAGGATTAATTAGGGTTTGTGAGTTCTTCTTACCTTGAGGTGCATGGCATGATTAAGGGGAGTTTCTTAAGATGAAAAAGACTTACTTAAATCTTGGTTATCAATTTATGATGTTCATTCCTCTATTTCGTTCACATGTTATAAAGGTTTTGAGTCAGCCCTAAGGAGAAACCCTAGGTGACACTAGGGTGTCACAGTGATGGGCCAGATTGGGTTAGATTGAGCCCAGTACTGTTCCTCCTTTTTCCTTTTCTTTTTTTGCCAGGCTTAGGGAATTTGTAGAAAATTCTAGAAAAATGATAAAAATATGAGACCAATTTTACTAGACTTCTAAAATCCCCTAGTATTTAATAAAAATAGTTCCAAGATTTTTAGCCCAAACCATGAATTATTTAGCATTTAAGAAGGCCTAAACCTAACCTTTTGGAATTTTAGAAATTACTTGATAGCTCCAAAAATCATAAAACTTTTTGGGTAGGCTTAAGTTGATAATTAGAATCCTTGGGAAAAGTTTGGTGTGTTTTGGACCTTGTTTGATCCCAAAACCCCAAAACCCTAGCTTCTTAAGATAAAACTGGTCTAATCCTAATAGAGTATTAACCCAGGAAAACTTAGTGATTTAAGGATGCATTTGATTGCAATGACAGGACAGGACGGGATGGAACAATCTCTCAAATAAGATTGTTTGGTTCAGTGTCAATGGTTGGGACAGGACTATCTAAGTATTGTCTCTAGTTATCCCTCAAAATTAGAGGGACGAGAGAGAACGTCAGGGGACGTCCCTGTCCTATCTGTCCCGCAACCAAACGCACCATAAGTGTACCGTGAAGGAAAGTTGTATTCAAGATACAACTTGATGTATTTCTATTATAATTGCATATTCATAGCATCACATGAGCATTCATGTATATGTATGGTTATGTATAGAAAACGAAGAAGTAAGTGTTGAAGAAGGAGAGACTGCACCACCAACTAAGACTCCACCTACTGGGAATTGTTTTTTTTATATCTGTGGAACAAATCATGAATCCCCTACAACACAAGGCAAGCCCCGGTGCATTTACCTTTCCTTGTGATTTTAAACTCTTTATCACTTGAATGATGCATTAGGTGATAGCAGTTGAGTGCTACTCAATTGCTGCATTTCCTTCCTTGGAATTGACTACCATTCCTTGATTACATGTTTTATTAAAAGGTTTTCTGATGCTTAGTCTTGCTTTAGAAAACAAAAATGTTTTGGTTTTAACAAAAGATGATGCTTCAGATGGAATGGGATGTTTTCAAAAATAAAACTTGATGGTGGATCCATCATGGCCATGATGGGTTCAACATCAGATAAGATGTACCTCTGTCAGGTACCAAATTTTGGGATTGAAAATGATAAAGACGAGACCGGGTGGGTGACTTGCACGAGAAGGAAGTCTCGGTGTAGTGTCTCTGCCTGAGTCGATTAAGGACCGTGTCGATGTAGGCCTGATGACCGAGGACCCTTTAACTGGTCACATGCCTCGTCATGGGTAAGCTTTGCCTTAGGCAGACCAATACCAGAAAGGCCAACATGCAATGGGAGTGGACAGATGGCGAGAGTAGCGTGTACCCTCCGTGGCAAGAGGCTGGACGGTGGTGTATCTGTGCTCTCGGTTGGTGTGAACCCAGTCTGGTCTTGAAAAACCCGGTGGTGAGTTGACATATGTAAGGGTTAACTGCTACATATGTCGTGTGATTGGAGATCCCCAGATGGGTATTAATCGATTCAGATCGCCGTTACTTCTCGTACATGAAGACTTGGTCACTGACTTACACGTAGCAATCCAGTAAACTAAAGGGATGATGAAAAGATGGTTAGTGTAGGCCATGTGCTTGAACTAGGGTAGAAAGAACTCTAGCTTCAGGTAATAATTTAATCTGATAATAAAACTATATTTTTAAGGATCCATTGTTAATAAGCATTTATGCAAACAGAGTCTTTGATTCTTCAATAGCCTTACCTTAACTCCCTCAAGCCAGCATATCCTTGAGAGTCTTTTCTTTTGTCATGTAAGACTTGCGAAATTACACTCCGTACTTAGGGTTTTCGAACCCATGTTGTTGTAGGTGAGGAAACAACAGAGTTTTGTTGTTTCTGCTCAAAGGTGGTACCCAGGGAAGAGTCCCAGCAGTGAAGTTGGTCGCAGGAGGATGTTGGCCTCCCACTTGAAAAACAATAAACTTTGTGCGGGAGGGTGTTTTGCCTCCCTGGATTGTAATAATACTTTATGCACTCTTAATACCCTGGTATTGAAATAAGTACACCCTCTCTATATTTTGTTAATGTAAAATTAAGTTATTGTAAATTGCTTCCGCTTGTTCTTTCCTCTGATGTGATGTAATATCTGCGTGACGGGTAAAGTGCTCTTGGGCGAAATGATGAGGATATAGATACCGAACATGTCGAGTGATTATGTGCATCTATAGGGTTGTCTGAGGTCCTCAGGACAAGGACAACTGTAGGTGGGCCTAATACCTTGGGAGGTTCCGTCACAAAGACTACCTTACCCAAAAGGGGCAAGGGCGGTAGAGGAGCTGCATATAGGGAGGTTCTCGGGTCAATCATGCTGCAATGGCTTTTCAGACGAGGAATTCCTATATTGCCCTTCTCAGAAATTGTAGCAAGTTTTCCGAAGCTAGTGGAACTTTGTAAAGGCCTCATAGTGGTACCCTGCCTCGTCTCCTCGACATAGATGAATGGGAAGTCGCGATCCCTTGGCAAATGGGTAACATGACTTGTGGGTAAAGATGTGCAACCTCTATAGAGTGTAAAACTGGTATATCAGCCGTGCTCACAGTCATGAGCAGCTTGGACCCTCACATGAGTAATTTATGGAACTGAACATAATTTGTCATTTGCATTGCATTGTGGGCATTGTTATTAATTTGATCTCTCATTTAATTAGGTTGGTATCTACTTATACTTAGTAACGACTAATAAAATTTTGACCAACTCTAAAAGCAATGCTCAGCTTTAACCATCTTCTTTGGTAAGCCTTACATTTCACATGAGCTCCCACCTCTGGTGAGTTCATGCACGTTATTCCCACAACTTGTGAGCGATGAACGTATGTGAGCTCACCCTTGCTGTGCTCACATCCCCCCAGGTCAAGAACAGGTACCGCAGGATGAGGCACATGAAGGATGCTGTGATGAGATCATGAGTGGTCTAGGCCGTCGTCTCCTAGTCAACTTTGGGTTATTGGATCGTTGTCTTCGTATGATGTAATTATTTATCAATTTTGAATAGAACTCTGTTATATATTAATGATGTGACATTAGTTTCTGTACCATGAGTCATCATATGTGTGAAACTTGATCCCAGCACACTTGGTGATTATTTCGCGCCCGGGTTTTGGACCCCTAAAATCCGGGTCTGACAATTGTTCCTTTAGAATTTGTATTGAACTTAGGAACAATAGTGCAAGTGAGTAAGTGAGAACTCTACGAAAGAAATCAATCACAATGGAAAGTGGCACAAGAGACACACTGATTTTATCCCGTGGTTCGGCCAATGCCTACTCCACGTTGTGGTGACCTCCTTCAATCAAGGATTATATTCAATCCCTCTCAAGTGATCCAATGATCAACCTTAAGTACCATAGTTTTCTTCCTTATAGCTTATGTTTCCCTTTGTGAGGAATCTCCACAAATTGGAACCTCTCACCCTTACAATATTGATCACAATAAAACCACAAGAGTAAGGGAGGGAATAGAAACACACACAATTAGAGTCACGGCAACGACACGCACACAAGTCAAAAAATGATCACAAAACACAGCGCAGCGACTTCACAACACAAACATGTGCTCAAATCTCAAAGACAATGAATCGGATGCGTGTTTGTGGAGTCTAGACATTTTAGGATGTTCAATGGAGGCTTGGTGTCCTGCTCCAAGCACATAGGGGTCCCTTTTATAGTCCTAAGGCAGCTAGGGGCCGTTGAAGCTCCATTTGGTAGATAATAGTTGCCTTTTGTCCATGGGTGCACCAGGCAATCCAGTGTACCACCGGACATGAAAAGTATGTGATTTCTTTCCTTCTTTGGCGAAGCCGATCGTTGCAGCCACCAGCCTTCGTGGCACACCGGACAGTCCAGTGCGGCCTGGTGACTGTTGGCGCTGGCCACGTGTCGCCCGCTGATTACACGCTAACCGCGCTGCCGACCGTTGGTGCGGGCACTACTAGCTCACTGGACAGTCCAGTGCACATCAGACGGTCTAGTGAATTTTAGCCACAACGTCCCCAACAAATCCTAAGAGTAGCGAGTTCGCCGACGCGCTCCAGCCTAGGCACCGGATAGTCCGGTGCACCCGCATCTGGTGCAACTCTGGCTGTTTTAGCTAAACTTCTTTTGCTCCCTTTGGACTTGACTTAACTGAGTTCAAGGCACTTAGATAAGCATGTTTAGCACATAAAACAAATGACTAAGTGTTTAGAATTTACCTTCATACTTGATCCATCTAGATTTGCTTCATATACCTTTGCTCAACATCATGTTTGTTCTCACATAGTGTGTTATGCATCTAATCACCAAAACATTATAGAAATGGCCCAGGGCACATTTCCCTTTCAATCTCTCCCTTTTTAGTGATTTATGCCAACACATTCAAAAGCAACTCATGTAACACCTCAGGTGTTACCCAAAGCCTTTGCCAAAGAAGCACACTTGTGTCCTACTCACCCTTTTTGCTAGATTGGAAAGTAAAGGCACTAAAAGCCTAGAAGCATGGTTAAGCCAGGCATTAATCATAACAAGAAAGGAACCCTAGCCTTCATACAATGTTCACCCTTAAACAAGATTCTAAAACCCTAATTCCTTCTTAAGCTCTTAAACCCTAACCAAGGGATTAAAGGTGAAAGAGTGGACAAATGACCAAACATAAAAAGGAACCTTTACCAAAGATGAAGTTTATTAGTAAAGCTACAAAAAATTATTAAGAGAAGTATTACAAAAAGGCCCAAAAAAACCTCAAAAGAAATCACCAAGTGGGGGAGCACTCTAGGGCCATTCAAATTTCTCTAAGTCCCCAAAACCACCCTAGCCTAAAGATCAAAGGTGTTCACCTTTGTGCTGGCACCAAAACCACTTGGACCAAATAGAAAAAAGTGGCCAAATTACCTAAGGCACGCCCTGGAAAAATTTGAACCCAAGCCAAGACCATTTGACAAGGTTTGACATCAGTTTTGTCTCGGGTTAAACAGTGCGGAGAGACCTGACTTGGCACCCACATATCTTGTGATCTAGGGAAATCTTCCCTTGGAACTTACACGAACTAGCTAGCCCTAGGTGCCAGGAAGAGATCTTACACAAGACCCTTGGCGAGATTCGCACGTTTGTGATCCCAGCAGGTGTTTGAACAAGGGCAGAAGCAAACGCACAAGTGTTCGACGTGTTCTGTCACGCCAGAGCACGCCCTCGGCGCTCCGCCCACAACCGCGCCTGCAGCTATAAAAGCCATCCTAGCCTCGACCGTACGCCCCCACGCGCAACTGACCCAACCCGAGCTCAAGTTCGCCGGAATTTGCCCTGTGAGCGAGGTGCCAGCGGCCACGCAAGCCACAGCCGCAGTAGACCGGCCAAACTAGCCACTCCCGTCCCGTCCGACCCTCGGGATAGCCTCTACGGACCTCAGTAAAGCTCCCATAGCCGGGGATTGGACTTTACCTCACCGGAGACACCGGATCGATGCCGCCGGACTTCAATCGATCGCCGGCGCACGTGGACCGAGCTCCACGGTAAGCCGTTCGTCGATTCCTTGCACCAGTAGCGTCCTTAGCACCCCATGAAGCTTCCTGTGCCACTTGATTGAGCAATACCGCCGTGAGCAGGTCGGAGCGCATGCCGCTGATGAGCTTGACCGCCTGCGCACGTGATTAGACCGATTCCGGCCATCACCGTCGGCGAGTCGCACCTCGACGTGACCACTGGGACCTCCCAGATCTAACCCCGCCCTTCACCGGACCTCCCTCGCTGTCGGTAAGCCGCGCCGCCCTTTTCCTCTCCGCGGTTACTATTTCAAAGGGGGGAGGGAGCTCAGTTGAAAAGAAGAAGCCGGGGGGGGGGGTTTGCGTAGTTAGTGACTCAAAGGAATAGTTCTGCAGGGGTATGGTTTAAATGATTAGTTAAGGGAAACCCCAGGGGCCTCGGTGTAAACTCGTTTTCATTAAACCTTTTAAACATTATTCTTTTAAAATGCAGGCAGAACTTGCAAAATTCATAACTCAAATTTTATCCAGCCAAATTTGGTCAAACTAATTTTGCTAGGTTCTAAATAATATGAACTACTTAGGAAAAATACCAAATACTAGGGTACTGCAAGACTTTTTAAATTTTTGATTTAAATAGTAAATTGACCAAAAGCTAAATAAAGAAGGGAAAAATAGCTACACTTCTGGACTGAGGTTAAGAAAAATTAGGGATATACTTCACTACTCTCTACCCTGTTTAAAAATGTTGAACTCACCAGTATACTAGATTAGGGAGAAAATTAACCACAAAAACTTGTTTTGGCCGAAACATTAAAAAAATGAAAAAGGGGATTAAAAGTATGAACCAGAGGGCATACACATTTTTTCTAGCTTACTTAAGTAACCTAGATCACAAGAAAATTTTGTGAAACCTCTGTTATTACAAAAGAAGTGCACCATATTTTATTTCATGAAAACAATGAGAACTTAGAAAAATCCTAGAAAAATAACCCTAAGGAGAACCCACCCCAATCCTTGGGATATCTAATAATATGCTAATATGGATCTAGGAAAAATATAGGTTCTCTTGTTTGATATTTTCAAATAACAAGTTAGTTATAAGTACCTTTTTGACATTAAACTTTAGAAAATCACAACTAAATACCCAGTGGGTCTTTTTCTGTAATTTTTGGCACAGAGACCTATTATCACCCATGAATCTTAGCAAAAATAAATTTTAATCCAGAAACCTCACCTAAATCAGAGCTATAGTGTAAAGTGCCCTATTACCCTTACTTTTGTTATTTTTGCACAAGGATTATCTGAATTAATTCCAACCTCAAAATTTTAGAATAAACCACAGAGGTCAATGTCAACCCACTTTAATTTTTGTAACATTTTTGGAAAATTCTAAATTGCCAGGGTAGTTCAAAAACACTCAATAAGAAGCATAATAGAAGGTAAAACCGAAATTATGGGAGAAATTAGTGGTGTGCATTTAAAATTCTCCTAGAGCCCGAACAAACATATAAGAGATGACTAAAAATCTTATGTTCACTCAAGAACCTGGGATCAGTGTCTCAAACCCTTAGCACACCCTCCGGCAAAGAAAACACTAGTTTACTCACCATTTTACTATTGTTCACCTTACATAGCATTTACAAATTGCCATATCATTATTATGCATATATCTTTTTCATTGCATTCGAAAGATTGTAATCTCGCTGACGGAGAGTATGTCCTTGTTCCGGAGCAAGGAGTTGCTCAGGAGGTAGTCCAGGAGCCAGCACCAGAGCTTGCCATCGAGGATCTGCCTGCCCCAGCTTTGGAAGGCAAGCCCCGGTTTTATGCATAACTATTTATATATGCTATTTTACTACACTTAATGTTTGTAGGCTTGTACTGTGCACTTAAGTGTAGGAGTTGACTGAAACCCTAGTTGCATGAACTCAGGATTCCTTTTGAGATGGATACTAGTATGCTAGGTCGAGTAGCTGCTTTACTAATTAGTGATCTCGGTAGAAGTCGAGTGATTTTTCTAGTACTCGCGCGAGGTCAGGAATTGGTTGTATCCATTTTGATATTGGAATGATGATAGTCTGTGGACAACGATCCATGGGGATGCGTGGTCTACAAGATGAAAATGGGAATAAGAATTAAAGTGTGGTACCGTGTGTCAAGCGTTTGAACGTACTAAACATATGCCGAGAAATATGGTAAATCGGTAAGCCTAGTACCTGAGTGAACCTGGCAACAGATTGCCCTCCTCACACGACCTGAGACGTGGTCTCCCATTCCGGTTATGGTGGGTACAAGTGCGGTCACTACACGACGGCAGTGAGGGTCATTGAGGCATTGTACGCCAAGGCGGTGAGCCTCTCTCTGTTGACGGGGAATCGATGGGGACGGTTGATGTGTGTGGGGACAGAGTGCCTCGCCACGTCGTGTGTTTAGGTTTTGCAAGGTTTAAAAACTCGATTCGAATCGTCTGCTTCTCGCAGTTAAGGAGACTGCTTGATCCATGCTGCTTCATTGAGTAATAAGTGGAAATGAGTTGACTAGCAAAAGATGTTGATTGCTAAAATGATTGATACCATGTATGAGTAGCTAGGTACACATTTAATCTTAAGAGAATCACACTAAAACATGAAAAGCTAAAACTTGACTTTAGACTCAGCTAGTGCTTTTGGCAAACCAAACCCCTCAGCCAAACAACTGCATGTCTAGAGGTAGAGGAGTGGACTCCTCACACCAGGTAAGTCTAGCTGAGTATTAGTATACTCAGCCTTGCTTGTGGCATAATTTTTTACAGGTTCTTTGGAGGATATGATTGCTGGAGTGACTTGGCCATCCATCTTGCCACCGGGTTGGACAGTCGAATGGGACCCTACTTCTGCAGGGGAGGAGCATGAGGAGTGATGGGCCAGGTTTCCCCATCCCTCTATTTATTTACCATTAGTTATATTCCACTGCATTCCGAACAATGATCACTACTTTTGAAAAACTCTGATGATGTTGTAACAACTTTAAGCACTCCTTTAATGTATGGTTTTATGCTTTATTGTATTTGCTCTGTGCCTCACCTTCGAGTGAGTACGTGGTACTTGATCCTGTTAGTGGCCTTGTCGGACTAGATCCGAGGGATTGACGTTTTATTCCTATTTAAGTGTGGTCTAGCCTCTAAGGTGGGACTTAGGCAATTAAGTTGGAATAATTCGGGTGGTAACGCCATAGCTGGTATCGGAGCTTGTACCACCACTGAGGAATCAATAAATCGTAATTACCAAACTTTTCAAAAGTAAAACTTGTTAGAAACCCATGTTGGATAGATCGGTAAGACGATAAGGATGGGCATAGAATGTGAGGCCTTAGGATACTAGATGGGTAGCTAGGTGGATAATTGAATGTGCCCTATGGGCTGCGATGATGATGGGTGGAGGATTTCTCTATCCCTATATGTGAGGTCCATTAGGACGAGCATGCATGCACCATTTTTCTAGCTACTTAGTAAAAGGTCAAGAATTTTAAAAGCTACATAATCCAAGAGGCACCGTAATAAGAGTTTAGTCCACATCAAAGGTCTCAACTTACCATGGGAAAGCCAAGCACTAGTTTCCTTTTATTTTGGTAATTCTTTTTCATTTTCGCTTACGCTTACCCTACACAGATGACTTCTCAAGAATTCTCGAAAGGAGGGAACGCACATTCCCACACGGATGGGCTTGCACGAGAGGGTTTTCCCCGTATTTTGTGGGAGGTACTGCAGGGAGCCGGTTATGCCATGCCTCCCCAGTACGTGGTGCAGTTGTTTGAGGAGCGCCGGGTACCCCGCTGTAGGGTGAGGATGACCTTGGAGCCTCATCCCTTGCAGCCGGGCTGGCGTTTGTTGGACTCTGAGTCCTTCGGTTTCAGGGCGGAAGATACTATCGAGCACCGCTCTCCATGTGCTGACGACCTTTTGTGGCTTCCACCCCTTGGAGCTATCGAATCATCCCATTGGATTATTCCCCGCTGAGAAGGAGGACGACCCAATGTGGAAGGATCGAGTGGAGCATGCCAAGGATGTGTGGGCTCTTTACCCAGGACAGACTGCTCACCTGACGGTGTGGTGCATGAATGCCCTATATCATCTGCAAGCAGTGCGAGGTGAGGCTATGTCCTAACTGATGGGAATAGTGGAGTCTACCAAGATCACCCTGGATAACAAGGAGGACCTTGTGGTAGACCTGTCCACTGAGCTGGTGGAAAAGGACATCCAGGTGGAGCAGATGGCCACTCAAATCCAAGAGCTTGAGGATCAGATAGGGGCCAGGGAGAACACCATCGAGGTTCTGGAAGATTAGCTCCTGACCATGCAATAACAGCTTGAGGAAGCCAACCAGCATTTGGACATCCACCATCAGGAAATTCAAGACATGGAGGCAGAAGGGGCCGATGAGGATGTCGACATCGAGGGAGGAGAGGAGTCGGAGCCTGCATCCAGCTTGGACACTGCTGGCTCAGGGAGACCACCATCCCCCGAGTCTAGCGTTGCCTCGTTTTCCCACTAGGTTTCAGAGTTATGGTAGAATTGTGCGGTAGTAGAACTCCTCGAAACTAGCTTAGCTTTTGCACCCTTGTGGTACTAAGCTAGGGAGAGTAGAGTATTTTGAGCACTGCTATAACTGTTAAAAAACTCTTTTGGCTTGATGAATGATGGATGATTTCTATTTTAAGCTATGAAGGAAATTATATCATGTGGTACCTTTTGTGAAAATGTAAGGAAATGTGGAAATTTTACAAACCTTGTTATTGGAAAAACTTTTACCATGTGCAATCTCGAATTTTGAAGTATGATACTAAGAGCATCCTAAATTTCAGATGGCAGGAAGAGTGCTCCGTGGACAGAATGAGCGCATTCCTCCACCACCACCGTCGCCTCCTACCATGCAAAAGCTGATGGCTCAACAGAATGAGATTCTACGACAACTAGCTCAGCGCCAGCCACCAGCTCAGCACTATGGTGATGGTGATCACCATCAGCGTCCCCCAGCAGCGGCCACCTATCAGGAGTTCCTCAGCACTCAGCCGCCGTTGTTCACTCGAGCAGAGGACCCACTTGATGCTAATGTGTGGCTCAGGGTGGTGGAATCCAAATTCCCACTACTTAATGGAGGTTGTTCCGATGCGGCCAAGGTCGGTTTCGCCATCCAGTAGCTTTGCTGACCCGCGCGGACATGGTGGGATCACTTCCTCGCTATGCAGCCGGTTGACCACGTGGTTGAGTGGGGAGAGTTCAAGGCAGCATTCAGAGGACATCACATACCAGCAGGCATCATGGACCGCAAGCTCAATGAGTTTCTGGCACTCAATCAAGGGAGTCGTATAGTGTTGCAGTACGCCCAAGCTTTCAATGACCTGTGTCAGTACGCAGACTATCAGGTTGACACAGATGAGAAGAAGAGGGACAGATTCAGGAGGGGCCTTAGTACTAAGCTCCGTGTCCATCTCAACACAGTTAGGGCCAACAGCTACAATGAGTTAGTCAACATGGCCATTTCTCAGGAAGACTGCATCACAGCCCGCCAGGTAGAAAAGAAGAGGAAGACCCCTATGGCAGGACCTTCAGCTCAGCCTCAGCGCTTCCGGATTGTGTTCGATACTCAGAATAGGGGACCTCAGCAGCAGCAAGGACGATGGGTGATCCGACCACAGCAACAGCAACAGGCACCCAACCGCTCTCAACCCCCAGTTTAGAGGAACAACAACCAGCCACAGCAGCAGTACCGTCAGGCTAATGACAACAGATGTTTCACTTGTGGCAGCACTGGACATTATGCCAAGAATTGTCCCAAGAACCAGCAGAGGCAGGGTAGAATTCAAATCAGAACCAAGGCAAGAGGCAGAGGGTGCAAGTGAGGCAAGGCAGGCTGAACTTCATCATGTTGGCTGACATTCCAGAGGGAGCGCCCGTCATGACTGGTATCTTTTCTGTTTTGAATTTTCCTGCAGTCATTCTTTTTTATTCTGGTGCATCACACAGCTTCATCAGTGCAAAATTTAGTGCCAAGTGTCAGTTACCTTTTCACCACACAAAGGGGCTATTATGATTGCAACACCAGAGGCAGGGTTGCCACCTATCAACTCAACCGACAAGTACCCATAAAATTTGGTAGCATCGTAGTTGGAACCACCCTCCTGATTATGGGACTAGAGAGTGTAGACATTATTTTGGGAACAGACTGGTTATCTCGACATCATGTTTTGATTGATGTCGCAGCAAGAGCCATTGAAATCCACTCACTAGTTTGTGGAGAAATCACCTTATACCAACCTGACCAAGGTTGTACCCGTTCTTGTGCCCTTACTGAGGTAGAATCACCCCTAGAGAAAATTCCAATGGTCTGTGAGTACCTTGATGTTTTCCTAGATGAATTGCCAGGGATTCCACCCAACAGAGACATAGAGTTTGCAATAGAGCTGCAGCCCGGAACTACACCTATATCAAAAGACCCTATAGGATGCCTCCAGCAGAGTTGATAGAACTCAAGAAGCAGTTACAAGAATTGTTGGACAAGGGATTCATTCGCCCAAGTACATCGCCATGGGGATGTCAGGAAATGTTCGTGAAGTAGAAGGATGAGAGTCTGAGATTGTGTGTTGATTACCGCCTCCTCAATGCGGTGACTATTAAAAATAAGTATCCTTTACCCCGCATTGATGTGTGGTTTGATCAGTTGGTGGGAGCCAAGGTGTTTTCCAAGATAGACCTTCGCTCCGGCTATCATCAAATCAAGATCAGGGCCAGTGATAGCCCGAAGACGGCTTTCTCTACCAGATACAGACTTTATGAGTACTTGGTGATGTCATTCGGGCTGACCAATGCCCCGACATATTTCATGTATTTGATGAACTCAGTGTTTATGCCAGAGCTGGACAAGTTTGTGGTGGTCTTCATTGATGATATCTTGGTCTATTCAAAGAATGAAGACGAGCATACTGAGCATTTGCACATCGTACTTCAGTGACTGCGGGATCATCACTTATATGCTAAATTTTCCAAATGTGAATTCTGGCTAAGGGAGATTAAATTCTTGGGTCACACCATTTCTCAGGATGGGATATAAGTTGATCCTGAGAAGGTGCAGGAAGTGATGGATTGGAAGCCTCCTACCACCGTGCGACAGATTCAGGGTTTTCTGGGTTTGGCAGGATATTATCGGCGATTTATTCCGGATTTCTCCAGGATTGCTAAACCAATGACTGAGTTATTGAAGAAAGGGGTGAAATTTGAATGGACTCAGAAATGTGAGGACGCCTTTCATGCACTAAGGCAACATCTGACGACAGCACCCGTGCTAGCATAGCCTAACAACACCAAATCTTTTGATGTGTATTGTGATGCTTCGGGCTCTGGATTGGGTTGTGTTTTGATGCAAGACAACAGAGTTATTGCCTACGCATCCAGAGCACTCAGGCCTCATGAGCAAAACTACCCCACATGATCTAGAGTTAGCAGTCGTAGTTCATGCTCTGAAGATATGGAGACATTATCTAATGGGAGCTCATTGTAACATCTATACTGATCACAAGAGTCTCAAGTATATTTTCACTCAGGCTAATCTTAATATGAGGCAGAGGAGGTGGTTGGAATTGATCAAGGACTACGATTTGCAGGTGCAATACCATCCTGGTAAGGCCAATGTTGTGGCAGATGCCTTAAGTCGAAAGGCCCAATGCAACTGTGTAGCTATGGACTCTAAGATCGCCACTCTGTGTGACGAGTTGCGCAAGCTAAACATGGAAGTTGTTTCCCCAGGTACCTTGGATTATATCTCAGTGGAGCCAATGTTACAAGAGCAGATAATCATGGCGCAAATTGGTGACAAGGGTGTTCAAGTCATTAAGGAGATGCTCGAACAAAAGGTGGATAAGTACAAATGCTTTCGTCAGGACAACAAGGGAGTTCTATGGTTTGAAGACCAATTGGTTGTTCCTAAAAACCTAGAACTTAGGAAGAAAATATTGGACGAAGCTCATCTATCCATGTTTTCCATGCACCCCGGTAGTAACAAGATGTATCATGACCTCAGGTCCTTGTATTGGTGGACCAGGATGAAAAGAGAAATTGCTAAGTATGTATCTAAATGCGACACTTGCCAAAGAGTCAAGGCTAGTCATTTGAAGATAGCGGGTACCTTACAACCTCTTCCCATACCATCTTGGAAATGGGAGGACCTCAGCATGGATTTTATTGTGGGTTTACCCAACACATCCCGGCATCACGATTCTATTTGGGTCATTGTGGACAGGCTAACCAAGACAGCTCATTTCTTGCCAGTACATACCACCCACAGGGCAGAAAAGTATGCAGAAATCTATATTGACCAAATAGTGCATCTACATGGAATACCAAGCACTATCGTGTCAGACAGAGCAGCACCGTTCGTAGCACATTTCTGGGAGCAGCTGCAAGAGTCACTTGGAACCCATGTGATCAAAAGCTCAGCATACCATCCTCAAACAGATGGTTAGACAGAAAGAGTAAATCAGATGCTGGAGGACATGTTGAGGGCATGTGTGTTACACTATGGTAAGGATTGGGATAAGTGCCTTTCCTTAGCGGAATTCTCTTACAATAATAGCTACCAATCCAGCCTAAAGATGGCACTGTTCGAGGTCTTGTATGGGAGAAGGTGTAGGACACCGCTAAATTGGTCACAAGCGGGAGAAAGGGAAGTATTTGGACCTGACCTAGTACTTGAAGCTGAGGAGAAAGTTAGAGTCATTAAGAAGAACTTGGAAGCTGCTCAGGCCAGACAGAAGAGCTATCATGATAAAAGGAGGAAACCTCTACAGTTTGAGGTGGGGGATCATGTATATCTCAAGGTGTCACCCACCAAAGGTGTTCAGAGATTTGGGATCAAGGGCAAGTTAGCTCCTCGCTATATTGGGCCCTATGAGATCAAAGAGGCTTGTGGACCTGTAGCATACCAGTTGAAGTTGCCACCTCATATGTCAGCAATTCATGATGTGTTCCACGTATCTCAGCTACGGAAGTGTGTCCGCTTACCCACAGAAGTGCTACTTGAACCAGAATTGGAAAAAGAACCAGACTTGTCTTATCAAGAGCACCTCATCAGGATTTTGGACCAAAAAGAAGGATCAACCCGAGCAAGGTCAATCCGAATGTATAAGATTCAATGGAGCAACCATTCAGAAGAAGAGGCTACGTGGGAAACTGAGGATTTTCTACGTTCTCGCTTCCCCGATTTTCTACCTAAAGGAATCAGTACGTAAAACAAAACACCCACCCCCACCTGCCCTTTGAATCTCAATATAAGAGAAACATAGTTAATAGGAGTAGAGTAAGATATGAAAACAAATCTAGAAGGACTTCCTTCTGAAGTTGCAAAGAGGATGACATTCGAAGATCAGTTAACTAGAGAATCTTGATTAAAGGAAACCACAACACACTATCACACACCTTCTTGGTACCCCACTAGAGGATCCCTAGCCAATCTCGGGACAAAATTCCTTTAAGGGGGGAGGGCTGTAACACCTCAGGTGTTACCCAAAGCCCTGGCCAAAGAAGCACACTTGTGTCCTACTCACCCTTTTTGCTAAATTGGAAAGTAAAGGCACTAAAAGCCTAGAAGCATGGTTAAGCCAAGCATTAATCATAACAAGAAAGGAACCCTAGCCTTCATACAATGTTCACCCTTAAACAAGATTCTAAAACCCTAATTCCTTCTTAAGCTCTTAAACCCTAACCAAGGGATTAAAGGTGAAAGAGTGGACAAATGACCAAACATAAACAGGAACCTTTACCAAAGATGAAGTATATTAGTAAAGCTACAAAAATTTATTAAGAGAAGTATTACAAAAAGGCCCAACAAAAACCTCAAAATAAATCACCAAGTGGGGGAGCACTCTAGGGCCATTCAAATTTCTCTAAGCCCCCAAACCACCCTAGCCCAAAGATCAAAGGTGTTCACCTTTGTGCTGGCACCAAAACCACTTGGACCAAATAGCAAAAAGTGGCCAAATAACCTAAGGCATGCCCTGGAAAAATTTGAACCCAAGCCAAGACCATTTGACAAGGTTTGACATCAGTTTTGTCTCGGGTTAAACATTGCCGACAGACCTGACTTGGCACCCACATATCTTGTGATTTAGGGCAAATCATCCCTTGGAACTTACACGAACTAGCTAGCCTTAGGTTCTAGGAAGAGATCTTACACAAGACCCTTGGCGAGATTCGCACGTTTGTGATCCTAGCAGGCGTTTGAACAAGGGCAGAAGCAAACGCACATGTGTTCGATGCGTTTTGACGCGCCAGAGCATGCCCTCGGCGCTCCGCCCACGCGTGCAGCCCCGCGCCACGCCAACCCCATGCCCACAACCGCGCCCGCGGCTATAAAATCCATCCTAGCCTCGACTGTACGCCCCCGCGCGCTACTGACCCAACCCGAGCTCCAGTTCGCCGGAGTTTGCCCCGTGAGCGAGGTGCCAGTGGTCGCGCAAGCCACAGCCACCGTAGATCGGCCAAACCAGTCACTCCTCGTCTCATCCGACCCTCGGGATAGCCTCTACGGACCTCAGTAAAGCTCCCAGAGCCGAGGATTGGACTTTACCTCACCAGAGACGCTGGATCGATGCCACCGGACTTCAACCGACTGCCGGCGCACATGGACCAAGCTCCACGGTAAGCCGTTCGTCGATTCCTTGTACCAGTAGCGTCCTTAGCACCCGTGAAGCTTCCTGTGCCACTTGATTGAGCAATACCGCCATGAGCAGGCCAGAGCGCACGCCACCGATGAGCCTGACCGCCTGCGCACGTGGTCAGACCGATTCCGGCCATCACCGTCGACGAGTCGCACCTCAACGTGACCGCTGGGACCTCCCGGATCTAACCCCGCCCTTCACCGGACCTCCCTTGTCGCCCTTTTCCTCTTCGCGGTTACTGTTTCAAAGGAGGGAGGGAGCTTAGTTGAAAAGAAGAAGAAGCTGGGGGGGGGGGGGGGGGGTTTGCGTAGTCAGTGACTCAGAGGAATAGTTCCGTAGGGGTATGGTTTAAAGGATTAGTTAAGGGAAACCCCAGGGGCCTCAGTGTAAACTGGTTTTCATTAAACCTTTTAAACATTATTCTTTTAAAATGCAAGCAGAACTTGCAAAATTCATAACTCAAATTTTATCCAGCCAAATTTGGACAAACTAATTTTGCTAGGTTCTAAATAATATGAACTACTTAGGAAAAATACCAAACACCAGGGTACTGCAAGACTTTTTAAAGTTTTGATTTAAATAGTAAACTGACCAAAAGCTAAATAAAGAAGGGAAAAATAGCTAGACTTCTGGACTGAGGTTAAGAAAAATTAGGGATATACTTAACTACTCACTACTCTGTTTAAAAATGTTGAACTCACTAGTATACTAGATTAGGGAGAAAATTAACCATAAAAACTTGTTTTGGCCCAAACATTAAAAAATGAAAAAGGGGAATAAAAGTATGAACCAGAGGGCAACCACATTTTTTCTAGCTTACTTAAGTAACCTGGATCACAAGAAAATTTTGTGAAACCTCTGTTAGTGCAAAAGAAGTGCACCATATTTTATTTCATGAAAACAATGATAACTTAGAAAAATACCCTAAGGAGAACCCACCCCAATCCTTGGGATAACTAATAATATGCTAATATGAATCTAGGAAAAATATAGGTTCTGTTGTTTGATATTTTTCAAATAACAAGTTAGTTATAAGTACCTTTTTGACATTAAACTTTAGAAAATCACAACTAAATACCCAGTGGGTCTTTTTCTGTAATTTTTGGCACAGAGACCTATTATCACCCATGAATCTTAGCAAAAATAAATTTTAATCCAGAAACCTCACCTAAATCAGATCTATAGTGTAAAGTGTCGTATTACCCTTACTTTTGTTATTTTTGCACAAGGATTATCTAAATTAATTCCAACCTGAAAATCTTAGAATAAACCACAGAGGTCAATGTCTACCCACTGTAGTTTTTGTAACATTTTTGGAAAATTCTAAATTGCCAGGGTAGTTCAAAAGAACTCAATAAGAAGCATAATAGAAGGTAAAAAGGAAATTATGGGAGAAATTAGTGGTGTGCATTTAAATTTCTCCTAGAGCCCGAACAAACATATAAGAGATGACTAAAAATCTTATGTTCACTCAAGAACATGGGATCAGTGTCTCAAACACAAGTTTACTCACCATTTTACTATTGTTCACCTTACATAGCATTTACAAATTGCCATATCATTATTATGCATATATCTTATTCATTGCATTAGATAGATTGTAATCTCGCTGACGGAGAGTACGTCCTCGTTCCGGAGCAAGGAGTTGCTCAGGAGGTAGTCCAGGAGCCAGCACCAGAGCCTGCCATCGAGGATCTGCCTGCCCTAGCTTTGGAAGGCAAGCCCCGGTTTTATGCATAACCGTTTATATATGCTATTTTACTACACTTAATGTTTGTAGGCTTGTACTGTGCACTTAAGTGTAGGAGTTGATTGAAACCCTAGTTGCATGAACTCAGGATTCCTTTTGAGATGGATACTAGTATGCTAGGTCGAGTAGCTGCTTTACTAATTAAGGATCTCGGTAGAAGTCAAGTGATTTTTCTAGCACTCGCATGAGGTCAGGAATTGATTGTATCCATTTTGATATTGGAATGATGATAGTCTGTGGACAACGATCCATGGGGATGCATGGTCTATAAAATGAAAATGGGAATAAGGATTAAAGTGTGGTACCGTGTGTCAAGCGTTTGAACGCACTAAACATATGCCGAGAAATATAGTAAATCGGTAAGCCTAGTAACTGAGTGAACCTGGTAGCAGATTGCCCTCCTCACACGACCTGAGACGTGGTCTCCTATTCTGGTTATGGTGGGTACAAGTGCAGTCACTGCACGACGACAGTCGGGGTCAGTGAGGCATTGTATGCCAAGGCGGTGAGCCTCTCTCTGTTGATGGGGAATCGATGGGGACGGTTGATGTGTGGGCACGTAGTGCCTCGCCACGTTGTGTGTTTAGGTTTACCTTTCAAGGTTTAAAAACTCGATTCGAATCGTCTGCTTCTCGTAGCTAAGGAGACTGCTTGATCCATGCTGCTGCATTGAGTAATAAGTGGAAATGAGTTGACTGGCAAAAGATGTTGATTTCTAAAATGCTTGATACCATGTATGATTAGCTAGGTACACATTTAGTCTTAAGAGAATCACACTAAAACTTGAAAAGCTAAAACTTGATTTTAGACTCAGCTAGTGCTTTTGGCAAACCAAACCCCTCAGCCAAACTGCTGCATGTCTAGAGGTAGAGGAGTAGACTCCTCACACCGTGTAAGTCTAGCTGAGTATTAGTTTACTCAGCCTTGCTTGTGGCATAATTTTTTATAGGTTCTCTGGAGGATATGGTTGCTGGAGTGACTTGGCCGTCTATCTTGCCACCGGGTTGGACAGTCGAGTGGGACCCTACTTCTGCAGGGGAGGAGCATGTGGAGTGATGGGCCTTGCCGAATTATTCCTAGCTGTCCCACACAGCGACGCGCTCCGCTAGGTGCTCGATGAGCTGCCTAACCGGCCGTCGACCTCGCTGGCGCAACCCCTTCGCGTCGTGCTCAGGATGTCGTCGTTCTTGCTGTTTTGTTGCGCCAATCGACAGCCGCTGCAGCCCCTCCGTGGCGTGTGCTCCACCTTGACACGCCCATGGTGCCCATCGTGCTCCTTCGACTTCGCTTCGGTCTCCTGTGATCGACGACGTGTTCGTCTTCATGCCACATTTGCAGCAACCACGACTGAGGTTTGATATGGTGAGCCGATGTATTATTTTGTTGTTGGATCAGATATATATGTGGCTGCGATAGTTCTTTTGTACGTCGTAGGGATTGGTCGTGGATGTGTTAATTGTTGCTAACATGCTTCATTGTAAATTAACATGTTAGTGCGGCAAAAATTTGGTAAATCCTAAAGCATGCATGGTGACTTCCGCACTCGGCTAATGAGTCAGTCTACGGTAATTATATTTATGTATTCATCGTTGGTGTAGGTTAGATTAAGTGGGAAATGTAAATTATGTGACATATGATGGGTGTTTGGAAGACGAGATATGTTTAGTTAGAAAGGTGTGTTATCAAACGTGGTGTGGTTGGATGTGATAAGTAGATTGGAAGTGTGGGTTTGTCTGAGCACGATGTTATCAAACATGTATGTCGAAATGTGTTGTAGTAGTGATTACGTTAAGTTGAACCGAAGTGTCTCGAGTACACGCCACAATATGGTTGTATGCGAGACATGGTAAAATAGAGTGTGCTCGACATGAATGTTTGGTCGTTATAGGTAGGAATTGTCTTGGCTTAATTAGAGAGGTGGTGACATGTCAAGGTAGTCATCACTTCCTCTATAATTATAAGTCGAGCCAATACACCTTATGCGTTCATTGAATTTCACCTCGCACATAGTGTACGGTTGGGTTCATTGCTTCGAATAGATGTTTTCGAGTGAACAAGTAGGTTTGTGATGTGATTATGTGTAATGTGTTTATAATAACATTTTATCTCAAGAAGTGTTATGTTCTGCGCATAAATAAGAAGTACGTATGTTTTCTGTAGTAAGGATTGATTGTGAGAGGATGTGTCGCAAGAAATGGATTAGTACGCATATAGGAGATGAATGTGTGTGATGAAATGGTGACATGCCTTCGTAGTCATCATGTCGTCTGTTTGGTTACTTAGCCGAAAGTCATAAAGAAATGTCGCTTACCTATGTGTTATTATTGTTACTCTGCGAGCTGTATAAATTGCCATGTGAAGTATGATTGAATTAGTCTATGTTTGCGATGTGTGGTGAAGTGATGGCATGACTATGTAGCCATCACATCATCTATTGTGTGACTATGCTTAAGTGTGCCTTGATATAAGTTAGAGTAAGTCAAGTTCCTAAAACGCGGCAATTCTTGAATTATGTAGGAGCTGAATTTTATTAATAGTTGTCTTGGACTGCACGCAGTGATTTCTCTGTGTTGTATGTTTGATGAACTAAATTGTGCTTTCTGTAGATATATGCTATAGAAAAATTGTAGATAACCTTATTATCTTGCTTGTACAAAAATTTGACAGCCATAAACCTGATCGTTTAGAAGTTGTGCTTTTCACAAGCCTAGCACCTGAATCTGTCGAATTTCTGAACAAATTTTAGAAATTGCAATGGTTGCTTAAGTTAATTTTGAAATCAGTTATTGGTGGTCACAAGAAAGATGTAGATAACTCTATTATCTTACTTGTGTTAAAAATTGACAGGCATAAGTCTGATCGTTTAGGAGTTATGCTTTTTACAAATTCAGTAACTGAATCTGTCCAAATTCTGTATATATTTTAGAAAACTGCATTGTTTGCTTAAGTTAATGTTACAATCTGTTCATGGTCATTATACAGAAGTTGTAGATGCTTTTCTTATCTTACTTGTGTTAAAATTTCACAACCATAGGCCTGACAGTTTAAGAGTTATGAATTTTACAAACTGGTTGCTGTGTTCTGTCCACTGTCAGAACAGATTTCGAAAACTGTAATGTTTGATTTGATTAAACCTGGAATCACTTCTTGGTGATTATAAAAGTTATGTAGTTCTTTTGCCAAGCTTTCCAAAAAGTCTTGGATCACTCTTTTTGGTGATCTGAAGTTTAAGTTATGGATGTTTAAAGAGTGAAAACTGAATCTGTCCAGTTCTGGACAGCACAGCCTTCATAGTGTATTTTACCCTTGATACATATTAAACCTATGATGGAACCTCTCAAGTCATTAGGCCCACCTACAGTTGTCCTTGTCCAACAGACTTCAGACAACCTTGCAGGTGCCCCTGAATCACTTGACAAGTTCGGTATCTACTTTCTTTACCTTTCCCAAGAGCATTTCACCCGTCACGCAAACATTACAAGCATCGGAAATACGAAAATGCGGAAGCAAATACAATAACTTACCTTTTATTAAAAGTAAGAAAGAGTTATAATATTATAGACCAGAAACAAATATATAGGAGTGCAGAGTATTGTTATTAATACAAACCCAGGGAGGCAAAAACTCCTCCCGAATATGCAGTGAAAAAAGTTTTTAACGGAGGATCCTTTCCTCCCGAAGCTTTACTCCTGGCTTTCCTCCTTGGGCACCATCTCTGAACAGAAGCAGCAAAAGTTTGCCATTTCTTCACCTAAAACCACATGGGACAAAGCCCTGAGTATGAAGTGTACTTTCGCAAGACTTACCCAACAAAGTAAAAGACTCTCAAGGATATGCTGGCTTTTAAGGGAGTCAAGGTAAGGCTTATCAATAATCAATGAAGCTGTTTGCAGAAATGCTTACTAATAGTGGATCCTTAAAAATCCAATTTTATTTGTCAGGTTAAGTAAGATTACCTATATCTAGAGTTCTCTCTACCCTAGTTCAATCACTTGGCCTGCACTAGCCATTTTATTTAACCACCCTTCATCTTTACTGAATTGCTACGTGTAAGTCAGTGACCAAGTCTTCATATTCGCGAAGTTACGGCGATCCAAATCGATTATACTCAGCTGAGGATCTCCGATCACATGATATATGTAGCACTTAACCCTTGCATATGTCAACTCACCACCGGGGTTCTTAAGACCAGATCAGGTTTGCGCCAACCGAGAGCATAGATACACCACCGTCCAGCCTCTTGCCACGGAGGGTACACGCTACTCTCGCCATCTCTCCACTCCCATTGCGTGGTATCTTATTCTGGTATTAGTCTGCCCAAGGCAAAGCTTACCCATGACGAGGCATGTAACCAATTAAAGGGTCCTCGGTCATCAAGCCTACATCGAGACGGTCCTTAATCGACTCAGACGGAGACACTACACCAAGACTCTCTTTCTCATGCTAGTCACCCGCTCGGTCTTAGCTTTATCATTTAAAACCCTAAAGTTTGGTACCTAGCGGAGGTACATCTTTTTTGATGTTGAACCCATCATGGCCATGATGGATCCACCATCAAGTTTTATTTTTGAAAACATCCCACCCACTTAACATCATCTTTTGAGAAAACCAAACATTTTGTTTTTCTAAAGCAAAGCTAAGCATAATAAAAACCTTTTGGAAAACAGGGATTTAGGAAATAATCAAGTCCAAGGAAGGAGATGCAGCAATAGTTTAGCACACAACTCCTATCACCTAATGCATCAAGTAAGTGATAATGATTTTAAAAGAATCAAGGAGGTGACAAATGCACCAGGGCTTGCCATGTGTTACTGGTGAATCAGGCTCTGATCCGCAGATATCAAAATAAAAGCAGTTGCCTGCCTGATGTTCCTCAGGTGGTGATGGTGAAGTCTTCACTTCTTCGACTTCTACTTCTTCTTCGTTTTCTAAATATAACCATACATAATAATGAATGCCCATGTAATGCTCATGAGAGTGCAAAGATAATAAAAGTTTATTATCTAAAGTCTTGAATACAACTTTCCTTCACAGTTTTCCAAGAACTTAGGGTTTCCGGAGTCAATAGTGAAGTTCACAAGGCAGGGGGTGGGGTTTTGGGTTCTAAGTATCAAACATGGTCCAAATCATACCAAACTCTACCCAAGATTTCTAAATATTATTTAAAGATTACCCTAACAATTTATTAAATTTTGGACTTATTATTTATTTTCTAAAAATTCAGAAACAAGGTTTTAGGCTGTTTTAAATACTCTATAATTTCTTGTTTGGATCAAAAATCCTAAAACTATTTTTATTAAATACTATGGAAAATTAGGAATCTAGCAAAATTGGTCTGCTATTTTTTGGATTTTTTTACAATTTCTTATAAATTTCTAATGTCTAATAGAAAAAGAAAAAGGAAAAGGATGAATAGTTCTAGGCTGAAACTAGCCCGAACCGGCCTAGCCATAGCAGAAACGCGTCCGCGCGCCCGTGCGCCTGTATACTTTGCGAATAGACCCCTGGTGTTTTGAATAACCCGAACTGGGTTCCCCGCACTGTTTCTGTGAGTCGCTGACGCTTTCAGAGGAGCCCCTGTACATCTAATTCTTTACAGACTAAAGTCCACGACGGCGGGCGACGCCGTGCAGAGCTCCGGTGAGCTTGTACTGGTTGATTTCCGCAATGACCAGGGCTCCACTTTAGCAGAAATCGAATTCAAGTCCTAACCATCATTTCCCCCTAACTAATTTCATCAACGGTGACCTAACCAACACTGTCCACGGTGACAGCGGGTATCACGGACAACAGAACGCGTTCTCGATGATCTATGGGGTCCTAGCTCAATTGAATGGGTCGGTGAGCATGAAGAGCAAGCAAGGGTGCCAAAACAAGAACGCAGAGGGCGAGATTGGACCTGAATTGGGCTGGCCACGGCGAGGTCTTTTCAGCGGCGTTCTTGAGTGATTTGGGGGAAGTATGAAATTGGAGCTCTCGGGTACACGATTGGAGGCAATACTTGGTGGCTTGGTGCGTGATTATCCTATGGACCCGATGATACGCTCAATTTATAGCATGCTTGAGCGGCGGCTAGTGAATTTAACGGCGACGCGCGGCGGCCGGAGATAGGGACTGAGTCACTGGCGCGGTGATTCGTGGCCACAACCGTGGCAAGCTCACCGGCGATGGTTGGGCTTGTCATACTGATTCACAGCGACGTGTTAACCCTTCAAGCCGCATGGTCTGGCCGGATAATGGTGAATTCCGGTGATGCCAGCACGATCGACCGTGGCGGGACACGATGGCCGGAGTGAACAGGGCTCACGTTCATCCATCTGATAATATTTACCCACCCATGGCGCTAACTAATCGAGCCAAGCACGAATCATCGTGGCGAGTGCGAATCCAGGAGCACAGTCACCGGCGACGAGGTTCTCTGCGCTGGCATTCTAATCCAGTTACTGTACCATCGAAATCCTATTCAGTCAGCCTGACAGCCGATGTTTAGGGCAGGTTTTCTCCAAATTTTCCATGGCAACATCATCATCCTTCTGCGTCAAAGTTGTAGACCTATAAACCATCTTCATCTTTGTTATAGCATCCCTAGTCAAATTCTCAATGAATCATGCTTAAATTCGAGCCCTAAGTTCATGGAGTTCCAGTGCCAGCCTGAATTTCAGACTCTAGCAGTCTCACAGCATGACTTTGGGCACATTTTTCTTCAAATTTTTCATAACAACAATGTTAAAGCCTTTAAACAAAGTTGTTCTCCTTTCATAGCTTTACAAACTTGATGTGGTGACCTAGGGCAAAAACTTTATAACTTGGTAGATATAGGGCTCCAAAGTTGAGCTAATCCCACTGAAATTCAGACTTAGCCCCTAGGTTTCAAATAGGACTTTTTGCAATTAGGTCCAAATCTCAAGGTTTTACTTGCAAACTCACATATTTGTGAGCCATATTACTTAAGACACCTTAACTTCAAAGTTTTTGCACTTTAATCCAAAAGTGCACTAATTGTTCACTTAGCCCCCTAAGGTTTAGGTTTAGGGCTTTCTAGGGTTCTTTTTAGAGTTTTTGGGGATTCTAGGGTTTGAATATCCCATAAGTCTATTCAAGGTGACATTTTATGATTATCTCTAATGATTTTTGAAGTTTTCTCTTACTAGGCTTTTCTTTGCCCTTCTGAGCCCAATTTAGGGTTAAGTATCCTATTCTAGGGTTTTATTCACAAAATGTCATAGCAACACAACTTGTTTGAAATTTTTGCCTAGTGAATGCATTCTAGGTGTGACAAACACATGATATGCCCATGCTTATGATGTTATGCTCATGTTTTAGTAACAGTGACACCAGGGGTGTTATATCCTTCTCCCCATAAAAGAATCTCGTCCCGAGATTAAAAGTCCTAGGGCAAGTAATGGAAAAGGAAATGCTTCACTCTTTTATTTCCTTATTCTTGGTACAAGGCAGGGGTGGTTTGGGGCTCACTCCTTTATTACAACAATTGTATAAACTTTACAAATTACATGAGGCTAAAAAGCCTGGGAAATTCTTTGCTAAAAAGTCTTGAGTTTCCCATGTAGCCTCATCTTCTGAATGCTGGTTCCACTGTATCTTGTAAAACTTGAGAGTTTTCCTTCGGGTAATTCTATCCTTTTGATCCAAGACCCGAATAGGATGCTCCGAATATGTCAAGTCTGGTTCTAAGGCAACATCCTTTACTTCCATGGTTCGATCGGGAATCCAAAGACACTTCTTCAATTGAGACACGTGGAACACATTATGTACTATAGACAAGGTTTCGGGTAACTGGAGTCGGTATGCTACTGGTCCATATCTTTCAAGGATAGGAAAAGGACCAATATACCTAGGTGCAAGCTTCCCTTTTACCCCAAAACGTGATACACCCTTCATTGGTGAAACTTTCAGGTAGACATAGTCTCCAACTAGAAAGTACAAGGGTATCTGGTGTTTGTCTGCGTAACTCTTCTATCGAGCTTGAGCTTTCTTCAAATTATGAATTATTCGCCAAACTTTTTCCTCGGTCTCTTTTACCATATCAGGCCTGAAGAAACTTCTTTCACCAGGTTCAGACCAATTTAACGAAGTACGACACCGTCAGCCATACAAAGCTTCGAAGGGTGCCATCTTAATGCTTTCTTGATAGCTATTATTATATGAGAACTCCGCTAATGGTAAACAATCATCCCATTTCTGTGGGAATTCCAGAACACATGCCTGCAACATGTCTTCAAGTATCTAGTTTACCCTCTCAGTTTGCCCACTGGTTTGAGGATGATAGGCCGAACTGTGGAGCAATTTAGTACCCAAGGACTTGTGAAGTTCTTCCTTGAATTTGGACACAAATCGAGGTCCACGATCCGACACTATAGTCTTTGGAGTACCTTGCAAACTGAGAATGCGAGCAATGTACAGTTCCGCATATGTGAGAACCGGGTAATATGTTTTGACTGGCAGAAAATGAGCAGTTTTCGTAAGCCGATCAACAATAACCTAGATGGAATCATACCCTTTTGCTGTTCTGGGCAATCCCACAATAAAGTCCATGCTTATATCTTCCCATTTCCATGTAGGGATAGGTAAAGATTGTAATGGACCCACAGTTTTCAAGTGTATGGCCTTGACACATCTACAAGTGTCACATTTTGCCACATAGAGTGCGATTTCAATCTTCATCTTTGTCCACCAATAATGTTGTTTTAGATCATGATACATCTTAGTGCTTCCGGGATGAATAGAATAGCAACTAAGATGTGCTTCATCTAGAATTTGCTGGCGGACCTCTTCATTCTTAGGCACAACTATGCGGTTATTAAACCATACAATACCTTGATCATCTTTTCTAAAGCAATTGGCTTTTCCAGCCTCTATTTTCTTACGGATGTGCTTCATACCCTCATTATCCTTTTGAGCATCCATTATCCGTTGTAAAAGGACTGACTCAAGCTTTAGTTGATTTAAGGTTCCATGTTGGATCATTCCCAGGTTTAACTTCTCCATCTCCTGACATAGTGTAATGTCAGAGATCTTCATGGTAAGACAGTGACAGGAAGCCTTGCGGCTGAGTGCGTCTGCCACTACATTGGCCTTGCCTGGGTGATAATGAATTTCCAATTCATAGTCCTTAATAAGCTCGAGCCATCGCCTCTGTCTCATGTTCAATTCTGACTGGGTGAATATGTACTTCAAACTTTTATGATCTGTATAAATGTGATAGATATTCCCAAGCAGATAATGACGCCAGATTTTCAGGGTATGAACCACTGCAGCTAACTCCAAATCATGAGTTGGATAATGTTCCTCATGCCGGTGCAACTGCCTTGAAGCATAAGCTATCACTCGGCCTTCTTGCATTAGAACACAGCCGAGACCGCTGCCTGATGCGTCACAATACACATAAAAGGGTTTTTCAATATCTGGTTGAGCCAATACCGGAGCAGTGGTTAATAATACCTTCAACTGTTCAAAAGCTTTATTACACTTTGACGACCAAATAAATTTAGTATCATTCTTCAATAAACTAGTGATTGGTTTCACAAGCTTGGAAAAATCTGGTATGAATCGACGGTAATATCCAGCCAGTCCAAGGAAACTTCGGACTTGATGTACAGTGGTTGGGGGTTTCCACTACAAAATATCCTTGACTTTGCTAGGATCCACCGCAATCCCCTTAGCAAATAATACATGTCCCAGAAATTGGATTCCTTCCAGCCAGAACACGCACTTACTGAATTTAGCATATAATTGGTGCTCTCTTAAGCACGTCAACACGATCCGTAAATGCCGAGCATGCTCCTCTTCATTCTTGGAATATATCAAGATATCATCAATGAATACCACCACAAACTTATCTAGCTCAGGCATGAATACCGAGTTCATAAGATAGGTGAAGTGGGCAGGAGCATTTGTTAGTCCAAAAGACATAACTAGATATTCAAATAATCCGTACCGCGTAGTGAATGTGGTCTTTGGTATATCTTCGGGTCGGATACGGATCTGATGATAGCCCGATCTGAGGTCAATCTTAGAGAAGACCCTCGCTCTAGTTAGTTGATAAAATAGAATGCCAATCTGTGGAACAGGGTATTTATTTTTGATGGTAACCTCATTGAGGGGTCTATAATCCACGCACATCCGAAGTGTTTGGTCCTTCTTCTTAACAAAGATGGCTGGACAACCCCATGGCCATGAGCTTGGCCAGATGAATCCCTTCTCCAGTAGATCCTGTAATTGGGTCTTGAGCTCTGCCAATTCATTTGGAGGCATTCGGTACGACCTTCTAGAAATAGGAGCCGTACTGGGCTTCAACTCAATCACAAATTCTACATCTCTCTCTGGAGGCAATCCGGGCAAATCTTCCGGAAAGACGTCTGGGAACTCACATACGACCGGGATATCTTGAATCTCCGGTATGATAGCTCCATACGCTCTGCCAAATGGTTTAGCTAGAATAGCTATGGGGAGGGTCAAGAGAACCTCTTCTTGGCCATGACTCAATCTGACAGTTCTCAAATTAATGTTGAGAATAGCTTTATGTTGGGCCAACCAATTCATGCCCAAAATTACATCTATATCTTGGTCTTTCAGAACAATCATATTAGTAGGAAAGTCCTGTTCAGCCATTGTTACGGGCACTTGGAAAGCCACTTCTTTAGTAAATATTTGTCCCTCAGGCGAATGAATTTTAAACCCTTCCCTTGATTCATGGTATGGAATGCAATATTACTCCACAAACTTCTTGCTTATGAAAGTATGCGAAGCGCCAGAATCAAAAAGAATAATTGCAGGGTGATTGACCACTAGAAATGTACCCATCATAACCGATTCGCCTTCCGGTGTTGTGGCCACTTGAGTATAATAAATCCGCCCCGTTTTCCTTGTATTTTTGCCCGCAGTATTGTTAGCTGTGTTTCCCTTTCCTTGGGCAGAATTCCCAAAACTCTGATGATTACTTGATTTATTCTGCTTCGGGTATGGATAGTCCTTGATAAAGTGTCCGGACTTCCCACAGTTGAAACAACCAGTTGAAGAGCTTGGGAGGGCAGGGAAACGAGTACCAGGGGCACTCGTCTGATTTGTTGGAGTGGGGGCAGCAGCGGGGCAAATGAAGACCGGTTGTTTGAAAGGGTAGGAGGGTGGACGCAGTGAAGAGCGATTTGGATTAAAAGGTCGGATTACCAACCTTTGTCTTTTCTCAGACCCCTGACTAGGCCTGTCGCCTCCGTAACCCTTGGATTTTCTGGAGCCTGCATATTTAGCCTCGACTGCCAGTGCAGTACTGACAGCCCTTCCGTAGGAAAGATCAATGCAGGTGGCCATCTTTTGTTGCATTCGATCATTAAGACCTCTCATGAAGCAATTTCTCTTCTTTAGACCCGTGTTGACTTGATCGATAGCATATTGAGACAAGTGGTTTAATTTATTGAGATACTGAGTGACAGTATCCCCGCCCTGTTTCATCTTCATAAACTCCTCCTGCTTCATGTGGAGCATCCCTTTAGGTATATAGTGCTCCCGGAAAGCCAGCTTGAACTCGTCCCAAGTTATTTCATGACCAGCCGGTTGAACGGCTACAAAATTTCCCCACCAGGTGCTGTTTGGTCCACGCAATTGTTGTGCTGTGAATAGGGGCTTTTGAATCTCTGTATATCGGAGAAGCCCGAACTTCTGTTCGATAATGTGGATCCACTCATCCGCTTCTAGAGGATCTTCCGCCTTGACGAACAACGGAGGGCATGTCTCGGAGAAATTCAAATACGATGTTTCACGGGGTCCATGCTGATATGCTCACCAGCCTTGTTGTTGCATTTGTTGCCCTGCCATTTCCCGCAGAAAGCGGGTGTTATCGGCCGTAGCATTAACCAAGGCAGCGATGGCCTCAGCTAATGTTGGAGGTACTGGGGGTGGGTTCGGAGTTGCTTCCCTCCCACGGGAGGTCCCTGCTCCATCCTGTGCATGAGTCTTGGAAGGCATTTGAGGCAACAAACATTTGGAAGAATATAATATGCCAAAGAAAACCATCCATTTTACATTACTAAAAAGGGTAATGTTACAGACTCGAATTTTACAACAGGATTACATTACCTATTATACATTACTACTACTTCTACACTATACTACTCTTGCTTCTTGTCACTTTTAGTAGCCTCGCTGTCGGGAGTAGGAGACCATTCATCCACCAACTTCATAGAGGGAAGAGGCCTAAAAAGGTCCAGTTCACTACCAAAGGCTTCTCCCGCTGTCCCGGAAGGTCCGGCTTCTATCCCGACAGGATCCGCAGGTACGTTGGGGTGTAGTTGGGAATACAATACATGAACTTCTTCATGTAGTGTATTACAATACACTTGCAAGTGGTCTATGGCGGTGCTAAGCTCCTCCACGTGGGCTCAAGCTTTAGCTTCCTTAGCCCAAGCAAGCGAACGAGAGTTAACCGCCCAGTCGAGCGCTAGATCTCGTTCCGCGAGCTGATCTTGCAGGTGGTGGATGTCTGTTCTTAATTTGTTTATTCTTTCACTATCCACGACCCATATATCGTTCCTGTGATGGAGTTCTGATCGAAGCTGATCAACTTGGGCTTCCAGATCCCTGATTGGATCGTTGCTACCACTGCTACTGTCTTCATGCCGTGGGGCAAGTTGATGATGGGGTACGCCAATCGGCCCGGTAGACTTGCACGCGGTCTTTTTTGTTTGCGGCGGCATTTCTTAAGGGGGAAAATCTTATTAGCATAGTTTTTAGCATGATGCATGTGTAATTACAGAATAAACCTTAGTCGATTCACACCTTCTATACATTGCACTCCATTATCTGGTCTTTCAAATAAGTACTCAGAAGGTGGTTAGGTAAGAAAGAAAGAAATTGTCTAGATGAGTCTTTGAAAATTCTTTTTGAAAATGCCTCATAACCTCTGCAGAGATGGGCTTCGCTCTGATACCAGCTGTGACGGAACCTCTCAAGTCATTAGGCCCACCTACAGTTGTCCTTGTCCAACAGACTTCAGACAACCTTGCAGGTGCCCCTGAATCACTTGACAAGTTCGGTATCTGCATTCTTTACCTTTCCCAAGAGCGTTTCACCCGTCACGCAGACATTACAAGCATCGGAGATACGAAAATGCGGAAGCAAATACAATAACTTACCTTTTATTAAAAGTAAGAAAGAGTTATAATATTACAGACTAGAAACAAATATATAGGAGTGCAGAGTATTATTATTATTATAAACCCAGGGAGGCAAAAACTCCTCCCGAATATGTAGTAAAAAAGTTCTTAATGGAGGATCCTTTCCTCCCGAAGCTTAACTCCTGGCTTTCCTCCTTGGGCAACACCTTTGAACAGAAGCAGCAAAAGTTTGCCACTTCTTCACCTAAAACCACATGGGACAAAGCCCTAAGTACGAAGTGTACTTTCGCAAGACTTACCCGACAAAGTAAAAGACTCTCAAGGATATGCTGGCTTTTAAGGGAGTCAAGGTAAGGCTTATCAATAATCAATGACGATGTTTGTAGAAATGCTTACTAATAGTGGATCTTTAAAAATCCAATTTTATTTGTCAGGTTAAGTAAGATTACCTATATCTAGAGTTCTCTCTACCCTAGTTCAATCACATGACCTGCACTAGCCATTTTATTTAACCACCCTTCATCTTTACTGAATTGCTACATGTAAGTCAGTGACCAAGTCTTCATATCCGCGAAGTTACGACAATCTGAATCGATTATACTCAGCTGAGGATCTCCGATCACACGACATATGTAGCACTTAACCCTTGCATATGTCAACTCGCCATCGGGGTTCTTAAGACCAGATCAGGTTCACACCAACCGAGAGCACAGATACACCACCGTCCAGCCTCTTGCCACGGAGGGTACACGCTACTCTCGCCATCTCTCCACTCCCATTGTGTGGTATCTTATTCTGGTATTAGTCTGCCCGAGGCAAAGCTTACCCATGACGAGGCATGTGACCAGTTAAATGGTCCTCGGTCATCAAGCCTACATCAAGACGGTCCTTAATCGACTCAGATGGAGACACTACACTGAGACTCTCTTTCTCGTGCAAGTCACCCGCCCGGTCTCAGCTTTATCATTTAAAACCCCAAAGTTTGGTACCTGGCAGAGGTACATCTTTTCTGATGTTGAACCCATCATGGCCATGATGGATCCACCATCAAGTTTTATTTTTGAAAACATCCCACCCACTTAACATCATCTTTTGAGAAAACCAAACATTTTGTTTTTCTAAAGCAAAGCTAAGCATAAGAAAAACTTTTTGGAAAACAGGGATTTAGGAAATAATCAAGTCCAAGGAACGAGATGCAACAATAGTTTAGCACACAACTCCTATCACCTAATGCATCAAGTAAGTGAGAAAGATTTTAAAAGAAACAAGGAGGTGGCAAATGCACCAGGGCTTGCCTTGTGTTACTGGTGAATCAGGCTCTGATTCGCAGATATCAAAATAAAAGCAGTTGCCTGCCTGATGTTCCTCAGGTGGTGATGGTGAAGTCTTCGCTTCTTCGACCTCTACTTCTTCTTCGTTTTCTAAATATAACCATACATAATAATGAATGCCCATGTAATGCTCATGAGAGTGCAAAGATAATAAAAGTTTATTATCTAAAGTCTTGAATACAACTTTCCTTCACGGTTTTATGAGAACTTAGGGTTTCCGGAGTCAATAGTGAATTTTGGGTTCTAAGTATCAAACATGGTCCAAATCATACCAAACTCTACCCAAGGTTTCTAAATATTATTTAAAGATTACCCTAACAATTTAGTGAATTTTGGACTTATTATTTATTTTCTAAAAATTCAGAAGCAAGGACTTAGGCTGTTTTAAATACTCTATAATTTCTTGTTTCGATTAAAAATCCTAAAACTATTTTTATTAAATACTACGGAAAATTAGGAATCTAGCAAAATTGGTCTGGTATTTTTAGGATTTTTCTATAATTTCTTATAGATTTCTAAAGTCTAATAGAAAAAGAAAAAGGAAAAGGATGAATAGTTCTGGGCTGAAACCGGTCCGAACCGGCCCAGCTAGGGTAGAAACGCGTCCGTGCGCCCACGCTCCTGTATACTTTGCGAATAGACCCCTGGTGTTTTGAATAACCCAAACTGGGTTCCTTGCACTATTTTTGTGAGTCGTTGACGCTTTTAGAGGAGCCCCTGTACATCTAATTCTTTACAGACTAAAGTCCACGACGGCGAATGACGCCGTGCAGAGCTCCAGTGAGCTTGTACTAGTTGATTTCTGCAATGACCAGGGCTCCACATTGGCAGAAATCAAATTCAAGTCCTAACCATCATTTCCCCCCAACTAATTTCATGAACGGTGACCTAACCAACACTGTCCACGGTGACAGCGGGTATCGCGGACAACTGAACGCGTTCCCGACGATCTATGGGGTCCTAGCTCAATTGAACCGGTCGGTGAGCATCAAGAGCAAGCAAGGGTGCTGAAACAAGAACACAGAGGGCGAGATTGGACCTAAATTGGGCTGGCCACGGCGAGGTCTTTTCTGCGGCGTTCTTGAGTGATTTGGGGTAAGTAAGAAATTGGAGCTCTTGGGTACACGATTGGAGGCAATACTTGGTGGCTTGCTGCGTGATTATCCTACGGACCCGATGATGCACTCAATTTATAGCATGCTTGAGCGGCGGCTAGTGAATTTAACGGCGACGCGCGGCGGCCGGAGATAGGGACTGAGTCACTGGCGCGGTGATTCGTGGCCACAACCGTGGCAAGCTCACCGGCGATGGTTGGGCTTGTCATACTGATTCACATCGACGTGTTAACCCTTCAAGCCGCATGGTCTGGCCGGATAATGGTGAATTCCGGTGATGCCAGCACGATCGACCGTTGTGGGACACGATGGCCGGAATGAACAAGGCTCAAGTTCATCCATCCGATGATATTTACCCACCCACGGCGCTAACTAACCAAGCCAAGCACAAATCATCGTGGCGAGTGAGAATCTAGGTGCACAGTCACCGGTGGCGAGTTTCTCTGCGCTGGCATTCTAATCCAGTTACTGTACCATCGGAATCCTATTAAGTCAGCCTGACAGCCGATGTTTAGGGCAGGTTTTCTCTAAATTTTCCATGACAACATCATCATCCTTCTGCACCAAAGTTGTAGACCTATAAACCATCTTCATCTTTGTTATAGCATCCCTAGTCAAATTCTCACTGAATCATGCTTAAATTCGAGCCCTAAGTTCATGCAGTTCCACTGCCAGCCTGAATTTCAGACTCTAGCAGTCTGACAGCATGACTTTGGGCACATTTTTCTTCAAATTTTTCATAACAACAATGTAAAAGCCTTTAAACAAAGTTGTTCTCCTTTCATAGCTTTACAAACTTGATGTGGTGACCTAGGGCAAAAACTTTATAACTTGGCAGATATAGGGCTCCAAAGTTGAGCTAATCCCATTGAAATTCAGACTTAGCCCCTAGGTTTCAAATAGGACTTTTTGCAATTAGGTCCAAATCTCAAGGTTTTACTTGCAAACTCACATATTTGTGAACCATATTACTTAAGACACCTTAACTTCATAGGTTTTGCACTTTAGTCCAAAAGTGCACTAATTTTGCACTTAGCCCCCCTAAGGTTTAGGTTCATGGCTTTCTAGGGTTCTTTTTAGAGTTTTTGGGGATTCTAGGGTTTGAATATCCCATAAGTCTATTCAAGGTGACATTTTATGATTATCTCTAATGAGTTTTGAAGTTTTCTCTTACTAGGCTTTTCTTTGCCCTTCTGAGCCGAATTTAGGGTTAAGATCCTATTCTAGGGTTTTATTCACAAAATGTCATAGCAACACAACTTGTTTGAATTTTTTGCCTAGTGAATGCATTCTAGGTGTGACAAACACATGATATATATGCCAATGCTTATGATGTTATGCTCAAGTTTTAGTAACAGTAACACCAGGGGTGTTACAAAACCAGCTAGGGATGCTTATAAATAATTTGTAGAACATTTAATTAGCTTTCTAGAAAGTCTAAGATCACTTTGTTTGGATGTCTGAACCTTTAGTTGTGAATTTTTGAAGTTGCAAGTCTGAATCTGTCCAAATCTGGACAGAGCTGTTGTATTAGCACTTTTTGACCTTGCTATGTGTTGAATCATGTTGTGATGACAATACCAAAGTTGTAGAGCACTTTTTAAGCTTTCCAAAAAATCCTAGTTTGCAATTTTTGAAATAATATTTGAAGAGTTATGATTAAAACAAGTACTGTTGTGTTGCTGTCCCAAAAATCTGCAAGTGCTTATTTGATTGTTGAGTTCACCCTTTTTGCTAAAAATGTTTGGTTAGCTCTTAATTAATGTAGACTTGCCATGGCTAAGTTTGAGATAACATATGTGTCCTGTTTTATATGTTTCTTTCTCTAGTTGATTGTGATGTCGTATTTGTGTTGCCTAAGCATCTAAAATGTTGTCGTCTTTTAATGGTGTTAATGATGAACACCGATAACATACGACTAGCTAGCACTTGCGTATAGTCGTTGTTGTGTCTTACTAGTTAATGTTTGTTCGCTATCCTGTACTTAAAAGTATCTTGTGCTATTTTCATTATATTCATACATATGCATCCTGCATCTCATTTAGAGAGATGATAATCATGCGAGATAAAGGACGTGGAGTGGAGCTGACTCCAAGACGGTGTTGGCAGAAGCCTTGAATATGGATAGGCAGAACAAAGGCCAGGATAGGAAATGCTCGCCAAGCGAGTATCCCCCAGCAAACACTATCTAGTGTTAAATTCCAGGCAAGCCCTGGTTTTATGCATAACCGTTTATATATACTATTTTACTACACTTAATGTTTGTAGGCTTGTACTGTGCACTTAAGTGTAGGAGTTGCCTGAAACCCTAGTTGCATGAACTCAAGATTCCTTTTGAGATGGATACTAGTATGCTAGGTCGAGTAGCTGCTATGCTAAATTAGGATCTCGGTAGAAGTCGAGTGATTTTTCTAGCACTCGCACGAGGTCAGGAATTGGTTGTATCCATTTTGATAACAGAATGATGATGGTCTGTGGACACGGATCCATGGGGATGCATTGTCTATGAGATGGAATTGGAATAAGGATTCACGTGTGGATACCTGTGTCAAGCGTTTGAACGTACTAAACACATGTCGGAAAATATGGTGACCAGTAAGCCTAGTACCTGAGTGAAGCCGGGCGCGGACTTTACCCCTCACTTGTCCTGAGACTGGGTCTCCCATTCAGATATGGTGGGTACAAGTGCGGCCACTGCACGACGGCGGCCGGGGTCAGTGGAGCATTATATGCCAAGGCGGTGAGGCCTAGCCACGAACGGGGAATCGATGGGGACGGTTGATATGTGTGGGGACGGAGTGCCCCTACATGTCATGTGTTTAGGTTTACCTTGCAAGGTTAAAACTCGATTCGAATCGTCTGCTTCTTGCAGCTAATGAGACTGCTTGATCCATTGTACTGCATTGAGTAATAAGTGGAAATGAGGTTACTTACAAAAGATGTTGGTTGACTAAATTGCTTGCTACCATGAATGGATAGTTAGGTGCTCATCTAGTCTAAAACTATTATTCTAGAACTTGAAACTCTAAAACTTGATTTTAGACTCAGCTAGTGCTTTGGGCAAACCAAACCCCTCAGCCAAACAGCTTCATGGTCTAGAGGTAGAGGAGTAGACTCCTCACACCGGTTAAGTCTAGCTGAGTATTAGTATACTCAGCCTTGCTTGTGGCATAATTTTTGCAGGTACCTCCTTGTTTTGGTTGATGGTGTGACTTAGCCTCCATCCCCGCCACCAGGATAGACAGTCGAGAGGGTTACTGCTTCCACCGGAGAGGACCAGGACGAGTAGCGTGGCCAGGCTTCGCCATGTTACTCGGTTTTCTCCGTTAGTTATTTTCGCTGCATTAAAATTTATGGTTATTATTTCTGAAACTCCGATAATGTAATCACTAATGATACTTCTTAAAATTGTGGTATTATGCTTTATTGTATTTCTCTGTGCCTCACCTTTGTGTGAGCTAGTGGTATTCGATCCTGGATAAGTGGCTTTATCGGACTAGATCCGAGAGACTGACGGGTTATTCCGGTTTAAGTGTGTTGCTGCCTTTAACGGTGCGACTTGGGCACTTAATCTGGAATAATCCGGACGGTTCCGCCATAGCTGGTATCGGAGTGAATACCATTACAGAGAAGTCAATAAATCATGATTTCCAACCTTTTCTAAAGTAAAATTTTCTTAAAAACCAATGATGGATAGATCGTCAGGACGATAAGGTTAGACATAGAACGTGAAGCCTTAGGAAATAGATGGGTAGCTAGGTGGCTATTTATATAGGCCATAAAGGCTATTACTACTACTATTAGGATGTCATAGAAGCATCCGAAAAATTAGTTAGGTCTGAGAAGACGACTAGAATGAGCATGCATCATGATTGTTGCATTATAATTGTCTCTTGTGCATCAACATGCTTCTCTCACCTTTATTCCAATAATAATAACTTGTGAATAATGTGATGTACTGCTATGAACTGCAAAAAAATGTCTTATCCTATGTGTCATGATAGTCTTGACTAGGTTGTGTTATGTGTTTCTCTTGTCTTGCTATATAGGTGGTATTGTAAATGTTCAGCCCTTTTTACCCCCCCCCTCCAAACAATCTTGACTTTAGCAAGTGAAACCTTTATAATAAAAAAAATATTCATGCTTGAGTTGGTGTTTTCTAACCCTTGTGTGTTTTACCCTTAAAGTTACACCTACACAGTTTGTAGACCCCATAGCTTGACCACTAGACCAACCCAAGTCTCCTTGTGCACTTGTTACGTCAAAAAAATTGTTGTTTGGTGTATAGTTGCACAAACCTTATCAAGGCCATGTTTCTTTCCATAGATCCTGTCCCGAATCTTCATAGCATTTCTGTTAATCATCCTAGCTGATCTTGTGTGATGACCTCTCCATTTTCACCTGGATCTAGTAAATCATTTTCCTTGTGAATCACGTTGTGGCCTTATCATCCAAATCTCCGGATCCCTTAATGATTCTGCCCCGTTATTTGGTTATCTCCTATAACCCGTTCTCATGTATCGGATGTTGATCTGCCTAAATCTCTCATTTCTGATCATTCTCATACTCGTCCTCCGAGGATCATGACGCTATTTTATCAATTTTATCTCTAAGCAGTGTATCCATTTGGTTCAATGGATTATGTTGTTGTCTTTAGTTCTTTGATGTCTCTAAAAGCTCATCAATCCTATTCTCATGGTTGGTTCCTCCTCATATCAAATATCATACTAGTCTCTTGCTTGATAATCTCCATGTTGATCATAAAATAGTTCTCTGAGTTGAAGAAAATTCTCATGTGGTGCTCTTTTGTGTAATACCCACTTTGTAAGAAAAGTCTAAAAAGAGAAATTATATTACTTTATAGCCATATGTGTTATCTATGCTTATCGTTTCATGTGAACACAATTAAACAAATAAATAAGAGACAAAAGACACCCAAAAATAATACATGCATCATGTTGGTTTTTGGTTGTATGTGCATTAAATAAAAATAATAAGGATAAAATAATAATAATAATAAGTTAATGATTATTAGAAGTGGGATTAAATACTAAGTTGTAATTTGGGTTGAAAATAAGAAAAAGGAGAGAAGAGATAGAAAAAGAGAAAGATTATGAAAATATAAATAATATATAATTAATTATATTCCTAAAATTGGTATTTTTAAATTTCACAATATGGGTTGAGGATGAGGTGGCACAAGTTTGAATTCAAATTCAAAATCCAAATTGATCTTAGAAATAGAGAAAAGAAAAAGGGAAGTAAAAAGGAAAAGGTGAAAACCACCACATGGACCGTTTTCCATCTGTGTGGCCCAACTAGCCCCCTTCCTGTGCGGCCCATCTCTTCACATTCGCCCACGCGCGCACCAGCCCACTCTTCACCCGACGCCGACATGCGGGGACGCCCTGCCAGTCTCTCAAACCCCCGCTGCGCGCTATCCACTGTGCCGCTGTGCTTGGGGACCGGGGTGTCAGCGACTGAACCATAGGATCGTGCGCACTTGACTCGAGCCACCGTTGGGTGGGACCCACCCGTCAGCCAGCCGCTGGTTATCTTCTCGGACACGATTGAGTTGGGTGGCTGACGTGGAATGCGCGACGATCTCGGGTGGTGGCAATCGCCCGTGCGCTGACTCTGCTTCGCGCCAGTGGTTGTGGACAGAACCGCTTCTTCCGTGATCTATGGGAATTGGGCTATTTAGGCTTGCTTGGCATTCTCGTTGCCCTGTTTCCCCTGCGCCACCAGTGTGTCGCGGAAGTGAGAGAGAGAGCCTCACCCCATAGCAAACCCACACTGAAGTTGCCTTCCTGCGTTCCATGGTCCGCCGTGGTGCTGTCGTGAATTGGGCGTCGCAGCCACGCCTTGCGCTGTTAGCCGTGGTGAAGATACTCGCCAGTTCGTCGTTCACCAGGGCCAGACAATCTGCGCACCGACCGCCAGTAAGATTCAAGTGCTCGGTGCCTCCCTTCTTCCCGTGATTATTTTCTGTCAGGTCGGGCTCGCTAGTACTCGAACCGTAAACCGAATTTACTCACTGGAGCTCTAAACCGCCTCGGTCCCGCCTAGCTGCGTGGTCAGCTCTGCCCCTTGCCCCCGCCTACCAATAGACCTCGGAGTGTATTCGCCATGTCCTCCACGTGTCGACCCAACGAATCGAGGTTTGGGGCAGTGCTTGGAAGAGTGTATCGCTTGGTAATGGCACGTCCGCCGCCGGGTGCGTGGTTGGTCGTGCCCAGGCATCGCTAGGGAAGACGAGTTGATGGTCGTTGGTTCAGTGATCAATGGTGTAGCTTATTTCCTACGCGTACCTGTTCACGGAGTGATCCGTGCCATTTAGGGGTGATCGGATGGTTCTAAAGTGATTGCGATTATTTAAAACAAGAGCCGTTGGATCTAAATCCAAGGCTCCTCGTTGCATACCGATTCGATTATGGGGCGTGGATCTAATCGTGGCCATAGAACTTGGATCGGACAGCCAGGATAGATCCATACCTCTTCGCGGGTTAGTTTTACACATGCACCCCTGTGTCTTTCCTAAATAGAACATGCCGTCCTCATTCACTATTCTATGTGTCTCGGGAATCTTATGCCAGAACCCCTGCCTTTCTCTGTAATAGTGCGCCCAATCTAGAGACCCGGGAAATTCAATAATGAACTATAGAAATTGATTTTTTATGTATAAATAATTGCTAGAAACTTGCTAAATTCATAGAAAATTCATGTTAAGTCCAAATTAACCCATTTCAGTTTCTAAAATTTTGTAATATTACTATCTATCACTTTGAGTCTCTGTTATAACATGAAAATAGTAAGAAAATTTATTTCTCATTTAATTCTATCTCAAGCATATAAAACCTTTGAAAATTCATATCTTAAAATCTATAACTCCAAAAATTATGATTCCTGTCCCTAGGATTTTATTTTAATGTGTAGAATATTATTATGTATTTTGTTTACATGTTTGGTGTGATGTTAATTTTCTCTATATACTATGCTTGTTTGCGTTGTGGCGAGTAGAAGAGCCTATGACTGAGGATCCTGGTGACCAGCAGATAGAAGTAGCTGAGCAGGAGCTCATTGAAGGCAAGTTGTGCCCTTGACCACTTTTTACCCAATAATGTTCTTTAATGTCACTTATTCGTGCATAGGTTTAATTTTGATGGGACCCGATAGGTCACCCTAGATTGTTTATCTCATTACCTTGTTTACCCTTGAATCACTTGGGTAGTTTGCTATTGCTTTACATGGTTTTGTGATAATCATTTATTATATCCATGTTCCAGTTATTTTGTTATTCTATTTATGTTCATGTTAAGATCATTAATGTTAATTGGAACATGGAGCTTAACTTGAGAAACACGTGCCACCACAAGGGAGGAATGGGACCCCTTGCCTAACTAATTAGGAAAGCTAGTGGAAGACTACCTTACCCGATAGGGGCAAGGGCAGTAGGGGAGTTGCATGCAAGGAGGTTCTCGGGTTGATTTAGCTGTGATGGCGGTCAGACGGGGGATTCTTGCAAGTGCTCTTCCCATAAATAATAGCGGGTTTTCGGAAGCTAGTGGAACTTTGTAAAGGCCTCGTAGTGTTGCCCTGCCTCGCTTCCTAGGTAGAGGTGTATGGGAGTCGCGATCCCTTGGCAGATGGGTAACATGACTTGTGGGTAAAGGGTACAACCTCTGCAGAGTGTAAAACTAGTATACTAGCCGAGCTCATGGTCATGAGCAGCTCAGGACTCTCTGATGATTAATTTATGTAACTTAAATTCAAATTTGTCATTTGCATATGCATGGGATTATTTTTTAATTTTGTTATATTACTTTTATTAAGGTTTGGTATTTACTTACATTTAGTAACTGCTAATAAAATTTTGACCAACTAAATAAAAGCAATGCTCAGCTTTAACCTCTTTTGTTGATTAGCCTTACACATCACATGATCTCCCACCTTTGGTGAGTTCATGCCCACTAGTTCCCCATAACTTGTTGAGCTATGATCAGGTGTGAGCTCACCCTTGCTGTCTCACACCCCCCACAGGAGAAGAACAGGTGGTTTAGGAGCCACAAAGCGAGGAGTTTGATCTGATCTAGGAGGCGTTTCCCCAGTTGACATTAGCGCTAAGGATGATCCTTAGTTCATTTTATATTTATCTTTGATTTTGTAATAAGACTTCCGCTATGTAATAATTACTCTGATTATTGTGACATTTATCTGTATACACTCTGTTATTATATATGTTGTCTTCTTGGCGCATGTATGAGATGCACCTAGCTTTGTTCCTTAAAATCGGGTGTGACAGAAGTGGTATTAGAGGAAATGTTGACTGTAGGACGAAACCTAGATAGAAATAGACAAAACCCTTACCTACTTACCTTACTCTGATTCATTCTATACTCATCTTATCCTGATCCTGTCTCACATTTTGCTTTTCTACTCTAATTACTCATATCTTTTCTACTCTAAGACCAGATGGATTTCACACCTTAGAATCCTACAACTATGATCTTTTTAAGAGATAGGGAACCTAAGACAAAAAAAAATTAAAACTATTTTCTCTATTTAAAATGTTGGTTGATTGTTCTGATGATAAATGCCTGATTTGCTTCTTTGATTGATTGAATTATTATAGAAGGATATCTTAGCATGTACCACCATAAGTGAATTAGCTTTATTAGGTAAAACAATAATCTGCTTAGCTAATAAATCCCCCAAAGTAACATGATTCATAACTACCTGCCTTGTCTACTATTCTCTTACTATATGTATCTAACTCAGATGGTCAATACCAGGCGGGGTGGTGGAATTGATTTACCTCCCAGACGACACACTCGGAGGATATTCAGACAACCCCAACCACAACTAGCAGAGATTAATCCTCCTAATTCTCCACCAGGCGGAGTTGACCCACTGGTTGCAGCTCAGATGAGGATGATGCAACAAATGGCGGATACTATGGCAGATATGCGTGCTCAGACGCAGCAAGAACGCCAGGAGATGCGCTAGGAATGGGAAGAGATACACCAGGAGTTGCGCCAGGAGCGAGAAGAGATACGCCAGGAGAGAAAGGCGCAACAGCAACTGCAACAACAACAGCAACAGCAACAAGTACCACTGCCTCCACCACCGCCACCAGTTCCACCCCAAGATAAGCATAGGGAGTTCAAGAGTCATAAGCCACCAACGTTTGCAAGCTCTCCTGATCCACTGGACGCGGATGATTGGATGAAGGCTATTGAGAAGATGTTGAATATTGCACAATGCTCTGACCGGGAGAAGGTTTTATATGCTTCTGGTCGTCAACAGGTCCTGCTGCTGATTGGTAGGATTCATATACTACTGCCCACGATGTGCTGATACTATTACTTGGGCACAGTTCAGTACATAGTTCCAGAACTATTATATACCAGCTGGATTGATGAAGATTAAGAAGAAGGAATTTCTATCGCTGAAGCAAGGAAGTATGTCAGTCAGCGAGTACTGCGACATGTTTATCGAGCTATCTAGATACGCTCCAGATGAAGTTGCTGAGGATGAGAGGAAACAAGAACATTTTATTAAAGGACTTAATGGACCCCTATAGTATGCTCTGGTGTCACATACATTTCCATCATTTCAGAGGCTGCTTGGTAAGGCTCTAGCTATTGAACATAAGCGTGTTCAGCTAGGAGATTTGAAGAGGAAAGCTATATCTCAAGGACAAGAAAGCAGCAGTGTTCGCACTGGCAGAGGCCATCGCCCAGTTCAGGAATCACCTCAGAGGACTCCACTGACTCGTCAGGCTACCCCCACTGGCACCGTGACGAAGTTTTCAGGATAGAGTGCATGCACTACTTGTTTCAAGTGTGGGAAGACTGGACATTGTGGAAATGTCTGCGCACAGAGGATTGCTACTACCCCAGCTCAGAATAAGCAGTAGACTCCAGGACCTGACAAGGGATACTCTATTGCCAGGTTAATCAAGTCAGCATTGATGCTACTCCGGATGGTGCTGACATCGTACTTGGTATGTTTTACGTTAATGCTATTCCTGCAACCATATTATTTGATTCTGGTGCTACACATTCATTTATGTCTGCTCGATATGCCAACACAAATGAGATACCACTTCTAAATATGAGAAAACCAATGATAGTAATTACACCTAAAGGGCTTGTTGAGACAAATCAAATGACACGTAGATTGACATTAACAATTATGGGAAGAGAATTTGGTGCTACTGCTATAATATTAGAGGCAAGCAGTATAGATCTAATCCTTGGTATGTCATGGTTAAGAAAGGCAAAGGCCATTATAGCATGTGGCAGAGGTACCGTAGAACTCACCAGCCCTAAAGGAGAAAGATTTCAAGTTAATATTGCAGTAACCACCTCATCCAAACGTGCAATGTTCTTTATACCTGAGGAGTTTGTTGGTGACAACATTCGTGTGGTTAGAGACTTTCCAGATGTCTTTCCAGAGGAGTTACCAGGGATGCCACCAGATAGGGAAGTTGAGTTTGTTATTGATCTCTTACCTGGGACTACCCCTATATCTAAACGGCCATACAGGATGTCCGTAGAGGAGTTAAAGGAACTTAAGAAACAGTTAACAGAGTTGCAAGAGGCTAGGTACATTCGTCCGAGTTCCTCACCTTGGGGAGCGCCGGTTCTGTTTGTACAGAAGAAGGATGGATCACAGCGGATGTGTGTGGATTATAGATCTCTTAATGACGTTACTGTGAAGAAGAAGTATCCGTTACCCTGCATTGAGGATTTATTTGATCAGATGAGAGGTGCAAGGGTATTCTCGAAGATTGTTCTCCGATCAGGTTACCATCAGATGAGGATTTGGCCATCGGATATTCCTAAGATGACTTTCTCGACTCGATATGGATTATATGAGTTCACGGTTGTTGGGGGCCTTCGTCTTCCAAAGGTCCTCAAAAACATGATTAACAATGTTTTCACATATTGCCACATGCTCTGCGGTCTCCCTTTTCATTCCATACCACCGGAATTTCTTCTTTAGATCCTGATACATCTTCTCACTTCTAGGGTGTATAGAATAAGCTGACTCACGGGATTCCTTGAGAATCAACTCCTGAATGGACTGGACATTGGGAACACACAAGCGGTCCTTGAACCATACCACACCTTCTGCATCTTCCCGAAAATATTTGCCTCTTCCTTCTAGAATCAGTTGCCGGATTTCACTGATCTTATCATCATTCTTCTGTGCTTCTTTGATTTCCCGCTCTAAAGTGGGCTCTAACTCAACTGTCACTCCTCGCATGATGTTTATCAATTCGAGGCTCAACCTGTCAAATTCTTTGGCCAACTCATAAGGCATCGGATGAGCGACCATCATATTGACTTGACTTTTGCTGCTCAAAGCATCTGCTACTACGTTCGCTTTGCCTGGATGGTAATGAATCTCCAATTCATAGTCTTTGATCAATTCTAACCATCTTCGTTGCCTAATATTCAGCTACGACTAAATGAATATGTACTTTAGACTCTTGTGTTATGTGTAAACATCACATTTCTGCCCATATAGATAGTGCCTCCATGTCTTCAGTGCATGAACCACTGTTGCCAACTCTAGGTCATGGATTGGGTAATTCTTATCATGAACCTTCAGCTGTCGGGAGGAGTAAGCCACAACTCTTCCCTCTTACATCAACACGCATCCCAAACTAGTGTAACAAGCGTCGCAATACACTGAGAAGGGCTTGTGCACATCAGGCAAGACTAAGATAGGTGTTGTAGTCAACTTCTCTTTCAGCGCTTCAAAGGCATCAGGCAAGACTAAGACAGGTGATGTAGTCAACTTCTCTTTCAGCGCTTCAAAGGCTTCTTGATATTTCTGGGTCCACTTGAACTCCACTTTGTTGTCTAGCAAACCTGTCATCGGTTTCGTAATCTTCGAAAATCCTTCAATGAATCGTCGATAATATCTGGCCATTCCAATGAAGCTCTTGATTCCTCGGGCATCTATTGGCGCTTTCCAGTTCAGAATATCTGCCACTTTCTTTGGATCCACAGCCAATCCGTCTTTGTTTATTATGTGACCCAAGAACAGAACTTCATCAATCCAGAACTCGCACTTGCTCAACTTCGCATACAGCTGGTGTTCTCGCAATCTCTGCAATACCATCTTCAAATGATCTGCATGCTTCTCCTCACTTTGAGAATATATAAGAATATCATCAATAAATACCACCATAAACTTGTCGAGATGTTCCATGAATACACTGTTCATCAGATTCATGAAGAAGGCTGGTGCATTTATTAGACCAAAGGACATAACAGTGAACTCATATAGCCCATACTTGGTAATGAATGCCGTCTTCGGAATGTCTGAAGGTCGAATCCTGAGCTGGGGATAACCTGACCTTAGATCTATCTTTGAAAACACGCTGGCTCCTCTGAACTAGTCGAATAGATCTTCTATTCTGGGCAAGGGGTATTTGTTCTTGATCATGACCTCATTCAGAGCTCGATAATCGATGCACATCCTCCTAGTGTCGTCTTTCTTCTCCACGAACAGGACAAGGGCGGCCCAAGGCGAGGTGCTTGGCCTGATATAACCTTTATCTGACAGCTCATCGATCTGCTTCTTGAGTTCAACCAACTCTGGTCTAGATACTTTGTAGGCTCTTTTAGAAATGGGGGTGGTGCCAGGAATAAGCTCTATGGCAAACTCAACTTTCCGCTCAGGTGGCATACCTGGTAAGTCTTCCGGGAACACATCTGAAAATTCTGACACAACCTTGATAGTCTCGAGTGGCTCTGTCTCCTTGCTATCAATAGCCATATGATGACAACCTCCTTTCCTTGGCTCAAGTGATACTAACTCAGCTACCACTTCTTCTCCTAGTGGAGACACCAACTTAATTATCCTCTATCACAACTAATAATTACTTGGTACTTATCTAGCCAATTCATCCCTAGGATGACATCTATTCCCTGAGTACCCATTACTATGAGATTAGCGGGAAACTCTATCCCCCTTATTTCCACACTTACATTCAAGCAAATGCTATCGGTTCGAACTTTACCACTGGCTGAATCAATTTGAATGGGTGTTGACATGGTAGTGATTGGAAGGTTATGTGCTTCTACCCATGATGCAGTAATAAAAGAATGTGTTGCTCCAGTATCAAATAACACTTCTGCAATATGGGAGTTGACTGGAAACATACCTACTATCATTCCGGGTGTTTCCAGAACTGCTTCAGCCTCCAAATGGTTCAGTCTCCCATGGTTGTAGTGCGACTGAGAGCAGTTGCCTACTCCTGGCTGAGACACATTCTGCTTTGCTGGGGCACTAGGGCCTGACTGCTGCTGGGCTGCCTTCTTCAGACATTGATCCAATGGCCTTGCTCTCCACAATGGAAACATGCTCTGCTTCCGCCTTGAACTAGGGTCGCTTGACTGCTCTGGTTGGTTGATGGGGCGGGGAGGCGAGGTGCCTGCTGATTCTACCTCTGGAACTGACTTCCTCCTCACTGATTGTTCTGGTGATTCTGCTGCTGATGTTGAGGGTACTACCTCTAAAACTGCTGCTGAGGGGGATGTTGATTCTGCTTGAACTACTGAGGTGAGTTGCCTGAGAAACGGGGGTGATTGCTGCTTCCAGGCTGAGGTCCACCACTCTTGCGCTTGTGATCCTCCATCTCCTTGCGCTTCCTCTCTGTCATGATCGCTCTGTGGATCAGGTACTAGAATGTGGGGAAGGTATGATTCATCTGCTGATAATGCAGGGGATCGACTAAACCTCTCAAGAAACAATACTGCCTATTGGCATCTGTACTGACGTCTTCAGGAGCATAGCGGGACAGCTGCAGAATCCTGTCTCGGTACTCACTAACAGACATAGGCCCTTGCTTGAGTGCCAGGAACTCCTCCTTCTTCACTATCATCAGACCTGCTGGAACATGATACTGACGGAAATTGTCTCTAAATTCCTCCCAAGTGATAGTGTCGGGGTTGGTGTGGGTGGCGAGGTAGGACTCCCACCAAGACTGAGCTGCTCCTCTCAACGGACGGGAACCATACAGAACTTTCTCCCTATCGTCGCATTGAGTGGTGTGCAACTCCCGCTCCACGATACGCATCGAATCTTCAGCATCCATGGGGTTAGAAGAGTGAGTGAACACTAGGGGATGACCTCTCATGAATTCAGCACGCTTGTCCCTAGGCATCTGAGGCATCTGAGGCTAAGGTGGGGGTTGATGCTGTTGCTACTGTATAGCGGCTAGAGTCTGACTGATGGCTTGAACTGCCTGAGTCTGCATCAAGAACATCTGATCTATCGTCATCGGGGGCGGTGGTGGCAGTTGCTGCTGGGGTGCCTCATCTTGCGGTGCTGCCTGCTCCTGCTGAGCACACCTTCCTCCTTTGCGCCTGTTGTCTGACATCTGCAGAATGCAATCACACATCAGAACTGATCTTGCAAACTTGCAGCAGAAGAAAAGAGTATAGATTTCTTCCATAATACTGAACAAATGAACATCTTCACTGACTCCCAACATAGGCAAACATAGCTTCTCAGATAAAGAGGAAAGTAGAATAAAAGGGATTCCCAACTAACTAACTAATTTTATTAATATTAACAAGTAAACCACGGTGCAGGGGGTACCCACACTCTGGTGACAGTCATTACAAAGATCCAAATCCATCATTGTTCATCAAGACAAACATAAAAACACAGGATAAGCAAACTACCCTGTCTAACTAAGACAATCTAAAAGTAAGACTAAGACCTAGACTATAACTTCTATTTTTAAGCATTAACTACAAGATCTGACGCTGACGATGTATGGTTCTAAATTTATCCTAGTCCTGCAATCGGGGTTACCATAAGCATGGTGTCCACGCTGAGGTGAGCGGTACGGGTGCTGAGTCCCGACGGGAGCAGGGGAACCATCCTCTAGGTGATGATGCTCTGCGCGCTCAGCCCACAGCTGGGCAATCTCAGCACGAGCCCTACTTAGCTCGTCTAAAGCATGGTCCAGCTCTGTGTTTAGCACGGCGGCTAGGTTGACTGTGCTGCTCAACCTAGGATTGTCCTCACCAATGGGTGAGACAACCATGCCTCCTATGCTGCCAGATGGACGGCAAGGTAATACCTCAGGTTAAGACCATCGGTCACCCCCATCGAACACTGAGCAGTAGTGCGAAAGCGCACGCCGTGCGGCATCTTGCATGGCCGCCTCAGCTGCGTCCCGCTCAGAAATAGAGTAATGTTCTGAGCAGACCTCCGCACCCCGGAGACTGTTCTCTGGACGGCGCACCAAGCAAGTCGCCTCCCAGCGGTCCGGGTAAATCCCATGATTGTGCTGGAAGACCACATAGTGATACTCGATGGACCAAGTGCGCCGGTCGAGTGCCTGGCGCAGCAGGGTGTCGAGCACGTTGTGAATGTGACACTCGCGAGCGGCGTCACGAGTGATGGGTCGAGCAACCCATCCCTCTTGCTCCTGCTCCACTAAAAGGTCGGTGCTGTGGCTCGAGCTGCTGTCGTCACCTCCGTCGTCGGGGTCTCCTCCAGCAACTACTCCAGTGGCCGGGATGCCCAATGGTGGTGCTGGGGGCACCTCCAACAGGGGCACAGGAGAGCAGCTCCTCATAGACTCTATCTCCTACTGAAGCAAGAAAGAAGAGCCCTGCTGCTCCAACTCCTGTCGCCGATGCTCCTGCTCCTCATGCAGGCGGTGGTGCAGCCTCTCCAAATGACTAGACTGACCAGCCACGGGACGGCGAAGCGGATGCTCCGCGAGACGAGAAGGCAAGAAAGGAATGACTGACTTCCGTGCAGTGTGTCTAAGATGAGCCATCTATAAAAGACACCGTAAGCATAAGAGTGAGAACAGAGCTAATATGACCACTAAGTAAACCATAAAAAGAATTAGGAATTAGAATAAAACAAAACTTTCAGCAAGGTATATTATATATAGTAGAACATAGGTTTGATCGATATGACCAACTTTTGAAGGGATACCAAAGTCAAGGAGATAATAGGGGTCTATAATCATTAGAATGACCATTCTACTCTAGGTTAGCGGTCCTACAGTCAACACGGCTTTGATACCACCTATGTCACACCCGGTTTTAGAAGGCAAACCGAATGTGAACCATGTATGTGCTAGGATCAGCAATTCGCGTACACAGCAGTTACATAACTAGACATCATCACACAGTGCTCAAATAATAGCATAAAAGAAGGTATAATAGTCGATTACATCATGATGTCCGAGACATCCACATAGTCATTAACATTTATCAAAGTGCGGAAAAGAAATGTAGATAAACATGGCCGTCACAGGCAGCCGACTGGGGGTTTGCCGCTAACCCACGCCTAGAACTCATCGTACTCTTGGAACTCTTGGAAGTCTTCCTCCACGACTTCATCTTCACCTAAGTAGTGGTTGCAACACGGACAACCTGGGGGGGGGGGGGGGGTTGGTGTGTAAAGCAAGGGTGAGTACACATCAACATACTCCGCAAAATGTCCCGTTTGGCTGTAGTGGACTAGGTTTATGTGGGGTTAAGTCAAACAGTTGCTTTTAGTTGGTCAGGTTATTATTTACTAGTAGAAAGCCAGGTTTTAGCATTAACCCAAGTTGTTAACCCAAAGTAACCTTTCAAAATGGAAAGAATACCACTTACCATTACCATAAACATAATCATAACCATCATCCTCGTCACCACCTATAAACCAAACATCTCTGATCAAAGTATCTCTAATCAATGGAGCTTCCTTGGCCGCTCATAACCGCGAGCAAGGCTGATATATCAGTTTCATAACACTCTGCAGAGGTTATGCACTTTACCCACAAGCCGTGATTCCCTCTTGCCTCAGGCTGATCAAACCCTTAAACACTACCAATGTGAACAGGCAGGGTTTTCACTATGTAGCCTTTACAAAGATTCCCTGAGGCTGTAGTCGCCCGTTAGGTTTCCTAAATGTACCGCACACCTCCCCAAGGGGCGATCCACCCTTGGCAGAGCGAGCCGCATACACTGAGCCCCATTGACGGCACGACGACGAAGCAAACTACACCCTAGTTCCTCTAATTATTTAGCTAAGGGCGTCCCATTCCAGCCTCATGGTTGCGCTATTTTCCCGGGCAGTCATCCAACGAACTAGTCCTTACGGAGAGGCACTCGAGAAACAGCTCGAGTCCCCTTAAATGTCACAGTACCATCATCATAATCAAAAGGGAAAACAGCGTATCATAGATAATCTCATCATGTTCATTGATTAATGTGAGGCACTAGCATATAGCTAAACCAGAATAACCCAACCAAAATAGGTAAACAAGGACAAGATAAACAAAAGCTAGTCAATCCTTAGGTATAAATGTGTAAATGTGGGGAGGGAATTATAAAAATGGGTAGGACATAGATGGGTCAAGGGACACTTTCCTTCACCAACCAGCTACTGCTTAGGGTCTTGACCTGCAATTCCTTCGGACTCGACCAACTGACCGTTATCTATACGAGTTCAAACATACATTCCACAAATTTAATATAAAAGAACAGTACACCATACAATATAATGTAATAAATAAACAGATGCTCGACGCAGGGCTCACACCTAAGACTAAGCGAGAAAGAGAGAGTAACAGTCGAGGCCACAGTCGAGAAGCGATCAGGTTGCACGATTATAAATCAGAGAACTCATCTAACAGAACAATATTAATTTGGCCATCGCTTATGCATACGATAAAGTTATGTTTCGTATTTAATCATCATAAGCAGATCAAAGTAAAATTAAAAGGATTGTCGCGCGGCGAAACACACGACACAACACTTATACTGAATTAAGAAACAAACGACTCATCGCGCGACGGAGCGCGCCATGAGACACTTGAATTAGTTATGAAAATAACGTCAAGCATAATGCGACGAAGTGCACGACGGCATATGTCATCCAATCGATTAATTCTGAAATTAAGATGAATCGTCGTGTGACGAAGCGCGCGACACAACTCATTAATAGAATCTGAAATCAAACTAATTCGCCGTGTGACGAAGCGCGCAATAGCATATTAATAAGATCTGAAATTAAATAAATCGCCGCGCGATGAAGCGAGCGACGCACCACACTAATAAACCTGAAATTAAACTAATTTGTCGCGCGACGAAGCGCGCGACGCAGCATGTTGACTAAACTAAATTTAAAATAGATTAAATCAAAAATTAAACGTCGTGCAACTATGGTCGCGTGTGTGGGAACGCGCGAGGCCGCGCCGGGGGCACGCGAGGGGATGCTGGGGGACCGCGCTGCCAAGGGCAGAGGCCGCGCGCCAGGGGTCGGGACGACCGCGCGTAGGGGGCGCCGGGGAGCCGGCCGCGCAGGGGGCCGAGGGGGCCGCACGCCAGGGGTCGGGACGACCGCGCGTAGGGGGCCGATGGGCTGCACGCAGGGGGCCGAGGGGGCCACACGCAGGGGCACCAGGGAGCCGGACGCGTAGGGGGCCACGCGCCACGCAAGGGAGGCATGACGGGCAGCACCGGCAAGCCAGGACAGGGCCGCGCGCCGCGCTAGGGAGGCAGGGTGGGGCCACGTGTCGCACGGGGGAGCCGAGGTGGGGGGTCGCGCCGCCACGCCAAGGAACCGAGGTGGGGCCACGCTGCGGCGCTAGGGAGGCGGGATGGGGTCGCGCCGCCGCTAGGGAGGCGGGATAGGTTGCGCGCCGCGCAGGGAAGCCGTGGCAGGGCCACGCCAGGGAGGCACGCAGGGACGCGTGCGTGCGGGGGGGGGAAGGGCGAGGTCGCGCGCAGGGGAGAAGAAGGGGGTGCGCGCAGGGGACAAGAAGGGGAGGAAGAGTGGGAGAGAGAGGGGTGGGGAGCTCACCTCGGGGATCCAAATCCAGCGATCACCGTCTCCAATCCTAGGGCACAACGGGGGGAGAGAGAGAGGTGGAGGAGAGGAAGTTGCTGCGTGGGAAAAAATGAATGAGGGGAAAGGGAGAGAAGGGAGGGGGCGCGCGCATGGGGAGGGCAAGGCGCCAGGGGCGCGTGGGCCTAGTCCGGGCCAAGCTGGGCCAGATCGGGCCAGGTTGGGTTGGGCTGGGCTGGGCCGCACCGCGGGTCAAAATCCTGCGGCACGCACAACCACAGATCAGAAACCAAACACGAAACGAAATCCACAATGAGACAAGACGAACGCGCGATTAAACACGACATCAGACAAAAGAAATATGCTTCGGCATGATGCAACACCCATGACAACTTAGGTTTTTGTTTACACACGATAAGGACACAAGTCGCTATACTGCTTTGAAATTGGAAGGAGTGAAACGAAAGAGAAAAGGGAGTAACTCCTGAATTTGGTGAGTATAAAAGAAGAAAAAAATTCTACCCCCAAATTCATGGCGTTACAGCTGCTCGTTAGGTTTCGCTAGTCGTACAAACACAGTACCCCTCCTTAAGGAGGGTGATTCACAAAACCAAATTGAATCAACCTCGGCACCCACCCTTAGCAGAGCGAGCACTATGCCCCGACCCCCATTGATGGCCCTCCGGCAAATCCAACTACACCCCAGGTTCATCTAATTATTCAGCTAAGGGTGTCCCATTCCACCCTCATGGTTGCACTGTTATCCCGGTGGTCACTCAACGAATAGGTCCTTACGGAGAGGTACTCAGTAAACAACCTGAGTCCCCTAAAGCTTCATAAGATCATCATCGGGATAACATCATCGTATCATAAATATTGACATCATGTTCGTTGATTAAGGTAAAGCAATATCATAAAGCTAACCATAATAACCCAAAAGGTAAACAACGATAAGGTAAATACAGACTAGTCAATCCTTAGGTTTCAATAAAGTAATGCGGGACGGTAAATTATGAAGTATGTAGGACATAATAGGTCAGCAGACACTTGCCTTTACCAGGTTGTTGCTCAAGAAGATCTTCGGCAACACACTCAGGAACCACAGGCTACTCGTTGTCTAAATAAAGTGATCATACATTCAATACATTTGGATAAAGACAAATGAACAATACACCAAACATGTACAAATAAGTGAACGCATCTCAAAAGAACAGTATGAACTCAAGAGGTAACTTGGGTTCTAGGATGAGTAGGGGTCGGGCGCGTGGGTAGTGCCCGGGATTCGCGCAGACGTGGGCACGACCATGGAGGGCGTGCGGATTCGTGGTTAGAGGAGGGAGGGGGAGCTGACAAGCGGGGCCCACAAGATGGTGACATAGGCACGTTGTTGTTGCAATGGGCAGAGGCACCGATAGCTGGGGCCCATTGAGTAGAGAGAGGGCAGGCGCGCGGACGCGCGAGGCCAAGAGGGAGGAGGAGAGAGCGCGCGGGCGTGAGAACTGCCACCATGCGGCCCCGCTAGGCTGGGTTGGGCTGAACAGGGCTGAATTTGGTTTTCCCTTTTTCTCCGAATTTCTAATTTCTTTTCTTTTTATTTTCTCTAGTGAACTCAATTTAAATTCAAACACAAATTCAAATTCAAATAATTCAAATATGTGCATCAAATCAAAGAATAGTTTAGGCTCAGCATGATGCAATGATTCATGACTCACTTAGTTTTGACAAAATAAATAATTAATACCTAACCTAATTAACTTAACTCTAAACAAAAAGAGGAGAGATGAGGTCTAGAGGGAGAGAGACAAAAGGTAACACCTAAATTTGGTAGGCATTTAGAGAAGAAATTTTATACCCCCAAATTTAGGGTGTTACATCCTCCCTCCCCTCTCTCCCTCCTCCCTTCCTTCCCCTACGGGGCGCCCCTAGCCGGCCCCTTCCCCCCGGCACACGCGGTGCCCCCCTACCCAGCCCCGTCCGACCCCATCAGTGGCTCCCCCTGCCCCCCCCCCCTCCGCTGCCGGCCCCAGCGCGGCCCCTGTGCAGCCCCTCCATGGCCCGGTTCCCGTGCGCACTCTTTGTCCCCGTGCATGCAGCCCCAATGTGCGTTGTTGCGTTTTAAAATTCCGTTTAAATCATGCGTTGTGTCACGCGCTTCGCCACGCGACAATCCTTTTAATTTTCGTTTGAGTCGTGCGTTGTATCGCGCGCTTCGCCGCGTGACAATTCTTTTAATTCACCTAAGGTCATGTATATCAAATTAAGTGCGTAGTGTAACAACGATTAATCAAGTACCGAACTAATTAGGATCTAGTGCTAATTTTATTTACGCGTTCCACGAATATCAATTAATTTGATTATGTTGAGATAAGTATTTTAATCCATAGCTGCTTAATGAAATCGCTATGTCCCTCGGCTGCAGCTTCGACCGTCGTAGTTTCTTATCTCGCATAGTCGTAGATGCGAGCTCTGCGTCAAGCGTCTGTTTAATTGTTCTATTTTATTGTGTGGTGTATTGTTTTTTCAATGTTAAGAATGTGGAATGTATGTTTGAACTTGTATAGATAACAGTCCGTTGGCAGAGTCCGAAAGAGTTGCAGGCGAACACCCTGAGTAGCAGCTGGTTGGTGAAGGCTGTAACACCCCAGGTGTTTATATTCCGCTCGACAACGAGTACGGATTTAAGCACGTGATATCAGTAAATAAGACAGACACTAAGGTCTAATTATTTTCATCTATCGTGGTTTTAATATCGCATTTGTTCCATCTGTCGTGAGTGCGACATCATTTTTATTTATTCGGGCTCTTCCTAAATTTTCGTGATATTCGAAACGTTGTGTTTCAAAGATCGGTGCGTTCGGTGAGTATTTAAAATTCGCCGCTCGCGTGAACACGAATTCGGAAGCCCGACCCACTCAGATGATTTTATCCCGAACAAATTTATTTGAACTCGACGATTAAAATATTCGGGGTGAAATAATTAGGATCGCGCGTCGTCTGAGTGAAATCGTGCGCGCGAATATGATTCAATTTATCCGTCTGCACGCTGTTTTGGCGAAGAAATCGCGTATACATTGCGGATCTGGTTTCGGCTAATTTCGGTCGAATCACGTAGAACAAATTATCAGTGCCGAAATCAGTTTATTTTGGTCTATTGTTCTCGCCCGGATCCAAATCTTCGGATGTAACCAATTATTAAACAATTCGGTTCCCACTTGTCCACCGTGAAATCGCGTACAAGGATCTGTAATTGAGCCTCGATTCACTGGTAAATCATCCGTGGCCGTGGAACCAGATGTTCAGACCGCAGGTAAATTTATCAAATTTTTGAATCAAATCAACTGTCGCAATTACCGTCGACTCTTATGTCATCGCTAAAATCCCGATTCAAAAATATCTATGATTCTTTACAAAAAAAAGAAATTAAAAAAAACTGCAGCCGTCGTTATCCCCTAAAGAAAAAAAATCTTCTCTTCTTATCTTCCTGACGCCGCCCAGCTGCCCTCTGTTCTCCTTATATGCGTTCGTCATGGCGCTCACTTCTTCTCCCTAGCGCCCGGCGAGAATTTCTTGCAGCGAGAATTTCTTGCGGCGCGAAGCTTGCTCCCTGCCGCTCCCGTCTCCTATGGCGCTTGGCACCTAGCTCCTCCCAGTCAAGCCCCTCCACGCGTCCCTGGGTCTCGCTCCCTCGCAGTGGAGCTCATCCCTGCGCGCGCCTTCTCTAGTCGGCTCTGCTCTTGCTTTTCCCCAAGCAGCGGCCGAGTTCCTCCTCTCTCTCTTTCATCTCTCTCCTCTCTGCCGGCGTGTTCCCATGGCCGCCGTCGCCTTTCCACGGTGCCCCTGCCCGGATCTCGCGTGCACCCCTAGTTCGAGCTCCTATGACACGCGCGGCTTCCCTGCACCGCACCCTCTTCAGCTCGCGGCCGTGCAGCTCGTCATGGCGCGCCTGCTCCCTGGCGCTCCTCCCTACTGTGCCTAGCCGCTCCATTTCTGCTCGGACTGCGCCCCTCGGCTCGTCGGATTTCCATGCCCCGAGCTCGCCCCGGCTCCTCGCCTCACCCATGGCCGAGCGGTTATTTTCCCCCAGCACGTTCCTGCTCGGCGCCCACCTCCCTGTGCTCCCTGTTCCAAGCTCGCCTACTTCACCTCGGATTTGATCTTGCCGCACCCCTGCGCTTGCTCTACTCGGAATCACTCCCATGGCGAGCTCGCCGGCGTTCATCCCCTGTGTCTCCTTGCCGTGGAATTTCCTAGCTCAGTCGCCCCTCCCTGTGCTTTCCTGCTCTTCCTAGCTCGGACCGCGCTCAGTCCCCAGCTCGCCGGTCCCGATCGAGCTCTCTGCGCACACGCCGCACGCAGTTGTGTCCCTATGCTCGCCGTGGCCGGTCCCCGGCGTCGCGCCCGGGATTTTGCCACGCGTCCCTGCTTGCCGTCTGTCCACACGTCGTGCGTTGAGCAATGAAACAAAAATCTGTGCGCGTTGAGCTCGCGCGTCGAATCTTTTTCTAGCTCGCCGCGATGCTTGGTGTCCAGCCTGCTTTGCTCATCCACGTCGGCTACTCGCTAGTGCTCCAACTCATCAACTGTCGTTGTCCTATCCTCATCAGCACGCGACTGTGGTCGTGTTCATCGAATTCGCCAATGCTTTGTTGCCGATTCAACTATCGTCGCTTCACGTGTTGTCGAGCCCATCATTTTCCCTGTCTCGTGCTCGCACGGTTTCCAGCTCGCCAATGTGCCTCTCGGCTCGCTCGGCTTTAATTCCCAATCGCGTCGTCGACCTCGTCGTTTGCCGTCGAGTCGTCGAACCCGTCGTCCCCTGCTCAACCCCCACCCCACTAGCTCGTTCCAAACACGATCTCGTCATTGTTTCATGCGTCAGGAAGAAATCCTAAGCATCGGGCGAAGACGGAGCCAGCAGTGTGGTGTTCACCGAGTGCGCGACAAAAAGCTCGAACAAGTCGTCGATCGCCATCCTCGTCTACGCCAAGTCCCAAGCCGTGAAGACGCTCTTGTGTTGGCCCGCGTCATCATCATTCTTATCGTGGATTGCCGACGTCAATCGCCTCGACAACAACCACATCCACGACTCCGCCGTTCCAATAATTTTGCCGCATCGCCCTTCAAATCCGAGTCCTAGTCCGTAGGATCGTCGTTGACCTCACAACTTCAGCTTGAGTTAATTATGGTAAGTTGATCTATTATTCTCGTCAACTAAATAAATGGTAGGATTAAATAGAAGAATTGATTGCGATGATTCTCTTGTTTAGTACTCGATGTAGAGATTAAGTTGAATTTTAGGGTTATGCGATAAGTATATTGGTAGATATATATAATACACAGGTTGACCGGTAAATTAGTTTAGAAAGTTAATAAAAGTTCTTCTATCAAATTTTATAAGTATTAGATGTCCAAAAATTGTGAAGTTAGAAGTTATAAGTCGTTTAGGGTGCTCTCTAAACTAGGTATAATATTCTATGTGTGTGTTAGTCGCTTTTATAATTGGAATGGATGGTGATTGCTACCTCGACTGTTTAGCTAAGTTGTAAGAGCATGATTGTCGTAAGTAACAATATATCGATAACTAGTGTCCATAATGTCTCGTCATTAAATAGGTTATTTCTCTTTTGTGTAGCATCGTAATATCTGGTGTTATTGTTCCTTATATGCATTCATATGCATAATGCATTTCATTTAGGTACGTTAATTAATCGCGTGATGCGGAAGACGACCCATGTCGACTCCAAGCACGAGCTAATCCGCATGATGATGCTGATGGATTATCCTGAAGATGGATAATCTAGGAATGTCAAGACAAAAGATGGTCACCAAGTGGTCGCCACCTAACAACACTAACCTAGTGTTATTCAGGCAAGCCCCGGTGCATTCGCCACCTCCTTGTGTTTTAAAATCTTTATCACCTTGTTTGATGCATTAGGTGATAGGAGTTGTGTGCTAAAACAATTGATGCATTTCTTTCCTTGGAAAATTGATCACCCTTCCTTGATACCCTTTTCGAAAAGAATTTTATGATGCTTAGCCCTGCTTTAGCAAACAAAAATGTTTTGCTTTAAAACAAAAATGATGCTTCAGTGGGTGGGAATGTTTTCAAAAAGAAAAACTTGTGATGGTGGATCCATCGGGGCCTTGATGGATTCAACATTTGGAAAAGATGTACCTCTGCTAGGTACCAAGATTTAGGTTTTAAATGATAAAGCTGAGACCGGGCGGTTGACTTGCACGAGAAAGGAGTCTCGGTGTAGTGTCTCTGTCTGAGTCGATTAAGGACAGTGTCGATGTAGGCTTGATGATCGAGGACCCGTTAACTGGTCACATGCCTCGTCATGGGTAAGCTTTGCCTCGGGCAGACTAATACCAGAATAAGATAACACGCAATGGGAGTGGAGAGATGGCGAGAGTAGTGTGTACCCTCCGTGACAAGAGGCTGGACGGTGGTGTATCTATGCTCTTGGTTGGCGTGAACCTGATCTGGTCTTAAGAACCCCAGTGACGAGTTGACATATGCCAGGGTTAAGTGCTACATATGTCGTGTGATTGGAGATCCTCAGCTAAGTATAATCGATTTGGATCGCCGTACCTTCGCAGTTATGAAGACTTGGTCACTGCCCTACACGTAGCAATCCAGTGAAGATGAAGGGTTGATAAGAAAACGGCTAGTATAGGCCAAGTGCTTGAACTAGGGTAGAAAGAACTCTAGATGCAGGTAACTTTACTTAACCTCACAAGTAAAATTGGATTTTAAGGATCCAGTGGTAGTAAGCTTTTCTGCAAACAGAGTCTTTGATTCTTGATAAACCATACCTTGAATCCCTCTAGCCAGCATACCCTTAAGAGTCTTTTCTTTAGTCGAGTAAGTCTTGCTGAGTAATTCCGTACTCAGGGTTTTATTCCCCGTTGTTTTTTAGGTCATAGTTTTGTGCTGCTGATGATGGTGTTAAGTGCCAGTTGGCTCGGCCTTCTTATAAGTCTAAGTAACTCTTCTATACTTCTTATTGAGGATGGTCACTTGAGCTAGCATATATTTCAAACTTATACTTTTGTAATCACTCCGATAAAATAATGTAAAAATTTTGTAACTTGTAAAATTTGGTAATAAAATTTCCGCTGCAAAAATATTGGTGTGTGTGATTTGTATTACTTAATCTCGTGATCTTGGTTGTTCGTGGTTTATCCGATGTCCTTGGGGCAATCAGACAGATCCTGTTATGTTATCTGGTGCACATGCATAGTTGTCTGAAGTCTTTGAGATAAGGATAGGTGCATGTGGGCCTAATAACTTGGGAGGTTCTGCCACAGGCTGGTATCGGAGCAAGATTAAGTATATACGGTCACATACATATTTTCAAAACAAAAGTTTTGGTTTCGAAAAACGTATTTTCGGCTAAACACATTGTTTGGCTTTCAAAAACAGATTTGAAAAACTATAATGCTAGCGACATCCTCTGTTAAGCATAAGTTAAGGACTATCAGGTGGCTTAGTTGAAAACCACTAACCCACAACCGGGGGTATTGCATATATGTGTATTGTTATTTTTGAGGCCATTCAGTGCTGAATGGATCAACGCTCAAGGTAAGGTGAGATGTGAGAGCATGACCGAACAACCGTCGGTCTAGGGAAGAGTGTAAAAAGCGCTTGATTATATACATGTTCTACATATGTATATATGAAGGCTGCGATGTGGAGTATTTACTTTTCTGGGAATTCAGTACCCCATGGATGTGTATGGGTATACAGACATGGGAATACTGAGAAGTGTAATGTACTTGTAACAACGCACCTACGCTCAGGTAAGAAGGTGAGTTACCATAATGAGTTGCCCTATGGTTAAAGTGTTGCAACGGCGCCTATGCGTGGCTCGGCGCTTAATGAAGAGCTGGCCTCCATATAGCAATATATGGAGTATAAACTGTGATAAACTGTCATGTGTGAACTGCATCATGGGAAAAATGGGTTGTGATGAATTTTCTGCAGGTACACTAACCTCGAAAACGTATGTGTAGTTGACGACTAGCAAAATACCGTGAGAGTCATAAATATGCCACCGATATAGAACACTATTGCCACATTATGTTGGCAAAATCAGTGAGGATGAATAAGACGAGCATGCATTCTGATTGTTGCATCATGTTTGTCACCTATATACCCAAAATGCTTCTCTCATCTTTATTCTAGTAACCAGTGATTGTGGATAATGTGGTGTAATACTGTAGTATGGACTTCAATGAAATAGTTGTCCTTCGTTCTTTAGATAATATGTTTAGGTGTATATGTGTTTGCCCTTGTGCTTGATGTGCCGATAGAATATTGATAACTTGTTTGCCTAAACCCAAAAGTAGGCCCTGTTCTTATTTAGTGCACCACGACCCAAATTTGATTTTTCCGTTATCCCTCAATGAGCAAGCTCATGCAAATGAACGTTTAGATAATTTCTTTGTTGGACATAAAGTGTTACCCAGGCAAGCCCCGGTTCATTCGCCACCTCCTTGTGTTTTAAAATATTTATCACCTTGTTTGATGCATTAGGTGATAGGAGTTGTGTGCTAAACCGTTGATGCATTTTCTTCCTTGGAAAATTGAATACCCTTCCTTGATACCCTTTTACGAAAAGGATTTTTGATGCTTAGCCTTGCTCTAGAAAAACAAAATGTTTTGTTTTAAAAACAAAAGTGATGCTTAAGTGGATGGGATGTTTTCAAAAATAAAACTTGATGGTGGATCTGTCAAAGGCCTTGATGGATTTAACATCGGAAAAGATGTACCTCTGCCAGGTACCAAACTTTGGGTTGAAATAATAAAGCTGAGACCGGGCGGTTGACTTGCACGAGAAAGGAGTCTCGGTGTAGTGTCTCCGTCTGAGTCGATTAAGGACCGTGCCGATGTAGGCTTGCTAATCGAGGACCCTTTAACTGGTCACATGCCTCATCATGGGTAAGCTTTGCCTTGGGCAGACTAATACCAGAACAAGATAACATGCAATGGGAGTGGAGAGATGGCGAGAGTAGCGTGTACCCTCTGTGGCAAGAGGCTGTACGGTGGTGTATCTGTGCTCTCGGTTGGCGTGAAGCTGATCTAGTCTTAAGAACCCAGGTAGTGAGTTGACATATGCAGGGGTTAAGTGCTACATATGTCGTGTGATTGGAGATCCTCAACTGAGTATAATCAATTCGAATCGCCGTACCTTCATGGTTATGAAGACTTGGTCACTGCCCTACACGTAGCAATCTAGTGAACTAAAGGGATGATGAAAAGACGGCTAGTGTAGGCCAAGTGCTTAAACTAGGGTAGAAAGAACTCTAGATGCAGGTAACTTTACTTTACTTGACAAGTAAAAATGGATTTTAAGGATCCACTCATAGTAAGCTTTTCTACAAATAGAGTCCTTGATTCTTGATAAGCCTTTCCTTGAATCCTTTTAGAGCTAGCATACCCTTGAGAGTCTTTTCTTTAGTCGGGTAAGTCTTGCAGAGTAATTCCATACAAGAGCTGAACTACAATCCTTGCCATGTTCGCGGATAGCGCGTCAGATTTAGAATGGTAAGCCGATTCAAAATTTCCGTTAGCTTAATTATTGAAGTAGTTCGATGAATGTGATGCACTTATTTTCATGATTTTGAAGCAGTCGCGTCGGGGTAGGATTAAATATATGTGAAGTACGATGGAGTTAGTAATGCGAAAGATAGATTAATTTAGGTAATGTTCGGACGAGCTGATAACGAAAGAAATAAGCTTAGTATTCCTATCAGCTAGTTAATAGAATTTTCTAGTTTCGTTATATCAATTTGATTAATTGATATAGTCGATGCCCTGCTTAATTAGTTAGTTTATTCTAGGTATGATATTCTATGTATGTTGGTCGATTTCATGATTTGAATGAATGTTGATTGCTATTTTGAATATTTAGGATTAAGTAACATCGATATATCTGTTTCAACCAAAATCTAGGGTCTTTCTGATAAGTAATGCGTATAAACACTTTAGGTCTTTTAGTTCTAAAGTTGGAATTGGTATATTGTATAAAATATGCTTGGTTATAGATTATAAGTGTTTCATCCTTTTTAGTGTAGATTATTTATCTTGTACTATTTATACTCGTGCTCATACATGTGCATCGTGCATCTCATGAGGTACGTTAAATAATCGTGCAATGCAGAAGATGAGCCAAGTCGACCCCAAGCGCGGGCTCCTCCGCATGGTGATGAAGATGGATAATTTGAATGAGTGCCAACACAAAAGATGGTCGTCAAGTGGACGTCGTCTAACAACACTAACCTAGTGTTATTCAAGCAAGCCCCGGTGCATTCGCCACCTCCTTGTGTTTTAAAATCTTTATTACCTTGTTTGATGCATTAGGTGATAGGAGTTGTGTGCTAAACCCTTGATGCATTTCCTTCCTTGAAAAATTGATTACCCTTCCTTGATACCTTTTCTGAAAAGAATTTTTTTGATGCTTAGCCTTGCTTTAGAAAAACAAAATGTTTTGTTTTAAAACAAAGGTGATGCTTCAGTGGGTGGGAATGTTTTCAAAAATAAAACTTGATGGTGAATCCATCATGGCTGTGATGGGTTCAACATCGGAAAAGATGTACCTCTGTTAGGTACCAAACTTTGGGTTGAAAATAATAAAGCTGAGGCTGGGCGGTTGACTTGCACGAGAAAGGAGTCTCGGTGTAGTTTCTCCGTCTAAGTCGATTAAGAACCGTGTCGATGTAGGCTTGCTGATCGAGGACCCTTTAACTGGTCACATGCCTTGTCATGGGTAAGCTTTGCCTCAGGCAGACTAATACCAGAATAAGATAACACGCAATGGGAGTGTAGAGATGGCGAGAGTAGCGTGTACCCTCCGTGGCAAGAGGCTGGACGGTGGTGTATCTGTGCTCTCGGTTAGCGTGAACCTGATCTGGTCTTAAGAACCCAGGTGGCGAGTTGACATATGCAAGGGTTAAGTGCGACATATGTCATGTGATTGGAGATCCTCAGCTGAGTATAATCGATTCGGATCGCCGTACCTTCGCGGTTATGAAGACTTGGTCACTGCCCTACACGTAGCAATCCAGTGAACTAAAGGGATGATGAAAAGATGGCTAGTATAGGCCAAGTGATTGAACTAGGGTAGGAAGAACTCTAGATGCAGGTAATTTTACATAACCTGACAAGTAAAAATGGATTTTAAGGATCCACTCATAGTACGCTTTTCTGCAAAACAGAGTCTTTGATTCTTGATAAACCATACCTTGAATCCCTCTAGCCAGCATACCCTTGAGAGTCTTTTCTTTAGTCGGGTAAGTCTTGCTGAGTAATTCCGTACTCAGGGTTTTATTCCCTGTGGTTTTTCAGGTCATAGTTTTGTGCTGCTGATGATGGTGTTATGTGCCGATGGGCTCGGCCTTCTTATAAGTCTAAGTAACTCTTCTATACTTCTTATTGAGGATGGTCAATTGAGCTAGCATATATTTCAAACTTATACTTTTGTAATCACTCTGATAAATTTAATGTAAAATTTTTGTAATTTGTAAAATTTGGTAATAAAATTTCGCTGCAGAATATTGGTGTGTGTGATTTGTATTACTTAATCTCGCGATCTTGGTTGTACGTGGTTTATCTGATGTCCTTGGGGCAATCGGACGAATTCTGTTAAGTTATCTGGTGCACCTGCATAGTAGTCTGAGGTCTTTGAGACGAGGACAGGTTCATGTGGGCCCGATAACTTGGGAGGTTCTGTCGCAGGCTGGTATCGGAGCAGGATTAAGTATATACGGTCACATGCATATTTTAAAAACAAAGTTTTGGTTTTAGAAAACCTATTTCCATCGGCTATGCATGCACCTGTCCTTGTCCCAAAGACCTCAGACGGCTATGCATATGCACCAGATAACTTAACAGGATCTGCCCGATTGCCCCAAGGACATCGGATAAACCACTTACAACCAGAACCGTGAGATTAAGTAAACACAAATCACACACCAACAATTTTGCAGCGGAAATTTTATTACCAAATTTTATAAGTTACATCAAGTTTTATAATGTACATGATCGGAGTGATTACAAAAAGTGATTCAAAGGAACAACTTTGAACTGTTATAAATTATTTATAGTTTTGAAATATATGCTAGCTCAAGTGACCATCCTCAATAAGAAGTATAGAAGAGTTACTTAGACTTATAAGAAGGTCGAGCCCACCGGCACTTAACACCATCATCAACAGCACAAAACTATGACCTGAAAAACAATAGGGAATAAAACCCGACTAAAGAAAAGACTCTTAAGGGCATGCTGGTTAAATAGGAGTCAAGGAAAAGGCTTTAGCAAGAATCAACTTAGATATTTTTGCAGAAATAGCTTACTAAAGTGAGTCCTTAATTTCAATATTTTAACGCCAGATTAAATATTAATAGACTCTGTTTGCATCTGGTCTAATTTCACCATCTCATCAATACAACATCATTTTTATTCATGAGGTTCACATCCTGACTTAGGTTGCAGGGCAGTGACCAAGTCTCCACTGTCCGGGGATATAACGGCGATCCGAATCGATTTACTCAGCTAAGGATCTCTAACCACACGACATATGTAGCACTTAACCCTTGCATATGTCAATTCGCCACCGGGGTTCTTAAGACCAGATCAGGTTCACGCCAACCGAGAGCACAGATACACCACCATCCAGCCTCTTGCCATGGAGGGTACACGCTACTCTCGCCATCTCTCCACTCCCATTGCGTGTTATCTTATTCCGGTATTAGTCTGCCCGAGGCAAAGCTTACCCTATCCCATATCCAGGGCATGTGGCCAGTTAAGATAGTCCTTGATCAGCAAGCCTACATACGCATCCAATCCTTAATCAACCTATGTAGAACATCACCTGTTCCTAGCCCAAGTCCCGATTTAAGTACTTCCACCCTTAGGATTGTTTGTATTCCTTAGGATGAAAAGGGCATCAAAGGGAACTTTGCAGTAAGATCCCACCATTGCTCCCAGTGAAAATATTCTTGCAGGCAGAAGCCATCCTTCCTCAGGATAACCCCTGAGCTAGGCATTAACGCAAAGGACAACCTCTATCCACAAGATCTAAGCAGGGATAAGCATGTTTGTAAATCATATTTTGATACTTCATCAGAAGTATCTATAAGGGTATGGATATCAAGGTAGGCATTGCATCAAAGGGTTTCTAAGCAACTCCTATAAACCTAATGCACATTTCGCTAGACTTAAAGTGTGTAAAAGTAATTTAAAAACACAAGGAAGGGGTTGCATGCACCGGGGCTTGCCTGGAATAAACACTAAGTTAGTGTTTGTTAGACGACGTCCACTTAACGATCATCCTTTGTCCTGGCACTTGATCAGACAGGTTCGTCCATCAGCATTATCCTGCGGATTAGCCCACGCTTGGGGTCGACTTGGCTTGTCTTCCGCATCACGCGATTATTTAACGTGCCTGAATGAAATGCATTATGCACATGAATGCATATCAACAGGAATAGCACAAATCTAAATAGTGCTATACGATAGCGCATTAAACACCTAGTGGCGAGGCGTTGTACAATTTTATAGGAAAACACTAGTTATCGATGTACGACTGAGCGCAATAATTACGCTTCTCTAGATTAATCGAATCTAACGCAAACATCACGAAACAACAAACAATACATATTTAATATAATTAGCCTAAACACAACTTATCAGTTAATTAATTAGAACACTAAACCTATCCTACTCATCACCTATACATCTCATATATATATATATATATATATATATATATATATATATATATATATATATATATATATATATATATATATATATATATATAAACCAATACACTATATACGATGTAGCATTTTAATAAGTAATTAATACAACCACAATGCGTGGTTACTACCGTCTGGAGAACTGATGCAACTAATATAACTAATTAATCCCAGCCATGAACCAATAGTAAAAACTAGCGAACCAGTGTACTATTACTAGTCGAGACAAAATGCATGAGAACAACGATGATTCCGGTTCAGACCATGCATCAAGCATTAAGCGCGCGATGAACAACATCCTTCCCGTCATCGCCCAACAGCTAGAATTCCACTTCTATCATCGACCCCATAACAACACACAGCATAACGACATAACAATGGATCTAGCCATAATTATCAAGCGCACATATATTAAATAAAAGGATCATCGCACTACCCATTAATTTATTTAATGATCTAATTATCATGAATAACCCATCCGCTTACCATGACCAAAACGATTTAATAATCGCAAATCGATGATGAATCATGGTTCGAACGTTTTGCCGAACACTAAGCGGACGCTGCATGAATCTTCACGGCCTACACCATCTAGCTTTCCTCACTAATCACATATTGCGTTTCAAACGCATGAACACTAGAAAGACGTAAATCATCACACGAATACTAAAACAACATCAATCACACCATGTATTTTGAACACCCACCTGCTCACCTATCCGTGGACGCTGGCGATGCTCATAATGGCAAGAGCGAGACTGACGGTCTGGGCACCTCAGCATGCGGAGACGCATGACCGTGGCGAGGACAGGTAGATGAGCAGAGATGAGCTTAGTTGACCGTCAACCATGACTATGTGAGGGCGAAGTCGATGACATGCACCATGGAGAGAACGACACTGCGGCTGCGAAAGTCGGAGACGACGATGATTATTGGTTTTGGCGTTTCGTCGAACATCTAGTGGACACTGTACTGAGGCTACTTCTTTTCGCCGGTCTACATGGATTTCTCCTCTGAAATCATGCTACAACGCGGCCAAGGGTGTCGTGAAGGAGCAGGACCCGGGGCGAGCTATGGCAGGGAGGGCTCTAGAAACCGGGCTGGGCGCTGGACAGAGGAATCTCCGAGCTAGGCGAGCACACGGCCGGCGAGCAGAGGCTAGAGCAGGGACCGAGCTCGGCAGCTATGGCGACCTGGGTGAGCTGGGCGAGCGGCGAACAGGGAGATGGGCGCCATGGAGATGGGTGGCCGAGCGACCGAGCGGCCGCCATGGGAGAGCTGGAGATGGCCGGCGTTGGTGGCTACTTCGGCTGGGCTCGATAGGGAAGGAGCGCTAGGGAGCATCGTTGCTGGGAAAGAAGAACGAGGCCATCGCGCACAGTAGGAAGAGAAGCAGGGCGTGGCCAGGGAGGAAAACACACGCTGGAAGCTCAACGCAGAGAGAACGGTGGCTGATAGAAAGAGAGAGCAGAGGGGATAAGAAGCATTGTTCAGCGGTGAAGAGATAAGGAGCGTTAGATATATTTTTTCTCTCTCTTTTTTTAAAGACAAATCGTAGATATTTTTCACGAGGTATTATTCCTTTTCTCCAATTTCTTCCTTTTAATTAGGGAATACACTCCTAACCAAATTTAAGAATTAAACGGGACTAAAATGGATCAAGTTAAATGGTATTTTGATTTGGCGAATGCGTTGGAATCAGATGAGTTTGCGCCATTATTAATATCCAAAGTTTTGGATCGGGGCGAGAAACGATGGCCCGAATAAGACGGATTTCGTCTTCGATAATTTGCTCTATGGGATTCGACTAAAATTAGCCAAAACCATATCTGATTTATTAACCTTGCGCACGATTTCTCTCGGACGATGCACGATCCTAATTATGTTGCACTAAATATTTTAATCGTCGAGTTCAGATAAATTTAGTCACGATGGAATTCATCAGAGTGGGTCGGGCTTCAGAATTCGTATTCGCGTGAGCGATGAATTTTAATAATCACCGGACGCACCAATTTTCAGAACAAATATGTTCTGAACTGCACGAAAATTTAGGACGAGCTCGGATGATGTCGAACTCATGATAGAAGGAACAGATGCGATATTAAAATCGCGATAGCGAATATGATTAAAATTTAGCATCTGTTTTATCCACTGATATTACGTGCTAAATCCATACTCGTTGTCGAGCGGAATATAAACACCTGGGGTGTTACAGCATGACTACCAACTGTGATACTAGCGTGTGCCGAGGAGCACAACCGTGTGTGCGCACACACAGAAGGCCCCGGTTTTATCACGGTATCATCAAAACTTTCACATGGCCATACCTTGTTCATTTCATCGGGCCATGATCTGTTTGGCTCTCTACTTGTAACCATCCTTACAAGTGGAGTATCTCTTTGTACATTGTCACCCTTGCCCAGTTCATTTGTGTCGCGTGAGATTTCTTATTGGTTATGTCTGATAATGGTGTTATGACTAAAACCAGTGGTGTCGTGACGAAACCGAGGGCCTTCTGTGGGTGCGTACATGGTTGCGCTAGTCGGCACACGCTAGTATCACAGTTAGTAGTCATAATCCATTATGAGATTATATCAATATGTTATCTTCCGTAGACCTCTTCTTTGAAATAGTTTCTATGTTGTTTGTGAAGTGATCAAGCAACATCTATCATCTCTATTGGATCAAAAGGGCATACCACTTTCATGTGTGGTCTTATTTCTTTTGATCTTGGTAGTGACTACTCATACAAGTTCCCTTTATATCCTTGGTGAAGCCTTGGAGCTTTTTAGTGTTGAGAAACAACTAATTAGCTCTCAAATTGGAGATTGACTTTCCCTGCTGTTGAGATGCAGGAGTTTGTTCATTCGCTCTCCTATTTAATCCATGTATTCCCTAACGAAGTGGATAGTTCATCTCGCATGCAAAAACGGATGAACAACATGACCAAATGGATTTTTACCCAAATACATAATCTCTTGTTAACAAAGAGAGCTCTCAACCCTTGGCTTACCGATGGTACTGAGAGGACTTACCCAATGTCAAAAGTAGTTCAACAAGTTGGTGTTACTAACTTGTAACTGTATTGTGAACAAAGTTTGAGTTTAGAGATCGTTTTGTTGAGTTGTCTAAACTCACTTTGGTTCAACTCACCCTAAAGAAAGTACTTACAAGAGTCGAGATTAAGCCAGCCAATAACCACTTAATTATCGCTCTAGTCGTGCCTTGATTGCCTCACGTGTGCTTTTCCAGCATGAGTGATCATGTCGAGCCATGCCTAGTGCTTGATAAAATGGATTGGTTGCAAAGTCAACATCAACGGATCTCTTCGTTGATATTTTCTGAGTCTTTATCATTTTTCTTGGACTTGGATTCTCTGGCTAACACGAGTTAACTGGGATGTTGTTCGACATTCACATCCGTCTCGTGTGCTTTGAACTTACTGTGACCACTTGTTGGTAAACCTCCTTCTATGTGTTTTACCCAAGATGGTGCATCTGATTCTGTTTGGGTGAAGTTGTATATCTATCGCTCGCCCAATAGACTCAGATAGTACAGTGTCATCAGAAAAAGCAAACTGCACACATGGAACCTTATGTGTTCTTCTGGCAGATATTGTCTCTACTAATGGACATTTCTAAATTGGCTTACGTCGATACATGTTATGTCCACTAGAGGAACCCTATCCTGAGGCACTCGCCTTCGTTCAAGACTGTCTTATGATTATCGCTGATATGGACATGGGTTACATGCTTCTCTACTCTTAAAGGTCTTTCGCTCTGAATCTCGGGACGAGATTCTTTTAAGGAGGGAGGGCTGTAACACCCCAGGTGTTTATATTCTGCTCGACAACGAGTACGGATTTAAGCACGTGATATCAGTAAATAAGACGGACACTAAGGTCTAATTATTTTCATCTATCGCGGTTTTAATATCGCATCTGTTCCATCTATCGTGAGTGCGACATCATTTTTATTTATTCGGGCTCTTCCTAAATTTTCGTGATATTCGGAACATTGTGTTTCAAAGATCGGTGCGTTCGGTGAGTATTTAAAATTCGCCGCTCACGCGAACACGAATTCGGAAGCCCGACCCACTGAGATGATTTCATCCCGAACAAATTTATTTAAACTCGACGACTAAAATATTCGAGGTGAAATAATTAGGATAGTGCGTCGTCTGAGTGAAATCGTGCGCGCGAATATGATTCAATTTATCCGTCCGCACGCTGTTTTGGCGACGAAATCGTGTATACATTGCGGATCTGGTTTCGGCTAATTTCGGTCGAATCACATAGAACAAATTATCAGTGCCGAAATCAGTTTATTTCGGTCTGTTGTTCTCGCCCGGATCCAAATCTTCGGATGTAACCAATTATTAAACAATTCGGTTCCCACTCGTCCACCGTGAAATTGCGTACAAGGATCTGTAATTGAGCCTCGATTCACTGGTAAATCATTCGTGGCCGTGGAACCAGATGTTCAGACCGCAGGTAAATTTATCAGATTTTTGAATCGAATCAACTCTCACAATTATCGTCGACTCTTTTGTCAACGCTAAAATCCCGATTCAAAAATATCTATGATTCTTTACAAAAAAAGAAAGAAATTAAAAAAACGGCAGCCGTCGTTATCCCCCAAATAAAAAAATCTTCTCTTCTTATCTTCCTGACGCCGCCCAGCCGCCCTCTCTTCTCCTTAGATGCGTTCGTCACGGCGCTCGCTTCTTCTCCCTGGTGCCCGGCCAGAATTTCTTGCGGCGCGAAGCTTGCTCCTTGCTGCGCCCGTCTCCTATGGTGCTTGGCTCCCAGCTCCTCCCAGTCGAGCCCCTCCATGTGTCCCTGGGTCTCGCTCCCTCGCCGTGGAGCTCATCCCTATGCGCGCCTTCTCCAGTCGGCTCTGCTCTTGCTTTTCCCCAAGCAGCGGCCGAGTTCCTCCTCTCTCTCATCTCTCTCCTCTCTGCCGGCATGTTCCCATGGCCGTCATCGCCTTTCCACGGTGCCCCTGCCCGGATCTCACGTGTGCCCCTGGTTCGAGCTCCTGTGCCGCGCGCGGCTTCCCTGCACCACACCCTCTTCAGCTCGCGGCCGTGCAGCTCGTCATGGCACGCCTGCTCCCTAGCGCTCCTCCGTGTTGTGCCCAGCCGCTCCATTTTTGCTCGGACCGTGCCCCTCGGCTCGCCAGATTTCCATGCCCCGAGCTCGCCCCAGCTCCTTGCCTCACCCATGGCCGAGCGGTTATTTTCCCTAGCACGTTCCTGCTCGGCGCCAACCTCCCTGTGCTCCCTGTTCCAAGCTTGCCTGCTTCAGCTCGGATTTGATCTTGCCACGCCCCTGCGCTTGCTCTGCTCGGAATCACTCCCATGGCGAGCTCGCCGGCGTTCATCCCCTGCGTCTCCTCGCCGTGGAATTTCCCAGCTCGGTCGCCTCTCCCTGCGCTTTCCGGCTCTTCCTAGCTCGGACCGCGCTCAGTCCCTAGCTCGCCGCGCCCGGTCGAGCTCTCTGCGCACATGCCGCGCGCAGCCGTGTCCCTATGCTCGTCGTGACTGGTCCCCTGCGTCGTGCCTAGGATTTTGCCGTGCGTCCCTACTTGCCGTCTATCCACGCGTCGTGCATTGAGCAACAAAACAAAAATCCGTGCGCGTCGAGCTCACGCGCCAAATCTTTTTCTAGCTGGCCGCGACGCTCAGTGTCCTGCCTGCTTTGCTCACCCACGTCGGCTACTCGCTAGTGCTCCAACTCATCAGCTATCGTTGTCCTATCCGCGTCAGCACGCAACTGTGGTCGTGTTCATCAAATTCGCCAACACTTTATTGCCGATTCGACTGTCATCGCTTCGCGTGTTGTCGAGCCCGTCATTTTCCCTGTCTTGTGCTCGCACGGTTTCCTGCTCGCCAGTGCGCCTCTCACCTCGCTCGGCTTTAATTCCCAATCATGTCATCGACCTCGTCGTTTGCCATTGAGTCGTCGAACCCGTCATCCCATGCTCGACCCCCACCCCCACCAGCTCGTTCCAAACACGATCTCGTCATCGTTTCATGCGTCAGCAAGAAATCCCAAGGGTCGGGCGAAGACGGAGGCAATAGCATGGTGTTCACCGAGTGCGTGACAAAAAGCTCGAACAAGTCGTCGATCGCCATCCTTGTCTACGCTAAGTCCCAAGTCATGAAGACACTCTTGTGTTGGCCCACGTCATCATCATTCTTATCGTGGATTGCCGACGTCAATCGCCTCGACAACAACCACATCCACGACTCCGCCGTTCCAATAATTTTGCCGCATCGCCCTTCAAATCTGAGTCCTCGTCCATAGGATCGTAGTTGACCTTGCAACTTCAGCTTGAGTTAATTATGGTAAGTTGATCTATTATTCCCATCAACTAAATAAATGGTAGGATTAAATAGAAGAATTGATTGCGATGATTCTCTTGTTTAGTACTCGATGTAGAGATTAAGTTGAATTTTAGGGTTATGCGATAAGTATATTGGTAGATATATATAATACATAGGTTGACCGGTAAATTAGTTTAGTAAGTTAATAAAAGTTCTTCTATCAAATTTTATAAGTATTAGATGTCCAAAAATTGTGAAGTTAAAAGTTATAAGTCGTTTAGGTTGCTCTCTAAACTAGGTATAATATTCTATGTGTGTGTTAGTCACTTTTATAATTGGAATGGATGGTGATTGCTACCTCGACTGTTTAGCTAAGTTGTAAGAGCATGATTGTTGTAAGTAAAAATATATCGATAACAAGTGTCCGTAATGTCTCGTCATTAAATAGGTTATTTCTCTTTTGCGTAGCATCATAATATCTGGTGTTATTGTTCCTTATATGCATTCATATGCATAATGCATTTCATTCAGGTATGTTAATTAATCGCGTGATGCGGAAGACGACCCAAGTCGAACCCAAGCATGAGCTAAACTGCAGGATGATGCTAATGGATTAACCTGAAGATGGATAATCTGGCGAATGTTAAGACAAAAGATGGTCGCCAAGTGGTCGCCACCTAACAACACTAACCTAGTGTTATTCAGGCAAGCCCCGGTGCATTCGCCACCTCCTTGTGTTTTAAAATCTTTATCACCTTGTTTGATGCATTAGGTGATAGGAGTTGTGTGCTAAAACAATTGATGCATTTCCTTCCTTGGAAAATTGATCACCCTTCCTTGATACCCTTTTCGAAAAGAATTTTATGATGCTTAGCCCTGCTTTAGCAAACAAAAATGTTTTGTTTTAAAACAAAAATGATGCTTCAGTGGGTGGGAATGTTTTCAAAAATAAAAACTTGTGATGGTGGATCCATCAGGGCCTTGATGGATTCAACATCCGGAAAAGATGTACCTCTGCCAGGTACCAAGATTTGGGTTTTAATTGATTAAGCTGAGACCGGGCAGTTGACTTGCACGAGAAAGGAGTCTCGGTGTAGTGTCTCCGTCTGAGTCGATTAAGGACCATGTCGATGTAGGCTTGATGATCGAGGACCCTTTAACTGGTCACATGCCTCGTCATGGGTAAGCTTTGCCTCGGGTAGACTAATACCAGAATAAGATAACACGCAATGGGAGTGGAGAGATGGCGAGAGTAGCGTGTACGCTCCGTGGCAAGAGGCTGTACGGTGGTGTATCTGTGCTCTCGGTTGGCATGAACCTAATCTGGTCTTGAGAACCCTGGTGGCAAGTTGACATATGCAAGGGTTAAGTGCTACATATGTCATGTGATTGGAGATCCTCAGCTGAGTATAATCGATTCGGATCGCCGTACCTTCACGGTTATGAAGACTTGGTCACTGCCCTACACGTAGCAATCCAGTGAAGATGAAGGTTTGATAAGAAAACGGCTAGTATAGGCCAAGTGCTTGAACTAGGGTAGAAAGAGCTCTAGATGCAGGTAACTTTACTTAACCTGACAAGTAAAATTGGATTTTAAGGATCCACTCGTAGTAAGCTTTTCTGCAAAACAGAGTCTTTGATTCTTGATAAACCATACCTTGAATCCCTCTAGCCAGCATACCCTTGAGAGTCTTTTCTTTAGTCGGGTAAGTCTTGCTGAGTAATTCCGTACTCAGGGTTTTATTCCCTGTTGTTTTTCAGGTCATAGTTTTGTGCTGCTGATGATGGTGTTAAGTGCCGGTGGGCTTGGCCTTCTTATAAGTCTAAGTAACTCTTCTATACTTCTTATTGAGGATGGTCACTTGAACTAGCATATATTTCAAACTTATACTTTTGTAATCACTCCGATAAAATAATGTAAAATTTTTGTAACTTGTAAAATTTGGTAATAAAATTTCCGCTGCAAAAATATTGGTGTGTGTGATTTGTATTACTTAATCTCGCGATCTTGGTTGTTCATGGTTTATCCGATGTCCTTGTGCAATCGGACGTATCCTGTTAAGTTATCTAGTGCACTTGCATAGCTGTCTGAAGTCTTTAAGATAAGGACAGGTGCATGTGGGCCCAATAACTTGGGAGGTTCTGCCACAAAGGCAAGTGTCCTCTGACCTATCTATGTCCTATTCATTTTATAATTCATCTCCCCGCATTTACATAATTTATACCTAAGGATTTACTAGCTTTTGTTTATCCTATCCTTGTTCACCTATTTGGGTTGGTTTATTTCTGGATTAGCTCTATGCTAGTGCTTTACTATAATCAATGAACCTAATGAGATTATTTATGATGCGATGCTTACTTTTGGAAATGATGATGGCATTGTGATATTTAAGGGGGCTCAATTGGTTTCTCGAGTGCCTCTCCGTAAGGACTGGTTCGTTGGATGACCACCTGGGAAAATAGTACAGCCATGAGGGTGGAATGGGACGCCCTTAGCTGATTAATTAGAGGAACTGAGTTGTAGTTTGCTTCACCGTCGTGCCATCAATGGGGTTCGGTGTATGCGGCTCGCTCTGCTGAGGGTTGTTTGCCCCTTGGGGAGGAGTGTGGTACATTTAGGAAACCTAACGGGTAGCTGCAGCTCAGAGAATCTTTGTAAAGGCTTCGTAGTGAGACCCTACCAGTTCACCTTGGGAGTGATCAATGGGGAGTCATGATCCTCAGGTAGATTGGGACGGCTTGTGGGTAAAGTGTTCAACCTCTATAGAGTGTTATGAAACTGATATATCAGCTGTGCTCATGGTTATGAGCGGCCTTGAGAGCTCCTTTGATTAGAGATACTATGATTACAGATGATATGAGGATAATTATGGTTTTAATGGTGATGATTATGATTATGGTTTCTGATATTCTTTTTGTTTGGAAGGAGTACTTTTGGGTTAATAACTTGGGTTTAATGCTAAAACCTAGCTCTCTACTAGTAATAATTACCTGACCAACTAAAAGCAATCGCTCTGAGCTTCACCCCACATACAGCTAGTCCACTTTAGCTAAACGGGACATTTGCTGAGTACGTTGATGTGTACTCACCCTTGCTTAAAAACACCAAAACACCAGGTTGTCCACTTTGCAACCCCAGCTTAGGAGAAGATGAAGTCACGGTAGAGGATTTCCAGGAGTTCCAAGACTATGATCAGTTCTAGGCATGGGTTAGCGCCAAACCCCCAATCGCTGCCTGTGAAGGACGTGTATTGCTACGTTTCATTTTCGCACTTTAATCTATGTTAATGACTCTATGGATGTCTCGGACATCATGATGTAATCGAATTAATACCTTGTTTATGTTATTATCACTGTGTGATGATGTCCAACTATGTAATTGTTGTGTACGTGAATTGCTGATCCTAGCACGTACATGGTTCGCATTCGGTTTGCCTTCTAAAACCGAGTGTGACACCAACCGAGACACAACAAAAAATTGCAAGTAAAGTGGGGAGGACCTTTTCTAGTAATAGCTTCGAATAGACCATGGTCATATAGGCTCAAAGACATGCAAGGAAATGGCATTCCAAGATCATTGAATGCATACGAGCTCAAAATGTATTATGTCAAGTTAACAAGCTTTGGCACCCTTTTTGCTTATAAAGGGGAGTAAGGTTTTTTAATGGGGCCGAAGATGTAACATCTCACAGGAGTACCTAAGAAGATAACAGAGGTGCTCTATTCCCCAGACATGACTACGTTGGTACAACGACTTTATCTCTAAGTTATGCACCTAAGCTAAAAGATCTGTCACCAAGTAAAGGTGAAAAAGCTCTGACGTCATTCCTAAGGGGATGCAAAGCTAAAATATCTATCACCAAGTAAAGGTGAAAAAGCTCTAAAGTCATTCCTAAGGGGATGCAAAGCTAAAAGATTTATCACCAAGTAAAGGTGAAAAGCTCCAAAGTCGTTACTAAGGGGATGCAGAGCTAAAAGATTTATCAACAAGTAAAGGTGAAAAAGTTCTGAAGTCGTTCCTAAGAGGATGCTAAGCTAAAAAGATTTATCACCAAGCAAAGGTGAAAAAACTTAAAATTTATTCCTAAGGGAATGTAGAGCTATGATCTAGAGAAAAGGAGCCGAAGCTTCCTCTAGGGGAATGCAAAGCCATGCTTTGTTCCGAGTGAAAATAAGGGAAGGTGGTTTTTGCCTTCGGCTCAAAATACTTATAAAATACCAGTTTCACATGCAACAAAGCATACAAACATAAGAAAAGGTAAATGACGAAGAGCCAGGCATTAAAATTATAAGAGTAGCATTACATTACAAGAGTTTGTATTTACAATCAGAATTTATCTACACTAACAACCTAGCTTGGCTTCAGCCTCCTTGTTTTACTTCACCTTCTTTAGCTTTTTGCTCTGCAGGAAAACAAAAAAGAAAATACATGGTGATCAATTGGAAAACCCCATGAACAAAACTTCAAAAATATAGTTTTAAAGGCAAACCTTTCAGTCTATTCCTCGGCCTCCTAAGTAGCTAGCTCTCGCCCTCTCTTGTTCCACACCTCAAAGAAGAATCTCCTTGCGGCATTTGCCACATTCTTTGAAGGGCGCTATTGGGGTCTCATTTTCTACTGAAGGTCCTTAGAATAAACAAGCACAGACATCGCATGACCAAATGCTGAAGCTAGAATGATGAAGCGAGGAACGCAAGAGACACGACAAAAGCTTTGTCAAGGGCCATAGCTTTGGCTTAAGTCAATTTTGAAGGTCTTGCAATAAACTAGATCAAGGGTAGAAAGACAACTTTATCCTTAGTGTTTGTATTGGAACAAATGTATAGTTATCAAGGGCACAATTGTAATTTCGTCTATGTTGTGTCTCATCTCTATAAATAGATGAACAGTACCCCTGTACTGTTCACACGATCATTGAAGAGAGTAATTACAGAAAGCTCAAAGTGCAATCTTAGTTATTCATTCTCTGAAGGTTATTCTTGTATTTCCCTTCACGCGGAGCCGAAGGTACAAATGTAATCATTTTTCTTGTATTGTTCAAAGTACGGTCTTATTAACATATATAAATAAAAAATGAAGAGTTAATCTCTTATCATTTACTCATCATTTTAACATGAACACCTTCGTCAGATTATAAACCTTCACTTACAAATAACCTTCAAAAAAGGATTCATTGGAGGTGAAATTACATACTTGGTAACACCTTCGTCCAAGAACTATTATCTTCAAGAGAAGATAATGCTTCGAAAGATGAACGTCCTTAATGTTTAATATTCTGTTGCCTTGTTTTTGATTCACATCAATTGAAAACAAGTAACCAACATTGGCGCCAACCTCTGGTGAACTCACTTCCACAACAATGACCACGATCAACCATCAAGCTTCGTCATCGACAACGATGAAGCTTGTACTCCCAATCATAGGCGGTTCAAGCTTTGAGCCAGCCAACAAGAAGCAAAAGAAGGAAGCTCAACGAAGGGTGCAACATGTTGGAGTGCAGGGGCCCTATGTCAAATCCAAATGGTCTCATGTTCCAATCACTTTCTCTCAAGAGGACCTTCAGCTTAAAGACTACCCACACAATGATGCCATGGTTATATCTTGTGTCATAAAAGGATTCTAGGTCCACAATGTTCTAGTGGATATAGGCAGTGCAACAGATATCGCTTTTACCAAAGCTTTCAGCCAAATGCAAGAGCAAGAAGATAAGATACATGATGCAACACATCCTCTATGTGGCTTCGGCGGGAAACAGATAGCAGCACTCGACAAGGTAACAATGCTAATCACCTTCGTTTACATACACAACACTAGAACTGAGCAAGTTGTATTTGACATAGTGGACATGGAATACCCTTACAGTGCAATCATTTGAAGGGGAACATTGAATGCCTTCGAAGCTGTGTTACACCCAGCATACCTATGCATGAAATACCATCAAATCAGGGTCCAAGCTCTCTACATGGAATTCAAGAGGCTGTGAGAAGAGCCCGAGGAAACTAGACAGACTCCAAGGCTATTCACAATATAGACAAAGCTGAAACTCACCAGCAACAGAAGCACGTTAGGGATAAGGCAGCATCGATAGATCAGCCAAAATCCATACTCTTATGTGAAGATATAGCTGAACAAAAGGTGTTATTCAGATCTCAGTTGACCGAAGAGCAAGAAAAGAATCAAACAAAGTTCTTGTTCCACAATAAAGATGTCTTTGCTTGGTTAGCCAATGACCTATGTGGTCTCAACAGAAGCATCATTGAATCTCTTTATGTAGATCCTACCATCAGGCTAAGGAAGTAGAAGCTTCAGAAAATGTCAGAGGATAAAGCCAAAGTAGCAAGAAATGAAGTTAAAATACTTCTCAGTGCTGGAGTGATTAGAGAAGTCACTTACCTAGAATGGCTTGCTAACATTGTAATGGTAAAAAAGCAAATGGAAAATGGAGGATGCGTATTGACTTTACAGATCTCAACAAGGCATGCTCGAAGGATGAGTTTCCTTTGTCGAGGATAGAATCCCTCATAGATGCAGCGGCCACTTCGGAGCTCATGAGCCTGCTAGATTGTTATTCAGGATATCACCATATATGGATGAAGAAAGAAGATGAGCCCAAGACAAGCTTCATCACTCCCAATGGTACATATTGCTACCTTCGGATTCCTGAGGGGCTCAAAATACTGGAGGAAGCTTCAATAGGATGACTTCAAAAATGCTGAGTACTCAAATTGGCAGGAATGTTCTGACCTATGTTGATGACATTATAGTCAGAAGTATGAAGCAAGAAAATCATATTGAGGACTTGCTAGAAACATTTGTCAACTTCAGAAAGGCAGGTCTCAAGTTAAATCCAGAAAAATGCATCTTCAGGATGAAGAAGGGGAAATTCCTTGGATGCCTTGTATCAACTAAAGGAATTGAGGTTAATCCAAACAAAATAGAAGCAATACTTTAGATGGAACCACTGAAGTGCAGAAAGGGTGCCTAGAGGCTGAGAGGGAGGCTTGCATCACTATATAGATTCATCTCAAGGTCTGCATAAAGAAATATGCCATTCTTCGAAGTGTTAAAGTCAGCCAAAGTATTTCAATGGGGACCAGCTTAGCAAAAAGCCTTCAAAGATCTGAAACAGTATCTTATACAACTGACAACCATGTCTCCACCTTCGCTAGGAGCCTCGCTCCCCTTATACATAGCTGCCTCTCATTCTGCTGTTAGTGTAGCGCTAGTTCAAGAAAGGCAAGAGGGCTAGACGAAGAAGCAAACGCTAGTTTATTTTGTCTAAGAGGTCTTAAGCCCATCTAAGAAAAAGTACACAGAATTGGAGAAGGTACTATATGTAGTATTGATTGCCTCCAAAAAGCTTCGGCATTATTTTTAATCTCATCACATAATTGTACCTTTGTCACAACCCCTAAAGGACATCACAAGAAACAGAGAAGCCATAGGAAGGGTCAGAAAGTGGGCTGCAGATTTCAATGAGTTCACCATTGACTTCTATTGGGGGCCTTCCTCTTCCGAAGGTCCTAAAAAACATGACTAACCCTATGCTTTCAGCATGATATGGATTATTACAGGGAGCTTTGGCTTCAGGATGGAAGTTTTGTCCCATGGCAAAGGCATACGAGGAGAAGATGTAATATGAAGCTGATAAGAATGAACGTCGAAGCTATAGCCGAAGAATAATAGCTTCGGCTTAAAATCATGACGAAGACTAAACATGATGCTGACTGTAAGGGAAAAGACTAGCTAGTCCTTAATGACTTATATTATGGTCATAAGTAAATGTCAAGGACACAAATGTACATTTACCTAGGCTGTGTCCCATGCCTATAAATAGATGAACAGTAGCACCGTACTATTCACGCTGAATTGTAATCACTCTCACGCCAACACCTTCGAGCAAGCCAAAGGTATCAATGTAATATAAATTCTATTAATATTTATACATACTTTATGGGAATGCAAATATAAATGAATTAATGAATTACATTTATTATCTTTATCTTTATGTATTCTTATTTATCCATAAGATGATGAAGGCATGTCCTTCATGACCTTCGTCCGATGAACATATCCGTGAGGAGGTAATGCTTCGGAAGACGAAGGTCCTTAATACTTAACAATTGTGTTGCCTTGTTCTTGATTCATAGCATTTGAGAAGAAGTGACCAACATTGGCACCCACCTCCGGTAAACTCACTTCCACAACCTTCGGCATGCATTCACCTTCGTCATGCCACCAAAGAAGGCAATAGCACCAGGGGCTGCCCTGTAGCCATTGGACACCAACCAAGAGACACTCTCGCTAAGAGAAGCCTAGAGCCAGAAAAGGAAGGCAACCAGCCCAACACCATAGGAAGAGGAGTTGGACCAGGAAATCAGAGACCTGGAAGCCATACATCAACAAGTACAGAGGACGAGAGAGAAGATGCTTCAGCTAGCCTAACTTCAGAGCAAGATCGACAAAGCTGCTGAAGAAATGCGCCACATTAACCAAGATGACCAAGGATGAAGGCATCAATAGAGAGATGGATGGTATGATGACTTTTATCATGGTAACTTCGCTTTTGTGTAACACCCAGGTGTTACCTAGGGTTTCTTCTCAGTCCTAACATCAAGGCCATTATCTCATGTGGATCAAAATTGAGCAAAAGACACCAAAAACATAGGAGCAAAAACTCAACTAAGTCTTTTTATCTTAAGAATCATGCCATAATCATATCAAGCACTCAAAGTGGGGAAAATGTCCAAACCGTAGAATAACCTTAATTAGGTCATTTAAGTGAAAAGGGGGAAATTGGTAAGGGGACCATTAAAAACATGGAATCATGGCTTGGGCCAATTATCAAAGTTGAAATACACTAATTAAGCTACAATAACTACTAGAAAAGTTTGGCCAAAATAATTGTTTAAAATCCCCAAAAAGGCCATGCAAGTGGAAGCTCTCTAGGGAAATCTGAAAATTTAGATTTCTGAATTTCAGCCCTCACCTAGAACTCGAGCATGTTCCCCTTGATCCCTAACTCAAAACCTGAAGCCCCCATTGACAAAGTTGTGCTAAATTAACCCCTCTGCAACGTGTGTGAACATGGCATGAGATTTGTGCCCTAGACATGTCAAACCAGGGATTTCATCTCGGATTTTAGCAGTGAGACAAACCCGATTTGATCACCCCATATCTTTGGCTCCAGTCAACAAAATCTATAAGCCGCCACACATAAACAACAAAGGAAGGTCCGGTGAAGAGATCTCTTAATGGGATCATGGCCATAATCACGAACATTTGGAGCCAATGAGCGCTTGAACATGACCACTCTCTGCGTTGCCTTGTGCTCGACGCCGTGCCTAGGCGCTAGAGCATGCACTAGCGCTCCCCCGCGTCACCCCGAGCGCGTGTCAGAGCAGTCCTTGGCCGAGCTCACCCGCGCCCTTAAAGACCACCCCCTGACGTGCCACACTTCACTCCACGCTTGCACCCACTGTCCCGACCCCATCCTTAGCTCCGACGAGCTCTGCGCCGCCCGCCAAGCCACCCGCGCACTCGACCGCCGTGGACAGGCCACTCCAGCCCATCTCCGCTTGATCTTGTGCCTTGGCTAGCTTCGCCAAAGACCCATGAAGCTCTCCAAGCCCTCAGAACCGGCAGAGCTTCACCGGAGACCCCGAATCCCCCTCGCCGGACCTCTTCCGCTCACCGATGAACGTGGACCGGGTAAGTCTCTGTGCCATTTTCCAATTCCTTCTGTGTACCGCCTCTACGTCACCTGGTCAAGCGTCCCGAGCCAACCAATTGGACTATCTCTATGGCAGAACCGCCCGAATTATTCCAACTTAAGTGCCTGAGTCTCACCTTAGAGGCTAGACCACACTTAAATAGGAATAACACGTCAGTCCCTCGGATCTAGTCCGACGAGGCCACTAACAGGATCAAGTACCACGTACTCACTCGATGGTGAGGCACAGAGCAAATACAATAAAACATAAAACCATACATTAAGGAGTATTAAATTTATTACAACATCATCGGAGTTTAGCAAAAGCAGTGATCATTATTCGGAATGCAGCGGAATAAAACTAACGATAAATAAACGGAGGATTGGGGAAGCCTGTCCCATCACTCCTCATGCTCCTCCTCTGCCGAGGCAGGGTCCCACTCAACTGTCCAACCCGGTGGCAAGGTGGACGGCCAAGTCACTCCAGCAACCATGTCCTCCAGAGAACCTGTAAAATTATGCCACAAGCAAGGCTGAGTATACTAATACTCAGCTAGACTTACCTGGTGTGAGGAGTCTACTCCTCTACCTCTAGACATGCAACTGTTTGGCTGAGGGGTTTGCTTTGCCAAAAGCACTAGTTGAGTCTAAAATAAAATCTTAGCTTTTCAAGTTTTAGTGTGACTCTCTTAAGACTAATGGTGTACCTATCTAATCACACATGGTATCAAACATTTAGCAATCCACATCTTTTGCCAAGTCAACCCATATCCACTTGTTACTCAATGCAGTACAATGGATCAAGCAGTCTCATTAGCTGTGAGAAGCAGATGATTCGAATCGAGTTTTTATTCTTGCAAGGTAAACCTAAACACACGACGTGGCGAGGCACTCCATCCCCACACACATCAACCGTCCCCATCGATTCCCCGTCAACAGATCAGGGCTCACTGCCTTGGCGTACAATGCCTCACTGACCCCGACTGCCGTCGTGCAGTGACCGCACTTGTACCCAACATAACCGGAATGGGAGACCACGTCTTAGGTCGCGTGAGGGGTAAAGTCTATTGCCAGGTTCACTCAGGTACTAGGCTTACCGATTTACCATATTTCTCAGCATGTGTTTAGTACGTTCAAACGCTTGACACAGGTATCCGCACGTTAATCCTTATTCCAATTTCTGTCTTATAGACCACGCGTCCCCATGGACCCGTGTCCACAGACCATCATCATTCTTTATCAATGTGGATACAACCAATTCCTTACCTCGCGCGAGTGCTAGAAAAATCACTCGACTTCTACCGAGATCCCTAATTAGCAAAGCAGCTACTCGACCTAGCATACTAGTATCCATCACAAAGGAAATCCTGAGTTCATGCAACTAGGGTTTCAGTCAACTCCTACACTTAAGTGCACAGTACAAACCTACAAACATTAAGTGTAGTAAAATAGCATATATAAACGGTTATGCATAAAACTGGGGCTTGCCTTCCAAAGCTGGGGCACGTAGATCCTCGATGGTAGGCTCTGGTGCTAGATCCTGGGCTACCTCCTGAGCAACTCCTTGCTCCGGCACGAGGATGTATTCCCCGTCGGTAAGATTACAGTCTATCGAATGCAATAAATAAGATATATGTATAAAAATGATATGAACAATTGTAAAGGTTATGCATAGTAAAACAGTATTAAATTTAGTGTTTCTCTCTAGGGTTCCTTTTTGGATATACATAAGGGTTTTGTATTTTCATCTATTTCTCCCAGAGTTCCCCTTTCTCTTTCTACTGCTCCTTATCAAGCAGTTTTGAACCATCATGGTTAGTTAACATTTTTCAAAAATGTCATAAAAATTACAGTGGGTAAGTATTGACAATTGTGGGTTCCTCTAAAAATTTGAGGTGGAGATTAATTCAGATGCTTCTTGTGCAAAATTAACAAAAGTAAGGGTAAAAGTGCACTTTACACTATAGCTCTGATTTAGGAGAGGTCTCTGTACTAAATTTTATTTTTGTCAAGATTCATAGGTGATAATAGGCCTCTGTGTTAAAAATCACAGAAAAAGACCTAATGGACATTTAGTTGTGATTTTCTAAAGTTTAATGCCAAAAAGGTACTTACAACTAACTTGTTATTTGAAAAATATCAAACAACAGAACTCATATTTTTCCTACATTCATAATAACAAAATATTAGTTATCCCAAGGCTAGGGGTGGTTTCTCCTCAGAATTATTTTTCTAGGATTTTTCTAAGTTTTCTTTGTTTTCATAAAATAAAAGGCATTGCATTTCTTTTCTACTAACCAAAGGTCTAACAAAATTTTCCAGTGAACTATGTGAAGTAAGTGAGCTAGCAAAAATGTGGTTGCCCCGGTCCTTATTTTAAACTACCTTTTCTATTTTTTTAACTTTGGGCTAAAATGAGTTTAAATGGTAAACCCTTCCTTAATCTGGTGTACTGAGGGGTGTACTATTTTTAAACAGATCAAGGAGTGGCTAGGTACTTCTCTGATTTTTCTTAACCCTAGTCTAACAGTGTAACCATTTTTCCCTATTTTATTTAGCTTTTGGCAAGATAACTATTTAAATCAAAACTTTGAAATCTTCTGCAACACTTATGGGTTTTGTATTTTTCCTAAGTAGTTCACATTATTTAGAACCTAGCAAAATTTGTTTGACTAAATTTGGCCAAATAAAACTAAAGTTATGAATTTTACAAGTTCTGTTTGTATTTAAATGAGAATTGTTTAAAAGGTTTCCTAAAAAACCAGTTTACACCGAGGACCCTGGGTTTCTCTCAAAACAATCCTCCAACTTATACCCCTGCGCAACTATTCATTTGAGTCGCTGACACTTCAAAAACCCCCCTGACTTTCTTTCCTTCTTCCTCGAGGTCCCTCCCCCCTTTTGAATAGTACCCGCGGAAGGAATTAGGGCGGTGCGGCTTACCGGCGGCGAGGGAGGTCCGGCGAAGGGCGGAGTTGGCTTTGGGAGGTCCTTGCGGTCACGACGAGGTACGGCTCGACGACGGTGATGGTCGGAATCGGCCGGTCCACGTGCGCTGGCGGGCGAGCTCGTCGGCGGCGAGTGCTCCAGCCTATCCACGGCGATATAGGTCAATCCAAGGGCATGGGAAACTTCCCGGGGTGCCAATGAGTTGACCCGTGCAAGGAATCGAAGAATAACTCATCGTGGAGCTCGCGCTACGTTTGCCAGCGGTCTGGTAGAAGTCCGATGACCTTGATCCAGCGTCTCCGGTGAGGCAGAGCTCGATTCCTCACTCTGGGAGCTTCACCGAGGCACGCAGAGTCTCTCTCGAGGGTCGAACGGGGCTGGGAATGGCTCAGTTGGCCAGTCTACGGTGGTGGATGCTCGGGCGGCCGCTGGCACGCCGTGTGTAGGGCAAACGTCGGTGATCTTGCGCTCCGGTGAGGTCGAGAGCGCGCGGGGGAGTACGGTCAAAGCCTTGGCTTGCTTTATAGGTGTGGGCGCGGGGCTATGGCACGGGCTCGGCTTGGCGTGACGCTGGGCGCGCGGGTTCGGGCGCTGGGCGTGCTCTAGCGAGTTCAGTGCGCGTCGAACATGTGGAGGTGTTCTTCTGCCCATGTTCAAAAGCTTGCCGAGATCACAAACGTGCGAATCTTGGCAAAAATCCAGTGCAGACCTCTTCCTGGCACCTATGGCTATCTCTTGTATGTGAGTTCCAAGGGAAGATAAGCCCAAGGTCAGAAGATTTGCGGACGCCAAATCTGGTGTGTCTCACTGTCCACCCTGAGACAAAAGTGATGTCAAACCATGTCAAATGGTTTTGGCTCGGGTTCAAATTTTTCCAATGGGTTCCTTAGGTAGTTTGACACCTTTTTGGTATTCAGATCAAGTGGTTTTGGCGCCATTTACTAAGTGAACACGCCTGATCTTTAGATTAGGGTTAGAATTTAACTTAGAGGAGATTAGAGAGCTCTAGTGTGCTCTCTACTTAATGAGTGGATTTGGGGTCTTTTGAGGGGCCTTTTTGTAATGTTTCCCCTCTGGATTTTAAAAATTTTAGTGTGTACTTAAACTTTGGTTAAGATTTGAAACAAGGATTTACCATTTGATTAACTTGCCCATCAATCCCTTGCTTGGAAGTTTAGTGCCTTTAGGTGTCTAGGGTTTAACCTCCTTTGCCCAAGATGACAATTGCTCAAATGTTTGGGTAAAGCTTTTGTCATTAATCTACCTTGGTTAATCCATGGTCTCCAAGGTCTTGGGGTCTCCCTCTCCCCACTTAAGCACATGTGATAACAAGTCATTAGTGCAAGTATGAAACCAGTGCCTTGGTAACACCTGAGGTGTTACAGCCCTCCCCCCTTAAAGGAATCTCGTCCCGAGATTTTGGGTAGGGATCCTTTAGAGGGGTACCAAGAAGGTGTGCTGGTGTGCTGCATTTTTCCTTTAGCCAAGTTTCTCTAGTTAACTGCTCTTCGAATGTCATCCTCTTTGCAACTTCAAAAGGAAGTCCATTAAAGTTACTTTCAATACTTACTTTACCCTTAACAACTAGGTTTTTCTTATATTTAGATTCAAAGGGCAGGTGGGGGTGGGGTTCTGGGTTACGTACCGACTCCTTTGGGCAGAAAGTCGGGGAAGCGAGAACGTAGAAAATCCTCAGTCTCCCAAGTAGCCTCTTCTACTGAATGGTGGCTCCACTGAACCTTATACATCTTGATCGACCTTGCCCGAGTTGATCTCTCCTTTTGGTCTAGTACGTTGACGGGGTGCTCTTGATAAGATAAGTCTGGTTCTATCTCCAACTCTGGTTCCGGTAGCACTTCCATGGGTAAGCGGACACACTTTCGTAGTTGAGATACGTGGAACACATCATGAACTGCTGACATATGGGGTGGCAACTTCAATTGATATGCTACAGGTCCACAAGTTTCTTTGATCTCATAGGGTCCAATGTAGCGAGGAGCTAACTTGCCCTTGATTCCAAATCTCTGAACACCCTTGGTGGGTGACACCATAAGATAAACATGATCTCCCACTTCAAACTGTAGAGGTTTCCTCCTCTTGTCATGATAGATCTTTTGCCTGGCCTGAGCAGCTTCTAGGTTCTTCTTAATGACTCTGACCTTCTCCTCGGCTTCAAGTACAAAGTCAGGTCCAAATATTTCCCTTTCTCCAGCTTGTGACCAATTTAGTGGTGTCCTACACCTTCTCCCATACAAGGCCTCGAAAGGTGCCATCTTTAGGCTAGACTGGTAGCTGTTATTATAGGAGAACTCTGCCAATGAAAGACACTTGTCCCAATTCTTTCCATAATGCAACACACATGCCCTCAACATGTCCTCGAGAATTTGATTCACTCTCTCTGTCTGACCATCTATCTGAGGATGGTAGGCTGAGCTCCTAATTACAGTGGTTCCAAGTGACTTTTGGAGCTGCTCCCAAAAGTGTGCCACAAACAGTGCTCCTCTGTCAGATACAATAGTCTTCGGAATTCCATACAAACGCACTATTTGATCAACATAGATTTCTGCATATTTCTCTGTCTTGTGGGTGGTATGCACTGGCAAGAAATGAGCCAAATAGAATCATGGTGCTGGGAGGTATTGGGCAAACCCATGATGAAATCCATGCAAATATCCTCCCATTTCCATGAAGGTATGGGAAGGGGCTGTAAATTGTCTGCTGCCTTCGAGTGGCTAGCCTTAACTCTTTGGCAAGTGTCACATTCAGATATATACTTAGCAATTTCTCTCTTCATTCTGGTCCACCAGTACAAGGATCTGAGATCATGATACATCTTGTTACTGCCGGGGTGCATGGAGAATTTGGAAAGGTGAGCTTCATCCAATATCTTCTTTCTAAGCTCGGGGTCCTTGGGAACAACCAATCGGTCTCCAAACCATAGAATTCCCCTGCTGTCCTGACGAAAGCACTTATACTTATCTGCCTTCTGTTCGAGCATTTCCTTGATTATTTGAACACCCTTGTCACCAATTTGAGTCATGACTATTTGCTCATGTAAGGTGGGATCTACTGAGATATACTTCAAAGTCCTTGAGGAAACAACTTCTATGTTCAGCTTGCATAACTCATCACACAGGGTGGGGATTTTTGCATCCATATTCACACAGTTGCACTGGGCCTTCCGACTTAAGGCATCTGCCACAACATTGGCCTTGCCAGGATGGTAATGCACTTCCAAATCACAGTCTTTGATGAGTTCCAACCATCTTCTCTGCCTCATATTAAGATCAGCTTGAGTGAAAATATATTTGAGACTCTTATGATCAGTGTAGATATTACAATGAGCTCCCATCAAATAATGTCTCCAAATCTTGAGAGCATGAACTACGGCAGCCAATTCCAAATCATGTGTGGGGTAATTCTGCGCATGAGGTCTGAGTGCCCTGGATGCATAGGCAATAACTCTGTTGTCTTGCATCAAGACACATCCTAATCCAGTGCCTGAAGCGTCGCAATAAACCTCAAAGGGTTTGGTGTTGTCAGGCTGAGCTAGCACGGGTGCTATTGTCAAATGTTGCCTTAGTGCATGAAAGGCATCCTCACATTTCTGACTCCATTCATACTTTACTCCTTTCTTCAACAACTCATTCATTGGCTTGGCAATCCTGGAGAAATCCAAAATAAATTGTCGATAATACCCTGCCAATCCCAGAAAACTCTGAATCTATCGCACAGTCGTAGGAGGTTTCCAATCCATCACTTCTTGTACTTTCTCAGGATCAACTGATACCCCCTCCTGAGAAATTGTGTGACCCAAAATTTTATTTCCTTCAGCCAAAAATCACATTTGGACAGCTTAGCATATAGACGATGATCGCGCAGTCGCTGAAGTATGATGTGTAGATGCTCAGTATGCTCATCTTCATTCTTGGAATAAACCAGAATGTCATCAATGAAGACCACCACAAACTTGTCTAGCTCCGGCATGAACACTGAGTTCATCAAATACATGAAATAAGCCGGGGCGTTGGTCAGCCCGAAAGACATCACCAGGTACTCATAAAGCCCATATCTGGTAGAGAAGGCCGTCTTCGAAACATCATTGGCCCGGATTTTTATCTGATGATAGCTAGAGTGAAGGTCTATCTTGGAGAATACTTTGGCTCCCACCAAATGGTCAAACAGTACATCAATGCGAGGCAATGGATACTTATTTTTTATTATTACCGCATTGAGAGGGCGGTAGTCCACACACAATCTCAGACTTTCGTCTTTCTTCCTCACAAATAAGGCGGGACATCCCCATGGTGAAGTACTTGGGCGAATAAATCCCTTGTCCAACAATTCTTGCAACTGCTTTTTCAATTCCGCCAATTCTACTAGAGGCATCCTATATGGTCTCTTGGAGATAGGTGCAGTTCCGGGTTGCAACTCAATTGCAAACTCTATGTCTCTGTTAGATGTCATCCCTGGCAATTCATCTGGGAAAACATCGGGGTACTCACAGACCACTGGAATTTTCTCTATAGGTGACTCTATCATGGTAAAGGCACAGGAACGGGTACAACCCTGGTTAAGCAAATACAATATAGTCTCACTACATGTAGGGGAGTGGATCTCAATGGCCCTTGCTGCGATGTCAATTACTGCCTGATGCCTCGATAACCAGTCTGTTCCTAAAATGATGTCCACACTCTCCAATACCAAGATGAGGAGGGTGGTTTAAATGATTAGACTACCAAACTTTATAGTCACATGCCTGTTGATTTGATAGGTGGCAACCTGCCCCCTGGTGTTGAAATTGTAATACCCCCATTGGTATGATGGAAAGGTAACTAGCATTGGCACTAAATTTTGCACTGATAAAACTGTGTGATGCACCAGAATCAAAAAGAATGATTGCAGGATAATTCAAAACGGAAAAGATACCAGTCATGACGGGTGCTCCCTCTGGAATGTCAGCCATGGTGGTGAAGTTCAGCCTGCCTTGCCTCACTTGCACCTTCTGCCTCTTACCTTGGTTCTGATTGGAATTCTGCCCCTGCCTCTACTGGTTCTTGGGGCAATTCTTGGTGTAGTGTTCAGTGTTGTCACAAATGAAACATATGTTGTCATTGGCCTAACGGTTTGGCTGCTGTGGCTGATTGTTCCTCTGAACTGGGGGCTGAGAGCGGTGGGGTGCCTGATGCTGCTGTGGTCGGATTACCCAACGTCCTTGCTGCTGCTGAGGTCCCCTGTTCTGAGTGTCAGACACAATTCTGAAGCGCTGAGGCTGAGCTGAGGCTCCTGCCACAGGGGTCTTCCTCTTCTTTTCTGCCTGATGGGCTTAGTCCTCCTGGGAAATGGCCATGTTGACTAACTCATTATAGCTGTTGGCCCTGACTGTGTTGAGACGGTCACGGAGCTTAGTGCTGAGGCCCCTCCTGAACCTGTCCCTCTTCTTCTCATCCGTGTCAGCATGATATCAGGCATACTGACATAGGTCATTGAAGGCCTGAGCGTACTGCAACATAGTACAATTCCCCTGAGTGAGTGCGAGAAACTCATTAAGCTTGCAGTCCATAATGCCTACCGGTATATGATGCCCTCTGATGGCTGCCTTGAACTCTCTCCATTCCACCACGTGGTCAACTGGCTGCATAGCGAGGAAGTGATCCCACCATGTTCGCGCGGGTTCGCGAAGCTGCTGGGTGGCAAACCTAACCTTAGTCACATCTGAACAAACTCCATTTAGTATTGGAAACTTGGATTCCACTACCCTAAGCCATACATTAGCATCAAGCAGATCCTCTGCCCGAGTGAACAACGACGGTTGAGTGCTGAGGAACTCCTGATAAGTGGCTGCTGCTGGGGGACGCTGATGGTGATCACCACCACCGTAATGCTGGTGTGGCGGCTGATGCTGAGCCAACTATCGCAGAATCTCATTCTACTGAGCCATCAACTCTTGCATGGTAGGAGGCGGTGGCGGGGGTGGAGGAATGCGCTCATTCTGTCCATGATGCGTTCTTCCTGCCATCTAAAAAATTAAGGATGCTCTCAACATTATACTTCTGATGTCAGGGTTCATACGTGGTGAAAGATTCAAAAGGGTGAAACCAATATTTTCTTTCATAATTCATAAAAGATACTACGTGGCATAAAACTTTTCTTCATAAATTAAAGCTGACATCACTCATCATCCATACTTCCAAAATAGTTTGTTACGATTACATCAGTGACCCAAAAGACTCAACTCTGACTAGCCTAGTATCCAAAGGGTGCAAAAGCTAAGCTAGCTTCGAGGAGTTCCACCACCACACACTTCTAACCCTATCCCTGCAACCTAATGAGCAAACGAGGCAACGATTGACTCAGGGGAAGGTGGTCTCCCTGAGCCAGCAGTGTCCAAACTGGATGCAGGCTCTGGCTCCTCTCCACCCTCGATGTCAACATCCTCGTTGTCCTCCATATCCTGAATCTCCTAATGGTGCAAATCCAAGTGATGGTTAGCTTCCGCAAGTTGCTGCTGAGTGTTTATAAGCTGATCCTCGAGAACCTCGATGGTGTTCTCCCTGGCTCCCACTAGCTCCTCAAGTTCCTGAATCTGGGTGGCCATCTGTTCCACCTGAAGGTCTTTCTCCACCAGTTCAGTGGACAAGTCTACCACAAGGTCCTCTCTGTTGTCTTGGGTGATCTTGATTGTCTCCAACAATGCCATTAGCTGAGACATTGCCTCTCCTCGCATCACTAGCAGACGATACAGGGCATTCATGCACCGCACCATGAGGTGAGTAGTCTGCCCTGGGTATAGAGCCCATATATCCTTGGCATGTTCCACTTGGTCTTTCCACATTGGGTCATCCTCCTTGTCAGCGGGGAACAAGCCAATGGGGTGAGTAGACAGCTCCAAGGGGTGAAAGCCACAGAAGGTCGTCAGCCCGTGGAGAGCAATGGCCTCGATAGTGTCTTTAGCCCGATATCCGAAAGACTTAGAGTCCAACAAATGCCATCCTGGCTGTAATGAGGCTCTAGGGTCATCCTCACCCTACAGCGGGGCACCCGGTGCTTCTCGAACAGCTACACCGTGTACTGGGGAGGCATCGTGTAACCTGCTCCCTGAAGTACCTCCCACAAGATACGGGGAAAACCCTCTCGTGCAAGTCCGTCCGTGTGGGAATGTGCGTTTCCTCCTTCCGAGGAATCGTGATAAGTCATATGTGTAAGGGTAAGCGTAAGCGAAAAAGAAAAAGAATTATAAAAATAAAAGGGAATCAGTGCCTGGCTTTTCTAAGGTTGTGTTGAGATCATGGAGTGTACTTAACCTTTGTTGTCATGTCTCATAGCATTTTAAAGCTCTTAACTAATTACCAAGTAGTTTGATTACATGATGCATGCATGCTCGTCCTAATGACCTCACATCAACTTATAGGTAATAGGGAAAAAGTCTCATTCCTTATAGTAGCCTGTAGGGCTCATTCAATTAGCCACCTAGCTACCCTCCTATGATCCTAAGGCTTCACGTCCTAGGTCTATCCTTATCGTCCTGACGATCTATCCAACATTTGTTTCTAACCAGTTTTACTTTTGAAAGGATGGTATTTACAGTTTATTGATTCCTCTGTGGTGGTACAAGCTCCGATACCAGCTGTGGCAGAACCGCCCGAATTATTCCAACTTAAGTGCCTGAGTCCCACCTTAGAGGCTAGACCACACTTAAATAGGAAGAACACGTCAGTCCCTCGGATCTAGTCCGACGAGGCCACTAACAGGATCAAGTACCACGTACTCACTCGATGGTGAGGCACAGAGCAAATACAATAAAACATAAAACCATACATTAAGGAGTATTAAATTTATTACAACATCATCAGAGTTTAGCAAAAGCAGTGATCATTGTTCGGAATGCAGCGGAATAAAACTAACGATAAATAAATGGAGGATTGGGGAAGCTTGTCCCATCACTCCTCATGCTCCTCCTCTGTCGAGGCAGGGTCCCACTCGACTGTCCAACCCGGTGGCAAGGTGGACGGCCAAGTCACTCCAGCAACCATGTCCTCCAGAGAACCTGTAAAATTATGCCACAAGCAAGGCTGAGTATACTAATACTCAGCTAGACTTACCCGGTGTGAGGAGTCTACTCCTCTACCTCTAGACATGCAACTGTTCGGCTGAGGGGTTTGCTTTGCCAAAAGCACAAGCTGAGTCTAAAATCAAATCTTAGCTTTTCATGTTTTAGTGTGACTCTCTTAAGACTAATGGTGTACCTATCTAATCACACATGGTATCAAACATTTAGCAATCCACATCTTTTGCCAAGTCAACCCATTTCCACTTGTTACTCAATGCAGTACAATGGATCAAGCAGTCTCATTAGCTGCGAGAAGCAGACGATTTGAATCGAGTTTTTATCCTTGCAAGGTAAACCTAAACACACGACGTGGCGAGGCACTCCGTCCCCACACACATCAACCGTCCCCATCGATTCCCCGTCAACAGATCAGGGCTCACCGCCTTGGCATACAATGCCTCACTGACCCCGACTACCGTCGTGCAGTGACCGCACTTGTACCCACCATAACCGGAATGTGAGACCACGTCTCAGGTCGCGTGAGGGGTAAAGTCTACTGCCAGGTTCACTCAGGTACTAGGCTTACCGATTTACCATATTTCTTGGCATGTGTTTAGTACGTTCAAACGCTTGACACAGGTATCCGCACGTTAATCCTTATTCCAATTTCCGTCTTATAGACCACGCGTCCCCATAGACCCGTGTCCACAGACCATCATCATTCTTTATCAAAGTGGATACAACCAATTCCTGACCTCGCGCGAGTGCTAGAAAAATCACTCGACTTCTACTGAGATCCCTAATTAGCAAAGCAGCTACTCGACCTAGCATACTAGTATCCATCACAAAGGAAATCCTGAGTTCATGCAACTAGGGTTTCAGTCAACTCCTACACTTAAGTGCACAGTACAAACCTACAAACATTAAGTGTAGTAAAATAGCATATATAAACGGTTATGCATAAAACCGGGGCTTGCCTTCCAAAGCTAGGGCAGGCAGATCCTCGATGGTAGGCTCTGGTGCTGGATCCTGGGCTACCTCCTGAGCAACTCCTTGCTCCGGCACGAGGATGTATTCCCCGCCGGCGAGATTACAGTCTATCGAATGCAATGCATAAGATATATGCATAAAAATGATATGAACAATTATAAAGGTTATGCATAGTAAAACAGTATGAAATTTAGTGTTTCTCTCTAGGGTTCCTTTTTGGATATACTTAAGGGTTTTGTATTTTCATCTATTTCTCCTAGAGTTCCCCTTTCTCTTTCTACTGCTCCTTATCAAGCAGTTTTGAACCATCATGGTTAGTTAACATTTTTCAAAAATGTCATAAAAATTACAGTGGGTAAGTATTTACAATTGTGGGTTCTTCTAAAAATTTGAGGTGGAGATTAATTCAGATGCTTCTTGTGCAAAATTAACAAAAGTAAGGGTAAAAGGGCACTTTACACTATAGCTCTGATTTAGGGGAGGTCTCTGTACTAAATTTTATTTTTGTCAAGATTCATAGGTGATAATAGGCCTCTGTGTTAAAAATCACAGAAAAAGACCTACTGAATATTTAGTTGTGATTTTCTAAAGTTTAATGCCAAAAAGGTACTTACTACTAACTTGTTATTTGAAAAATATCAAACAACAGAACTCATATTTTTCCTACATTCATAATAACAAAATATTAGTTATCCCAAGGCTGGGGGTGGTTTCTCCTCAGGATTATTTTTCTAAGGTTTTTCTATGTTTTCCTTGTTTTCATAAAATAAAAGGCAGTGCATTTCTTTTGTACTAACCAAGGGTCTAACAAAAATTTTCAGTGAACTATGTGAAGTAAGTGAGCTAGCAAAAATGTGGTTGCCCCCTGGTCCTTACTTTAAACTACCTTTTCTATTTTTTAACTTTGGGCTAAAATTAGTTTAAATGGTAAATCCTTCCTTAATCTGGTGTACTGAGGGGTGTACTATTTTTAAACAGATCAGGGAGTGGCTAGGTACTTCTCTGATTTTTCTTAACCCTAGTCTAACAGTGTAACCATTTTTCCCTATTTTATTTAGCTTTTGGCCAGATAACTATTTAAATCAAAACTTTGAAATCTTCTGCAACACTTAGGGGTTTTGTATTTTTCCTAAGTAGTTCTCATTATTTAGAACCACAAAATTGGTTTGACTAAATTTGGCCAAATAAAACTGAAGTTATGAATTTTACAAGTTCTATTTGTATTTAAATGAGAATTGTTTAAAAGGTTTTCTGAAAAACCAGTTTACACCGAGGACCCTGGGATTCTCTCAAAACAATCCTCCAACTTATACCCCTGCACAACTATTCATTTGAGTCGCTGACACTTCAAAAACCCCCCTGACTTTCTTTCCTTCTTCCCCGAGGTCCCTCCCCCCTTTTGAATAGTACCCGCGGAAGGAAATAGGGCGGCGCGGCTTTCTGGCAGCGAGGGAGGTCCGGCGAAGGGCGGAGTTGGCTTCAGGAGGTCCTTGCGGTCACGACGAGGTACGGCTCGACGACGGTGATGGCCGGAATCGACCGGTCCACGTGCGCAGGCGGGCGAGCTCGTCGGTTGCGAGTGCTCCGTCCTATCCACGGTGATATAGGTCAATCCAAGGGCATGGGAAACTTCCTGGGGTGCTAATGAGTCGACTCGTGCAAGGAATCGAAGAATAACTCACCGTGGAGCTCGGGCTACGTTCGCCGGCGGTCGGGTGAAGTCCGGTGACCTTTATCCGGCGTCTCCGGTGAGGCAGAGCTCGATTCCTCGTTCTGGGAGCTTCACCGAGGCACGCAAAGTCTCTCTCGAGGGTCGGATGGGGCTGGGAATGGCTTGGTTGGCCGGTCTACGGTGGCGGGTGCTTGGGCGGTCGCTGGCACGCCGTGTGCAGGGCAATTGTCGGTGATCTTGCGCTTTGGCAAGGTCGAGAGCACGCGGGGGAGTACGGTCGAAGCCTTGGCTTGCTTTATAGGCGTGGGCGTGGGGCTATGGCACGGGCTCGGCTTGGCGTGATGCGGGGCGCGCGGGTTCGGGCGCTGGGCGTGCTCTGGCGAGTTCAGTGCGCGTCGAACACGTGGAGGTGTTCTTCTGCCCATGTTCAAAAGCTTGCCGAGATCGCAAACGTGCAAATCTTGACAAAAATCCGGTGCAGACCTCTTCCTGGCACCTATGGCTATCTCTTATATGTGAGTTCCAAGGGAAGATAAGCCCTAGGTCAGATGATTTGCGGACGCCAAATCTGGTGTGTCTCACTGTCCACCCCGAGACAAAAGTGATGTCAAACCATGTTAAATGGTTTTGGCTCGGGTTCAAATTTTTCCAGTGGGTTCCTTAGGTAGTTTGACACATTTTTGGTATTTAGATCAAGTCGTTTTGGCGCCATTTACTAAGTGAACACGCCTGATCTTTAGATTAGGGTTAAAATTTAACTTAGAGAAGATTAGAGAGCTCTAGTGTGCTCTCTACTTAATGAGTGGATTTGGGGTCTTTTGAGGGGCCTTTTTGTAATGTTTCCCCTCTACATTTTATAAACTTTAGTGTGTACTTAAACTTTGGTTAAGATTTGAAACAAGGATTTACCATTTGATTAACTTGCCCATCAATCCCTTGCTTGGAAGTTTAGTGCCTTTAGGGGTCTAGGGTTTAACCTCCTTTGCCCAAGATGACAATTGCTCAAAATGTTTGGGTAAAGCTTTTGCCATTAATCTACCTTGGTTAATCCATGGTCTCCAAGGTCTTGGGGTCTCCCTCTCCCCACTTAAGCACATGTGATAACAAGTCATTAGTGCAAGTATGAAACCAGTGCCTTGGTAACACCTGAGGTGTTACAATCTCGCCGTGGTTAGGCCAGAGCCCTCGCTGCTGACGAACTCCCCCGCCCGTGCACATGAACCGACCGACTCCGACCACCCCAACGTCGACCCACACATCGACGTGACTGCCGCAACCTCCCCTACGTCCTCGACCACCTCACCAGAGCTAACTCACCACCGGTAAGCCTCTCCGCCCTTTCCTCCGCCGCTGGCACTGTTTAATTAGAGGAAGGACCTCGGGTTAGGTTTGGTGAAAACCTAGGGGGTTTTCTACGCTGTTAGAGACACATTTGAATAGTGACCCAAGGACTAGTCTATAAGGAAAATAGGAAATACACGCCAGGGACCCCGATGCAAAACCTATTTCCATTAACCATTTCTATTTTTCTTTTTCTAAATAAACAGAGAACTTAGGAAATTCATAACTTGAATATTATTCAACCAAATTTGTCAAACCAATTTTCCTGGATTCCAAATATTATGAACTATCAGACAAAAATACTGAACCCCATGTTTTCAGTACTCATTTTCAAAGTTTTGAATTAAATAAGGAAACTGCCCAAACCTTATTAACACAGAAAAAAATAGAAATACTTCTGTACTAGGCTTAAGAAAAATTTTGGAAATATATACCCAACTTATGCACTGCTTAAAAATACTAGGCACCCCAGTATACTACGTTAACTCAAGATTGTCTATTAAAAACCATATCTGTCCAAAACTTAGAAAATTAAGAAAGGTAGTGGAAAATAATGAACAGAGAAGGAACATATTTTTCCTAGTATACTTAAGTAATAAAGAACATAGGAAAAATATAGAGAACCCTAGTCCAGAGCTAGTCCAAAGTTAAATATTTATTAGGCACTAAGAATATCGAAAAACCATAAGTTAAAAATACAAGGACCATTTCAAAAATGGTAAGAAAATATCAGTAAACTATTAACTGCTAGAACCCCAATACAAAAATAATAGACACCGCAACCCCTCACAATAAGTAAGTTAAACAATTGAAACCTGGACTTGGCCCATGTTCTAATTAAATCATGAGGAAGCCTAAAATTGTGCAATAGTGAGCAAATAAATTTTTACCCAACTATTGATGAAGTAAACCACCAAAGAAAAATATGAAACCTATTTAAAAAGGTGAGGTAAAACACATTACCCCATATCCCATGAAAAAGACCACATAATCCAAGAATTTCTACCACCCTTTCCCTTAAGCAAAAAGTTGCCAAATTCTAGAATGATTGCTCTTGCGCAAAGAAGAAGATAGGAAAAATAAGAAATCTGTTGTTTGACATTTTTCAAGTATAGTGGTAGTAGGAAGTACCCCTATGGCCAAGAACTTTAGAAAATCACAGAGAAATGACCAATAGGTATTAAAGGCTAAAACTTGGTACAAAGTCATATTATCACACCTAAATGCCAATAAAAATAAGCTTTAGAGATTAATTCACTATTAGAAGAGAGTTGTAGTTCAAAACACCCCCTTTGCCCTACAACTTAATAATTTTGTATAGAGTAAACCCTTAACTTTTTAAGCCCCAATTTGTGAGACAGAGAGTTATACACCAGTAAGAAGCTACTGTAACTTTGACAGAATTTTTGGGAATTTGTAAAGCTATGTTGTAGTTCAAGCCCACCTTAAAGGCATAAGAGAAAAGGAGGAGAAAGGAGAATTTGAAAGGACAATAAAACTCACCCCAATGAATTCAGCAAGGACCATAATAAACACTCACCAGGACACTAAAAGGAAATCAGTGGGGTATTAAAATAGATTGACCATTTAACTTAACCAAACTTGATCTTAAAGTGGCTAAGTATACCACTAGAATTCTCGTAGTAAGATTTAATTTTACTTATCAATAGTAATCATTTCTGTTACTACCACATTGCACAACATGGCATACATATATCTCACTCATTGCATTCATTAGACTGCAACCTCGCTAACGGGGAGTACATGCTCATTCCCGAGCAAGGAGCTGTCCATGAGGAAGACCAGAAGCCAGCTCCCGAGCCTGCCACAGAGGATCTCCCCGTAGCCCCAGCATTTGAAGGCAAGCCCCGGTTTTATGCATAACCAATTTATATATGCTACTTTACTACACTTAACGTTTGTAGGCCTGTAATGTGCACTTAAGTATAGTAGTTGCTTGAAACCCTTAGTTGCATGAACTCAGGATTCCTTTTTGAGATGGATACTAGTAAGCTAGGTCGAGTAGTTGCTTTGCTTATTAGGATCTCCATAGAAGTCGAGTGATTTTTTGAGCACTCGCGCGAGGTAAGGAATTGATTGTATTCATCTTGATAATGGGATCTATGATGGTACAAGGACTTGGATCCAGGGTGGATGCCATGTCCATAAGACGGAAATGGAATTAAGGATTAATGTGTGGATACCTGAGTCAAGCGTTTGAAAGTACTAGACACATGCCAGGAAATATGGTAACCGGTAAACCTAGTACCTGAGTGAAGCTAGGCGCGGACTTTCCCCCTCACTTGTCTTGAGACTGGGTCTCCCATGCTAGCTATGGTGAGTACAAGTGCGGTCACTGCACAGCGGCAGCTGGGGTCAGTGGAGCATTGTATGCCAAGGCGGTGAGCCCTGGCCACGAACAGGGAATCGATGGGGACTGTTGACGTGTGTGGGGACGGAGAGCCCCTACATGTTGTGTGTTTAGGTTTACCTTGCAATGTTAAAACTCGATTCAAATCGTCTACTTCTCGCAGCTAATGAGACTGCTTGACCCCTTGTACAGCATTGAGTAAGAAGTGAAATGAGGTTTTACTTGAGATAACATGTTGATTGTACTAAATGATTGTTACCATGGATGCTTAGAAAAGAGCAAACTTAGCTAAATTAATTATGCTAGAACTGGAAAAGCTAAAATTGATTTAGACTCAGCTATTGCTTTTGGCAAACCAAACCCCTCAGCCAAACAAATGCATGGTCTAGAGGTAGAGGAGTAGATTCCTCATACCGGGTAAGTCTAGCTGAGTATTAGTATACTCAGCCTTGCTTGCGGCACAATTTTTGCAGGTACGCTATAGGAATGGTTGATGGTGTGACTTGGCATTCCACCCTACCACCGGGTTGGACGGTCGAGTGGGATGCTGCTCCAGCAGGAGAGGAGTAGGAGGAGTAGTGGGCTAGGCCTTGCCCTATTCCTCAGCACACGACGTTATCGACTATCCGCTGCATTTTAATTTATGAAATTGTTTCAGCTTACTTAAAAACTCTGATTTATGTAATAACTCTAGTACTTTAATTTGAGGTTTCTTGCTTTATTGTATTCTCTCTGTGACTCACCTTCTAGTGAGCTAGTGGTATTTGATCCCGGGGAAGTGGCTTTATCATACTAGATCTAAGGGACTGACGAGTTATTCCGATTTAAGTGTGTCACTTTCTCTAAGGCGCGACTTGGGCACTTAAGCTAGAATAATTTGGGCGGTTCTGCCACATTTTGATGATGCTTCTCCTCTAGCAGCAGAGTTGCAGGCTACTCCATGGCCACAATCTTACAAGCCACCACATCTTCCTATGTACGATGGGCATTCGGATTCGAAGTAGTTTCTCATGAGCTACGAAGCAACCATATCCTCATATGGTGGCAACATGGCTATCATGGAGAAATCCTTCGTCATGGCGGTCAGGAGTGTAGCTCAGACGTTGTATTCTTCCCTTCGCCCGAGAACGATCACATCATGGCAAAAGCTGAAGGACATGCTGGTAACTAGCTTCCAGGGTTTCCAGTCAAAGCCAGTAACTGCCCAAGCCTTGTTCCAGTGTACACAAGACCATGAAGATTACTGTCACACCCGGTTTTGGAAGGTAAACCGAATGCGAACCATGTACGTGCCAGGATTAGAACTCACGTACACAACGCTTACATAGTTGAACATCATCACACAATGCTCGAAAATAAATAGAGGAAAGGTACTTTATTACATCAAGATGTCCAAGACATCCACAGAGTCTAATACATAACCATTGCTCAACATAAATATCAAAGTGCGGAAAAACGAAACGTAGATGCTAAGCCTACACAGGCAGCTGACTGGGGGTTTGCCACTAAGAAAGAACTAGAACTCCTCATATTCCTGGAACTCCTCGAAGTCATCCATGTTGCCAGCATCACCTCCTAAGCACTGAGAACAATGGGGATAACCTGGGGTGGGGTGGTTTGTAAAGCAAGGGTGAGTACACATCAACGTACTTAGCAAATGTCCCGTTTGGCTAGGGTGGACTAGCTCTATGTGGAGTTAAGGTTAAGCAGTTGCTTTTTGTTGGTCAAGTTTTATTATTATAAGTAGTGAAAATTTTAGTAATAACCCAGTTATTACCCAGAGGCACTCCCTCCAAGAGGAAATACCAGAGATCAGGATTATATTCACCATTGTTAATCATCATCATAAAAGTGACCATTGTTCTTCTAATTGAAGAGGATCCCAAGGCTGCTCATAACCATGAGCACGGCTGATATACCAGTTTCTAACACTCTGCAGAGGTTGCACACTTTACCCACAAGCTGTGATTCCCAATCTGCCTGGGGTTCTAGCCTCCCCGTTGATCACTACCAAGGTGACCTAGCAGGGTCTCACTACGTAGCCTTTACAAAGATTTCCAGAGGTCATAGCCACCCGTTAGGTTTCTCTAGTTTGATAAACACAGTACATCTCTCCAAAGGAAGGGTGACTAACAAAACCAAATCAAAGAACCTCTGCAACCAACCTCAGCAGAGCAAGTACTATGCCTGGACCCCATTGAAGGCCCTACAGCGAAGCCAACTACTCCTCTGGTTCCTCTAATTTATCAGCTAAGGGCGTCCCATTCCACCCTCATGGTTGCACTGTTATCCCGGGTTGTCACTCCCCAAACAGGTCCTTACGGAGAGGTACTCAGGAAACAGCCTGAGCCCCCCTAAAGTAATCACAAGAACCCGATCGGGATAACATCATCGTATCATAAAAGGTCACATCATGTTCACTGATTAAGTTAAAGCAATAGCATAAGCTAACCATGATTAACCCAAAAAGGTAAACAAGGGTAAGATAAGTAAAGACTAGTAAATCCTTAGGTTTCAATAAAGTAATGCGGGACAATGAATTATAAAGTAAAGTAGGACATGATAGGTCTGAGGACACTTGCCTTCACCAGGTTGTTGCTCAGAGGGATCTTCGGCAACACACTCAGGAACCACGAGCTGCTCGTTGTCTAAGTAAATCGAGCATGCATTCAATACATTTGGAAAGTACAAGTGAACAACACACTACACATGTACAAACATTGGATCACATCTTAAAAGGACACAATAATACATAAGGGATACTGAATTCAAAGTATAACATAAACTATAGCATACCTTAACTTTATTTGAAAATAGATTACTATTTCTCTAAGTGTTATTTACAACTACATCATCATAGATCAATTTATTTTATTGTGATCTACAATTTAGAACAGAGATGAACTTATGTAATACATATTATTAATCTCACAAGTTTAAACATGCTTAACTCTCTAAGGTTCTCCTTTTATTTATTCTATTAAATAAATAGAACTACATCTATATTAGTTCATATTCAATCATAAAAATTAGAATGTGCAGACAGTAGGTGAAAAATTTTATTTAAACAGAGAATAATTCTATGAACATTTTGCAATTTGAATCACTAAATTTGGAGTTCATATGAAAAAGATATGAAATAAACAAGTTTTGAAGTTTGAAATATGAAATTAGGGCTAAATCTGTGATTAAATAAAAGTCCAGGGGTCTAATTGAAACAAACCAGGGACCTATGCGCTAAAACAGAGGACGGCGGGTTGATTTCCTAAAACCAGGGGGTTTCTTAAGCAAAACAGCCATGCGAAGGGGTATCGGGTGAATCCAACCATCAGATCTAAAACCAACAGCTGAGATTAGATCTGCGGCCGAGGGCGCATGCGCGCGGGCGGGCGAGCGCTGACAGGCGGGCCAGGGAGTGTCAGCGACAGAGGGGGGGAGCGTGCTAACCGAGCGGGCCTAGTGCCAGGGGGGTTTGGGCTCTGATAGGCGGGCCAAGGTGTAAGAGCGCGTGGGCGCGAAGCGGTATCCTGGGGTCCAAGTCGTTCGATCAAGATCAGACGGAGGGGATCTGAGGGGGTCCGAAGGGTCCAAGCCATTCGATCGAGATCGGATGGGGGAAATCAGACCGGGGAAACAGACGTGCGCGAAGCGGTGCTGCTCCTCTCCGTGGTGGTGAGGTCGCTGGAGTTGAGGCAGGCGCGAGTTAGGGTAGCTCTAGGGTCGCCGGAGATGGGCAGAGGGGAAGAGGGCACCACGACGAACTCAATGGCTGGGAAGAGGCCATGAATCCATGGGCAGAGAGGGGAGAACGATGGTGAGAAGGTCTCGGGCGGGTCGGAGTAACTCCGGTGAGCCATTTCAGCCACGGGGAGGGGACTTAAGGCACGCTAAGGCCTTGGCTAACTTCAGCAGAGGCAGGGGTGACACAGGGGCCTACTCCAATGAACTAGACCAGGCTAAATCGGCTGGCCACCGCGAGAGCACGATGGACCGCCATGGCCGAGCACCAGCGAAGGCGAAATTGGCCGAGCACAGAGCGCAATAAGGGAAATTGGGCACGGGCAAAGGTGTCTCACCTCGGGACGGAGCTCGGGGAGGCTTGGAGCGGTCTCCGGCGAGCTGGATGGCCGGGAACGCAGGCGCAGGTCTCCAGCGGCGGCTGGCGGCGAGGGCAGAGCATGAGAGAGGGCGAAGCTGCGCGAAATGAGGTGAGGGGTGTGCGCGGGGCACTGCCGGGGCTCTAAAAAGGGAGCTGGGCGCGTGGGCGGGCGTCATGGTCGAGAAATCCGGCAACGTGTGCGAGTGCGCACGCGCCGGTCGACGGCGAGCGCGGAGAAGGCGAAACTGACAGGGCAGGCCCACGGCGTAGATAGAGAAGAAAGGGGTGCACGGGGCAATGGCTCGGCGACTGGCAATCTGGGCCCGCGAGACAGAGAGAGAGGGAGAGCGCGGGCGAGGGAAAACTGGCACCGACAGATCGGCCTCGCTAGGCAGTGAGCGAGATAGGGAGGGCGCGCGGGAGGGAGAGCTGCCGCTGACAGGTGGGGTCCGTCTGTCAGGCAGCGTGGGCACGCGAGCGCGCGACCTGGCTGGGCTTAGTGGGCCGACTGGGCTGCTTTCTCCTTTTCTTTTTCTCTAAATTTTCTAATTCATTTTCCATTTCTTTTTCTATAGGGTTTTTCAAATCCAAATTCAAACTAGGTTTCAAAATCAAATAAATTCAAACTTGTCCAACACTTCAAAGGATATTTTAAACTCAGCATGATGCAACATGTCATGACTCATAAGGTTTTGGCAAGAATAAATAATTAACCTCCACTAGTTTAGGCTATCTCTAATCAAAAAGGAGAAAGGGAGAATGAATCTAGAGAGAGAGAAAACCTAGAGTGAGAAAAATAAGAGTAACACATGATTTTGGGTGATAATTAGAAAGAAATTTTATACCCCCAAAATCAGGGTGTTACAAGTACTTGCAGACATATGTCCGAAGATTCCTACGACTCTGAGCCCAGGTGCCAACGGTGCCTAATGAAATTGTCATCGAAGCTATGATCAAGGGGCTCCGACCAGGACCAACAGCATAGTATTTCACTACAAAGGCACCACAAACTCTAGAAAAGCTCCTCCAGAAGATGGATGAATACATCCGAGCTGACAATGATTTTTGCCAGAGAAGGGAGGAGGCTTTCAGGTATTCTGAGATGACTAGGGGCTTCAAAGGAAGATTCCACCCTAGGCATATCAGAACAATCCACAATCCTAGCACAAATGATGACAAGGCAAACCACACTCAAGGCAACCAACAAAGCTCACAATCTTCAGGAATGCAGTAAACCTCTTACAGGCTACCGGCTCCAAGAGGCAGAGGAGGAAGAAGCTTCGAAGGAAGGTTCAACACTCAACCCAGGAGATTGTTCTGCTTATTCTATGGGGAGGATAAGGGACACGCAACATGGACGTGCCAAGTTACGATCCAAAAGCAAAAGCAGAAAGCTGAAGCCGAAGCACGACAGAATCAGCCGAAGTAGGTCTTGCATACTACCTCATGCTATTCGCCATATATACCTGAGTATGTAGGCAACTAACAACACAAGACATCAGTTACTTCGGCAAGTCATTCTCAAGCTGTTTGGGCTCAGTTATCACCACCACCATTGGCACCTACATTGGTTCATAACCAGCAGTCAGAAGGACATCGCCAAGCGCAACAACAGCATGACACTCGAGAGGAGTCCAAAGCTCGCACAGTCAACAACACTATGCCCGTATTGAGACATATTTATTAAAGCAACATAGGGGCTCGACCAGAAAGTTTCCAAGTTCAATGTATTTTTTACCTTTTTGTCTTTAAATTTTCCCCTTCGAAAACAATATAAGAAGGTTTAACCTTTGGCCTATTGTAATAAATCTGTGGTTACACCATCGAGTGTAACAAGGGTGACAAAAGCTCCAAAGTTATTCCTAAGGGGATGCAGACCTAAAATACCACCTAAGTAAAAGGTGAAAAAGCTCCAAAGTCGTTCCTAAGGGGATGCAGAGCTAAAATGCCACCTAAGTCAAAGGTGAAGAAGCTCCAAAGTCATTCCTAAGAAGATCCAGAGCTTAGCTCCAAAGTCGTTCCTAAGGGAATGCAGAGCTGAAATACCACCTAAGTAAAAGGTGAATAGACTCCAAAGTCATTCCTAAGGGAATGTAGTCTTGGTTTTTCTTTGATGATTTGTGTGTAAACATCATCTGGGTCATATCATCATATCAAAATGCATAGCATCACATCATACATCATTTTGCATTGACAAAAGCAGTGGAGAAGAAGGAAAGATGCACCTTCGAATATACCTGTCGGCTCATGAAAGAATGTACCAATAACACAAGATATGCCTTTAGCATATATATATATATATATATATATATATATATATATATATATATATATATATATATATATATATATATATATAGGATGGTACCTTCGTCAACAGTATAACTACACAATAGCCATGACATGATATTCAGTATCATCTCGGCAGAAGGGGGATTTCTTTCTTCATGAACCATGAAAAGAAGAGAATGTGTTTTTCACCAGCGGCTCAAAAATGGTATGTACGAATGTTTCTCGCATCACAAAGAAATATATTACATTAATATACATGCAAATAGTTGATAATTGTTTCATACAAAAACGAAAGCTACGTACAAGGACACTAAACTCTCAAATATACACAACTTAAGTCTTCTTTTAGGACTTCATCGGCAGCTTCGTTCAACAGCTTGTCGACAACTTCGTCAATGGTTTTGTTAGCAATCCTAATCATATCGAGCACCCCTTCATAGATGGATCAGTTTTAGGATCGTATGGCTCTAGAGGGGGAGAAAGCTCAGCTGCATTAAAATACAAATATCTGTTAGAACCGAAGCTACAAAAATTTACGAAGCTAAGCTATAAAGGATATAGCTATAAGTCTAGCCCGCTCAGCAGCTTCTTCAACTCTTTTAGCCTCTTCTAAGGCGTGATGAGACTCTTTCTCATTTTTTCTAATGGCTTCATCAGATATTTCTCGGCCACCCCTCAGCCATACTTCAAAACAAAACTTCCCACCTAGTGTAGTAGCTTCGGTCGAAGGGTTTCTAACATCGTTGGTTGAGAAGGCAAAATCTGGCTAAACTATAGCCTTGGCATGGTCACAGCCAACCTTTTCCAAAATGGCGTGACCCCGTGGGCACCAGCAAAGGCACAAAAATCCCCTCTGTCACTAAGAATCTATTCAAAGGCTTCGGCCTCGCCGTTAATCCACTGGATAACACCATCGGGGTCGCCGCGGATGAATTTTTGCTCTGAAGAAAATGCACCAACTTTGGAAAACCTGTTCTTCAAATTCTTAGCGCATGTCGTAGCCACATTGTAGCATTTTTCTTTAGTTGCACGAAGCTCGTCAACATTTCTCTATGCCCTTGATCTTTCGATTTCAGTTATTTCATGTTTTGTCAGCTCCACATTAAAATTTTCAGTGGCTTCGGCAACTTTCTTTTCTAACTCTTCCACTTCAGCTTTATGCGCTTCTGCTTAAGCGGATATCTTAGCTTCAAAGGACTTCAGTCTTTCGACCAAATATAGCAAAATCTTGTCCTTTGCAAGAGCTTTGTTTCTCAAGGTTATAACCTCCGATCGGAGGTTTCCAAGTGCTATCAGATAGCTCTCGTCCTCTGCATCTTTTTGAGCCTTTAGAGCCTTACTAAGGATTAAACCCTACCAAACACAAGAATGAACAAACAATCAAATTAAGAATTACCAAAAATAGCTTGAAAAGTACCAAATACGAAGCCAAAATGTGCAAACCTTCAAGCTATTGTAAGCAAGGCTGTCCGCAAGCTGATCCTTTGTAATAGCGGACAAACCAAGCTCAAGCTTCGGAAATCCCATGTTATTCATCATCTCGTGGCAAACATCAACCTCCTTACTGTCGAGCAGACAGTACAGGAAGTCATCTTTATCAACCCCTCCATATACCAAGGACCCTTGGGGGTATTTCAAGTCCATGGCATAGTGTTCTACTTCAGCAATTTGTTCTAATGATAGTTGTTTTCCCGAAGCGTGTTGAACAATGTATTCCAAGTCACCATGAGGAGGTGCTTTGGGAACAAGAGATTTAGATTTTTTAGGAACACTTTCTTCCACCAGCCCTGTTGGTGTGGCTTCCAAAGCTCCGGCTTCGGCAAGAACATTAGCCGTACTTGCAGTAATTGCTTCTTTTGCGTCTCTAGATTTTTCACCAGATGCTTCAGCAGAAGCAGAAACTGGAGCTTTCACAGATTCCAAAACAGCATCTAAAACACTAGCCATTCTTCTTTTCCTTGGAGTCACTGTTGCAGTACTCGATGGCTTCGTTAGCCTGTTACAGTTGGAGGGCTTAGCACCTTTGGCTGTTCTGCTGCCTTTTCTGATTCTTGCTCTTTTACTAGGCCTGTACAAGCTTCGATCGACTTCGTAGGAGCTGTTTCTATGGCTGAGGGGGCAGCCTATGCACTCTCAATAAGCTTCGGCACCTCGGCCATTCCAATAGGCTTCGGCCTACGTGTCAAGACCTTGGCCCTCTTCGGCTTCGGCGCGCTAGAAGAGGTTGAAGCAGCAACTTTTCTTTTTCCCCCTCGCCTTCGAACAGGAAAGTCGTAATCAGGGTAAACAAACCCAATAACATCGAAAACCCTGTTCAGCCTCCTTTTCCCTTGAGCGCCGAAGGCAACTGTCATGGCTTTGTCTTCTGTTCTCGAGTAGGCTCCAAGCATCTCATCACTCATCACCTATATAGCGTCTAGCCAATCATCATTTGGCTCGTCAAATTGAATTATGTACCGGAAAGTGTACTTAAGATAATCCAAGCCACCCTACCAAGCCACCCTGACTGGAGCCAGCGGTAGCTTCCATTGGCATTTCCCATTCACGTGCAAGAGGCCATACTTTGCAAGCGATGTGTTCTTGAACTAAGTCCCTGGTACCGATGTAGGTACATACGGTGTTGAAGGCCATTAGGCATGCTTGCACTTCATTCCCATTTGCGATTGATGGCATTCTAATGCCGAAGCGCGACCATATGGGACGTTGAATGATGCCCCTTACATCCTCCCAATGATTCATATCATTCTTTACATAGAACCATTGCTTCATCGAAGAGCTCGGCCACATCTTCCGAAAAGTAGGCACATGATAATTTACCTCAGAGCGGGGCACAAAGCGTAACAGTCGAAGTTGTTATGATATTGCTCTTTTTCGGTTGCCTTCGTCTGGTAAGATAACTCATGAATATTGCAGAAGCACCTAGCATCTGGTTCTAGCCTCTGACTCCTCATAGCCCATATAAAAACCCCCACTTTGGTAAGAGCTTCGGGGGTAAGTTGATGAAGGTATATCTTGAATGTCTTAAAAACCTCAACCAACATCTTGTGTAATGGAAAGTGAAGCCCAGCTTTCATGATGCTCTTGAAGATCACCACCTCGTCAGCTTCGAGAAGGGGAATGGTGCTTCCCCTTGACTCTCACTATGGAAACACCATGAAAGTATTTGCTCTTCATCGCTTCGATTTGCCCTTGTTTGACAGTTGATTTCCCAAAAACAACATGGCTCGGCCTCCATGGCCGATCTTCGACATCTTCATTCCTACTCTCCACGTCAAAACTATCGCTATCGCTGGAATCTTCAGACAACCTAGCCAGCATCTCATTGATGATCTTTTCTGTGTTGGTCTTCTCCATAGCTTCGTAAAATCTAGACATTGTGGGGTCTGTAATCTTCTTCGGTTGCAGCAAATGCCAAAGCTCAAAAGTCAATCGAGCTTGCAAAAGAGAAGGCTAAGATGGCAATCACAGCGCAAACAGCTAGATGGCACAAAAAATATTCATGACACAACCTTCTATATATATACTCAAAGCCCCACAGCTCGGTGGGTCCCACAGTTTAGAATAATTAGCTAATCTAGCGAAGGGAAGGTGTTTTTTCGGACCTTCGGCTAAAGGCCTTTGTTCACATTGTAGTCTGAATTTGTTACAAAGAAACAAATTAATACTGTGAGGGGCTACTGTTGGGGGCCTTCCTCTTTCGAAGGTCCTCAAAAACATGACTAACCCTATGTTTTCATCATGATATGGATTATTACAGGGAGCTTCGACTTCAGGATGGAAGTTTTCACCCATGGCAAAGGCATACGAGGAGAAGATATAATCCGAAGCTGATAAGAATGAATGTTGAAGCTATAGCCGAAGAATAATAACTTCGGCTTAAAATGGTGATGAAGACTAAACATGATGCTAACAGAAAGGGAAAAGACTAACTAGTCCTTAATGACTTATATTATGGTCATAAGTAAATGTCAAGGACACAAATGTACTTTTACCTATGCTACGTCCCAAGCCTATAAATAGATGAACAGTAACACCGTACTATTCACGCTGAATTGTAATCACTCTTGCGCCAACACCTTCGAGCAAGCCGAAGGTATCAATGTAATATAAATTCTGTTAATATTAATACATACATTATGGGAATGCAAATATGATGAATTAATGAATTACATTTATTATCTTTATCTTCATGTATTCTTATTTATTCATAAGATGATGAAGGCATGTCCTTCATGACCTTCGTTTGATGAACATTAGATCCGTGAGGAGGTAATGCTTCGGAAGACGAAGTTCCTTAATACTTAACAATTGTGTTGCCTTGTTCTTGATTCACAGCATTTGAGAACAAGTGACCAACAACTTCATTCATCGATCTTCAATTCAGTCTTAGGCACTAGCAGATTTCATTGCTCATTGGACGCTAGGGGCTCACGGCGAAGAGCGGGTGCTAAATGAACGGTATTTTTTGACTGGTCATGAGGAACCTTCGGTGTAGGTGTTGCGGTAGATTTGTGCTCGCCATTGAAAATAAATACATCTTATGAAGCCAGACTAGATTTCTAGTGCACAAATAACATCACAGAGTACGAAGTGGAATTGCTAGGGCTTCGGAAACTCAAAGCCATGGGAGTAAGAAGGGCAATATTGAATTCTGATTCTCAAGTGATTATAGGGCATGTTGACAAGAGCAGCAAAGCAAGAGACCCGAAACTAGAAAAATATCTCGATACAATCTGAAGGATGGAAGCCTCCTTCGAAGCATTCTTCGTAAAAAACATTCCAAGAGGAGATAACGAACAAGCAGACTTGCTAGCTGTCACAACCGGTTCTAGGGGCAAAACCGAATGCATAGCATTTGTGGGCCAGGATCCATTTTCCACACATATGTTGACATCACAAGTGTAATATATCAAAAGACAATGCAATAAAGGCGTAAAGAGAGTAGAGTAACTTTATTACATCATCTGGATCATAGTATCTTAAACAAGTATCATTATCAAAGTACAGCGGAATTAAACATAGACACTCTTCCACATGAAGGTTACTGGCGCATTGTTAGACTCAAAATTCATAAATGTCATCTGTGAAGTCTTCGTCATCACCCTCTGATCAAAATATTAGCAAGGGTGAGCTCACTTATGGTCAGGGCTCAGCAAGTGGGGGAATAATGCAAAGCTAACAAGGTAGGTTATGGATAAGCGGTAAGCATTTTAGTTTGTCAATATTTTATTAGCAACACCTGTCTTACTACTTGTAAGTGTGTCCCAATATCCCCATTAATGAAAGGCATAAGATTATATCAAAAACACTTAAGTGAAATCACTTAAGCAAACCACTAGTAGATCATTGGATCACGATTTATTTTCCATCTTTAACTTCAATTATCATGTGATGTCCAGGTTGCTCTTAACCGTGAGCATGAATGGCATATCAGTTTTACACTCTACAGAGGTGGTACAACTTTACCCACAAGCCGTGTATCCCATCTAGGTGGGTTGATCAGACCCATAAACACTGCCTAGGTGAATGGCTAGGGATGCACTATGAGGCTTTCACAAAATATCCTTAGTACAAAGCCACCCACTAAGGTTTCCACGTAAGCATTGATGGCCCTCTGTAACACCCCAGGTGTTTATCTCCTATTCGACATCAACTATGGACTTAAGTATGGGATGTCGATGAATATAATAGTCACTAAATTTTAATTTTCTTTGCCTATTACGATTTTCAATATCTTAACTATCTCCGTTTGTCTGGACTGTCTAAAATATATTATGAAATTCGTAGTTAAATAATCGCATGAAATGTCGAGTCTTATGCAGGTTGGAAATTTATCAAAGAAACAAATATGAATTTGGAAAGCTCAAATCAGCCGTGTGATTTTGTCCCGAGCAAATTAATTAGAACTCCACGACAAAAGTATTAACACAAAATTAAATTGGATCGAGATAATTAGAGCTGATATTGAGTATTCATAATTGATCTATTTCCCTGTTCAGACTGCAGATAAAATTTTTCGGTTTCGAATTAATTCAAATCTTGTAGTCTAAGATATCGAAGATAATGACGTGGTCTGTTACCAGTTTAAAATTAATTGAATAAGGCGGATTCAAAAGGTCACCTAAGTATTTTGCTCTTGTTCGAGCGATCTCTATGAATTCGATAGAGACACTACTAGAGACAGGTTGTTTAGATAAATCGAACCCGAACTAACCGAAACTGGAACAATTGTTAGCCGATCTTGTTTCCTATTTCAAAGTCAAGTAAATAATATATGTAACCCAAGTGTCGCTTTAATTTGATTTGTTTACATCTTGTCCAGGCTCAAATTCTAATCCCAGGATTCTGAATTTTTGAAACTTGTTTTGCTAAAAGAAGGTAAAAAAATCCTCTTCCTTATCCCCACTGCTTACCATTTTTTTCTTGTATGTGTTCAACTTTCAGGACATATCCCCTAGCATCTACCACCTTCTAGGGCCGACGTACACCTTGATCACCTTCTAGGGTGTGACGGAACCTCCCAAGTCATTAGGCCCACCTACAGTTGTCCTTGTCCAACAGACATCAGACAACCCTGTAGATGTTCCTGAATCACTTGACAAGTTTGGTATCTTTTCTTACCTTTCCAGGAACGTTTCACCGGTCTTGCAGACATTACATCACATCGGAGATATCGAGCAGCGGAAGTGATTACATAACTTACATTTATTTAAAACAGTAAGATCAAGTTACTTGTTACAGACCAGTAATATAAACGAGTGCTGAGTAGTATTATTACATAACCAAGGGAGGCAAAACTCCTCCCGAAAAGTCTTTAAGTAAAAGTTTCTTATGGAGGACCATGTCCTCCCGCATCTTCACTCTTGTTTTTCCTCATGTGGAACCACCTTGGTCCAGAGGCAACAGAAATCTGCTACTTCCTCACCTAAAAACAACGAGGGAATAAACCCTAAGTATGGAATTACTCAGCAAGTCTTACCCGACTAAAGAAAAGACTCTCAAGGGTATGCTGGTTATAAGGGAGTCAAGGTAAGGTATCTCAAGATCAATGACTCTGTTGTTGCATAAATGCTTACTAAAAGTGGATCCTTAAAAATCCAGTTTTATTGTCAAGTTAGGTAAACTTACCTACATCTAGAGTTCTTTCTAACCTAGGTCAAACACTTATCCTGAACAAGCCAAGTTCTTAATTCTTCCTTCATCTTCACTGGATTGCTACATGTAAGTCAGTGACCAAGTCTTCATAACCGCGAAGGTACGGCAATCCGAATCGATTATACTCAGTTGAGGATCTCCAATCACACGACATATGTAGCACTTAACCCTTGCATATGTCAACCCGCCACCGGGGTTCTTAAGACCAGATCAGGTTCATGCAAACCGAGAGTACAGATACACCACCGTCCAGCCTCTTGCTACAGAGGGTACACGCTACTCTCGCCACCGCTCCACGCCCATTTCGTGTTATCTTATTCTGGCCTTAGTCTGCCCGAGGCAAGGCTTACCCATGACGAGGCATGTGACCAGTTAAAGGGTCCTCGGTCAGCATGCCTACATCGAGACGGTCCTTAATCGACACTGACGGAGACACTACACCGAGACTCTCTTTCTCGTGCAAGTCACCCGCCTGGTCTCAGCTTAATCATTTAAACCCAACAACTTGGTACCTGGCAGAGGTACATCTTTTCCGATGTTGAATCCATCACCGCCGTGATGGATTCACCATCAAGTTTTATTTTCAAAAATATCCCATCCACTTTGCCAAACAACTTTTGTAAAACAAAACCTTTTGTTTTTGCTAAAGCAATACTAAGCATAGGAAATCTTTTTGTAAAAACAGGGTTTCAAGGAAGGTAATCAAAGATCAAGGAAGATAATGCAGGAATTGTTTATCAACCAACTCCTATTACTTAATGCAACAAGCAGGTGAGAAAGATTTTAAAAATATCAAGGAAGGTGGCAAATGCACTGAGGCTTGCCTTCATTAGTAGGTGAGTCAGGCTCAGGCCCGCAAATGTCAAAGTAGAGACAAGATCCTGCGTGAGAGTCCGAAGGTGGTGGTGCCTTCTCCTCACTCACTTCAACTTCTTCTTCGTTTTCTAAACATAACCACATATATGTATATAATAATGAATGCCATGTAATGCTCATGAGAGTGCAAAGATAATAAAAACTTATCATCTAAGGTCTTGAATACAATTTTCCTTCACGGAACTCCGAGAACTTAGGGTTTCCAGAGTCAGTAAAGGAGTTCATAGAGCAGGGGTGGGGGCTTTGGGTTCTAGTTATCAAACAAGGTCCAAATCAACCCAAACTCTACGCAAGGCTTCTAAATAATGTACTGGACTCATATAAAAAGTTTGGACATTTTTGGAGTTACCATATGGTTTTTAAAAATCCAGAACTAATACTTAAAACTACTTTAAATACCTTAAAATTCCTTAGTTAACCTAAAAATCATGAAACTATTTTTATTAAATACTATAGAAAATAAGAAGTCTAGGAAAATTGGTTTCACAATTTTAGGATTTTTCTACAATTTTCTATAGATTTCTAAAGTTCTACTGAAAAAGAAAAGGAAAAAGATTGAATAGTGTTTGGCTGATTCTAGCCCAGTCGGCCCAGTACCAGGGGGAAACGTGCGCGCGCGCGCGCCCGTGCCCTGGCGAATTTGCACAGAGACCCTCGGGTTTTTAACTAACTGGGAATGAGTTCTTTCACTGTTTCTTGTGTCGCTGACAGGTTGCAAATAAACCCTCCGGTTTTCTATTCCTTTACCCGATACGTCCTCGACGGTGATCCGCGCTGGGAGCCCAGCTCCGGCGAGCAAGACCGGCCGGAGGGGGCCAAGACCGGCGCCTAGCTCAAGACTAAACCAAATCCATGACCAAGGGAGTATTTCCCCCAACATAATTGCACTAATGATCAAGTGGTGTGCTCTGGCCACGGTGACCGTGAGCATCACGGCAATACCGTCGTGTTCCCGGCGACCAGAGGACTCCTAGCGCAATTGTGTGGGTTGTCGAGTATCACCGGCGTGCAGAAAGGCTAGAACAGGAACAAAGACGACATGAGCAGACCTATGGAGGGCTGGCCGCGGTGGTGTGTGGTTCACGGCGGCGGAGAATCGATCTGGGGGAAAACCGGAATTCAAGCTCACTGGTCCACGATTGCTAACGATTCTTCGTGGCTAGGTGGGTGATGATGTTGTGCAGCTCGCTGCGGGGTCAATTTATAGGCGGCTTAGGCGGTGGCTGGGAATTTAGATGACGATGTGCGGTGGTCGGAAAGGATAGGGAATTTCTGGTGCGCAAAAATCTGTGGCTAACGTCGTGTCGACCTCACCGGCGACGATGGGACGGCCCCAGAGAGTCACGGCGATGTGGTGTAAAGGCAGAGCCATGCGGCGAGCAATGGCGAAGGCTTGACGGCGGTGAAAAGCTTTATCCACGGGCAGTGAGAAAGGGGAGGGGTATCGTGGCTAGCCGGAGTGGAGCCCAGCTCACCGGCGGCGAAGATTCTTGTACCCCGCAGCGCTATCCATCCAATCTCGACGCCGGTGACACAAATCACGGTGGAGGGAGCCGTCGGCGGCGAGGATAGCCGCGCTGGCGGTCGGATCCCATGTTGTTACTGTACCATGGCGATTTCCCCATTAGTCGACCTGACAGAGCATTTTTGAACACGATTTTCTCCCAAAACTGTATGGCAACACATACCAAACTCTACAGCAAAGTTATAGAGCTACTAACCAACTACAAGTTTGTCATAGATGCCATGGGCAGATTTATGCTAGATCATAGCTGAATCCATGCTCAAATTCTCAGTAGTTGCACTGTTGGTCTAAAAATTCAGACCTAGTGACCTAACAGTCCAACTTTGGACTTAATTATTTCCAAATTCTTCTTAACAACTATGCTTATGCTCTTAAGCAAAGTTGTTCTTCTATGTTAGGTCTATAACTTTGATATAGTAGCCTAGGGCAAAAACCCTATATTTTAAAGCTACAAGGCTCAAAAGTTGAGCAAAATCTCTGAAATTCAGACTTAAGCCATTTGGCACCTAAAAAGTGATTTTTGCAAATAGACCCAAAACTTAGGGTTTAGCTTGCAAATTCACATATGAGTGACCCAAATGACTCAAGATACTTATTTGACTTGGTTTTTGCACTTTAGTCCAAAAGTGGACTAATTTTGCACATAAGCCCCTAGGGTTTGGTTTTAGGGTTTTCCAGGGTTCAAATGGGGTACTTGGATATCCTAGGGGTATGAATGTAATCCAAGTTTATTTTTGGGAGTATTTTATGACTATTTCCCTAAAGCTTTTAGGTTTTCCCAATTTGGTTATGTTTTACCCCTTTAATCCCCCTTTAGGGTTAAGTGCCCTATTCAGGGTCTTATTTGCAAAACACTAGGACACTACAACTTATTTGAATTTTTTACCTAGTGAATGCACTCTAGGTGTGTCAAACATATGCAATGCCAATGTTTATGATGTCATGCTCAAGTTTTAGTTGCAGTAACACCAGGGGTGTTACATCCTTCCCCCCATAAAAGAATCTCGTCCCGAGATTAAAATTCCTAGGGTGAGTAATGGAAAAGGAAATGTGTCACATTTTTATTTCCTTATTTCCGGTACAAGGCAGGGGGTGGTGTGGGGTTCACTCCTTTATTACAATAACTATACACACTTTACAAATTACATGAGGCTAAAAAGCCTGGAAATTCTTATCTAAAAAGTCTTGAGTTTCCCATGTAGCCTCTTCTTCAGAATGTTGGTTCCACTGTATCTTATAGAACTTGAAAGTTTTTCTCCGGGTAACCCTGTCCTTTTGATCCAAGACTCGAATAGGGTGCTCAGAATATGTCAAGTCTGGTTCAAGGACAACATCTGTCACTTCAACGGTTCGATCTGGTATCCGAAGACATTTCTTCAATTGTGACACATGGAACACATTATGTACAGCAGACAAGGTTTCGGGTAGTTGAAGTCGATATGCCACTGGCCCATATCTTTCAAGTATAGGGAATGGACCAATGTACCTGGGTGCAAGCTTCCCTTTTATCCCGAAACGCGATACACCCTTTATTGGTGAAACCTTTAGGTAGACATAGTCCCCTTCAAGAAAATATAAGGGCATTCGCCGTTTATCTGCATAATTCTTCTGACGAGCTTGAGCTTTCTTCATATTATGAATTATTTTCTGAACCTTTTCTTCAGTTTCTTTCACCATATCAGGCCTGAAGAAGTACCTTTCACCAGGTTCAGACCAATTTAGCGGAGTACGACATCGTCGTCCATATAAAGCTTCGAAAGGTGCCATCTTGATACTTTCTTGATAGCTATTATTATATGAAAACTCCGCCAAGGGCAAACATTCAACCCATTTCTGTGAGAAGTCCAGAACACATGCCCGCAACATATCTTCGAGTATTTGATTAACCCTCTCAGTTTGCCCACTGGTTTGTGGATGATAGGCCGAACTGTGGAGCAATTTGGTACCCAGGGACTTATGAAGTTCTTCCCAGAATTTGGATACGAATTGAGGTCCACGATCCGACACTATAGTCTTCGGAATCCCATGCAAACTGAGGATACAAGCAATATACAATTGGGCATAAATAGCAACTGGGTGCACTGTCTTGACGGGTAGAAAATGAGCAATTTTCGTAAGCCGATCAACAATAACCCAGATAGAATCATACCCTTTTGCGGTCCTGGGTAATCCCACAATGAAGTCCATACTTATGTCTTCCCATTTCCAGGTTGGTATTGGTAGAGACTATAATGGACCGGCAGCTTTCAGATGTATGGCCTTGACACGTCTGCAGGTGTCACATCTAGCCACATAGCGTTCAATCTCGATCTTCATTTTTGTCCACCAATAATGTTGTTTCAAGTCTTGGTACATCTTAGTGCTTCCGGGATGAATAGAATAGCGACTAAGATGTGCTTCATCAAGAATTTGCTAGCGGATCTCTTCATTCTTAGGCACCACTATGCGGTTATTAAACCATACAATACCTTGATCATCTTCTTTAAAACATTTGGCTTTTCCAGCTCTTATCTTCTCACGAATGTGTTTCATACCCTCATTATCCTTTTGAGCATCAATTATCCTTTGCAAGAGGACTGACTCAAGCTTTAGCTGATTCAGGGTTCCTTGTTGGACCATTCCCAGGTTTAGCTTCTCCATCTCCTGACATAAGGTATTGCCAGAGGTCTTCACCGTAAGACAGTGGCAGGAAACCTTACGGCTCAGTGCATCTACCACAACATTGGCTTTGCCTGGGTGATAATGAATTTCCAGTTCATAGTCTTTAATAAGCTCAAGCCATCGCCTTTGTCTCATATTCAATTCTGACTGGGTGAAGATATAATTCAAGCTTTTATGATCTGCATAAATATGACAGATATTTCCTAGCAGAAAGTGACGCCAAATCTTTAGGGCATGAACCACAGCAGCTAGCTCCAGATCATGAGTCGGATAATGTTCCTCATGTCGGCGTAACTGCCTTGAAGCATACGCAATTACTCGGCCTTCTTGCATTAACACACAGCCGAGTCCACTGCCTGATGCATCACAATATACATCAAAGGGCTTGGTGATGTCCGGTTGAGCCAATACCGGAGCAGTGGTTAATAATGTCTTCAATTGTTCAAAAGCTTCATTACACTTGGAAGATCAATTAAATTTAATATCATTCTTCAATAAACTTGTGATTGGTTTCACAAGCTTAGAAAAATCTGGTATGAATCTATGGTAATATCCCGCCAGTCCAAGGAAACTTTGGACTTGATGAACAGTGGTTGGGGGTTTCCACTCCAAAATGTCCTTGACTTTGCTGGGGTCTACCGCAATCCCCCTGGCAGATAGAACATGTCCCAAAAATTGAATTTCCTCCAGCCAAAACGTGCATTTGCTGAACTTGGCATACAACTGATGTTCCCTCAGGCGCGTTAACACGATCCGTAAATGTTGAGCATGCTCCTCTTCATTCTTGGAATATATTAGAATATCGTCAATGAAGACCACCACAAACTTGTCTAACTCGGGCATGAACACCGAGTTCATCAAATATGTGAAGTGGGCCGGAGCATTTGTTAACCCGAAAGACATTACCAGATATTCAAACAACCCATACCGCGTAGTGAATGCAGTTTTTGGTATATCCTCGGGCCAAATACGGATCTGATGATAGCCCGACCTGAGATCAATTTTGGAGAATACCCTCGCCCCAGTCAGTTGATCAAACAGAATGTCAATCCTCGGAAGAGGGTACTTGTTCTTGATACTGACCTCATTCAGGGGTCGATAATCCACACACATCCGTAAAGTTTGATCCTTCTTCTTGACGAATATGGTTGGACAACCCCAAGGTGACGAGCTTGGCCGGATGAATCCTTTCTCTAGGAGATCTTGTAATTGAATTTTCAGTTCTGCCAACTCATTCGGAGGCATACGGTACGATCTTCGAGAAATGGGAGCCGTACCGGGCTTTAACTCAATTACAAACTCTACATCCCTTTCAGGTGGCAATCCAGGCAAATCCTCTGGAAAGACATCGGGAAACTCGCATACTACCGGAATATCCTTCATTTTTGGTATAATAGCTTCATAAACTCTGCTAGTAGTTTTGGTTGAAATGGGGATAGGCAAAAGAATTTCTTCTTGATTATAACTCAACCTGATAGTTCTTTGATTAGTGTTGAGGGTTGCTTTATGTTTGGCCAACCAATTCATACCCAAAATGACATCTATATCTTGGCCTTTCAGAATGATCATATTGGTAGGAAAGTCCCGTCCGGCCAATGTTACGGGCACTTGATAGGCCACTTCTCTAGTAAAGATTTGTCCCCCAGGTGAGTGAATTTTAAACCCCTCTTTTGATTCATGGCATGAAATGTGATGTTGCCCCACAAATTTCTTGCTAATGAATGTATGCGAAGCACCAGAATCAAAGAGAATGACTGCAGGATGATTGGCCACGAGGAACATACCCATCATTACCGGCTCCCCATCCGGTGTAGTGGCCACTTGTGTATAATAGATGCGTGTCGTCTTCTTGGTATTTTTGCCCTTAGTATTTCCCTTGACTTGAGATGAATTCCCAGATCCTTGCTAATTATTTGACTGGTTCTTCTTGGGATAGGGGCAATCTTTGATGAAATGCCCAGACTTGCCACAATTGAAACATCCAGTTGAGGAGCTGGGCAAAGCAGGGAATCGAGTGCCTGGGGCACCCGGCTAACTTGGGGCAGTGGGGGCATTATTGGGACGAATAATTATTGGCTGCTTAAAAGGGAAGGAGGGTGGACGAGAGCGATTCTGGTTAGAAGGCCGGAGAACAAACCGTTGCCTTTTCACCGAGCCCTGACTAGGCCTGTCTCCTCCAAATCCCTTAGATTTTCCGACACCTGCATACTTTGCTTCTAGTGCCAAGCTGTACTGACAGCTCTTCCATAAGTAAGATCTATGCAGGTTGCCATTTTTCTTTGCAGTCGATCATTTAAACCTCTCATAAAACAATTCTTCTTTTTCAGATCAGTGTTCACTTGATCGATTGCATATTGCGACATATGATTGAACTTATTGAGATACTGATTAACAGTATCCCCTCCTTGCTTTAGCTTCATGAATTCTTCTTGCTTCATGTGTAGAACACCTTCGGTATATAATGCTCACGGAAGGCCACCTTGAATTCTTCCCAGGTTATTTGATGATTGGCCGGTTGAACGGCCACGAAATTTCCCCACCAGATACTGGCAGGGTCGCGTAGTTGCTGGGCTGCAAATAAAGGCTTCTGGGTCTCCGAACAATGCAGAAGTCCGAATTTTTGCTCAATAACCTGAAGCCATTCATTGGCTTCTAACGGGTCTTCAGCTTTAACAAACAGGGATGGACGTGTCTCTGAGAAGTTTAGGTAAGAAGTTTCGCGGGGGCCCTGTTGATAACCCCGCCCACCTTGCTGCTGGAACTGTTGGCCCACCATCTCTCTTAGAAAACAGGTATTATCAGCGGTCGCATTCACTAAGGCGGCAATCGCCTCAGCCAGTGTGGGAGGAACAGGAGGTGGATTTGGAGTAGATTCCCTTCCACTGGAGGTTCCAGCTGCATCCTGGGATCGGGTCTTGGACGGCATCTGTGGCAACAAACATTTGAATGCAAATATAATATGCCAAAGACAAAACCATCCAATTTACATTACCAAAAAGAGTAATGTACAGACTCAATTTTACAACAGGATACATTACCCAGTATACAATAGCATTACCTACTATATAATAATACAACCTACAATACACTACTTCTATTTCTACTACTATACCACTATTCCTGTTTCTGGTTGTTCCTGGCAGCCTCGTCGTCGGGTGTGGGAGACCATTCATCGACCAGCCTCATAGAAGGAGGGGGCTTAAAAAGGTCTAGCTCACCACCAAGCGCTTCTCCCACAACGTGCGAGGGTCCGGCTTCCGACCCGATAGGATCCATAGGGGCACTGGGATGTAGTTGCGAATACAGTACATGGACTTCCTCATGTAGGGTATTGCAATACGCCTGCAGGTTGTCAATGGCAGAACTAAGTTCCTCGACTCGGGCTCGAGCCTTTACTGCCTTAGCCCAAGCCACTGAACGAGACTGTACCACCCAGTCGAGCGCTAAATCCCGATCAGCAAGCTGATCCTGCAGACGGCGGATGTAACTCCTTAATTCGTTTATCCTGTCGCCATCCGCGACCCACATGCTGGTCCTGCGTTGCAGTTCCGTGGGGCAAGTTGATGATGAGGTACTCCAATTGGGCCTATTGACTTACGTGCGGTCTTCCTCGTGCGCGGCGGCATTTCTCTAGGGGGAAAATTTTATTAGTATAATTCTTAGCATGATGCATGTGTAATTACAGAATCAACCTTAGTTGATTCATACCTTCTATACATTGCACTCCTCCTATCTGGTCTTTCATATAGATTCTTCAGATATGGGGGATAAGAATAGAAGAAATCTTTCTAGGTGAGTTTTTAGAAAATCCTTTTGAAAATGCCTCATAATATCTGCGAAGAAGGGCTATGCTCCGATACCAGCTGTGACGGAACCTCCCAAGTCATTAGGCCCACCTAAAGTTGTCCTTGTCCAACAGACATCAGACAACCCTGTAGATGTTCCTGAATCACTTGACAAGTTTGGTATCTTTTCTTACCTTTCTAGGAACATTTCACCCATCTTGCAGACATTACAGAACATCAGAGATATCGAGCAGCGGAAGTGATTACATAACTTACATTTATTTAAAACAGTAAGATCAAGTTACTTGTTACAGACCAGTAATATAAACGAGTGCTGAGTAGTATTATTACATAACCAAAGGAGGCAAAACTCCTCCCGAAAAGTCTTTAAGTAAAAGTTTCTTATGGAGGACCATGTCCTCCCGCATCTTCACTCTTGTTTTTCCTCATGTGGAACCACCTTGGTACAGAAGCAACAGAAATCTGCTACTTCCTCACCTAAAAACAACGAGGGAATAAACCCTGAGTATGGAAGTACTCAGCAAGTCTTACCCGACTAAAGAAAAGACTCTCAAGGGTATGCTGGTTATAAGGGAGTCAAGGTAAGGTATCTCAAGATCAATGACTCTGTTGTTGCATTAATGCTTACTAAAAGTGGATCCTTAAAAATCCAGTTTTATTGTCAAGTTAGGTAAACTTACCTACATCTAGAGTTCTTTCTAACCTAGTTCAAACACTTATCCTGAACTAGCCAAGTTCTTAATTCTTCCTTCATCTTCACTGGATTGCTACGTGTAAGTCAGTGACCAAGTCTTCATAACCGCGAAGGTACGACGATCTGAATCGATTATACTCAGCTGAGGATCTCCAATCACACGACATATGTAGCACTTAACCCTTGCATATGTTAACCCGCCACCGGGGTTCTTAAGACCAGATCAGGTTCACGTAAACCGAGAGTACAGATACACCACCGTCCAGCCTCTTTCTACGGAGGGTACACGCTACTCTCGCCACCGCTCCACGCCCATTTCGTGTTATCTTATTCTGTCCTTAGTCTGCCTGAGGCAAGGCTTACCCATGACGAGGCATGTGACCAGTTAAAGGGTCCTCGGTCAGCAGGCCTATATCGAGACGGTCCTTAATCGACTCAGACGGAGACACTACACCGAGACTCTCTTTCTCGTGCAAGTCACCCGCCCGGTCTCAACTTAATCATTTAAACCCAACAACTTGGTACCTGGCAGAGGTACATCTTTTCCGATGTTGAATCCATCACGACCGTGATGGATTCACCATCAAGTTTTATTTTCAAAAATATCCCATCCACTTTGCCAAACATCTTTTGTAAAACAAAACCTTTTGTTTTTGCTAAAGCAATACTAAGCATAGGAAATCTTTTTGTAAAAACAGGGTTTCAAGGAAGGTAATCAAAGATCAAGGAAGATAATGCAGGAATTGTTTATCAACCAACTCCTATTACTTAATGCAACAAGCAGGTGAGAAAGATTTTAAAAATATCAAGGAAGGTGGCAAATGCACCGAGGCTTGCCTTCGTTAGTAGGTGAGTCAAGCTCAGGCCCACAGATGTCAAAGTAGAGACAAGATCCTGCCTGAGAGTCCGAAGGTGGTGGTGCCTTCTCCTCACTCACTTCAATTTCTTCTTTGTTTTCTAAACATAACCACATATATGTATATAAGAATGAATGCCATGTAATGGTCATGAGAGTGCAAAGATAATAAAAACTTATTATCTAAGGTCTTGAATACAATTTTCCTTCACGGAACTCCGAGAACTTAGGGTTTCCGGAGTCAGTAAAGGAGTTGAGAGAGCAGGGGTGGGGGTTTTGGGTTCTATGTATCAAACAACATCCAAATCAACCCAAACTCTACCCAAGGCTTCTAAATAATGTATAGGACTCATATAAAAAGTTTGGACATTTTTGGAGTTACCATATGGTTTTTAAAAATCCAGAACTAATACTTAAAACTACTTTAAATACCTTAAAATTCTTTAGTTAACCTAAAAATCATGAAACTATTTTTATTAAATACTATAGAAAATAAGAAGTCTAGGAAAATTGGTTTCACAATTTTAGGATTTTTCTACAATTTTCTATAGATTTCTAAAGTTCTACTGAAAAAGAAAAGGAAAAAGATTGAATAGTGTTGGGCTGATTCTAGCCCAGCCGGCCCAGTACCAGGGGGAAACGCGCGCACGCGCGCCCGCGCCCTGGCGACTTTGCACAGAGACCCTCGGGTTTTTAACTAACTGGGAATGAGTTCTTTCACTGTTTCTTGTGTCGCTGACAGGTTGCAAATAAACCCTCCGGTTTTCTATTCCTTAACCCGATACGTCATCGACGGTGATCCGCGCTGGGAGCCGAGCTCCAGCGAGCTAGACCGGCCGGAGGGGGCCAAGACCGGCACCTAGCTTAAGACTAAACCAAATCCATGACCAAGGGAGTATTTCCCTCAACATAATTGTACTAATGATCAAGTGGTGTGCTCTGGCCACGGTGACCGTGAGCATCACGGCAATACCGTCGTGTTCCCAGCGACCAGAGGACTCCTAGCGCAATTGTGTGGGTTGTCGAGTATCACCGGCGTGCAGAGAGGCTAGAACAGGAACAAAGAGGGCATGAGCAGACCTGTGGAGGGCTGGCCGCGGTGGTGTGTGGTTCACGGCGGCGGAGAATCGATTTGGGGGAAAACTGGAATTCAAGCTCACTGGTGCACGATTGCTAACGATTCTTCGTGGCTAAGTGGGTGATGATGTTGTGCAGCTCGCTGCGGGGTCAATTTATACGCGGCTTAGCCGGTGGCCGGGAATTTAGATGACGATGTGCGGTGGTCGGAAAGGATAGGGAATTTCTGGTGCGCAAGAATCCGTGGCTAACGTCGTGGCGACCTCATCGGCGACGATGGGACGGCCCCAGAGAGTCACGACGACGTGGTGTAAAGGCAGAGCCACGCGGCGGGCAATGGCGAAGGCTTGACGGCGGTGAAAAGCTTTATCCACGGGCAGCAAGAAAGGGGAGGGGTATCGCGGCTAGCCGGAGTGGAGCCCAGCTCACCGGCGGCGAAGATTCTTGTACCCTGTAGCGCTATCCATGCACTCAGGCACTAATCTCGACGCCGGTGACACGAATCACGGCGAAGGGAGCCGTCGGTGGTGAGGACAGCCGCGTTGGCGGTCTGATCCCATGTTGTTACTGTACCATGGCGATTTCCCCATTAGTCGACCTGATAGAGCATGTTTGAACACGATTTTCTCCCAAACCTGTATGGCAACACATACCAAACTCTACAGCAAAGTTATAGAGCTACTAACCAACTACAAGTTTGTCATAGATTCCATGGGCAGATTTATGCTGGATCATAGCTGAATCCATGCTCAAAGTCTCAGTAGTTGCACTGTTGGTCTAAAAATTCAGACCTAGTGACCTGACAGTCCAACTTTGGACTTAATTATTTCCAAATTCTTCTTAACAACTATGCTTATGCTCTTAAGCAAAGTTGTTCTTCTATGTTAGGTCTATAACTTTGATATAGTATCCTAGGGCAAAAACCCTATATTTTGAAAGCTACAAGGCTCAAAAGTTGAGCAAAATCTCTGAAATTCAGACTTAAGCCATTTGGCACCTAAAAAGTGATTTTTGCAAATAGACCCAAAACTTAGGGTTTAGCTTGCAAATTCACATATGAGTGACCCAAATGACTCAAGATACTTATTTGACTTGGTTTTTGCACTTTAGTCCAAAAGTGGACTAATTTTGCACATAAGCCCCTAGGGTTTGGTTTTAGGGTTTTCCAGGGTTCAAATGGGGTACTTGGATATCCCAGGGGTATGAATGTAATCCAAGTTTATTTTTGGGAGTATTTTATGACTATTTCCCTAAAGCTTTTAGGTTTTCCCAATTTGGTTATGTTTTACCCCTTTAATCCCCCTTTAGGGTTAAGTGCCCTATTCAGGGTCTTATTTGCAAAACACTAGGACACTACAACTTATTTGAAATTTTTACCTAGTGAATGCACTCTAGGTGTGTCAAACATATGCAATGCCAATGTTTATGATGTCATGCTCAAGTTTTAGTTGCAGTAACACCAGGGGTGTTACATAGGGCCAACGTACACCCTGATCTTTTTCCACGGACCTCCTTATCCTGCTACTGCTCAAGGATCAATTGACCTCTGGTTATCTGCAGCACGAACATGTCTCTGGTCAGCTGCACTCATCCCTCATCCTCTCAAGCACACATGCTCTTTCTATTCTCTAGCATCTCAAGCATGACGCATGTGATGGTGGTTGTGGTCTTCTGGTGCGTCCACCCCTAGCTCGGTGTCCAACTCCCTCGTTCGCGGCTCCTTGTGCTCGCTGGACTCGGCTCCCTGCGTTAGCGTGCGCCAAGCCCACTACTCCTCATGTTACTGGTCAGCAGCGCTCGGTCCAAGTCTGAAGTCATCGCTCACCTCGTCGTGCACCGCTGGGAGCTCGTCGTCGGCACCTAGACAGGCTGTCCCTGCTTCCTCCTTGTCTCCGCTCACTCTCTCACCACCCCTCAGTTCGTTCAGCGGCCAGATTCCTTCACCAAGCGTGCTCGATCTCCGGTGTCGTGCATCTGTCTAGTTCATCGGCGGTGCACCTCACCCTGCCGTTTCGATTTCGCCAGTCGCCGCTACTCATCCACAACGGGAAATCGCCTCGGCATGGTTCAGCTCATCGGTTCATCATCGTTCGTCGTCCTGCGTTCACTCCAAGTGTCGTGACGCCTCGCTCACCTCCTCGCCAAGCCGTCGTCGCGTCATCATTGGGTAGCTGCAGAGCTTTTGATTTTTTGTGTCCATGATTTGTGCTTTATTTGTATTGTGTGTAAAGGTAGCAGGTTTATTCCGCCCGAGTCATCGATTACGTTGCGCTCGTTTAGTCCCGTCTGATTCACAAGCACGCTAGGTGTTTGTTTAAATGTCTGAGTTAATACTTGTTTTATTCAAGGCCTTGAATCGTCATCGTTCTCGCTTTAACCGGATCTCATCGATTAGCATACTTTTTAAATTGGATGGTGGAGAGTGAAGTTTCGTGCATCGATCACTAGATATTCAGTGTATTGCCCAACTCGGAATCATCGTCGCATTTGTGGATCTCGACTCGAGTTATTATATAGACATACAATAGTTTGAGGAATAATTTGATTTAATTTAGAGTGTGTTCTATTAGTCAACAAATTTTCGCGTAATTAGAAATACTTTTCCTTTAGTGAAATAAATAACTTCAAAACAATTAAATTGTTACACTAGTTTTGAATTTTATGGAGTCCATGGACCCAATTCTCAATTTAATCCATGGTGGCGTTTTATGTTCGCTAGAACCATATTTTACTATATGCTCCAACTTCTCATACTTAGTATTTAAAAACCATAGTCATCATTGATCTCGTGGTAGTCGAATCATGTGTTAGAGTTTAGATTTTAGATTCAAATTACGCGAAGGATATTGTAGACATATATGCATTGAGTGGTCAAATTAATAATATGAAGGATAGGTCTAGTGTTTTTAGCAACTAGTTGATAGATTCTACTAGCATGATTTGTGTCGATTGTTATTTATTTGGTAAAGCAATGCCTTGACATAGTAGTAGCCATATTGTATATTTGTAATAGATTAAATGTCCTAGATAAATAACTGTTGTTACCCAAGATGATTTAGGAGTCAGTAGCATCAATAGGTCCATTTCAATTGGAATCCAAGAACCCTGTGGATAGATATTGATTGTTGCCCTGAGTGTTTAAATAAGAATAGTATCGATAACTCGATTTCAACTAAAACCTAAGAATTTCGTAGTGGACAGTGCGCATAAGCTCTTTAGATTTTGGGTTGTTAGGGAAGCGGTTTTGAAAAAACCCTATACTATATAATAATGATCTGCTTGTTTGATCTATTTAAGCTGGAGAAGTGTGCTTGTTGTACTTAGTGATATATCGATGTACTTAGTGATATATCGATATCTAATATTTGCTTAAGTGTGTTGTAATACGCCTCGTTGTTAAATGTGCAATTCTCTATTATGTGGCATCATCATAGTTTGTGTTATTTTCTATTTGATTCATGCATGCGCATTATGCATCTCATTAGGTACGCTAGTTGGTTACATGTAGAAGAGGATCAGAGCCAAGTTATCCCCCAAGATGATGCAAAGAGTGGACATCTCCGCAAGATGATATTGATGGACCAATCTCGAGATGGATGACCTGATCAAGTGCCAGGATGAAGATGATCGTTAAGTGATCGTCGTCTAACAAACACTAACGTAGTATTTATTCCAGGCAAGCCCCGGGCATGCAACCCCTTCCCTTGTGTTTTAAATGATTTTTACACACTTTAAGTCTAGTGAAATGTGCATTAGGTTTATAGGAGTTGCCTGGAGACCCTTTGATGCATTGGCTACCTTGAAATCCATTCCTTTTATAGACTTCTAGTGAAGTATCAAATAAGATTTACAAAATTTCTTAGCCCTGCATAGAGGTAAATCTTGTGGATAGAATTTGTCCTTTGCACTAATGCCTAGCTCAGGTTTATCCTGAGGAAGGATGGCTTCTACCTGCAAGAGTATTTTCATTGAGAGTGTGGTGGGATCTTACTGCAAAGTTCCCTATAATGCTCTTTTCATCCTAAGGAACACAAACAATCCTAAGGGTGGAAGTACTTAAATCGAGACTTGGGCTAGGAACAGGTGATGTTCTACCCAGGTTGATTAAGGATTATAGCGAATGTAGCCTTGATGATCGAGGACCTTTTAACTGGTCACATACCTCGTCATGGGTAAGCTTTGCCTCGGGCAGACTAATACCAGAAAGGCCAACACGCAATGGGAGTGGAGAGATGGCGAGAGTAGCGTGTACCCTCCGTGGCAAGAGGCTGGACAGTGGTGTATCTGTGCTCTCGGTTGGCGTGAACCCGGTCTAGTCTTAAGAATCTCGATGGCGAGTTGACATATGTAAGGGTTAAGTGCTACATATGTCATGTGATTGGAGATCCCCAGCTGGGTATTAATCGATTCCGGATCGCCATTACTTCTCGGATATGAAGAATTGGTCACTACCCTGCAATCTAAGTCATGGATGAAATCATAATGAGCAAAAATCATGTTGTATTGATTAATGTGATGATGAAATTAGACTAGAAGCAAACAAGGTCTATTAATACTTAATCTAGCATTAAAATGTTGAAAGTAAGGACCCATTTTAGTAAGCTTTCTGCAAACTATTAAGGTTGATTCTTGCAAAAAGCCTTACCTTGAATCCTTTTAAAACTAGCATACCCTTGAGAGTCTTTTCTTTAGTCGGAAAGTCTTGCTGAGTACTTGCGTATTTAGGGTTTTATTCCCATTGTTGTTGCAGGTTACGAGTCACTTTGATTGTGATTGGTGTTAAGCACCGGTGGGCACGGCCTTCTTATAAGTCTAAGTACTTCTTCTATACTTCTTATTGAGGATTGTCATTGAGCTAGCATATATTTCAAAACTATAAATAATTTATACAGTTCAAAGTTATTTCTTTGAATCAATTTTGTAATCACTCCGATCATGTACAATGTAAACTTGATGTAACTTGTAAAATTTGGTAATAAGATTTCCACTGCAAATAGTTGGTGTGTGATTTGTGTTTACTTAATATCGCGATCTTGGTTATAAGTGGTTTATCCGAGGTCCTTGGGGCACTCGGACGGATCCTGTTAAGTTATCCGGTGCATATGCATAGCTGTCTGAGGTCTTTGAGAAAAGGGCAGGTGCATGTGGGCCCAATAACTTGGGAGGTTCTACCACAGCTGGTATCGAAGCAAGATTAAGTATATACGGTCACATACGTATTTTCAAAACAAAAGTTTTGGTTTTAGAAAACCTATTTTCAACTAAACACATTGTTTGGCTTTGAAAAACAGCTTTGAAAACTATAATGCTAGCGACATCCTCTATTAAGCCCTAAACTAAGGACTATCAGGTGGCTTATTTAAAAACCACTAACCCACAACCAGGGGTATTGCATAAATGTGTATTGTTATTTTTGAGGCCATTCAGTTTTGATTGGATCGACGCTCAGGTAAGGTGAGATGTGAGAGTATGACCGAACAAACGTCGGTCTAGGGGAGTGCTTAATTGTGGTGCTAGATTATATACATGTTACACATATGTATATATGAAGGTTGCGATGTGGAGTATTTACTTTTCTGGGACTCAGTACCCCATGGATGTATATGGGTATACAGACATGGGAATACTGAGAAGTGTAATGTACTTGTAACGACGCACCTACGCTCAGGTAAGAAGGTGAGTTACCATAATGTGCTGCCCTATGGATAAAGTGTGGCAGCGGCGCCTGTGCGTGGCTCGGCGCTTAATGAAGAGCTGGCCTCCATATAGCAATATATGGAGTATAAACTGTGATAAACTCTCATGTGTGAACTGCATCATGGGAAATTGGGCTGTGATGGATTTTTCTACAGGTACACTAACCTCGAAAACGTATGTGTAGCTGACGACCAGCAAAATACCGAGAGAGTCGTAAGTATGCCATCGAGATAGAACACTATCGCCACATTATTTTGGCAAAACTTGTGAGGATGTATAGGACGAGCATGCATCCTGATTGTCGCACTGTGTTTGTCACCTATACATCCAAAATGCTTCTCTCATCTTTATTCCAGTAACCATTGATTGTAGGTAATGGGGTGTAATGTTGTATTATGAACGTTAGTAAAATAGTTATTCTCCATTTCCTTAGGTAATTTGTTTAGGTATTATATGTGTTGCTCTTGCGCTTGATGTGCCGATAGAAGGTTGGTGACTTGTTTGCCTAAACCTGAAACTAGGCCATGTTCTTATTTAATGAACCATAACCCAAAGTTGATTTTTCCGTTATCCCTCCATAACCAAACTCATGCAAATGGATGTTTGGACAATTTCTTTATCCAACGCAAGATGTGCATGGGCTTAAAGCTATGATCTCGAGTCTGTGTTCTTGCCATTTAATCTGTGATGTTTTGGTTGTCATATTTCCATCTTAGACCATGCCCTTATTCGATTGGCACAAGCTGATATCCCTAAATCTAGTTTGCCTCTCCTTGAGGATCATGTCGTTATTTTATCAACCTAACCCAGGAAAGACATGTTCGACCATTTTCTTGAGTTTGATGCCTTTGATTTCCTCATTTCTATCAAAGGCGTACCAACTTAATCTTATGATTGTTTTCCCTCCGTATCCAATCAGATACAAATTCTTGACCTTATAATTTTTGCGATTGGCATAGAAATATGCTTGGGGCTGAATTAACAGTCTCCCATCGTACTCATTCATCAAGTTTAGGTTTTGACCATGTCTTGTTCCTTTCATCGGGCCATGATCTATTTGGCTCTCTATTTGTAACCATTCTTAGAAGTGGAGTCTGTTTTTGTATATTGCCATCCTTGCTCAGTCTATTTGTGAAGCGTGAGATTTCTTATTGGTTACATCTGGTAATGGTGTTATAACTAAAATCGATGGTGTCGCGATGAAACCGAGGGCCTCCTGTGGGTATACACACATGGTTGCGCTACTTGGCACGCGTTGGTATCACTGTTAGTAGTCATAATCCGTTATGAGACTATATCGATATGTCATCTCTGCACAAATTATTCTTACCACGTGAGATTCATTATTGGTGCTAATTCGGTGATGGTGTCATGATTAATGACTTATGGTGCCGCGCAAAACCGAGAGCCCCTTGTGAATGTACACGCAAGGTCATGCTACTTGGTGCAAGCTAGTATCGAGGTCTTTAGTCATGATCCATTATGGAACTACCCTAATATGTTATCTCCCGTAGATCCCTTCCCTTGAAACGAATGTTGTTTGTCGATGTAATCAAACAACATCTATCATCTTTGTTGGATAAAAAGGGCATACCACTTTTTATGTGTGGTCTCTTTTCTTTTACTCTTGGTAGTGACTACTCATGCAAGTTCCCTTTACGTCCTTTGTGTAAAGGTGAAGCCTTGGAGCTTTTTAGTGTCGAGAGACAACTGATTAGCTCTCAAAATGGAGATTTACTTTCCTCGCTGCTGAGATGCAGGAGTTTGTTCATTCGCTCTCTTATTTAATCCATGTATTCCTGAACCAAGTCAGTTCATCTCGCAGGCAGAACGGATGAACAACCTGACCAAATGGATTTCTACCCAAATACATGATCTCATGTTAACAAATGTGAACTCTCAACCCTGGTTTGCCGATGGGTAATAAGAGGACTTGCTCTGTAACGCCCTGAATTTGGGGGTAGAATTTTTTCTTCTTTTTACTCACCAAATTCAGGCGTTACTCTCTTTCTCTTCCCATTTCGCTCCTTCGTCCCTAATTTCAAAGCAGTATAGTGACTGGTGTCCATGTTATGGATAAACCAAAACCTAAGTGTCATGGGTGTTACATCATGCTGAAGCATATTTCTTTGTCTGATGTCGTGATTAGCCGTGTGTTTGTCTCGTTCTGTTTTGGATTTCGGTTCGCAATCGGATTCCATTTAGTGGTCATGCGTGTCGTGTGTTTTGATCCGCGGTGTGGCCCAGCCCGGCCTAGCCTAGCCCGGTCCGGGCCTGCTCGCCCCTGGCGCCCCCTGCCCTCCCCATGTGCGTGCCCCCTCCCCCTAATCCCTTTCTCTCATTTGATTTCTCCCGCGCAGAAACCTCCCTCTCCCTCTTCCACCTCTCTCTCTCTCTCCCACCTGGTGCCCTAGGGTTTGGAGATGGTGATCACCGGAGTTTGGATCCCCGAGGTGAGCTTTCCCCCTCTCCTCCCCTTCCCTCTCTCTCTATCCCTCCCCCTCCCTTTCTTCCTCCCCTGCCACGCGCCCTCCCCTGCCGCGCGCCCTCCCTTGCCGCGCCCCTCCCCTGCCGCACGCCCCTCCCCTGCCTTGTGCCCTCCCCTGCCTCGCCCCTCCCCCACCGTGGCCCCTCCCAGACGGCCCTCCCCGCGCGCCCTCCCCTGCTCCCCTGGTGAGCCCCGCCCTCGCCGAGCCCGCCCCCCGCTGCGAACCCCTGCTCCCCGGCGAGCCACGCCCCGCCGCGTGCCCCTTCCTCGGCAGCCTTCCCCGCCGCGGCCCCGCCCCGTCGCGCCCTCCACTCCCCGGCGCCCCCCGGCGACCCTGCGCCCGCCTCGTCGCGCCTCTCCCCCGGCGAGCCCCTCCCCGGCGAGCCCACGCCCACGCTCGCCGCGTGCCCCCTCCCCAGGCGAGCCCGCGTCCCAGCCCCGCGCGCCGGCGGCCGCGCCCCGACGGCTGCGCCCTAGCCGCGCGCCCTGGCAGCTGCGCCCTAGCCGCGTGCCCCGGCGGCCATGCCCTGCGCCCCGCGCCGCGCCCTGGCCGCGCGCCCTGCCGCGCCTCGGCCGCGCACCTCGGCCGCGCGCCCCCGGCCGCGCCCCTGCCCACGCCCGTGCCCCGGTGACTCACGTCCCGCGCGCCTGCACGGCTCGCGTGCCCTCGACACGCGCAGCGTGCTCTCGCGCGTGCGACGTAGTCGCGCTGCGTTCAACTCTCGTCTTAATCCATTTTAATTTTACTTTAGTCGATGTGCTGCGTCGCGCACTTCGTCGCGCTACGGTTCATTCTAAGCGCGCGGCGATTCATTTTAAATTTACATTTATTAAGGTGCTGCGTCGCACGCTTCGTCGCGCGATGATTCGTTTTAAATGCAGTTCTGTTGATGTAAGCCGTCGTGCATTTCTTCGCGCAACGCTTAACGTTTATCCATAATTAATGTAAGAATCTCGTTGCGCGCTCTGTCGCATGGCGAGTCATTTATTTCTTAATTCAATTTAAACGCTGCATCGCGCGTCTCGCCGTGCGACCTCTCCCTTTAATTCATCTTTATCTATTTATAATGATTAAATGTGGAACATGACCTTACTTTATGCTAAACGCAATGGCCAAATTAATGCCCTTCTGTTAAGTGAGTGATTTAATTTATAATTATGTAACGTGATCGCTTCTCGACCGTAGACTCGACCGTCAGTTCCTCTTTCTCGCTTAACCGTGATTGCGAGCCCCGCATTGAACGTCTGTGTATTTATTGCATTCCATTGTATGGTGTACTGTTCTTTTGGTATTAAATGTGTGCAATGTATGTTTGAACTCTTATAGAGAACGATCTGGTTGAAGAGCCCGAAGAACTCGCAGGAGAAGCCCCTGAGCAGCAGCTGGTTGGTGGAGGCAAGTGTCCCTTGACCTATCTTTGTCCTATACATTCTATAATTCACTTCCCGCATTTACACAATTATACCTAAGGATTGACTAGCTTTTGTTATCCATATCCTTGTTTACCAATTTAGGTCGGATTATTATTGTTTAGCTTCATGCTATTGCTTAACACTAATCAATGAACATGATGAGATTTATCCATGATACGCTGTTTTCCCTCTTATTTATGATGATATACTTGTGGCATTTAAGGAGGCTCGAGCGGTTTCTCGAGTGCCTCTCCGTAAGAACTTGTTCGTTGGATGACCGCCCGGGAAAACAGTGCAACCATGAGGGTGGAGTGGGACGCCCATAGCTGAATAATTAGAGGAACCGGGATGTGGTTCGCTTCGCCGTCGTGCCGTTAATGGGGCTCGGTGTATGTGGCTCGCTCTGCCAAGGTTAATTTGTCCCTTGGGGAGGATTGCGATACATTTAGGAAACCTAACGGGCGGCTACAGCCTCGGGGAATCTTTGTAAATGCTACGTAGTGACACCCCGCTGGGTCACCTTGGTAGTGATCAATGGAGAGTCATGATCTCCGGGCAGAAAGGGAATCACGGCTTGTGGGTAAAGTGCGCAACCTCTGCAGAGTGTTATGAAAACAGATATATCAGCCATGCTCGCGGTTATGAGCGGCCATGGGAGCTCCAGTGATTAGTGGTACTTGATCAGAGATGTTCAGATTACAGGTGGCAATGAGAATGATGGTTTTGGTATTGACTCTGGTGATGGTAAGTGGTATTCTTTCCGTTTGGAAAGGGTACGTTTGGGTCAATAACATGGGTTAATTCTAAAACTTGGCTTTCTCTACTAGTAATAATAATCTGACCAATTAAAAGCAACTGCTTGACTTATCCCCACATAAAGCTAGTCCACTATAGCCAAACAGGACACTTGCTGAGTATGTTGATGTGTACTCACCCTTGCTCTACACACCAAAACCCCCCCTTTCCCCAGGTTGTCAGCATTGCAACCACTGCTAAGGAGAAGATGAAGCCATGGAAGGAGACTTCCAGGAGCTCCAAGATTACGACGAGTTTTAGGCGTGGGTTAGCGGCAACTCCCAATCGGCTGCCTGTGAAGGCCATGTGTATATACGTTTCTTTTCCGCACTTTGATTATTGTAAAGACTATGTGGATGTCTCAGACATATGATGTAACCGACTATTACTACCCTTTTATGTTAATATTTGAGCACTGTGTGATGATGTCCAGTTATGTAACTGCTGTGTACGTGAATTGCTGATCCTGGCACGTACATGGTTCGCATTCGGTTTGCCTTCTAAAACCGGGTGTGACATAGGTGGTATCAAAGCCGTGCTGACTGTAGGACCGCTAACCTAGAGTAGAATGGTCGTTCTAAGGATTATAGACCCCTATTATCACCTTGACTTTAGTATCCCTTCAAAAGTTGGTCAAATCGACCAAACCTATGTTCTACTATATATATATTATACCTTGCTGAAAAATTTGTTTTATTCTAATTCCTTATTTATTTATGGTCTACTTGCTGGTCATATTAGTTCTGTTCTCATTCTTATGCTTACAGTATCTTTTATAGATGGCTCGTCTTAGACACACTACATGGAAGTCTGTCATCCCCTTCTTACCCTCCCGTCTCGCGGAGCGCCCGCTTCGCCGTCCAGTGACTGGTCAGTCTAGCTACTTGGAGAGGCTGCACCACCACCTACACGAAGAGCAGTTGCGTCTACGACAGGAGCAGGAGAAGCAGGGCTCTTCTTTCTCGCTCCAGCAGGAGATAGAGTCTGTGAGGAGCTGCTCCCTGTGCTCCCACTGGAGGCGCCCCCTGCACCACCACTAAGCGCCCCCGCCGCTGGAGTAGCTGCTGGAGGAGACCCAGACGACGAAGATGGCGATGACAGCTCGAGCTTCAACACCAACCTTTTCGCCGACCAGGAGCCGGAAGGATGGGTTGCTCGACCCATCACTCGCGACGCTGCTCGAGGGTGTCACTTCCACGACGCGCTCGACACCCTGCTACAGCCAGGCACTCGACCGGCATACTTGGTCCATCGAGTATCGCTGTGTGGTCTTCCAGCACCGTCGCGGGGTCTACCTGGACCGCTGGGAGGTGACCTGCCTGGTGTGCCATTCGGAGAACAGTCTCTAGGGTGCGGAGATCTGCTCAGAGCACTATTCTATCTCTGAGCGGGACTCAGCTGAGGCAGCCATGCAAGATGCCGCACGGCGTGCGCTTTCGCACTACTGCTCAGTGCTCGGTGGGATAGCTGATGGTCTCAACCTGAAGTATTACCCCCGCCATCCCATCTGGCAGCACAGGAGGCATGATTGTATCACCTTTTGGTGAGGACAATCCTAGGTTGAGCAGCACAGTCAACCTAGCCGTCGTGCTAAACATGGAGCTGGACCATGCACTAGACGAGCTGAGTAGGGCTTGTGCTGAGATTGCCAAGCTGCGGGCTGAGCGCGCGGAGCATTGTCACCTGGAGGATGGCTCCCCCGCTCCCGTCGGGACTCAGCACCTGTACCTCTCACCTCAGCGTGGACACCAATCTTATGGCAACCCCGACTGCAAGACCAAGATAAATTTAGAACCATAGATCGTCAGTGTCGGATCTTGTAATTAATACGAAAATATATACATAGAAGCTATAGTCTTAGCGTTAGTCTTGCTTTTAGTTAGTCTTAGTTAGACAGGATAGTTTGCTTATCCTGTGCATTTATGTTTGTCATGATGAACTATGTTGGATTTGGATCTTTGTAATGACTGTCACCAGAGTGTGGGTATCCCCTGCATTTTGGTTTACTTGTTATGTTAATGAAGTTAGTTATCTAGTTGGGAAGCCTTTCATTCCACTTTCCTCGTTATCCGAGAAGCAGTGCTGGTCTGTGTTGGAAATCAGTGAAGATGTTCATCTGTTCAGTGTTGTGGAGGATTCTATACTCTTTTCTTATGCTGCAAGTTGCAAGATCAGTTCTGATGTGTGATTGCATTCTGCAGATGTCAGAAAACTGGCACAGAGGAGGAAGGCGTGCTCAGCAGGAGCATGCAGCACCGTAGGAAGAGTCAGGTCAATCTGATGGTCGCTCATCCGATGCCTTATGAGTTGGCCAAAGAGTTTGACAGGTTGAGCCTCGGATTTTTGAATAATACGCGAGCAGTAACAGTTGAGCTAGAACCCACCTTGGAGCGGGAAATCAAAGAAGCACAGAAGAATGATGAGAGAATCAGTGAAATCCGGCAACTGATTTTAGACGGCAGAGGTAAAGATTTTTAGGAAGATGCAGAAGGTGTGATATGGTTCAAGGACCGCTTGTGTGTTCCCAATGTCCAGTCCATTCAAGAGTTGATCCTCAAGGAAGCTCATGAGTCAGCTTATTCTACACACCCTGGAAGTGAGAAGATGTATTAGGATCTGAAGAAGAAATTCTGGTGGTACGGAATGAAAAGGGAGATCGCAGAGCATGTGGCTATGTATGATAGTTGTCGACGGATCAAGGCTAGTAGCATCAGAGACCAGCTGGATTGTTGCAGCTAGTTGCGAATTCCTTAGTGGAAATGGGATGAAATCGGTATGGATTTCATAGTCGGATTGCCTCGCACTCGAGCCGGCTACGATTCCATTGGGTAGTGGTGGACCGCTTAACCAAGTCAGCCCACTTTCATACCGGTCAAAACCAACTACAACAGTGCAGTATTGGAAGAGTTGTACATGTCTCGGATCATTTGTCTTCATGGTGTGCCAAAGAAGATAGTGTCAGACAGAGGAACACAGTTCACCTCTCATTTCTGACAGCAGTTGTATGAAGCCTTGGGTACACATCTGAATTTCAGTTCAGCCTATCATCCGCAGACAGATGGTCAGACCGAAAGAACTAATCAAATCCTTGAAGACATGTTGAGAGCCTGTGCGTTGCAAGACCAGTCCGGATGGGATAAGAGGTTGCCTTATGCAGAGTTCTCCTATAACAACAGTTACCATGCTAGCTTGAAGATGTCACCATTTCAGGTGCTTTATGGGAGGAGTTGTAGAACTCCTTTGCAATGGGATCAGCCTGGAGAAAAACAAGTGTTTGGGCCAGACGTTTTAGCTTGAAGCTGAAGAGAACATCAAGATGGTTCGGGAGAACCTGAAGATAGCGCAATCAAGGCAGCAAAGTTATGCAAACACCAGAAGAAGAGAGCTGAGTTTCAAAGTCAGAGATTTTGTCTATCTAAAAGTGTCACTGATCAGAGGAGTCAGAAGATTCGGGGTCAAAGGCAAGCTAGCGCCCCGCTACATCGGTCCATATCAAATTCTCGCAAGGCGTGGAGAAGTGGCCTATCAGCTCAGTTTGCCAGCAGGCTTGTCCGCAGTGCATGATGTCTTCCATGTGTCTCAGTTGAAGAAGTGTCTACGTGTGCCAGAAGAGCAGTTGCCAGTGGAAGGTCTAGAGGTCCAAGAGGCCTTGACCTACATAGAGAAGCCAGCGCAGATTCTTGAGACTGCTAGACAGAGTCACCCGGAGGAAGACTATCAGAATGTGCAAAGTCAGATGGAGTCACGACTCTGAGGAAGAAGCAACTTGGGAGCATGAACATGATCTGATGACCAAGTACCCTGAACTCTTTGCTGGCCAACCTTGAATCTCGAGGGCGAGATTCTTTTAAGGGGGATAGGTTTGTAACGCCCTGAATTTGGGGGTAGAATTTTTTCTTCTTTTTACTCACCAAATTCAGGCGTTACTCTCTTTCTCTTCCCGTTTCGCTCCTTCAGTCCCTAATTTCAAAGCAGTATAGTGACTAGTGTCCATGTTGTGGATAAACCAAAACCTAAGTGTCATGGGTGTTGCATCATGCTGAAGCATATTTCTTTGTCTGATGTCGTGAGCCGCATGTTCGTCTCGTTCTGTTTCGGATTTTGGTTCGCAATCGGATTCCGTTTAGTGGTCGTGCATGTCGTGGGTTTTGATCCGCGGTGTGGCCCGGCCCGGTCCGGCCCGCGCACCCCTGGCGCCCCCTGCCCTCCCCATGTGCGTGTGCCCCCCCTCCCCCTGATCCCTTTCTCTCATTTGATTTCTCCCATGCAGTAACCTCCCTCTCCCTCTTCCACCTCTCTCTCTCCTTGTGGTGCCCTAGGGTTTGGAGATGGTGATCGCCGGAGTTTGGATCCACGAGGTGAGGTTTCTCCCTCTCCTCCCCTTCCCTCTCTCTCTCTCCCTCCCCCTCCCTTTCTTCCTCCCCTGCTGTGCGCCCTCCCCTGCCGCGCGCCCTCCCTTGCCACGCCCCTCCCCTGCCACGCGCCCCACCCCCGCCACGGCCGCTCCCCGGTGGCCCTCCCCGCGTGCCCTCCCCTGCTCCCCCGGCAAGCCCTGCCCCCCCCCCCCCAAGCCCGCCCCCCACCGCGAGCCCCTGCTCCCCGGCGAGCCCCGCCACGCCGCGCCCCTTCCCCGGCGGCCTTCCCCGCCGTGGCCCCGCCCCATCACGCCCTCCCCTCCCCGGCGCCCCCCCCCCCGGCGAGCCCCTCCCTGGCGAGCCCACGCCCACGCCCGTCGCGTGCCCCCTCCCCCGGCAAGCCCGCGTCCCGGCCCCATGCGCCGGTGGCCGTGCCCTGGCCGCGCGCCTTGGCCGCGCGCCCTGCCGCGGCCCTGCCCGCGCCCGTGCCCCGTTGACTCGCGTCCCGCGCGCCTGCACGGCTCATGTGCCCTCGGCACGCGCAGCGTGCTCTCGCGCGTGCGACGTAGTCGTGCTGCGTTCAACTCTCATCTTATCCATTTTAATTTTAGTTTAGTCGATGTGCTGCGTCGCACGCTTCGTCGCACGACGATTCATTTTAAATGCAGTTCTGTTGACATAAGCCATCATGCGTTTCGTCGCGCAACGCTTAACGTTTATCCATAATTAATGTAAGAATCTCGTTGCGCGCTCTGTCGCACGGCGAGTCGTTTATTTCTTAATTCAATTTAAACGCTTGCGTCGCGCGCCTCGCCGTGCGACCTCTCCCTTTAATTCATCTTTATCTATTTATAATGATTAAATGTGGAACATGACCTTACTTTATGATAAACGCAATGGCCAAATTAATGCCCTTCCTGTTAAGCGAGTGATTTAATTTATAATTATGTAACGTGATCGCTTCTCGACCGTAGACTCGACTGTCAGTTCCTCTTTATCGCTTAACCGTGATTGCGAGCCCCGCGTTGAACTGTCTATGTATTTATTGCATTCCATTGTATGTTGTACTGTTCTTTTGGTATTAAATGTGTGGAATGTTTGTTTGAACTCATATAGAGAACGATCTGGTTGAAGAGCTCGAAGAACTCGTAGGAGAAGCCCCTGAAGCAGTAGCTGGTTGGTGGAGTCAAGTGTCCCTTGACCTATCTTTGTCCTATACATTCTATAATTCACTTCCCGCATTTACACAATTATACCTAAGGATTGACTAGCTTTTGTTATCCATGTCCTTGTATACCTATTTAGGTCGGATTATTATTGTTTAGCTTCAATGCTATTGCTTAACACTAATCAATGAACATGATGAGATTTATCTATGATACGTTGTTTTCCCTCTTATTATGATGATATACTTGTAGGCATTTAAGGGGGCTCGAGCGGTTTCTCGATTGCCTCTCCATAAGGACCTATTCATTGGATGACCGCTCGGGAAAACAGTGCAACCATGAGGGTGGAGTGGGACGCCCTTAGCTGAATAATTAGAGGAACCGGGATGTGCTTTCGCTTCGCCGTCGTGCCGTTAATGAGGCTCAGTGTATGCGGCTCGCTCTGCCAAGGTTGATTTATCCCTTGGGGAGGAGTGCGGTACATATAGGAAACCTAACGGGCGGCTACAGCCCTGGGAATCTTTGTAAAGGCAACATAGTGATACCCTGCTGGGTCACCTTGGTAGTGATCAATGGAGAGTTCATGATCTTCGGGCAGAAAGGGAATCACGGCTTGTGGGTAAAGTGCGCAACCTCTGCAGAGTGTTATGAAAACTGATATATCAGCCGTGCTCGCGGTTATGAGCGGCCAAGGGAGCTTGTAAAGCCCAAAAATTAGGTAGAAGAAAATAAAAATAAAATAGTGAAGTAAATAAATAAATTTAAGATTGAGCTTTAGGGATTTTCGAAACCTTTTGAATTTCTCGCTTATTGGATGTCATAAATGAAAATAAATACATGAGAAAAGTAAGAGAAAGGAATAAATACACATAAATTATATTTCTACATTCATGCTAGATATTTTGGTTGTTACAAATTTATATTTGGATAATTAAACTTTTGAATATGAATTCTACGATAATTAAATAAAGAATTTCATCCGATATATGAATTGCATCTCCATCAACTATATGTTGAGAAACACCTATTATAAATAACTAAATAAAATATATTACATATCATGATAGATTTTGAATTGAGCATTTAAATTGAATTTGGAAACCCAACTCAGGACTGCATTTGAAAATTTGCAAATCTGAAAAAAGAATAGAGAAAAGGAAATAGAAAGGAAAAATGGAAAAAAGGATTAAAAACAACAAAAAGAGGACCTTCTATACTCCTCATGGGTCGACCTCCTCACTGGCTCGGCCCAGCTCGGGTCTTTCTCGGCCTAAGTGGCCCGCGCGCGCTACACTCACAGGCCGGTGGCGCCCGCCCTTCAGACTCCCAACTCGCGAACACTGGTCTCTAGCAGATTCGCGGCGGCCAGTCACTGACAGGTGAACCCCAACCACAGGCGTCTTCCTCCCCGAAGATCTCAGGCAACGGATCCCTGCTTCCAACACACACTGCATGCTTCTGTGTTGAGTTCTCCGCTGAATGGTGGGCCAACGCTACCGGGATCTCCTCCGTCGCGGAATCCGTGGCCGAGTTCAATGGAAGTGCTCGTGATATACTCGCTGACCACCAAACGGAACCTGTGATCTAAGCTGGCTGGAGCTGATGTGGATCCTCGCGATTCTTAAGCCTTGGCTCGTTCCTGCCTCTATAAAACCCAGTCGCTCCCGCCTCAGCTACCTCCCCATGGCGAACTCCCTCCAATGGTTGGGCTCCTCCGCCGCACCCCTGTTCCTCAGCCCGGCTCTGCAAGTCACTGCGTCGCCGCTGGGGATGGCGCCATGACTGTTGTCGTCCTTCCTAGATCCCTCCACCACCTCGCGCCGTCAGCGCTCAGATGGGAAGATGGTGATGGCCTTCACGGGGCAGCGCAGTCAACTAGCCCCTTTCCCATTGGTACTCGGTGCCCTCTGCGTGTAGCACTAGTCTCCATGGAGGATTCAACACTTGGGTGGGTGATTGGCGATTCTCTGGTGGCGCGCCGCCGTTGACCGTGCACGTACCGCCGCTCTATTGGTCGATGGGGAGAAGAACACTATAGTCCGTTGGATTGAAATCAACAGTGTGGATTAGAATCTCCATGACTCTTTGCGCAAGTAGTTTTGTGCCGTCAATATCCGATCCAAGTGCGGGATACTAGTGCTGGCGTGGCCAATCCTTGGGTACCATGGATCCTAGATCATGCGGTGTCCGCGGCATGCCAATTTATAAGCAGGCAAGGATGTAATCTGGACCGTCTAAGCGAAATCCATCGGCCCAGAGGTAAGGATACCCCTTCGTTGTGTCAATTTTGCTAAAGAGACCCCGCCTTCCCTTAAAATAAACATGCCTATCCCCACACAGTTTGAAACAAGTTACTGATAGGTCCCTGGGGAATTGCAATAATACCCCTAGGAGTCTTATTTAAGTGCAAAATAAATATTAAAAATAACTTAAATTGTTTAACCCATAACTTTTATGTCGTAATTCCGATTCAAGTTGCGTTAGCTTCATAATAATTGTGCCTACGCTTCCGTAACATTGTCTTAGCAAATAGCATGTTTACAAAAATAAATATTCATCTAACCTATGTTTAGTAGATTGTTCCTACTAATCAAAGTTAGTTTGTATATAATTATAATGTAACTAAAATATTATTTGCACTCTAGTATGATATAGATCAAAGTGACCCCCTTAAGTATCTTTATCAGCACGACTTATAAAATCAACATAAAGATCTAGATCTAATTGGTTAATCACATAGATCTTCCGAAAACCACATCTCTTCAACCCTAACTCCGATTCTAGTAATTCGCGAACCCCACGATTTCGTAGCAACGCGTAGACTATTATTATTCAGTTTGTTCTTATGTTTGGTGTGATGTTAATCTTGCCTATACCATGTTTGTTTGTATTGCTATGATTAGCAGTGAGAACACGTGTCACCTGAAGAGCAAATTGGTACCTGGAATCTCAAGTCCCAGGCAAGTTGTGCCCTTGATCACTTATTTATACCCACTCATGTTCTAATTAATCATAATGATCTGCATAGGTTAATTTTGATGGGACCCAATAGGTTACCCTAGTTTGTTTATCTTTATGCCTTGTTTACCACTGAACTTTTGGGTAGTACTTGCTAGTGCTTTATATGGATTTGGGTATTGGGATACACATTATTCATACTTTTGTTATCAGTTGTTACTACTGTTCATGATAAGATCATTATGTTAATTAGAACATGGAGCGACCACCTGGGAAAACATTGCTACTACAAGGGTTTAATGGGACGCCCTTGGCTGATTAATTAGGAAAGCTAGTGGAAGACTACCTTACCCGAAAGGGGCAAGGGCAGTAGGGGAGTGGTCAGTAGTAGGGAGGTCCTTGGGTTGATTTTGCTGAGATGGCGGTCAGGCAAGGGATCCCTGCATTGGAGCTTCCTAGTAAACTGTAGCGGGTTTTTTGAAAGCTAGTGGAACTTTGTAAAGGCCTCATAGTGTTACCTTGCCTCGCCTCCTCGGTAGAGGTGTATGGGAAGTCGCGATCCCTTGGCAGATGGGTAACATGACTTGTGGGTAAAGATGCTGCAACCTCTGCAGAGTGTAAAACTAGTATACTAGCCGTGCTCACGGTCAAGAGCAGCTCGGACCCTCACATGATTAATTTATGGAACTAAATTCAAATTGTCCATATGCATTGCATCACAGGTGATGTTGTTACTTTTGTTCTACTACTTAATTGGGTTTGGTATTTACATATACTTAATAATTGCTAATAAACTTTTGACCAACTTTAAAAGCAATGCTCAGCTCTAACCATCATCTTTGGTAAGCCTTACACTATACGTGAGCTCCCACCTTTGGCGAGAGATGTGACATTCGATCCTGTGCCATGATTCATCATATGTGTGAGACTTGGTCCCAGCATACCTGGTGATTATGTTCGCGCTCGAGGTCTTGGTGCCCCAAAACCTGGGTGTGACAGAACTGGTATCAGAGGAATGTTGACTGTAGGACGAAACCTAGATAGAACTGGACAACCATTATCTACTTACCTCTGCTACTCTGATTCTTTCTAAACTTTTCTTAATCTTCTCTCATCTATTTCCTGCTTTACTCTAATTATTCTTACCTGTTACTTCTAAAGACAAAAGTGGATTCCACACTTTGAAATCTTGTAACTAAAGTGACTTGAGGAATAGGAGACCTAATCTTAGGAATAAAAACAAAACTATTTTTATAAGTGTCTATGTATTTGAATGTTTGTTCTTATGATACTTGTCTGATTTGGATCTTTGATTGAGTGTGATGAGTTGTGGAGTAATATCCACAATTGCATGTACATATACATATAGGCGTAAAAAAATATATTCGTAAGATAACCAATCAACCTAGATTATCCCTCATTAAAATATCTAGCCTAACAATATCCATCTCATTTTAAAAGGTTTTATCCTACACTCATAGATCCATCTTATCTCAAAAGATTCTAACATATCCTAATAATATATCCTACCCTATTAGATCTATCTAACTTAAACTAGTCTAATCTAGTTATATCCAATCTAATCTAGACCCTACCTAATCTAATATGATCCAATCTAAAGGGAGTTACTTAAACAAGTTAGTTAATATCGGTAACGCATTAGACCAACCCAACCATATGCAACTACCTTAACCATCCGATGGTTGCATAACCCCCTGTTTTAACCTAACAGAGATTCTGACCTACCTACACAATACAATCCATCTAGTCTCAAAAGATTATAATGTTTCCTTATACTATTTATTCTACCCTGGTAGATTCATCAGATCTTAACTAGTTTAATCTGGTCATACCAACCTAACCTAGGTTCTATCTATTATGATCTAATCTAGAGTGATTTACTTAATGTCAATACAAAAGATATGGCCATACTCCTAATTCACTTAGGATTAAATTGGTGACTTGGATTGACTCGGCCATACCCAATAACTTGATCTACATAATATGTTATATAGCCTGTCCAAACCATTCAGAAGCAAAACATCCAAACCAGATTCTGACTAATCTCATTTAACTCATAGCCACCTACTAAACTAGCTGCTCCACCTACTACTTTATCTTAACTACATGTCCCTAATTCGGATAACAACTTCAAGAACGAAGATCGAAGATGATAGACCTCATCAAATCAATGAAGGATAAGATTCAAGCCAGATCTTCAAAAGAATCAAGAGCCACAATCTTGGATGGAGTCTTTCCTTACCCTACTTTTTCTTACCCAAACCTATCCATCCTTCAAAGACATCTTTTATCCTACATAATAAGTAGCTGGATACCTATGATCTGCCAATCGCCCACTATTGACTATAAAAAAAAGAAAAATGAGACTCTGGATTTTTGAACCAATTATAGGCTAAAAGATGAATTACAAACCAATCCTTCTGTATCCATTTTCTTACAAATCTCGAGGATGAGATTTCTGTTAAGGGGGGTAGGATTTGTAAAGCCCAAAAATTGGTAGAAGAAAATAAAAATAAAATAATGAAGTAAATAAATAAATTTAAGATTGAGCTTTAGGGATTTTCGAAACCTTTTGAATTTCTCGCTTATTGGATGTCATAAATGAAAATAAATACATGAGAAAAGTAAGAGAAAGGAATAAATACACATAAACTATATTTCTGCATTCATGCTGGATATTTTGGTTGTTACAAATTTATATTTGGATAATTAAACTTTTGAATATGAATTCTAGGATAATTAAATAAAGAATTTCATCCGATAAATGAATTGCATCTCCATCAACTATATGTTGAGAAACACCTATTATAAATAACTGAATAAAATATATTACAAATCATGATAGATTTTGAAATGAACATTTAACTTGAATTTGGAAACCCAACTCAGGACTGCATTTGAAAATTTGCAAATCTGAAAAAAAAGAATAGAGAAAAGGAAATAGAAAGGAAAAATGGAAAAAATGATTAAAAACAACAAAAAGAGGACCTTCTATACTCGTCATGGGCCGGCTTCCTCCCTGGCTCAGCCCAGCTCGGGTCTTTCTCGGCCTAATGTGGCCCGCGCGCGCTACACTCACTGGCCGGTGGGGCCCACCCTTCAGACTCCCAACTCGCGCAGACTGGTACTCTAGCAGATTCGTGGCGGCCAGTCACTGAGAGGTGAACCCCAACCATAGGCGTCTTCCTCCCCAAGATCTCAGGCAACGGATCCCGCTTCCAACACACACTATGCGCGTCTATGTTGAGTTCTCTACTGACTGTTGGGCCAACGCTGTCGGGATCTCCTCCGTCGTGGACTCCATGGCCGAGTTCAATGGAAGTGCCCGTGATATACTCGCTGACCACCAAACGGAACCTGTGATCTGTGTTGGCTGGAGTGCTGTGGATCCTCACAATTCTTAAGCCTGGGATCAGTTCCGCCCCTATAAAACCCAGCCGATCCTGCTTCAGCTACCTCCCCATGGTGAACTCCCTCCGATGGCTTGGGCTCCTCTGTCGCGCCCCTGTTCCTCAGCCCGGCTCTGCAGTCACTGCACCGCCGCTGAGGATGGCGCCATGACTGTTGTCGTCCTCGCTAGATCCCTCCACCACCTCGCGCCGTCGCGCTTAGATGGGAAGATGGTGATGGCCTTCATGGGGCAGCGCAGTAACTAGCCCCTTTCCCATTGGTACTCGGTGCCCTCTGCGTGTAGCACTAGTCTCCATGGAGGATTCAACGCTTGGGTGGGTGATGGCGATTCTCCGGTGGCGCGCCGCCGTTGACCGTGCGCGTACCGCCGCTCTGTTGGTCGATGGGGAGAAGAACACTATGGTCCATTGGATTGAAATCAACAGTGTGGATTAGAATCTCCATGACTCTTTGCGCAAGTAGTTTTGCGCTGTCAAGATCCGATCCAAGGGCGGGATACTAGTGCTGGCGTGGCCATCCTTGGGACCATGGATCCTAGATCATGCGGTGTCCGCGGCATGCAAATTTATAAGGAGGCAAGGATGTAATGTGGACCGTCTAAGCGAAATCCATCGGCCCAGAGGTAAGGATACCCCTTCGTTTTGTCAATGTTTGCTAAAGAGACCCCGCCTTCCCTTAAAATAAACCCGCCATCCCTGCATAGTTTGAAACAAGTTACTGATAGGTCCCTGGGGAATTGCAATAATACCCCTGGTGTCTTATTTAAGTGCAAAATAAATATTAAAAATAACTTAACTTGTTTAACCCATAACTTTTATGTCGTAATTCCGATTTGATCCATTCAAGTTGCGTTAGCTTCATAATAATTGTGCCTACGCTTCCGTAACATTATCTTAGCAAATAGCATGTTTCCTAAAATAAATATTCATCTAACCTATGTTTAGTAGATTGTTCCTACTAATCAAAGTTAGTTTGTATATAATTATAATGTAACTAAAATATTATTTCCACTCTAGTATGATATAGATCAAAGTGACCCCCTTAAATATCTTTATCACACGACTTATAAAATCAACATAAAGATCTAGATCTAATTGGTTAATCAATAGATCTTCCGAAAACCACATCTCTTCAACCCTAACTCCGATTCTAGTGATTCGCGAACCCCACGATTTCGTAGCAACGCGTAGACTATTATTATTCAGTTTGTTCTTATGTTTGGTGTGATGTTAATCTTGCCTATACCATGTTTGTTTTGTATTGGTACGATTAGCAGTGAGAACATGTGTCACCTGAAGAGCAAATTGGTACCTGGAATCTCAAGTCCTAGGCAAGTTGTGCCCTTGATCACTTCTTTTTACCCACTCATGTTCTAATTAATCATTATGATCTGCATAGGTTAATTTTGATGGGACCCAATAGGTTACCCTAGTTTGTCTATCTTTATGCCTTGTTTACCACTGAACTTTTGGGTAGTACTTGCTAGTGCTTTATATGGATTTGGGTATTGGGAAACACATTATTCATACTTTTGTTATCAGTTGTTACTACTGTGCATGATAAGATCATTATGTTAATTGGAACATGGAGCGACCACCCGGGAAAACAGTGCTACCACAAGGGTTTAATGGGACGCCCTTGGTTGATTAATTAGGAAAGCTAGTGTTAGACTACCTTACCCGAAAGGGGCAAAGGCAGTAGGGTAGTGGTCAGTGTAGGGAGGTCCTTGGGTTGATTTTGCTGCGATGGCGGTCAGGCAAGGGATCCCTGCATTGGAGCTTCCTATAAACTGTAGCAGGTTTTCTGAAGCTAGTGGAACTTTGTAAAGGCCTCGTAGTGTTACCCTGCCTCGCCTCCTCGGTAGAGGTGTATGGGAAATCGTGATCCCTTGGCAGATGGGTAACATGACTTGTGGGTAAAGATGCGCAACCTCTGCAGAGTGTAAAACTGGTATACTAGCCGTGCTCACGGTCAAGAGCAGCTCGGACCCTCACATGATTAATTTATGGAACTAAATTCAAATTGTCATATGCATTGCATCGCAGGTGATGTTGTTACTTTTGTTCTACTACTTAATTAGGTTTGGTATTTACTTATACTTAGTAATTTCTAATAAAATTTTGACCAACTTTAAAAGCAATGCTCAGCTCTAACCATCATCTTTGGTAAGCCTTATACTTCACGTGAGCTCCCACCTTTGGCGAGTTCATGCACATTATTCCCCACAACTTGTTGAGCGATGAACGTATGTGAGCTCACTCTTGTTGTCTCACACCCCCCCCACAGGTCAAGAACAGGTACCGCAGGATGAGGCGCATGGAGGATGCTGCGATGTGTTTGTGAGAGGTCTAGGCCGTCGTCTCCTAGTCAACTTTAGGTTGCTGGACCGTTGTCTCCTTATAATGTAATTATTTATTTTTTATAGAACTCCTATTATATAGTAAAGATGTGACATTCGATCCTGTGCCATGATTCATCATATGTGTGAGACTTGGTCCCAGCACACCTGGTGATTATGTTCGCGCCCGGGTCTTGGTGCCCCGAAACCCGGGTGTGATAGAAGTGGTATTAGAGGAATGTTGACTATAGGACGAAACCTAAATAGAACTGGACAACCATTATCTACTTACCTCTACTACTCTGATTCTTTCTAAACTTTTCTTAATCTTCTCTCATCTATTTCCGCTTTACTCTAATTATTCTTACCTGTTCCTTCTAAAGACAAGTGGATTCCACACTTTGAAACCTTGTACCTAAAGTGACTTTAGGAATAGGAGACCTAATCTTAGGAATAAAAAACAAACTATTTTTATAAGTGTCTATGTATTTGAATGTTTGTTCTTATGATACTTGTCTGATTTGGATCTTTGATTGAGTGTGATAAGTTGTGGAGTAATATCGACAATTGCATCTACATATACATATAGGCATAAAAAATATATTCATAAGATAACCAATCAACCTAGATTATCCCTCATTAAAATATCTAGCCTAACAATATCCATCTCATTTTAAAAGGTTTTATCCTACACTCATAGATCCATCTTATCTCAAAAGATTCTAACATATCCTAATAATATATCCTACCCTGTTAGATCTATCTAACTTAAACTAGTCTAATCTAGTTATATCCAATCTAATCTAGACCCTACCTAATCTAATATGATCCAATCTAAAGGGAGTTACTTAAACAAGTTAGTTAATATCGGTAACGCATTAGACCAACCCAACCATATGCAACTACCTTAACCATCCGATGGTTGCATAACCCCCAATTTTAACCTAACAGAGATTCTGACCTACCTACACCATATAATCCATCCAGTCTCAAAAGATTATAATGTATCCTAATACTATTTATTCTACCCTGGTAGATTTATCAGATCTTAACTAGTTTAATCTGGTCATACCAACCTAACGTAGGTTCTATCTAATCTATTATGATCTAATCTAGAGTGAGTTACTTAATGTCATTACAAAAGATATGGCCATACTCCTAATTCACTTAGGCCTAAATTGGTGACTTGGATTGACTCGGCCATACCCAATAACTTGATCTACATAATATGTTACATAACCTATCCAAACCATTCAGAAGCAAAACATCCAAACCAGATTCTGACTAATCTCATTTAACTCATAGCCACCTACTAAACTAGCTGCTCCACCTACTACTTTATCTTAACTACATGTCCCTAATTCGGATAACAACTTCAAGAACGAAGATCGAAGATGATAGACCTTATCAAATCAAGGAAGGATAAGATTCAAGCCAGATCTTCAAAAAGAATCAAGAGCCACAATCTTGGATGGAGTCTTTCCTTACCCTACTTTTTCTTACCCAAACCTATCTATCCTTCAAAGACATCTTTTATCCTACATAATAAGTAGCTGGATACCTATGATCTGCCAATCGCCCACTATTGACTATAAAAAAAGAAAAATGAGACTCTGGATTTTTGAACCAATTATAGGCTAAAAGTTGAATTACAAACCAATCCTTCTGTATCCATTTTCTTACAAATCTTGAGAACGAGATTTTTGTTAAGGGGGGTAGGATTTGTAAAGCCCAAAAGTTGGTAGAAGAAAATAAAAACAAAATAATGAAGTAAATAAATAAACTTAAGATTGAGCTTTAGGGATTTTCGAAACCTTTTGAATTTCTCGCTTACTGGATATCATAAATGAAAATAAATACATGAGAAAAGTAAGAGAAAGGAATAAATACACATAAATTATATTTCTGCATTCATGCTGGATATTTTGGTTGTTACAAATTTATATTTGGATAATTAAACTTTTGAATATGAATTCTAGGATAATTAAATAAAGAATTTCATCCGATATATGAATTGCATCTCCTTCAACTATATGTTGAGAAACACCTATTATAAATAACTAAATAAAATATATTACATATCATGATAGATTTTGAATTGAGCATTTAATTTGAATTTGGAAAACCAACTCAGGACTGCATTTGAAAATTTGCAAATTTGAAAAAAAGAATAGAGAAAAGGAAATAGAAAGGAAAATGGAAAAAAGGATTAAAAACAACAAAAAGAGGACCTTCTATACTCGTCATGGGCCGACTTCCTCCCTGGCTCGGCCCAGCTCGGGTCTTTCTCGGCCTAAGTGGCCCGCGCGTGCTACACTCACTGGCCGGTGGGGCCCGCCCTTCAGACTCCCAACTCGCGCACACTGGTCTCTACCAGATTCGCGGGGGCCAGTCACTGACAGGTGAACCCCAACCACAGGCGTCTTCCTACCCGAGATCTTAGGCAACGGATCCCGCTTCCAACACACATTGCGCGCGTCTGTGTTGAGTTCTCCGCTGACTGGTGGGCCAACGCTGCCGGGATCTCCTCCGTCGCAGACTCCGTGGCCAAGTTCAATGGAAGTGCCCGCGATATACTCGCTGACCACCAAACGGAACCCGTGATCTGCGCAGGCTGGAGTGCTGTGGATCCTCGCAATTCTTAAGCCTGGGCTCGTTCCGCCCCTATAAAACCCAGCCGCTCCTACCTCAGCTACCTCCCCATGGCGAACTCCCTCCGATGGCTGGGCTCCTCCGCCGTGCCCCTGTTCCTTAGCCCGGCTCTGCAGTCACTGCGCCGCCACTGGGGATGGCGCCATGACTATTGTCGTCCTCGCTAGATCCCTCCACCACCTCGCGCTGTCGCGCTCAGATGGGAAGATGGTGATGGCCTTCATGGGGCAGCGCAGCAACTAGCCCCTTTCCCGTTGGTACTCGGTGCCCTCTGCGTGTAGCACCAGTCTCCATGGAGGATTCAACGCTTGGGTGGGTGATGGCGATTCTCCGGTGGCACGCCGCCGTTGACCGTGCGCGTACCACCGCGCTGTTGGTCGATGGGGAGAAGAACACTATGGTCCATTGGATTGAAATCAATAGTGTGGATTAGAATCTCCATGACTCTTTGCGCAAGTAGTTTTGCACAAGATCCAATCCAAGGGCGGGATACTAGTGCTGGCGTGGCCATCCTTGGGACCATGGATCCTAGATCATGCGGTGTCCGCGGCATGCCAATTTATAAGCAAGCAAGGATGTAATCTGGACCGTCTAAGCGAAATCCATCGGCCCAGAGGTAAGGATACCCCTTCGTTGTGTCAATTTTGCTAAAGAGACCCCGCTTTCCCTTAAAATAAACCCACCATCCCCTTACAGTTTGAAACAAGTTACTGATAGGTCCCTAGGGAATTGCAATAATACCCCTGGAGTCTTATTTAAGTGCAAAATAAATATTAAAAATAACTTAACTTGTTTAACCCATAACTTTTATGTCGTAATTCCGATTTGATCCATTCTAGTTGCGTTAGCTTCATAATAATTGTGCCTACGCTTCCATAACATTATCTTAGCAAATAGCATGTTTCCAAAAATAAATATTCATCTAACCTATGTTTAGTAGATTGTTCCTACTAATCAAAGTTAGTTTGTATATAATTATAATGTAACTAAAATATTATTTCCACTCTAGTATGATATAGATCAAAGTGACCCCCTTAAATATCATTATCACACGACTTATAAAATCAACATAAAGATCTAGATCAAATTGGTTTATCACATAGATCTTCCGAAAACCACATCTCTTCAACCCTAACTCCGATTCTAGTGATTCGCGAACCCCACGATTTCGTAGCAACGCGTAGACTATTATTATTCAGTTTGTTCTTATGTTTGGTGTGATGTTAATCTTGCCTATACCATGTTTGTTTGAATTGCTTCCGATTAGCAGTGAGAACACGTGTCACCTAAAGAGCAAATTGGTACCTGGAATCTCAAGTCCCAGGCAAGTTGTGCCCTTGATCACTTCTTTTTACCCACTCATGTTCTAATTAATCATAATGATCGGCATAGGTTAATTTTGATGGGACCCGATAGGTTAGCCTAGTTTGTCTATCTTTATGCCTTGTTTACCACTGAACTTTTGGGTAGTACTTGCTAGTGCTTTATATGTATTTGGGTATTGGGATACACATTATTCATACTTTTGTTATCAGTTGTTACTTCTATTCATGATAAGATCATTATGTTAATTGGAACATGGAGCGACCACCCAGAAAAACTGTGCTACCACAAGGGTTTAATGGGACACCCTTGGCTGATTAATTAGGAAAGCTAGTGGAAGACTACCTTACCCGAAGGGGCAAGGGCAGTAGGGGAGTGGTCAGTGTAGGGAGGTCCTTGGGTTGATTTTGCTGCGATGGCGGTCAGGCAAGCGATCCCTGCATTGGAGCTTCCTATAAACTGTAGCGGGTTTTCTGAAGCTAGTGGAACTTTGTAAAGGCCTCGTAGTGTTACCCTGCCTCGCCTCCTCGGTAGAGGTGTATGGGAAGTCGCGATCCCTTGGCAGATGGGTAACATGACTTGTGGGTAAAGATGCGTAACCTCTGCAGAGTGTAAAACCGGTATACTAGCCGTGCTCACGGTCAAGAGCAGCTCAGACCCTCACATGATTAATTTATGGAACTAAATTCAAATTGTCATATGCATTGCATCGCAGGTGATGTTGTTACTTTTGTTCTAGTACTTAATTGGGTCTGGTATTTACTTATACTTAGTAATTGCTAATAAAATTTTGACCAACTTTAAAAGCAATGCTCAACTCTAACCATCATCTTTGGTAAGCCTTATACTTCACGTGAGCTCCCACCTTTGGCGAGTTCATGCTCATTATTCCCCACAACTTGTTGAGCGATGAACGTATATGAGCTCACTCTTGCTGTCTCACACCCCCCACAGGTCAAGAACAGGTACCGCAGGATGAGGCGCATGGAGGATGCTGCGATGTGTTTGTGAGAGGTCTCGTCTCCCAGTCAACTTTGGGTTGCTGGACCGTTGTCTCCTTATAATGTAATTATTTATTTTTTTATAGAACTCCTATTATATAGTAAGATGTGACATTCGATCCTGTGCCATGATTCATCATATGTGTGAGACTTGGTCCCAGCAAACCTGGTGATTATGTTCGTGCCCGGGTCTTGGTGCCCCAAAACCCAGGTGTGACAGAGCTTCAGTGATTAGTGGTACTTGATCAGAGATGTTCAGATTACAGGTGGCAATGAGAATGATGGTTTTGGTATTGACTCTGGTGATGGTAAGTGGTGTTCTTTCCGTTTGGAAACGGTACGTTTGGGTTAATAACATGGGTTAATTCTAAAACTTGGCTTTCTCTACTAGTAATAATAATCTGACCAACTAAAAGCAACTGCTTGACTTATCCCCACATAAAGCTAGTCCACTATAGCCAAACAGGACACTTGCTAAGTATGTTGATGTGTACTCACCCTTGCTCTACACACCAAACCCCCCCCCCTTTCCCCAGGTTGTCAGCCTTGCAACCACTGCTCAGGAGAAGATGAAGCCGTGGAAGAAGACTTCCAGGAGTTCCAAGATTACGACGTGTTCTAGGCGTGGGTTAGCGGCAACCCCCAGTCGGCTGCCTGTGAAGGCCACGTGTATCTACGTTTCTTTTCCGCACTTTGATTATTGTAAAGACTATGTGGATGTCTCAGACATATGATGTAACCGATTATTACTACCCTTTTATGTTAATATTTGAGCACTGTGTGCTGATGTCCAGTTATGTAACTGCTGTGTACGGGAATTGCTGATCCTGGCACGTACATGGTTCGCATTCGGTTTGCCTTATAAAACCGGGTGTGACATGCTCAATGTCAAAAGTAGTTCAACAAGTTGGTTTTACTAACCTGTAACTGCCCGATGAACAAAGATTGAGTTGAGAGATCATTTTATCGAGTTGTCTAAACTCACTTTTGTACCACCCCTCTTAAGGAAGTGTTTATAAGAATCAAGATTAAGTCGGCCAGTAACCACCTAATTACTGCTATAGTCATGCCTCGATCGTCTCACGTGTGTTTCTCCAGCATGTGTGATCAAGTCGAACCATGATTAATGCTGGATAAAATGGACTGGTTACAAAGTCCGCATCTACAGATCCCTTCGCTGGTGATTTTTCGAGTCTCTATCATTTTTCTTGAACTTGGATTTTCTGGCTAACACGAGTTAACTATGATGTTGTTCGACATCCACACTCGTCTTGTGTGCTATGAAATTCCAATGACCACTTGTTGGTAAACCTCTCTTTGTATGTTTTACCCAAGAGGTTGCAACTAATTCCGTTTCGGTAAAGTCGCATATCTACCTCTCGTCCAACAGACTCAGATAGTACAGTGTCATCAGAAAAAGCAAACTGCACACATGGAACCTTATGTGTTCTTCTGGCAGACCTCGTCTCTATTGGTGGACATTTCCAGAATTAGCTTAAAGGCGATACATGATATGTCCACTAGAGAAACCACATCATGAGACACTCGCCTTTGCTTGGAACTGTCTTATGATTATCGCTGATAGGAACAAGGGTTACATGCTTATCTACTCTTACAAGTCTTTCGCTCCGAATTTCGGGACGAGATTCTTTTAAGGGGGGAGGGCTGTAACACCCCAGGTGTTTATCTCCCATTCGACATCAACTATGGACTTAAGTACGGGATATCGATGAATATAATAGTCACTAAATTTTAATTTTCTTTGCCTATTACAATTTTCAATGTCTTATCTATCTCCGTTTGTCTCGACTGTCTAAAATATTTTTTGAAATTCGTAGTTAAACAATCACATGAAATGTCGAGTCTTATGCTGGTTTGAAATTTATCAAAGAAACAAATATGAATTTGGAAAGCTCAAATCAGCCGTGTGATTTTGTCCCGATCAAATTAATTAGAACTCAACGACAAAAGTATTAACACAAAATTAAATTGGATCGAGATAATTAGAGCTGATATTGAGTATTCAAAATTGATCTGTTTCCCTGTTCAGACTGCAGATAAAATTTTTCGGTTTCGAATTAAATCAAATCTAGTGTAGTCTAAGATATCGAAGATAATGACGTGGTCTGTTACCAATTTAAAATTAATCAAATTAGGCGGATTGAAAAGGTCACCTAAGTATTTCGCTCTTGTTCGAGCGATCTCTGCGAATTCGGTAGTGACACTACTAGAGACAGGTTGTTTAGATAAATCGAACCCGAACTAACCGAAACTGGAACAATTGTTAGTCGATCTTGTTTTCTATTTCAATGTCAAGTAAATAATATATGTAACCCAAGTGTCGCTTTAATTTAATTTGTTTACATCTTGTCCAGGCTCAAATTCAAATCCCAGAATTCCAAATTTTTGAAACTTGTTTTGCTAAAAGAAGGTAAAAAAATCCTCTTCCTTATCCCCACCGCTTACCATTTTTTATCTTGTACGTGTTCAACTTTCAGGATTTATCCCCTAGCATCTACCACCTTCTAGGGCCGACGTACACCCTCATCACCTTCTAGGGCCGACGTATACCCTGATCTTTTTCCACGGACCTCCTTATCCTGCAGCACGAACATGTCTCTGGTCAGCTGCACTCGTCCCTCATCCTCTCAAGCACACATGCTCTTTCAATTCTCTAGCATCTCAAGCATGACGCATGTGATGGTGGTCACGGTCTTCTGGTGTGTCCACCCCCAGCTCGGTGTCCAACTCCCTCGTTCGCGGCTCCTTGTGCTCGCTGGATTCGGCTCCCTGCGTTAGCGTGCACCTAGCTCACTGCTCCTCACGTTACTGGTCAGCAGCGCTCGGTCCAATCCAAGTCTGAAGTCGTCGCTCACCTCGTCGTGCAACGCTGGGATCTCATCGTGGGCACCTAGACAGGTCGTCCCTGCTTCCTTCTCGCCTCAGCTCACTCTCTCATCGCACCTCAGTTCGTTCGGCGGCCAGATTCCTTCACCAAGCATGCTCGATCTCCAGTGCCGTGCATCTGTCCACACTAGTAGAAAAAAGGTCAACACCTGCGGGACCATATATTTTTATAGACGGATCCGGTTATCCACCGACTGTGCTATTTCTAGTGGCGGTTCTTTAAAAAAACCGCCACTAGAAATCGTATTTCTACTGGCGGTTCCTTAAGAAAACCGTCACTATAAATCATGGATTTCTACTGACGGTTTTCTTAAGGAACCGCCAGTAGAAATACGATTTCTAGTCATGATTTATAGTGACGGTTTTCTTAAGGAACCGCCAGTAGAAATACGATTTCTAGTGGCGGTTTTCTTAAGGAACCGCCACTAGAAATCATTTTTATCCTTAATTTTTCGAGTTTTTCAAACGACCTCGTATGATAAAACCATCAAAATAAAAGTTGTAGATCTCTAAAAGTTATGAAACTTTGTAGTTGACAACTTTTTTATTTGAACTCATTTCGGTTCTCAAAAATTGAATCTAAGTATGTTAAATTTAAAATTCAAATTTTGCAAACTACCTCGGATGAAAAAGTGTCAAAATAAAAGTTGTAGAACTTCAAAAGTTATTTCTCTTTGTAGTTGACAACTTTTTTATTTGAATTCGTTTAGGCTCTCAAATAAGCAATTTACACTCAAATGGTTGTAATATGTGAAGAAAACAACTACAAACTAGACACAAGGTATGTCATAGACGGAGTGGTAGTGGAGGGTACGCGCGAGGGTGAGGTCTACGGTTCGATTACTAACAACCGCGTAGCGCGCGAATTTTGCGCGAAAAATGCCGCGACTTGCTACTCTACGGTTCGATTACTAACAACCGCATAGCTCGCGAATTTTGCGCGAAAAATGCCGCGACTTGCGACTGGCGGTTTTATTACGTCGACCGCCAGTGAAAATCGATTTTCACTGGCGGTTTTATTACGTCGACCGCCAGTGAAGATCGATTTTCACTGGCGGTCTTCAGTTACCCGCCTGTAAAAATGATGATTTTTACTGACCCCTAGCACTGGCGGTTACGATAAACGCCACTAAAAATATGTTTACGACCGCCAGTATAGATCTTCTCTGTACTAGTGCCAGTTCATCGGCCGTGCACCTCACCCTGCCGTTTCGATTTCGCCAGTCGCCACTACTCATCCACGTTGGGACATCGCCTCGGCATGGTTTAGCTCACCAGTTCGTCATCGTTCATCGTCCTGCGTTCATTCCAAGTGTCGTGACGCCTCGCTCAACTCCTCGCCAAGCCATCGTCGCGTCATCATCGGGTAGCTGCTGAGCTTTTGTTTTTTTGTGTCAATGATTTGTGCTTTATTTGTATTGTGTATAAAGGTAGCAGATTTATTCCGCCCGAGTCATCGATTACGTTATGCTCGTTTAGTTACGTCTGATTCACAAGCACGCTAGGTGTTTGTTTAAATGTCTGAGTTAATACTTGTTTTATTCAAGGCCTTGAATCGTCGTCGTTCTCGCTTTAACCGGATCTCATCAATTAGCATACTTTTTAAATTGGATGGTGGAGAGTGAAGTTTCGTGCATCGATCGCTAGATATTCGGTGTATTGCCCAACTCGGAATCGTCGTCGCATTTGTGGATCTCGACTCGAGTTAAGTATTATATAGACTTACAATAGTTTGAGGAATAGTTTGATTTAATTTAGACTGTGTTCTGTTAGTCAACAAATTTTCGAGTAATTAGAAATACTTTTCCTTTAGTGAAATAAATAATTTTAAAACAATTAAATTGTTACACTAGTTTTGAATTTTATGGAGTCCATGGACCCAATTCTCAATTTAATCCATGGTGGCGTTTTATGTTCGCTAGAACCATATTTTACTGGATGCTCCAACTTCTCATACTTAGTATTTAAAAACCATAGTCATCGTTGATCTCATGGTAGTCGAATCGTGTGTTAGAGTTTAGATTTTAGATTCAAATTATGTGAAGGGTATTGTAGACATATATGCATTGAGTGGTCGAATTAATAATATGAAGGATAGATCTAGTGTTTTTAGCAACTAGTTGACAGATTCAACTAGCATGATTTGTGTCGATTGTTATTTATTTGGTAAAGCAATGCCTTGCCGTAGTAGTAGCCATATTGTATGTTTGTAATCGATTAAATGTCCTAGATAAATAACTGTTATTACCCAAGATGATTTAGGTGTCAATAGCATCAATAGGTCCATTTTAGTTGGAATCCAAGAACCCTATGGATAGATATTAATTGTTGTCCTGAGTGTTTAAATAAAAATAGTATCGATAAGTCGATTTCAACTAAAACCTATGAATTTCGTAGTGGACAGTGCGCATAAGCGCTTTAGATTTTGGGTTGTTAGGGAAGCAGTTTTGAAAAACCCTATACTATATAATATTGATCTGCTTGTTAGATCTGTTTAAGCTGGAGATGTGTGTTTGTTGTACTTAGTGATATATCGATGTACTTAGTGATATATCGATATCTAATATTTGCTTATGTGTGTTGTAATACGCCTCGCTGTTAAATATGCAATTCTCTATTGTGTAGCATCATCATAGTTTGTGTTACTTTCTATATGATTCATGCATGCGCATTATGCATCTCATTAGGTACGCTAGTTGGTTACGTGTAGAAGAGGATCAGAGCCAAGTTATCCCCCAAGATGATGCAAAGAGTGGACATCTCCGCAAGATGATATTGATGGACAAATCTCAAGATGGATGACCTAATCAAGTGCCAGGATGAAGATGATTGTCAAGTGATCGTCGTCTAACAAACACTAACGTAGTGTTTATTTCAGGCAAGTCCCGGTGCATGCAACCCCTTCCCTTGTGTTTTTAAATGATTTTTATACACTTTAAGTCTAGCGAAATGTGCATTAGGTTTATAGGAGTTGCCTGGAAACCCTTTGATGCATTGGCTACCTTGAAATCCATTCCTTTTATAGATACTTCTGGTGAAGTATCAAATATGATTTATAAAATTGCTTAGCCCTGCATAGAGGTAAATCTTGCGGATAGAATTTGTCCATTGCACTGATGCCTAGCTCAGGTTTATCCTGAGGAAGAATGACTTCTACCTGCAAGAGTATTTCCATTGAGAGCATGGTGGGATCTTACTGCAAAGTTCCCTATAATGCTCTTTTCATCCTAAGGAACACAAACAATCCTAAGGGTGGAAGTACTTAAATCGAGACTTGGGCTAGGAATAGGTGATGTTCTACCCAGGTTGATTAAGGATTATAGCGAATGTAGGCTTGATGATCGAGGACCTTTTAACTGGTCACATACCTCGTCATGGGTAGGCTTTGCCTCAGGCAGACTAATACCAGAAAGGCCAACATGCAATGGGAGTGGAGAGATGGCGAGAGTAGCGTGTACCCTCTGTGGCAAGAGGCTGGACGGTGGTGTATCTGTGCTCTCGGTTGGCGTGAACCTGGTCTGGTCTTAAGAAACTCGGTGGGGAGTTGACATATGCAAGGGTTAAGTGCTACATATGTCGTGTGATTGGAGATCCCTAGCTGGTAATTAATCGATTCAGGATCGCCATTGCTTCTGGGATATGAAGACTTGGTCACTTTCCTGCAATCTAAGTCATGGATGGAATCATAATGAGCAAAAATCATGTTGTATTGATTAATGTGATGATGAAATTATACTAGATGCAAACAAAGTCTATTAATACTTAATCTAGCATTAAAATGTTGAAAGTAAGGACCCATTTTAGTAAGCTTTCTACAAACTATTAAGGTTGATTCTTGCTAAAAGCCTTACCTTGAATCCTTTTAAAACCAGCATACCCTTGAGAGTCTTTTCTTTAGTCGGGTAAGTATTACTGAGCACTTGCATACTTAGGGTTTTATTCCCATTGTTGCTATAGGTTACGAGTCACTTTGATTGTGATTGGTGTTAAGCGTCGGTGGGCACAACCTTCTTATAAGTCTAAGTACTTCTTCTATAATTCTTATTGAGGATTGTCATTGAGTTAGCATATATTTCAAAACTATAAATAATTTATATAGTTCGAAGTTATTTCTTTGAATCACTTTTGTAATCACTCCGATCATGTACAATGTAAACTTGATGTAACTTGTAAAATTTGGTAATAAGATTTCCGCTGCAAATGGTTGGTGTGTGATTTGTGTTTACTTAATCTCGTGATCTTGATTGTAAGTGGTTTATCCGGGGTCCTTGGGGCACTCGGACGGATCTTGTTATGTTATCCAGTGCACATGCATAGCCGTCTGACTTGGGAGGTCCTGCCACACTGAAAGTCGCCTAGAGGGGGGTGAATAGGGCGAAACTGAAATTTACAAAATTAATCACAACTATAAGCCGGGTTAGCGTTAGAAATAATAATGAGTCCGAGAGAGAGGGCGCAAAACAAATCACAAGCGAATGAAGAGTGTGACACGCGGATTTGTTTTACCGAGGTTCGGTTCTCGCAAACCTACTCCCCGTTGAGGAGGCCACAAAGGCCAGGTCTCTTTCAACCCTCACCCTCTCTCAAACGGTCCCTCGGACCGAGTGAGCTTCTCTTCTTAAATCAAACCGGGAACAAAACTTAAACGCAAGGACCACCACACAATTGGTGTCTCTTGCCTCGGTTACAATGGAGTTTTGATCACAAGAGCAAATGAGAAAGAAAGAAGCAATCCAAGCGCAAGAGCTCAAAAGAACACAACAAATCTCTCTCGCTAATCACTAAAGCCTTGTGTGGAATTGGAGAGGATTTGATCACTTGGGTGTGTCTTGTATTGAATGCCTAGCTCTTGTAAGTGGTTGAGAGGTGGAAAACTTGGATGCCTTGAATGTGGGGTGGTTGGGGGTATTTATAGCCCCAACCACCAAACTAGCCGTTTGGTGGAGGCTGTCTGTCGCATGGTGCACCGGACAGTCCGGTGCACACCGGACATGTCCGGTGCGCCAGCCACATCACCAAGCCGTTAGGGTTCCGACCATTGGAGCTCTGACTGCTAGGCCCGCCTGGATGTCCGGTGGCGCACCGGACATGTACTGTAGAGTGTCCGGTGCGCCATGACGCGCGTGCCTGACTTCTGCGCGCTCTGGCGCGCATTTAATGCGCCTGCAGGTGACCGTTGGCGCCGAAGTAGCCGTTGCTCCGCTGTTACACCGGACATGTCCGGTGAATTATAGCGGAGTAGCCGTTGCGAATTCCCGAAGTTGGCGAGTTCAGAGTCGCTTCATTCCTTGAGCACCGGACACTGTCCGGTGTACACCGGACAGTCCGGTGAATTATAGCGGAGCGACTCTGCGTTTTCCCGAAGGTGAGGAGTTCAGCGCGTGGAGAACCCTGGTGCACCGGACATGTCCGGTGGCACACCGGACAGTCCGGTGCGCCAGACCAGGGTGCCTTCGGTTATCCCTTGCTCCTTTTGTTGAACCCTTTTCTTGGTCTTTTTATTGGCTTATTGTGAACCTTTGGTGCCTGTATAACTTATAGACTTGGGCAAACTAGTTAGTCCAATTATTTGTGTTGGGCAATTCAACCACCAAAATCAATTTAGGAATATAGGTGTAAGCCCAATTCCCTTTCAATCTCCCCCTTTTTGGTGATTGATGCCAACACAAACCAAAGCAAATATAGAAGTGCATAATTTGAACTAGTTTGCATATGCAAGTGCAAAGGTTACTTAGAATTGAGCCAATAAATATTACTTACTAGATATGCATGGATTGTTTCTTTATTTTTAACATTTTGGACCACGCTTGCACCACATGTTTTGTTTTTGCAAAATTCTTTTTGTAAATCCTTTTCAAAATCCTTTTGCAATATAGTCAAAGGTAAATGAATAAGATTTTGCGAAGTATTTTCAAATTTTGAAATTTTCTCCCCTTGTTTTAAATGCTTTTCCTTTGACTAAACAAAACTCCCCCTCAATAAATTCTCCTCTTAGTGTTCAAGAGGGTTTTAAGACATCAATTTTTGAAAATACCACTTGCTCCCCCTTTTGAACACAATAAGATACCAATTTGAAATTTACCAATTGAAAATCATTTTAAAATTAGGGTGGTGGTGCGGTCCTTTTGCTTTGGGCTCATACTTTCTCCCCCTTTGGCATGAATCGCCAAAAACAGATACTTTTATTAAGATATAAGCCATTTGATAAATACTTACTCCCCTTTGGCAAACAAAGCATATGAGTGAAGATTATACCAAAGATGGAGAGATGCTCGGAGTGACGGCGAAGGATGAGTGATAGAGTGGAGTGGAAGCCTTTGTTTTCGCCGAATACTCCAATTCCCTTTCAATATACCTATGACTTGGTTTGAAATACACTTGAAAACACATTAGTCATAGCATATGTAAAAGAGACATGATCAAAGGTATACTTATGAGCTATGTGTGCAAATTAGCAAAAGAAATTCCGAGAATCAAGAATATTGAGCTCATGCCTAAGTTTGGTAAAAGTTTGTTCATCTAGTGGCTTGGTAAAGATATCGGCTAATTGATCTTTAGTATTAATGTATGCAATCTCGATATCCCCCTTTTGTTGGTGATCCCTAAGAAAATGATACCGAATGGCTATGTGCTTAGTGCGGCTATGCTCAACGGGATTATCCGCCATGCGGATTGCACTCTCATTATCACATAGAAGAGGAACTTTGGTTAATTTGTAACCATAGTCCCGCAGGGTTTGCCTCATCTAAAGCAATTGCACGCAACAATGGCCTGCGGCAATGTACTCGGCTTCGGCAGTAGAAAGAGCGACCGAATTTTGCTTCTTTGAAGCCCAAGACACCAAGGATCTTCCCAAGAACTGGCAAGTCCCCGATGTGCTCTTTCTATTAATCTTACACCCCGCCCAATCGGCATCAGAATAACCAATTAAATCAAATGTGGATCCCCGAGGGTACCAAAGCCCAAACTTAGGAGTATAAGCCAAATATCTCAAGATTCGTTTTACGGCCGTAAGGTGAGATTCCTTAAGGTCGGCTTGGAATCTTGCACACATGCATACGGAAAGCATAATGTCCGGTCGAGATGCACATAAATAAAGTAATGAACCAATCATCGACCGGTATACCTTTTGATCGACGGATTTACCTCCCGTGTCGAGGTCGAGATGCCCATTGGTTCCCATGGGTGTCTTGATGGGCTTGGCATCCTTCATTCCAAACTTGGTTAGAATGTCTTGAGTATACTTCGTTTGGCTAATGAAGGTGCCCACTTGGAGTTGCTTCACTTGAAATCCTAAGAAATACTTCAACTCCCCCATCATAGACATCTCGAATTTGTGTGTCATGATCCTACTAAATTCTTCACATGTAGATTCGTTAGTAGACCCAAATATAATATCATCAACATAAATTTGGCACACAAACAAATCATTGTCAAGTGTTTTAGTGAATAAAGTAGGATCGGCCTTGCTGACTTTGAAGCCATTAGCAATAAGGAAAACTCTTAGGCATTCATACCATGCTCTTGGGGCTTGCTTGAGCCCATAAAGCGCCTTAGAGAGCCTATAGACATGGTTAGGATACTCACTATCTTCAAAGCCGGATACCATGCTCTTGGGGCTTGCTTGAGCCCATAAAGCGCCTTAGAGAGCCTATAGACATGGTTAGGATACTCACTATCTTCAAAGCCGGGAGGTTGCTCAACGTAGACCTCCTCCTTGATTGGTCCGTTGAGGAAGGCACTCTTCACGTCCATTTGGTAAAGCTTGAAGCCATGGTAAGTAGCATAGGCTAATAATATGCGAATTGACTCAAGCCTAGCTACGGGTGCATAGGTTTCACCAAAATCCAAACCTTCGACTTGGGAGTATCCCTTGGCCACAAGTCGAGCTTTGTTCCTTGTCACCACACCATGCTCGTCTTGCTTGTTGCGGAAGACCCACTTGGTTCCTACAACATTTTGTTTAGGACGTGGAACTAAATGCCATACCTCGTTCCTCGTGAAGTTGTTGAGCTCCTCTTGCATCGCCATCACCCAATCCGAATCTTGGAGTGCTTCCTCTACCCTGTGTGGCTCAATAGAGGAAACAAAAGAGTAATGCTCACAAAAATGTGCAACACGAGATCTAGTGGTTACCCCCTTATGGATGTCGCCGAGGATGGTGTCGACGGGGTGATCTCGTTGGATTGCTTGGTGGACTCTTGGGTGCGGCGGCCTTGGTTCTTCATCCTCCTTGTCTTGATCATTTGTATCTCCCCCTTGATCATTGCCGTCATCTTGAGGTGACTCATCATTTTGATTTTCTCCTTCATCAACTTGAGCTTCATCCTCATTTTGAGTTGGTGGAGATGCTTGCGTGGAGGAGGATGGTTGATCTTGTACATTTGGAGGCTCTTCGGATTCCTTAGGACACATATCCCCAATGGACATGTTCCTTAGAGCGATGCACGGAGCCTCTTCTTCACCTATCTCATCAAGATCAACTTGCTCTACTTGAGAGCCGTTAGTCTCATCAAACACAACGTCACAAGAAACTTCAACAAGTCCTGAGGACTTGTTAAAGACTCTATATGCCCTTGTGTTTGAGTCATATCCTAGTAAAAAGCCTTCTACAGTTTTAGGAGCAAATTTAGATTTTCTACCTCTTTTAACAAGAATAAAGCATTTGCTACCAAAAACTCTAAAATATGAAATGTTGGGCTTTTTACCGGATAGGAGTTCATAGGATGTCTTCTTGAGGATTCGGTGTAGATATAGCCGGTTGATGGCGTAGCAGCCGGTGTTGACCGCCTCGGCCCAAAACCGATCCGGCGTCTTGTACTCATCAAGCATGGTTCTTGCTATGTCCAATAGAGTTCAATTCTTCCTCTCCACTACTCCATTTGGTTGTGGGGTGTAGGGAGAAGAGAACTCATGCTTGATACCCTCCTCCTCAAGGAAGCCTTCAATTTGAGAGTTCTTGAACTCCGTCCCGTTGTCGCTTCTAATTTTCTTGATCCTTAAGCCGAACTCATTTTGAGCCCGTCTCAAGAATCCCTTTAAGGTCTCTTGGGTTTGAGATTTTTCCTGCAAAAAGAATACCCAAGTGAAGCGAGAATAATCATTCACAATAACTAGATAGTACTTACTCCCGCCGATGCTTGTGTAAGCGATCGGGCCGAATAGATCCATGTGTAGGAGCTCCAGTGGCCTGTCGGTCGTCATGTTGTTCTTGTGTGGATGATGAGTGCCAACTTGCTTCCCAGCTTGGCATGCGCTACAAATCCTGTCTTTCTCAAAATGAACATTTGTTAATCCTAAAATGTGCTCTCCCTTTAGAAGCTTATGAAGATTCTTCATTCCAACATGGGCTAGTCGGCGGTGCCAGAGCCAACCCATGTTAGTCTTAGCAATTAAGCAAGTGTCGAGTTCAGCTCTATCAAAATCTACCAAGTATAGCTGACCCTCTAACACTCCCTTAAATGCTATTGAATCATCACTTCTTCTAAAGACAGTGACACCTACATCAGTAAAGAGACAGTTGTAGCCCATTTGACATAATTGAGATACGGAAAGCAAATTGTAATCTAATGAATCAACAAGAAAAACATTGGAAATGGAATGGTCAGGAGATATAGCTATTTTACCCAAACCTTTGACCAAACCTTGGTTTCCATCCCCGAATGTGATAGCTCGTTGGGGATCTTGGTTTTTCTCGTAGGAGGAGAACATCTTCTTCTCCCCCGTCATGTGGTTCGTGCACCCGCTATCAATGATCCAACTTGTGCCCCCGGATGCATAAACCTACAAAATAATTTTAGTTCTTGACTTTAGGTACCCAAACGGTTTTGGGTCCTTTGGCATTAGACACAAGAACTTTGGGTACCCAAACACAAGTTTTAGAGCCCTTGTGTTTGCCCCCAACAAACTTGGCAACTACCTTGCCGGATTTGTTAGTCAAAACATAAGATGCATCAAAAGTTTTAAATGAAATGCTATGATCATTTGATGTACTAGGAGTTTTCTTCTTAGGCAACTTAGCACGGGTTGGTTGCCAAGAGCTAGATGTCTCACCCTTATACATAAAAGCATGATTAGGGCCAGAGTGAGACTTCCTAGAATGAATTCTCCTAATTTTGCTCTCAGGATAGCCGGCAGGGTACAAAATGTAGCCCTTGTTATCCTGAGGCATGGGAGCCTTGCCCTTAATAAAATTGGACAATCTTTTAGGAGGGGCACTAAGTTTGACATTGTCTCCCCTTTGGAAGCCAATGCCATCCTTGATGCCAGGGCGTCTCCCACTATAGAGCATACTTCTAGCAAATTTAAATTTTTCATTCTCTAAGTTATGCTCGGCAATTTTAGCATCTAATTTTGCTATATGATCATTTTGTTGTTTAATTAAAGCCATATGATCATGAATAGCATTAACATTAACATCTCTACATCTACTACAAATAGACACATGCTCAACGGTAGATGTAGAGGGTCTGCAAGATTTTAATTGTACAACCTTAGCATGTAATATATCATTTTCACTTCTATGGTTGGAAATAGTAACATTGCAAACATCAAAATCTTTAGCCTTAGCAATTAATTTCTCATTTTCAATCCTAAGGCTAGCAAGAGAATCATTCAATTCCTTAATCTTAGCAAGTAAATCAACATTATCATCTCTAAGATTAGGAATTGAAACATCACAAACATGTGAATCAACCTTAGCAATTAATCTAGCATTTTCATTTCTAAGGTTGTTGATAGTGTCATGACAAGTGCTTAGCTCACTAGTTAATTTCTCACATTTTTCAACTTCTAGAGCATAAGCATTCTTAACCTTAACATGCTTCTTATTTTCTTTAATAAGGAAGTCCGCTTGGGAGTCCAAGAGATCATCCTTTTCATGAATAGCACTAATTAATTCATTTAACTTTTCCTTTTGTTGCATGTTTAGGTCGGCAAAAAGGGTACGCAAATTATCCTCCTCATCACTAGCATTATCATCACTAGAGGACTCATATTTAGTGGAGGATTTGGATTTAACCTTCTTCCTTTTGCCGTCCTTTGCCATGAGGCACTTGTGGCCGACGTTGGGGAAGAGAAGTCCCTTGGTGACGGCGATGTTGGCGGCGTCCTCGTCGGTGGAGCTCTCGTCCGAGTCCCACTCCCGGCAAACATGGGCATCGCCGCCCCTCTTCTTGTAGTGCCTCTTCTTCTCCTTTCTTCTTCCCTTCTTGTCGTCACCCCTGTCACTATCACTAGATAATGGACATTTAGCAATGAAATGACCGGGCTTACCACATTTGTAGCATACTTTCTTAGAGTGGGGCTTAGAATCTTTCCCCCTCCTTTGCTTGAGGATTTGACGGAAGCTCTTGATGTTGAGCGCCATCTCCTCGTTGTCGAGCTTGGAGGCGTCGATGGGTGTTCGACTTGGAGTAGCTTCCTCCTTCTTTTCTTCTGTCGCCTTGAATGCGACCGGTTGTGCTTCGGACGTGGAGGGGTCATCAAGCTCGTTGATCTTCTTTGAGCCTTTGATCATCAACTCAAAGCTCACAAAATTACCTATAACTTCCTCGGGGGTCATTTGTGTATATCTAGGATTGCCACGAATTAATTGAACTTGAGTAGGGTTAAGGAAAACAAGTGATCTTAGAATAACCTTAACCACTTCGTGGTCATCCCATTTTTGCTCCCTAGGTTGCGCACTTGGTTCACCAAGGTTTTGAGCCGGTTGTACATGTCTTGTGGCTCCTCCCCTTGGCAAAGACGGAAGCGACCGAGCTCGCCCTCGATCGTTTCCCGTTTGGTGATCTTGGTCACCTCATCTCCTTCGTGCGCGGTCTTTAGCACGTCCCAAATCTCCTTGGCGCTCTTCAACCCTTGCACCTTGTTATACTCCTCTCGACTTAGAGAGGTGAGGAGTATAGTGGTAGCTTGGGAGTTGAAGTGCTCAATTTGGGCCACTTCGTCCTCATCATAATCTTCATCCCCTACGGATGGTACCTATACACCAAACTCAACAACATCCCATATACTTTTGAGGAGTGAGGTTAGGTGATATCGCATCATATCACTCCACCTAGCATAATCTTCACCATCAAATGTTGGTGGTTTGCCTAATGGGACGGAAAGTAAAGGTGTATGTTTAGAAATGCGAGGGTAGCGTAGGGGGATCTTACTAAACTTCTTCCGCTCATGGCGCTTAGAAGTGACGGACGGCGCATCGGAGTCGGAGGTCGATGGTGATGAAGAGTCGGTCTCGTAGTAGACCACTTTCCTCATCCTCTTGTGCTTGTCGCCTCTCCGATGCGACTTGTGGGAAGAGGATTTCTTCTCCTTCCCCTTCCCTTTGTTGGAGGAGTTTTTCTTCTCCTTCCTCTTGTTGCGGGACTCTTCTGATGAAGTCGACCCGTGGCTTGTAGTGGGCTTGTCGCCGGTCTCCATCTCCTTCTTGGCGGGATCTCCTGACATCACTTCGAGCGGTTAGGCTCTAATGAAGCACCGGGCTTTGATACCAATTGAAAGTCGCCTAGAGGGGGGTGAATAGGGCGAACTGAAATTTACAAAATTAATCACAACTACAAGCCGGGTTAGCGTTAGAAATAATAATGAGTCCGAGAGAGAGGGCGCAAAACAAATCTCAAGCGAATGAAGAGTGTGACACGCGGATTTGTTTTACCGAGGTTCGGTTCTCGCAAACCAACTCCCTGTTGAGGAGGCCACAAAGGCCGGGTCTCTTTCAACCCTTACCCTCTCTCAAACAGTCCCTCGGACCGAGTGAGCTTCTCTTCTTAAATCAAACCGGGAACAAAACTTCCCCGCAAGGACCACCACACAATTGGTGTCTCTTGCCTCGGTTACAATGGAGTTTTGATCACAAGAGCAAATGAGAAAGAAAGAAGCAATCCAAGCGCAAGAGCTCAAAAGAACACAACAAATCTCTCTCGCTAATCACTAAAGCCTTGTGTGGAATTGGAGGGGATTTGATCACTTGGGTGTGTCTTGTATTGAATGCCTAGCTCTTGTAAGTGGTTGAGAGGTGGAAAACTTGGATGCCTTGAATGTGGGGTGGTTGGGGGTATTTATAGCCCCAACCACCAAACTAGCCGTTTGGTGGAGGCTGTCTGTCGCATGGTGCACCGGATAGTCCGGTGCACACCGGACATGTCCGGTGCGCCAGCCACGTCACCAAACCGTTAGGGTTCCGATCGTTGGAGCTCTGACTGTTGGGCCCGCCTGGATATCCGGTGGCGCACCGGACATGTACTGTAGAGTGTCCGGTGCGCCATGACGCGCGTGCCTGACTTCTGCGCGCTCTGGCGCGCATTTAATGCGCCTGCAGGTTACCGTTGGCGCCGAAGTAGCCGTTACTCCGCTGTTACACCGGACAGTTCGGTGTACATCGGACATGTCCGGTGAATTATAGCGGAGTAGCCGTTGCGAATTCCCGAAGCTGGCGAGTTCGGAGTCGCTTCATTCCTGCAGCACCAGACACTGTCCGGTGTACACCGGACAGTCCGGTGAATTATAGCGGAGCGACTCTGTGTTTTCCCGAAGGTGAGAAGTTCAGCGCGTGGAGAACCCTGGTGCACCGGACATGTCCGATGGCACACCGGACAGTCCGGTGCGCCAGACCAGGGTGCCTTCGGTTATCCCTTGCTCCTTTTGTTGAACCCTTTTCTTGGTCTTTTTATTGGCTTATTGTGAACCTTTGGTGCCTATATAACTTATAGACTTGGGCAAACTAGTGAGTCCAATTATTTGTGTTGGGCAATTCAACCACCAAAATCAATTTAGGAATATTGGTGTAAGCCTAATTCCCTTTCACACACCCTCTAGGTAAGGTAACTTAGCCAAGACTACCACCCCATGTTAACATGAGCTGCCACCAAACCACTGATGCCCCCTCTTGCCCATCTTTCAGGTAGGGTTGCTAAGCACTAAGTCTATAGAGCTAATTACCAAAGCCAGAGCCATTATAGCACTCGTGGTTGCACTGTTATCCTGGGTGGTCACTCAATGTATATTTAATAAAAATGTTCTTGTTTAACCATTGGGTTAACATCATAATAAAAACTTCATTTCCATAACATAGTATCATTAAAAGAGTGACATCATATTTATCAAGTTGAGCAATAGCAAAAATTGCTAAGCATAGCATTTATCCTATGGTAATTCAAGGAATAGGGTTGGTAATTCTAGGAAATCCTTATTTAGGCAAATCCCATCAAATTATGTAATATCCAAAAAGTAAACATTATTATATGCATTATTTGGTACAAATAGAAATGCAGAGGGAGAATCCACTTGCCTTGCTCGAACGTGTCCTGTGGGTCGTCCTCGAACGAGTTTGGTTCGTCTACCCCACAGTCAACTTGTAATCATCGATTCACGTATCGTACAAACAAAAGAATACATACTGAAAGGGAAATGGACCTAATCATTTCCTATAATCGATTTTGGTGGTTGACAACCAACACAAACCACGTGGACTAACTAGTTTGGCTAGATGTCATTTATCTCAGGTGCATAAGGTTCAACACTAACCAAGAAAGAAATTCAGTTGGGGACACAAACAAAATTTGGAGCAAGACATGAGAGTGTGCTGCCAAGTGGCGCACCGGACACTGTCCAGTGTGCGCCGGACACAATCCGTGTCCAGTGCACCAGGCCCGTACACAAGCGAACCAGCCACACTCGGGAATTCCTTGGGCTCGTTCCGCTATAATTCACCAAACTGTCTGATGATTCAGCGGAGCAATGGCTCCCTGCGCGTCAACAGTCGACTGCAAATATGAACAGTGCCGCGCAGAAGTCAGAGCAGCAAAGTCAGAGGTCACTGGACATGTCCGGTGTGCCACCGGACTGTCCGGTGCAGCAAAAAGACAAAGGGTTCCAACAGTCAACAGCCTCAAACCCCAATGGGCACGCATCGGACAGTAAACAGTGACTGTCCGGTGTGCCCGTCGCCAGCAGAAACAGCCAATGGCTAGGAAGTGGTTGGGGGCTATAAATACCCCCAACCACCTCATTCAAAGCCATCCAAGTATTCTGAACTTCCCATTCGATACAAGAGCAAAGCCAACCACTTAAAGACACATTCAAAGCATTCAATCTACTCCAAGTCTCCAAAATCAACTCTAGTGCTTAGACACTTGAGAGATGATCATTTGTGTTCATTTGCGCTCTTGTTTCTTGGATTGCCTCTCTTCCTTTATCATTCTTATTTCTAAGTGCTTGTAAAGCTAGCAAGAGACACCTAAGTGTGTGGTGATCCTTGCGGGGTCTTAGTGACTCGATTGATTAAGGAGAAGGCTCACTCGGTCTAAGTGACCGTTTGAGAGAGGGAAAAGGTTGGAATAGACCCAGCCTTTGTGCCCTCCTCAACGGGGACTAGGTTCTTTGGAACCGAACCTCGGTAAAACAAATCATCGTGTCCACTTGTGTTGATTTCCCTTTGATTTGTTTTGCCTCTTTCCTCTCTCTAAAGTTTCCTTGCTAATGTTGATTTGAGTTTGCTCCCATATGTCATCCGCATCATTTGAGCAACTCGTGCCAAGAGAAATAATCTTCCGCACTCGGATTAATTTCTAACGCTAACCCCCAGCCTTAGTCTGTGTTTAAATTTATAAAATTCAGGTTTCACATATTCACCCCCCTGCTCTAGGCGACTTTCAATTGGTACGCCAAGAGGGTATCGTGACCGGTGACAAGCCCACGAGCTCGGGGAGGACTCTCTCAAGGGAGTCTGGCAACAAGCAAAAGGAGGAATCCTCTTCCTCCATCAAGTCACATAGAAGGGGTGACAAGAAGAAGAAGATGATGAAGAAGGTGGTCTACTACGAGACCGACTCTACAACACCCTCCACATCCGGCACTGAGTCGTCCACTACTTCTAAGTGCCATGAGCGCAAGAAGTATAGTAAGATGCCCCTACGCTATCCTTGTATTTCCAAGCGTGCTCCTCTACTTTCCGTTCCCTTAGGCAAACCACCATATTTTGATGGAGAAGATTATTGTATGTGGAGTGATAAAATGAGGCATCATCTAACCTCACTCCACGAAAGCATATGGGACATTGTTGAATTTGGAGTGCAGGCACCACAGGTGGGGGACGAGGACTATGACTCGGACGAGGCCACCCAAATTAGACATTTCAACTCCCAAGCAACTTCTATACTCCTTGCCTCCTTATGTCGAGAGGATATAATAAGGTGCAACGGTTGAAAAACATAAAGAAATTTGGGTTGTCCTCAAAACGGCGCACGAAGGGGACGAGGTGACCAAGCTCACCAAGTGGGAGACGATCGAGGAAGAGCTCGGTCGATTCATCCTCAACAAAGGGGAAGAGCCGCAAGCCATGTACAACCGGCTCAAAACAATGGTGAATCAAGTGCGCAACCTCGGGAGCACAAAATGGGATGACCATAAAATGGTCAAGGTTATTCTTAGATCCCTCGTTTTTCATAATCCTACTCAAGTTCAATGAATACGTGGGGATCCTAGATACAAACAGATGTCTCTCGAGGAAGTAATTGGCATGTTTATGAGCTTTGAACTTATGATGAAAGACCCCAAACACATTGTCAACTTAGAGCAAGGCGCCACCTCTACACCCGAGGTGCAACTCGTTGCATTCAAAGCAACGGAAGAAAAGAAGGAGGAGTCTACACCAAGTAGGTTTCCAATCGACGCCTCCAAGCTCGACAACGAGGAGATGGCTCTTATCATTAAGAGCTTTCGACAAATCCTCAAGCAAAGGAGGGGAAGAACTACAAGCCCCGCTCCAAAAGGGTGTGCTACCAGTGTGGTAAGTCCGGTCACTTTATAGCTAAATGTCTATATTCTAGTGAAAGCGACAGAGACGAAGACAAGAAGAGGAAGAAGGAGATGGAAAAGAAGAAGTACTACAAGAAGAAGGGCGGCGAGGCACACATGGGGCGGGAATGGGAATCCGATGGGAGCTCCACCGACTCCTCCTCTGACGAGGACGCCGCCAACATCACCGTCAACAAGGGATTTCTCTTCCCCAACATCGGCCACAAGTGTCTCATGGCTAAGGACGGCAAGAAGAAGAAGGTACATTCTAGAAGTACCCTCAAATATACTACATCTGATGATGAGGGTAGTGCTAGTGGTAATGAAGATGATTTAATTTCTCTCTTTGCCAACCTTAACTGGACCAAAAGAAAAAATTGAATGAATTAATAGAAACCATTAACGAGAAGGATGATCTCTTAGAATGCCAAGAGGACTTGCTCGTTAAGGAAAACAAAAAAATTATTAAATTGAAAAATGCTTATGCTCTAGAAGTAGAAAGATGTGAAAATTTGTCTAAGGAGCTTAGCATTTGCAATGATTCAATTTCATGTCTTAGAAATGAGAATGCTAATCTAAATGCTAAGATTAATGAATTGAATGTTTGCAAACCCTCTACATCTACCGTTGAACATGTTACTATTTGTACTAGATGTAGAGATGTTAATGTTGAAGCTATTGATGATCACATTGCTATGATTAAAAAACAAAATGATCACATAGCTAAATTAAATGCTAAAATTGCCGAGCATGAGCTAGAAAATAAAAGTTTAAATTTGCTAGAAGCATGCTCTATAATGGGAGACGCCCTGGCATTAAGGATGGCATTGGCTTCCAACAAGGGAGCCAAAGCGGTGTCAAGCTTAATGCCCCCAAGAAATTGTCTAATTTTGTTAAGGTTAAGGCTCCCATGATTCAGGATAAAGAGGGCTACATTTTATATCCTGCAAACTATCCTGAGCATAAGATTAGGAAAATTCATGCTAGAAAACCTCACACGGTTTCTCATCATGCTTTTATGTATAAAAATGAGGCTTCTAGTTCTAGGCATACCACTCATGTCAAAATACCTAAGAAGAAAATCCCTAATGCATCAAATGAGCATAACATTTCATTTAAGACTTTTGATGCTTCTTATGTGCTTACTAAAAAATCAGGCAAAGTAGTTGCCAAATATGTTGGGGGCAAACACAGGAGTCCAAAGACTTGTGTTTGGGTACCCAAGGTGCTTGTTTCTAATGTCAAAGGACCCAAAACCGTTTGGGTACCTAAGAACAAGGCCTAAATTTGTTTTGTAGGTTTATGCATCTGGTCGATCAAGTTGGATAATAGATAGCGGGTGCACAAACCACATTACAGGGGAGAAAAGGATGTTCTCCTCATATAAGAAAAATGAAGATCCCCAACGAGCTATTACATTCAGGGATGGAAATCAAGGTTTGGTCAAAGGTTTGGGTAAAATTGCTATATCTCCTGACCATTCCATTTCTAATGTTTTTCTTGTAGATTCTTTAGATTACAATTTGCTTTTTATTTCTCAATTATGTAAAATGGGCTACAACTATCTTTTTACTGATATATGTGTCACTGTCTTTAGAAGAAGTGATGATTCAATAGCATTTAAGGGAGTGTTAGATAGTCAGCTATATTTAGTTGATTTTAATGATAACAAAGCTGCACTAGACACTTGCTTAATTGTTAAGACTAACATGGGTTGGCTCTAGCATCGCCGACTTGCTCGTGTTGGGATGAAGAATCTTCACAAGCTTCTAAAGGGAGAACACATTTTAGGACTAATCAATGTTCATTTTGGGAAAGACAGGATTTGTAGCGCATGCCAAGCAGGGAAGCAAGTTGGAGTCCATCATCCACATAAGAACGTCATAACGACCGATAGGCCGCTTGTGCTACTCCACATGGATCTATTCGGCCCGATTGCTTATATAAGCATCAACAGGAGTAAGTACTATCTTGTAATTGTGGATGACTATTCTCACTTCACTTGGGTGTTCTTTTTGTAGGAAAAATCTCAAACCCAAGAGACATTAAAGAGATTCTTGAGATGGGCTCAAAATGAGTTCGGATTAAGGATCAAAATGATTAGAAGCGATAATGAGACGGAGTTCAAGAATTCACAAATTGAAGGATTTCTTGAGGAGGAGGGCATCAAGCATGAGTTCTCTTCTCCCTACACACCTCAACAAAATGGTGTAGTGGAAAGGAAGAATAGAACTCTACTGGACATGGCAAGAACCATGCTTGATGAGTACAAGACACCGGACCAATTTTGGGCAGAGGCAATTAACACCGCCTGCTACTCCATCAACCGATTATATCTTCACCGAATCCTCAAGAAGACATCGTATGAACTCCTCACTGGTAAAAAGCCTAATGTTTCATATTTTAGAGTTTTTGGGAGCAAATGCTTTATTCTTATTAAGAGAGGTAGAAAATCTAAATTTGCTCCTAAAGCTGTAGAAGGCTTTTTACATGGTTATGACTCAAACACAAGGGCATATAGAGTCTTCAACACGTCCACTGGATTAGTTGAAGTTTCTTGTGACATTATGTTTGATGAAACTAATGGCTCTCAAGTGGAGCAAGTTGATCTTGATGAATTAGATGATGAAGAGGCTCCTTGCGTCATGCTAAGGAACATGTCCATTGGTGATGTGTGTCCAAAAGAATCCGAAGAGCCTCCACAAGCACAAGATCAACCATCATCTTCCATGCAAGCATCTCCACCAACCCAAGATGAGGATCAGGCTCAAGAAGAAGAAGAAGAAGATCAAGACAAGCCACCTCAAGAGGAGGACATTGATAAAGGAGGAGATGAAGATAATGATGACAAGGAAGATGACCAAGAAATTAGAGATCAAAGACCACCACACCCAACAGTCCACCAAGCAATTCAAAGAGATCACCCCGTCAACTCCGTACTCGAAGATATTCACAAGGGGGTAACCACTAGATCTCGAGTTGCTCATTTCTGTTAACATTACTCTTTTGTGTCCTCTATTGAGCCATACAGGGTGGAGGATGCACTAAGAGATCTGGATTGGGTGGTGGCAATGCAAGAGGAGCTCAACAACTTCATGAGGAATGAGGTATGACACTTAGTTCCACGTCCTAACCAAAATGTTGTAGGTACCAAGTGGGTATTCCGCAACAAACAAGACAATCATGGTGTGGTGACTAGGAACAAAGCTCGACTTGTTGCCAAAGGTTATTCATAAGTCGAAGGTTTGGATTTCGATGAAACCTATGCACCCGTAGCTAGGCTTGAATCAATTTATATATTACTTGCCTATGCTACTTACCATGGCTTTAGGCTATATCAAATGGACGTGAAAAGTGCCTTCCTCAATGGCCCTATCAAGGAAGAGGTCTATGTTGAGCAACCTCCTGGCTTTGAAGATAGTGAGTATCCTAACCATGTTTATAAGCTCTCAAAGGCGCTTTATGGGCTCAAGCAAGCCCCAAGAGCATGGTATGAATGCCTGCGAGACTTTCTTATCACTAATGGCTTCAAAGTTGGTAAAGCTGACCCTACTCTCTTCACCAAAACTATTGCAAAAGACTTGTTCATATGCCAAATTTATGTTGATGATATTATATTTGGGTCTACTAACAAGTCATCTTGTGAAGAGTTTAGTAGGATTATGAGATAGAAATTCGAGATGTCTATGATAAGGGAGTTGAAGTATTTCCTTGGATTCCAAATCAAGCAACTCCAAGAGGGCACCTTCATCAGCCAAACTAAGTACATTCATGACATACTTAAGAAGTTTGGAATGAAGAATGGAAAACCCATCAAGACACCCAGCGAACTAATGGGCATCTTGACCTCGACACGTATAACGCCCTAAATTTGAGGGGTATAATTTTTTCTTCTTCGATACTCACCAAATTCAGGCGTTACTCTCTTTTCTCTTCCCGTTCTGCTCCTTCTTCCCGTTTTCAAAGCAGTATAGTGACTGGTGTCCGTATCACGTGTAAACGAAAACCTAAATTGACATGGGTGTTGCATCATGCCAAAGCATAGTTCTTTTGTCTGATGTTGTCTCTGATCGCACGTTCGTCCCGTTTTGGTTTTCGATTCGCGGTTTGTTTTCGATTAGTGGTCGTGCGTGCAGTGGATCTCCGGCCTGGCCCGTGGCCCGACCCGACCCGTCTCGGCCCAGCCCTGGCGCCTCAACCCCCCCCCCCCCCCCCCCCCCCCGCCCTCCCCCTCTCCCTTTCTCACATTTGGTTTTCCCGCGTAGCAACTCCCTCTCTTAATGTAGTTAAAATCCAGATTTATTAATGTGTTGAGTCGCGCGCTTCATCGATTTGTTTTAAATTTAGATTATTTAATGTGTGACGTCGCGCATTTAGTCGCGTGACGTTTCGTTTTTCTTATTCAGTTTAAGTGATGTATGTCGTCGAGCGCTTCGTCGCTCGACACTTTACTTTTTTCCATATTTAATTCAAGTGTTTCATTGCGCGCTTCGTCGCGCAACGATTTGTTTAATTTCAATTTAGTCTAAGCGTGGCGTCGCGCGCTTCGTCACGCGATGACTCGTTTTATTTTCAGCTTAGTTCGTGCGTGCTGTCACGCGCTTCGTCGCACGGCAACTCGCCCCAGTTTTTGGCTTAGTTCGTATGTGTCATCGTGCATCTCGCCGCACGACGATCCTTTTAAATTTACCTCGAATCATTTATAATAATTAAACATGTAGCGTAACTTCACTCTATGTATAGTATGATTGTCAAATTAATATGATTTTGTTTAGACGAGTACTTTAATCTATGACCGCTAAACATAATTGCCTTTCGACCATAGCCTTGACCGTTGCTCTCTCTTTCTCGCTTAGGCGTAGGTGCGAGCCTTGCGCCGAGCGTCTGTTTATTGATTATATTCTATTGCATGGTGTATTGTTCTTTTTATATTAAATTTGTGGAATGTATGTTTGAACTCGTATAGATAACGGGCAGTTGGCGGAGTCTCAAGGAGTTGCAGGTGAAGACCCTGAGCAGCAGCTGGTTGTTGAAGGCAAGTGTCCCTTGACCCATCTAAGTCCTACTCATTTTATAATTCACTCCCCGCATTTACACAATTTATACCTAAGGATTTACTAGCTTTTGTTCATCTTATCCTTGTTTACCTATGTGGGTTGGGTTATTTTGGATTAGCTTTAGGCTATTGCTCCACACTAATCAATGAACATGATGAGATTATTTATGATACGCTGTTTTCCCTTTTGATTATGATGATGCTACTGTGACATTTAAGGGGACTCAAGCGGTTTCTCGAGTGCCTCTCCATAAGGACTGGTTCGTTGGATGACCGCCCGAGAAAACTATGCAACCATGAGGGTAGAAAGGGACGCCCTTAGCTGAATAATTAGAGGAACTGAGGTGTAGTTCGCTTCGTCGTCATGCCTTCAATGAGGCTCAGTGTATGCAGCTCGCTCTGCTGAGGTTGGATTGCCCCTTGAGGAGGAGTGCGGTACATTTAGGAAACCTAACGGGCGGCTACAGCCTCAAGGAATCTATGTAAAGGCTACGTAGTGAAACCCTACCTATTCACCTTGGTAGTGTTTAAGGGTTTGATCAGCCTGAGGCAAAAGGTAATCACAGCTTGTGGGTAAAGTGCGCAACCTCTATAGAGTGTTATGAAACTGATATATCAGTCGTGCTCGCAGTTATGAGCGACCAAGGGAGCTCCATTGATTAGAGACACATTGATCAGAGATGTTTGGTTTACAGATGATGATGAGGATGATGGTTTTGATTATAATTATGGTGATGGTTTCTGATTCTTTCTGTTTAGAAAGGGTACTTTTGGGATAACAACTTGGGTTAATGCTAAAACCTGGCTCTCTACTAGTAATAATAACCTGACCAACTAAAATCAACTGCTTGACCTTAACCCCACATAAAGCTAGTCCACTACAGCCAAAACGGGACAATTGCTGAGTATGTTGATGTGTACTCACCCTTGCTTTACACACCAAACCCCCCTAGGTTGTCCACATTGCAACCACTGCCTAGGAAAAGATGAAGTCATGGAGGAGGACTTCCAGGAGTTTCAAGAGTACGACGAGTTTTAGGCGTGGTTAGCGGCAAACCCCCAGTCGGCTGCCTGTGAAGGCCGTGTTTATCTATGTTTCGTTTTTGTACTTTGATTATTGTTAATGACTATGTGGATGTCTCGGACATCATGATGTAATCAACTATTACCCTCTTTTATGTTAATATTTGAGCATTGTGTGATGATGTCCGGTTATGTAACTGTTGTGTACGTGAATTGCTAATCCTGGCACGTACATGGTTCACATTCGGTTTGCCTTCTAAAACCGGGTGTGACATAAGTGGTATCAAAGCCGTGCTGACTGTACGACCGCTAACCTAGAGTAGAATGGTCGTTCTAAGGACTATAGACCCCTATTCTTACCTTGACCTTCATGTCACTTCAAAAGTTCATCACCTAGACCAATTCTATGTTTTATTATATATACTATACCTCGCTGAAAATTTTGTTTTAATCTATTTCCTATTTTTATGGTCTACTTGCTGGTCATACTAGTTATGTTCTCACTCTTGTGCTTACGGTGTCTTTTGTAGATGGCTCGTCTTAGACACACCACACGAAAGTCAGTCATTCCTTTCTTGCCTTCTCGTCTCGTGGAGCGTCCGCTTTTCCGTTCGGTCGCTGGTCAGTCTAGCCATTTGGAGAGGCTGTACCACCGCCTGCACGAGGAGCAGGAGCATCGGTGATAGGAGTTGGAGCAGCACGGCTCTTCTTCCTCGCCTCAGCAGGAGGTAGAGTCTGGGAGGAGCTGCTCTCCTGTGCCCCCGCTGGAGGCGCCCCCTGCACGACCACTAGGCGTCCTGGCCGCTGGAGTAGCTGTTGGAGGAGACCACGATGACGGAGGTGACGACAGCAGCTCGAGCCACAGCATCGACCTTTCAAAGGAGCAGGAGCCGGAGGGATGGGTTGCTCGACCCATCACTCGTGACACCGCTCGCGAGTGTCACGTCCACGATGCGCTCGACACCTTGCTGCGCCAGGCACTCGACCGACGCACTTGGTCCATCGAGTATCGTTGTGTTGTCTTCCAGCACAGTCACGGGGCTTACCGGGACCGCTGGGAGGCGAATTGTTTGGTTCGTCGTCTGGAGAATAGTCTCTAGGGTGCGGAGGTCTGCTCAGAACATTACTCTATATCTGAGCAGGACTCAGCTGAGGCGGCCATGCAAGATGTCGCATGGCATGCGCTTTCGCACTACTGCTCAGTGCTCGGTGGGGTGTCCGATGGTCTCGACCTGAGGTATTACCCCCACCATCCACCTAGCAGCACAGTAGTCGTGGTTGTCTCACTCATTGGTGAGGACAATCCTAGGTTGAGCAGCACAGTCAACCTAGCCACCGTGCTAAACATGGAGCTGGACCATGCTTTAGATGAGCTGAGTAGGGCTCGTACTGAGAACGCCCAGTTGCGGCTGAGCGCGTGGAGCATCGTCACCTGGAGAATGGCTCTCCCGCCCCCGTCGGGACTCAGCACCCGTACTGCTCACCTCAGCGTGGACACCATGCTTATGGCAACCCCAACTGTAGGACCAGGATAAATTTAGAACATAGATCGTCAGTGTTGAATCCTGTAATTAATGTTTAAAATAGAAGTCATAGCCTTAGCCTTAGTCTTGCTCTCATCTAGTCTTAGTTAAACAGGGTAGTTTACTTATCCTGTGTTTTCATGTTTGTCCTAATGAACTATGATGGATTTGGATCTTTGTAATGACTGCCGCTAGAGTGTGGGTACCCCCTGCACTTTGGTTTACCTAGTAATATTAATAGAAATTAGTTATCTAGTTGGGAAGCCTTTTATTGTACTTTCCTCTTTATCTGAGAAACTGTGTTTGCCTGTGTTGGAAGTCAGTGAAGATGCTTATCTGTTCAGTATTGTGGAAGAAATTCTAAACTCTTTTCTTATGTTGCAAGATTTGCAAGATCAGTTCTGATGTGTGATTGCATTCCGTAGGTGTTAGACAACAGGCACAGAGGAGGAAGGCGTGCTCAGCAGGAGCAGCAAGCATAGCAGGACAAGGCACCTCAGCAGCAGCTGCCACCACTGCCCCCGATGAAAGATAGAGCAGATGTTTCTAATGTAGACTCAGGTAGTCCAAGCTATCGGTTAGACTCTGGCCGCTATGCAGCAGCAGCAGCCTCCATCTCAACCTTAGATGCAAGTGTAGATGCCTCAGATGCCCAGAGACAAGCGTGCTGAATTCATGAGAGGTCATCCCCTAGTGTTCGCTCACTCTACAGACCCCATGGATGCTGAAGATTAGCTGTGTACCATGGAGTGGGGTTGCACACCGCTCAATGTGATGACAGAGAGAAGGTTCTATATGGTCCCCGTCTATTGAGGGGAGCAGCTCAGTCTTGCTGGGAGTCCTACCTCGCCACCCACGCCAACCCCGACACCATCACTTGGGAGGAATTCAGAGATAATTTCCGTCAGTATCATGTTCCAGCAGGTCTGATGACAGTGAAGAAAGAGGAATTTATGGCACTCAAGCAAGGGCCCATGTCAGTCAGTGAGTACTGAGACGGGTTTCTGCAGCTATCCCGCTATGCTCCTGAAGTTGTCAACATAGATGCCAAGAGGTAGTATCATTTCTTGAGAGGCTTAGTCGATTCCCTGCACTATCAGCTGATGAACCATACCTTCCCCATATTTCAGCACCTGATCGATAGAGCAATCATGACAGAGAAGAAGCGTAAGGAGATGGAGGATCGCAAGCGCAAGATTGGTGGACCTCAGCCTAGGAGCAGCAATCGCCCTGTTTCTCAGGCAACCCACCTTAGCAGTTCAAGAAGACTCAGTGCCCGCCTCAGCAGCAATTTTAGAGGCTGTACCCTCAACATTAGTAGCAGAATCACTAGAACAATCAGTCAGGAGGAAGTCAGTTACAGAGGCAGAATCAGCAGGCACCTCGTCTTCCTACCCCAGCAACCAACTAGAGCAGTCAAGCAGCCCCAGTGCAAGGAGGAGGTCGAGTATGTTTTCATTGTGGAGAGCAAGGCCATTGGGTGATGCATTGTCCAAAGAAGGTAGCTCAGCAATAGTTAGGCCCTAGTGCCCCAGCGAAGCAGAATGTGTCTCAGTCAGGAGCAGGCAATCGCGTCTAGACACGTTACAACCATGGCTAGTAGGTATGTTTCTAGTCGATTCCCATATTTCAGAAGTGTTATTTGATACTGGAGCAACGCATTCATTCATTACTGCATCATGGGTAGAAGCACATAATCTTCCAATAACTACCATGCCAACACCCATTCAAATTGATTCAGCCGGTGGTAAAGTTCGAGCCGATAGTGTTTGCTTGAATGTAAGTGTGGAAATAAGGGGGATAGAGTTTCCTGCTAACCTCATAGTAATGGGTACTCAACGAATAGATGTTATCCTAGGGATAAATTCGCTAGATAAGTACCAAGCAGTTATCAGCTGTGATAAGAGGATAATTAAGTTGGTGTCCCCACTAGGAGAAGAAGTGGTTACTGAGCTAGTCTCACCTAAGCCAAGGAAAGGAGGTTGTCATCAGATGGCTATTGATAGTAAGGAGGCAGATCCACTCGAGACTATCAAGGTTGTGTCAGAGTTTCCAGACGTTTTCCCGAAAGATTTACCAGGTATGCCACCTGAGCGGAAAGTTGAGTTTGCCATAGAGCTTCTTCCTAGAACCGCCCCATTTCTAAAAGAGCCTACAGGGTATTTTGACCAAAGTTGGTTGAGCTCAAGAAGCAAATAGATGAGCTATCAGAGAAAGGCTACATCAGACCAAGTACCTCACCTTTGGCCACCCATGTTCTGTTCGTGGAGAAGAAGGATGGCACTAGGAGGATGTGCATTGATTATCAAGCTCTAAATGAAGTCATAAGTAAGAACAAGTACCCCTTGCCTAGAATAGAAGATCTGTTCGACCAGTTGAGAGGAGCCAGCGTGTTTTCAAAGATAGATCTGAGGTCAGGTTATCATCAGCTCAGGATCCAACCTTCGGACATCCCAAAGACGGCAATTATTACCAAGTATGGGATGTATGAGTTCACTGTTATGTCTTTCGCCCTGACGAATGCAGCAGCCTTCGTGTAATACCCAATTTTGGGGAATAAAAGAGAGGAATAAAAACTTATGTGTAATGCCTTCTCACTCATAAGAACTATTAGGAAACATATTTAAAATGAATAGTACTTCAATAAAATGTGCATCGTGCTAGAGTTTGGTTTGTTTGTGCATTTAATAAAATAATAACATTAACAAAAATATAATAATAAGTTGAGAATTTGAATTTAACCCAAAAGTACAATTTAGGAAATAGAAATAATATAGAAAAGAAGAGAGAGAGAGATATATTATGAAATACAAAATAAATTTACAAGAAAATAAACTCATCCCATAATGGCATGTTCAAATCATACATTCAAATTTTAGTACAAATTCCCCACAAGATTTGAATTCAAATTTTAGGTTTCAAATAAAAAGGGAAAACAAAACAGGAAATAAAATTGAAAAAAAGAACAAACGCTCTTGGGCTGAAACCTCCCTGGTGGCCCACTCCGTTTTCTCCCCTCGACCCATACATCCGCACCGTGCTCTAGCGCTGCTGGTCCGGTCCCACGCGGCAGCTGCACAGATCAGCTGCTCGGGGCACGCCGTGTGCATCACTCTGCTAAGTCGGACCCACTGGCCAACCATTACTCACGCACGTAATTCTCCCGTGACCACCACTGACACATTGACCCCGCTGGTCAGGGTCGTCCCTTTCGTGCGGTGATGCCGTTGCAACTGCCTCGCACAAGTGCGGAGGAACCGGGAGATCCGTTGTGGAGCTGGGTGATAAAGCAGGCGCCCCCATGGCCTTCCCCTCTCTCTTGTTGTCCCTCGGGCGTGCGCTAAAACAATTTCCGCTGCTGTCTGGCGAGGGAGGGAAGCATAAACACGCTGCCGCCATCGATGCCGTGGTCAACATCCAAGAGTCCGCGCAAGTGGCGGAAGGCGGGCGTCGGGAACGTACTTCGGGCCATCATGGACCTAACCGAGAAGACCGTAGGCGGTGCGACGTGGGATTGCTGCAACAAATTTCTCGTCGGTGTTCCCTGATGGCGGATAGCACGCCTCACACGTGGATTATTGTGTCGCCGCCGTGAATTGAGGTAAGATACTTTCCGTGTATCTGCTAGGTTCCCCTAGGGATTTTGCACCCGTCAATTTAGAGTTTGGTGGCCGTCTGGGGCGGTGGCCGCGTTCGCCGGAGTAGCGCCACCGCGAAGTGCGCACGACGCCATCGTCTCTTGTCAGAATAGAGGTAGACTTCGCGTGGCTATCGGATCCTGATGGACGTCCGAGATTGGATCTGGGCGAAAGCATCGCTGTGCCATCAGATGGCTATGTGGCGGTTAGGGTGTAGCGAGGGGTGTGAACCGTAGATCCCCGATTCATGGGACGAGGTGTGTACCGCTTCACATTAAGGCCCGATCTAATCTATGTCGTTGCGTCAGATGGGACGGTCCAGAACTAGTGGTACCCCTTCGGCTTGTGCATCTTACAAAAGAACCCCTGCACTATATCAATTTCAACCCGCCGTCCACCCTGACTGTGCTCAGAGTCCTGTAATATTTTGCGTAGAGCCCCTTATGCTTCTTAATTATTGAGGCCCAGTCCAGAGCTCAAGAAAATCAAATAAATAAATTTAGAAATGGATTTTTAATCTAAAAACAATTACCAGAACTTATTTAATTCATAGAAAATCCATTTAAACTCCAAATTGGTCCATTCCAGTTACTAATTTTTTGTAATATTATTGTCTATTCATTAGAGCCATTGTTTTGGCATAAAAGACACATTAAAATTTATCTATTACTTAATCTTGTTTTAAATAGATAAAACCTTGGAAAAATCATAACTTAAAATCTATGACTCCAAATTTAATGATTCCAGTTCCTATGATCTTATTTTAATGTCTAGATTATTACTGTGTATTTTGTTTACATGTTTGGTGTGATGTTAGTTTTTGCTATACTATGTATGTATTGTGTTGATGCGAGTAGACGAGCAAGCTACTGAGGATCCTAAGGTTCAGCTGATAGAGACTGTTGAGCAAGAGCTCGTGGAAGGCAAGTTTCGCCCTTGGTCACTTTCTTTTTACCTAGTCATGTTCTTATTAATCATAATGATCTGCATAGGTTAATTTTGATGGGATCCAATAGGTTACCCTAGATTTTGACTACCCTTATACCTTGTTTCACCGCTGGTTTTACTACTGAATTTTTGGGTAGCACATGCTATTGCTTTATGTGGTTTTGGGTATAGAGATATTCATTACTCATGTTATACTTTTTATTATCTGTTTATTATTTACTGTTCATGATAAGATCATTATGTTAATGGGAACATGGAGAACCACCCGGGAAAACAGTGCTACCACAAGGGTTTAATGGGACGCCCTTGGCTGATTAACTAGGAAAGCTAGTGGATGACTACCTTACCCGAAAGGGGCAATGGCAGTAGGGGAGTGGTCAGTGTAGGGAGGTCCTTGAGTTGATTTTGCTACGATAGCGGTTAGGCGAGGGATTCCTGCACTGGAGCTTCCTATAAACTGTAGCGGGTTTTCTGAAACTAGTGGAACTTTGTAAAGGCCTCGTAGTGGTACCCTGCCTCGCTTCCTTGGTAGAGGTGTATGGGGTCTGATCAACTCCATGGCAAATCGGTAACACGACTTATGGGTCAAGATGTGCAACCTCTGCAGAGTGTAAAACTGGTATACTTGCCGTGCTCACGGTCATGAGCGACTCGGACACTCACATGATTAATTTATGGAACTTAAATTCAATTTGTCATTTCCTTGCATTGGGATTATTTTATTATTACTTTTAATTACTATTACTATGGTTTGTTATTTACTTACACTTAGTAACTGCTAATAAAATTTTGACCAACTTTTAAAAGCAATGTTCAGCTTCAGCCTTTATTACTTTGATTTGCCTTACACTTCACATGAACTCCCACCTTTGGTGAGTTCATGCACATTATTCCCCACAACTTGTTGAGCGATGAACATGTGTGAGCTCACTCTTGCTGTCTCACACCCCCCCACAAGAGAAGAACATGTGGTCAAAGAGCAGCCGCCTAACACTGAGGCTTTCGACTTGATCTAGGTGGCGTCTCCCAGGCAGCTTTGTGGCGCCAGGGAATAATATTTAGTCCGCTCTATTTTATCATTTATTTTTGTAAGACTTCCGCTATGGAATAAGTACATTTATGATATTTATAACATTTATCTCTATGCACTCTGTTATTATATGTGTTGTCTTCTCTGGCGCATATATGAGATGCACTCGACTTTGTTCCTTAAGACCAGGTGTGACACTTCTTCATGAATATGATGAACAGTGAATCCATGGATTATCTTGACAAGTTTGTGGTGGTATTCATTGATGACATTCTCATATATTCTTAGAGTGAGGAAGAGCATGTGGATCATTTGAAGATGGTATTGCAAAGATTGCGAGAGCACCAGCTGTATGCAAAGTTGAGCAATTGCGAGTTCTAGATTGATGAAGTCCTGTTCTTGGGTCACATCATAAACAAAGATGGATTGGCTGTGGATCCGAAGAAAGTGGTAGACGTTCTAAACTGGAAAGCACCAACAGATGCTCAAGGAATCAAGAGCTTCATTGCAATGGTCGAATAATATCCGTGATTCATTGAAGGATTTTCGAAGATTGCGAAACCGATGACAGCTTTTCTAGGCAACAAAGTTGAGTTCAAATGGACCCAGAAATTCCAAGAAGCCTTTGAAGCGCTGAAAGAGAAGTTGACTACATCGCCTGTCTTAGTCTTGCCTGATATGCACAAGCCCTTCTCAGTGTATTGCGATGCTTGTTACACTGGCTTGGGATGTGTATTGATGCAAGAGGGAAGTGTTGTGGCTTACTCGTCCCGGCAGCTGAAGGTTCATGAGAAGAATTATCCAATCCATGACCTAGAGTTGGTAGTAGTGGTTCATGCACTGAAGACATGGAAGCATTATCTGTATGGGCAGAAGTGTGATGTCTACATAGACCACAAGAGTCTGAAGTACATATTCACTCGGTCGGAGCTGAACATGAGGCAACAAAGATGGTTAGAGTTGATCAAAGATTATGAATTGGAGATTCACTACTATCTAGGCAAAGTGAACGTGGTAGCAGATGCATTAAGCAGGAAAAGTCAAGTTAATATGATGGTCGCTCACACAATGCCTTATGAGTTGGCCAAAGAATTTGACAGGTTGAATTTTGGATTTCTGAATAACATGCGAGGAGTAACAGTTGAGCTAGAACCTACCGTAGAGCTAGAAATCAAAGAAGCATAGAAGAATGATGAGAAGATCAATGAAATCCAGCAACTGATTCTAGAAGAAAGAGGCAAGGATTTTCAAGAAGATGCAGAATGTGTGGTATGGTTCAAGGACCGTTTGTGTGTTCCCAATGTCCAGTCTATTCGAGAGTTGATCCTCAAGGAAGCTCATGAGACAACTTATTCTATACACCCTGGAAGTGAGAAGATGTATCAGGATCTGAAGAAGAAATTCTAGTGGTACAGAATTAAAAGGGAGATCGCAGAGCATGCGGCTATGTGTGATAGTTGTCGGAGGATTAAGGCAGAGCATCAGAAGCCAGCTGGATTGTTGCAGCCATTGCGAATTCCTCAGTGGAAATGGGATGAAATCGGGATGGACTTCATAGTCGGGTTGCCTCGCACTCGAGCCGTCTACGATTCCATTTGGGTAGTGGTTGACCGCTTGACCAAGTCAGCCCACTTCATACCCGTCACGACTAGCTACATCAGTGCAGTATTGGCAGAACTGTACATGTCCCGGATCGTTTGTCTTCATGGTGTGCCAAAGAAGATAGTGTCACACAGAGGAACACAGCTCACCTCTCTTTTCTGGCAGCAATTGCATGAAGCTTTGTGTGGCAGAACCGCCCGAATTATTCCAACTTAAGTGCCCAAGTCACGCCTTAGAGGCCACAACACACTTAAATTGGAATAACCCGTCAGTCCCTCAGATCTAGTCTGATAAAGCCACTCTCGGAATCAAATACCACTTACTCACTCGATGGTGAGTCACAGAGAAAATACAATAAAACAGGAAACCTCAAATTAAAGTACTGGAGTTATTACATGAATCGGAGTTTTTCAAGTAAACTGAAACAAGTTCATAATTTAAATTGCAGTGGATAGTTGAAATTGTCGAATGATGAGGAATAGGGCAAGGCCTAGCCCACTACTCCTCCTGCTCCTCTCCTGTTGGAGCAGCATCCCACTCGACCGTCCAACCTCGTGGCATGGTGGTAGGCCAAGTCACACCATCAACCATATCCTGAAGCGTACCTGCAAAAATTATGCCACAAGCAAGGCTGAGCATACTAATACTCAGCTAGACTTACCCGGTGTGAGGGATCTACTCCTCTACCTCTAGACCATGCAGCTGTTTGGCTGAGGGGTTTGGTTTGCCAAAAGCACTAGCTGAGTCTAAATTCAATTTTAGCTTTTCTAGTTCTAGCATAATTATTTAGCTAGGTTTGCTCTTTTCTAAGCATCCATGGTGAAAATCATTTTTAGGACAATCAACATGTTATCTCAAGTAAAACCTCATTTCACTTCTTACTCAATGCAGTACAAGGGGTCAAGCATTCTCGTTAGCTGCGAGAAGCAGACGATTCGAATCGAGTTTTTAAACCTTTCAAGGTAAACCTAAACACACGACATGTAGGGGCACTACGTCCCCACACACATCAATCGTCCCCATCGATTCCCCGTTCGTGGCTAGGGCTCACTGCCTTGGCATACAATGCTCCACTGACCCCGGCTGCCACCGTGCAGCGACTGCACTTGTACCCACCAAAGCTAGCATGGGAGACCCAGTCTCATGACAAGTGAGGGGGAAAGTCCACACCCGGCTTCACTTAGGTACTAGGTTTACTGGTTACCATATTTCCAGGCATGTGTTTAGTACGTTCAAACGCTTGACTCAGGTATCCATATTTCTCATGGGCAAGGCATCCACCCTGGATCCAAGTCCATAGACCATCATAAATCCCGTTATCAAGATGAATACAATCAATTCCTGACCTCGCGCGAGTGCTAGAAAAATCACTCGACTTCTACCGAGATCCTAATTAGTGAAGCAGCTACTCGACCTAGCATAATAGTATTCATCTCAAAAAGGAATCCTGAGTTCATGCAACTAAGGGTTTCAAGCAACTCCTACACTTAAGTGCACATTACAAGCCTACAAACATTAAGTGTAGTAAAGTAGCATATATAAACTGGTTATGCATAAAACCGGGGCTTGCCTTCAATTGCTGGGGCTGCGGGGAGATCTTCTGTGGCAGGCTCGGGAGCTGGCTCCTGATCTTCCTCGTGGATAGCTCCTTGCTCGGGAATGAGCACATACTCTCCGTCAGCGAGGGTGCAATCTAATGAATGCAATGAGTAAGATATATGAATGGCATGATATGCAATTTAGCAATTATAATTAGATGGTGAAACCGTGAAAGATTAAATTAATAAGGTAAAGCTTAACCTGGCTACTGGAAATTTTGGTGGTGCACATAGCCATTTAGGTCAAGTTTGGTTAGGTTAAATGATCAGATTATTTTAGTGTTCCACTGATTCCCTTTTTATGTTTCAGTGAAAGTTTATTATAATTCCTAGCTGAATTCGTTGGGGTGAGATTCATTATTCTTCCCAATTTCTCTCTTCTTTCCCTTTTCTCTTATTTTTTAAGGTGGGTTTGAACTACAATCTAGTTTTATAAATTTTCAAAACTTCTAATAAAATTACAGTAGCTTCTCACTGTTGTATAACTCTCTGCCTCAAATATTGGGGCTTAAAAAGTTAAGGATTCTCTCTGTACAAAATTATCAAATTTTAGGGTAGAGGGGGTGCTTTGAACTACAACTCTCCTCTAACAGTGGATTATTCTCTAAGGCTTATTTTTTCTGGCATTTAGGTGTAATAACATGATTTTGTACCAAATTTTAGGCACTAATACCTTTTATTTATGTTACTGTGATTTTCTAAAGTCCTTGGCCATAGGGATGCTTTCTACTACCATTATACATGAAAAGTGTCAAACAACAGATTTCTAATTTTTCCTATCTTCCTCTTTGCGCAAGAGCAATCATTCTAGAGTTTGGCAACTTTTTGCTTAAGGGAGGGGAAGGTAGAAATTTTTGGATTATATGGCCTTTTTCATGGGGTAGGGGGTAATGTGCTTTACCTTTCATTTCTAATTGGGTTTCAAATTTTTCCTTGGTGGTTTACCTCATAAGTAATTGGGTAAAAATTCATTTGCCTACTATTGCACAATTTTAGATTTTTTATGATTTAATTAGAACATGGGCCAAAACCATATTCAAATTGTTTAGCTCATTTATTGTGAGGGGTTGGGGTGTTTAATATTTTTGTAATGGTTTTCTAGCAGTTAGGAGTCCACTGAAGTTTTCTTACCATTTTTTAAATGGTCCTTATATTTTTAATCATGGATTTTCTGGATTTCTTAGTGCCTAAGAAAATAATTAACCTTGGAATAGCTTTGGACTAGAGTTCTCTGTATTTTTCCTAGGTTCTTTATCACTTAAGTATACTAAAAAAATATGCTCCTTCCCTGTTCATTATGTTCCACTACCCTTCTTAATTTTCTAAGTTTTGGACATATATAGTCTTTAATAGAAAATCTTGAGTTGTTCTTGCATACTAGGGTGCCTAGTATTTTTAAACAGTGTATAAGTTGGGATGAATCTCTATAATTTTTCTCAAGCCTAGCACAGAAGTATTTCTATTTTTCTTTATATTAATAAGGTTTGGGCAGTTTCCTTATTTAATTCAAAACTCTAAAAATTAATATAGAAAACATGGGGTTTAGTATTTTTGTCTGACAGCTCATAATATTTGGAATCCAGCAAAATTGGTTTGACAAATTTTGGATGAGTATTTCTCAAGTTATGAATTTTCTACGTTCTCTGCTTATTTAAAAATAATATACAGAAATGAGTAAAGGAAATAGGTTTTGCATCGGGGTCCCTGGGTTTACTTCTATCTGAGTTGTTTAAACCGTACCCTTGAGACACTATTCACCTGAGTCTCTGACTACGCAGAAAACTCCCTAGGGTTCCACTAAATCAAACCCGCGGTCCTTCCTCTACTTAAGTAGTGCACGCGGCGGAGGAAAGGGCCAAGGGGCTTACTGGCGGCGAGATTGCTCCGGTGGGGTGGTCAAAGGTGTAGGGGAGGTCGTGACAGTCACGTTGATGTGTGGATCATTGCAGGGGATGGTCAGAGTAGGCCGGTCCACGTGCGTAGGCGGGGGAGCTCGTCGGCGGTGAGGGCTCCGGCCTATCCAGGGCGTTAGAGTTCAATTAAACCAGTCAGTGAGCTTCACTAGGTGTTAGGGAAGGCATGGGCGCGAGGAATTGGAGAATGGCTCACCGGTCAGTTGTGGCCACGCGCCGGCGGGAAAGATAACTCGGGCGAGGGTAGAACGGCTTCTCCGGTGAAGTAATATCCAGTTTCTTGCTTCAGGGAGCTCTATGGGGCTCTGGGGAAGCTAGCCAAGGCACTAAATCGAGTGGAGGTGGCCGGGAGTGGTCTGGCCACGGTGGTCGAGTGTTCGGGTGACTCGGCGGGCGGCTTAGAGCTCGCTGGAGCTAAGTGCTAGGTCAGAGGAGTTAGGTAAGGCATGGAGGAAGTACGACCGAGGCTTCCCTGCTCTTATAGGCACGGGTGCGGTGCATGGGCGGGCGTGGACCAGTGAGGGCACGCGGGGCGCGCATGGCTCGGCGCAGGTGCGCGTGCTGGCATGCACGAGGCATGTCAGCCACGGTCGAGCACGTGGCACCATTGTTTCTGCCCGTATTCTAACGCCGATAGGGTGCAAATCTTTGCGCATTTGGGCAAGATCACCATGAAGGATTTGTTCCCCCGACTGAGCTCTGTCGTTTGTGTGGACGTTGCGTGGTTTTGGGCTAGGGACAGGGAGTTGTAACGTTGCCAAGTCGCTAGTGTCACCGAGCCGAGTCCCAAGGACAATCTACGCCAAGATTGTGTCAAACAGCCGAGTCTTGCTCCCAAATTTTTCCAGGGTATGTTCAAGGTAGTTTGGTGCCATTTTTATATTTGGACCAAATGGACTTGTGTTTTTGAATTAAGAGAATGCAGTTGTTCTTTATGAAAAGGTCAGATTTCAGAAATCTGAATTTCTGAATTTCTCAAGGGGGCTTTAATCCAAGGGCTATTTTCGGGATTTTGGAAAATTCAAATGACCAATATTCCTTACTACATTTTGTAGGTTATTTAGTGCACTTTAACTTTGTTATTTGGTTCTCATCATGATTTTATGTTTTTCATAATCCTTTCACAAGTTTTCCCCTTTTGCACTTAAATGGCTTACTTAGGGTTATTTAGGGTTTTGTGCATTTTTCTCCCTTTAAGGTGCATGATATGATTAAAGCATAATCATTAAGATGAAAAATACTTAATTAAACCTTTGTTCCTAAATTTTGGTGTTATTTTGCTCAATTTGATTCACATGTGATAATGGCTCTTGAGTTAGCACTGAGAAGAATTCTAGGTAACACTGGGGTGTTACACTTTGGGTACACATTTAAACTTTAGTTCAGCTTATCATCTGCAGACAGACGGTCAGACTGAAAGAACTAATCAAGTCCTCGAAGATATGTCAAGAGCCTGTGCGTTACAAGACCAGTCTGGATGGGACAAGAGGTTATCTTATGCAGAATTCTCCTATAACAACAATTACTAGGCGAGCATGAAGATGTCACCATTTCTAGCGCTTTATGGGAGGAGTTGTAGAACTCCATTGCAAAGGGATCAGCCTGGAGAAAAGCAAGTGTTTGGGCTAGACATTTTGCTTGAAGCAAAAGAAAACATCAAGATGGCTCGGGAGAATTAAAGATAGCGCAATCGAGGCAGCGAAGTTATGCAGACACAAGGAGGAGAGAGCTGAGTTTTGAAGTTGGAGATTTTGTCTACCTGAAGGTATTGCCCATTAGAGGAGTCAGAAGGTTCGGAGTCAAGGGCAAGCTAGCACCCCGATATGTTGGTCTGTATCAGATTCTTGCGAAGTGTGGAGAAGTAGCCTATCAGCTCAGTTCGCTAGAAGATTTGTTAGCAGTGCATGACATCTTTCATGTGTCTCAGTTAAAGAAGTGTCTGCATGTGCCAGAAGAGCAGTTGCCAGTGGAAGGTCTAGAAATCCAAGAAGACTTGACCTACATAGAGAGGCCAACGCTGATTCTTGAGACTGCAGACAGGGTCACCCGGAGGAACACTATCAGAATGTGCAAAGTCAGGTGGGGTCACCACTGTGAGGAAGAAGCAACTTGGGAGCGTGAAGATGATCTGATGGCCAAGTATCCCAAACTCTTTGCTGGCCAACCTTGAATCTCGAGGGCATGATTATTTTAAAGGGGAATAGGTTTGTAATGCCCTGAATTTGAGGGGTATAATTTTTTCTTCTCCGATACTCACCAAATTCAGGTGTTACTCTCTTTTCTCTTCTCGTTCTGCTCCTTCTTCCCGTTTTCAAAGCAGTATAGTGACTGGTGTCCGTATCACATGTGAACGAAAACCTAAGTTGACATGGGTGTTGCATCATGCCGAAGCATAGTTCTTTTGTCTGATGTTGTGTCTGATTGCACGTTCGTCCCGTTTCGGTTTTCGATTCTCGGTTTGTTTTCGATTAGTGGTCGTGCGTGCGGTGGACTTCGGCCCGGCCCGTGGCCCGACCTGACCTGGCCCGGCCCTAGCACGCGACTACTGGCGTCCCACCCCCACCGCCACCCCGCGCCCTCCCCTCTCCCTTTCTCTCATTTGGTTTTCTTGCGCAGCAACTCCCTCTCCCTCTCTTCCACTTCTCTCCCACCTCCTTGCCCTAGGTGATCCGGTGGATGTTTATCACCGGATTTTGGATCCCAAGGTGAGCTCCCCTCTCCCTCTCTCTCTCTCTCTCCCTCTCCCTCTCCTTTCCCCTCCCCGCGCGGCGTCTCGGCCACCCTCACATGCCCCCCAGTGACGGCCCACCGGCGCACGCGCCTCGTGCTCGCCCGGTGCGGCCCGCTCGTGCGCCCCGCGGTGGCCCGCTCGTATGCCCCCCAGCGAGCCTCGCGCGTGCGCCCGGTGCGACCCCCGGCACGCGTAGCCCCAGCGCGCGATGTTTAAATTTCAGTTTGGGTAATTTTTAAATTTAGTTTAATTAGCATGCTGTGTCGCGCGCTTCGTCGCGCAACGATGTAGTTAAAATCCAGATTTATTAATGTGCTGAGTCGAGCGCTTCGTCGCGCGATGATTCGTTTTAAGTTTAGATTATTTAATGTGTGACGTCACACATTTAGTGGTGTGACATTTCGTTTTTGTTATTTAGTTTAAGTGACTTATGCCGTCGAGCGCTTCGTCGCGCGACACTTTATGTTTTTTCCATATTTAATTCAAGTGTTTCGTTGCGCGCTTTGTCACACAATGATTTGTTTAATTTCAATTTAGTCTAAGCGTGGCGTCGTGTGCTTCGTCACGCGATGACTCATTTTATTTTCAGCTTAGTTCATGTGCGCTGTCACGCGCTTCGTTGCGCGGCAACTCGCCCCAGTTTTCGGCTTAGTTCGCGTGTGCCGTCGTGCGTCTCGCCGCACGACGATCCTTTTAAATTTACCTCGAATCATTTATAATAATTAAACATGTAGCGTAACTTCACTCTATGTATAGTATGATTGTCAAATTAATATGATTATGTTTAGATGAGTACTTTAATCTATGACCGCTTAACGTAATCGCCTTTCGACCGTAACCTCGACCGTTGCTCTCTCTTTCTCGTTTATTGATTATATTCTATTACTTGGTGTTCTGTTCTTTTTATAATAAATTTTTGGAATATATGTTTGAACTCATATAGATAACGGTCAGTTGGCGGAGTCTGAAGGAGTTGCAGGTGAAGACCCTGAGCAGCAGCTGGTTGGTGAAGGCAAATGTCCCTTGACCCATCTATGTCCTATTCATTTTATAATTCACTCCCCACATTTACACAATTTATACCTAAGGATTGATTAGAGTTTGTTCATCTTGTCCTTGTTTACCTATGTGGGTTGGATTATTTTGGTTTAGCTCTATGCTATTGCTCCACACTAATCAATGAACATGATAAGATTATTTATGATACGTTGTTTTCCCTTTTGATTATGATGATGCTACTGTGACATTTAAGGGGACTCGAGCGGTTTCTCGAGTGCCTCTCCGTAAGGACTGGTTCGTTGGATGACCGCCCGGGAAAACAGTGCAACCATGAGGGTGGAATGGGATGCCCTTAGCTGAATAATTACAGGAACTAAGGTGTAGTTCGCTTCGCCGTCGTGCCGTCAATGGGGCTCAGTGTATGCAGCTCGCTCTGCTGAGGGTGGATTGCCCCTTGGGGAGGAATGTGGTACATTTAGGAAACATAACGGACGGCTACAACCTCAGGGAATCTTTGTAAAGGCTACGTAGTGAAACCCTACCTATTCACCTTGGTGGTGCTTAAGGGTTTGATCAACCCAAGGCAAAAGGGAATCACGGCTTGTGGGTAAAGTGTGCAACCTTTGCAGAGTGTTATGAAACTGATATATCAGCCGTGCTCGTGGTTATGAGCAGCCAAGGGAGCTCCATTGATTAGAGACACATTGATCAGAGATGTTTGGTTTACAGATGATGATGAGGATGATGGTTTTGATTACAATTATGTTGATGGTTTCTGGTATTCTTTCTGTTTGGAAAGGGTACTTTTGGGTTAACAACTTGGGTTAATGCTAAAACTTGGCTCTCTACTGGTAATAATAACCTGACCAACTAAAAGCAACTGCTTGACCTTAACCCCACATAAAGCTAGTCCACTACAGCCAAAACGTGACAATTGTTGATTATGTTAATGTGTAGTCACCCTTGCTTTACACACCAAACACCCCCCTAGGTTGTCCATGTTGCAACCACTGCTCAGAAAGAAGATGAAGTCGTGGAGGAGGACTTCCAGGAGTTTTAAGAGTACGACGAGTTCTAGGCGTGGGTTAGCGGCAAACCCCCAGTCGGCTGCCTGTGAAGGCCGTGTTTATCTACATTTTGTTTTCGTACTTTGATTATTGTTAATGACTATGTTTTTTCGTACTTTGATTATTGTTAATGACTATGTGGATGTCTCGGACATCATGATGTAATCAATTATTACCCTCTTTTATGTTAATATTTGAGCACTATGTGATAATGTCCGGTTATGTAACTGTTGTGTACGTGAATTGCTGATCCTGTCACGTAAATGGTTTGCATTCGGTTTGCCTTCTAAAACTGGGTGTGACAACATGGGAGGTAAATCTGTAGATCAAAAGGTATATCGGTCGATGATAGGTTCTTTACTCTACTTATGTGCATCTCGACCAGACATTATGCTTTTTGTATGCATGTCTGCAAGGTTCCAGGCAAATCCTAAGGAAGTTCACCTTAGGGCTGTGAAAAGAGTCATGAGATATTTAGTTTACACTCCTAGCTTTGGGCTTTGGCACCCCAAGGGGTCTACCTTTGATTTAATTGGATATTCTGATGCCGATTATGCAGGGTGTAAAATTTATAAGAAGAGCACATCAGGGACTTGTCAGTTTCTGGGAAGATCCCTGGTGTCTTGGGCTTCAAAGAAACAAATCTCAGTAGCTGCTGGCCATTGTTGTGCACAATTACTTTGGATGAGGCAAACCCTTAGGGACTATGGCTACAAATTGAGCAAAGTCCCTCTCCTATGTGATAATGAAAGTGCAATCCGCATGGCGGATAATCCCATTGAGCACAGCCGCACTAAACACAGACATTCAGTATCACTTTGTGAGAGATCACCAATAAAAGGGGGATATCGAAATTGCTTATGTTAATACCCATAACCAATTAGCCGATATATTTACCAAGCCACTAGATGAAAAGACTGTTAGCAAACTTAGGAATGAGCTAAATATACTTGATTCTCAGAACTTTGATTGAAACATTACACAAATAGCTAATTTATATACCTTTGATTATGTCTCTTTCATTTGGTACAAATGCATATTTCTTACTCTTCTTGTGACAAGGCTAAGACTAATGTGTCTTCAAGTATATCTCTATGATTAGTCTTAGATTGAAAGGGAAATAGAGTATTCGGCAAGGACAAGGCTTCCACTCCAAACTCTAACGGTATCATTTATCCTTTGCCGTTACTCATGCAACTCTCAATTTATATAGCCCTTCATTTATATTTACTTTACTAATGTGGGATAAAGTTTAAAAGGGCTCTCAAGTTCTCTATTTTTGTCGATTAATGCCAAAGGGGGAGAAAGTATTAGGCCCAAAGCAAAAGAGCCCAAAGCAAAAGGACCGCACCACCATTTTAAAAATTTTAGTATATATTTCAAATTAGTATCAAAATTTTTCAACAAAGATAGTGTTTGTTTCAATTGGTATCTTATTTGACTTCAACGAGTATAAAAAATTTTCAATTGGCCTCAAAGTGAATTTTCAATTGGTATCTCATATGGCTTCAAAATTTAAATAAATGTAGAGATTTCAATTGGTATAATTTCATTTTGGCATCTATTTCAAAAAGGGAAAATCGTTTCAAAAGCCCCTTGAAAACTAAGGGGAGATTTTCTTCAGGGGGAGTTTTTAATTAGTCAAAGGAAAAGCATTTGAAACAGGGGGAGGAATTTCAAATCTTAAAAATGCTTCTTGCAATCTTATTCCTATACCTTTGACTATTTGAAAAAGACTTTGAAAAGATTTTTCCAAAAGATTTGCAAAAACAAACAAGTGGTGCAAATGTGGTCCAATATGTTAAATAAAGAGAAAAGTAATCCATTCATTCTTAGACATATGTATAAAGTCTTTCGTTGGTTTAATTCTAAGTAACCTTTGCACATCTATCTAAATTGCAAACTAGTTACATTTCTACCTTCCTATTTGCTTTGGTTAGTGTTGGCATCAATCACCAAAAAGGGGTAGATTCAAAGGGAAATGGACCTAATCATTTCCTATAATCGATTTTGGTGGTTGACGAACAACACAAACCACGTGGACTAACTAGTTTGGCTAGATGTCATTTATCTTAGGTGCATAAGGTTCAACACTAACCAAGAAAGAAATTCAGTTGGGGACAAACAAAATTTGGAGCAAGACATGAGAGTGTGCTGCCAAGTGGTGCACCGAACATGTCCGGTGCACCAGGCCCGTACACAAGCGAACCAGCCACTCTCGAGAATTCCTTGGGCTCGCTCCGCTATAATTCACCGTACTGTCCCATGAGTCAGCGGAGCAACGGCTCCCTGCGCATCAACGATCGACTGCAAATATGAACAGTGATGAACAGTGCCGCGCAGAAGTCAGAGCAGCGAAGTCAGAGATCATCGGACTGTCCGGTGTAACAAAAAGACAAAGGGTTCCAACGGTCAACAGCTCTAAACCCCAACGGGCGCACTGACTTGGCGTGTACCGGACAGTAAACAGTGACTGTCCGGTGTGCCACCGGACTGTCCGGTGTGCCCGTCGCCAGTAGAAACAGCCAACTACTAGGAAGTGGTTGGGGGCTATCCGAGTATTCTAAACTTCCCAACCACCTCATTCAAAGCCATCCAAGTATTCTAAACTTCCCATTCAATACAAGAATAAAGCCAACCACTCAAAGACACATTCAAAGCATTCAATCCGCTCCAAGTCTCCAAAATCAACTCTAGTGCTTAGATAATTGAGAGAGGATCATTTGTGTTCATTTGCGCTCTTGTTGCTTGGATTGCCTCTCTTCCTTTCTCATTCTTATTTCTAAGTGCTTATAAAGCTAGCAAGAGACACCTAAGTGTGTGGTGGTCCTTGCGGAGTTTTAGTGACCCGATTGATTAAGGAGAAGGCTTACTCGGTCTAAGTGACCGTTTGAGAGAGGGAAAGGGTTGGAATAGACCCGGCATTTGTGGCCTCCTCAACGGGAACTAGTTTCTTTGGAACTAAACCTCAGTAAAACAAATCATCATGTCCACTTGTGTTGATTTCCCATTTATTTGTTTTGCCTCTTTCCTCTCTCTAAAGTTTCCTTGCTAATGTTGATTTGAGTTTGCTCCCATACGTCATCCGCATCATTTTAGCAACTCGTCGCAAGAGAAACAATCTTCCGCACTCGGATTAATTTCTAACGCTAACCGTAGCCTTAGTGTGTGTTTAAGTTTATAAAATTCAGGTTTCGCCTATTCAACCCCCCTCTAGGTGACTTTCACATACGCCAAATAAATAAACATACACCATTACATGGGTAACATTCACCATTACATACACATTCATATATCACACAACTACACTCATAAATATGTCTAAATCATAAATATTTTATTAATCCACTATATTCTTTACTTTTAGTTATCATTGATGAAAATATGAGCAGGTGACAACGAAGCTAGTTTATCTAGTATAACATAGATAAAATGACTTAACAAACTTTATGGAAAATAATTATTGATTATTTTCTTTATGACTAATAATAATTCTTTAGGTTTTATCCTTTCCTTTCTAACTAGAAATTATACGTATCGCTAAAATGTTTATTTATAAATCACATAACATTAATATTCTAAAAATTAATGTAAATTACTAATTTTGGACTTTAGTAACATAATCATGGTTATTTTGACATAAATAGATATTTTACTAATTCTAAGTGATTAAGCGATATATATACAAATATTTGTATCCTGATTAGTGAAAGTTTATATCTTAACCTAACCGACAATATGTGGCCTAGTACTTCTTTCATTTTCTTATATTAGTAAAACTTATACTTAACCCACTATTAACATAATATCGTTTTATGCGCTACAATGAGAAGTTAGTCACAAATGTTTCTAAATTTAAATCACCAAGTTAGTGAATCGTGACATTATTTATTTTTGAAATATAAAATAATACTCATGTCCAAAATATTGTCGCATGGCTGATCTATAATTAAACTTATACATTAGGGGTCTCTTTTTAATAGTTTCTGAACTAGATTTTTTGGAATTAGTTTTACACAAAACCAGGGGCTAAAATGCAAAACTGTCTTCTTCTACCTTGGAGCTGACTGCGCAGGGAGGAACTCGGCGAGCAGGGAGGGACGAGGCGGTCACAGCTACGGGCACGGCTAGGGAAACGGACGGTCCGACCGTGGGCGCGACGCGGTGAGGCTCCAGCGAGGCGGGCGCGCGGTGGTGAGCTCCAGCGAGGTCCGAGTACGGCGAGCGTGAGCAAGGAAGAGAGCGTGAGGAGGGAGAGAGAGAGAGAGCTCGGGCAGGGGAGAGAAGGGCTCGGCCCGGTTCCATTTATAGAGAGAAGAGAGGGAGAGGGAGGGACGCCAGGGAGGAGGTGGCCGGCCGGCCATAATGGCTGCGGCTATAACTTCGTCATTGATGGCATCGCTGATGGCGACCATTAATTCACTAATGGAGAGAGTAAGTGGGGGAGGGAGAGGAGGAGGTGGCGACGGTGGTTTCTAGCGTAGGGGAGAGGAGAGGGCGTGACCAGGCACGAGAGGAAGAGATGAGCGCGGTGGTGGCCACCGGTGGCGCGACGCTGAGGCGAGAGCGCGCGCGCGTCCCGTGGAGAAGGCGAGGACTCGCGGGTGGGCCCCGCCGGTCATAGAGACGAATAGAGGGGGAAAGAAGGGCGCGGTGGCTGGGCCGCAAGTGGGCCAATTTGGCTGGTTTAGATTAGTGTTTTCCTTTTTTCTTTTTTTCTCCATTAAAAATATAACTAAATATATTTTTAAATATTTCTAAAAAATCATAATAATTATTCAAAATTATTTATGACTATAATATTTATTTTGGACCAATATTTCTATATTAATTAATTATATTTTCAATATAAAAGAAATTCTATGAAACAACCATAAATCAAATATGAGCAAACAAAAATTGTTCTAAAGGCAAATAAAATGAAACACTTGAAGAAAATATTTTTAATATTATTACTACTAATATCCTAAATGTATTATTTTTAGTTGATGGTTTTGATGTGTTACAAAACTACCCCTTAAAAGAATCTCGTCCTCGAGATTAAGGAAATTCTGAGAATAACTGGGGGAATTTTGTTCTGAGTTCATCTTCTCTTTTCCAAGTGGCCTTATCTTCTGAATGATGACTCCACTGAACTTTACACATGTTGATAACTTTACTCTGTGTAATTCAGCGAGATTTTTCCAAAATCCTGATAGGGTACTCCGAATAAGTCAAATCCTCATTAACATTGAGTTCTTCCATAGGTAATTGTTCCTCCGGTACTCTTAAGCATTTCTTAAGTTGTGACACATGAAATACGTCATGCACGTCCAATAAACTATCGGGTAGTTTTAACTGATATGCTACTTCACCTTTTCTTTCCAAAATTTTGAATAGGCCAATGTAGCGAGGAGATAGTTTACCCTTAACCTTAAATCTTTTCATTCCTCTCATTGGTGAAACTTTAAGGTATACAAAGTCTCCAACTTCAAAGCTCAACTCTCTTCTTATATTGTCAGCATAGCTTTTCTATCTTGACTGTGCTATTTTCAAATTCTCTCTGACAATCTGTACATGCTTTTACGCTTCTTGGAGAATTTCTGGATCAAATACTTGACTTTCTTTGGTCTGATTCCAATAAAGTGGTGTTCTACACTTTCGTCCATAAAGTGCTTCAAACGGTACCATTTTTAGACTTGCCTAGTAACTATTGTTGTATGAGAATTTTGCATAAGGCAAACTCTTATCCCAACTTCTACCATGCTTTATAGCGCAAGCTCTTAACATATACTCCAACACTTGGTTTGTTCTTACCGTTTGCCCATCCGTTTGCGAATGATAAGCTGAGCTGAAATTTAGCTTGGTATCCATGGACTCATGTAGTCTTTTCCAAAAGCGCGAGGTAAATTGGGTTCCTCAATCTGATACGATCATCTTTGGTACTCCATGTAGACAAACAATCCTTGACATGTATAACTCTGCAAACTGGGCTCCTGAGTAGGTTGTCTTCACAGGTATAAAGTGTGCCACTTTATTCAACCTATCCACTATAACCCATATTGAATCGTAGCCATCCCGAGTACGGGGTAGTCCAACTATGAAATCCATGCCAATTTCTTCCCATTTCCATTCTGGTACCTTGAGAGGTTGTAGCGATCCTGCTGGTCTTTGGTGTTCAGCTTTAACTCGTTGACACACATCACATAGTGCAACAGGAGTAGCCACATCTCTTTTCAAACCGTACCACCAATACTTTTCTTTTAGGTCCTGGTACATCTTTGTACTTCCAGGGTGAATAGAATAAGCTAAATAATGATCTTCTCTTAAGATAAGTTGGCGTAGGTGCTTGATTTCTGGTACATAGATTCTCTTTTTAAACCATACTGTGCCTTGTTCATCTTCTGTGAAATCTGGGGCTTTACCCAAACTAATCAGAGTTTTAATTTCCTTAATTTTCTCATCAGACTTCTGTCATTTATGAATCTCTTGTTCCAAAGTAGATTCTACTTCCATAATTGTTGCTTCCATATTATTGAGCATACCAAGGTTGAGTTCTTCCATTTCTCAGCACAATTCCTGTGACATCAAATGAGTAGTGATGTTGTTCACTTGACCTTTACGGCTCAAAGCATCTGCCACTACATTTGCTTTTCCTGGGTGATATTGTATTTCCAAATCATAGTCTTTGATTAACTCAAGCCATCTTCTATGTATTAGGTTGAGTTCTTTCTGCGTGAAGATATATTTCAAGCTTTTGTGATCGGTGAAGATTTTACACTTGTTTCCAATCATGTAGTGCCTCCAAATCTTCAAAGCGTGCACTACGACAGCTAATTCCAAATAATGCGTAGGATAATTCTTTTCATGTTTCTGTAACTGCCTTGAGGCATAGGCAATTACTTTTCCATCTTGCATTAACACACATCCAATTCCCATATGTGATGCGTCGCAATACACATCAAATCCTTTATGAATATTAGGCATAATTAACACTGGTGCAGTGGTTAGCCTTTCCTTTAACTCTTCAAAACATTTCTGACATGCTTCATCCCACTAAAACTTTTTACCTTTCTCTAGCAGTGAAGTAAGGAGTTTCACTATTTTGGAGAAGCCTTCAATGAATCTTCTGTAGTATACTGCTAATCCAAGAAAACTCCTGATCTTGGACACATCGGTGGGTTGTTTACAATTTAGTATTTCACTTATTTTACTGAGGTCTACTTTGATTCCTCCATTGGTGATAATATGACCTAGGAAAGCAACTTCCTTTAGCCAAAAATCACACTTGAAAATTTCGCATACAACTGATTGTCTCAAAGTTTTTGTAGAACTAATCTTAGATGATCTTCATGTGCTTCTTCACTCTGAGAGTATACCAGTATGTCCTCGATAAATACCACCACAAACTGGTCGAGGTATTCCATGAATACTTTATTCATCATGTTCATAAAGTAAGCTGGTGCATTGGTTAATCCAAATGACATAACCAAAAACTCATAAAGTCCATATATTGTAGTGAAGGCCGTTTTAGGTATATCTTGGGTTCGAATCTTCAACTGATGATAGCCTGATCTTAGATCTATTTTTGAGAATATTTTAGCTCCTCTCATCTGATCAAACAGATCTTCAATCCGAGGTAACAGGTATTTGTTCTTAATCGTTACTTTGTTCAAGCTTCTATAGTCGACACACATTCTCCTTGAACCATCTTTCTTGTTCACAAATTGAACTGGGGCTCCCCATGGAGATGAACTAGGGCGAATAAAACCTTTTTCTAGTAGTTCTTCTATTTGCTTCTTCAGTTCAATTAAATCTTTGACATCCATTCGGTAAGCTATTTTTGAAATTGGTGCAATTCTGGGTAATAGTTCAATAGAGAATTCTATCTCACGATCAGGTGGCATACCTGGTAATTCTTCTGGAAATATGTCTGGGTATTCACACACTATTCTGATGTGCTCCAAAGATTTCTCCTCCAATCGATTTACCATTACTTCTGCTGTTGCTGGCATATTGACACTAACTTCAATTATTTCTCCTTGTGAACTAGTTAAGGTAACCATCCTCTTAGCACAGAATATTACTCCATCATACTTGGTTAAGAAGTCTATTCCAAGTATCACATCGATTCCACTCGATTCCAAAATTATCAGCTCTACTAGAAAGCTTAGGTCTCTAATTTCAATCTTAGTCTGAGGGCATGAGTGAGTGGCTCTAAGTTCACCTCCCAGTGATCGAATTAATAGTTTCTTCTTCAAGGGATAGTTTGGTATATTATGTTTTTCCACAAATGACTTTGTTACGAAGGAGTGAGATGCTCTAGAATCAAATAAAATTGATGCAGGTCTAGAGTTAATAAGGAACATACCATACACCACGTCGGCATCCTTAGGAACTGATTCTGCTGTCACGTGATTAATTATCCCCTACTCTGGTTCTGTGGAGTCTTGTTCTGTGCAGATCGACGAGCAGGTGTATTCTGATCAGTCCTCTAGTTGATGTTCCTCTGGGTGTCTGTTGATTGCTTTTGGGCAGTTGTTAGCATCGTGGCCAAGTTTGCCACACTTGAAACAGCCATTAGGTTGGATTGGAGTAGTTGTGCTGTTGTTTTTGGCCGGTGTGTTCACGATGCTTCCTTGACAATTCTGCTGTTGACCACTAGACCTTTGACCATTCTGAGTGTTGTTCCTCTGCTGGTTTTGATATTGGTTGCTCCTCTGACCTTGTTGTCCAAAGCGTTGTACTTGGTAGTTGTTGTTCCCACTCTGTTTTCTGGAGCGGAACTGAGAACCTTGAGAGTTGTTCTAACGGGTATTCCTGCTAGTCTGCCCTTGGAACTTTCTCTTGTGATCAAACAACTCTTTCCTTTTGCTTTCAAGGGCAATTGCCTTGTTAAGCAAAGTTTGAAAGTTGGGAAAGCTGTGGCTCTATAGCTGATAGTTTAAAGGCCCAATCAAGCCTTCCAAGAAACGTTCTTGGCGCTTCTCGTCAATATCCACTTCTTCTGGGGCATAGCGTGAAAGCTGGGTGAAGCAATCACGGTACTCACTAACATACATGTTCCCTTGTTTGAGGGAAAGGAACTTCTTCTTCTTGAGCTTCATGATTCCCGAGGGAATACGGTGAGCATGGAAGTTCACCTGGAATTCCTGCTAGGTTATGGCATCAGCATTAGCATGTGCCAGGGTGAAGGCATCCCACCAATCGGACGCGACACCTTTGAGTCTTCGTGAAGTGTACAAGACCTTCTCTCAGTCATTGCACTAGGTGATGTCCAGTTTCTTACCGATGACTTTAAGCTAGTCATTAGCATCCAAGGGGTCAACTGCATGAGAGAAAGCAGGTGGGTGATGGCTCATGAAATCGCGATGCTTGTCTCTAGCTTGTGGTGCATGTTGTTGTTGATGTTGGTGCTACTGGTTCTGCTGATTCTGCTGAATCTGCTGTACCGAAGCAGTGAGTCCTTGCAGAAGCTACATCTGCACTGCGATGAAATGCTCCATGTTGGGGTTGGGTGGCGGTGGTGGTAACTGCTGACCACGTTGGTTCCTATTGTTCTGAGGACCTGAGTGAGCGTTCACCATCTGGTTGGTTAGAAAAAGCAATTTTAGGGTAAGTGAGGGGTAGAGAAGATTCTAGGGGGAATAGCTTATTATTAAGGTTGAGTTTTTTTGTGCTCTTATGGCCATCATTCCATAAGACCATTGCACTCAAGCAAAAATCCAAATCAAACATTGCAAACAACACCATCACATGGTTGTTATTATTATAAGTATAGTATTATAAAGGTGTTCATCAACTAACGTGAAATCTAACTTATTACAATGTAAATGAAAAATCTATAGCAGCCTGGTGATGGATCCTGGTTCTCTATAGCGGATCCTCTTGCGGGGAGGGGACAACGCCATGGCAGGGACTTGAGCTTCAGGGGGATCCCTTCCTTCTAGTTGAGCTTCCAGGGCTGCAATCCTTGCGTGTACATCCTCCAGCTCTAAGTGTACCCTGGAGAGGTCCAGGGTAGCATTGTCTAGGTCGGTGTTAAGACCTGCCACCACACCAACTAGGGTGTTGAGGCGATCTTCTCCAGCTCCACCTGAAACAATGCTGGTCTGGCTTTCTCCACGAAGACGCAGAGGAAGATACATGTACTTTGTGTTGTGCAGTTGCTACCGGTAGGTGTGGTTGAGGGACCACAGAGTTCGCCTAGCAGCATCGCTGACCGAAGCTGCATAGGTGCATAGCAGCGTCAGAGACTCATGAGCTGATATAGTCCTGAACCCTCTATCACCTACATCCATCACCCTGACATGAATGCGAGTGATGTAGTAGCAAGCCCAAGGGGGTCCGCACAATTGCCTGGTCTCATACAGGGGTCAGACGTAGGTACCCAACACATACAGAACATCCTACAACAGGTTAGGGAAGTGCCCCGTCTCCAACATTGATGTATAATGTTCGGTGACAGGCCGTAACCCCACGTAGTGGTCCTGCTGTTCACCATTGGCTTCTTCGTTGACGTTCTCCTCTTCTTCTTCTTCGTCGTCTCATTCATCGTCACCAGAGTCGTCCGGGTCATCGCCTCCATCAGCAGGGGCCTAGACTGCTGGTGCTTGCGGTGCTGAAGATGATGATCCAGCTGCGAAGGCTAGTGATTCTCCCAATGGGGTGGGCATAGGCAGAAACTCCTCTGAGTTGTCCTCCTGAATAACTCTATTCTCCACACGAATGTGAGGGAGATCCACAGGGATTTCCTCGACTTCCACTGGGTAGACAGGAACTTGACGTGGCGGAGGGATGAGTTGGTGTTGGTCTAGGTGGTTTGGATTGTACGAACCATCTACAAGAGAAAATGTCAACTTAGTTGAATTTTAAAGAGATAAGATTAATAAAATAATTTTTGTAAGAACAAAATTAGCATGTTTTGAATAGACTAGGCTTTCCATTTCTAACTAGTCCAACGACCTAGAGTCAACATAGCTTTGATACCACTTCTGTCACACCCGGTTCTAGCATTATAGCACTCGTGGTTGCACTGTTATCCTGGGTGGTCACTCCATGTTCCATTTAATATAAAATGTTCTTGTTTAACCATCGGGTTAAAATCATAAGAAAAACTTCATTTCTGGAACATAGTATCATTAAAAGAGAGACATCGTATTTATCAAGTTGAGCAATAGCAAAAATTGCTAAGCATAGCATTTATCCCAGGGTAATTCAAGGAATAGGGTTGGTAATTCTAGGAAATCCTTATTTAGGCAAATCCCATCAAATTATGCAATATCCAAAAAGTAAACATTATTATATGCATTATTTGGGTACAAATAGAAATGCAGAGGGAGAATCCACTTGCCTTGCTCGAACGTGTCCTGTGGGTCATCCTCGAACGATTTTGGTTCGTCTATCCCATAGTCAACTTCTAATCATCGATTCGTGTATCGTACATACAAAAGAATGCATACGCCAAATAAATAAACACACACCATTACATGGGTAACATTCACCATTACCACATTCATATATCACACAACTATACTCATAAATATGTCTAAATCATAAATATTTTATTAATCCACTACATTCTCCACTTTGAGTTATCATTGGTGAAAATATGAGCAGGTGACTACGAAGCTAGTTTATCTAGTATAATGTAGATAAAATGACTTAACAAACTTTATGGAAAATAAGTATTAATTATTTTCTTTATGACTAATAATAATTCTTTGGGTTTTATCCTTTCCTTTCTAACTAGAAATTATACGTATCGCTAAAATGTTTATTTATAAATCACATAACATTAATATTCTAAGAATTAATGTCAATTACTAATTTTGGACTTTAGTAACATAATCATGGTTATTTTGACATAAATAGATATTTTACTAATTCTAAGTGATTAAGCGATATACGCCGAATATTTGTATCCTGATTAGTGAAAGTTTATATCTTAACCTAACTGATAATACGTGGCCTAGTACTTCTTTCATTTTCTTATATTAGTAAAACTTATACTTAATCCACTATTAACATAATATCGTTTTATGCGCTACAATGAGAAGCTAGTCGCAAATGTTTCTAAATTTAAATCACCAAGTTAGTGAATCGTGACATTATTTATTTTTCAAAATATAAAATAATACTCATGTCCAAAATATTGTCGTAGGTCTGATCTATAATTAAACTTATACATCAGGGGTCTCTTTTAATAAGTGCTGAAAACCCTGAAAAGACCCCTGGAAAATCCTAAATTAGAACCCTAGGGGGCTAAGTGTAAGATTTATGCACTTTTGGACCCAAGTGCAAATATCAAAGGAATACAACACTACAAACTTTGTGTTTCTCACCTTTGAGGATTTCCAAGTCAAATGATGAAGTTTGGACTTTTTTGCAAAAAGGACACCCCATATATCCATGTGTCTAAGTCTGAATTCAGTTGCATAAGGCTGACTTTGGAGCTCTGTATTTCTAAAAATACAAGGAATTTGCCTAGGGTCAACACATCAAACTTGTAGAGCTATAATAGGAGTGCAACTTCCCTTAAGTAACTAAGCCTTGATCACATACAAAGTTTGGAATAAAATGAGCACAAAGTTGAGCTGTCAGTTGCACTGATAACTGAATTATGGTTACCAGTGACATTGGCAGGACTTTGAGGTCGAATTGGAGCGGGATCTAGTGACCAATTGAGTATAGTTACTATAGCAAGATTGTAGCTGGATTATAGGGCTACAATTTTGTTATAGAGAGGTTAACACCTTCTCACACAAAAATCCGAGATTAGGGCGCTGCAAACCATGCTGTCAGATGCTATGAATGACTCCCTGATGGTACAGTAATAGAAATATCCTTGGGTTCAGTCCCCCTCGCCACCAGTGACCCGCGTGCCCAGATTCACACCGATCGCCATGATTCGTCCTTGGCATGCAGTGGATATCCCCGGGGAGGTAAAAGATCTCGCGGGGGAGCAGATGTGGTCATAGGGGAGGCTTGTCTCTACGCCTGTAACCGTTGTGACGTGGCCGGACCGCCGGGTTGCCGTGGAAACTCCGGTGACCTCGGTTGTGCCACACCGTGGCTTGTTACTGTGCGGTAGTAACCGTGGCACACTTAAGAGTACAACCTTTGAGCCATTGCGCCGGTGAACGCCACGAATCCTTTGCGCCAGTGCTCTTCCCCCTCTCTGGCCGCCGCACGTCTTCTCCAAATTAGCCGCCACCGCTCATGAATCCTATAAATTGAGCATGCCATCAGCTTCGCTAGGTAGTAGTGCATCCAGTGAACCAGGTCTCACCTCCAATCATCCCCTACAGCTCCCCAATTTGGGACTTTCCCCAAATCAGTCTAGAACATCGTACTGTGTGAGCTCGCCGTGGCCAGGGGCACTATAGGTCCGTTCATGCCATCTGTTCCATCGTTTGAGTACTCTGATGTGCTCTTGATACTTCCTGACCCCTCCAATTGAGTTAGAACCTGTAGGATCACCAGAAACATCTCGGTTTGTCTATTGCTCGCGCTGTCACCGTGGGCAGTGTGATTAAGAGCTCGAACCTTGCAATTAGGTGAGGGGAAATGGTTGTCTAGGGTTGAATTTGGTGTCAAGCAAAGGGAAGGACTAGCCATTGCCTATTCCAGCTAGTACGAGCTCGCCAGAGCTCGGCCTATCGCCGTTCACCATCGGGGATCGCAGGTTGTAAAGAATAGAAAGGGGAGGGGTCTATTTGTAATTGTCACTGACACAAGAAACAGTACTGCGGACTCTTCCAAGGTTTTCCAAATCACCAGGGTCCGCGGTGAAAAACTGGCATCGCGGACGCGCGCGCGGGCGCGTTCTGCCTGTATTGGGTTGGCTCGGGCTGAATTGAGCCTAGTACTGTTGATCTTTTCTCTTTATCTTTTTCTACCAGAATTTGGAAATCCATAGAAAATTGTAGAAAAATGCTAAAAATGTGAGACCAATTCTGTTGGACTCCTAAATTTCTATAGTATTGAATAAAAATGGTTCCAAGATTTTCAGTCCAAACCAAGAATTATGTAGAATTTAAAATAGCCAAAACCTAGTCTCCTAGAATTTTAGAAATTAATTAGTAACTCCAAAAAGCACCAAACTTTTTGGATAAGCTTAAAATGATATTTAGAAACCTTGGGTGATGTTTGACTTGCTTTGGACATTGTTTGATCCCTAAACCTAAAACCCTAGTCTTCTAGGTAATGTCTACCCTCTGAAATGAAGAACTGACTCCAAAAACCCTAGTTTCCTAGAGTACCATGAAGGAAAATTGTATTCAAGATACAACTTGATAAAACTTTTCTATTATTGTATTTTCATAAGCATTACATGAGCATTCATGGTTATATATGGCTATATATAGAGAATGAGGAAGAAGTAGAGGTTGAAGAAGGAAGAGCTACACCACCACCTGAAGACCCACCTGCCGGAAACTGCTTATATTTTGATATTTGTGGAGCAGAGCCCGACTCTCCTACAACACAAGGCAAGCCCCAATGCATTTGCCACCTACTTGCTATTTTAAAATCTTTCTCACTTGCTTGATGCATTAGGTGATAGGAGTTGTGTGCTAAACAATTGATGCATTTCCTTCCTTGGGAAATTTATTACCTTTCCTTGATCACTTGTTTAATGAAAAGGTTTTTCTGATGCTTAGTCTTGCTCTAGAAAAATAAAATGTTTTATTTTCAACGAAAGATGATGCTTCAAGTGGGATGGGATGATTTTCAAAAATAAAACTTGATGGTGGATCCATCATGGCCGTGATGGGTTCAACATCGGATAAGATGTACCTCTGCCAGGTACCAAGCTTTGGGTTTGAAATGATAATGCTGAGAACGGGCGAGTGACTTGCACGAGAGGAGAGTCTCGGTGTAGTGTCTCCTTCTGAGTCGATTAAGGACCATCTCGATGTAGGCTTGATTATTGAGGACCTTTTAACTGGTCACATGCCTCATCATGGGTAAGCTTTGCCTTGGGCAGACTAATTCCAGAATAGGACAACATGCAATGGGAGTGGAGAGATGGCGAGAGTAGTGTGTACCCTCCGTGGCAAGAGGCTGGACGGTGGTGTATCTGTGCTCTCGGTTGGCATGAACCCGATCTGGTCTTAAGAACCCCAGTGGCGGGTTGACATATGCAAGGGTTAAGTGCTACATATGTCGTGTGATTGAAGATCCCCAGCTAGGTATTAATTGATTTGAATCGCCGTTACTTCTCGGACATGAAGGCTTGATCACTAACCTACACGTAGCATTCCAGTGAACTTAAAGGGATGATAAAAGATGGCTAGTATAGGCCAAGTGCTTGAACTAGGGTAGAAAGAACTCTAGTGACAGGTAATGACATAACTTGCTAATAAAATTGGATTTTTAAGGATCCACTATTAGTAAGCATTTTTACAAACAGAGTCTTGATTCTAGATTAAGCCTTACCTTGATTCCCTCAAGCCAGCATATCCTTGAGAGTCTTTTATTTTGATGGGTAAGACTTGCGAAAGTACACTTCGTACTCAGGGTTTTCGAACCCATGTTGTTGTAGGTGAGGAAGCAGCAATCTTTTGTTGCTTTTGCTCTAAGGTGGTGCCAAAATAAGAATCTCAAGAGTGAAGCCTCGGGAGGATGTTGTCCTCCTTTTGAAAAACATTATACTTCTATGCGGGAGGGGTTTTTGTCTCTCGAGTTTGTAATAATAATACTTATGCTCTCACATACCTCTGGTCTGTAATAATAACACTCTTTCTATATTTTAATGTAAATTAAGTTACTGTAATTGATTCCCCTTATTCGTTCCTCTGATGTGTTGTAATATCTGTGTGACAGGTGAAACGCTCTTGGGTGAGAAAAGGATAACAGATACCGAACTTGTCGAGTAATTATGTGCATCTACACGGTTGCCTAAAGTCTGTTGGACAAGGACAAATGTAGGTGGGCCTAATAACTTGGGAGGTTCCATCACAGCAGGTATCGGAGCGAAGCCCATCTCTTCAGATATTATGAAGCATTTCAAAAACAATTTTCAAAGACTTATCTAAGAAAATTTCTTTCATTCTTATCTTACTACATTCTGAAATGCTCATCTTGTAAGACCAGGTAATAGAGTGCAATGTATAGGAGGTCGAGAATCAACGAAGGTTAATTCCGTAATTATACATGCATCATGTTTAAAAAATATACTAAATAGTTTTCTCCCTTATGGAGATGCCGCGTAAGAGGAAAACCACGCGTAAGTGTCACACCCGTTTCTAAGGGCAGAGCTAGGTGCATCGCATATGTGTGCTAGGATCTATTTCCACACATATGTTGACGTCACAAGTGTAATATATCAAAAGAACAATGCATAAAAGCCTAAATAAGATTATATTAACATATTACACTTCAAACAGACATAATGTCTTAACCTTTATTCATCAAAGTACAGTGAAACATGGACATCCATCCACAGGAATATGACCGGGGGTATCACTAGACTAGCATCCATGGAGTTCAGCATCATATCTTCATCTGCAAACTTCTAATCAAAATTAAAGCAAGGGTGAGCTCACTTATGCTCGGGGCTCAGCAAGTGGGGGAAAAACTAATGCAAGTTTAACAAGGTGAGGCTAAGGTTGAGCAGTAAGCATTTTAGTTGGCCGATATTTTATTAACAACACCTGTCTTACTAATAAGTGTGAATCCCATGTATTCCCATTAAACAAAGGTATAAGAGTATATCAAAAACACTTAAGTGAAACCACCTAAGCAAACCATTGGCAAATCATCGGATCTCGATTTATTTCCATCTTCAAGTTCAATTATCATGTGAGGAGTCTAGGCTGCTCATAACCGTGAGCACGACTGATATATCAGTTTTACACTCTGTAGAGGTGGTACAACTTTACCCACAAGCCGTGTATCCCCTCTAGCCTGGGTCGGCCAAAACCCGTAAACACTTCCGAGGTGAGTGGCTAAGGATCCACTATGAGGCTTTCACAAAATACTCTTAATATTAAGCAACCCGCTAAGGTTTCTAAAGTCGATGGTGGAGGCCCCCTAGGTGAGGTACCTTAGCCAAGAATACGTCCCCATGTTAACATGGGCTGATGCCACGACCACCGCTCCCCCTCTTGCCCATATTTCAGGTAAGGTTGCTAGGCACTAAGCATATAAAGCTAATTACCAAAGCCAGAGCCATGATAGCACTCGTGGTTGCATTGTTTTCCCGAGTGGTCACTCCATGTTCCAATTATCACAATATGATCTTGCTTAATCATTGGATTAATAACAATACTGTAACTTACCATTTGGAACATTAATATCATCAGTAGGAGTGCCAGCATAAAGTTAAAGTTGTAGCAATAGCATAGCTACTTGATTAGATCATAAACCCAGGTTAAACGAGGAATAAGGTTGGAAAGGTTAGGTGTATCTGAATAGGTAACCCATCAAATTATGCACATATATCCAAGAATAAACTTTATTAAATGTATTGTTTGGGATCAAATAGAGTATGCAGAGGGAGAAGTCCACTTGCCTTGCTTATTGAAAACTTGAGGTTCTTCCACGGATAGGAATAGATCTTGATTCTTAACTACTAGATGAACCACTGAATATCACACAAACAACAAGAAGAAACAAACACCACTCAATAACATACAACATTCACCATACGTAAAGCTAAAAGAAAGCCTAATGAAAAGAGCGTTCGCTTTTCAAAAACATTACATGCAAGGGTTATAATAAAAAGGTATTCTTTTCAAAAATGTGTGATCTATACATGAGCTTAAAAGTATCTTGATTAAAATATACAAATATTAGGTTCACCAATTTAATCTTTTATAAAACATCATATGTGGTATGTCTAAGATTGAGGGTTTATAAGACCATAAAACACGGTATAACGATATTAATCCTTTTTAACCTTTTAGAAAAGACATAAGTTATATATCTAAGGTTAATGCGCTACAAAACACGTTATTTATTTGTAAGCATTATGGAACGTATTATAATTCATTGTTAAACCTTCACTTATGATAAATTAAGATATAAGTCTAAATAGGTTTTACGTGAAAAGATCATTATTATTAAACACCTATTTTATGATGAGTTAGGTTATGGGCCTTAAGTGGGTTTTCATGCAAAAGATAATAAACATATAACTATCTTTTATTATAAAGTATATGGCCTATATTCTTTATTAAGAAAGTTATAATCAAGGTCAATATATGAAGTAATATTTTAGTTATAAAAGAACTTAAGCTCTTATTACTTTATTTTATCCTTTAGGAAAAGCTAAGTGATTCATATATAATGTGGACTAAATTCTATAAAATCATTAATCATGCTATAAATCTAGTTAAGAACAAATTGATTATAGGTTTGATTAATAAATTATGATAAAGGATAATTAATCTATTAATTATCTTTAATTCTATTGTAGGAATAAATTATCTAATTCATTAGAAAGGAAGTTATGTATAAACTATCATTTTAGTTTATAAAAGCAATGACCCTTGTTATCTTTTTATTAAGAAAATATAAATAATCTATTAATTATATCTAGTTTCAATATATAAATAATCTATTAATTATATCTAGTTTCAATTTAGGGACATATGACCTAAATCATTTGAAATGAATACTATATTCATTGGTATATTATTAACTATCGTTTTAGTTATGATGGTGTGAGTACTTAATTAAGCCATTATGTCATTATTAGAAAAGTTATATGACATATTACTATTGTAAAGCATATAATATAATTATGGATACCTAAATATGAGACTAAATGAGTTTTATGTGAAGGGATAATAAATGATTATCATTCTATTAGAAAAACACTAAATCTATATTTGTTAAGAAAACTACATTCAAACCGATAGGTCATCATTTTAAAGATATGAACACCAATTTTAGTATCTTTAGAAAACTCTATTCTTTCTGTTTTCTCCTTTCTTTTCTAAATAGAATTTATACGTATAACTAAAAATTGTTTATTTAGTATGTTTGATTAAGAAAAGGTGACCTACAATTCTTTTGAACTTCATACTTAGAAAACTACGTATAAATTTATTATAACATTCATAAATCATATTTAAATTACGCAAACATGTGAACAATTGGAAACACTAATTAAAAAAATGCTTATCATATAATTGTGAAACTAACGAAATCATTTCTATTTTTATTTGACTTTCTAATATATATTTTATAATAAAAACTGTAACAGGGACCTACACAAAAAAGGTAGGCTATGATGGGTAGCCTATAAATTTGTATTTTTATGTACGGATATCTGTGTAAATAACTACCTCTTATTATTATTTCTTGTTACAAAAACATAAAGGTTATATTTTTATTTCTTATTTAGAAAACTATATGTAGATCAGTTATAACTAACAAAACTAAAATTAGGAAAACATATATTTCGTTGCAAGCGCTACTTATGAGGCTAGCAACACAAAAACACAATTATTTGAAATCTATTTAATCATTTTTATAAAATGAAAAATATCGCATGCTAAAACACGATTAATCGTAGACGATTGGAGGTAGCTCGCAATATTGTTTTGTCATCTACCTTCGAACAACGTAGAGGAGACGGCGACAGCAGGGAAATCCTTGACGTAGTGGATCGACACGTCGTTAGCGAGGCTTCGACAATGGGATTGCTAGCGGCGAGGGACAAAGCACCAGGGTAGCAAGACTTGGTGAGCTCACAGGAATTACTCCGAGGTGTGGCATGGTCTTTGATGTACGACATTGGAGCGACTCGGCAGCAGCGGCAAGCACGCGCAAGAGAGGGAGAGCGCGAGCATAGATGTAGGCCGATGAGGACGGGGCTCGACAATCTGTCGCGGTGTTGGTGGCTTCACGACTGTGGCGAGGGGGCAAATCTCCGGCGAGGCACGACGGCGAGCGGTGGTGCTGCTGCTATGGCCTATGGGCGAGAGGGCATAGAGTCGCGCAAGCACGGAAGAGAGAAGGGGCTCGGGACCGGTGCATATATAGTCGAAGATGGGGAAGTGAGAGCGCGCCGAGGGGAAGAGAAATGGCGACCGGCGGCCAGAGAAGAGCAAGGGGAGGAGAGAAGAGAGAGAGCTAGGGAGAGGGAGAAGAAGTGGCGGCGGCCACAGGGAGCAGGGGGCGGTGGCTACAGGGGCGCGGTCGGCTGGGGGGTAATGGGCGTGGTGAGCTGTAGGGTTAGGTTAGGTTAGTGTTTTTGTTTTTTTTCTTTTTTCCCTTTTCTAATTTCGAAATACAAATCTAAATAACCCTAAAATTTATAAAAATTAACCCAAATTTATTTATAAATATAATATTTATTTTTGACTAATAATTATATTATTTTTGTGAATTTTCATTCAAGAAGAAATGTTATTAAATATTCAAAAACCAATCGTGCGCAATCGAAATTATTCTAAATGCAAATAAATGACGCATAATTAAATAAAAAACTTATTACCCTGATTACCATAATAAACTAAAATTATTAATATACATATTTTTCGAAAACCTTATTTTAGCAATTCATTATTGTTTTGTAAAATGAGATTTTCTTTACAAGATCAAATCCATAAATTGGATTTGCAAATCAATTCAAACAAAACATATGCTTCGGCACGTGTGCAACAAACACTTGGTAAAATTTTATCTATTCAAGAATTGTTCAAATTATTTATATTACCATTTTACTATTAGAAATCATAAGTATTTTTCCTTTCTATTGAAAAAATAATAATATAAACTAAGTTATCTTCAATTGATGGATTTAGGGTGTTATAGTAAGTCCACTGGACTCATTGGCGTGCCTCGTCATCAGTTGGCTCCAAGATATGAAGAGAGCAGCAACGGCAGCAACGATCCAATTGGAGACTTGGAGGCCCAAGTGGAACAGCTTCGGATGGAGCTACATCACCGAAACTAGGGTGTGGGCAGATGACAGTCAAAATATAGCTGAGTTGTCAGCCAAAGTCGGCCGCTTGCAATTTGAGCTCTCCGAACGGGACTCGGCCGTTGATTGGGCCATCAACTCCCGTTCGATAGCTTGGCATCGTGAAGCAAAGGCTCGGGCTCGCGTAGATGAGCTCAGCATGGCCCTTGATAACCTGCAAGTATATTGTAATACTCTACATGAGGAAGTACATGTACTGTATGGTCGACTACACCCGGACATGCCTGCCGACCCTGTTGGCTTGGGAGCTGGGCCATCGAGGACAGTAGGTGAAAGACCGGATGGGGAACTGGATCTTTTTAAGCCCCCTCCTTCTATGAACCTGGCTGATGAGCGGTCTCCCACAACCGATAGTAAAGCAACAAAAGATAACGAAGACTAGACTAGTATAGTTTAGAAATATACTTATGTAAAATAAGTAATGAAGTCATGTTGTACACTTGAGTCTGTATCATTACATCTTGGTAATGTAAAATGATGGTATGTATCGGCATGTTATATTTTCCCAAATGTTTCTTTGCCTCAGATGCCATCAAGGACTCGTGCGCAGGACGGTGCGGGTACTTCCCGTGGTCGGGAAGATACTCTAAATCCACCGCCTGTACCGCCAACATTGGCCGAGGCTATCGCTGCCTTGGTCAACGCGACTGCCGATAATACCCGCTTTTTACGCGAGATGGCAAGTAACCAATTCTAGCAGTAAGGCGGAAGGATCCTCCACAGGGATCACGTGAAACCTCATATCTGGATTTCTCTAAAACTCGTCCCCACTCTTTGTCAAAGCTGAAGACCCTCTTGAAGCTGATGAGTGGATAAGGGTAATAGAGCAGAAGTTCGGCTTGATCTGTTGCACGGAAACACAGAAGCCGTTATTTGCTACCCAACAACTTAGAGGCCCTGCCAGTACTTGGTGGGGAAATTTTGTGGCAATACAACCACCCGGCCATCAGGTCACGTGGGATGAATTTAAATTGGCATTCCGTGAGCACTATATTCCAAAAGGAGTGTTACACATGACACAGGAGGAATTTATGCGACTCAAGCAAGGGGGAGATACTGTTATGCAGTATCTCAACAAATTTAATCATTTATCCCAATATGCAATTGACCAAGTAAACACTGACCTGAAGAAGAAAATTGCTTCATGAGAGGCCTCAACGACCGGCTTTAAAGAAAAATGACCACCTGCTTAGATCTCACTTACAGCAGGGCTATTAGCACAGCACTGGCAGTAGAAGTTAAGAATACAGGCCGAGGGAAATCAAAGGGATTTGGTGGTGACGGGTCCAATCAGGGACCTAAGAAGCGAACCAGGTTGGTAATCCGACCATTTAACCAGAATCGTTCTTCGCCTCGTCCACCCTCCTATCCGTTCAAATAGCCTGTTTTCATTCATCCTACCAATGCCCCCACTTCTACAAATCAGCCGAGTGCCCCTGGTGCTCGTTTTCCCGCCCTCCCTAGTTCTTCAAATGGCTGCTTCAACTGTGAAAAGTCTGGACATTTTATCAAAGATGTCCATATCCGAGGCAGAATAAGACCAACAATCAGCAGAACTCTGGGAGCTCCAGTCAAGGCAAGGGAAACATGGCTACCAATTCAGTGGGCAAGAATATTAAAAAGACTGGGCGAATCTATTACACTCAAGTGGCCACTACACCGGAAGGAGAGCTGGTAATGATGGGTACGTTCCTTGTGGCCAATCACCCAGTAGTCATTCTCTTTGATTCTGGTGCTTCGCATACATTCATAAGCAAGAAATTTGTGGAAAAACATTGCATTCCTTACACTGAATCAAGGGAAGGGTTTATTATTCATTCGCCCGGGGGACAAATATTCACTAAAGAAGTAGCCTTCCATGTGCCAGTCACATTGGCTGAACAGGATTTTCCCACCAACATGATTGTTTTGAAAGGCCAAGATATAGATGTAATTCTGGGCATGAATTGGTTAGCCCAGCACAAAGCTATCCTCAACACTGAATTAAGAACCATCAGGTTGAGCTATGGCCAAGAAGAGGTTCTCTTGTCCATCCCTATAGCTATTCCAGCTAAACCATTTGGACGGGTCTATGAAGCTATCATGCCGAAAATCCAAGATATTCTGGTAGTGTGTGAGTTTCCAGACGTCTTTCCTAAAGATCTGCCTGGATTACCTTCGGAAAGAGATGTAGAGTTTGTGATTAAACTGAAGCCCGGTACGGCTCCTATTTCTAGAAGATCGTACCGAATGCCACCAAATGAATTGGCGGAGCTCAAGACTCAATTACAAGATCTACTAGAGAAGGGATTCATTTGACCTAGTTCATCACCTTGGGGATGTCTCGCAATCTTTGTCAAGAAGAAGGATCAAACGCTTCAAATGTGCGTGAACTACAGACCCATTAATGAGGTCACAATCAAGAACAAATATCCTCTCCCCCGGATCGATATCTTATTCAATCAGCTTACCGGAGCTCGGGTATTTTCCAAGATTGACCTCAGGTCGGGCTATCATCAGATCCATATTCGACCCGAAAATATACCCAAGACCACATTTACTACGCGGTATGAATTATTCGAATATTTGGTTGTGTCCTTCGGATTGACAAATGCTCCTGCCCACTTCACATATCTAATGAACTCGGTATTTATGTTTGAGTTGGATAAATTCGTGGTGGCCTTCATTGATGATATCTTGATTTATTCCAAGAATGAAGAGGAGCATGCTAAACATTTATGGATCGTATTAACGCGCTTAAGGGAACACCAATTATATGCTAAATTCAACAAATGCGCGTTTTGGCTGGAAGAAATCTAATTTCTAGGACATGTGTTGTCTGCAAATGGGATTGCGGTTGATCCCAGCAAGGTCAAGGATATTTTAGAGTGGAAGGCGCCAACCATTGTACATCAAGTTCGGAGCTTCCTTGGACTGGCTGGCTATTACCGCCGATTTATCCCGGATTTCTCCAAAATTGTGAAGCCAATCACAAGTCTATTGAAGAATGATACAAAATTTAACTGGTCCTCAAGATGCAACGAAGCCTTCGAGCAGCTGAAGGTATTGTTGACCACTGCCCCAGTATTGGCTCAACCAGACATTGAGAAGCCTTTTGATGTGTACTGTAATGCATCAGGTAGTGGCCTCGGGTGTGTCTTAATGCAAGAGGGCCGAGTTATAGCATATGCTTCAAGACAGTTGTGTCGGCATGAGGAACATTATCCAACTCATGACTTGGAATTAGCTGCTGTGGTTCATGCCCTTAAAATATGGCGTCATTATCTACTGGGAAATATCTGTCATATCTATACAGATCATAACAGCCTGAAGTATATTTTTACCCAGTCAGAACTAAACATGAGGCAGAGGAGATGGCTTGAGCTAATTAAGGATTATGAATTAGAAATCCATTATCACCTAGGAAAGGCCAACGTGGTGGCTGATGCACTAAGTCATAAAGCTTCCTGCCATTGCCTTACAATAAGGATTCCAGACACCACATTATGTCAAGAAATGGAGAAGTTAAACCTGGGAATGATTCAACATGGAACCTTGAACCAATTGAAGCTTGAGTCGATTATTCTGCAAAAGATTATTGATGCTCAAAAAAATGATAAGGGTATGAAACATATTCATGAGAAAATAGAAGCCGATAAAGCAAATTGTTTCAGAGAGGATGATCAAGGCATAGTATGGTTTAATAATCGCATAGTTGTGCCTAAAAATGAGGAAGTCCGCCAACAAATTTTGGATGAAGCTCATCTTAGTCGCTATTCCATTCATCTCAGAAGCACTAAGATGTATCAAGATTTAAAGCAACATTATTGGTGGACAAAGATGAAGATTGAAATTGCACGCTATGTGGCGAAATGTGACACCTGTAGACGTGTTCAAAGCCATACATATGAAGACTGCTGGTCCATTGCAATCTTTGCCTATCCTAACTTAGAAATGGGAGGACATTAGCATGGACTTCATTGTGGGATTACCCAGGACAACAAAAGGTTTTTGACTCTATCTATGTTATAATTGATCGGCTTACAAAAATAGCTCATTTTCTGCCAGTCAAGACGTACTACCCGATCATCACTTATGCCCAGATATATATAGCTCGTATTCTCAGTTTGCACGGGATTCCAAAAACTATAGTGTCGGACCGCGGACCACAATTTGTATCCAAATTCTGGGAAGAACTCCACAAATCTTTGGGTACTAAGCTACTCCATAGTTCGGCCTATCATCCTCAAACCAGTGGGCAGACTAAGAGAGTGAATCAAATACTTGAAGACATGTTGCGGGCATGCGTTCTGGAATTCCCACAGAAATGGAATGAGTGTTTACCATTAGCAGAGTTTTCATATAACAATAGTTATCAAGAAAGTATAAAGATGGCACCCTTTGAAGCTTTGTATGGACGACGGAGAAAGGTCGTATTCCCCTTGAATTGGTCTAAACCGGAGAAAGGTGGTTTTTGAGGCCAGATATGGTGAAAGAGGTGGAAGAAAGGTTCAACGAATTATACATAAATTGAAAGAAGCACAAGCTCGACAAAAAAGTTATGAAGACAAACGACGTCAACCCCATATACTTCCAGGTCGAAGATTATGTGTATCTGAAAGTATAACCAATGAAGGGTGTATCTCGTTTCAGGGTAAAAGGAAGTTATGAAGACAAACGACTGCCAACCCCATATACTTCCAGGTCGAAGATTATGTGTATCTGAAAGTATCACCAATGAAGGGTGTATCTCGTTTTGGGGTAAAAGAGAAGCTTGCACCCCGGTACATTGGTCCATTTCCTAACCTTGATAGGTGTGGACCAGTGGCGTACCGAGTCCAACTACCCGAAACATTGTCTGCAGTGCACAATGTGTTCCATGTGTCCCAATTGAAGAAGTGCCTTAGGGTTCCTGATCGAACCATTGAAGTGATGGATGTTATCTTGGAACCAGACTTAACATATTCAGAACATCCTATTCGAGTCCTAGATCAAAAGGACAGGGTTACCCGAAGAAGAGTTCTCAAATTCTATAAGATACAATGGAACCAACATATGGAAGATGAAGCTACATGGGAAACCCAAGACTTCATAGAAAAGAATTTCCAAGGATTTTTAGCTTCATGTAATTTGTGAGTTATGTACAATTGTTGTAAAAGACAAGTAAACCTCATACCACCCCCTGCCTTGTACAAGAAATAAGGAAATAAAAATGTGACGTGTTTCCTTTTCCACTACTTGCCCTAGGACTTTAAATCTCGGGACGAGATTCTTTTATGGGGGAAGGATGTAACACCCCTAGTGTTACTGTCACTAAAACTTGAGCATAACATCATGTGCATGGACAAATCATTTGTTTGTTACACCTAGAGTGCATTCACTAGGTAAAAATTTCAAATATGTTGTACTGATATGACTTGATGTGTGGTTAACTCTAGTGAAAAGTACTTAACCCTAAATCTGGGCTTATGGATATAAGGGAAGCCCAAGCATGAGAAAACTTCAAAAGATATGAGAAATGACCCTAAGATATCCCCTCGGAAGGACTTAAGTGGCATCAAAACCCTAAAGTGCTGAAAACCTTGAAAAGACCCCTTGGAAAATCCTAAATTAGAACCCTAGGTGGCTAAGTGTAAGATTTATGCACTTTTGGACCCAAGTGCAAATATCAAAGGAATACAACACTACAAACTATGTGTTTCACACCTTTGAGGATTTCCAAGCCAAATGATGAAGTTTGGACTTATTTGCAAAAAGGACACCCCATACATCCATGTGTCTAAGTCTGAATTCAATTGCATAAGGCTAACTTTGGAGCTCTGTATTTCTAAAAATACAAGGAATTTGCCTAGGTCAACACATCAAACTTGTAGAGCTATAATAGGAGTGCAACTTTGCTTAAGTAACTAAGCCTTGATCACATACAAAGTTTGGAGTAAAATGAGCACAAACTTGAGTTGTCAGTTGCACTAATAACTGAATTATGGTTACCAGTGACATTGGCAGGACTTTGAGGTCGAATTAGAGTGGGATCTAGTGATCAATTGAGTATAGTTACTATAGCAAGATTGTAGCTGGATTATAGGGCTACAATTTTGTTACAGAGAGGTTAACACATTCTCACATAAAAATCCGAGATTAGGGCGCTGCAAACCGTGCTGTTAGATGCTTTGAATGACTCCCTGATAGTACAGTAACAAAAATATTCCTGGGTTCAAGCCCCCTCGCCACCAGTGACCCGCGCACCCAGATTCGTGCCGGTCGTCGTGATTCGTGCTTGGCACGTAGTGGATATCCACGGGGAGGTAAAAGATCTCGTGGGGTAGCAGATGTGGTCGCAGGGGAGGCTTATCACCGTGCCTGTAACCGTTGCGATGTGGCCAGGACCGCTGGGTTGCCGTGGAAACTCTGGTGACCTCGGTTGTGCCATGTCGTGGCTTGTTACTATGCGGTAGTAACCGTGGCACACTTAAGAGTACAACCTTTCAGCCATTGCACTGGTGAACGCCACGAATCCTTTGTGCCAGTGCGCTTCCCCCTCTTTGGCCGCTACGCAGTCTTCTCCAAGTTAGCCGCCACTGCTCATGAATCCTATAAATTGAGCATGCCATCATCTCTGCTAGGTAGTAGTGCATCCAGTGAACCAGCTCTCACCTCCAATCATCCCCTACAGCTCCCCAATTTTAGACTTTCCCCAAATCGGTCCAGAACATCGTACTGTGTGAGCTCATCGTGGCCAGCGCACTACAGGTCCGTTCATGCCCTCTGTTCCCTCGTTTTAGTACTCTGATGTGCTCTTGATACTCCCTGACACCTCCAATTGAGTTAGAACCCGTAGGATCACCGGGAACATCTCGGTTTGTCCGTTGCTCGCGCTATCACCGTGGGCAGTGTGATTAAGAGCTCGAACCTTGCAATTAGGTGAGGGGAAATGGTCATCTTGGGTCGAATTTGGTGTCAAGCAAAGGGAAGGACTAGTTGTTGCCTATTCCAGCCAGTACGAGCTCGCCAGAGCTCGGCCTGTCGCCGATCACTGTCGGGGATCACGGGTTGTAAAGAATAGAAAGGGGAGGTGTCTATTCGTAATTGTCAATGAGACAAGAAACAGTACTGTGGACTCTTCAAAGGTTTTTCAAATTACCAGGGTCCCCAGTGAAAAACTGGCAGCGCGGACGCACGAGCGGGCGCGTTCTGCCTGTATTGGGCTGGCTTGGGCTGAATTGAGCCTAGTACTGTTGATCTTTTCTCTTTTTCTTTTTCTACCAGACTTTGGAGAATCCATAGAAAATTATAGAAAAACGCTAAAAATGTGAGACCAATTCTGTTGGACTCCTAAATTTCTATAGTATTTAATAAAAATGGTTCCAAGATTTTCAGTCCAAACCAAGAATTATGTAGAATTTAAAATAGCCAAAACCTAGTCTCCTTAGAATTTTAGAAATTAATTAGTAACTCCAAAAAGCACCAAACTTTTTGGATAAGCTTAAAATGATATTTAGAAACCTTGGGTGAAGTTGGACTTGCTTTGGACATTGTTTAATCCCTAAACCTAAAACCCTAGTCTTCTAGGTAATGTGTGCTCTCTGAAATGAAGAACTGACTCCAAAAACCCTAGTTTCCTGGAGTACCATGAAGGAAAATTGTATTCAAGATACAACTTGATAAACCTTTTCTATTATTGCATTTTCATAAGCATTACATGAGCATTCATGGTTATATATGGTTATATATAGAGAACGAGGAAGAAGTACAGGTTGAAGAAGGAAGAGCTACACCACCACCTGAAGACCCACCTGCCGGGAACTGCTTATATTTTGATATTTGTGGAGCAGAGCCCAACTCTCCTACAACACAAGACAAGCCCCGGTGCATTTGCCACCTACTTGCTATTTTAAAATCTTTCTCACTTGCTTGATGCATTAGGTGATAGGAGTTGTGTGCTAAACAATTGATGCATTTCCTTCCTTGGAAAATTGATTACCTTTCCTTGATCACCTATTTTATGAAAAGGTTTTTCTGATGCTTAGTCTTGCTATAGAAAAAGAAAATGTTTTATTTTCAACGAAAGATGATGCTTCAAGTGGGATGGGATGATTTTCAAAAATAAAACTTGATGGTGGATCCATCCTGGTCGTGATGGGTCAACATCGGATAAGATGTACCTCTGCCAGGTACCAAACTTTGGGTTTGAAATAATAAAGCTAAGACCGGGCAGGTGACTTGCACGAGAGGAGAGTCTCGATGTAGTGTCTCCGTATGAGTCGATTAAGGACCGTCTCGATGTAGGCTTGATGACTGAGGACCTTTTAACTGGTCACAAGCCTCATCATGGGTAAGCTTTGCCTCGGGCAGACTAATACCAGAATAGGACAACACACAATGGGAGTGGATAGATGGTGAGAGTAGCGTGTACCCTCCATGGCAAGAGGTTCGACGGTGGTGTATCTGTGCTCTCGGTTGGCGTGAACCGGATCTATTCTTAAGAACCCTGGTGGTGGGTTGACATATGCAAGGGTTAAGTGTTACATATGTCATGTGATTGGAGATCCCCAGCTGGGTATTAATCGATTCGGATCGTTGTTACTTCTCAGACATGAAGACTTGATCACTGACCTACACGTAGCATTCCAGTGAACTTAAAGGGATGATAAAAGATGGCTAGTATAGGCCAAGTGCTTGAACTAGAGTGGAAAGAACTCTAGTGACAGGTAATGACTTAACTTGCTAATAAAACTGGATTTTTAAGGATCCACTATTAGTAAGCATTTTTGCGAAATAGAGTCGTGATTCTTGATTAAGCCTTACCTTGATTCCCTCAAGTCAGCATATCCTTGAGTCTTTTATTTTGACGGGTAAGACTTGCGAAAGTACACTTCGTACTTAGGGTTTTCGAACCCATGTTGTTGTAGTGAGGAAGCAGCAAACTTTTGTTGCTTTTGCTCTAAGGTGGTGCCAAAAGAAGAATCTCAAGAGTGAAGCCTCGGGAGGATGTTGTCCTCCTTTTGAAAAACATTATACTTATATGCGGGAGGGGTTTTTGCCTCCCGAGTTTGTAATAATAATACTTATGCACTCATATACCTCTGGTCTATAATAATAACACTCTTTCTATATTTTAATGTAAATTAAGTTACTATAATTGTTTCCGCTTATTCGTTCCTCCGATGTGTTGTAATATCTGCGTGACGGGTGAAACGCTCTTGGGCGAGAAAAGGATAACAGATACCGAACTTGTCGAGTAATTATGTGCATCTACACGGTTGTCTAAAGTCTGTTGGACAAGGACAACTGTAGGTGGGCCTAATAACTTGGGAGGTTCCATCACATCGTTGATGGCGGCCGTTAATTCACTGATGGAGAGAGTAAGTGGGGGAGGGAGAGGAGGAGGTGGCAATAGCGGTTTCTGGCGCAGGGGAGAGGAGAGGGTGCGGCCAGGCGCGGCAGGGAGAGAGGCGCGCAGTGGCGGCCACCGGCGGCGCGGCATTGACGCGCGAGTGCGCGCGCGTCCCGCGGATTAGGCGAGGGCTCGCAGGTGGGCCCCGTCGATCATAGAGACAAAGGGAGGGGGGAAAGAAGGGGCGCTGCGGCTGTGCCGCAAGTGGGTCAATTTGGCCGGTTTAGATTAGGGTTTTCCTTTTTTTCTTTTTTTCTCCATTAAAAATATAATTAAATACATTTTTAAATATTTCTAAAAAATCATAATAATTATCCAAAATTATTTATGACTAAAATATTTATTTTTGGACCAATATTTCTATATTAATTAATTGGATTTTTAATATAAAAGAAATTCTACGAAACAACCATAAATCAAATATGAGCAAACAAAAAATTATTCTAAAGGCAAATAAAATCAAACACATGAAGAAAATATTTTTAATATTATTACTACTAATATCCTAAATGTATTATTTTTAGTTGATGATTTTGAGGTGTTACACTAGCCAAGTCAGCAGCACAGGGGCTGCAGCTTCCCCAGAGGTCTTTTTTGAAACCCTTAAGGCACCTTTGGTTGACCTCATGGAAAGAGCTATACTCGCAATATCACCCACACATAGTGAATTGGAGAACAAAAATTGTATCCTTCCTTTAGGGCTATTACCCTTCGGATGATGAAGCTTATATCAAAAGAATGCAGGATAGGACAAGGCCATACATGATAATAGAAGGGGAATTGTTTCAACAAAGAGTCTGTTTACCATAGCTAAAATGTTTATCTAGAATTGAAGGTCAAGAGCTGATGAGAGAAATTCACTCAGGGATATGTGGTGCTCACATTGGATCCAGGCCATCCTTGGGCATGGTTTTTAGGCAAGGCTTCTATTGGCCAAAAGCTGCTTCGAATGCATCAGACTTGGTACATAAATGTGACAATTGCCAGAGATGCGCTAGAGACCAAAAACAACCTTCATCTCTAACACAACTAATTTAGCCTACTTGGCCATTACAGAGATGGGGAATGGATTTGTTGGGACCATTACCACTAGCTCAGGGAAACTTAAGGTACGTTGTGGTAGCATTTGAGTATTTCTCCAAATGGATCAAAGCTAAACCATTGGGTACAATAACATCGGCCATAGTTCAGAAGTTTTTCTGGCAAAATATTATCTATCACTTCAGAGTGCCGAAGCATACTAAAGTGGACAATGGAGCACGATTCGACTCTGAAGCTTTCATGACCTTCTGTGATCAGATTGGAACAAATATACATTTTGCATCAATAACGCATCCAGAATCCAATGGCCTGGTGGAATGAGAAAATGGTGTCATCCTTACAGGGATAATGAGGTCAATCTTCAATCTACCGAAGGGCAAGTGGCCAGATGAATTAGTAAAAGTGGTATAGAATCACAACACTTCAGTTTCAAGATCAACAGGCTTCACCCCATTCAAACTTCTGTTGGGGGATGAAGCAATAACTCCAGAAGAGGCAAAAACAGGGTCAATACGAACCATAGCTTCAGCAGATGATGAAGATACCTACAACATTTGAAAAGACTTAATAGAAGGGATCAAACTTAGATATGGCGAGATAGAAAAGTTAGATTGAAGAATATCAAGCTAGGGCATTTTGTGCTTTGAATGGTGGCTAATCTAGACACTGTAGGGAGGTTACAGCTCAAGTGGGAAGGACCCTTCTTTGTGGTATCGTCGTCCAGACTAGGATCTTACAGGTTAAGATACATGGAAGGAAATGACATTCCGAGGTCCTAGAATATGGATGAGCTTCAGAGGTACTATGTTTGATAATCATGTATTTTTCATTTTTGTGGTTCCCTTTTTCCTTTCAAGTGGGGAGAAAGGTTTTTAATGGAGCCATATTTTGTAATTTTCATTTTTTCCAACCCTATTCAATGCAAGGGTAAATTTTCTCCATATGTAAAATGTAAAAATCTAAGGTTACACCATCGAATGTAAAAAAGAAGAAAAAGCAGAAGCTCCAAAGTCGTTTCTAAGGGAATGTAGAGCTCAAATACCACCTAGTAAAGGTGAAGAAGCTCCAAAGTCGTTCCTAAGGGGATGCAGAGCTCAAATACCACCTAGTAAAGGTGAAGAAGCTCCAAAGTCGTTCCTAAGGGTATGCAGAGCTCAAATACCACCTAGTAAAGGTGAAGAGACTCCAAAGTCGTTCCTAAGGGGATGTAGAGTCTATTTTTCTTGTTTACCTTCGGCATACATTCTTGCATAACACATGGCATCATAATTTGCATTCATACAAACATTCATCATAGACATTACAGCTTCATTTCATCATCACATTTCGTATGAAAAACTAACAAGAAGCTTACGATGCTTCATTGCGAACAAAATGTAGGGAAGGTGTTTTCACCTTTTGGCTCAAAAAGAATATCATGGTTTCGTCCACAGCAAAGCAAATGGATACATCAAAAGGTAATATTACAAGTTATTTGCACATATTTACAAAAAAAATACATGTCATCTTTCATTGTTTCTCCCATCAAATACAATGTGTTACACAATGAAGGTCTTTAAGAACATGTTTAAGGATTTCTTCATAGGCTTCAGCTTCGGTTCTTCACTCCTCACCGACATCAGCCTAGAAACAACACCGTATCAATATTGAGCAATAACAAATAGGAAGAAGGTAGAAGAAAATAAGTAGACAAAAATTTTCATACTTCAAGTAGCGCCCGAGCTTCGTCTCCAGCAACATTCCGTCCACCCTTCGTCCAAATCTAGGTAACAAATCTATTACCCACACTTTTGGCTTCACCAGGTATGTTGCCCAGGTCAGATGGGGAAATGCTAAAGGTAGGATTATTAAAGGTCTTTAAGTGGTTGCACCCAACTTTGGTGAAGATAGCAGCAGTCCCTCGGGCAGCTACTAGTGCGCAGAAATCACCATGTCCCACCATAAATTCACCAAAATCTTCAACTTCTTTTTCAATCCATTCAAGCACCTTGGGAATATTATCAAGAGAGTGTTTGTCCTCTTCCGAAGCTGCTCCAATAGAGTTAAAAATATCCCAGAACCGTGATCAACATCGTGTTACAAAACCAAAGCAAGTATCTTGATGATTTTCAAAGCTTCAGATTATTTAGTATTCTTTTTGGCTTCGGTTTTGACTTTCAGTTTTAAATCTTCGGCTTTACGGTTAAAACCATTTACATTATCTTGGAATGTTGATTTTGCTTTTTCAAGTTCTTTGCTCAATTCTTTGGCTTTTTTGCTTTGATCTGTAATCTGGATGTCTTGTCTCTCGCTTCGAAGGCGAGCTTCAGCAAGATTTGCCTCGGCAGACTCAAGTCTAGAGTCCTTTTCCTTCAACAAATCTTCAAGATTCTTAACCTTCTTCTCTAGATCATTGATAATAAGTTAATTCTTTTTGTCTTCATTTTGTTGTTGCACCTTCAAAGCCTTGCTTAGCAGGAAACTTTGTCACAAGTCTGAAGATACATAAGATTTTGACCGTTAAAATTTGAAAACTAGCAAATTAGGGAAAAGTAACAGTTTGTACATTAAAATTCAAATATAATAAGCTGCTAGTGGTGTGTTGTTTTCGATAGCTGCTGAGATCCCTCTCAAGCTTCGGGAATCCAATGCTCTTTGTTAAAGTATTAACAATTTTCGCCCGGCGCGGTCAGGGATACATCCTAGAATTTCTTCATCCACGCCGCCAAAAAGCACGATCTAGGCTACTAGCCACCCGTTATGGCAAATTCTCTTAGTTCAGAAATATCTTCTTCAGAAAGCTATTGGCCACCTAGGTGCCGTAAATCGAAGGTCTTGCTCTCCGAAGAAGCTTCTTCAATGTTCTTCATCTTCGAGGTTGAAGTCTCAGCAACAATCACTTCATCAGTTTCCCTCTTGGGCACCACATTAGCTATAATTCTATCAATCTCCAATAGGGTGGTCCCAAATGGGCCTCTGTTGCTCTCCGCTTAATGGGATGCTTTGGTAGCTTCATCAGTTGTGGAAGGAGCAGTCTTTTTCCTTGCTCTCAGTGGGGGAGTTTTGTGTAAAGCTCTCATGACAACTATCATGCGCCGCTTTTCCTGAACATTTTCTACCCCCTAGTTGTCGAAGGATCTTTTTTGTTTCCTCATTTGGTATCTTTCGCAGTATTTTTCTCCCTTGGTTGTAACAAGCTAGTCAGGTATGACCCTAGAGGACTTATGTAACACCATAAAAGCCATCAATTAAAAATAATGAATTTAGTTATTATATTAATTAGGGTAATAATTTTTTTAAGTGTTTATTTATTTATTTGCATTTTGAATCAATTTTCTTTGTATGCGCTTGATTGATTATCGGATGTTTTTTTATCAATTCTTTTTAAAGAAAAACCTAGTAGTTAATATAATAATTAAATAATATAATAGTTATTAGTCTAAAAACAAGTATTTTATTTATAAATAGTTTTGATGAATTTTTAGGAATTTTCGAGCTCTTTAAAAATACATTTCGGAAGTAGAAAAAAAAGAAAAAAAAGAAAAAAAAATTAAACACTCAAACGGGCCCACTAGGGCCCATCCCAAACCCTAGCACCCACGCGCGCGCTCCCAGCTCATTTCCAGCAGCCGCCGCCGCCCCTGTACCTCTCTCTCCCTATCTCTCTTCTCTCCTCTAATTTCTCTCTACCGCGCATAGAGGCAGCCGACCCGGCCCTGCGCCTGCAGCCGCCGCGCGCCGAGCGGCCGAGCCGCTCCTGCCCAGGCCGACCTGCCTCGCCGCGCGCCCTGCTGCAGCCGCGCGCAGGCGAGCCGCCCAGGCAGCCGCGCTGACCCACCTGTGCCGCGCGCCATCCGAGCCGCGACCCCGAAGTCCAAGCGCCTGCTGCATCGACCGTTCTTCGTCTCCGAATTCATGGAGCTTCAATGACGACTGTTTCTTCTCCCCATTACCTTCCTCTATTAGTGGAGAAACAGAAGCTTCAATGAACCTTGAATATCATCGGCGCCATTAACGACAGCCGACGCTCCACACATTACCTCCCTAGCGTCCCTTTCCCTCTCCCCTCCCTCTCTCTATAAAAGGAGCAGCAGAGCTCTCTCCCTTCCCCTTCCTACCCGAGCTCGCCTCTCTCTCTAGTGCTCCTCGCTCATCGCTAGTGCACTGCTCGACGCCGTCGTTTGTTGCCGTTCGTCGCCGGAGTTCACGGAGCCCGCAGTTCGTTGCTAGAGCCACACACTCGCCATCCGCCGTCTGTAGTCGAGCCCTGCTCTTCTCCACCCGGCCGAAACCCCGTCGAACTCTCTCCGTCGCACGCACGAACCCAAGGTTGAAGACGATCCAAATTATTTTGTGTATTTTATAAAAATACTTTTTGATTCGATTCATGAGTTGTATATTTTGTTTGTTGTAATATGAACACGTGTGATTCGCAATTTATGTGTATGTGCGCTATGGAATTTTTGGTAGAGATATGCGATCGTTAGTACACCGTGATATTTCATGTTAGTCATGGCGTTGATTTTTGGATTAGAAAAATATGACGTAGATTTAGTAGTCACACGTTGGTGATAAAAATACTAGATAAGAAACTTTGTAGTCAAATTTGGTCACAATAAACTTTAGAAACTAGTTGGAGAATTATAGTCATAGGTGCATTTTAATGGATTTAGAAAATAGTATAGAACTCATGTCATATGAATAATATAGGAATTCTAGATGATTTAGTTAATTATTTTATTAACATTTTCTTTTTATAAAGAAAGGAGAAAATATCATTAGTAGGATGGAAAATAGATTTTTGCTAGTCAAATAAACATGTTCGCAAATTTAGCACGTAAATTTTTAGAGTAAGCAAAATACTAGTTTATGTCAAAATAACCTCACTTGTGTTATAAAAAGTTCAATTAGTATTTATAGGGATTTTTAGAATGTTAAATTCATTTGTGGCTATACTCAATAATTTGAGTTAGAAATAAAAAGGATAAAAGGTATTAATTTATTTATTAGTATTAAAGACGATAATTATCATTTAATTTCATTGATGATGTTAAAATATATTAATACTAGTTAAAACTGTATTTATTGCACCCATTCATAAATTCATCATTTAGGACTCACAATAATAACTATAATTGAATTAATAAGTATTTACGCGTTTAGGACGTATTTAAAGTGTGATAAGTGCGATATATTAATGTGCATGTAATGGTGTATGTTTATGTAATGGTGCGTGTTTATTTACTCGTGTATGCTTTCTTTTTGTATGGTGACGTGTAACGTTATTAGAGACTGACGGTGTGGTAGACGAACCAAATTCGTTCGAAGACGATCCGCGGGACGCATTTGAGCAAGGCAAGTGGATTCTCCCTCTATATATTCTTTTTGTACCCACTCATTGCATCTAATAATGTTTACTTTTTGATATACTGCATAATTTGATGGGTTTTACCTAATTAAGGATTTCCTAGATTTACCAACTGTATTCCTTGTTTAACCTGGGAAATTTACCAAGCTTTGCAAATTTGTGCTACCGCTCAACTTAATGATTTTTGATGTCACTCATTAATTGGTCTTAATGATCCCAAAATTTAATTGACAATTATGACATTAACCCGATGGTTAAAACGACATTATTTCAAATTAATTGGAACATGGAGTGACCACCCAGGATAACAGTGCAACCACGAGTGCTATCATGGCTCTGGCTTTGGTAATTAGCTTTATATGCTTAGTGCCTAGCAACCTTACCTGAAATATGGGCAAGAGGGGGAGCGGTAGGTGCTGGCAGCCCACGTTAACATGGGGACGTATTCTTGGCTAAGGTACCTCACCCAGGGGGCCACCATAATGGATCCCTAGCCATTCACCTCGGCAGTGTTTAAGGGTTCGATCAACCCAGGCTAGATGGGATACATGGCTTGTGGGTAAAATTGTACCACCTCTGTAGAGTGTAAAACTGATTTATCAGCCGTGCTCTCGGTTAAGAGCGACCTGGACTCCTCACATGATAATTGAACTTGAAGATGGAATTAAATTGAGATCCGATGATCTGCTAATAATTTGCTTAAGTGATTTCACTTAAGTGTTTTTGTGATATTCATATTCCTTTGTTTAAATGGGATATTTGGGATTCACACTTATTAGTAAGACAGGTGTTGTTAATAAAATGTTGACCAACTAAAATGCTTACTGCTCAACCTTAGCCTCACCTTGTTATACCTGCATTACTTTTTCCCCCACTTGCTGAGCCCCGACCATAAGTGAGCTCACCCTTGCTAATATTTTGATCAGAGGTTGATGCTAGAGACTTTGATGGAGATTTTGATGATGAGGAAGTCTAAGTCTAACGATGCACCGGTCATCTTCCTATGGGAGATTGCCCTGTTATATAAATTGCGCTTTACTTTGATGTGATACTTGTTAAAGATACAATGATTAAGATGATGTAATAAAGTACTCTACTCTCTTTACGCCTTTATTGCATTGTCTTTTGATATATTACACTTGTGACGTCAACATATGTGTGGAAATGGATCCCGACACACATATGCTATGCGCTCGGTTCTACCCCCTGGAACCAGGTGTGACAACTTAGCATAGCAAAGGGTAAGGGTTGAGTCATTACCTCCAAGATCTCTGTCACGCTGATAGAAGAACGGGTAAGGGTAGGGGTTTCAAATACCTGCTCTGATGGAGCAGGCATCTTCTTCTCAGCACAACTCACTTCCAAAGATTTCCGGTTTTTAAGGGCCGATGATTTTGGCCCCAACTTAGAAATTCCAGCCTCACTAGAAACCTTTCGTTTCTTTGAAAGTGTCTTTTTCATATCTTCTTCAATAGACCTCATCGCCCGCCTCTTCATAATGCTCACAACCCTTTTCCTCTTCACTCCCCCAGCTTCTTCTTCAAATTTTTCATAATCAAGGTACTCGAAGCCCAGGGCGTCCATCACCCGGTTCAACCTTCGTTTCTCTCGGGTGACGAAAGCGGCATCATCAGTTGGTCTTCTTTTTTTCTGTAGTTACCAAGAATCTCGTGGCACATTGTCACAATCATTTTTAGCCACTCAGCACAGGGGCCATTGAAGGTGTCCTGGTACTCGAAATGATAGGGCAATCTCACAAGTTCAAACTTGTTTCCTTCACCTTTGATCTTCGGCATTCCCCACCCGCTTAGTGTTGGAAAAACTTTGTTGGCCAGATATTCGTGGACCAATTCCCGAGTGTTGATATGCTCTGCCACAACTCTAAATTAAACTTCGACCTGATGGCATGGGGAGCCTATTTGCATAAATGTAACACCCCAGGGTCCCCAAACACAATGGGTGTCACCAAATACCCTTCCCACAAATTGCTATGTATAAAAAGATAAAGACAAAGAAAAATTTGGCAGCACCTCCCTTGAAAGTTGCATAACGAGTAAACCATAGTGTATAAACATGATGCAAGAGAAGAGTAAACATTCAGAACATGATTAATTCATCTAACCAAAAAAAACGACCGCCATAATGATTAGAACATATTAGACCACTTGCACACACTATTTAAAAGTGACTAACATCCTTGACCCAAAGCCCTGATTAAAGACATTATTAAGTAGTGGTAAAGTTGTTTAGAAGTGTAGTGATCGTGCTGCTACTTCCCTCCTTTCCCCAAGCAAGGTTCAAGTGCCTGCATCAAACAATGCAAGAGTGAGATGACACATCTCAGCAAGTAAAATGATCAACCAACAGTTAGACAAAGTAAAAACAGTGTTTTACCAACCACAGAGTTCACAACTCCCTTCTTACATATTAGAGTGCAGCAAGTATACAAAGTACCAAACACCTAGCTCCCAAATCACAAAGAGGAGATCCACAATATTAACATATTAATGTCAGGTTCCACATATTCCTCATGAGTGCATATGACTACAATGCAATAATGACTTCTGCCTTCATACCTCTATGGATATGAAGCTGCATCATACCCCTCCTCGGGCAACATACGATGCTTATTGTACCAATACAGTTGGACCATATGATCGCGACAAAACTTCAATGCAAAGAATGATGGATGCACTATGCATGACAAACCAACATAAGCCCACTCCATTTAACATGTGTTAAATAGATACTTCAGCTTTCTCAAGATAGGAATCACACATATAACATGCTCGAACAATGACCTCAATATATTTAAAACAATAGAACATGAATAACTTCAAACAACAATTCTTATAATGGAATTCAATGATAAACACATTCGATTCTTATATAAGTTCAAGAACAGGGCACAAAATACAACCGAATGGTATAAACCATCATAGTTTATTACTTGCCTTCTCCGGGAATATGGAATGGTACTAAGTACGATCCGGAGGTCCACCACCTATTTTGACACACAACTTAGTGCACATATTCACATAACAATCGCTAATAATCAACGCCGCACCTACGCACAATCCCAACCCGTTGCGAACAACAACTCTCCCCATCACCCACCAAACTGCAGTAGCGCTGCTTGTTAATTTCATAACTTTAAAATTATAACAGCAGTGTTATCAAACAAAAACTCTAGAAACATCTACATAAAATTTCCTACAAGTTTTGTATTTAAAAGATAATTAAATTCCAAAATCTCGACGGCCCCAAATAGCCGACAAAGTACACCCTGCGTTCTTTTTTTTTGGACAGCAACCTAGCTGAGTTCAAAATGCGATATCTCCTAGAATATTCGACCGAATCGAACGCATAAGTACTCTATGGAAATATATGATAAAGCTCTACATGATTTTCACAGTGATTTGAGCTAATTGCCCCCGCAAAAATCCTAGAAACTACCAACACTACTGTTGTCCGCCCGCCACCAAAAATCAGGACAGCACCACTACCAATTCGCCTAGATGAACGGATAACCAAATGAAATTGCAGCACAAATACAAAATAAAACACAAGATCACCTTGAGTTCTTCCTTCACCCCTTTCTTCTTCCTCCCACCAATTCTCCAATTGGAGGCTTGCACCAACTCAAACGAGATCCAAGGGAGGAGGGATGGCTGCACCTTGGGAGGGGATGGAAGGGGGGCAGCTAGGGTTTGGGGTTGGGAAGAAGAGGCCGGCTGCTTGGAGTGGAGGGGGGCAGCAGCTGCAAGGATGAGAGAGGGAGAGGAAGAGGAAAGGGTGGTTGGCTACCCAAAGAAAATGGGAGGGGCGGCTGTAAGAGTAGTGGGAGGGGCGGCTAGGGTTAGGAGGAGATGAGGGGGCCTCCCATCCACTAGATGCGGGATCGACGACTCACAGCCCAAGCTCCCCCCAAGTTCCTGGCCGTAGCGAAAAGAATGCCTAAAAAGCTATCGTTCAACTGAGGTATTCGCCTCCCAGAACTCCAAACTCTAAAGACACAGAGCGCGAAAAAGGAAAAGAAATTTAACTTCTTTTCATAAAAAATCGGGTATCACAATAAAACATAAGGGCCTTGTCATGCCGAAGCTTAATCTCAGAGGAATCAACACCATGTCCATAACAATCTCTCTCCTATTCTATTAGCCTTCATACAAAACCATTCACTTGTCCAGCTAGTAGGCCATTTTGTAAGATACGCGATCACGGGAGCCTTGGTATCCTTTCTGTATGCAAAGTTGTAGCACCCAAAGTTTTTGTGGAGTCCATCTGCCCTAGCATTGGACTTATAATGAAGTTCATGGACTCTACAGAAGCCTTCGACATTAACACTCATGCCCTGACTTCAGAGAGCCCATATGTAGAAGAGAGCCTGGCTATTGAATTTGGCATCAACTGATGAAGATTTATCTCAAATCTTTTTAATACTTCACCAATCATCTCGTACAATGGGAATCGAAGCCTAGCACGGAAGAAGCTTTTAAAATCCACCACCTCGTCATCCTTCGGTTCTGGAACTATTTCGTCACCCGTGAACCTTATCAACTCATCATCGTCCTTTCCAAAATAACCAAGCTTCTTCATCAAAACTAAGTCATCAGGTTTCACAGTGAATTTTCCAAACTCAATATGGTTGGGCTTGATTGGACTTAGGATACCGGCATCATCTTTGGCATCATCCCCATTAGTGATACCTTCGGCATCAGAAGTGTTCTTCCCTGGAGCGTTCTTCTCTTCTCTCTGATCAATCATCACAAAATCCTTCATAATTTCTAAGATAGGAGCCGTATTGGTTGCTTCTACTTGACCACCCTCATTCGTCAACCTAGCAGTGGAACTAATTCTGGCCATTGTAGCATCGATTCAAAGCTAGACTAAGTGTTTTTGGTGCTAAAGACGAAGCACAGTCGAAAGCTGAGAAGAATGCAAACACCGTCGGTTGTAGAAAATTTTTTGGCAGCACAACGATGCAAGTGCAATGAATGATGTAATAACTTAACACCAACCAATCAGTTTATATAGTCCTACAGGTGAAGAAGGCGAACCACCACGCTAGTTACACCGGCTGATCAGTGGATCGACAGAGTTCATGACTTTTTTTATTTGTTTTTTAATAACAAGCTCACAAAAGGTGTTTTTCGGGCTTTCGGCATTCAGAGGCCTTTGTATGTTTCACGGATCGATCTCGTTATGAAAAAACGATCTAGCACTGTGAAGAGGCTACTTTTGGGGTCTCCTTTTATGCTGAAGGTCCTTAGAATAAACAAGCACAGACATCACATGACCAAATGCCAAAGCTAGAACAACAAAGTGAGGAACACAAGAGACACGACAAAGCTTCGTCAAGTGTCATAGCTTCGGATTAAGTCGATTCTGAAGGTCTCGCAACAAACTAGATCAAGGGTAGAAAGACAACTTTATCCTTAGTGTTTGTATTAGGACAAATGTATAGTTATCAAGGGCACAATTGTAATTTCGTCTGGGTTGCGTCACATGGCTATAAATAAATGAACAGTACCCTCGTACTGTTCATGCGGTCATTGAAGAGAGTAATTAGAGAAAGCCCAAACTGCAATCTCAGTTATTCATTCTCTGAAGGTTATTCTTGTATTTCCCTTCATGTGGAGCCGAAGGTACAAATGTAATCATCTGTTCTTGTATTGTTCAAAGTACGGTCTTATTAACATATAAATAAAAAATGAAGAGGTAATCTTTTTTCATTTACTCATCATTTTAACATGAACACCATTGTCATATTATAAACCTTCACTTACAAACAACCTTCAATGAAGGATTGATTGGAGGTGAAATTACATACTCGCTAACACCTTCGTCCAAGAACTATTATCTTCAAGAGAAGATAATGCTTCAAAGGACAAAGATCCTTAAAGTTTAATATTGTGTTGCCTTGTTTTTTATTCACAGCAATTAAAAACAAGTAACCAACGGGCGCTTTATATTGTCAACATTCATATGAAAGCTAACTTCTCCAACAGCTTTTGCGTGATCGCACCCAGCCTTCTCAAATACCGAAGCCATCCCTCGAGATCCAATCATGGCGCAGTAATCACTTCAAGTGGTAATTATTGAATCAACTTCTCCCAATTCTTTCTCCATCTAGTTTAGTGCCCCTTCGGTGTCCCCACTAATATATTTCTTGCTCTTGAAATGGCACCAGTAGAGGAAAAAATCTTCCTAACTATGTCGCAGCACCACGAAGAAATAGAGAAGGAGTTCTCTCGAAGCTAGTTTAAGGTTCCCATTACCTTTTGATTTTCCATAAACTTGTCAGCATTGCTCTTTTTCTTAGCTTCGAGGTTAGCCTGAAGCTCTTTGATAAGATCATCTTTCTTCTTTAGACTTAAAATGACAGCATTAAGCATCTTTCTTGCTTCATCATTTTCTTTTTCGATTTTTCAATTTTCTCCTTAAAAAGCACCATCTCTATGTTCTTATCCTCCAAACTCTTACGAAGTTTGGCAGCTTCGTCCTGAAGAGCAGAGAATTCTTCCTCTTCTTTATTTTGCTGCATCTTCAAAGCCTTGCTTAGCATTAGCCCCAGCATAATAAAATAGTAATAATGAATGCTTTTATCAAAATATGAAAATTTTCCGAAGCTACAACAAAATATAAAAAACCTTTGTACCATGATACTAGTATAGGCCAGGCTGTCAGATAGCTTCTTCTTCACCTAGCACAGCTTCTCTTCAATATCCGGAAACCCGATGCTTCAGGTGATATTCCGAACAATCTTTGATTCATCGGGATCTGATATGCACATCAACATCTGGTCTTCCCCACCAAACAGTAAAGCACCGGGGTCGTACCCCAAGGCTTCACCTTTTCCCCAACCTTCAAAACTTCTCCTTCGTTCTGCTCTTTGCCACTAATATGTCTTGTGAAGAAGCCTAACTCCTCATCCTCCCTAGTGGTTTGTGTAGCTTCAGCTACCCCTGCTTCGGGCATGGTTTCTTGCTCCTTTTGTTCCACCTTCTCCTGCCTGAAGAGCTGCCACATTCGGTGCCATTTTTACTAGAAGAAAATTAGCCGCCGAAGGCAGCACTGCTGAGTCCAATAATATGTGGGCTCTCCACCTCTTCATCAGAGCCCTTTGAGGTTGGCATGAACCTAGTCAATAAGGATCCTAAGGGACTTAAGGGAGAAAACGATAGAGCTTGGGTCATTATCTTAAGAATTCGGGTGCAGTTCAATGATGAAGTTGTGGTTGTGCTCCCTTTCCCTAGTTCTTGAGTAGCCGCAGTTTTCAATGGAGCCGAAGCCTTTACAGCGGCTGCGTCCTTCTGAATAATTTTGGGTTTCTTTTTCACTCGGCCCAAAGATGGCTCTTCGGCCTCTTTCTTCGTAGCCCTCTTTCTCTTTTTCCTAGCCCTAATATTGGCCAAGGGATCTTCGTAATTAGGGTATTCAAACCCAATGGCATCCATAACCCAATTCAGTCGAAGTTTTCCTTGGTCTTCGAAAGCAGATTTCATGTCTTCATGCTCCCAAGCCAGGTAATTGCCGCACATCTCATTGAATTTCTCCTCAATAAACTTTAACCACCCAGCCAAAAAGATTTGTATGTGGACTGCTCCTTGAAATCAAAAGCTAAGGTAACAATCACTTCGTCATTGCGCTTCATTTCCTTCGGCAGCTTCCACCCGGTCCAAGTTGGATAAATGTTAGTTGGATAAATGTTGCATGCAACAGCTTCTTGAACCAGGTCTCGGGACCCAATCTTCTTCACAACCTCACCAAAAGCCTTGAGGAATTTGTCAGCATTCTCGCTCATCTCACACTTCAACCATTTCAGAGCAAAGTTTATCGCCAAAGGGCTCATAACTACCCCCATGAAGTCTTCACATTATTTTGAGTCTACTTCAGCATAAAACCACTCTTTTGTCTAGTCACTGTGCCACATCATTCTAGGTCACCTGTTTTAGTTCAAATGTATCACATTCTTCTTAAACGTGCTTGAGGAAGGTGTTTTTTGGGTCTTCGGCATAGGACCTCCAAGTTATAATTTTTGCGATCTATGCTCGTTCATGAAGAAAATGAACTCAGACCGCAAGGGGCTACTATTGGGGGCCTGCTATGCCGAAAATCACTTGTTTAACCTTTTTACTTCAGCACAAGCTAGTGTGTTTTAGGAATATCTCTTCTGATGAATGAAGCAAACCTTTGGACAGGAAGGCATGCAGAGAAGCTTCACACATACGTGCGAGTGGAAGAATGTTAGCCAAAGCTGATAGCTCCGGTAACAGCAGAGAGGTTTCAGGCATGAGCCAAAGGAGAAGGTAGCGAAGGCTTGAACCCGCGCAACCCAAGCTGAAGAAAATACGCTAATACCCTGATGGCATTTGTAAACAGTGAAGGGCACAATTGTAATCCTGTATTAGGTCGATTCATCTCCCCTATAAATAGATGAACATTATCCCGCATAATGTACATTTAGCTAGGTGCTACAGCTTCATATAGCTCAGCCTCTAAAACACCTTCGTGCTATCTTGCATCAAGAAACCGAAGGTATGATTGTAAACTTGTATGAGAAGACAAATAAAATGCTAAGCCATAGGAGATGAGTTCTCATATCTTCGTCATACTTCATGTATTCCATTCGATTATACTTCGCCTTCATCCTTGAATCGTTAGCCCGAAGAGATAACAATTAAAGGACAAAGGTCTCTACTTTTTAACATTGTGTTGCCTTGTTTTTGGTTCTATACAACAATTGAAAATAAGTGACCAACACCTCATAATCCCCACAAATGAAGCATCTACCGCTACCACCATGCGACCAACTGAAGAAACCAAGAGAGCCAACCTTGATGTTGGGGGCCTTCGTCTTCTGAAGGTCCTCAAAAACATAACTAACATACTTTCCAAGTATAATATACTATCATAGGAACCTTCGGCTTTGAGATGAAGGTGTGCACAATATGAAGAACGTGACCTGGAAGATGGACTAGTTCCAAAGCTGTGGACGAAGAAGCTTCGGCTTAGAGTGAAGATGACGATGGAGAATGAAACCGACTTAAAAGGGAAAAGACAGCTTAGCCCTCGACAGCTTACTTTTTAGCTAACAGTAGATGTTAGGGACATGAATGTAATTTTACCCAGGCTGCGTCCTGTGTCTATAAATAGATGAACAGTAACACCGTACTGTTCATGCTGACTTGTAATCACTCGCACGTCACTCTTGGATTTTCACCTTCTGTCAAGCCGAAGGTGCAAATGTAATTTTATATCATTAATGTTTGTTCATAATTATATAATAACAATATGAGTAAACCAAAGATTTAATATAAATATTCATGTTCTTTCCATGTTTCATATGTTCCTATTTATATATTTCCATATATTGAACTGACCAAGGTATGTCCTTCGTGACCTTCGTCCGGAGTTCATTATATCCTAAAGGAGATAATGCCACAAAGGACGAAGGCCTTCAACAATTAACATCTGTGTTGCCTTGTTCTTGATTCATAGCTTTTGAGAACAAGTGACCAACATTGGCGCCCACCTCCGGTGAACTCATTTGACCTTTTTCAGCAAGCATCGACCTTCGTCATGCCACCGAAGAAGACAACAGCGCTAGGGGCTGCACTACAGCCACTGGACATTAATCAAGAAACCTTACACGAAGCTAGAAGCCCAAAAAGGAAGGCTACTAGTCCAACACCTCAGGAGGAGGAGTTGGATCAGGAAATTAGGGACCTTGAAGCCATCCATCAACAGGTCCAGAAGAAGAAAGAAAAGATGCTTCGTCTCGCCGACCTTTTGCGGAAGATCGATGAGGCTGCTGAGGAAATGCGTCATCTTACCCAAGATGACCAAGATCGAAGGCCTCAACATAGAGAGCTTCGTCAAGACAATTTGCACAACGAGGATGAATGGTATGATGATTTTCATCCTGGCAATTTCGCTTTTGATAATGCTTCTCCTCTAGCAGCACAATTGCAGGCTACCCCATGGCCCCCATCATACAAGCCACCTCAACTTCCTATGTAAGATGGGCACTCAGATCCTAAGCAGTTTCTGATGAACTATGAAGCAACCATATCCTCATATGGGGTCAATACTGCAGTCATGGCAAAATCCTTCATCATGGCAGTCCGAAGCGTGGCCCAAACTTGGTACTCTTCTCTCTGACCAGGGTAAATCACTTCATGGCAGATGCTCAAGGATATGCTAATTACTAGCTTCCAAGGCTTTCAAACGAAGCCAGTCACTGCCCAGGCTTTGTTTTAGTGCATGTAGGACCATGAGGAGTACCTTCAGGCGTATGTCCGAAGGTTCATGAATATAAGAGCACAAGCGCCAGCAGTGCCTAATGAAATTGTCATTGAGGCCATGATCAAAGGGCTTCGGCTAGGACCTATGACTCAGTATTTTGCCAGGAAACCCCCACAAACCATGGAGAAGCTTCTTTAGAAGATGGATGAGTACATCCGGGCTGATAATGATTTCCGCCAAAGAAGGGAAGAAGCATACAGGTTCTCTGAGATGACCAGGGGCTTTGGAGGAAGAATTCACCATAGGCATGTCAGTTCGATTCATAACTCCAACCCAAGTGATGACAGAGCAAGTCAACCTCAAAGGCAACAGCACAGCTCCCAGTCTTTAGGGTCACAACAAAGTTCCTTCAGGCCACTAGCCCCAAGGGGCAGAGGCGGCAGAGGCTTTGGAGGAAGATACGGAGATCAGCCCAGAAGGCTATATTGCTTATTCTATGGTGGAGACAAGGGCCACACTACAAGAACAAGTCAAGTCACAATTCAGAAGCAAAAGGAGATTGCCGAATCTAAGGCGCACCAAAATCAGCCGAAGCAGGTCCTACATACTGCTTCATGCTACTCTCCCTATGTCACAGAGTACGTAGGTAATCAACAACCTATGACTTCTATCGCTTCGGCAAGTCACTCTCAAGCTTCCTGGGCCCAGCTCCCACCACCACCACCACTACCACCTGCTCTAGCCCGAAAACAGCAGCCAGAAGGGCACCAACAACAGCGCGACTTTCGGGAAGAGTCCGAAGCTCGCAGTCAATAGCATTGTGCCTAAATCCAAGCATATTTACTAAAGAATATCCTACATCTGTTGTACCTTTATCTTTTTTGCAATCTTATTTTTTCTTGTATGAAAAACACTACACGAAAGACTGAATTCTGATATTGTAATAACAGTACTCATACCATGGTGTCAAATGCTTCTTTTTAACAAGGTTCCGAAGCTACAAAAGTTGTTCCTAAGGGAGCACAGAATGAGTTCCAAAGCTACCAAAGTCGTTCCTAAGGGAGCGCAGAGTAAGTTTTCTAAGCTCAGAAGTCGTCCCTAAGGGATGCAGAGCCAAAATACCGCCGAAATATAAGGCGAAGAAGCTCCAAAGTCGTTCCTAAAGGGATGTAGAGCTTAGGTGCCACCGAAATATAAGGTGATGAAGCTCCAAAGTCGTTCCTAAGGGGATGCAAAGCTTAGATACCACCGAAATATAAGGCAAAGAAGCTCCAAAGTCGTTCCTAAGGGGATGCAGAGCTTAAAGACTCCAAAGTCATCCCCAAGGGGATGTAGAGTCTTTGGTGTTTCAAAGTGGGTGTGTGACTTCGGCATAAACATCATGTTGCATCATCTCATCGCATCATTCCACATAGCATTACATCATACATCATATTGCATCAGCAGCAAAAATTTTGAGAACGAAACAGACCTTCGGCAATAATTTGAACGAAAATGTGCTGAGTCACGAATCAAATCTTCGATCAATTTGATTCTATCAGGAAAATCTATTAACAGTCACACAACAGACTTGCCATAAAAAAAGAGATTCCTTTCTTTACGAAGCATGAAAAGAAGGGAAGGTGTTTTTTCGCCGAAGGCTCAAAAAAACGTTATGTGTGTAAATTTCATGCATCGCAAAGAAATATATTACATCAACACACACAAATGTTACATTGTTCCACAATTGTTTTATACACAAATATTACATTGCGTCACAATTGTTGCATACATAAAATATTACATTGTATCATCACAATAAAAAGCTTAGTCTTCTTTAAGTATTTTCTCTGCAGCTTCATTTAGCAGTTTATCGACAACTTCGTCGATAATGGAATTAGCGACACTCATTACATCCAAAGCTTCTTTCATTACGGGATTGGCTAGAGGGTTGTATGGCTCGGGCAGCGGCAAGAGTTTAGTTGTAATGGCAAACTATTAGAACGAAGCCATAAAATAAACACTAAAGCTAAAAATTCAAGAGCAATACCTATGCACCTTGCGCGCTGAACAGCCTCTTCGGCTCGCCTAGCTTCTTCTCAGGCGTCATGGGTTTCTTTTTCATTTTTGTTTATGATTTCGTTGGCCAATTCTCGGCCACCATTCACCCAAACATCGGAATAAAATTTTCTGCCCACCAGAGTAGCTTCAGCCGAAGGGTCTCTCGTGTCTTCTGTGGAGAAGGCGGCTTCAGTCTGGGCCGCAACTTTAACATAGTCGCAACCAGCCTTCTCCAGAATTGCCGCAATTCCTCGAGCGCCAGTGAAAGCACAAATATCCCCACGATCGCTTAGGATTTCTTCAAAAGCTTTGGCTTCCCTGCTTATCCAATCAATAACGCCCTCGGGGTTGCCTCGTATGAAGTTCTCTTCGAAAGAATAAGCACCTACTTTGGCAAAGCTGGTTTTCAATTTTTTCACGCAATCTAATGATTTCTCGAAGCATCTTTCCTTGGATTCATGAAGCTCCTCAACATTTTTCTATAGCTTAGTTTTCCACCATTCACTAATTTCTTGACTAGCTTTTGCAACTACAAAGTTCTCATTGGCTTCGGCAAGTTTTTTCCAAAGGTCTTCAATTTCGGCTTTATAGGCTTTGGATTGAGTGCTAAACTTTGCTTCGTCTTCTTTCACTTTATCCACCAACGAAAGTAGAATTTTGTCCTTTTCTAAGGCTTCGTTTCTCAATTTAATGACTTCTGATCGAAGGTTGCCGAGAGCTATCGTGCAGCTTTCATCTTCAGCTTGCTTTTATGCCCTCAAGGCGTTGCTAAGGATCAAGCCCTGCTAAAAGAACAAAGGAAAAAGGATTAGCATGAGAATAAAAGACTTTATTTCTATGTTCATAGATTTTAAGTTCATAATTTCTGTACCTTCAGACTGTTGTATGCGAGGCTGTCCACGAGGTCATCCTTTGTAACACCCCTGGTGTTACTGTTACTAAAACTTGAGCATGACATCATCAACATTAGCATTTCATATGTTTGATACAACTAGGATGCATTCACTAGGTAAAAATTTCAAACAAGTTGTATTGTTATGGCATTTTGCAAATAAGACCCTAGTATAGGATACTTAACCCTAAATGGGGATTAGAAGGGTAAAACAGGACCCAAATAGAGAAAACCCCAAAGATTAAGTGAAATAATCATAAAAAGTTACCAAGGATGGACTTAGATTACATTCACACCCTTGAAATACCAAAAACCCTAATAAGGACCCTAGAAAACCCTAAATCCAAACCCTAGGGGGTTAAGTGCAAAATTAGTCCACTTTTGGACTAAAGTGCAAAAACCTTGATAATAAAGTGTCCTAAGTCATATGGTTCACAATCATGAAGATTTACAAGCTAAACCCTGAATTTTGGACCTATTTGCAAAAAGACCCTATTTAGGTTCTAACCCTAAGTCTGAAATTCAATAATATGGGCTCAAATTTGGAGCTTTGTAACTTTCAAACAAAAGGGATTTTGCCCTAAGTCACCACATCAAATTTGTAAACATATCAAAGGAGAACAACTTTGCTTAAGAGGGTAAGCATGGTATTGAGAAGAAATTGGAGAAAATTAGACCCAAAGATGGGCTGTCAGGCTGTTGAAGTCTGAATTTTAGAATGACAGTGGCCTAGAACCAAGTTTGAGAGCCATTTCGACCATGATCCAGTGAGAATCTATCTAGGGATGCTATAACAAAGATGAAGATGGTTTGTAGGACTACAACTTTGCTGCAGAGCATTGGTTATGTTGCCATATGAATTTGGGAGAAAATCAAGCTCAAAGATGATCTGTCAGGCCAACTGAATGAGGAATCCCATGGTACAGTGCCTGAACAGGATCAGAACACCAGCTCAGCTCACCGCCGATGACCTCCGCCGTGATTCATGTCACCGGCGTCTGGATTAGTGCTCGTGGCAAGTGGATAACATCTCAGGTAGAAGGATCAGCACCGCTGTTGAGCTGGACACCACTTCGGCTAGCCGCCGTACCTCCCCCCCCTTGCTCACCGATCCCTCGGATAAGATTCTCACCGCCGTTGAACCATCATTGTTGTCTGCCGCATGTCCAGACGCTTTACTACGTCGCGACTAACCGTGCTTCGCATGTCCGGTGATCGCCGGAGGTGTCGCCACGGTAAAAGCCACGTTGCGCGACCACTAGTGACTCACCCTGTTTTACGGATCATAATCTACCGCTCAAATTCGCTGCGCTCACGGCCGATCGCTATAAATTGAAGCCAACGCAAGCTCCGTAGGGTAGTCAAGTACCCCGACAACCAGTATTGCCCTCAGTTGATCGCCAGCGAACTCGAATTTCACAGTTCCCCCAATTTGGTTTTCCGCCACCGTGAAAACGACCTCACCGCAGCCAGCGCAATTCCGGTTAGTTCATGCTGTCTGCTCTCTCGTTTAAGCATTCTCATGTGTCTGTGTTGCTTGCCGACCCACCCAATTGAACCAAGAACCCACTGATCGCCGGGAACGCGCTCAACTATCCGCTCTGCTCACGGTCAACCAGTTAGCCATTTGTGGAATTAGGTTGGGGGAAACATTCGTTAGGTCTTGAATTCGGTTTCGGCCGAAGCAGGGCGCCGGTCCTTGCGTGAATCGGTCGGTACGCGAGCTCACCGGAGCTCTGCCGTGCCCCTCGCCGTCGCGGACCTGGAGCGGTAAAGGAATAGAACGTGGAGGTCTTTCTTGTAAACTATCAGCGACTCAGGAAAACAGTAAACGAACCCACTTCAGTTTAGCCAGAACGCTGAGGGCCTTTCTGCAAAGTCTGCAGCACCGGCGCGGGCACGCGCTTTTGACTTGGGCCGCCTGGGCTAGAATCGGCCCAACACTGTTTCATCTTTTCCCTTTTCTTTTTCAGTAAAGCTTTGGAAATCTGTAGAAAATTGCAGAAAAATGGCAAAAATGTCAAACCAATTTTCCTAGATTCTTAATTTTCCATAGAATTTGTTAAAAATAGTTTCATGATTTTTAGATCAAATAATGAATTTTTGAGCATTTAAAATAGCTTCAAACATTGGTTTTGGATTTTTAGAAAATAGATAATAATCCCAAAAATCCCCAAACTTTTTAGATGACCTTTATACATCAGTTAGAAGCCTTGGGTACAGTTTGGTATGATTTGGACCTTGTTTGATACTTAGAACCCAAAACCCTACCCCCTGCCCTTTGAATTCCTTTACTGACTCCGGAAACCCTAGTTTCCTAGAAAACTGTGAAGGAAAATTGTATTCAAGACTTTAGATAATAAACTCTTATTATCTTTGCACTTTCATGAGCATTACATGGGCATTCATTCCTAAATATATATGTGTTTATATTTAGAAAATGAGGAAGAAGTTGAAGTAGAAGAAGAGAAGACTTCGCCACCACCACCTGCGAAACATCAGGCAGGAAATTATTTTTACTTTGACATCTGCTGATCCAAGCCTAATTCACCTGTAAACCAAGGCATGCCCCCGGTGCATGCAACCCCTTCCTTGTGTTTTTAAATAATTTCTGCACACTTTAAGTCTAGTGAAATGTGCATTAGGTTTATAGGAGTTGCTTGAAACCTTTTTGATGCATTGCTTTTCCTTGATATCCACACCTTTATAGGATACTTCTGTTGAAGTATCAAAACATAATTTACAAAAATGCTTAGCCCTGCTTAGATCTTGTGGATAGAGGTTGTCCTTAGCCTAGCTCGAGAAAGGATGGCTTCTACCTGCAAGAATATTTTCATCTGAAGCATGCTGGGATCTTACTGCAAAGCTCCCTATAATGCTCTCTTCAACCTAAGGAACACAGAACAATCCTAAGGATGAAAGTATTTAACTCGCGACTTGGGCTAGGAACAGGTGATGCTCCGCCTGGGTCAATTAAGGATTGGATGCGTATGTAGGCCTGCTAGATCAAGGACTATCTTAACTAGCCACATGCCCTGGAAATGGGACAGGGTAAGCTTTGCCTCGGGCAGACTAATACCAGAATAAGATAACATGCAATGAGCGTGGAGAGATGGCGAGAGTAGCGTGTACCCTCCATGGCAAGAGGTTGGATGGTGGTGTATCTGTGCTCTCGGTTGGCGTGAACCTGATCTGGTCTTAAGAACCCCGGTGGTGAGTTGACATATGCAAGGGTTAAGTGCTACATATGTCGTGTGGTTAGAGATCCTTAGATGAGTAAATCGATTCGGATCGCTGTTATAACCCCGGAGAGTGGAGACTTGATCACTGACCTGCAACCTAAGTCAGGATGTGAACCTCATGAATAAAAATGATGTTGTATTGATGAGATGGTGAAAGTAGACCATATGCAAACAGAGTCTATTAATATTTAATCTGGTGTTAAAATATTGAAAGTAAGGACTCACTTTAGTAAGCTATTTCTGCAAAAGTATCTAAGTTGATTTTTGTTAAAGCCTCTCCTTGATTCCCAAATCCAGCATACCCTTGAGAGTCTTTTCCTTAGTCGGGTAAGACTTGCTGAGTAATTCCATACTCAGGGTTTTATTCCCTATTGTTTTTTTAGGTGAGGAAGCAACCAACTTTTGTTGCTTCTGTTCTAAGGTGGTATCAAAAGAAGAAAACCAGGAGTAAAGCTGCGCGAGAAAGGGATCCTCCATAGAACTTTTGTTTGATACTTATCGGGAGGAGTTTTTGCCTCCCTTGGTGTGTAATAATATTACTCTGCACTCATAGGTTATATTCTGGTATGTAAATATTCAACTCTATCTTACTTTTAAATAAAGGTAAGTTAATGTAATTGCTTCCCCATTCTCGTAACTTCGATGCTTGTAATGTCTGCGTGACGGGTGAAACGCTCTTGGGAAAGGTAAGAAAAGCAGATACCGAACTTGTCAAGTGATTCCGGGGCACCTACAGGGTTGTCTAAGGTCCGTTGGACAAGGACAACTATAGGTGGGCCTAATGACTTGGGAGTTTTCGTCACATCCTTCGACATGGCGGAGAGGCTGTCCAAATTTTGGGAAGAACTTCACAAGGCTTTGGATACTAAGTTGCTCCATAGTTCGGCCTATCATCCTCAAACCAGTGTGCAGACTGAGAGGGTGAATCAAATACTTGAGGACATGTTACAGGCTTGTGTTTTGGAATTCCCACAGAAATAGGATGATTGTTAACCATTTGCGGAGTTCTCATATAATAATAGCTATCAAGAAAGCATTAAGATGGCACCCTTTGAAGCTTTGTATGGACAACGGTGTCATACTCCGTTAAACTGGTCTGAACCAGGTGAAAGAAGTTTCTTCAGGCCAGATATGGTAAAGGAGACAGAAGAAAAAGTTCGGCAAATAATTCATAATTTGAAGAAAGCTCAAGCTCGACAGAAGAGTTACGCAGAAAACGACGGATGCCCTTGTACTTTTTGGTTGGAGATCATGTCTACCTGAAAGTTTCACCAATGAAGGGGGTAACCCGTTTCGGGGTAAAAGGGAAGTTTGCACCCCAGTACATTGGTCCTTTCCCTGTACTTGAGCAATGTGGACCAGTGGCGTACCGACTTCAACTACCTGAAACCTTGTCTGTTGTACATAATGTGTTCCACGTGTCTCAACTGAAGAAATATCTTTGGGTTCCCGATCGAACCATTGAAGTAACAGATGATGCCTTAGAGCCAGACTTGACATATTCAGAACATCCTATTCGAGTCTTGGATCTGAAGGACAGGATTACCCAGAGAAGAACTCTCAAGTTTTACAAGATATAGTGGAACCAGCATTTGGAAGATGAGGCTACATGGGAAACTCGGGACTTTTTAGAAAAGAATTTCCTAGGCTTTTTAGCCTCATGTAATTTGTAACTTGTATACAATTGTTGTAATAAAGGAGTGATCCCCAAACCATCCCTGCCTTGTACCAAGAATAAGGAAATAAAAGAGTGAAGCATTTCCTTTTCAATTACTTGCCCTAGGACTTTTAATCTCGGGACGAGATTCTTTTATGGGGGGAAGGATGTAACACCCCTGGTGTTACTGTTACTAAAACTTGAGCATAACATCATAAGCATAGCATATCATGTGTTTGTCACACCTAGAATGCATTCACTAGGCAAAAATTTCAAACAAGTTGTGTTGATATAACATTTTATGGATTAAACCCTAGGGTAAGATACCTAACCCTAAATTGGGCTTAGAAGGGCAAAGAAATGCCTAATAAGAGAAAACTTAAAAACTCATTAGAGATGATCATAAAATGTCACCTTGAATAGACTTATGACATATCCAAACCCTAAAAGTATCAAAAACTCTAAATAAGACCCTAAAAAGCCTAAACTTAAACCCTAGGGGGCTAAGTGCAAAATTAGTGCCCTTTTGGACGGAAGTGCAAAAACTAAGTTAAGGTGTCTTAAGTAATGTGGTTCAAAAATATGTGAATTTGCAAGTAAAACCTTGAGATTTGGACTTATTTGCAAAAGAGCCACACTTGAACTCTATGGCTAAGTCTGAATTGCAGTGTAATTGGCTCAACTTTGGGGCCTTGTAACTTCCAAACCATAAGGATTTTGCCCTAGGTCACCACATCAAGTTTGTAGAGCTATCATAGGAGAACAAGTTTACTTAAGCAACTAACCAATGGTGCTAAATGAAAACTGAAGATACATGAAGCTAAAGTTGGACTATTAGACTGCTTGGAGTCTGAAATTCAGACTGACAGTGGAATGGCATGAAGTTAGGGCTCGAATTCAATCATGATCCAGTAGGAATTTGATTAAGGATGCTATAACAAAGATGAATATGGTTTGTAGGGCTGCAACTTTGATACAGAGTGTTGGTCAGGTTACTACACAAAATTTGGCACAAATTGCCCTCAAAAGAGCTCTGTCAGACCAACTGAATGGAATTCGCCATAGTACAGTAACTGAAGAAGATTCCTGGTTCAGCCCCCTCGCCACCGACTAGCCGCGCCCGGATTCGTGCGGTTGCCGCCGTGATTCGCGCCCGTGTCAGCTAGACAACGTCGGGGGGGGGGTCAGTAAATATCGCACCACGGATATATTCCGGCCAATAGTTTACTCCGATCATCGTACCGGGTTAGCCACGGCGGATTCGGATGAGCTCGCCGGTGACAGCCGCCTCACGGCCTTGCGCCACGTGCCTTGGCACATCCATCGCATCGTCGTGACTTGCAGTAATCCTCCGTTCATCGCCAGGGAGCTTGCCACGGTAACAGGACACCAATCGCGTGCGCTAGTAAATTCTTGTTCCTCCAGCCGCCGCGCGTCATCGTCTAATTCATCGGTCACCGCTCACGGGCCCTATAAATTGAGCACGCTCTCGGCTTCGCCATGTAGTCAAGCACTCAACGCACCCACCCGTGTCCCCAATTAGTCACCAGAGAGCTCTAATTTGGGATTTCCCCCAAATCACTCAAAAACACCGTAGAAGTACCCTCGCCATGGCCAGCTCGTCTCAGGTCCGTTCTGGTCCAATATTCTCTTGTTTCAGCAACCTCGCCTGCTCTTGATGCTCGCTGACCCGCCCAATTAAGCTAGGGAGTCCTGGATCACCGGGAACACATCGGTTCCTTGGACTGTCTGCACTGCCTCCGTGGACCGGATGATTTAGAGCCTTGTTAGTGAAATTAAGTGAGGGGAAAGATTTAGGAGGGGTCTGATTTGGTGTCTGCCGCTCGGGAGCACCGGCCATTGCTTGAATAAGCAGACACAGGCTCACCAGAGTTCGTCCCCGCGTTGTTCGCTGTTGTGGACCTCGGGCGGTGAAGGAACAGAACTAGGGGGGTTTTGTAGAGTGTCAGTGAGACATGGAAATAGCGTCGTGACTCTTTTCCAGTTAATCAAAATGGCAGGGGCTTATTCGCAAAGCCCACGTGGCCGCGCGTCTATCAATAGTGGGCTGACTTGGGCCGGTTTAGGTCTAGTACTATTCATAGTTTTTCTTTTTCCTTTTCTGCCAGAGCTAAAACAATTTTAGAAAATTGCAAAAAAAGATAAAAATACCAAACCAATTTTGCTAGGTTCTAATTTCCTATAGTATTTACTAAAAATAGTTTCATGATTTTTAGTCCAAATAAGAAATTATAGAGTATTTAAAATAGCCAAAACCTTGCTTCTGGATTTTTAGAAAATAAATAATAAATCCAAAATTCACTAAATTTTTAGGATAAACTCTAAATAATAATTAGAAGCCTTGGGTAGAGTTTGGTATGATTTGGACCATGTTTGATACTTAGAACCCATAACCCTAGCCCCCCTACCCTATGAACTTCACTATTGACTCCGGAAACCTAAAGTTCTCGGAGATCCGTGAAGGAAAATTGTATTCAAGACTTTAGATAATAAACTTTATTTATCTTTGCACTCTCATGAGCATTACATGGGCATTCATTGTTATGTACGATTATATTTAGAAAACGAAGAAGAAGTAGAAGTCGAAGAAGGCAAGCCCCGGTGCATTTGCCATCTCAGGAACATTAGGCAGGCAACTGTTTTTATTTTGACATCTGCGGAACAGAGCCTGATTCACCAGTAACACAAGGCAAGCCCCGGTGCATTTGCCAACCCCTTGTTATTTTTAAAATCTTTTTCACCTGCTTGATGCATTAGGTAATAGGAGTTGTGTGCTAAACCAATCCTGCATTTCCTTCCTTGGATTTGATTACCCCTTAAATCCCTGTTTTACAAAAGGTTTTTCTTATGCTTAGCTTTGCTTTAGAAAAACAAAATGTTTTGTTTTCTCAAAAGATGATGTGGCAAAGTGGGTGGGATGTTTTCAAAAATAAAACTTGATGGTGGATCCATCATGGCCATGATGGGTCCAACATCGGAAAAGATGTAACTCTGCCAGGTACCAAACTTTGGGTTTGAAATGATTAAACTGAGACCGAGTGGGTGACTTGCACGAGAAGAGAGTCTCGGTGTAGTGTCTCCGTCTGAGTCGATTAAGGACCGTGTCGATGTAGGCTTGCTGACTGAGGACCCTTTAACTGGTCACATGCCTCGTCATGGGTAAGCTTTGCCTCGGGCATACTAATACCAGAATAAGAAACCACGCAATGGGAGTGGAGAGATGGCAAGAGTAGCGTGTACCCTTCGTGGCAAGAGGCTGGACGGTGGTGTATCTGTGCTCTCGGTTGGCGTGAACCTGATCTGGTCTTAAGAACCCCAGTGGCGAGTTGACATATGCAAGGGTTAAGTGCTACATATGTCGTGTGATTGGAGATCCTCAGCTGAGTATAATTGACTCGGATCGCCATAACTTCGCGGTTATGAAGACTTGGTCACTGCCCTATACGTAGAAATCCAGTGAAGATGAAGGGTGATTAAGAAATTGGCTAGTGCTGGTCCAGTGATTGAACTAGGGTAGAAGGAACTCTAGCTTCAGGTAAACTCACTTAACCTGACAAATAAAATTTGATTTTTAAGGATCCACTATTAGTAAGCATTTATGCAAACAGGGTCATTAATTATTGATAAGCCTTACCTTGACTCCTTTAAAGCCAGCATATCCTTGAGAGTCTTTTACTTTGTCAGGTAAGTCTTGCGAAAGTACACTTCGTACTCAGGGCTTTGTCCCATGTGGTTTTAGGTGAAGAAGCGGCAAACTTTTGCTGCTTTTGTTCAAAGGTGGTACCAAAGGAGGAGAATCAAGACTAAAGCTTCGGGAGGAAAGGATCCTCCGTAAAACTTTTGTTTAATACTTACCGGGAGGGGTTTTTGCCTCCCATGGTTTGTAATAATAATACTCAGCACTCATATATTATGTTCTGGTCTGTAACTATATAACTCTGTCTTACTTTTCAATAAAGGTGAGTTAATGTAATTGCTTCCGCATTTTCGCACCTCCGATGTATTATAATGTCTGTGTGACGGGTGAAACGCTCTTGGGAAAGGTAAGGAAAGCAGATACTGAACTTGTCAAGTGATTCAGGGGCACCTGCAGGGTTGTCTGAGGTTCGTTGGACAAGGACAACTATAGGTGGGCCTAATGACTTGGGAGGTTCCGTCACGGCTGGTATCGAAGCGAAGCCCATCTCTGCAGATATTATGAGGCATCTTCAAAAAGAATTTTCAAAGACTTATCTAGAAAATTTCTTTCTTTCTTATCTAGCTTCCTTCTGAAGTACTTATTTGAAAGACCAGATGGTAGAGTGCAATGTATAGAAGCTGTGAATCAACTAAGGTTGATTCTGTAATTATACATGCATCATGCTAAAAACTATGTTAATAAGATTTTCCCCTCATGGAGATATGCCACCACGCACAAGAAAGACCGCACGCAAGTCTACCCGGCCGATTGGTGTACCCCGCCATCAACTTGCCCCACGACATGAAGACAGCAGCAGTGGTAGCAACGATCCAATCGGGGATCTGGAAGCCCAAGTTGATCAGCTTCGATCAGAACTCCATCACAGGAACGACATATGGGTCACAGATGGTGAAAGAATAAATGAATTAGGAACAGACATCTGCCACCTGCAAGATCAGCTCGCGGAACGAGATCTAGCGCTTGACTGGGCAGTTAACTCTCGTTCGCTTGCTTGGGCTAAGGAGGCAAAAGCTCGAGCCCGCATGGAGGAGCTCAACACCGCCATAGACCACTTGCAAGTGTATTGTAATACACTACATGAAAAAGTTCATGTATTGTATTCTCAACTGCACCCCAATGTACCTACGGATCCTGTCGGGATAGAAGCCGGACCTTCTAGGATAGCGGGAGAAGCCTTTGGTGGTGAACTAGACCTTTTTACGCCTCCTCCCTCTATGAAGTTGGTGGATGAATGGTCTCCTACTCCCGACAGCGAGGCTACTAAAAGTGACAAGAAGCAAGAGTAGTATAGTGTAGAAGTATGAGTAATGTATAATAGGTAATGTAATCCTGTTGTAAAATTCGAGTCTGTAACATTACCCTTTTTAGTAATGTAAAATTGATGGTTTTCTTTAGCATGTTATATTTTTCCAAATGTTTGTTGCCTCAAATGCCTTCCAAGACTCGTTCACAGGATGGAGCAAGGACCTTCTGTGGGAGGGAAGCAACTCCGAACCCACCCCCAGTACCTCCAACGTTAGCTGAGGCCATCGCTGCCTTGGTTAACGCTACGGCCGACAACACCCGCTTTCTACGGGAAATGGCGGGTCAACAGTTACAACAACAAGGCGGGCGAGCATATCAGCAAGGACCCCGTGAAACATCGTATTTGGACTTCTCTGAGAGACGCCCTCCATTGTTTGTCAAGGCGGAAGATCCTCTGGAAGCGGATGAATGGATCCTCGTTATCGAGCAGAAGTTCGGGCTTCTCCGATGTATGGAGATTCAAAAGCCCCTATTTGCAGCACAACAATTGCGTGGCCCTGCCAGCACCTGGTGGGGAAATTTTGTAGCCCTTCAACCGGCTGGTCATCAAATAACTTGGGATGAGTTCAAGTTGGCTTTCCGGGAGCACTATATACCTGAAGGGGTGCTCCACATGAAGCAGGAGGAGTTTATGAAGCTGAAACAAGGTGGGGATACTGTCACTCAGTATCTCAACAAATTCAACCACTTATCCCAATATGCTATCGATCAAGTCAACACGGATTTAAAGAAGAGAAATTGCTTCATGAGAGGCCTTAATGACCGAATGCAAAGGAAGATGGCCACTTGCTACGGAAGGGCTGTCAGTACTGCACTGGCAATCGAGGCTAAATATGCAGGCTCCGAAAAATCTAAGGGTTACGGAGGCGACAGACCCAGTCAGGGGTCTGAGAAAAGACAAAGGTTGGTAATCCGACCTTTTAATCCAAATCACTCTTCACCGCGACCACCCTCCTACCCTTTCAAGCAACCGGTCTTCATTCACCCCGCTACTGCCCCCACTCCAACAAATCAGCTGAGTGCCCCTGGTACTCGTTTCCCTGCCCTCCCCAGCTCTTCAACTGGCTGCTTCAACTGTGGAAAGTCCGGACACTTTATCAAGGACTGTTCGTACCCGAAGCAAAATCGATCAAGTAATCAGCAGAGTTCTAGGAATTCCGCTCAAGGAAAGGGAAATGCAGCAAACAATACCATGGACAAAAACACGAGGAAAACGGGGCAGATTTATTATACTCAAGTGGCAAAAACACCGGAAGGCGAACCGGTTATGATGGGTACGTTTCTAGTGGCCAATCACCCTGCAATTATTATTTTTGATTCTGGCGCTTCGCATACTTTCATATGCAAGAAGTTTGTGGAGCAACATTGCATTCCAAACCATGAATCAAGGGAAGGGTTTAAAATTCATTCGCCTGGGGGACAAATATTTACTAAAGAAGTGGCCTTCCAAGTGCCCGTAACATTGGCTGCACGGGACTTTCCTACTAATATGATTTTTCTGAAAGGCCAAGATATAGATGTAATTCTGGGTAGGAATTGGTTGGCCCAACATAAAGCTATTCTCAACACTAATTTAAGAACTATCAAATTGAGTCATGGCTAAGAAGAGGTTCTCTTGACCATCCCCGAAGCTATTCCAGCTAAACCAATTAGCAGAGTATATGAAGCTATTATACCGGAGATCCAAGATATTTCGGTAGTATGTGAGTTCCCAGACGTTTTTCCAGAAGATTTGTCCGGATTGCCTCTAGAGAGAGATGTAGAATTTGTGATTGAGTTGAAGCCCGGTACGGCTCCTATTTCTAGAAGGTCGTACCGAATGCCTCCAAATGAATTGGCAGAGCTCAAGACCCAATTACAAGATCTACTGGAGAAAGGATTCATCCGGCCAAGCTCATCGCCATGGGGTTGTGACGGAACCTCCCAAGTCATTAGGCCCACCTACAGTTGTCATTGTCCAACTTACCTCAGACAACCCTGCAGGTGCCCCTGAATCACTTGACAAGTTCGGTATCTGCTTTTCTTACCTTTCCCAAGAGCGTTTCACCCGTCACGCAGACATTACAAGCATCGGAGATACGAAAATGCGGAAGCAGTTACATACACTTACCTTTATTTAAAAGTAAGATAGAGTTAAATATTTACAGACTAGAATATACTATACGAGTGTAGAGTATTATTATTACAAGCTATGGGAGGCAAAAACCCCTCCCGATAAGTTCAAACAAACGTTTTATGGAGGATCCTTTCCTCCCGCAGCTTCACTCTTGGTGCTCTTCCTTTTGTACCACCTTAGAATAGAAGCAACAAAAGTTGGTTGCTTCCTCACCTAAAAACAACATGGGATGAAGCCCTAAGTATGGAATTACTCAGCAAGTCTTACCTGACTAAAGAAAAGACTCTCAAGGGTATGCTGGCTTTAAGGGAGTCAAGGTAAGGCTTAACAATAATCAAAGACTCTGTTTGCTTTGCTTACTAAAAGTGGATCCTTAAAAATCTAGTTTTACTTTGTCAGGTTAAGTAAAATTACCTGTATCTAGAGTTCTTTCTACCCTAGTTCAAACACTTGCCCTACACTAGCCAATTTCATAACAACCCTTTATCTTTACTGGAGTTCTATGTATAAGTCAGTGACCAAGTCTTCATAACCGCGAAGTTACGGCGATCCGAATCGATTATACTCAGCTGAGGATCTCCAATCACACGACATATGTAGCACTTAACCCTTGCATATGTCAACTCGCCACCAGGGTTCTTAAGACCAGATCAGGTTCACGTCAACCGAGAGCACAAATACACCACCGTCCAGCCTCTTGCCACGAAGGGTACACGCTACTCTCGCCATCTCTCCACTCCCATTGCGTGGTATCTTATTCTGGTATTAGTCTGCCCGAGGCAAAGCTTACCCATGACGAGGCATGTGACCAGTTAAAGGGCCCTCGGTCAGCAGGCCTACATCGACACGGTCCTTAATCGACTCAGACAGAGACACTACACCGAGACTCTCTTCTCGTGCAAGTCACCCGCTTGGTCTCAGCTTAATCATTTCAATCCCCAAAGTTTGGTACCTGGTAGAGGTACATCTTTTCCGATGTTGAACCCATCATGGCCCTGATGGATCCACCATCAAGTTTTATCACGGTGACCATTTCTGATTACCGTTTCAATTTCAGTTAACTCGATACCAGTGTAACAAAGCAACTTTGGGCTTGCTTTTCTCCAATTTTTGTGTAACAACCGAAGACGATGTCTGTATCAAAGTTATTCTCCTATGATGTGGTGACCTAGGGCAAAAACCTCATAATTTGGCAGATATAAGGCTCTAAAGTTGAGCTAATTATACTGATTTCAGACTTAGTCAATAGGGTTCAAGTGTGGCTCTTTTGCAAATTAGTCCAAAACTCAAGGTTTAACTTGCAAATCTCCATAATTGTGAACCTTATGACTTAAGACACCTTATTATCATGGTTTTTGCACTTTAGTCCAAAAGTGCACTAATTTTGCACTTAGCCCCCTAGGGTTTAGGTTTAGGGCTTTCCAGGGTTCTTTTTGCAGTTTTTGATACTTCTAGGGTTTGGATATCCATAAATATATTCAAGGTGACATTTTATGGTCATCTCTAATAAGTTTTGAAGTTTTCTTTTGTTTAAGTCTTGTTTGCTCTATTATACCCAAACTAGGGTTAGGTTCCCTACTCTAGGGTTTTATTTGCAAAAGGTCATATCAATACAACTTGTTTAAAATTTTTGCCTAGTGAATGCACTCTAGGTGTGACAAACATATGAGATGCCCATGCTTATGATGTTATGCTCAAGTTTTAGTGACAGTAACACCTGGGGTGTTACATCCTTCCTCCCATAAAAGAAGTTCGTCCCGAGATTAAAAGTCCTAGGGTAAGTAATGGAAAAGGAAATGCTTCACTCTTTTATTTCCTTATTCTTGGTACAAGGCAGGGGTAGTTTGGGGCTCGCTCCTTTATTACAACAATTGTATATACTCTACAAATTACATGAGGCTAAAAAGCCTGGGAAATTCCTTTCTAAAAAGTCTCGAGTTCCCATGTAGCCTCATCTTCTGAATGTTGGTTCCACTGTATCTTGTAAAACTTGAGAGTTTTTCTTCGGGTAATTCTGTCCTTTTGATCCAAGACTTGAATAGGATGCTCGGAATACGTCAAGTCTGGCTCTAAGGAAACATCTATTACTTCAATAGTTCGATCAGGAATCCGAAGACATTTCTTCAGTTGAGACACGTGGAACACATTATGTACAGCAGACAAGGTTTCGGGTAGTTGAAGTCGGTATGCCACTGGTCCACATTGTTCAAGAATAAGGAAAGGACCAATGTACCGGGGTGCAAGCTTCCCTTTTACCACGAAACGGGTTACACCCTTCATTGGGGAGACTTTTAGGTAGACATAATCTCCCACCAGAAAATATAAGGGCATTCGTCGTTTGTCTGCGTAACTCTTCTGTCGAGCTTGAGCCTTCTTTAAATGATGAATTATTCGTTGAACTTTTTATTCAGTCTCCTTTACCATGTCTGGCCTGAAGAAACTCCTTTCACCAGGTTCAGACCAATTTAGCGGAGTGCGACATCATCGGCCATATAAAGCTTCAAAGGGTGCCATCTTAATGCTTTCTTGATAGCTATTATTGTATGAGAACTCTGCTAACGGTAAACAATCATCCCATTTCTGTGGGAATTCTAGAACACATGCTCGCAACATGTCTTCAAGTATTTGGTTTACCCTCTCAGTTTGACCACTGGTTTGAGGATGATACGCCGAACTGTGGAGCAATTTAGTACCCAAGGACTTGTGAAGTTCTTCCCAGAATTTGGACACAAATTGAGGTCCACGATCCGACACTATAGTCTTCGGAATACCGTGCAAATTGAGAATACGAGCAATGTACAGTTCCGCATATGTGAGGACCGGGTAATATGTTTTGACTGGTAGAAAATGAGCAATTTTCATAAGCCGATCAATAATAACCCAGATGGAATCATATCCTTTTGCTGTTCTGGGCAATCCCACAATGAAGTCCATGCTTATATCTTCCCATTTCCATGTAGGGATAGGTAAAGATTGTAATGGACCCGCAGTCTTCATGTGTATGGCTTTGACACGCCTACAAGTATCACATTTTGCCACATAGCTTGCGATTTCAATCTTCATCTTTGTCCACCAATAATGTTGATTTAGATCATGATACATCTTAGTGCTTCCGGGATGAATAGAATAGCGACTAAGATGTGCTTCATCTAATATTTGTTGGTGGATTTCTTCGTTCTTGGGCACAACTATGCGGTTGTTGAACCATACAATGCCTTGATCGTCTTTCCTGAAGCACTTGGCTTTTCTGGCCGCTATCTTCTCATGGATGTGTTTCATACCCTCATTATCTTTTTGAGCATCAATTATCCTTGGTAAAAGGACTGACTCAAGCTTTAGTTGATTTAAGGTTCCTTGCTGGATTATTTCTAGGTTCAACTTCTCCATTTCTTGGCATAACGTAATGTCAGAAGTCTCCATTGTAAGACAACGACAAAAAGTCTTGCGACTTAAGGCATCTGCCACTACATTAGCTTTGCCTGGGTGAAAATGAATCTCCAGTTCATAATCCTTAATAAGCTCAAGCCATCGCCTTTGTCTCATGTTTAACTCTGACTGGGTGAAGATATACTTCAAGCTTTTATGATATGTATAAATGTGACAGACATTTCCCAGTAGATAATGACGTCATATCTTTAGGGCATGAACCACCGCAGCTAGCTCCAGATCATGAGTTGGATAATGTTCCTCATGGCGGCACAACTGCCTTAAAGCATAAGCTATCACTCGGCCTTCTTGCATTAATACACAGCCAAGACCACTGCCTGATGCGTCACAATACACATCAAAGGGTTTTTCAATATCCGGTTAAGCCAATACCGGAGCAGTGGTTAATAATACCTTCAATTTTTCAAAGGCTTCATTACACTTTGAGGACCAAATAAATTTAGTATCATTCTTCAATAAACTTGTGATTGGTTTCACAAGCTTGGAAAAATCTGGTATGAATCGGCGGTAATAGCCAGCCAGTCCAAGGAAACTTCAGACTTGATGTACAGTGGTTGGGGGTTTCCACTCCAAAATATCCTTGACTTTGCTGGGATCCAGCGCAATCCCCTTGGCAGATAATACATGTCCCAGAAATTGGATTTCTTCTAGCCAGAACGTGCATTTACTGAACTTGGCATATAACTAATGTTCTCTCAAGCATGTTAATACAATCCGCAAGTGCTGAGAATGCTCTTCTTCATTCTTGGAATATATTAAAATATCATCAATGAATACCACCACAAATTTGTCCAACTCAGGCATAAATACTGGGTTCATCAAATAAGTGAAGTGGGTAGGAGCATTCGTGAGTCCGAAAGACATTACCAAATATTCAAATAACCCATACCGCGTAGTGAATGCGGTTTTTGGTATATCCTCGGGCCGGACACAGATCTGATGATAGCCTGATCTGAGGTCGATCTTGGAAAATACCCTTGCTCCAGTTAGTTGATCGAATATAATGTCAATCCATGGAAGAGGGTACTTATTTTTGATAGTAACCTCATTAAGGGGTCTATAATCCACACACATTCGAAGTGTTTGGTCCTTCTTCTTGATGAAGATGGCTGGACAACCCCATGGTGATGAGCTTGGCCGGATGAATCCTTTTTCAAGTAGATCTTGTAATTGGGTCTTAAGTTCTGCTAGCTCATTTGGAGGCATTCGGTACGATCTTCTAGAAATGGGAGCCGTACCGGGCTTTAACTCAATTACAAATTCTACATCTCTTTTAGGTGGTAATCCAGGCAAATCTTCTGGAAAGACGTATAGGAACTCACATACTACCAGGATATCTTTAATCTCTGGTATGATGGCTTCATATACTCTGCCAAATGGTTTAGCTAGAATGGCTACGGGAATAAACAAAAGAACTTCTTCTTGGTTATGACTCAACCTGATAGTTCTTGATTCAGTATTGAGAATAGCTTTATGTTGGGCCAACCAATTCATGCCCAAAATTACATCTATGTCTTGGCCTTTTAGAACAATCATATTAGTAGGAAAGTCCCGTTCAGCCAATGTTACGGGCACTTGGTAAGCCACTTCTTTAGTAAATATTTGTCCCCCAGGCAAATGAATTTTAAACCCTTCCCTTGATTCATGGCATGGAATGCAATGTTGCTCCACAAATCTCTTGCTTATGAATGTATGTGAAGCACCGGAATAAAAAAGAATAATTGCAGGGTGATTGGCCACGAGGAACGTACCCATCATAACAGGTTCGCTGTCCGGTGTTATGGCCACTTGAGTATAATAAATTTGTCCCGTTTTCCTTGTACTCTTGCCCACGGTATTGTTTGCCGCATTTCCCTTCCCTTGAGAAGAATTCCCAGAACTTTGCTGATTACTTGAGCGATTCTGCTTCTGATATGGACAGTCCTTAATAAAGTGTCTGGACTTTCCACAGTTGAAACATCCAGTTGAAGAGCTTGAGAGGGCAGGGAAACGAGTGCCAGGGGCACCCGGCTGACTTGTTGGAGTGGGGGCAGTGGCGGGGTGAATAAAGACCGGTTGCTTAAATGGGTAGGAGGGTGGGTGTGGGGAAGAGCGATTCTGGTTGAAAGGTCGGATTACCAACCTTTGTCTTTTCTCAGACCCTTGACTGGGTCTGTCGCCTCCGTAACACTTAGATTTTCCGGAACCTGCATATTTAGCCTCAACTGTCAGCGCTGTGCTGATAGTCCTTCCATAAGTAAGGTCGATGCAGGTGGCCATCTTTCTTTGCATTCGATCATTCAAGCCTCTCATGAAACAATTCTTCTTCTTTATATCTGTGTTGACTTGATCGATTGCATATTGGGATAAGTGATTAAATTTATTGAGATACTGTTACCCAGTATAACCGCCTTGCTTCAACTTCATGAACTCCTCCTACTTCATGTGGAGCACTCCTTCAGGTATATAGTGCTCGTGGAAAGCCATCTTGAACTCATCCCAAGTTATTTGATGACCAGCCGGTTGAACGGCTACAAAATTTCCCCACCAAGTGCTGGCAGGGCCACGCAGTTGTTGGGCTGCGAATAGGGGCTTTTGAATTTCTGAACACCGAAGGAGCCCGAACTTCTGTTCAATGACGCGGATCCATTCATCCGCTTCTAGAGGGTCCTCTGCTCTAACAAACAATGGAGGGCGCGTCTCAGAGATATCTAGATAGGATGTTTCACGAGTGCCTTGCGGTTATGCCCGCCCGCCATGTTGTTGTAGTTGTTGATTCGCCATTTCCCGTAGAAATCGGGTATTGTTTGCTGTAGCGTTAACCAAGGCAGCGATGGCCTCGGCTAAAGTGGGAGGTACTGGAGGTGGGTTTGGTGTTGCTTCCCTCACACTAGAGGTCCCTGCACCATCCTGAGAACGAGTCTTGGAAGGCATCTAAGGCAACAAACATTGAAAAGAATATAATATGCCAAAGAAAACCATCCATTATACATTACTGAAAAGGGTAATGTTACAGACTCGAATTTTACAATAGGATTACACTTCCTATTATACATTACTACTACTTCTACATTATACTATTCTTGCTTTTTGTCACTCTTAGTAGCCTCACTGTCGGGAGTAGGAGACCACTCATCCACCAACTTCATAGAGGGATGGGGCCTGAACAAGTCTAGTTCACCACCAAAGGCTTCTCCCACTGTCCCAGAAGGTTCGGCTTCTGTCCCGACAGGATCCGCATGTACATTGGGGTGTAGTTGAGAATACAATACATGAACTTTTTCATGTAAGGTATTACAATAAACCTGCAAGTTATCTACGACTAAGCTAAGCTCCTCCACGCGGGCTCGAGTTTTTGCCTCCTTAGCCCAGGCAAGCAAACGAGAGTTAATCGCCCAATCGAGCGCTAGGTCTCGTTCCGTGAGCTGATCTTGCAGGTAGCGGATGTCTGCTCTTAATTCATTTATTCTTTCGCCATCCGCGACCCATATGTCGTTCCTGCGATGGAGTTCTGTTTGAAGCTGATCCACTTGGGCTTCCAGATCCCCAATTGGATCATTGCTACCGCTACTGCTATCTTCATGTTGTGGGGCAAGTTGATGACTTGGTACACCGATTGGTCCGGTTGACATGCGCGCGGTCTTTCTTGTGCGCGACGGCATTTCTTAAGGGGGAAAATCTTATTAGCATAATTTGTAGCATGATGCATGTGTAATTACAGAATCAACCTTGGTTCATTCATACCTTCTATACATTGCACTCTATATCTAGCCTTTCAAATGAGTTCTTCAGAAAGAAGCTAGATAAGAAAGAGAGAAATTTTCTAGATAAGTCTTAGAAAATTCTTTTGAAGATGCCTCATAAGATATGCAGAGATGGGCTTTGCTCCGATACTAGCTGTGATGGAACCACCCAAGTCATTAGGCCCACCTATAGTTGTCCTTGTCCAACGGATCTCAGACAACCCTGCAGGTGCCCCTGAATCACTTGACAAGTTTGGTATCTGCTTTTCTTACCTTTCCCAAGAGCGTTTCACCCGTCACGCAGACATTACAAGCATTGGAGATACGAAAATACAGAAGCAGTTACATACACTTACCTTTATTTAAAAGTAAGATAGAGTTAAATATTTACATACCAGAATATACTATACGAGTGCAGAGTATTATTATTACAATCTATGGGAGGCAAAAACCCCTCTCGATAAGTTCAAACAAAAGTTTTATGGAGGATCCTTTCCTCCCGCAACTTCATTCCTGGTGCTCTTCCTTTGGTACCACCTTAGAACAGAAGCAACAAAAGTTGGTTGCTTCCTCACCTAAAAACAACATGGGACGAAGCCCTAAGTATGGAATTACTCAGCAAGTCTTACCCGACTAAAAAAATACTCTCAAGGGTGTGTTGGCTTTAAGGGAGTTAAGGTAAGGCTTAACAGTAATCAAAGACTCTGTTTGCAGAAATGCTTACTAAAAGTGGATCCTTAAAAATCCAGTTTTACTTTGTCAAGTTAAGTAAAATTACCTGTATCTAGAGTTCTTTCTACCCTAGTTCAAACACTTGCCCTGCACTAGCTAATTTCTTAACAACTCTTTATCTTTACTGGAGTTCTACATATAAGTCAGTGACCAAGTCTTCATAACCACGAAGTTACGGCGATCCGAATCAATTATACTCAGCTGAGGATCTCCAATCACACGACATATGTAGCACTTAACCCTTGCATATGTCAACTCGCCACCGGGGTTCTTAAGACCAGATCAGGTTCACGCCAACCGAGAGCACAGATACACCACCGTCCAGCCTCTTGCCATGGAGGGTACACGCTACTCTCGCCATCTCTTCACTCCCATTGCATGGTATCTTATTCGGGTATTAGTCTGCCCAAGGCAAAGCTTACCCATGACGAGGCATGTGACCAGTTAAAGGGCCCTGGTCAGCAGGCCTACATCGACACAGTCCTTAATCGACTCAGACGGAGACACTACACCGAGACTCTCTTCTCGTGCAAGTCACCCGCCCGATCTTTGCTTAATCATTTCAATCCCCAAAGTTTGGTACCTGGCAGAGGTATATCTTTTCCGATGTTGAACCTATCATGGCCATGATGGATCCACCATCAAGTTTTATTTTCAAAAACATCCCTCCCACTTTGCAACATCATCTTTTATAAAAACAAAACATTTTGTTTTGCTAAAGCAAGACTAAGCATAGGAAAAACTTTTTGTAAAACAGGGATTCAAAGGAAGGTAATCAAATTCAAGGAAGGAAATGTAGGAATTGTTTTACCATACAACTCCTATCACCTAATGCATCAAAAAAGGTGATAAAGATTTTAAAACACAAGAAGGTGGTAAATGCACCGGGGCTTGCCTTGTTTTACTAGTGAGTCAGGCTGAGTTCCACAGATGTCAAAATAGAAACAGCTGCCTGACTGATGTTCCTCAGGTGGTGGTGGAGTCTTCTCTTCTTGTACCTCTTCTTCGTTTTCTAAATATAACCATACATAATAATGAATGCTTATGTAATACTCATGAGAGTGCAAAGATAATAAAAGTTTATTATCTGAAGTCTTGAATACAATTTTCCTTCACGGATCTCCGAGAACTTAGGGTTTCCGGAGTCAATAGTGAAGTTCACAGGGCAGGGGTAGGGTTTTAGGTTCTAAGCATCAAACAAGGTCCAAATCATACCAAATCCTACCCAAGGTTTCTAAATAACATATAAGGGGTATCTAAAATGTTTGGGAATTTTTGGAATTATTACCTATTTTCTAAAGATCCAGAAACAAGGTCTTAGGCTGTTTTAAATATTCTATAATTTCCCTTTTGGATTAAAAATCCTAAAACTATTTTTATTAAATTCTATGGAAAATTAGGAATCTAGCAAAATTGGTTTGGTATTTTTATCATTTCTCTACAATTTTCTAGAATTTATTTAGCTCTGCTAGAAAAATAAAAAGAAAAGGAATGAACAGGTTTGGGCCGAAACCAGCCCAGGCGGCCCAACCGCAGGCGGGAATGCGCCCACGCGCGCCTGCGCGCGCGCCCGCACAACTATCTTGCAAAAACACCCTTGAGGTTTTAACTAATTTGTAAAACGCTCTACAGAATACTTTAAGAGTCACTGACACTTTACACAGGGGTCCCTGGAACTTCATTTCTTCTCCAAATTGGTCCTTGACCATGGCGCGCTCGCTGATCATCACCGACGTGGCCCGTACTGGCCATGGCCGGCGACGGCTGCCTAGTCTAGCTACCAGGCAGGCATAACCAACCAAGGGGGATCCAAGAACACTCGTCAATTTGGCTTGAACACGCTGAGAACAGTCTGCCCACGTGCACGGCGGAACCCATGACATCGAGCTCGCGTTCCCGTTCAATCATGGCCGAATTGACCACACGGTTGCCACGATGAGCTTCCTGGGCACACCGAGCTACTAAAACGACATTCGAGAGGCGCAGAGCCTTACTAGAGTGGGCTAGCCATGGGGCGCGGAGAACTTTGGCTTACCGGTGATAGAGAAAAGGGGGAAAATGGTGTCACGGCGGCTCTGGGTGAAATTGGGGGTGGAGATTGGGGCTATACGGCTGTAAGAGACTGTAGTTTCACTGTGCACAATCAATTTGGGAGGAGGGGGCAGAGGCTATGCGAATTTGGACTTGGATCATCTTACTGAGTGGAGGTGTGCATCCCTCACCGTAGTTCATAGTGCTATTTATAGCCACGGCGGTCCGGCTAGCGATCTTCGGCCACGGATAACTTCGTTAGCACATGCTTACCACGTAGGGAAGAGACACAGTGAGGGAGATGAAGGCATGGATGACACCGCGGCGAAAATCAACTGAGTCACGGTGGCCGCCGGTGACTAACTCCGGCCAGGCTCGACTGGATTCATGGAATCGCGCCATGTTTGAGGTTATCCATCCCGGATTAATTCCCCACTGATTCATCCGAGCTCATCCAATTCCACAGTGCCGCTGATCTTATCGCGTTCATCAGATATTTGTCAGTGCTTGGTCTTCAGTTCTTGTCTGAACCGAGTACCTTCTTCCCTGTTTATCTCTGGATTTTTGTTAAGAACAGAGCAACCTTTCTTAACAGAATTTGTTCACTTAACATCAGTCTACAAACTCACTATAGGATTCTTGGGTCAAAACCAAACGATTTCAAAGATATGGTGTGCACAAATTGGACCCATATCACGGTGACCATTTCTGATTACCGTTTCAGTTTTAGTTAACTCGATACGAGTCTTACAGAGCAACTTTGGGCTTGCATTTCTCCAATTTTTGTGTAACAACCGAAGAGGATGTTTGTATCAAAGTTATTCTCCTATGATAGATCTACCAAATTGATGTGGTGACCTAGGGCAAAAACCTCATAATTTGGCAGATATAAGGCTCCAAAGTTGAGCTAATTATACTGATTTCAGACATAGACAATAGGGTTCAAGTGTGGCTCTTTTGCAAATTAGTCCAAAACTCAAGGTTTAACTTGCAAATCTCCATAATTGTGAACCTTATGACTTAAAACACCTTATTATCATGGTTTTTGCACTTTATTCCAAAAGTGCAATTATTTTGCACTTAGCCCCCTAGGGTTTAGGTTTAGGGCTTTCTAGGGTTCTTTTTGCAGTTTTTGATACTTCTTGGGTTTGGATATCCATAAATATATTCAAGGTGACATTTTATGGTCATATCTAATAAGTTTTGAAGTTTTCTTTTGTTTAAGTCTTGTTTGCTCTATTATACCCGAACTAGGGTTAGGTTCCCTACTCTAGGGTTTTATTTGCAAAAGGTCATATCAATACAACTTGTTTAAAATTTTTGCCTAGTGAATGCACTATAGGTGTGACAAACATATGAGATGCCCATGCTTATGATGTTATGCTCAAGTTTTAGTGACAGTAACTCCAGGGGTGTTACAGGGGTTATCCAGCCATCTTTGTTAAGAAGGACCAAACACTGCGGATGTGTGTGGATTATAGACCCCTTTATGAGGTTACCATCAAAAATAAGTATCCTCTTCCCCAGATTGACATTTTATTTGATCAACTAACTGGAGCGAGGGTATTCTCCGAAATTGACCTCAGATCAGGCTATCATCAGATCCGTATCCGACCTGAAGATATACCAAAGACCGCATTCACTACGCGGTATGGTTTGTTTGAATATCTAGTTATGTCTTTCGGACTAACGAATGCTCCTGCCCACTTCACCTATCTTATGAACTTGGTATTCATGCCTGAGCTGGATAAGTTTGTGGTGGTATTCATTGACGATATCTTGATATATTCCAAGAATGAAGAGGAGCATGCTCGGCATTTATGGATCGTGTTGACGCGCTTAAGAGAGCACCAATTATATGCTAAGTTCAGTAAGTGCGCGTTCTGGCTGGAAGAAATCCAATTTCTAGGACATGTATTATCTGTTAAGGGGATTGCGGTGGATCCTAGTAAAGTTAAGGATATTTTGGAGTGGAAACCCCCAACCACTATACATGAAGTCCGAAGTTTCCTTGGACTAGCTGGCTATTACCGCCGATTCATACCAGATTTTTCTAAGCTTCTGAAACCAATCAAAAGTTTATTGAAGAATGATACTAAATTTATTTGGTCATGAACAGTTGAAGGTATTATTGACCACTACTCCGGTATTAGCTCAACCTGATATTGGAAAACCCTTTGATGTGTATTGTGACGCATCATGTAGTGGTCTCGGCTGTGTTTTAATGCAAGAAGGCCGAGTAATAGCTTACGCTTCAAGGCAGTTACGCGGGCATGAGGAACATTATCCAACTCATGATCTAGAGTTAGCTGTTGTGGTTCATGCCCTAAAAATCTGGCGTCATTATCTACTGGGAAATGTCTGTCACATCTATACAGATCATAAAAGCCTGAAGTATATATTCACCCAGTTAGAGTTGAACATGAGATAGAGGCGATGGCTCGAGCTTATTAAGGACTATGAATTGGAAATTCACTATCACCCAGGCAAGGCTAATGTAGTGGCAGATGCATTAAGTCACAAGGCTTTCTGCCATTGTCTGACGATGAAGACTTCTGACATTACGTTATGCCAGGAGATGGAGAAGTTAAACCTGGGAATGATCCAACAAGAAGCCTTAAATCAGCTAAAGCTTGAGTCAGTCCTTTTACAAAGGATAATTGATGCTCAAAAGAATGATGAGGGTATGAAGCACATCCATGAGAAGATAAAGGCCGGAAGAGCCACATGTTTCAGAAAAGACGATCAAGGCATTATATGGTTCAACAAACGCATAGTTGTGCCTAAGAATAAGGAAGTCCACCAGCAAATATTAGATAAAGCACATCTTAGTCGCTATTCTATTCATCCTGGAAGCACTAAGATGTATCATGATCTAAAACAACATTATTGGTGGACAAAGATGAAGATCGAGATTGCACGCTATGTGGCACGATGTGACACCTGTAGACGTGTCAAAACCATACACATGAAAGCTGCTGGTCCATTACAGTCTTTACCTATTCTAACATGGAAATGGGAGGATATTAGTATGGACTTTATTGTGGGGTTACCTAGAATAGCAAGAGGGTATGATTCAATCTGGGTTATTGTTGATCGACATACAAAGATCGCCCACTTCCTTCCAGTCAGGGTAAAGTATACAGTGGCCACATATGAAGAATTATATATTGCCCGTATTCTCAGTTTGCATGGTGTTCCGAAGACTATAGTGTCGGATCGTGGACCACAGTTCGTGTCCAAATTTTGGGAAGAACTTCACAAGGCTTTGGATACTAAGTTGCTCCATAGTTCAGCCTATCATCCTTAAACTTGTGGGCAGACTGAGAGGGTGAATCAAATACTTGAGGACATGTTACGGGCTTGTGTTTTGGAATTCCAACAGAAATGGGATAATTGTTTACCATTAGCGGAGTTCTCATATAATAATAGCTATCAAGAAAGCATTAAGATGGCACCCTTTGAAGCTTTGTATGGACGACGGTGTCGTACTCTGTTAAACTGGTCTGAACCAGGTGAAAGAAGTTTCTTCAGGCCAGATATGGTAAAGGAGACCGAAGAAAAAGTTCGGCGCATAATTCATAATTTGAAGAAAGCTCAAGCTCGACAGAAGAGTTACGCAAACAAACGACGGATGCCCTTGTACTTTCTGGTTGGAGATCATGTCTACCTGAAAGTTTCACCAATGAAGGGGGTAACACGTTTTGGGGTGAAAGGGAAGCTTGCACCCCGGTACATTGGTCCTTTCCCTGTACTTGAGCAATGTGGACCAGTGGCGTACCGACTTCAACTACCCGAAACCTTATCTGTTGTACATAATGTGTTCCATGTGTCTCAACTGAAGAAATGTCTTCGGGTTCCTGATCGAACCATTGAAGTAACAGATGATGCCTTAGAGCCAGACTTCACATATTCAGAACACCCTATTTGAGTCTTGGATCTGAAGGACAGGATTACCTGGAGAAGAACTCTCAAGTTTTACAAGATACAGTGGAACCAGCATTCAGAAGATGAGGCTACATGGGAAACTCGGGACTTTTTAGAAAAGAATTTCCCAGGCTTTTTAGCCTCATGTAATTTGTAACATGTATACAATTGTTGTAATAAAGGAGTGAGCCCCAAACCACCCCTGCCTTGTACCAAGAATAAGGAAATAGAAGAGTGAAGCATTTCCTTTTCCATTACTTGCCCTAGGACTTTTAATCTCGGGACGAGATTCTTTTATGGGGGGAAGGATGTAACACCCCTGGTGTTACTGTTACTAAAACTTGAGCATAACATCATAAGCATAGCATATCATGTGTTTGTCACACCTAGAATGCATTCACTAGGCAAAAATTTCAAACAAGTTGTGTTGATATAACATTTTATGGATTAAACCCTAGGGTAAGATACCTAACCCTAAATTGGGCTTAGAAGGGCAAAGAAAATCCTAATAAGAGAAAACTTAAAAACTCATTAGAGATGATCATAAAATGTCACCTTGAATAGACTTATGAGATATCCAAACCATAGAAGTATCAAAAACTCTAAATAAGACCCTAGAATGCCTAAACTTAAACCCTAGGGGGCTAAGTGCAAAATTAGTGCACTTTTGGACTGAAGTGCAAAAACTATGAAGTTAAGGTGTCTTAAGTAATGTGGTTCACAAATATGTGAATTTGCAAGTAAAACCTTGAGATTTGGAGTTATTTGCAAAAGAGCCACACTTGAACTCTATGGCTAAGTCTGAATTGCAGTGTAATTGGCTCAACTTTGGGGCCTTGTAACTTCCAAACCATAAGGATTTTGCCCTAGGTCACCACATCAAGTTTGTAGAGCTATCATAGGAGAACAAGTTTACTTAAGCAACTAGCCATTGGTGCTAAATGAAAACTGAAGATACATTAAGCTAAAGTTGGACTGTCAGACTGCTTGGAGTCTGAAATTCAGACTGACAGTGGAATGGCATGAAGTTAGGGCTCGAATTCAATCATGGTTTGTAGGGCTACAACTTTGATACAGAGTGTCGGTCGGGTTACTACACAAAATCTAGCACAAATTGCCCTCAAAAGAGCTCTGTCAGACCAACTGAATGGAATTCGCCATAGTACAGTGACTGAAGAAGATTCCCAATTTAGCCCCCTCGCCACCGATGAGCCGCACGCGGATTCATGCGGTTGCCGCTGTGATTCGCGCCCGTGTCAGCTAGACAATGTCGGGGGGGTCAGTAAATATCGCGCCACGGATATACTCCGGCCAATAGTTTACTCCGACCATCGTATCGGGTTAGCCACGGCGGATTCGGATGAGCTCGCCGGTGACAGCCGACTCACGGCCTTGGGCCACGTGCCTTGGCACATCCATCGCATCACCGTGACTCGTAGTAATCCTCCGTTCATCACCGGGGAGCTTGCCACGGTAACAGGACACCAATTGCGCGCGCCAGTAAATTCTTGTTCCTCCGACCGCCATGCGTCATCGTCAAATTCACCGGTCACCGCTCGCGGGCTCTATAAATTGAGCACGCCCTCGGCTCCACCATGTAGTCAAGCACTCAACGCACCCACCCATGTCCCCAATTAGTCACCAGAGAGCTCCAATTTGGGATTTCCCCCAAATCACTCAAAAACACCGTAGAAGTACCCTCGCCGTGGCCAGCTCATCTCAGGTCCATTCTGGTCCATTGTTCTCTTGTTTCATCAACCTCGCCTGCTCCTGATGCTCGCTGACCCGCCCAATTAAGCTAGGGAGTCATGGATCACTAGGAACACGTCGGTTCCTTGGACTGTCTGCACTGCCTCCGTGGACCGGATGATTTAGAGCCTTGTTAGTGAAATTAAGTGAGGGGAAAGATTTAGGAGGGGTCTAATTTGGTGTCTGCCGCTTGGGAGCACTAGCCGTTGCTTGAATCAGCCGGCACAGGCTCACCAGAGTTCGTCCCCACGCTGTTCGCCGTCGTGGACCTCAGGCGGTGAAGGAACGGAACTAGGGTGGGTTTTTGTAGAGTGTCAGTGAGACATGGCAATAGCGTCGTGACTCTTTTCCAGTTAATCAAAATGGTAGGGGCTTATTTCCAAAGTCCACATGGCCACGCGCGCGCGGCCGCGCGTCTGTCAATAGTGGGCTGACTTGGGCCGGTTTAGGACCAGTACTATTCATAGTTTTTCTTTTTCCTTTTCTGCCAGAGATAAAACAATTTTAGAAATTTGCAAAAAAATGATAAAAATACCAAACCAGTTTTGCTAGGTTTCTAATTTCCTATAGTATTTACTAAAAATATTTTCATGATTTTTAGTCCAAATAAGAAATTATAGAGTATTTAGAATAGCCAAAAACCTTGCTTCTGGATTTTTAGAAAATAAATAATAAATCCAAAATTCACTAAATTTTTAGGATAAACTCTAAATAATATTTAGAAGCCTTGGGTAGAGCTTGGTATGATTTGGACCATGTTTGATAATTAGAACCCAAAACCCTAGCCCCCCTGCCCTTTGAACTTCACTATTGACTCCGGAAACCCAAGTTCTCGGAGATCCGTGAAGGAAAATTGTATTCAAGACTTTAGATAAGAAACTTTATTTATCTTTGCACTCTCATGAGCATTACATGGGCATTCATTATTATGTATGGTTATATTTAGAAAACGAAGAAGAAGTAGAAGTCGAAGAAGCGAAGACTTCACCACCACCACCTAAGGAACATCAGGCAGGCAACTATTTTTATTTTGACATCTGCAGAACAGAGCCTGATTCACTAGTAACACAAGGTAAGCCCCGGTGCATTTGCCACCCCCTTGTTATTTTTAAAATATTTTTCACCTGCTTGATGCATTAGGTAATAGGAGTTGTGTGCTAAACCAATTCCTGCATTTCCTTCCTTGGATTTGATTACCCCTTAAATCCCTGTTTTACAAAAGGTATTTCTTATGCTTAGTTTTGCTTTAGAAAAACAAAATGTTTTGTTTTCTCAAAAGATGATGTGGCATAGTGGGTGTGATGTTTTCAAAAATAAAACTTGATGGTGGATCCATCATGGCCATGATGGGTCCAACATCGGAAAAGATGTACCTCTGCCAGGTACTAAACTTTGGGTTTGAAATGATTAAACTGAGACCGGGCGGGTGACTTGCACGAGAAGAGAGTCTCGGTGTAGTGTCTCCGTCTAAGTCGATTAAGGACCATGTCGATGTAGGCTTGCTGACCGAGGACCCTTTAACTGGTCACATGCCTCGTCATGGGTAAGCTTTGCCTCGGGCAGACTAATACCAGAATAAGATACCACGCAATGGGAGTGGAGAGATGGCGAGAGTAGCGTGTACCCTCTGTGGCAAGAGGCTGGACGGTGGTGTATCTGTGCTCTCGGTTGGCGTGAACCTGATCTGGTCTTAAGAAGCCCGGTGGCGAGTTGACATATGCAAGGGTTAAGTGCTACATATGTCGTGTGATTGGAGATCCTCACCTGAGTATAAGCGATTTGGATCGCCGTAACTTCGCGGTTATGAAGACTTGGTCACTGCCCTGTACATAGAAATCTAGTGAAGATGAAGGGTGATTAAGAAATTGGCTAGTGCAGGTCCAGTGATTGAGCTAGGGTAGAAGGAACTCTAGCTTCAGGTAAATAAAATTTGATTTTTAAGGATCCACTATTAGTAAGCATTTATGCAAACAGGGTCATTAATTATTGATAAGCCTTACCTTGACTCCTTTAAAGCTAGAAATATCCTTGAGAGTCTATTACTTTGTCAGGTAAGTCTTGCGAAAGTACACTTCGTACTCAGGGCTTTGTCCCATGTGGTTTTAGGTGAAGAAGCGGCAAACTTTTGCTGCTTTTGTTCAAAGGTGGTACCAAAGGAGGAGAATCAAGACTAAAGCTTCAGGAGGAAAGGATCGTCCGTAAAACTTTTGTTTAATACTTATTAGGAGGGGTTTTTGCCTCCCATGGTTTGTAATAATAATACTCAGCACTCATATATTATGTTCTGGTCTGTAACTATATAACTCTATCTTACTTTTCAATAAAGGTAAGTTAATGTAATTGCTTCTGCATTTTCGCACCTCCGATGCATTATAATGTCTGCGTGACGAGTGAAACGCTCTTGGGAAAGGTATGGAAAGCAGATACCGAACTTGTCAAGTGATTCAGGGGCACCTGCAGGGTAGTCTGAGGTCCATTGGACAAGGACAACTGTAGGTGGGCCTAATGACTTGGGAGGTTCCGTCATAGTATCTTCCCTTCATGGCATCAATCTGACTTTGTTTAATGGTCGACTTTCCAACAATGGTATGGCTTGGCCGCCAGGGCTGGTCTTCAGAATCTTCATCCCCACTTTCCACATCATAGTCATCACTATCGTCAGAATCTTCAGACAAATCCGCCATTATTTCCTTTGTGATCTTCTCTGTGTTTGTTTTTGCCATAGATTCATAAAACACAGCAAGAAAAGGGTCCACAACCTTCTTTTCCTCGGACATCTTCTTCTCTTCAGACATGCAACAAGCACTTGTGTATACCACGAAGTTCAAAAATCAAGCGAGAGCTGATAGCAAGAGAATTAAAATTTAAGAAAACATCACAAGCAACTCAAATGGCATAAAAAATGCTGCCACTATGGGTTTCTATTTATATGCCAAGTGCATTGCAACTTGGCGGGCCCCATTTGTCATTGACTTTCGCTATTCTAGCAAAGGGAAGGTGTTTTTTCGGACCTTTGGCTAAATGCCTTCATTCACGTCGCAGTCTGAATTTGTCACATACAAGAACAAATTAATACTGTGAAGGGCTACTGTTGGGGGCCGTCGTCTTCCGATGGTCCTCAAAAACACGACTAACATACTTTCCAAGTATAATATACTATCACAGGAACCTTCGGCTTTGAGATGATGGTGTGCATGATATGAAGAACGCGACCTAGAAGATGGACTAGTTCCAAAGCTGTGGACAGAGAAGCTTCGGCTTAGCGTGAAGATGATGATGGAGAATGAAACTGACTTAAAAGGGAAAAGATAGCTTAGCCCTCGATAGCTTACTTTTTAGCTAACAGTAGATGTCAGGGACAAGAATGTAATTTTACCCAGGCTGCGTCCTGTGTCTATAAATAGATGAAAAGTAACACCGTACTTTTCACGCTGACTTGTAATCAGTCGCACGTCACTCTTGGATTTTCACCTTCTCTCAAGCCGAAGGTACAAATGTAATTTAATATCATTAATGTTTGTTCATAATTATATAATAACAATATGAGTAAACCGAAGATTTAATATAATTATTCATGTTCTTTCCATGTTTCATATGTCCCTGTTTATATATTTCCATATATTGAACTGACGAAGGTATGTCCTTCGTGACCTTCATCCGGAGTTCATTATATCCTAAAGGAGATAATGCCACAAAGGACGAAGGTCTTTAACAATTAACATCTGTGTTGCCTTATTCTTGATTCATAGCTTTTGAGAACAAGTGACCAACACTTGGATTCTCTGACGAATGTAAAACAACAATCATTAGTTCCTTACCGCCAAACAGGAAGGCACGCTCATCCAATTTCTATAAGACAACCGAGATGTATTCGCATAGCAACCCGAGCACAAACTGAAGGTGTATCCTCAACCAAAATCGATCCAACGGAAGCTCCGTCGCTTCATGCCCGACAAAAGAGAAGTCATATGGGCCAAGTTAGCTCGCCTAGTAGTAGATTTCATTATATAAGTAATGCACTGTACAAGAGAGGGGTCATAGGCATTATTATGAAGTGCATTGACTCGGGTGCCGGGAAACTTTTACTGGAAGAAATTCATGCAGGGCAATGTGGAGTGCACGCAGCATCAAGAACACTTGTTGGGAAAGCTTTTAGAGCTGGTTTATACTGGCCAATGGCCAAGAAAGATGCAGTCGATCTAGTCCAGAAATGTGAGGCCTGTCAATTCTTAGCCAAGTAGCAACATCTGTCAGCATAGTAATTGCAGACTATTCTAGTCACCTGACACTTCTCAGGCTAGGGGTCGGACATGGTTGGGCCATTCCAGAAAGCTCAGTGAGGATATGTGCATGTGCTGGTGGCTATTGACAAGTTCACAAAATGGATAGAATACAAGCTAATCGCCACCCTGATGTCGGCTAAGGCAGTAGAGTTCGTTTAGGAAATCATCTTTAGATTAGGGATACATAATAGCATCATCACAAACCTGGGTTCGATCTTCACCAGCGCTAAATTCTTTGATTTCTGTGAACAGAAATGTGGCGGCCACGACACGACCACCACACTGAGCAGTGGGGCCCGGGTGTCGGTGTCGGTTGAGAAGCGTCTGGTGCGTCAATGTTTAAGTTGGGACGATTTTTGTGGTTTGGCCCAGCCAGTGCTTTGTCTTTTTTTCTTTTTCATTTTTATCCCTTTGCCTATTTTTTCCGCTTTTGAATTTCAATTTCAATAAAAGTTTTGATTCCCAAATTCCAATCAAATGCAACACATAAAATACTAGCATGAGATGCATAAATTTATTAGGTTTCTCATTTGCTAATTGGGTTTCTCATGTGGTAAGTAAATATGGAAACACATCACATATTATCTTATAACTATTCCGATTTACCTACTAATTTTGGGTATTACACATGGATAACATTATAATTTTCGTCATCACTATCTACGCATTGCATTCCATTTTCAACTATGTCCCAAATGTTAGGATGAAGAGAAAATAAATGATTCCGCATTTATGACTCCACCATGAATAATCTTCCCCATCAAACTGAGGGGGTTTGCCAAGAGGAATAGACAATAGATGAGCATTGGTATTGTAAGGAATGCGATAATAATTAAAATATGTCTTATAATAGTATTGTTTGACCGTCTTTTTCTTTATATAGGATGACTCATCGTTCTCCCTTGGTGAAGATGAAGAAGTGTCGCTGTCATAGTATACTATCTTCTTGATGCACTTCTTCTTATTACCATCCTTCTTGTTCTTGCCGGACCTAGAGTTGATGGTCTCTCCCTTAGGTGTTTCATTGGAGGGAATCTCCTTCTCATCGGTCACCTTTCCCTTACCGTTAGGATCCATCTCTTTAGGGGTTAGTTCCTTGATGAAGAGAATGACTCACATACCAATTGAGAGCACCTAGAGGGGGGTGAATAGGTGATCCTACAAAACTTAACTCAAATAGCACAAACTTGGCCTAAAATATGAGTTAGAGTGAATTAAAACCAAGTTTGAGAGTAGACAAGAAGAGAGAAGTTCCTTTCACTTGATTGCTCTATCAAGATTTAATTGAAGACTTAAAGCAATATCACAAGTGAAGGATTAGAATGAGGAAGAGATAAAAATTGCAATAAGGTAAATTTTTATCCTGTGGTTCGGTCAAACGTAATATGCTTGCCTACTCCACGTTGTGGCGTCCCAATGGATGAGGGTCGCACTCAACCCCTCTCAAGTAATCCAAAGATCAAACTTGATTACCACAAATCTTCCTTATATCTCATAATATCCTAGTTGTGAGGAATCTCCACAAGTTGGAGTCTCTCACGCCTTACACAAGTGATCACAATCAAAACTAGAGTAAGGAGGGAGTAGAATACGCACACAAGAGCATAACGTAGCAACAACACACACAAACATGAAGAAAAGAGTGCAAGAACAAGAACGACAAAGTCACAGCTCAGAAATGTGCTCAATTCTATCAACCACTTTAAACAGTGTGGTCGCGGAGTCTCGGAGTTGTAGTGTGCCCTTAAAATGCTTGGTGTACTGCTCTATACGCATAGGGGTCCTTTTATAGCCCCAAGGGGCCTAGGAGCTGTTGGAGTTCCATTTCGAAGGCTCAAATTGCCTTCTGTTAGCAGGTGCACCAGACTGTACGGTGGCTACCGAACTATGCATAGTACAATAGTCAGCAGATCATTGATTGGTTGCCTTCCTTTTGTAGGGGCACCGGACTGTCCGGTGCACCATCTTACTGTTGGATTCTGCTGACGTGGCGGATAGCTATTGGCTATCCATCACACCGGACTGTCTGGTGAATTATAGCCAAGGGGGTCCGACCGAACCTGACAGTGGCCTCTTCGGCTGTACTATCGTTAGATTGTCCGACGATGCACACCAAACTGTCTGGTGGGTGGCACCGATATCACACCCGGATTTAAGGGCAAACCTAGGTGCGAATCAAATGTGTGCTAGGATGAAGCCTCACACATATGATGACTCATGGTACAGAAATGAATGTTACATCTTTAATATATAATGGAGTTCTGTACAAAATAGTTAAATAATTACATTATACGAAGACAACGATCCAACAACCATAGTTGACTGGGAGACGATGGACTAGATCTCTCACAAACTCATCGCGGCATCCATCATGCTCCTTATCTTGTGTTACCTGTCCTTGACCTGGGGGATGTGAGTACAGCAAGGGTGAGCTCACATACGTTCATCACTCAACAACTTGTGGGGAATAATGTGCATAAGCTCACTTATGGTGGGGCTCATGTGAAGTGTAAGGCTTACCAAAGAAGATGGTTAAAGCTAAGCATTGCAGTTAAAGTTGGTCAAAATTTTATTAGCAGTTACTAAGTGTGAGTAGATACCAACCCAAATAAATAAGAGATCAAAATTAATATTAAAACCCAAAATGCAATGCAAATGACAAATTAAGTTTAATTCCATAAGTTAATCTTGTGAGTGTCCGAGTCGCTTATGACCATGAGCACGGCTGATATACCAGTTTTACACTCTGTAGAGGTTGCACATCTTTACCCACAAGTCGTGTTACCCATTTGCCATGGGGTCATGAATCCCATACATCTCTCTAGAGGAGACGAGGCAGGGTAGCACTACGAGGTCTTTACAAAGTTCCACTAGCTATAGAAAACCCGCTACGGTTTCTGAGAAGAGCGATATAGGAATCCTTTGTTTGAAAAGCCATTGTAGCATGATCGACCGGACAACCTACCTATACCGGTAGCTCCTCCACTAGTTTTCCTAATTAATCAGCCAAGGGCATCCCATACCACCCTTGTGGTAGCACTGTTTTCCCGGGTGGTTCTCCATGTTCCAATTAACATAATGATCTTATCATGAACAATAATTAAAAAACAGCAAAATTGGAACATGATCATAATATAACATTAATTTCCCAAAACCAGGTAAAGCAATAGCAAATCTACCCAATAGCTCTTTTGTTTGCAAGGTGTGGGGTAAACAATACTAGGGGAACCTATTAGGTCCCATCAAATTAACATGAGCATGTCACAGTGATTAACAGTAACATTATTAGGTAGAGAAAAGTGATCAAGGGCACAACTTGCCCTTTTTGGTGCAATTCCAGGTACTTCTCTATTTTGGTCTTCAGGTTCCTCATGACCTCGCTACTACTCATAGTAATACATATAATCAATCAAATAATGGGTATGGTAACATTACACCAAAGCATAAGAACAAAACAGCATAAGGATATTCTACGCGTCGCTACCAAATCGTAGGTTCAAGAACCATTAAATCGATATTAAAATGAAGAATTTATGGATAAAACGGTATTTTACACGCAATAAATCTAATAGATATTACCTAATAGATTTTACATTTAAATTAAGTAGGTATTAAATTAAAATATTTGAGATGATATTAACCGTTAACAATTATTTATAAAATGTGTAGGTTAGAACTATAAATTAGATTAATTAGATTATCTAGCTAATTAACATTAATTAAACAAGTAATTAATTAATTATTATTTAATTAAACCATGTGGCATAATTAAAATAATCTTATTACTACATACGCAATAATTAATATGAACCTAACACAACTTGAACAAATTAAAACCAATATTTTGACCCAAAATATATTATATTTTTAATAAATTAGTAGGGCTGCACAGACATAGGTGACATGACGCGATCTAATTGGTTAGATAGGTTCGTTAAAGGTGGAAAAGGTTTGTTTATAAATACATGACCTAGTTGTTACCAACTTATCATGATTGTACCTACTGTTAAATTCATAATGCACGACAGTCTTGCATGTAAAAGGGCCTATGGTGGTGGTTATCTATTGGGCAGGAAAAGTCAAGCCTATTTTGTGGGAAAGACCTCTAACCTACCACTAACTTACCTTACAATCAAGCCCTTCAATCTCGCGTTGATGCTGGTCATCTCGGTTTTTGATGATAAACCGGAAGCGTGATGATAAAGCTCTCACTGAGCTGGTCACGACGATGTTCTAGGTTACCCCGGAAGATGAATAGACGGAAAGAAATTTCTCGCCAGAGTTGTCGCTAGAGTTTGAGTGGGACTCAAACTTCGACGAGCTGGTCATGGAGGCTTATGGCTGCGAGCTTAGCTGGCGGTGGGCTGCTGTGGCTTAGATGACGATGGTGCCGTGAGGCTACAGAGGAGATGAGTCTATGATTGATGGCTTAAGGTGTTACGGTGACATGTATTTATATCCTATCCTATTTATTATAGAACTCTAACAAACTCGAAACCAAATCGGTTGCGTAGATGAGAAGTTTGGTCGGGCGGTTACAACAACTATGGTGGTTAGTTTGTTACAAATAGTAAGGGATGGCTGATGTCATGGATGATGTAACAATGATGCAAGATCCAGCAAGTGGAATAAAAAAATAGGAGGAAACCCCCACATGGGTTGTGTTCCTAAAGTGGCCAAATAGGTAAGCCTTTTATTTGCTTTTCTTTTTTACCTATTTTTTTATTTCCAGATTTAGTTATCCCAATTCAAATTTGATTTTAAAGTTTGAAACCATATTTATATGCTCAACCAAAACACCAACATGAATGCAAATATTTATATTTATTTACTCCTTATTTACTTTGCTCAAATAAGTATTTGTATGCATGAAATTTAATAATCATGGAATTCACATAGATATATAACCCAATAGGAGTAATTTATATAGAATAACTCACTATCTTATTTATTGTAGTTTAATTATATATTCAACATTTATATTTACTACTAGCTGAATGCTCGTGCGTTGCAACGGGAATATATAATACCAGTATACTACGATAACTTATATACAAAATGTGTGTTATATTGTTATGAGAAAATGTTTCATAATCAATTTGTGATCCTAGCCATACATAAATTTTGTTATTTTAATCTAATTATTTCACCACAACATTGCAACCATCAGTATCATGCAGACTTCGATATATGCCATGATTTGTATGGTCTCATCATTGGAGAGCACGTTCCACACATGCCGGAAAAATTCCCTCGTACATCATTAGTCATCAGACACGCACCACCATATGCTCTTGCTTAAACAAAAAGGTAAGTGTGTATGTGTTTGCGAAGAGAATTAAAGGCAGGCCGACACAAAAGCTACCCTGACGGTGACGAGGATGAGGAACTGGTCACTGTTGTCGATCCTCCTCTGTGTCACCTCCGGCGCCAAGATGATGCCACAATCCTCGATATAGTAGTCATCGAACGCACGCGACATGACGAGTACCGATGACTCTTGGTTGGGCTGCCAAACGAAGTGCACCCCGGGCTCATCAGCAAGGTAGTACCCTTGGCCGTTGCACCACCGGATGCGCTATTCCACTACATACATCATGTTCGAGGACACTCACATAACGTCAGCAACGTCCATCATCCCAGCGCACAAGAATTTATGTCCGGTCAGTAGCGACTTATGTGGCAGGTTGGGCTTCAGGTGGACGATGAGCTGGACGGCGTGATGGCGTCGTCGTCGGATGCGGTGTCCAGAACAACCCGAGAGTCGTCGACGTTGGCGACAACCATGAGGCCCCCCTGCTTAACGATGGACAACGCGGTGCAGCTGCTCTGGACCGCGTCCAAGCGACGGCTTCGCGGGAGCTTGTCGTACACAGCAGCGCATGCGACCACGTAAGACTGCTTTTAGAGGTCGAACTGACAGTCGCCAAGCTTCTTCTCGTCATCGATAAGCGACGACAACGTGAGTGCCTCCTGCTCATGGAGTTTGTTCGGGGTTTGAAGTAGGAAACATGGATTCATGTTTGGCGTTGGTTTATGAAAATGACACAAGTCTGATCCATGGAAAAAAAATATTACGAAGAAAAAATGTCACACATGCAAAAAAGGGAATTTAAGTATAATGCATTATTCAAACAAAAGAAATAGCATGCAAAGCTCTTCTTTAAATAATATTACCTCCATCCAAAAATATAATTCAAAAATCTCGGTGATACTTATCTACTACTACGCATTGTGCAATGGTAGCAAGTGAGCTTGGAGAGAGATGTAGTAGATGTGTTTCCTGTCATAGCTGTAGACATAAACACATATAGGTGGGTGCCCGTGCGTTGCAACAGAAACATTTAATATCATGATAACTTATGAACAAATGTGTGTTATACTGTTATGTGAAAATGTTTCGTAATTAATTTGTGATCCTAGCCATACATAAATTTTGTTATTTCAATCTAACTATTTTATCACTACATTGCAACCAACAGTACCGTGCAGACTTCTATACATGATAGCTGAATGCCCGTGCGTTGCAACGGGAATATATAATACCAGTATACTACGATAACTTATATACAAAATATGTGTTATACCGTTATGAGAAAATGTTTCATAATCAATTTGTGATTTTGGCCATACATAAATTTTGTTATTTATAATCTATTTGTTTCACCACTACATTGCAACCATCAGTATCATACAGACTTCGATATATGTCACGATTTGCATGGTCTCATTATTAGAGAGCACGTTTCACACATACCGGAAGAAATTCCCTCGTACATCATTAGTCATCGGACACATACCACCATACGCTTTTGCTTAAACAAAAAGGTAAGTGTGTTTGCAAGACTAATGGTCAAACATCGTATAACCATAAAGTTAGAATACTATATTAATATATTAAATAAATTAATCCAATAGACATAGATTAACCCAATTAACATAGGATAAATAAATATCAAATTATAAAAGTATGAAACATGATATAATCAATGTTGTTACTGCGTAGTAAATATTCATACGAGACTAACACAACTGGAACGGTTCAATTTGGAATTAAAATGGGGAAGTTACGAATTTCCAAAGTTTCTATGTATTTGATATATGATTAATTAGGAAATCAATTTTATTGTTGTTTTCATGACAAAACAGAGGTATTATGTGATAAAAATAATATTATAGAATTATAGAAATTGGAATGAACTCATTTGGATTTAATATGAAATTTCCATGAATTAAATGGGTTTCTGCAATTATTTTTAAACTATAAATCAATTTCTAAACTCCTTTTCCCTATTTTCTTTATTTCCTGGACTGCGTCCCAAACTCCAGAAAGATCAGGGGCTAAGCTATAAATGTTTTTCTAGACTCAGTGAGCATACAGAGTGGACGGCGGGTTAAACACAAAAGACGTTTTAGTTGAAGTTGTACACAATTCAACATGAGTCATGTTGGCTAGAGGGTGGAAGGCTAGGTATTCTGCTCAATAGATCCAAGGTTCGATTCCTGAGCAGCCACGGTTTAATTTTTTTTCTGCACGCGGAACGGGAGAGGGCAGAACGGCAGAACGGCAGACTACTATTGCTTACTTAATAAGTAGTAGAGATTTATTAAATTTTAGGTAAGATAGTCTCAATTCATAACTTTGTTATAATACACTTGAAATTTTAAATCTTTAAGGAATTTTCTTAATTCACTAGATACGATTTTAGAGTGTTACAACTGAACTGTCCGGTGCTACCGAGACCATCCCATCTTCTCTTTTGTGCCAAAACATCTTTGGCCTCTTTTAGCTAGTCTTAAGGTGATCCCTAGCACTTAGACAAATATAGTTAGCAACTAAAACAATTGACTAAGTGATAGAATCATACCTTTTTCTCATCTTTTCATAGGGGTTTGCAATATGTGCAAACTCAAGTCCAAAAAGTTATTTTCTTTGCAATATGTGATAGATCCCAAACATAAGTACTAGAGACATTGAAATGGACCTATACAACATATTCAAAGGTACAAACCTCATACTTATACCATTTTCCACAAAGTTGCATATTTAGGTCCATGTTTGTGCTCTTTTGGACTTAACATCTTCAATTTGCCCTTTATATACATGTGTTGATGCTCACATATGAAGAGAGTTAGTTGAAAGTGGTGTGTTGAGTAGTTAATCACCAAAACACTTAGAAATAGCCCAAGGGCAGATTTCCCTTTCACCCCCAACGTCGAAACGTCGCCACGCTGACCGAGCTCACCCTGTGCCGTCGTCACGCGTCCATTCGTTGGTGCCATCATCATTTATGCCCGCCTCAACGTCCACCGTTGACTTCGGGGTGAGCATCTATTCCCCTCCCACTCTCCCCCTCCACGTGGTCTACCCCATGCCCCTCGCATGACAAGAGTGGCATGGTTGAGGCTACCTCGGGCCGGCTCACTAGGTACCTTGGCGTGCCGCCGCTAACCGAGCCTGCCCAATGTGTGCAGGTCCCCTGCACAGTAGGGCCGAGTAGCCATGCCCTGACATCTTCAACTCCGTCGTGGTCGTGTCCCTAGCCCCTCCTAGCACCTTTGTGGTCGACTGCATCGACCGGTCGAGCCCTCGTCGGTGAGCGAGCGCCCCCCACATCCCTCAGCGCTATGGGAAGCTACCGCCGCAGCCCAACCTAGCCACGTGCCAAGCCTACAGCATGCACCCGCGACACGTACCCGGATAGACATCACTGTCGTCACGTCTTGCCTTGCGCAGCGACTCGCTGTGCCATGCCCGCTGCGTTCGCGCCTCGCCACATACGCCGTCGTCGTTCGTCGCACGTTGGAACACGGATGATGTCCGTCTACCCTCCCATCTACCCCATCCACGATGTCGTCTACCCCCTAGACATCGCTTGCCTACCCCCTATGTGCACACATTCATGCAGCTCACCTCGCTATTGCTCATGCATCACGCGCTAAGTCGTCGTGTTGTGCTCGCCGCACATCCTTGCTCGTTCACGCGCTGTCGTAGATGTCATCCATGCGTGCTATTTCGTGCGCGTCTATTTCATGAACGTTGTCACGCGTTGTTTGCTCGTGTCACGTGTGTGAATCACGCATGTCGTTCATGCATCATTTGCACGTGTCGTTCGCGCGATGTCGCTTGCACCTTTTTTGTGCGCCACGCGCTTTGTCGCGCGTAGTTAATTGGTCTCACTTAGAAGTTAGAATTCCTCATGCTAAATAAATTACTTACCTAACCGACAATTATTCGAGTAGCAAATTAATCGAAACTAAGCAATAATTTTATTTTTGCATATGATAAATACCTATTAATATGACTATGTCGAAATAAATATTCTATTCTTATTTTCTTTGCGTAAATGTGATATCCCTTGATCTTAGCTTCGGCCGTCGCAATTCCCTTTCTCGTGTGATCGTTAATGAGAGATATATCTCATGTTACGTAGTTAAATGATCTATTTTGTTGTATGGTATATTGTTTCTTTCTATTTCAAGAATGTTGAATGTATGTTTGTACTGGCATAGATAACGATCCGTTTGCGGAGTCTGAAGGTGTTGCAGGAGAAGACCCTGAGCAGTGGTTGTCTGGCAAGTATCCTCCGACCTATTTATGTCCTATTCACATGATAATCCATTTCCTCGCATTACATTATGAAATCAAAAGCATTGACTAATTTCTATTCATATTGTCCTTGATTACCTTCTTGGGCTAGACTGTTTATGATTAGCTTTATGCTAGCGCTCTACTTTAACCAATGAACTTGATGTGATTACTTTATGACACACTATTTTTATTCTAGATATGATGATGAGCTTGTGACACTAAAGGAGGCTCGGGTTGTTTCTCGAGTACTTCTTTGTAAGGACCTGTTCGTTGGATGACCACCCGAGAAAACAGTGCAGCCATGGGGGTGAAATGGGACACCTTAGCTGATTAATTAGAGGAACTAGAGGTGTAGTTGCTTCATCGTCGTGCTGTCAATGGGGTCCGTGGAACAGTATTGTCTCTACTGAGGCTAGGTGCTGAGATTCTTTTGTTTTGCTTGTTAGTCACCCCCTGCGGGGAGAAGTATTATGTATGTCAAACTCAGAGAATGCTAACATACGACTATAACTTTAGTGAATCTTTGTAATGACTATGTAGTGAAACCTTGCCCACTTTGTTAGGGTCTCCTCCAGCAGGCGAGATGCACTGTGGTGGTGCAGAGGGCATCTCTGGCTGAGATGCAGGGGATGGCTGCCTCCCAGACTCCACGTCCTGCTGAGGCAAGGGGGAAGAGTCCTGCTGCTCCTGCTCCTGGCATCGAAGCTCCTACTCCTCATGAAGGCAGCGATGCTATCTCTCCAGGTGGCTAGACTGGCCTGTCACCGTGCGGCACAGTGGGCGCTCCGCAAGGAGAGAGGGCAAGAAAGGGATCACCGACTTATGTGTAGTGCATCTAAGACGGGCCATCTACAAAAGACATTGTAAGCACAAGAGTGAGAATAGAACTATATGACCAGCAAGTAAACCAAAAGCAAAGTGGGATAAAAATTTTGTAAGATGAGTATATAGATAATAATATAACATAGAATTGGTCAAGATGACCAACTTTTGAAGTGACACAAAAGGTCAATGTAAGGGTAAGGCTTTATAGTCCTTAGGGCGACCATTCTAGTCTGGGTTAGCGGACCTACAGTCCGCAAGGCTTTGATACCACTTCTGTCACACCCAATTTTAGAAGACAAACCAAATACGAACCATGTATGTGTCAGGATCTGAAACTCATGTACACAATGATTACATAGTTGGACATCATCACACATTGCTCAAAATAAATAGCTATTACATCAAGATGTCTAAGACATCCACAGAGTCATTAACATAACATAGTCATTAACGTGATCAAAGTGTGGAATACAAAACATAGAGGAAATGGCCTTCACAGGCAGCTGACTAGAGGCTTGCCACTAACACAACTAGAACTCGTCGTAGTCCTAAAACTCTTCAAAGTCCTCCATGTTGCCTGCATCTCCTCCTAAGCACTGATTGCAATGGGGACAACCTAGGGTGGGGTGGTTTTTAAAGCAAGGGTGAGTACACATCAACGTACTCAGCAAATCTTCCATTTGGCTAAAGTGGACTAGATGTATGTGGAGTTAAGGTTAATGTAGTTGCCTTTACATGGTCAAGTATTTATTACTAGTAGTAGCCAAGTTTTAGTAATAAACCCAGTTATTACCCAGATGTACTCCCTCCAAGAGGAAATACCAGAAGTAAGAGTTATATTCATCATCAGTAACCATCATCATAAAGTGTCTAGAGTTCTTCTAATCAAAAAGGATAACAAGGTTGCTCTTAACCGTGAGCATGACTGATATACTAGTTTCTAACACTGTGCAGAGGTTGCACACTTTACCCGCGAGTTGTGATCCCTTTCTAGCCTGGGTTTGCAAGACCCGATCTTCACTATCGAGGTGAATGGCCAGGGATACACTGTGTAACCTTACAAAGATTCCGAGAGGTCATAGCTGTCCATTTGGTTTCTCCAGTTTGATAAATGTAGTACTTCTCCCCACAGGAAGGGTGACTAACAAAACCAAAACAAAAGAACCTTGGCAACCAGCCTCGACAGAGCAAGTACTGTGCCCAGACCCCATTGACGGTCCTACGACAAAGCCGATTACACCTCAAGTTCCTCTAATTAATCAGCTAAGGGCGTCCCATTCCACCCTCATGGTTGTACTGTTATCCCGGGTGGTCACTCAATGAACAGGTCCTTACGGAGAGGTACTAAGGAAAATAGCCTGAGTCCTCTAAAGTATCATAGCATCATCATCAAGATAACATCATCGTATCATAAATATTCGCATCATGTTCGTTGATTAAAGTAAAGCAATAGAGTAAAGCTAACCATAATAACTCAAAAGGTAATCAAGGACAAGGTAAATACAAACTAGTCAATCCTTAGGTTTCAATAAAGTAATGCAGTGTAACACCCCTGGTGTTACTGTCACTAAAACTTGAGCATAACATCATAAGCATTGGCATTGCATATGTTTGACACACCTAGAGTGCATTCACTAGGCAAAAATTTCAAACAAGTTGTATTGATATGACCTTTTGCAAATAAAACCCTCGAGTAGGGAGCTGAACCCTAGATTGGGTATAATAGAACAAACAAGGCTTAAACAAGAGAAAATTCTAAAATTCAATTGAAAAGGTCATAAAGTGTCTCCATGAATGAACTTAAGTAGGATCCAAACCCTAAGAAAGCAAGAAACCCTAATTGGAACCCTGGAAAACCCTAAACCTAAACCCTAGGGGGCTAAGTGCAAAATGAGTGCATTTTTGGGTTAAAGTGCAAAAATCATAATAATAAGGTGTCTTAAGTCATATGGTTCACAATTATGAAGATTTGCAACTTAAACCCTAGGTTTTGGGCCTATTTGCAAAAACACCATTTTTGTAACCATATGGCTAAGTCTGAATTTCAGAAAATAGGTTCAACTTTGGGGCCTTGTAACTTTCAAACAAAAGGGATTTTGCCCTAGGTCACCACAACAATTTTGTAGATCTATCAAAGGTGAACAACTTTGTTTAAGGGGTTAAACATTGTTGTTATGAAGAATTTGGAGATAAATAGACCCAAAGTTAGCCTTTCAGGCTGTTTGAAATCTGAATTTGGACTACCAGTGGGTTTGAGCAAACTTTGAGCTCGATTCTAAGCATGATCTAGTAAGAATTTGTTTTGGAATACTATAACAAGGATGAAGATGGTATGTTGGGCTACAACTTTGCTGCAGAGCCTTGGATAGGTTGCCAAGTGAAATTGGGAGAAAATTGAGCTTCAAATCGCTCTGTCAGGTCCACTGAAGATTGATGCCATTGTATAGTGATCTGAATAAGATCAGATCGACAGCAATCGTTCGCCGCCGATGACCGCCGCGCACGGATTCACATTTTTGGTCGTCGTGATTCATGCTGACCGATTGGATAGCGCTCAAGGTCACGTAAATATCATCGCCGTGGATAACTCCGGCCGATAAACAATTCCGGCCACCGTACTGCACTCACCACGGCGGGTTTGGGATAAGCTCGCCGGTGACAGCCGCCTCACGGCTTGGCGCCACATGCCCTGGCACCTCCACCGCGTCACTGTGACCCGCTGTAATCCTCTATCCATCGCCGGGGAGATGGCCACGGTAACCGGACACTAATCGCGCGCTAGTAACTCCTTGTTCCTCCGGCCACCGTGCGTCGCCGTTTAAATTCCCAGCCACCGCTCATGCTTACTATAAATTGAAGCCACCGTGAGCTCTGTAGGATCATCACGCACCCAGCCACCAAGTATTGTCCTCAGTCGATCACCAGGGACCTTCAATTTTAGATTTCCCCCAATCTGCTCAAGAACATGCACAGTTTCAACCTCGCCGTGGCCAGCCCAACTCAGGTCCGATCTCGCCCTCTGTGTTAGTGTTTCAGTACCCTTGCATGCTCTGGATGCTCACCGACCCGCCCAATTGAACTGAGCTGCCTTAGATCATCGGGAACACGCTTAGTGGTCCGTTGTTGCTAATGTCACCGTGGGCAGAGCACTGTAGGGCTCCAATCCAGAAATTAGTTGAGGGGAAACACTCCTCAGAGCTGGAATTAGGTTTAAACCAAAGATTAGCACCAATCTTAGTGTAATCCAGCCGGTATTGGCTCGCTAGAGCTTAGCTCCTTGCCGGTCACCATCGTGGGTTTCAGATCGTGAAGAAATGAAAGTCTAGGGTCTTTTCTGCATGTGTTAGTGACTCGCTTAAATAGTAGTTAGGGTTCTTACCAAGTTATTCAAGTCTTCGGGGACCCTTGTGCAAAACTATCAACGCGGGCGTGTGCGCGCGCGGGCGCGTCCCTGTTCCCTGTGCGGACTGGGCCGCCTAGGCTGGTTTCGGCCCAAGACTGTTCATTCCTTCTCTTTTTCTTTTTCTGTCAGAGCTAAAACAATTCTAGAAAATCGTACAAAAATGGTAAAAATGCCAAACTAATTTTGCTAGATTCCTAATTTTCCATAGAATTTAATAAAAATAGTTTTAGGATTTTTAGTTCAAATAAGAAATTATTGAGTATTTAAAATAGTCTAAAAACTTCTTTCTGGATTTTTAGAAAATATATAATAATTCCAAAAATCTCCAAACTTTTTGGATGACCCTTATATATTATTTAGAAGCCTTGTGTAAAGTTTGGTATGATTTGGTCCTTGTTTGATACTTAGAACCTAAAACCCTACCCCCTGCCCTGTGAACTTCACAGTTGACTCTGGAAACCCTAAGTTCTCGGAGATCCGTGAAGGAAAATTGTATTCAAGACTTTAGATAATATGCGATAATATGTTGTGCTATATAGCTGTTGATATATTTGTTATTTTGTGGAATGTAGTGTAAAATATAAATAGCATTTGTAATGCTGGTCAAATTAACTTCCTAGAGGCTACAGTAAGCCGTAGGAAGTTAGCCAGCTAACTTCCTAGAGGCTACAGTAAGCCGTAGGAAGTTAGCCAGCTAACTTCCTAGGGGCTACAGTCAGCCGTAGGAAGTTAGTCAGTTAACTTCCTAGGGCTACAGTAAGCCGTAGGAAGTTACTCGTAGGAAGTTAGCCAGCTGACGGCGCTGACGGCATGAAACTACTAACTTTCGAGAATCTACTAACTTCCGAGAGGCTTAGTAAGCCGTAGGAAGTTAGCTAACTTCCTAGAGCCCTCTAGGAAGTTAAGCTAACTTCCGACAAAAATTTTTCGAGCGCCAAACTTCCGACGGGATGGCTTAACTTCCTAGAGTTTCGGTAACTTCCTAGAGTTTAGGCCTAACTTCCTAGGGTTTAGGCTCTAGGAAGTTTACTATTTTGGTGTAGTGACGTTTTAGGTCTTTAGATTTAAAAAATTATGGTCTGGTGGTAGTTTTTGATGTCTGATAAGGTTCTGCTTGCTAAAGTGAATGATGTGATGCTATGTTAATTATTGTGCTAAATAAGTAACATAGAGAATTAGTTTAAAAAGTTAATTAAATAATTTCTATGCTTATCCCAAGTTTGAATATCGAGAGGTAGGTTTTAGGAGAGTAAAATGCTTATACATAATTTACTATTGTTGCTGTTAGAATTAAATCCAATTAAAATTGGAATGTCATCGATATAGTTTTAATGTGATATCGATATATAGTATGTTCGTACTAGATTTGTGATGTCTTACTTTAGGTGTTTAATTCCCTATCATGTAGAAATATTTAGTCTTGTACTATTCCTGTTTATATGCATTCATGTGCATTATGCAAATCATTTAGGTACATTTATTGACTACATGATGCGGAGAATCAAAGCCAAGTTGACCCCAAGATGACGTAACGGGTGGACTACTCCGCATAGTGAAACTGATGGACGTACCGGAAGATGGATAATCTGAACGAGTGCCAACACAAAAGGCTGATCGTCAAGTGATCGTCGCCTAACAAACACTAATGTAGTGTTTATTCTAGGCAAGCCCGGTGCATTTGTCACCTCCTTGCTGTTTTAAAATCTTTATCACCTTGTTTGATGCATTAGGTGATAGGAGTTGTGTGCTAAACAATTGATGCATTTCCTTCCTTGGAAAATTGGTTACCCTTCCTTGATACCCTTTTATGAAAAGGATTTTTATGATTCTTAGCCTTGCTTTAGAAAAACAACATGTTTTGTTTTAAAAACAAAAGGTGATGCTTCACAGTGGATGGGAATGTTTTAAAAAAATAAAACTTGATGATGGATCCATCATGGTCGTGATGGGTTCAACATCGGACAAGATGTACCTCTGCCAGGTACCAAACTTTGGGATTGTAAATGATAAAGCTGAGACCGGGCGGGTGACTTGCACGAGAAGAGAGTCTCGGTGTAGTGTCTCCGTCTAAGTCGCTTAAGGACCGTGTCGATATGGGCCTGCTGACTAAGGACCCTTTAACTGGTCACATGCCTCGTCATGGGTAAGCTTTGCCTCGGGCAGACTAATTCCAGAAAGGCCAACACGCAATGGGAGTGGAGAGATGGCGAGAGTAGCATGTACCCTCCATGGCAAGAGGCTGGATGGTGGTGTATATGTGCTCTCGGTTGGCGTGAACCCGGTCTGGTCTTAAGAAACCCGGTGGCAAGTTGACATAAGCAAGGGTTAAGTGCTACATATGTCATGTGATTGGAGATCCTCAGCTGAGTATTAATCGATTCGGATCGCCGTTACTTCTCGGATATGAAGACTTGGTCACTGACTTACACGTAGCAATCCATTGAACTGATGGGATGATAAAAAGATGGCTAGTGTAGTCCAAGTGCTTGAACTAGGATAGAAAGAACTCTAGATGCATGTAACTTTACTTAACCTGATAATAAAACTGGATTTTAAAGGATCCACTATTAGTAAGCATTTCTGCAAACAGAGTCTTTGAATCTTGATAAACCATACCTTGACTCCCTCAAGCCAGCATATCCTTGAGAGTCTTTTCTTTAGTCGGGTAAGTCTTGCTGAGTAATTGCGTACTCAGGGTTTTATTCCCTGTTGTTTTTCAGGTTATAATTTTGTGCTGCTGTTGATGGTGTTAAGTGCTAGTGGGCTCGGCCTTCTTATAAGTCTAAGTAACTCTTCTATACTTCTTATTGAGGATGGTCACTTGAGCTAGCATATATTTCAAATTATAAATAATTTATAACATTTCAAAGTTTATTCTTTGAACCACTTCTATAACCACTCCAATAAATATAATGTAAATTTGTTGTAACTTGTAAAATTTGGTAATAAGATTTCCGCTACAAATTGTTGGTGTGTGATTTGTGTTTACTTAATCCTGCGGTCCTGGTTGTAAGTGGTTTATCTGGTGTCCTTGGGGCACTCGGACAGATCCATTTAAGTTACCTGTTGTACATGCTTAGCCGTCTGAGGTCTTTGAGACAAGGACAGGTGCATGTGGGCCCGATAACTTGGGAGGTTCTGCCATAGCTGGTATCAGAGCAAGATTAAGTTAATACGGTCACAAACGTACTTTCAAAACAAAGTTTTGGTTTTGGAAAACCTATTTTCAACTAAACACATTGTTTGGTTTTGAAAAACAGCTTTGAAAAACTACAATGCTAGCAACATCCTCTGTTAGGACCTAAATTAAGGACTATCAGGTGGCTTATTTAAAAATCACTAACCCAAAACCGGGGGTATTGCACACATGTGTATTGTTATTTTTTAAAGCCATTCAGTTTTGAATGGATCGATGCTCAGGTAAGGTGAGATGTGAGAGCATGATCAAACAAACGTCGATATAGGGGAGAGCATAAAAAGTGCTTGACTATATACATGTTCTACATATGTATATACGAAAGCTGCGATATGGAGTATTTATTTTTCCAGGATTCAGTACCCCATGGATGTGTATGGGTATACAGACATGGGAATATTGAGAAGTGTAATGTACTTGTAACGACGCACCTATGCTTAGGTAAGATGGTGAGTTACCATAATGAGTTGCCCTATGGTTAAAGTGTGGCAGCGGCGCCTATGCGTGGCTCAGCGCTTAATGATGAGCTGGCCTGCATATAGAAATATATGGAGTATAAACTGTGATAAACTATCATGTGTGATTTTGCATCATGGGAAACAGGGCTGTGATGGACTTTTCTGCAGGTACACTAACCTCAAAAACGTATGTGTAGCTGACGACTAGCAAAATACCGAGAGAGACGTAAATATGCCACAGAAATAGAACGCTATTGCCACATTAGATTGGCAAAAATTTGTGTGGACATATAGGACGAGCATGCATCCTGATTGTTGCATCATGTTTGTCACCTATACACCCAAAGTGCTTCTCTCACCTTTATTCTAATAACCGATGATTGTAGATAATGTGGTGTAATGTTGTATTATGAATTCCAATGAAATAGTTGTCCTCCATTCTTTAGGTAATATATTTAGGTGTTATACGTGTTTGCCCTTGTACTTAATGTGTCGATGGAATGTTTGTGACTTGTTTGCTTAAATCCAAAACTAGGCCATGTTCTTATTTAGTGCACCATGACCCAAATTTGAATTGTAAATTATCCCTCCATGACCAAACTCATATAAAGGGATGTTTGGATAATTTCTTTATCCAACGCAAGATGTGCATGGGCTTAAAGCTAGGATCTCGAGTCCGTGTTCTCGCTATTTAACCTGTGACGTTTTGGTTGTCATATTTCTGTCCTAGATCATGCCCCTTTTCAATAGGCTCAAGCTGATGTACCTTATCCAGTTTGCCTGTTTTTAAGGATCGCCATGTTGCTTTCTCAACCTAACTTAGGAAAGACATGTCTCATCATTTTCTTGAGTTTGATGCCTTTGGTTTCATCATATCTATCGAAGGCATACCAACTTAATCTTATGATTGTTTTTCTTCCGTATCTAATCAGATACTAATCCTTGGCCTTGTGATCTCTGCGATGGGCATAGAAATATGCTTGGGGCTAAATTAACAGTCTCCCATCGTACTCATTCATCTAGCTTAGGTTATGGCCATGCCTTGTTCATTTCATCGGGCCATGATCTATTTGGCTCTCTACTTGTAACCCTTCTTACAAGTGGAGTATCTCTTTGTATATTGTCATCCTGGCTCATTCTATTTGTGTCGCGTGAGATTTCTTATTGGTTATGTATGGTAATGGTGTTATGACTAAAGCCGTTGGTGCCGTGACGAAACCGAGGGCCTCCTATGGGTGATCAACACATGGTTGCGCTACTTGGCACGCGCTGATATCACAGTTAGTAGTAATAATCCATTATGAGACTATATCGATATGTTATCTTTGTGCAAATTGTTTTTACCACGTGGGATTCATTATTGGTGTTGTTCAGTAATGGTGTCATGGTTAATGACTTATGGGGCCACAGTGAAACTGAGAGCCCCTTGAGAATGTACAAGCAAGGTTATGCTACTTGGCGCATGCCGGTATCAAGGTCTCTGGTTGTGACACCCTAGTGTCACCTAGAGTTCTTCTCAATACTAACTCTAGTGCCATCATTTCATCTAAGCCAAATTGAGCAAGAAGCACCAAATCAACTTAAGAATAAAAGACCCACTAAGTTTATATCTAAAGAATCATGTCTAAGACAAATGAGGTTTTCAAAAAAGGGGAAAATTTTGAAACCCAAATACCAACCCTAAATAAGCCACTTAAGTAGAAAGGGAGAAAAGGGATAAAAGACCATGAAAAACATGAAATCATTGCTTAGACCAATTATAAAAATTGAAATACACTAACTAAGCTACAATAAAGATTATAAAAGTTTGGCCAAAATAGTTTGTTAAAAACTCCAAGCAAGCCATTCAAGTGGAGGTTTAATGGGGAAATTTGAAATTCAGATTTCTGAATTTTCAGCCTTTGAACCAAAACTGACCGCGTTCACCTTGATCTCTATCTCAAAACTCTAAGCTCCCATTGACAAAAATGTGTCTAACTAACCCCTCTACCTCATACCAGAAGATGGCATTGGGACACGTGATCTAGACACGTCAAACCCAGGATCTTCTCTCTGTGCTCGACAGTGAGACAAACCCAACTTCACCCCTTGATCGAGTTAGCGAAACCTGCAAGCCTCCACACACAAACGACAAAGGAATGTCAGGGGAAGAGATCTCTCAACGGGATCATGGCCATAATCTCAAAGATTTGGAGCCAATCCACGCTTTAACACGACCTCTCTCTGCGCTACCTTGTGCTCGACGCTGTGCCAGACACCAGAGCACGCACTGGCACTCGCCCTCGCACGCCCCGAGCGCTTGTCAGAGCCTCCCCTTGGCCGCGCTCGCCCACGCCTTTAAAACCTCCCCCGGGCACGCCTCACCTCACCCCGCGCTCACCCTCGCTGGCCAGACACCCCTCTCTTAGCTCCGGTGAGCTCTCCTCCGCCCGCCATCACTGCCTAAGCCTCGGCCACCATGGCCAGTTCGCTTCAGCCGCGTCCAAGCTACGCCTGTCCCTCGGTTAGCTTCGCTAGTGGCCCATGAAGCTTTCCAAGCTCTCTTGGACCCGGCAGAACTTCATCGGAGACCCAAAATCGTCCTCGCCGGACTTCGGTCGCCCGTGGCCACGCGTAGACCGAGCAATCCGGTGATCCATTCTCAAATTCCTCGCGCTCACACCTTCCTTGATCTCTGGTGAAGCTCCCTGACCCATTTAATTGATCTATCGTGCCCTGGTTAGGCCAGATTCCTCACCGCCAACGAGCTCCCCCGCTTGCGCACGTGGACCGACCTACTCCGACCACCATCGCCGGCGATCCGCACCTCGACGTGATCGCCAGAGACTCCAGACCTCACCCGACCCCTCACCGGAGCAATCTCGCCGCCGATAAGCCCCTCCGCCCTTTCCTCTGCCGCGGTTACTTTTTATTTGGGAGAAGGACCGCGGGTTGGATTTAGCAGAACCCTAGGGGGTTTTTTGCGTAGTCAGAGACTCATGTGAATAGTAACCCGAGGACCTGTCTGCAATGAAACTTGAAACCTTTCGCCAGGGACCCCAGTGCAAAACTCTTTTTCCTTTATCCATTTTCTGTTTATTCTTTTTAAACTCAGCAAATAGCTTAGAAAATTCATATCTTGAGAAATATTCCACCAAATTGAGCCAAACCAATTTTGCAGGATTTAAAATAATATGGACTATCAAATAAAAATGCTAAACCTTATGGTCTTTGTATTGATTTTTAGAGTTTAGAATTAAATAAGGAAACTGCCCAAACCTTATTAAAAGGAAGAAAATTTGTTATGCTTCTATGCTGAACTTGAGAAAATTTGTAGAAGTATAAACCCCACTTAGATACTGTTTAAAAATAGTAAGCACCCCAGTATTGAAGATTTAACCAAAGTTACTTATTAAAAGCCATATTTGCCCAAAACATAGGAAAATGAGAAAGGTATTAGAAAATAATGAACTCTGGATGTCAATATTTTTCCTAGTTCACTTGAGTAATAAGGAACCTAGGAAAAATAAAGGGACCCTAGTCCAGAACAAATTCAAGGTGAAATATTTTATTAGGCACTAATAAAACTATAAAGGACATTATTAAAAATATAAGAACAATTCCAAAATTGGTAAGAAAAATTCAGTAGATTTGTAACCACTAGGACACCACTACAAAAATAATAAACACCCCAACTCATCATTTTAAGTAGGTTGAACAAATAGAACTTGATATTAAGCCATATTTCAATTAAATCATATGTAAGCCAAGAAGTGTGCAATAGTGGGCAAATAAATTTTTATCAGATTAGTAAGGGAATAAACCACCAGAGAAAAATGTAAAATCTATTCAAACCTACAAAGTAATACCCATTGCCAATACTTTATGAAAAAGGCCATTAAATTCAAGAAATCCCTACCACTCTCTCCCTAAAGCAAAAAGTTACCAAAATTTAGAATGATTGCTCTTGCACAAAGAAAAAGATAGGAAAAATTAGAAATCTATTGTTTGATATTTTTCAAATATAGTGGTAGTAGAAAGCACCCCTTTGGCTAGAAACTTTAGAAAATCATAGAAAAATAACTAACAAGTATTAGTGGCTGAAAATTTGTACAAAGTCATGTTATAGCATCTAAATGCCAGAAAAAATAAGTCTTAGAGAACAACCCACTGTAAAAGGGGAGTTGTAGTTCAAAACACCCTCTCTACCCTAATATTTGATAATTTTATACAGAGAAGACCACTCACTTTTTAAGCCTCAAATTTTGAGACAGAGAGTTATACACCAGTGAGAAGCCACTGTAATTTTTGCAGAATTGTTGGAAATTTATTAAGCTACTTTGTAGTTCAAACCCACCTTAAAAGCAGAAGAGAAATAGAGATAAAGTAGAAAGAATAATGAATCTCACCCCAATAAATTCAACTAGGAATCTTAATAAAACTCTCACTAAGACATTGAACAGAAATCAGTGAAACACCAAAATGAACTTACCAATTAGCTTAACCAAGCTTGACCCTAATTTGTTGAGTGTATCACAAAAATCTTCAATAGTAAGAACAAGCTCCACCGTATTAAATTGATCATCCCCCATCAAATTTTAATTGCTAAATTTCATATCATGCCATGCATGTATCTTACTCATTGCATTCATTAGATTGCAATCTCGCTGACGGAGAGTATGTGCTCATCCTTGAGCAAGGAGCTGTCCAAGAGGAAGATCAGGAGCAAGCTTCCGAGACTGCCATTGAGGATCTCCCTGCAGCCCCAGCAATTGAAGGCAAGCCCCGGTTTAATGCATAACCGTTTATATATGCTACTTTACTACAATTAATGTTTGTAGGGTTGTAATGTGCACTTAAGTGTAGGAGTTGCTTGAAACCTTAGTTGCATGAATTCAGGATTCCTTTTTGAGATGGATACTAGTATGCTAGGTCAAATAGCTGCTATGCTAATTAGGATCTCGGTAGAAGTCGAGTGATTTTTCTAGCACTCGCCGAGGTCAGGAATTGATTGTATTCATCTTGATAATGGGATCTATGATGGTCTGTGGACTTGGATCAAGGGAGGATGCCTTGTCCATGAGACGGGAAAAGGAATTAAGGATTAATGTGTGGATACCTGAGTCAAGTGTTTAAACGTACTAAACACATGTCGGGAAATATGGTAACCGGTAAACCTAGTACCTGAGTGAAGCCAGGCGCAGACTTTACCCCTCACGTGACCTGAGACTGGGTCTCCCATGCTAGCTATGGTGGGTACAAGTGCGGTCACTGCACGGCGACAGCCGGGGTTACTGGAGCATTGTATGCCAAGGCAGTGAGCCTTGGCCGCGAACGGGGGATCGATGGGGACGGTTGACGTGTGTGGGGACGGAGTGCCCCTACATGTCGTGTGTTTAGGTTTACCTTGCAAGGTTTAAAACTTGATTCGAATCGTCTGCTTCTCGCAGCTAATGAGACTACTTGACCCCTTGTACTACATTGAGTAAGAAGTGAAATGAGGTTTTATATGAGTTAACTTGTTGATTATACTAAATGCTTGCTACCATGTATGCTTAGAAGGAGCAAACTTAGCTAAATTAATTATGCTAGAATTGGCAAAAGCTAAAAATGGACTATAGACTCAGCTAGTGCTTTTGGCAAACCAAACCCCTCAGCCAAACAGCTGCATAGTCTAGAGGTAGAGGAGTAAATTCCTCACAGCAGGTAAATCTAGCTGAGTATTAGTATTCTCAGCCTTGCTTGTGGCATAATTTTTGCAGGCACGCTACAGGATATGGTTGACGGTGTGACTTGGCCTACCACCCTGCCATCGGGTTGGACGGTCGAGTGGGATGCTGCTCCGGTAGGAGAGGAGCTGGAGGAGTAGTGGGCGAGGCCTTGCCCTATTCCTCGCTTTTGACGATATCGATTATCCGCTGCAATTTATTTTGTGAACTTATGTCAGCTACTTGAAAAACTCCGATTTATGTAATAACTCTAGTACTTTAATTTGAGGTTTCCTGTTTTATTGTGCTTCTTCTGTGACTCATCTTCGAGTGAGTTTGTGGTATTTGATCCTGGTTAAGTGGCTCTATCAGACTAGATCTAAGGGACTGACGGGTTATTCCGATTTAAGTGTGTTGCGGCACCTGAGGCGTTACTTAGGCACTTAAGCTGGAATAATTCGGGCGGTTCTGCCACAGCTGGTATCGGAGCAAATACTACCACAGAGAAGAACAATAAACCATGAATACCAAATTTCAAAAATCTAAAACTTCCTTAGAAACTAGTATGAATCGTCAGGACTAGACCGCTAGACCTTGGATGAAAGGCCTTAGGAATAGTGGGTGAAATAGGTGGCTAATTAAGTAGGCCCTGTGGGCCAGTCTTTAGATTTTTAAAGGACGCCCTAAGAGCATCCTTTTATTCGGAGAGGGGCGTTATTCCAGCATGCATGCATTTTAAAAACTAAAGAGATTAAAAGCTAATGGAGTAAAAATTTGAGCTAACCCGTTTCCTTTTAAAACACTCAGGTTCCTTTATTTCCTTCTTCCACCATAATATTCACATCTGCTACCCTTCCGCAGATGATCTCGCCTACCCCCGCCAATGGAGGAGACACTCGTTTCAGCTCTGATTTCCTTTCTCACGATGGCTTTCCTTCCATCTTGTGGGAAGTGCTTAGCTCCACCGGTTACCCTATGCCCCCTTGTACATAGTGCAGCTGTATGAGGAGCATCGGGTGCCATGTTGCCGAGTCTGGCTGACTCTGGAGGCTCATCCTCTTCAGCCGGGTTGGCGTTCTCTTGACTCCGAGACGATTGGATTCAGAACGGACGACACCACTGAAGCGGCAGCGATGAAGACCCTGACGACTTTCTGTGGCTACCATCCCCTAGAGATGGTGATGCACCCACTAGGACTCTTCCCTGCTGAGAAGAAGGATGGCCCCATGTGGTGCAACCGCGTGAGCCATGTGAAGGACGTATGGGCAATATATCCTGACTTGGTTGGGAGGGTCACTGTCCAGTGCATGAGTGCGTTGTACCACCTTCAGGCCCTGTAGAGCGACGCTATGGCACACCTTGCTAACCTCACTCAAACCACCAAGCTCACCCTCGATAGCTGAGAAGACTTTGTGGACGACTTGTCCTCCGAGCTGGTAGAGAAGGACCTATAGGTGGAGAGGCTGAGCCAGCGCATCGCCACCTTGAAGCAGCAGGTGGAGATCCGAGACAACACCTTTGATGTCTTGGAGAACCAGCTCCATGACGTGCAGCAGGAACTTGAAGACGCTAATGACCACCTAGACATGCACCACTTGGAGATGGAGGCCAATGAGGCCGGAAGCGAGGGAGAAGAGGCTCCTGAGAAGTTAGGACTAGCCCCTGGTGCCGGTATGACTGCCTCCATGATTCCCCCTTCACCCGCATCCAGTGTCGCTTCCACTACTCAGGGTTGACGAGTCATTTCGATGTTTTAGGAGGATAGAAACCTACGTGAGCTTAGTAATGACAGATTTTGGACTAGGCTTATGCGTACCTTCCCCTAGCTGATGTAACCCTTGAGAACTTTTGAGATCTATGGGATGTTTGTAACCATGTTATCTTCATTCGAACTTAATGTTATAATTATGGCAATTTCCTTCCATATGAGATGATAGCATGTTGTTCGAAATTGTGAATTGGGATAACAATGGCGACAATCTCTGTTTTAGATGGCAGCTAGGCAGCGTCGCGGGCATAACGAGCAAGTTCCCCCGCCACCTCCTCTAGCTCCTACAGTGCAGGAGCTGATGGCCCAGCAGAACGAGATTCTGCGATAGCTTTTACAGCGCCAGCCCCACCCTCAGCAGTATGGTGGAGGCTAGCCGCAGCGACCTCCAGCAGCAGCAACTTACCAGGAGTTTCTGAGTACGTAGCCGCCCATGTTCATCAAGGCAGAGGATCCGCTGGACGCCAACGTACGGTTATGCATCGTGGAGTCCAAGTTTCCCCTCCTCACAGGAGACCGCCCTGATGACACCAAGGCTCGCTTCGCCGCGCAGCAGCTTCGTGGACCTACTCGGACTTGGTGGGACCACTTCCGTGCTATGCTACCTATTGGTCACGAAGTTTCTTGGGAGGAATTCAAGACTGCTTTCAGAGGGCACCATATCCCATCTAGAATTCTTGATCGCAAGCTAAATGAATTTCTGGCACTCAATCAAGGAACCCGCACGGTATTGCAGTATGCTCAGGCCTTCAACGACCTATGCTAGTACGCAGGTTATCATGCTGATTCCGATGAGAAGAAGAGAGACCGCTTCTGCATGGGTCTCAATACCAAGTTGCGTGAGAGTCTCAACACTGTCTGGGCTGATAGCTTCAATGAGTTGGTCAACCTGGCCATCTCCCAGGAGGATTGTATTATAGCTCACCAAGCAGAGAAGAAGAGAAAGGCACCGATGGCAGCACGTTCCGCTTAGACCCAGAGGTTCAGGATTGTTTCCCATAATCAAAGCAGGGGATTTCAGCAGCAGGCAGGCAGATGGGTGATTAGGCCACCTCAGCAGTAGCAGCCAGCACCCACTCGTTTTCCAGCCCTCGCCCCAAGGAACAATCAGCCTCCACAGCAGCAGTTCCGCCGGGGAAATGGGAACCAGTGCTTCACTTGTGGCAATGTGGGCCACTATGCCAAGAATTGCCCAAGAAATCAGCAGAAGCGGATGCCAGCACCAAATCAAGACAAGGGAAGAAAGCAGAAGGTACAAGTCAAGCAAGGGAAGCTCAACTTCACTACTTTGGAAGAGTTACCTGAGGGAGCCCCGTCATGACTGGTATCTTTTTAGTTTTTAATCAACCTGCATTAATTCTGTTTGATTCTGGTGCATCTCATAGTTTCATTAGCCAGAAGCTCAGTGCTAAATGTCAACTGCCTTTCTACCATGCAAAAGGGTCATTTATGATAGTCACAACTGGAGGTAAAATTGCGACCAACCAATTAAACCGAAGTGTGCCTATTCAACTGGGAAGCCACATTATCAAAACCACCCTCCTTGTTTTGGGTTTGGAAAATGTGGACATCATTCTCGGAGCTGACTGGATGACTCAACACCAAGTAGTGCTTGATGTTGCCAGCCGCATCGTTGAAATCAATTCCCCAATCTGTGGGAGTTTCACCTTGTTTCTGCCCAGCCAAGATTCTACTCGGTCATGTGCTTTTGCTATGACGAAGTTACCTCTGAAGAAGATTCCAGTGGTCTGTGAGTACGCAGATGTTTTTCCTGATAAATTACCAGGAATGCCACTAGACCAGGATATTGAATTCGCCATCGAGTTGCAACCGGGAACGGTGCCTATTTCCAAGAGGCCTTACCGGATGCCACCCGCTGAGTTGGCAGAATTGAAGAAGCAATTGCAAGAATTGCTGGACAAGGGTTTCATCCGCTCAAGTACTTCGCCTTGGAGATATCCAGCATTGTTTGTGAAGAAGAAGGATGAAAGCTTGATGCTATGCATAGATTACCGCCCACTTAATGCGGTGACTTTCAAGAACAAGTATCCTTTGCCTCGTATTGATGTTCTTTTCGATCAGTTGGTCGGAGCCAAAGTGTTTTCCAAGATAGACCTTCGCTCCGGCTACCATCAGATCAAGATACGAGCAAGTGATATTCCGAAGACTACCTTCTCGACCAGATATGGGTTATATGAATTTTTGGTGATGTCTTTCGGGCTGACTAATGCACCAGCATACTTCATGTATCTGATGAATTCTGTTTTCATGCCTGAACTGGACAAGTTGTAGTGGTTTTCATCGATGATATCTTGGTGTACTCAAAGAACGAAGAAGAACATGCCAGTCATTTGCATGTAGTACTTTAATGTCTGCGAGAGCACCGTCTTTATGCCAAATTGTCAAAATGTGATTTTTGGCTAAAAGAAATCAAATTCTTGGGTCACACTCTCTCTTAGGCAGGCATAGTTGTTGATCCTGATAAGGTGCAAGAGGTGATGAACTGGAAGCCGCCAACGACTGTCCGTCAGATTCGAAGTTTTCTGGGATTGGCTGGTTATTATTGAAGATTCATTCCGGATTTCTCTCGAATTGCGAAGCCCATAACTGAATTGTTGAAGAAAGAGGCCAAGTTTGTTTGGGTCAGAAGTGCGAAGATGCCTTTCATACATTGAGGCAACATCTGACCACAGCACCAGTGTTTGCGCAACCCGACAACAGCAGGCCATTTGATGTGTACTGTGATGCCTCTGGCACTGGACTGGGTTGTGTCTTGATGCAAGACAACCGAGTCATTGCTTATGCATCGAGAGCACTCAGGCCTCATGAGAAAAATTATCCCACTCATGACTTGGAGTTAGCAGCCATGGTCCATGCATTGAAAATGTGGAGACACTATTTAATGGGAACCCACTGCAACATCTTCACTGATCATAAGAGCCTTAAATACATCTTTACTCAGGCTGATCTCAACATGAGGCAGAGAAGATGGCTAGAGCTGATCAAGGACTATGACCTGGAGGTACATTATCACCCAGGAAAGGCCAATGTGGTAACAGATGCCTTGAGTCGGAAATTGCAATGCAACTACATTATGATGGATTCTCACATCAACACCCTGTGTGATGAGTTGAGCAAAATGAAGATTGAAGTTATTCCTTCTGGTGCCTTGTCTCATATTTCCGTTGAGCCAACTTTGCAAGACCAGATCATTATGGCCCAACTCAGTGACAAGGGAGTACAAATCATCAAGGAGAACCTCCATCAGAAGATAGAGAAGTACAAATGTTTCCTCCAAGATGGAAAGGGTATATTATGGTTTGAAAGCAGATTGGTGGTTCCTAAAAATAAAGATCTCAAAAGGAAAATATTGGATAAGGCCCATCTCTCCAAATTCTCCATGCATCCAGGGAGCACCAAAATGTATCATGACCTGAAGCCCTTGTATTGGTGGACCAGAATGAAGAGGGAGATAGTCCAATATGTATCAGAATGTGACACATGTCAGAGGGTAAAGGCAAGCCACTTGAAATCAGCTAGAGCTTTGCAACCCCTATCTATACCTTCGTGGAAATGGGATGACATCAGCATGGATTTTATTGTGGGTCTGCCCAACACTTATCGTCATCATGATTCAATTTGGGTTATTGTGGACCGATTGACAAAAGTGGCACATTTTCTTCCTGTGCACACCACCGATAAGGCTCAGAAGTATGCAGAGCTGTACACTGACCGAATCATGTGTTTGCACGGATTGCCCAAGACCATTGTTTCTGACCGAGGATCCCAATTTGTTGCAAGATTTTGGGAACAACTGCAAGAGTCCTTGGGAACCAAACTAATCAGAAGTTCAGCTTACCACCCGCAGACTGATGGTCAGACCGAAAGGGTAAATCAAATTCTGGAAGATATGCTGAGAGCTTGTGCGATCGATTATGGCAAGAACTGGGATAAGCACCTCTCTTTGGCAGAGTTTGCTTATAACAACAGTTATCAATCTAGCCTAAAGATGGCACCTTTTGAAGCTCTTTATGGAAGAAGGTGTCGAACACCCCTCAATTGGTCTCAGTCTGGAGAAAGAGAAGTTTTCGGACCTGACTTAGTGACTGAAGCCGAAAGGAAACTCAAACTAATCAGGAAAATTCTAGAAGCTGCTCAGGCCAGGCAGAAGAGTTACCATGATAAGAGAAGGAAATCTCTCCAGTTTGAAGTGGGAGATTTCGTATATTTCAAGGTATCACCCACCAAAGGAGTGCAGAGGTTTGGAATCAAAGGCAAGTTAGCCCCTCGTTACATTGGACCTTATGAGATCATAGAAGCATGTGGACCCGTGGCATACAAGTTGAAGTTACCTCCAAAAATGTCTGCCATCCACAATGTGTTCCATGTATCCCAGCTGAAGAAATGTGTTCGATTGCCGACCGAGATCATAGCAAGACCAGAATTGGAGATAGAACCAGATCTATCGTACTAAGAGTACCCTTCCAAGGTTCTGGATTGCAAAGGAAGATCAACTCAGGGTAAATTGATCAAGATGTATAAGATCTAATGGAGTAATCACTCAGAGGAAGAGGCTACTTGGGAGACTAATGAATTTCTGCGTTCCAACTTCCCCGATTGTCTACCTAAGGGAATTGGTACGTAATCATGCCCAACCCCTCCCCTGCCCTTTGAATCAAAACATAAGAAAAATGATCTTAAAATAGAATGAGTTAGTGATAAGATTAAAATTAAAACGACTTCCTTCTGAAGTTGCAAAGAGGATGACATTCGAAGAGCAGTTTACCAAGCAGAACCTTAATGAATAAATCACCCACATCAAGAAAGCTTTAACCCTTACTTCACCCCGAGAGGACTCCAACCCGAATCTCGGTACGAGATTCCCTTAAGGGGGGAAGGCTGTGACACCCCAGTGCCACCTAGGGTTCTTCTCAATACTAACTCTAGTGCCATCATTTCATGTAAGCCAAATTGAGCAAGAAGCACCAAATCAACTTAAGAATAAAAGACCCACTAAGTTTATATCTAAAGAATCATGTCAAAACAAATGAGGTTTTCAAAAAAGGGGAAAAATGTTGAAACCCTAATACCAACCCTAAATAAGCCACTTAAGTAGAAAGGGAGAAAAGGGATTAAAGACCATGAAAACATGAAATCATGGCTTAGGCCAATTATAAAAATTGAAATACACTAACTAAGCTACAATAAAGATTATAAAAGTTTGGCCAAAATAGTTTGTTAAAAATTCCAAGCAAGCCATTCAAGTGGAGGTTTAATGGGAAATCTGAAATTCAGATTTCTGAATTTTCAGCCTTTGAACCAAAACTGAGCGCGTTCACCTTGATCTCTATCTCAAAACTCTAAGCTCCCATTGACAAAAATGTGTCTAACTAACCCCTCTACCTCATACCAGAAGATGGCATTGGGATGCGTGCTCTGGACACGTCAAACCCAGGATCTTCTCTCTGTGCTCGGCAATGAGACAAACCCAACTTCACCCCTCCATATCTCTTGATCCAGTCAGTGAAACCTGCAAGCCTCCACACACAAACGACAAAGGAATGTCAGGGGAAGAGATCTCTCAATGGGATCATGGCCATAATCTCAAAGATTTGGAGCCAATCCGTGCTTGAACACGACCTCTCTCTACGCTGCCCCGTGCTTGAACACGACCTCTCTCTACGCTGCCTCATGCTCGACGCTATGCCAGACGCCAGAGCGCGCACTGGCGCTCGACCGCGCATGCCCCGAGCGCTTGTTAGAGCCTCCCCTCAGCCGTGCTCGCCCGCGCCTTTAAAGCCTCCCCCGGGCGTGCCACACGTCACCCCGCTCTCACCCTCGCTAGCCACACAAGCCTCCCTTAGCTCCGACGAGCTCTCCTCCGCCCACCATCACTGCCCAAGCCTCGGCCACCGTGGCCAGTTCGCTTCAGCCGCATCCAAGCTGCGTCTGTCCCTCGGTTAGCTTCGCTAGTGGCCCGTGAAGCTTTCCAAGCTCTCGGACCCGGCAGAACTTCACCGAAGACCCAAAATCGTCCTCGCCGGACTTCGGTCGCCCGCGGCCACGCGTAGATCGAGCAATCCGGTGAGCCATTCTCAAATTCCTCGCGCTCACACCTTCCTTGATCTCTGGTGAAGCTCCCTGACCCATTTAATTGATCTATTGCACCCTGGTTAGGCCAGATTCCTCGCCGCCCACGAGCTCCCCTGCCTGCGCACGTGGACCGACCTACTCCAACCACCATCGCCGGCGATCCGCACCTCAACGTGATCGCTAGAGACTCCCGGACCTCACCCGACCCCTCGCCGGAGCAATGTCGCCGCCCTTTCCTCCGCTGCGGTTACTGTTTATTTGGGAGAAGGACCGCGAGTAGGATTTAGCAGAACCCTAGGGGTTTTTTGCGTAGTCAGAGACTCATGTGAATAGTAACCCGAGGACCTATCTGCAATGAAACTTGAAACCTTTCGCCAGGGACCCCAGTGCAAAACCCTTTTTCCTTTATCCATTTTCTGTTTATTCTTTTTAAACTCAGCAAAGAACTTAGAAAATTCATATCTTGAGAAATATTCCACCAAATTGAGCCAAACCAATTTTGTTGGATTCAAAATAATATGGACTATCAAATAAAAATGCTAAACCCTATGGTTTTTGTATTGATTTTTAGAGTTTAGAATTAAATAAGGAAACTGCCCAAACCTTATTAAAAGGAAGAAAATTTGTTATGCTTCTGTGCTGAACTTGAGAAAATTTGTAGAAGTATAAACCCCACTTAGACACTGTTTAAAAATAGTAAGCACCCCAATATTGAAGATTTAAGCAAAGTTACTTAATAAAAGCCATATTTGCCCAAAACTTAAAAAAATGAGAAAGGTATTAGAAAATAATGAACTCTGGATGTCAATATTTTTTCTAGTTCACTTGAGTAATAAGGAACCTAGGGAAAAAAAGGACCTTAGTCCAGAACAAATTCATGGTGAAATATTTTATTAAGCACTAATAAAACCAAAAAGGCCATTATTAAAACTATAAGAACAATTCCAAAATTGGTAGGAAAAATTCAGTAGACTTGTAACCACTAGGACACCACTGCAAAAATGGTAAACACCCCAGCCCATCATTTTAAGTAGGTTGAACAAATAGAACTTTATATTGAGCCATATTTCAATTAAATCATAAGTAAGCCAAGAAGTGTGCAACAGTGGGCAAATAAATTTTTATCAGATTAGTAAGGGAATAAACCACCAGAGAAAAATGTAAAACCTATTCAAACCTACAAAGTAATACCCATTGCCAATACTTTATGAAAAAAGGCCATTAAATTCAAGAAATCCCTACTACCCTCTCCCTTAAGCAAAAAGTTAAATTTATAATGATTGCTCTTGCACAAAGGAAAACATAGGAAAAATTAGAAATCTGTTGTTTGATATTTTTCATATATAGTGGTAGTAGAAAGCACCCCTTTGGCTAGAAACTTTAGAAAATCATAGCAAAATAAATAACAAGTATTAGTGGCTGAAAATTTGTACAAAGTCATGTTATAGCATATAAATGCCAGCAAAAATAAGTCTTAGAGAACAACCCACAGTAAAAGGGGAGTTGTAGTTCAAAACACCCTCTCTGCCGTAATATTTGATAATTTTATATAGAGAAGACCACTCACTTTTTAAGCCACAAATTTTGAGACAGAGAGTTATACACCAGTGAGAAGCCACTGTAATTCATGCAGAATTTTTGGAAATTTATTAAGCTACCTTGTAGTTCAAACCCACCTTAAAAGCAGAAGAGAAATAGAGATAAAGTAGAAAGAATAATGAATCTCACCCCAATAAATTCAACTAGGAATCTTAATAAAACTCTCACTAAGACATTGAACAGAAATCAGTGGAACACCAAAATGAACTTACCAATTAGCTTAACCAAGCTTGACCTTAATTTGCTGAGTGTATCATAAAAATCTTCAATAGTAAGAACAAGCTCCACCGTATTAAATTGGTCATCCCCCATCAAATTTTAATTGCTAAATTTCATATCATGCCAAGCATGTATCTTACTCATTGCATTCATTAGATTGCAATCTCGCTGACGGAGAGTACGTGCTCATCCCTGAGCAAGGAGCTGTCCAAGAGGAAGATCAGGAGCAAGCTTCCGAGACTGCCATCGAGGATCTCCCTGCAGCCCTAGCAATTGAAGGCAAGCCCCGATTTTATGCATAACCGTTTATATATGCTACTTTACTACACTTAATGTTTGTAGGGTTGTAATGTGCACTTAAGTGTAGGAGTTGCTTGAAACCTTAGTTGCATGAATTCAGGATTCCTTTTTGAGATGGATACTAGTATGCTAGGTCGAATAGCTGCTATGCTAATTAGGATCTCGGTAGAAGTTGAGTGATTTTTCTAGCACTCTCGTGAGGTCAGGAATTGATTGTATTCATCTTGATAACGGGATCTATGATGGTCTGTGGACTTAGATCCAGGGAGGATACCTTGTCCATGAGACGGGAAAGGAATTAAGGATTAATGTATGGATACCTAAGTCAAGCGTTTGAACGTACTAAACACATGTCGGGAAATATGGTAACCGGTAAACCTAGTACCTAAGTGAAGCCGGGCGTGGACTTTACCCCTCACGCGACCTAAGACTGGGTCTCCCATGCTAGCTATGGTGGGTACAAGTGCGGTCACTGCACGGCGGCAGCCGAGGTCAGTGGAGCATTGTATGCCAAGGCGGTGAGCCCTGGCCGCGAACGGGGGATCGATGGGGACGGTTGACGTGTGTGGGGACGGAGTGCCCCTATATGTCGTGTGTTTAGGTTTACCTTGCAAGGTTTAAAACTTGATTTGAATCGTCTACTTCTCGCAGCTAATGAGACTGCTTGACCCCTTGTACTACATTGAGTAAGAAGTGAAATGAGGTTTTATATGAGTTAACTTGTTGATTGTACTAAATGCTTGCTACCATGTATGCTTAGAAGGAGCAAACTTAGCTAAATTAATTATGCTAGAATTGGAAAAAGATAAAATGGACTTTAGACTCAGCTAGTGCTTTTGGCAAACCAAGCCCCTCAGCCAAATAGCTGCATAGTCTAGAGGTGGAGGAGTAGATTTCTCACACCGAGTAAGTCTAGCTGAGTATTATTATACTCAGCCTTGCTTGTGGCATAATTTTTGCAGGCACGCTACAGGATATGGTTGATGGTGTGACTTGGCCTACCACCCTGCCACCGGGTTGGACGGTCGAGTGGGATGCTGCTCCGGCAGGATAGGAGCAGGAGGAGTAGTGGGCGAGGCCTTGCCCTATTCCTCGCTTTCGACGATATCGATTATCCGCTGCAATTTATTTTGTGAACTTATGTCAGCTACTTGAAAAACTCCGATTTATGTAATAACTCTAGTACTTTAATTTGAGGTTTCCTGTTTTATTGTACTTCTTCTGTGACTCACCTTCGAGTGAGTTTGTGGTATTTGATCCTGGTTAAGTGGCTCTATCAGACTAGATCTGAGGGACTGACGGGTTATTCCGATTTAAGTGTGTTGTGGCCCCTGAGGCGTAACTTAGGCACTTAAGCTGGAATAATTCGGGCAGTTCTGCCACACTGGTCATGATCCATTATGGAACTATACTGTATGTTATCATCCATGGGTTCCTCCCTTGAAATAATTTTTGTGTTGTTTGCTGAAACAATCAAACAACCTATGCCATCACTGTGGGATTAAAAGAGTATATAACTCTAATATATTCCTTAAGTAAATTTCTTACCAATTCAGAAGTCTTCATTGAAAATGGAGATTGACTTTTCCTGCTGCTCAGATGCAGAAGTTTGTTCATTCGCTCCCTTATTTAATCCATGTATTCCCTAACCAAGTCAGTTCATCTCGCATGAAGAAACGGATGAACAACATGACCAAATGGATTTCTACCCAAATGCATGATCTCTTGTTAACAAATGAGAGCTCTCAACCCTTGGATTGTCGATGGATAATAAGAGGACCTACTCAAAGTCATAGGTAGTTCAACAAGTTGGTTTTTACTAACTTGTAACTGCATTGTGAACAAAGGGTGAGTTTAGATATCGTTTTGTCGAGTTGTCTAAACTCACTTTTATACCACCCCTCTTAAGGAAGTGTTTATAAGAATCAAGATTAAGTCGGCCAGTAACCACCTAATCATCGCTCTAGTCGTGCCTCAATCGCCTCACGTATGGTTTTCCAACGTGTGTGATCAAGTCGAGCCATGATTAGTACTAGATAATGGACTGGTTGCAAGGTCTGCATCTACAGATCCCTTCACTGGTGATTTTTCGAGTCTCTATCATTTTTCAGGGACTTGGATTCTCTAGCTAACACGAGTTAACTGTGATGTTATTCAACATTCACACCCGTCTCATGTGCTATGAACTTACCGTAACCACTTGTTGGTAAACCTCTTTCTATGTGTTTTCCCCAAGAGGTTGCATCTGGTTCTGTTTGGGTAAAATCGCGTATTAGTCGCTCGCTCAATAGACTCAGATAGTACAGTGTCATCAGAAAAAGCAAACTGCACACATGGAACCTTATGTGTTCTTCTGGCAGACATCGTCTCTATTGGTGGACATTTCTAAATTAGCCTAAGGCGATACATGTTATGTCCACTAGAGAAACGACATCCTAAGACACCCGCCTTTGCTTGGAGCTGCCTTGTGATTACCGCTGATATGGACATGGGTTACATGCTTCTCTACTCTTAAAAGTCTTTCGCTCCGAATCTCGGGACGAGATTCTTTAAAGGGGGAGGGCTGTAACACCCCAGGTGTTATCTCCCGTTAAACAGCGATTATGGACATAAGTAAGAAAGACCGGGGTGAATAACGATTTCGATATTAGCCCCGTCTCCGCTTACCAAGATTATTCGAGAAATCTCATTTAGCTTGGAATTTAATCATCTCACAAAAGTTTGAGTTTGGTGCCATTTTCATTTCGATAATCTAAACAATTAAAAAGGGTTCGAGAAACTTTTGGATTATCGGATCTCCGTTTGCTGGCAAATTTGGATATGTTCGGATTATGCGCGCAAGTGAATATGAAAATCAGAAAACTTCTAATTTTATGTAAAATTTGGAGCTCCGCGCTGTTCGAAAAGGATAAGGCATCAGCGCATTAATTGAGTTGTTTCTCTCAGCATGTGATCCTTGGAGTTAAATCGAATGATCGACAGCTGTTGAGATTCGTAAAAATTAGACTGGATTAAATACGGTCTAAAATCTCGATGCTGCATCGATATCGCATGTTTATTTCGCGATATGTCGAGTCGTGTGTCTGAATAAAAGTTATACAGAGAATACGAATTCAGAAGCCCGACCCACTCGGATAATTTTTATCCCCAAACAAATTTATTTAGAACTCGACGAAGGAAGTACACTGTTGGGGGCCTGCTTCGTCGCCGAAGGTCCCCTAAGTACAAACACCTTCGAAAGATTATCACAAGCAAACACGGTGCAAAGGTACGCGTCGAAGCTACGATCCAGGGAGCTTCGGCATAGCGACATGCCTTGAGACGAAGGGCTGCACCGACTTAAAGAGGGAAAGACCAATTGGTCCATGTTGGGGGCCAGCTTCGTCGCCGAAGGTCCTGCAAGAAGAAACACCTTCAGAAGATCAACACAGAAGCAGCGCCGAAACTGTCATCTAAGGAGCTTCGACATAGTAACACGCTTTAAGACGAAGGTGTAACACTGACTTAAAGATGAAAGGACAGATTGACCCATGATAATTTATGTCATAAAAGTAGTCAATTATATGGGGTACAATTGTAATTTCACACAGGATGTGCCCTGTGTCTATAAATAGATGAACAGTACCCCCGTACTGTTCACGCTGATTTGTACTCGCTCGTGTACTACGCTTGAAACCTTTGCTTTCTGCCATGCCAAAGGTATAAATGTAATTCAATATCATTTTTATTTATCTATAACAGTAAAAATATATTAATAACGTCATATAGTTATCCATGATTATTTATGTTGTTTTTCATATTTCATATGTTTATTCCTACATTGAAATACACTGTAATGACGAAGGTACGTCCTCCATCGCCTTCGTCTGAAGATCATTATATCCTATGGGAAATAATGTTTCGGAAGACGAAGGGCATTAGTTTTTAACATTTTGTGTTGCCTTGTTCTTGATTTATAGCACTTGAGAACAAGTCCCCAACAGTCCATGATAATTTGTGTCATGATTGTAACTAGTTGCCGAGGACATAAATGTAATTTTAACCGGGCTGCGTCCAGTGCCTATAAATAGGTGAACAGTACCCCTGTACTGTTCACGCTGACTTGTATTCGCTCGTGCGTCACGCTCGGACTTTTATCTTCTGTCAAGACGAAGGTACAAATGTAATTTGTTATTGTTTCTGTTTATCCATGATAATAAAAAGAATATATATTAATAATGTTATATGATTATTCATATTGTCTTTTATATTTCATATGCTTCTTCTTTCATTAATATACACTGCAATGATGAAGGTTCGTCCTTTGTGACCTTCGTCTAAATATCATTATATCCTAAGGGAAATAATGCTTTGAAGGACGAAGGGTATTAACCTTTAACATTTTGTGTTGCCTTGTTCTTAACTCAGAGCATTTGAGAACAAGTCCCCAACATTGGCGCCCACCTCCGGTGAACTCACTTCGACTTTTGAGCTGATGGCTTCGTTCAGCAACCAAGTCATAGCACCTTCGGCTACGAAGCTGGTGCTCCCGATAACAGGTGGTTCAAGCTCAGAGCTAGCTAACAAGAAGCAGAAGAAGGAAGCACAGAGAAGGGTGCAGCATGTTGGGGTGCACGGACCCTTCATCAAGTTCAAATGGTCCCACATCCTAATCACCTTCTCCTAGGAGGACCTTTAGCTCAAGGATTACCCTCACAATGATGCTATGGTCATATCTTGTGTCATCAAGGGGTTTCTGGTCTATAATGTTCTGGTTGACATAGGCAGTGCAGTGGATATCATATTTGCTAAGGCCTTCAGACAGATACAAGAGCCAGAAGACAAGATCCATGATGCTACACACCCTCTTTGTGGCTTTGGAGGAAGGCAGATTGTGGCACTTAGCAAAATCACAATGCTAGTTACCTTCGGATACGTCCACAATACAAGAACTGAGCAAGTTGTTTTTGACATTGTTGACATGGAGTACCCATACAATGCAATCATTGGTCGAGGGACACTCAATGCTTTCGAAGCTATACTCCATCCAGCATACTTATGCATGAAGATACCTTCGGAGCAAGGGCCCATTACTGTCCATGGAAGTCAAGAAGCTACCAGAAAGGCTGAAGGAAGCTGGACAGATTCAAAAGCAATCCATAATATAGACGAAGCTGAAGCTTGTCAACAGTTTAAGCACAAAAGAGAAAAGGCTGCTTTGGCAGATCAGCTGAAGCTTATGCTGCTATGTGAAGACAAAGCAGAACAAAGGGTACTGCTGGGATCTCAGCTATCTGATGAGCAAGAGAAGACTTTGATAAGATTTTTATTCAACAATAAAGATGTCTTTGCTTGGTCAGCCAATGATCTCTGTGGTGTCAACAGAGATGTTATCGAACATTCACTCAATGTGGATCCATCCTTCAGGCCAAAAAAACAAAGGCTTCGGAAGATGTATGAAGACAAAGCTGAAGGTGCTCGGAACGATGTAAAGAGACTTCTTAGTGCTGGTGTCATTAGAGAGGTGAAATATCCAGAATGGCTAGCCAACACTGTTATGGTGAAGAAGGCCAATGGTAAATGGAGAATGTGCATTGATTTCACATATCTTAATAAGGCCTGTCCAAAGGACGAGTTCCCATTACCAAGAATAGACTCTCTTGTAGATGCAGCAGCTTCTTCAGAGCTCATGAGTCTATTGGATTGTTATTCATGCTATCATCAAATTTGGATGAAGAATGAAGATGAGCCGAAGACTAGCTTCATAACTCCTAGTGGCACATATTGCTACCTTCGGATGCCTGAGGGGCTCAAGAATGCTAGAGGAAGTTTCAGTAGAATGATAGCCAAGGTCCTTCATTCTCAAATAGGCAGGAATGTACTGACCTATGTTGATGATATTATAGTGAAAAGCACGAAGCAAGAAAATCACATTGCTGATTTGTAAGAGACATTTGCCAATTTCAGGCAAGCTGGCCTGAAGTTAAATCCAGAAAAGTGTGTTTTTGGGGTGAAGAAGGGCAAGTTCCTTGGCTGTTTGGTATCAACAAAGGGAATCGAAGCCAACCCGAGCAAGATTGAAGCTATCCTTCGGATGGAGCCGCCATGCACAAAGAAGGGGGCCCAACGGCTGGCAGGAAGATTAGCATCATTAAACAGATTCATATCTAGATCAGTAGAAAGAAATCTGCCATTCTTTGAAATACTGAAGTCAGCTGAAGTTTTTCAATCAGGTACGGCCCAGCAAAAAGCCTTTGAAGAGCTGAAGCAATACTTGATCGATCTAACAACACTAACTCCACCTTCGCCAGGGGCTCCATTACTCTTGTATGTGGCAGCTTCGCACTCTGCAGTTAGTGCGGCTCTTGTACAAGAGAAGCTAGATGGCCAAATCAAAAAGCAGGCTCAAGTGTACTTCGTCTCCAAAGTCTTAAGTTTATCAAAGAAAAATTATACAGAATTGGAGAAGGTGTTGTATGCTGTGTTAATGGCCTCCAGGAAGCTTCGGCATTAGTTTCAAGCATATCACATAATTGTTCCTTCATCACAGCCCCTGAAGGACATAATGAGGAATAGAGAAGCTACTGGAAGGATTGAAAAATGGGTTATGGAGCTTAATAAGTTCGGTATTGATTATGTACGTAGATCCTCAATTTAGTCTCAAGCGTTAGTAGACTTCATTGCTGATTGGACGCTAGGGGCTCAGGAAGAGGAAACCAATAAAGACGCCGAAGCTTGGATAGTATTCTACGATGGTTCTTGGGGAACCTTTGGCGTAGGAGCAGCTGTGGTCCTAGTTGTGCCTTCCAAAATCAAAACATGTTATGCAGCAAAGCTTGACTTCATTTGTACAAATAACATTGCTGAATACGAAGCACTTCTGTTGGGTCTTTAGAAGTTAAAGGCAATGGGTATAAGAAGGGCTATCCTTAAAACTGACTCTCAAGTCATTTCTGGTCATATAGACAAAAGTAGTAAGACGAGAGATCCGAAGCTCGAAAAATATCTGGATACAGTTCGAAGGTTGGAGGCTTCTTTCGAAGGTTTTTCTGTCAAGAATATTCCAAGAGGAGAAAATGAACATGCAGATCTGTTAGCCAAATCAGCGGCACAGGGGCTCCCTCTACCTTCCAAAGTATTCTTTGAAACAATAAAAGCATCTTCGGTTGAACTTATGGAGAGAGCAGTGCTTACAATTTCTCCTATACATAGTGAAGATTGGAGAACTAAAATTATATCCTTTCTCCAAGGTAATTGTCTTTCGGATGATGAAGCTTATAATAAGAGAATGGAGGCAAGGACAAGACCGTATGTGATGATAGAAGGGGAATTATATAATCATGGAGTTTGCTCTCCACTCCTCAAGTGTCTATCCAGAACCGAAGGTATAGAATTAATGAAGGAGATACATTCAGGTCTGTGTGGATCACACATTGGGTCCAGGCCCTTGTTGGGAAAAGTGTTTAGACAACGATTTTATTGGTCGAAGGCAGCTTCGGATGCAGCAGAGTTAGTTCAAAAGTGCAAGAATTGTCAAAAATGTGCAAGAGATCAGAAGCAACCTTCGTCTCTCACGCAGCTGATATAGCCTACTTGGTCGTTGCAAAGATGGGGCCTAAATTTGTTAGGCCCACTTCCACCAGCGCAAGGTAATTTGAAATATGTTGTGGTGGCTGTAGAATATTTTTCTAAGTGGATTGAAGCAAATCCTTTGGCTACAATAACTTCAGTTACAGTCCAAAAATTCTTTTGGCAAAATATTGTTTGTCGCTTCGGCGTGCCGAAGGCTATAACTGTGGACAATGGAACACAGTTTGATGCTGAAACGTTCAAAGATTTCTGTGACCAAATTGGCACGAAGATTCATTTTGCATCAGTAAGGCACCCAGAATCGAATGAACTGATAGAAAGAGCAAATGGCATTATAATGATAGGAATAATGAAGCTAATCTTCAATCAGCCTAGAGGAAAGTGGCGAGATGAGTTGATCAAAGTGGTGTGGAGCCACAACACAACCATGTCAAGATCAATAGATTTTACACCTTTCAAACTATTATTTGGTGACGAAGCTATAACTCCAGAAGAAGCTAAAGCGGGATCAATAAGAACAGTAGCTTTGACAGAAGACGAGGCTGATTATCATGTAGCAAAAGATACTATAGAGGGGAACCAGACTTCAGGCTGTAGAGAACATCAACAAATATCAAGCCGAAACAATAAAATGGCGTGACAGAAAAGTTCGGTTGAAAAATATTAAGCTAGGGCATTTGGTGCTTCGGAGAGTGGCCAATCTGGACACAGTAGGCAAATTGCAGCTGAAGTGGGAAGGACCTTTTCTGGTGGTATCTTCGTCGAGGCCCGGTTCTTACAGATTGAAGGATATGGATGGCAACGACATACCTAGATCTTTGAATGCGGATGAACTTCGGTGATATTATGTATAATTTGATGTAATATTTTTTCATTTTTTCTATGGCACCCTTTTCCTTTCCAAAGGGGGAGAAAGGTTTTTAATGGGGCCATAGCTTGTAATTTTTCCTTTCTTATTTAGCTCCACGAGAGCCAAATCCCCCAAAAGGATGTAAAATGTAAAATCTGAGCATGCACCATCGAGTGCAGAGAGAGAAAAAAGAGGAAAAGCAGGGAGAAGCTCAAAAGTCGTCCCTAAGGGGATGCAGAGCATGATGAAGCTACAAAAAGTCGTTCCTAAGGGAGCACAGTGTAAGTTTTCTGCTCAAAAGTCATTCCTAAGGGAATACAGAGCCAAATACCACCGAAATTGAGAGCACCTAGAGGGGGGTGAATAGGTGATCCTATAAAAATCAAATACTAATAGCCACAAAACTTGGTTAAGTGTTAGTACGGCTAAGTAGTGAGCTCTTGCGAACACACAAGTAATCACAGAAAAGCAATCACAAGAGACACGCGAGTTTATCCCGTGGTTCGGCCAAGTAACACTTGCCTACTTCCACGTTGTGGCGTCCCAATGGACGAGGGTTGCACTCAACCCCTTTCAAGTGATCCAATGATCAACTTGAATACCACGGTGTTCTTCTTTCTTAGACTTTCTCCTGTTTGCGAGGAATCTCCACAACTTGGAGCCTCTCGCCCTTACAATTGATGATCACAAAGAAGCACGGAGGTAAGGGAGGGGAGAGCAACACACACGACTCAAAACGAGAGCACAATCATGCACACAAGTCACAACTCGAGCTCAAAACACAACGCAAGGAGTTCTCAACTCAAATGGAGCTCAAGTCACTATCTCAAAGAATCGAATGCGTGAGAATGGAGTCTTGGAGTCTTAGGATCTTTCTTGTAAGCTTGGGTGACTCCTCCATCGCCTAGGGGTCCGTTTTATAGCCCCAAGGCAGCTAGGAGCCGTTGGAGATCAACAAGGAAAGCCTTTCTTGCCTTCTGTCGGGTGGCGCACCGGACAGTCCGGTGCTCCACCGGACAGTAACTGTAGACGGTCCGGTGCGGATCTCCTTCCTTTTCTGGCACAGACGACCATTGCACCTCGGTGTCGGTTGGTGAACCGAACACTGTCCGGTGCACACCGGACACTCCGGTGCCCCTTCCGATCGTTGGTGCGGGCCACGTGTCGCCCGCCAATTTCGCTATCGACCGTTGCGCAGTCGACCGTTGGCTCACCGGACAGTCCGGTGCACCACCGTACAGTCCGGTGAATTTTAGCCGTACACCGTTGAACTTTTCCCGAGAGCGACGACTTCGCCACTGACGACTCACCGGACAGTCCGGTGCACCACCGGATAGTCCGGTGAATTATAGCCGTACGCCGCCGTCGAGTCCCGAGAGCGGCCTATTCACCGAGACTGGCCTAGCGCACCGGACACCGTCCGGTGCACCACCGGACAGTCCGGTGCACCAAGACCGAGCAGCAGTTGGCTGTACATAGCCAACTCTTTTCCAATCTATTTTCTCCTGTTTCTAGCACTTAGACACAATACATTACTACCCAAATTAATGTACTAAGTCTAGAAACGTACCTTGTTACATGATTTGCACTTCTTCAATCTTTGGCACAAATTAACACTTAAAGAATATATGTTGGGCACTTAATCACCAAAACACTTTAGAAATGGCCCAAGGGCACATTTCCCTTTCAATCTCCCCCTTTTTGGTGATTTATGCCAATACATCCAAAAGCAACCAAAAGAAGTGTGATATCAATGCAAAAGAGAACCAAATTGTTTTTTACTCTAATTTAGCATATTTGGATCATACTTTGCCACCACTTGGTTTGTTTTTTGCGAATCAAATTCATTTTCCTATCTCTACAACAAACTCACTTGTTTGGGCACAAAGAGAGATAATCCAAGAGTGAAAATGATCAAGAGCCAAAAACTCCCCCTCTTTACCATAATCATAAATTCTCCCCACAAGAGACCAAATTTTGACAATAAGAGTATTTTGACAAATCAAAAGTATTCTCCCCACAAAAGACCAAATTTTGACAATAAGAGTATTTTGACAAATCAAAAGTTCTAACTCTACTATTTTCAAAATTCTCAAGTGGTAGCTGATCCATTTGCTTTGGCCTTAATTTCTCCCCCTTTGGCATTAAGCACCAAAACGGGATCATTCTTGGCCCTTTAACCCCATTGCCTCACCAACTTTGTCAATTAAGAGCAAAAAAGGTAATAAGAGCATAGATATGAACTTGGAGTTAATACTGGAGTGCAGTGGAAGTCTTTGCATGGTCCAAGTTCACCTTTCCCTTTCAATTCACTTTTGAGACTAAATCAAGTAAACTCAAACACAAAGGTTAGTCTCAAAGGGTCAAGTTGTAGCATGCCTCCCCCTAAATAAGTGCATCACTTGCAAATGGACTTGTGAGGTCCGGGGATCATGTGTACAACTTGAGCACCACAGATGAACAAAAATAGATTGAAATGCATAAATAACATGATCGAAGGCATAAAACATATGTATGCTATAGATCAATCCAAGTTACGCGAATCTAAGACATTTAGCTCACTACGCAACCTGCAAAACCTTTTCTCATCTAAAGGCTTGGTGAAGATATCAGCTAGATGGTTCTCGGTGTTAATATGGTACACCTCGATATCCCCCTTTTGCTGGTGGTCCCTCAGGAAGTGATGCCGGATGTCTATGTGCTTAGTGCGCCTGTGTTCAATAGGATTATCCCCCATGCGGATTGCACTCTCATTGTCACAAAGGAGTGGGACTTTGCTCAGATTGTAGCCAAAGTCCCTGAGGGTTTGCCTCATCCAAAGTAGTTGCGCGCAACATTGTCCTGCGGCAACATACTCGGCCTCAGCGGTGGATAGGGCAACGGAGGTTTGTTTCTTTGAACTCCAAGACACCAGGGACCTTCCTAGGAATTGGCATGTCCCTGATGTACTCTTTTTATCAACCTTGCATCCAGCATAATCGGAGTCTGAATATCTAATTAAGTCAAAGGTAGACCCCTTTGGATACCAGAGCCCAAAGCAAGACGTAGCAACTAAATATCTAAGAATCCGCTTAACGGCCATAAGGTGACATTCCTTGGGGTCGGATTGATATCTAGCACACATGCATACGCTAAGCATAATATCCGGTCTACTAGCACATAAATAAAGTAATGACCCTATCATAGACCGATATGCCTTTTGATCAACGGACTTACCTCCTTTGTTGAGGTCGACATGTCCGTCAGTTCCCATTGGTGTCTTTGCGGGCTTGGCGTCCTTCATCCCGAACCGCTTGAGCAGGTCTTGCGTGTACTTCGTTTGGGAGATGAAGGTGCCATCCTTGAGTTGCTTCACTTGGAACCCAAGGAAGTAGTTCAACTCACCCATCATCGACATCTCAAACTTTTGAGTCATCACCCTGCTAAACTCCTCACAAGACTTTTGGTTAGTAGAACCAAATATTATTTCATCGACATAAATTTGGCACACAAAAAGATCACTGTCACAAGTCTTAGTGAAAAGAGTGGGATCGGCTTTCCCAACCTTGAAAGCATTAGCAATTAAGAAATCTCTAAGGCATTCATACCATGCTCTTGGGGCTTGCTTAAGTCCATAGAGCGCCTTAGAGAGCTTACACACATGGTCGGGGTACCATTCATCCTCGAAGCCAGGGGTTGTTCCACGTATACCTCCTCCTTGATCGACCCGTTGAGGAAAGTGCTCTTCACGTCCATTTGAAACAACCTGAAAGAATGGTGAGTGGCATAGGCTAACAATATTCGAATAGACTCTAGCCTAGCCACAGGAGCAAAAGTCTCCTCGAAATCCAAACCTGCGACTTGGGCATAACCTTTTGCCACAAGTCGAGCCTTGTTTCGTGTCACCACCCCGTGCTCGTCTTGCTTGTTGCGGGACACCCACTTGGTTCCCACAATGTTTTGCTTTGGACATGGCACCAGGCTCCAAACTTCATTCCTCTTGATGTTGTTGAGCTCTTCCTGCATGGCCAACACCCAGTCTAGATCTTGCAAGGCCTCTTCTACCCTGAAAGGCTCAATAGACGAGACAAACAAGTAATGCTCACAAAAGTTAGCTAATCTTGAGCGAGTAGTTACTCCCTTGCTTATATCACCCAATATCTAATCGACAGGGTGATGTCGTTGGATCGTTGCTCGGACTTGAGTTGGAGGGACCCATGGTGCTTCTTCCTCCATAACTTGGTCTTCTTGTGCTCCCCCTTGATCACACGCCTCCTCTTGAGGAACCTGTTCATCATCTTGAGTTGGGTGTGCACCGTTGTTGAGGAAGAAAGCTGATCTTGCTCTTGTTGTTCCTGTGGTCGCACATCACCTATTGCCATCGTGCGTATTGCGGCCGTTGGAACATCATCTTCATCTACATCATCAAGATCAACTTGCTCTCTTGGAGAGCCATTAGTTTCATCAAATACAACGTCGCTAGAGACTTCAACCAAACCTGATGATTTGTTGAAGACTCTATATGCCTTTGTATTTGAGTCATAACCTAGCAAAAACCCTTCTATAGCTTTGGGAGCAAATTTGGAATTTCTACCTTTCTTTACTAGAATGTAACATTTACTCCCAAATACATGAAAGTATGAAACGTTGGGTTTGTTACCGGTTAGAAGTTCATACGAGGTCTTCTTGAGGAAGCGATGAAGGTATACCCGGTTTATGGCATGGCAAGCTGTATTCACAGCCTCCAACCAAAACCGCTCGGGTGTCTTGAACTCTCCAAGCATCGTCCTTGCCATGTCGATAAGCGTCCTGTTCTTCCTCTCTACCACACCGTTTTGTTGTGGTGTGTAGGGAGCGGAGAACTCATGCTTGATTCCTTCCTCCTCAAGGTACTCCTCCACTTGTAAGTTCTTGAACTCGGACCCATTGTTGCTTCTTATCTTTTTCACCTTGAGATCAAATTCGTTTTGAGCTCTCCTTAGAAAGTGCTTTAGGGTCCCTTGGATTTCTGATTTATCCTGCAAAAAGAATACCCAAGTGAAGCGGGAAAAATCATCAACAATAACAAGACCATACTTACTTCTCCCGATGCTAAGGTAGGCGACGGGTCCGAAGAGGTCCATATGAAGTAGCTCCAGAGGTCTTGATGTGGTCATCACATTCTTGTTGTGATGAGTGCTTCCCACCTGTTTACCTGCTTGACAAGCTGCACAAGGTCTATCTTTTTCGAAAAATACATTGGTTAGTCCTAACACATATTCTCCCTTTAGAAGTTTATGAAGGTTCTTCATCCCAACATGTGCTAGACGGCTATGCCACAGCCAGCCCATGCTAGTCTTAGCAATTAAGCATGCATCTAGATCGGCCTCCTCTTTCGAAAAATCAACTAAGTAGAGTTTGCCGTCTAGTACACCCTTAAAAGCTAATGAACCATCACTCCTTCTAAAGACAGACACTTCTACATTGGTAATTTGACAATTATAACCCATATTACATGGTTGACTGGCAGACAATAAGTTGTACCCGAGCGATTCAACTAAGAACACATTGGATATGGAATGCTCGGATGAAATGGCTATCTTTCCTAGTCCTTTAACCTTGCCTTCGTTCCCATCTCCAAAGATGATCGAGTCCTAGGTGTCGGGACCACGCTTCGTCGCCGAAGGTCCTGCAGAAAGAAACAGCTTCGGCTGAAGCTGCTTGTACGTGACGCCGAAGGCATCATTCATGAAGTTTCGGTATTATAACATATCCGAAGATGAAGGGTCGTACCGACTTAAAGATGGAATGACCTTTAGCTCATAGGGGTCTGAGTCATTGTTGTAAACTTTTATGAGGGGCATGATTGTAATTCTTCACAGGCTGTGTCCTGTGCCTATAAATAGTGAACAGTATTCCTTTACTGTTCACGGATTCCTGTAATTGCAATCAGATCACTCGGAAATTGTTATTTGTGAAGGCAGAGGTATAAATGTATTTAAATATTATGTTCAAACATCTAAGATTTACAAAATGTATAAATGATGTCATTCAATTTACTTATCTTTAATACTTTATATCCTGCGTTATCTCGTATTATTTTTAAGAGTTTAATTACGAAGGTAGTACCTTTGTAATTCTATCATTGTAACCTTCGTCCGAAGTTCATTAAATCCTTGGGGAAATAATGCTTCAGCGGACGAAGGACATCGATATTTAACATTTTATGTTGCCTTGTTCTTAATTCATAGCATTTGAGAACAAGTCCCCAACATTGGCGCCCACCTCCGGTCAACACACTTCCACTTTCTTGAGCTGATGGCTTCGTTCAACGATCAAGCTGGAGCTGCTTCGGCCCCGAAGCTGGTACTCCCGATAACAGGCGGTTCATGCTCAGAGCCAGCCAACAAGAAGCAGAAGAAGGAAGCACAGAGGAGGGTACATCACGTCGGGGTGCAAGGACCCTTCATCAAGTCAAGATGGTCTCACATTCCAATTACCTTCTCCCAAGAGGATCTTCAACTCAAGGATTACCCACACAATGATGCTATGGTTATCTCTTGTGTGATCAAAGGATTTCTGGTCCATAATGTTTTGGTTGATACAGGTAGCGCAGCTGATATCATATTTGCTAAAGCTTTCAGACAAATGCAAGAGCCCGAAGACAAGATCCATGATGCTACGCACCCTCTTTGTGGCTTCGGAGGACGGCAAATTGTAGCACTTGGGAAGATCACCATGCCAGTAACCTTTGGATTTGTTAACAATACAAGGACTGAGCAAATTGTGTTTGACATTGTTGACATGGAGTATCCTTACAATGCTATCATTGGTCGTGGTACTCTCAATGCCTTCGAAGCAATTCTTCATCCAGCTTACCTTTGCATGAAGACACCTTCGGACCAAGGGCCCATCGCTATTCATGGAAGTCAGGAAGCTGCCAGAAGGGCCGAAGGAAATTGGACAGATTCAAAAGCGATCCATAACATAGATGGAGCTGAAGCTTGTGAGCAGTACAAGTTCAGAAGGGAAAAAGCTGCTTCGGCTGATCAGCCAAAACCCATGCTCTTATGTGAGGACATAGCAGAGCAGAAGGTGCTATTGGGATCTCAATTGTCCGAAGAACAGGAGAAAACCTTGATACGGTTTTTGTTCAACAATAAAGATGTTTTTGCTTGGTCAGCTAATGATCTTTGCGGAGTTAACAGGGATGTTATTGAGCACTCGCTCAATGTTGACCCATCCTTCAGACCCAGAAAGCAGAGACTTCGGAAGATGTCTGATGACAAGGCCGAAGGTGCTCGGAATGAAGTGAAAAGACTCCTCAGTGCTGGAGTTATTAGAGAGGTAAAATACCCAGAATGGTTGGCTAACACTGTTATGGTGAAGAAGGCCAATGGTAAATGGAGACTGTGTATCGATTTTACTGATCTCAATAAGGCCTATCCGAAGGACGAGTTTCCATTACCAAGGATAGATTCCTTGGTTGACGCAGCAGCTTCTTCAGAGCTTATGAGTCTGCTAGATTGTTATTCAGGCTATCATCAAATCTGGATGAAGAAGGAGGATGAACCGAAGACCAGCTTCATAACCCCTAGTGGAACATATTGTTACCTTCGGATGCCTGAGGGGCTTAAGAATGCTGGAGGAAGCTTCAGCAGAATGACAGCGAAGGTTCTCCATTCTCAGATAGGTAGGAATGTGCTAACTTATGTTGATGATATCATTATAAAAAGCACGAAGCAAGACAATCACATTGCTGATCTGTAGGAGACCTTCGCTAATTTTAGACAGGCTGGTTTAAAGCTAAATCCAGAAAAATGTGTCTTCGGAGTGAAGAAGGGGAAATTTCTTGGTTGCCTAGTTTCAACAAAAGGAATTGAGGCTAATCCAAACAAAATCGAAGCTATCCTTCGAATGGAACCACCAAGTACAAAGAAAGGGGCTCAAAGATTGACAGGAAGACTGGCATCTCTCAACAGATTCATATCCAGATCAGCAGAGAGAAATTTGCCATTTTTCGAAGTGCTGAAGTCAGCCGAAGTTTTTCAGTGGGGACCAGTCCAGCAGAAAGCCTTCGAAGAGCTGAAGCAATATTTAATAGATCTAACAACACTAACTCCACCAACGCCAGGGGCTCCTTTGTTATTATATGTGGCAGCTTCGCACTCAGCGGTAAGTGCAGCACTTGTTCAGGAGAAGCTTGAAGGCCAAGTCAAAAAGCAGGCCCCAATATACTTTGTGTCCGAAGTTCTCAGTTTATCAAAGAAAAATTATACAGAATTGGAGAAGGTACTGTATGCTGTTTTGATGGCTTCCAGGAAGCTTCGGTATTATTTTCAAGCTTACAACATAATTGTTCCTTCTTCACAACCTTTGAAGGATATTATAAGAAATCGAGAAGCTACTGGAAGGATTGGAAAATGGGCTGCAGAGCTCAATGAATTTTGTATTGATTATGTCCATAGATCTTCGATTCAGTCCCAAGCGTTGGCAGACTTCATTGCTGACTGGACGCCAGGGGCTCAGGAAGAAGAAATGAATAAAGATGCCGAAGCATGGACAGTGTTCTGCGATGGGTCTTGGGGAACCTTCGGAGCAGGAGCAGCTGCTGTGTTGGTTTCACCTTCCAAAGTTAGAACTTGTTATGCGGCAAGACTTGATTTCAGTTGCACAAATAATATTGCTGAGTACGAAGATCTGCTCTTGGGTCTTCGGAAATTAAAGGCAATGGGAATCAGAAGGGCTACTCTTAAAACTGACTCCCAAGTTATTTCTGGTCATATTGACAAGAGCTATAAAGCAAGAGATCCGAAGCTTGAAAAATATCTAGATACAGTCCGAAGGATTGAGGCTTCCTTTGAAGGATTCTCTGTCAAAAATATTCCTCGCGGAGAAAATGAATATGCTGATCTATTAGCCAAGTCAGCGGCACAGGGGCTGCCTTTACCTTCGGATGTATTTTTTGAAACAATAAAAGCACCTTTGGTTGAGCTTCTTGAAAGAGCGGTCCTCAACATATCCCCTGTCTATAGTGAAGATTGGAGAACTGAAATCATCTCTTTCCTTCAGGGTAATTTTCTTTCAGATGACGAAGCATACAACAAAAGGATAGAAGCAAGAGCTCGACCATATGTTATTATAGAAGGGGAATTATACAAGCGTGGGGTCTGTTCCCCGTTGCTCAAGTGTTTGTCCAGAGCTGAAGGTATAGAATTGATGAAGGAAATACATGCAGGCCTGTGTGGATCTCATATCGGATCTAGGCCTTTGTTGGGAAAAGTTTTTCGCCAAGGATTTTATTGGCCAAAAGCAGCTTCAGATGCAGCGGAACTAGTGCAAAAGTGCGAAGGTTGTCAGAAATGTGCAAGAGATCAAAAACAACCTTCGTCTCTAACTCAGTTAATACAACCCTCTTGGCCGTTACAAAGGTGGGGCCTTGATTTGTTAGGTCCGCTACCACCAGCACAAGGAAATTTAAGATATGTTGTAGTGGCAGTGGAATATTTTTCTAAGTGGATTGAGGTGAAGCCTTTAGCCACAATAACTTCGGTCACCATCCAAAAGTTTTTCTGGCAAAACATTGTTTGTCGCTTCGGAGTGCCGAAGGCCATTACTGTGGACAATGGAACGCAGTTTGACTCCGAAGTTTTCAAAGAGTTTTGTGACCAAATTGGCACGAAGATCCATTTTGCGTCAGTTCGGCATCCAGAATCAAATGGACTAGTCGAAAGAGCCAATGGGATCATAATGACAGGAATAATGAAGTCAATCTTCAATCAGCCCAAGGGAAAGTGGCCAGAAGAATTAATCAAAGTGGTGTGGAGCCATAACACAACAGCGTCAAGATCAACAGGCTTTACGCCATTTAAACTATTGTTCGGTGACGAAGCAATAGCACCGGAAGAAGCCAAAGCAGGATCTATAAGAACAATAGCTTCGGCAGAAGGCGAAGATGAAGCTGATTGCTCTGTGGAAAAGGATGCTATAGAGGGGATCAGGCTTCAGGCTGTGGAAAATATTAATAAATACCAAGCCGAAACAATAAAATGGCGTGACAGAAAGGTTCGGTTGAAGAACATTAAGCCAGGACATTTGGTGCTTCGGAGAGTGGCGAACCCAGACACAGTAGGCAAACTACAGCTGAAGTGGGAAGGCCCTTTCTTGGTAGTATCTTCGTCAAGACCCGGTTCCTACAGATTAAAGGATATGGACGGCAACGACATCCCTAGATCGTGGAACGCGGATGAGCTTCGGCGATATTATGTTTAGCTTGATGTAGTTTTTTCTATAACTTTTTTCTGGCACCCTTTTCCTTTCCAAAGGGGGAGAAAGGTTTTTAATGGGGCCACAACATGTAATTTTCCTTATTTCAATTATATAAGAATGATATCCCCCAAAAATGTAAATGTAAATGCAAAGGAAAAAGAAAAGAAAATAGGGAAAAGCTCAAAAGTCGTTCCTAAGGGAATGCAGAGCTTACAGCGAAAAGTCAACGCTGATTCCGCCGAAAGTAAAAGGCGAAGAAGCTCCTAAGGGAGGCTTACAGCGAAAAATAAACGCTGATTCCGCTGAAAGTAAAAGGTGAAGAAGCTCCCAAGGGAGGCTTACAGCGAAAAGTCAACGCTAATACACCGAAAAGTAAACGGTGAAGCCGAAAAGTAAACGGCAAAAAGATTCGAATCATTCCTAACGGAATGAAAGGGCTGTGATCATGATTTTTGAACATGTGTCTCAATATTCATTTGCACAATACATTCCATCATGTCATTTGCATTCATAAACATTCATTTAGACATCGATAGAATCATCATCATACCACACGAAAAAGACAGGTGCTTCGGCAATGAGAAAAGACTTCGAAGGAAAAAATTTTTATGCTTCGTTGTGTACGAAAAGAAGGGAAGGTGTTTTTTGCCTTCGGCTCAAAAGAGGAGTTTCGTCCACAACAAAGCAGATTGGATGAAGATAATGGAAACAAAATATATTACAAGGTATGTACAAATTTACATGAGTTGTTCCATAATTATATTACAAAAGTCTCTCTAGAATTTTTGCAGGAAAGTATGGTGAAGCAACTATCAAGCTTCAGGCTATATTTCGTCAAAACTTCAGCTTCGTCATACTTCAGCTTCGTCATCCTGCGTATATCAAAGATCAGAATAAGAAAGGTGCAAATTTCAAGGAGAAGGTAAAAGTAACAAATATAAGTTTCTTACCAGCTTAAGATGACTTCGAGCTTCGTCACCTGCCATTTTTCGCCCCCCATTTACCCAGATCTGGGTCATGAATCTATTTCCAATGCTTCGGGCCAGGCTTGGGATATCTATCAGATCTGACGCTGATAAGCTGAAGTTTGGTCTATTCACAATATTTCCATGCGTACAGCCGGCCTTCAGAAAAGCGGCAGCTGTGCCCCGAGAAGCTACCATGGCGCAGAAGTCGGCGTGCCCACCAATAACTTAGTCAAGAGCATCAACCTCGCCTTCAATATATTCTAATGTGCTGGGCAGGTTTGCAGCCGAAGGTGTAAATTTTTCAGAGCTGGCTCCGATAAAATGAAACACATCCTTCAGCTGCTGCATGCATCGGCTGCCGAAGCTTAGGCATTTCTCTTGGAGTTCTTTCAAGGATGTTTGCAGATTTGAATTTTTGTCCATCTCAGTTTTAAGACTTGTTTCAAGGTGTTTCTTTTCCTTCTCAAATTTTTCTGATTGTTTAAGCAATTCATTCTTTAAGCTATCATTCTCGGCTTGGACTTCAGCCAGGGAGCCTTCCATAGACTGAATAACAAAGTCCTTCTTTTCCAATGCACCTTCGTGCTCTTTAGCCATGATTTCAAAATCTTGGATGGCGAAGTCCTTCTTTTTCAGATTAGCTTCGTAATTTTCAACTTTTTCTTCCAAATCTTTGATGATAATCTTGTTCTTCTCCTCTTCGAGATCTTGTTGCATTTTTAGAACCTTACTTAATAGTATACTCTGTCAAAACAGTCTTCATTAGAAAATGACCTAAAAAATTAATAATAATAATAAAATGGTAATAATGTTTTTTACCTTAAAATTAGCATAAAGCAAGCTTCCAGCGATATGGTGTCGCTGGTAGCGGCAGAGGTCCGCTTCTAGCTTCGGCAGGCCAATGCTTTTCGAGAGGGTTTTAGTAATTTTAGCCTCGCTGCGGTTTCGAAGACATCTCAGTTTCCCTTCGTTAACTCCACCAAATAGCATAGCCCCAGGCTTATATCCACAGGATACAGCATATTTTTTAAGCTCTTCTTTTTCAGCATCTGTTAATTCTTGTCCAAGTAAATCTTGAAATTTAAAATCTCCTTCTTCCAAAACGTCTTCAACTTGCTTTTTCTCCTTTTCAGTAGCTGCGCTTGCCGCGACTGCAGCAGCTTCTTCTTCAGCCATTTTTAGGAGTATATTATCAATAACTTCAAGTGTGTCTTCCAGGTTCGGATCTTCTGTGGCCCCGGCTTCGGCCCCGGCAGTTTCGGCTCCGCCGGTTTTAGCTTCGGGGGTTTCCACTCTGGTGGCTTCGGCTGCGGCACCTTTGGCGGTTTCGGCGGTCTTGGCAACAACAATTTTTGATACCAATGTCGGTGACGGTGTCCCATGGATCACATCTGTCACTTGAATGATTCTTCGGTTTTTCGGCTTCGCAGGACTTTCTACTGCCGAAGTCTCTTTGTCCTTCTGAAAAAACTTTGTCAGTTCCGGTGCCAGCGGACTTAGCTTGACAGGCAAAGATTCAGTCATTACCTTCAAAATTTCCTCCACTTCGGCAGCAGAAGGTGCCACAGACACTTCTTCATCTCGGGCCAATATCTCTGGTTCTGGAGATGCTGGCTTCGGAGATGCAGGCTTCGGAGACGCAGCTTTTCTCTTTCTTGGAGCAATTACTTTCGGCTCAAGTTTTTCTTTCTTCTTTTCTGGTTGATCTTCGTCGTCTTTAGTTAAAACGCTGGCCACTCGTTTTCTTTTTTGCCCTTTGGCACCCTTGTCTAGCCGCTCATAGTCAGGGTATTCAAAACCTATAGCATCAAGCACTCTATTTAGCCTTCGTTTCGGCCGGGTGCCGAAGGCTGCTGTCATCAATTGATCTTCTTTTTTAGAATAATTTCCAAGAATTTCAGTACTCATTACTTCAATTGTTTCGAACCATTTTTGGCAGGGTTCTTTAAAATATTTCTTGAACTTGTAATGGTAGGGCAGGCGGACAAGTTCTCCTTCTTTCTTCTCTTTTTTGAGCTTCGGCATAGCCCATTCCTTCATAGTTGGAAATATTTTGAACGACAGAAATTCCTGCACAAGATCTCTAGTGCCAATGTGCTTAGCAATAATCCTGAATTCAGCCAACGAGATTTGAGTTGGACCTTCTGGTGTCATATTGCAGTGGGGTCTGGTCTCTCCGAATATCAATTCAAGCGGGCTCTGTACTAGCTTCTCCTTGTCATCGTCAACTTTGATGTAGAACCATTCTGACTTCCAGCCCGCCGGCCACTTGCTTCGATAGCTGATTACAGGAAACTTCGTAGTCTTCCGATAGGCAAAATTATAACAACCAAAATTTTCATGTAACCCATCTTTTCTGGCCTTAGTTTGATAATGTAGCTCGTGTACCCGGCAGAAACCTTCGGCAAATGGCTCCACCCCCTGGCTTCGGAGAGCCCAAATATAAACACTAAGCCTAACAATAGCATTAGGAGTTAATTGATGAAAATAGATACCAAACTTTTTTAGCACATCGGCAATCATCCTATTCAAAGGAAATCTCAAACCAGCTTTGAGGAAACTCTTGAAAATCACTATTTCATCCTTCTCTGGCTTCGGGGTAGTTTCCTCTCCTCCGAAGCGAATCAGCTTCTTCTCATCTTCGCTAAAATAGCCCGATTTTACCATCTTCGGGAAATCAGCCTTGGAGATTGTTGACTTTCCGAAGTCCAGGTGGCTAGGCTTGCTTGGTATTGCGATAGTGTGATCATCTTCAGAATCAGTTTCTTCAATATCTGCTTGTTCTGCTTCGGCAGCAGGGGTGATCTCCGATGTCACCAATCCACTTCGCCTCATCGCTTCCGAGATAGGGATAGTTTTCGCAGCTTCGGCTTCGTCTCCTTCGCGCTCAGCCCTAGCAGTAGAGCGCACTCTGGCCATTTGATTTTGAGTATCTTGAAAATTGCTCAGAAATTAATAACCTCTTTCCCAAAGCCCTTCTTCTGACGAAGCAGACGCCAAACTAGAGCTTCGTTCGAATGCGAAAGTCAAGCTTCGGCTATGGTTAAAAATTTTGGCAGCAAAACAGTGCAGTAGCAATAAATGCTGTGGTAACTTCACACCTACCCGTCTGTTTATATAGTATTGCAGGAAGGAAGGTGAATCATCAGGATTTTTACACCAAGCAAACGATTGCTCGCACCCGCTGAACGGTGGACCGCAAAAACCAGAATAGTGAACCCACATGGTGGAATCACTACGCACTTGAAAATTGTATCGTTTCTCGACAACGAGCTCAGGGAAGGTGTTTTTTGGACATTCGGCTTCCTGAAGCCTAAGAGACTTTTTTCACGGATCAAGCTCGTTACGAAAAACGATCTAGCACTGTGAAGGGGCTACTGTTGGGACCACGCTTCGTCGCCGAAGGTCCTGCAGAAAGAAACAGCTTCGGCTGAAGCTGCTTGTACGTGACGCCGAAGGCATCATTCATGAAGTTTCGGTATTATAACATATCCGAAGATGAAGGGTCGTACCGACTTAAAGATGGAATGACCTTTTAGCTCATAGGGGTCTGAGTCATTGTTGTAAACTTTTATGAGGGGCATGATTGTAATTCTTCACAGGCTATGTCCTGTGCCTATAAATAGTGAACAGTATTCCTTTACTGTTCACGGATTCCTGTAATTGCAATCAGATCACTCGGAAATTGTTATTTGTGAAGGCAGAGGTATAAATGTATTTAAATATTATGTTCAAACATCTAAGATTTACAAAATGTATAAATGATGTCATTCAATTTACTTATCTTTAATACTTTATATCCTGTGTTATCTCGTATTATTTTTAAGAGCTTAATTACGAAGGTAGTACCTTTGTAATTCTATCATTCTAACCTTCGTCCGAAGTTCATTAAATCCTTGGGGAAATAATGCTTCAGCGGACGAAGGACATCGATATTTAACATTTTATGTTGCCTTGTTCTTAATTCATAGCATTTGAGAACAAGTCCCCAACACTAGGAATCCTTGTTCTTGACGTTGGAGATGAACATCTTCTTCTCCCCCGTCATGTGGTTTGTGCATCTGATGTCGATAATCCAGCTTGAGCCCGGATGCATAAACCTGCAAGGCAATTTACACTTGGGTTTTAGGTACCCAACTTTTGTTGGGTCCTACGAGGTTAGTTACAATAGCCTTTGGGACCCAAATGCAAGTCTTGTCTCCCTTGCATTTGACCCCCAACTTCCTAGCAATCACTTTTTTATTTTTACATGTGAGTACAAAAGTAGTGTTGCACGCATGGAAAACAGTAGCAGATTCATTACGCATTTTCCTAGGTACATGATGCAAAACATGATTTTTCCTAGGCATATTTCTACCATGCACAAAAGTAGAGCTTGAAGCAATCATAGCATGTGAATCATAAGCATCATAACTCCTATTATAATGAGCATTCCTAGAAATTTTTCTATCATAAATGAAAGCATGATTCCTTTGAATGCTGCTAGCCATAGGGGCCTTCCCTTTCTCCTTGTTGGGAATGGGAGCCCTTTGGCTTGTTAAGTTCTTGGCTTCCTTTCGAAAGCCAAGCCCATCCTTAATTGAGGGGTGTCTACCAACAGTGTAGGCATCCCTAGCAAATTTTAATTTATCAATGTCACTTTTGCAAGTCTTAAGTTGGGCATTAAGACTTGCCACTTCACCATTTAATTTGGTAATAGAAGTAAGGTGTTCAACACACGCATCAACATCAAAATCCTTACACCTATTACAAATGACAACATGCTCTATACAAGAACTAGATTTATTAACTACTTCTAGCTTAGCATTTAAATCATCATTAACACTCTTTAAGCTAGACACAGTTTCATGACAAGCAGATAATTCAGAAGATAGCATTTCATTCCTTTTAACCTCTAAAGCAAGAGATTTTTGCACACTAACAAACTTATCATGCTCTTCATACAAAATGTCCTCTTGCTTTTCTAAAAGTCTATCCTTTTGATTTAAAGCATCAATTAACTCATTAATTTTATCTACTTTTGCTCTATCTAAGCCCTTAAATAAATCGGTATAATCTACTTCATCATCACTAGAATCATCATCACTTGAAGTAGTATACTTAGGGGTTTCTCGAACGCTTACCTTCTTTTCCTTGGCCATGAGGCAAGTGTGGCACTCGTTGGGGAAGAGTGACGATTTGTTGAAGGCTGAGGGAGCGAGTCCTTCGTCGTCGGAGTCGGAAGAAGAGCAGTTCGAATCCCATCTTTACCAAGGTGCGCCTCGCCCTTCGCCTTGTTGTAGGCCTTCTTCTTCTCCCTCTTCCCGCTCTTTTCTTGTTCCTGGTCATTAGCATTATCGGGACAATTTGCTATAAAGTGACCAGTCTTACCGCACTTGAAGCAGGAGCGCTTTCCCCTTGTTTTGTTCTTGTTGGGGAACTCCTTGCGTCCTTTAAGAGCGGTCTTGAAGTGCTTGATGATGGGCGCTATTTCATCCTCATTGAGCCCGGCAGCCTCTACTTGTGCCAACTTGCTAGGTAGCGCCTCCTTGCTGCTTGTTGCCTTGAGCGCAACGGGCTACGGCTCGTAGATGGGCATTGGGCCGTTTAATGCATCATCAACATACCTTGCCTCTTTGACCATCATGCGCCCGCTCACAAATTTTCCAAGTATCTCCTCGGGCGTCATCTTTGTGTACCTGGGATTTTCACGGATGAGGTTCACAAGATGAGGGTCAATAACAGTAAAAGACCTGAGCATAAGTCAGACGACGTTGTGGTCTGTCCATCTCGTGCTTCCATAGCTCCTGATCTTGTTGACCAGGGTATTGAGCCTGTTGTACGTTTGTGTTGGCTCCTCTCCCCTGATCATCGCGAACCTTCCCAGCTTGCCTTCCACCAACTCCATTTTGGTGATCATGGTGGCGTCGTTTCCCTCATGTGATATTTTGAGGGTGTCCCAGATTTGCTTGGCGTTGTCTAAGCCGCTCACCTTGTTATACTCGTCCCTGCACAAGGATGCTAGCAAAACACTGGTAGCTTGTGCATTTTTATGGATTTGCTCGTTAATAAATACAGGGTTATCCGTACTATCAAATTGCATTCCATTCTCAACTATCTCCCAAATACTAGGATGGAGAGAAAATAAGTGACTGCGCATTTTGTGACTCCAAAAAGCGTAGTCCTCTCCATCAAAGTGTGGAGGTTTACCAAGAGGAATTGAAAGTAAATGAGCATTGGAATTAAAAGGAATACGAGAATAATCAAATGAATAATTTGAATTAACCGGTTTCTTTTTCTCGTCGTCGTCTCTTGGAGAAGAAGAAGATTCGTCGCTATCGTAGTAGACGATCTTCTTGATACGTCTCTTCTTCTTCCCGTCCTTCTTCTTGTGACTCGAGCCAGAGTCAGTGGGCTTGTCGTCCCTTGGCTCGTTGAAGATGGACTCCTTCTCCTTATCGTTGACCACCATCCCCTTTCCCTTAGGATCCATCTCTTCGGGCGATTAGTCCCTTACGTGAAGAGAACGGCTCTGATACCAATTGAGAGCACCTAGAGGGGGGTGAATAGGTGATCCTGTAAAAATCAAATACTAATAGCCACAAAACTTGGTTAAGTGTTAGTACGGCTAAGTAGTGAGCTCTTGCGAACACACAAGTAATCACAGAAAAGCAATCACAAGAGACACGCGAGTTTATCCCATGGTTCGGCCAAGTAACACTTGCCTACTTCCATGTTGTGGTGTCCCAATGGACGAGGGTTGCACTCAACCCCTTTCAAGTGATCCAATGATCAACTTGAATACCACGGTGTTCTTCTTTCTTAGACTTTCTCCCGTTTGCGAGGAATCTCCACAACTTGGAGCCTCTCGCCCTTACAATTGATGATCACAAAGAAGCACGGAAGTAAGGGAGGGGAGAGCAACACACACAAGACTCAAAATGAGAGCACAATCACGCACACAAGTCATAACTCGAGCTCAAAACACAACGCAAGGAGTTCTCAACTCAAATGGAGCTCAATCACTATCTCAAAGAATCGAATGCGTGAGAATGGAGTCTTGGAGTCTTAGGATCTTTCTTGTAAGCTTGGGTGATCCTCCATGCGCCTAGGGATCCCTTTTATAGCCCCAAGGTAGCTAGGAGCCGTTGGAGATCAACAAGGAAAGCCTTTCTTGCCTTCTGTCGGGTGGCGCACCAGACAGTCCAATGTGCCACCGGACAGTCACTATAGACGGTCTGGTGCGGATCTCCTTCCTTTTCTTGCGTAGACGACCGTTGCACCTCGGCGTCGGTTGGCACACCGGACACTGTCCGGTGCACACCGGACAGTCTGGTGCCCCCTTCCGACCGTTGGTGTGGGCCACGTGTCGCCCGCCAATTTCGCTGCCGACCGTTGCGCAGTCGATCGTTGGCTCACCGGACAGTCCAGTGAATTTTAGTCGTACGCCATTGAACTTTTCCCGAGAGCGACGACTTCGCCGCGGACGACTCACTGGACAGTCTGGTGCACCACCGGACAGTCCGATGAATTATAGTCGTACACCGCCGTCGAGTCCCGAGAGCGGCCTGTTCGCCGAGACTGGCCTGGCGCACCGAACACCGTCCGGTGCACCCAAACCGAGCAGCATTTGACTGTACACAGCCAACTCTTTTCCAATCTATTTTCTCCTGTTTCTAGCACTTAGACACAATACATTAGTACCCAAATCAATGTACTAAGTCTAGAAACGTACCTTGTTACATGATTTGCCCTTCTTCAATCTTTGGCACAAATTAACACTTAGAGAATATTTGTTGGGCACTTAATCACCAAAACACTTTAGAAATGGCCCAAGGGCACATTTCCCTTTCAGAAATATAAGGCGAAGAAGTTCAAAAGTCGTTCCTAAGGGGATGCAGAACTTATACCGCCAAAATAGAAGGTGAAGAAGTTCAAAAGACGTTCCTAAGGGGATACAGAACTTATACCATCGAAATAGAAGGTGAAGAAGCTCAAAATACGTTCCTAAGGGGATGTAGAGCTTAAGACTCAAAAGACGTTCCTAAGGGGATGCAGAGTCTGGGTGTGGCTTCGTGTGCATATGTTTGGACATTCATTTGCACATTACATCACATCATTCATTGCTTTCATACACATTCATGTAGACATTCGTAAGATCATCATCATCATAACATAGAGTATAAACAGATGCTTCGGCTTTGATGACAAGGCTTCGATGAGCATAAAGAAGCAAAGATATGCTTCGTTGTGCACGAAAAGAAGGGAAGGTGTTTTTCGCCTTCGGCTCAAAATATATAAGTTTCGTCCACATCAAAGCAATTCACACACGGATGAAAAGGTAAAAGTATATTACAAGGTATAGACAAATTTACAAAGTAATGTTTCATTCCTAAATTACAGAATCTTTTACAAGGACAATTCGAATGTCTCTAAAGATTTGTGCAGCAGCTTCATCAGTCTCCGTCAAGCTTCGGTTTATTGACCTTCGGCATTGTCATCCTGTACACAACAAAGCGGTATAAGGTAAAAAAGTAATCTCAGGGTAAGGTAAGAAACAGGTACAAGCTTAATACTGGCTTAAGATGACTTCAATCTTTGTCACCAGCTAAGTCCCGCCCACCCTTCGTCCAAATGTATGTCATAAATCTATTTCCAATGCTTTGGGCTAGGCTGGGGATATCAGTCAAGTCCGCTGGTGATAAGCTAATGTTTGGTCTATTGACAATCTTTCCGTGCATGCAACCAGCCTTCATAAAGGCTACAGCTGTGCCGCGAGAAGCCAGCACGGCACAGAAGTCGTTGTGCCCAGCTATTACTTCGTCAAGTGCCTCAACTTCACTCTCAATATGTTCGAAGGTGCTTGGCAGGTCTTCAACCGAAGGATCAAATTTGTCAGAGCTAGCTCCCACTGAGCTGAAGACCTGTTTCAGCCGTTGCACGCACCGGATGCCGAAGTGCAAGCATCTGTCCTGAAGCTCTTTTAATGATTTTTGGAGATTCAAACTTTTCTCGATTTCGGCTTGAAGCTTTGCATCAAAATTCTTCTTTTCTTGCTTAAAGCTTTCTGATTTTTGGAGGAGTTCATCATTTAATTTAGCAACTTCGGCTATGGCTTCTGCCAATGAACCCTCCATTGTCTGAAGGAGAAAGTCTTTCTTCTCTAGACAGGCTTCTTGATCTTTGATTTTCTTCTCCAAGCCCTTAATTATAATCTCATTCTTTTTATCTTCAATATCTTCCTGCATTCTTGACGCTTTGCTTAATAACATACTCTGTACAAAATAACCTTCATTAGAAATCTTTGCTTCATGAAAAAACAATAAAAAGTTGGGGGAAAAACTTTACCTTAAAATTAGAATAGAATAAGCCGCCGACGATATGCTGTCGTCGGTAGCTGTTGATGTCAGCTTCAAGATTCGGAAAACCAACACTCTTCGATAGAGTGCTGATAATCTTTGCCCCAGTTCGATCTCGAATACATCCTAAGGCTTCTTCGTTAATTTCGCCGCAGAGCATGGCTCCTGGCTGGTAGCCACAGGATGTAGCATACTCCTGCAGCTCCTCCTTCTCAGCCTTGGATAATTCTTGACCAATTAAATTTTGAAAGCAGAAGCCTTGATCTTCCGAAGTATCTTCAGCAATTTTTTTCCTTTCTCAGGTTCTGCGGTCAGGGCTTCCTCTGTAACCGCAACAGTCTCCTCCGCGGCCAAATCCAAGAGTACTTTATCAATAGCAGACAATGTACTCTCCAGATTGGTAGCTTCGGTAGTCCCAACTTCGGCAGAAGTAGCAGCTTCGGCAGCCGGTGTCATTTTTTATGCTGAGGATGGTGGTGGTGTTTCCTCAATAGCTTGCATGACAGTAACAATTCTTCGCTTTTTTGGCCCAACCACCTTTTTTGCTGTCGAAGGCTCTTCCTTCTTCTATAAAAGCTTTGTCAGATTCGGCCCTAGAGGACTTAGCAGCTTGATAGGTAAGGATTCGGTCGTTACCTTTAAAATTTCTTCTACTTCGGCAGTAGAAGGTGTCAAAGGAGCTTCCTCTTCTATCTCAGCCATCTTTGGCTTTGGAGTTGTAGTTTTTCTTTTCTTCAAGGTCGTCACCTTCGGCTCAGGACTGGATTTCCTCTTTTTCAAGGCTTTTTCGTCCTCTTTTATCATCCTAGCAGCATGTCTGCTCATAACACTGACAACCCTTTTTCTCTTTGACCCTTCGACACCCTTGTTTAGTCGTTCATAGTCAGGGTATTCAAAGTTTAAAGCGTCCATTACTCGATTCAACCTTCTTTTTGGTCGGGTGCCGAAGGCTGCAGTCATCAGTTGATCTTCCTTTTTGGTATAATTGCCCAAAATTTCGTTACACATAGTCTTAATCATCTCTAGCCATTCTTGGTAGGGCTCTTTGAATTGTTTCTCAAACTTGAAGCAATAGGGCAATCGAACAAGTTCACCTTTCTTATTTGTTCCTTTCAGCTTCGGCATACTCCATTCACTCAATGTTGGAGATACCCTGTTCGCCAAGTTTCTTGCACTAGATCCCTGGTGCTGACATGTTCAGCCACCACTCTGAATTCTGCTATAGCCAGCTGACATGGTAACCCTAGCTTCATGTTGCACAAGGGTCTGGTCATCCCGAAACTTAAACTCAGTGGGCTCATGACCAGTGTCTTCAGCTTCTCTCTCTTCTTCTCATCGGCCTTGATATAAAACCACTCACTTTTCTAGCCAGTTGGCCACTTGGTGCGATAACTAAGGACCGGAGCCTTCGTATCCTTGCGATACGCGAAGTTATAACAACCAAAATTTTCATGCAGACCGTCTTCTCTGTCCTTTGTTTGGTAATGTAGCTCATGCACTCGGCAAAAAGCTTCAGCATTTGGTTCCATTCCTTGGCTTCGAAGGGCCCAGATAAAGATGATGAGCCTAACGATAGCGTTAGGGGTCAGCTGATGAAGATAGATTTCATAATTATCCAAAACTTCTCCAATCATCTCGTTTAGTGGGAACCGTAATCCTGCTCTAAAAATGCTTTTTAAAACTACTACTTCGTCATCCTTCGGTGTTGGAGTGGTTTCTTCCCCGGCAAAGCGAATAAGCTTCTTCTCAGCTTCTCTGAAGTAGCCCAGTTTTATCATCATGGGCATATCAGCTTCAGACACAGTAGATTTTTCAAAATCCAAGTGGCTAGGTTTTGATGGGATTAGAATGCTATAATCCTCTTCTTCTTCATCAGCGATTTCTTCCTCAACATCTTGTTCAGCTTCGGCAGCAGGTGCACCTTCTTCAATGGCTCCCTCTATCACAACTAAGCCCGATTGTCTCATGACTTCGGAGATCGGGGCAGTGTCGGTGGCTTCGGCCTCCTCTCTGTCACGGGTCACCCTCGCGGTAGAGCGCACTCTGGCCATTTGATTATGAATCTCTTGCAGTTTTTACGAAGCTAATGATTTTTGTAGTTTTTTTATGAAGCTCCCTCTTTTGACGAAGTTAATCCAAGATGATGGTTTGCTCGAGAATGCAGTGAAAAAGCTTTGGCTATGATTAAATTTTTTAATAGCACAACAGGGCAAGGGCAATGAATGCTGTGGTAACTTCACACCTACCCGTTTGTTTATATAGTGTTGTAGGTAGGAAGGTGAATCGCCAAGTCGCCTACACCCGCTGAACAGTTACCTGCACCCACTGAATGGTGGACCACTCGGCGCTTGGGAGGTGAATCGCCAGCGCATGGTGGGCCGCCTCACGCTCGAAATATTTTAATTGTTTCTCAGCAACGAGCTTAGGGAAGGTGTTTTTCAGACCTTTGGAATTCTGAAGCCTTCAAGATTTTTCACGGATCAAGCTCGTTACAAAAAACGACCTAGCACCATGAAGGGGCTACTGTTGGGGGCCTGCTTCGTCGCCGAAGGTCCCCTAAGTACAAACACCTTCGAAAGATTATCACAAGCAAACACGGTGCAAAGGTACGCGCCGAAGCTACGATCTAGGGAGCTTCGGCATAGTGACATGCCTTGAGACGAAGGGTTGCACCAACTTAAAGAGGGAAAGACCAATTAGTCCATGATAATTTGTGTCATGATTGTAACTAGTTGTCGAGGACATAAATGTAATTTTAACCGGGCTGCGTCCTGTGCCTATAAATAGGTGAACAGTACCCCTGTACTGTTCACGCTGACTTGTATTCGCTCGTGCATCACGCTTGGACTTTTACCTTCTGTCAAGTTGAAGGTACAAATGTAATTTGTTATTGTTTCTGCTTATCCATGATAATAAAAAGAATATATATTAATAATGTTATATTATTATTTGTATTGTCTTTTATATTTCATATGCTTCTTCATTCATTAATATACACTGCAATGATGAAGGTTCGTCCTTTGTGACCTTCATCTGAAGATCATTATATCCTAAGGGAAATAATGCTTCGAAGGACGAGGGCATTAACCTTTAACATTTTGTGTTTGTTGGGGGCCTTCGTCCTCCGAAGGTCCTCAAAAACAAGATTTGACAATGTTTTCCAAGTGAATTATATGAACAGGTATTTTCGGACTCAGATTATGAACATGGAGTACGGACAGGACGAAGCTTAAGCCAGACGAAAGGGGGTTGAGATGAAGGACGGGCTGGTTACCATGCTGCACGAAGGATGGTGCGCAGCCGAAGCTATGCGCAGGAAAGCTTCGTCGCGATAACAGAACGGGGAACCGACCTAAAGATGAAAAGACTACTTAGGCCTTGACAGATTCCCATAGGTCATTAGCAAATGTAATGGGCACGAATGTAATTTTACATGGGCTGCGTCCCACGCCTATAAATAGATGAACAGTACTCCCGTACTGTTCACGCTGACCTGTCATTTGCTTTTGCGTCATCCTTGTACTTTTGTCTTCCTGCAACCCGAAGGTACATTTGTAATTTGAAGTCATTTCTATTGTTATATGATAATAAAATAGAAATGACATTGTGATGAAACTTAAATGTTTATATTACTTTTTATATTGCGTATAAGTCCTTCGTCATAACTTATTGTGCTTACGAAGATATATTGTTTGTGACCTTCGTCCAGAGCACATTATATCCCGAAGGGAAATAATGTTCCAAAGGACGAAGGACCTTATCATTTAACACTTTTTATGTTGCCTTGTTCTTAATCCGAAGCATTTGAGAACAAGTCACCAACATTGGCGCCCACCTCCGGTGAACTCACTTCCACTTTGAGTTTCTTGAACACCTTCGGAAGCCATAGACCCTCTCTATGGCACCGAAAAAAGCTTCAGCGACTAGGGCTGCAGCTCTGCAACCGCTGGACCCCAACCAGGAGACTGTCTCTCTTCGGGAGGCCCGAAGCCAGAAGAGGAAGGCCGTCAGCCCGAGCTTCAGGAGGATGAGTTAGACCAAGAGATCAGGGATATGGAGATGCTTCATCAACAGGTGCAGAGGAAGAAGGAAAAGATGGCCAGGCTAGCTGAGCTGCAAAGGCAGATAGACGAAGCTTCTGAAGAAGTTCGCCATCTTACCCACGATGAGCAGAACAGAAGGCCTCAACAAAAAGACCTTCATCAGAAGGGCTTCTTCAACGAAGATGACTGGTATGACAATTTCCATCATGGAAATTTTGTTTTCGATGATGCTTCTCCCCTGTCCGCTGAGCTGCAGGCTACACCTTGGCCTCCGTCCTACAAGCCGCCCCAGCTTCCCATGTTCGATGGCCATTCAGACCCGAAGCAGTTTTTGATGAGCTACGAAGCAACAGTATCTTCGTATGGTGGCAATGCTGCAGTCATGGCAAAGTCTTTTGTTATGGCTGTCAGGAATGTTGCTCAGACCTGGTATTCCTCCCTTCGACCAGGAACGATCACTTCATGGCAAAAGCTGAAGGACATGTTGCTAACCAGCTTTCAAGGGTTTCAGACGAAGCCGGTCACTGCTCAAGCCTTGTTCCAGTGCACTCAGGATCATGAAGAATACCTTCAGGCGTATGTTAGAAGGTTCTTGCGTTTGAGGGCGCAGGCACCAACGGTGCCCAATGAAATTGTCATCGAAGCCATGATCAAGGGGCTTCGTCCTGGACCTTCAGCTCAATACTTTGCTAGGAAGCCTCCTCAGACTTTGGAGAAGCTGCTCCAGAAGATGGACGAGTACATTCGTGCCGACAATGATTTTCGCCAAAGAAGGGAGGAGGCTTTCAGATTTTCTGAAATGACCAGGGGCTTCGGAGGAAGATTCTATCCGAGGCATGTCAGGTCCATCCACAACTCTACTCAAAATGATGATAAGGGGAGTCAGCAGAACAGGCCGCAGTGCTCCTCACAGGTTTCGGGGCAACAGCAAAATTTCTTCCGGTCACCAGCTCCAAGAGGCAGAGGCGCCAGGGGCTTCGGCGGAAGATTTGGAGATCAACCAAGGAGAGTATTTTGCTTATTCTGTGGTGAAAACAAGGGCCATACCACCAGGATGTGCCATGTTACCATCCAGAAGCAAAAGGAGATAGCCGAAGCTGCAGCGCAACAAGTTCAGTCGAAGCAGGTCATGCATACTGCTTCGTACCATTAGCCTTACATCCCAGAATACGTGGGCAACCACCCTGCAGTATCTGTAGCTTCGGCGAGTCAACCTCAAGCTTCATGGCAACAGCCCCCGCCTCCACTACCACTGCAACAAGGCCAACAGCTGGAAGGGAGCCAATATGTTCCACACCAAAGGGATCTCAGAGAACAATCTGAAGCTCGCACAGTCAATAGCACTGTGCCAGAGTCGAAGCACATTTATTGACAAATATCCTACCTTGATAGCAGTCTTTTCCATTTAGTTCTATTTTCTGTGTAATAAAGAACATTTCAGTTTTCATGTAATAGTTTCATTGTTGGTCACGAGGAAAACCTATTTTTTCTCCACAGGCTTAAGTTGCTGAAGCTGAAAAATTTGCGATAACAAGGAGGACCTTCGAATTATTAAAAATCCTTCGAAGCAACAAAAAGTCGTTCTAAGGAACGCAGAGTAAGTTGCTGAAGTCACAAAAAGCCGTTCCAAAGGGAGCGCAGTGTAAGTTTTCTGCTCCAAAGTCGTTCCTAAGGGAATGCAGAGCATACAGCGAAAAGTCAACGCTGATACCGCCTAAGTAAAAGGCGAAGAAGCTCCAAAGACGTTCCTAAGGGAATGCAGAGCTTACAGCAAAAAGTCAACGCTGATACCGCCTAAGTAAAAGGCGAAGAAGCTCCAAAGACGTTCCTAAGGGAATGCAGAGCTTACAGCGAAAAGTCAGCGCTGATACAAAGATATTTTGTGTTTTACGGGGATATGTGTGTATCTTCGGAACAAATGTCATCTACATAACATAGCATCATCACATCATTTTGCATAGCATAAGCATCATACATCATGTTGCATATGGCAAAAGAAGGGGACACAGTATCAACCTTCGAAAGGACGCTTTGAGAAAGTGAAAATCGTGCAAAGTCACGAGGGAATACAATGTTGATCTTCGGAATACAGCTTCGGAGAATATTTTCACGAAGCATGGACGTGCTTCATCAGAATAGTATTAAAGGAGAATGTCTTCTTCACGAAGCATGAAAAGAAGGGAAGGTGTTTTTTCGCCGAAGGCTCAAAAACGGTACGTATGTAAAGTTTCATGCATCGTAAAGAATTGAATAATGAAAAGAAACTTGTATATTACATTCAAATGTACAAAATATTACATAGATCACATTTCAAATGTTTTTTCTAATAACATCTAGTCTTCCCTTAGTACTACTTCGGCAGCCTCATTTAGAAGTTGTTCAACAACTTTATCCATGATAGCTTCGGCCATTTGTTTAATTTCGTCATCCCCTTTCGTGTGAGGGTCTGCAGACGATCCAGCAGGTTCTGAGGGAAGAGAATATGTCTACATTACTATCACAGACCGCGAACAAAGTTTGAAATTAAAAATTACAACACAATAAGAACGATTAATTAATACCTATTTGCCCTTCGGGCTCTGTACTTTTTTCGGCAACTTCTGTCACTTTCCTAGCATCATGGATGCCTTTTTCACTCTTTTGAATAATTTCTTGCGCCATTTCTCGGCCGCCGTTGTCCCAGATATCAGTAAAGAATTTTCCGCCAACCATGCTTGCTTCGGCCGAGGGGTCTTTGATGTCTTCAGAGGACAAGGCAGCTTCGGACTGAGCTAAGGATTTTACATGCTCGCAACCTTTCCTCTCCAAAACAGTAGCAACTCCTCTAGCGCCCGAAAAAGCGCAGATGTCATCGCGGCTACTCAGGATTTCCTCGAAGGCCTCTGCTTCGTGACTGATCCATTCCAGTGGACCTTCGGGATTGCCTCTTGAGAAATTCTCTTCGCTAGAGAATGCGCCAACACCGGCGAAGCTGGATTTTATCTTTTTGACGCATTCTATAGATTTAACGTAGCATTTTCTCTGGGATGCACGAAGCTCCTTAACACTTATCTCTAAATGATTGGCCAGTTGATCGCTAAGCTCTCGTTTTGTTTCTTCAAGCATACGTTCCTCTTTAGCTCTAGCTAGCTGTTTCTGAAGATCTTTAATCTCACGTTTTTGGGCTTCGGCCTGGACTTTTGAGGCAGCTTCGTCCTTTTTTACCTTGTCTACCAATGTAAGCAGAATCTTATCCTTTTCTAGAGCTTCGTTTCTCAGTTTAATAACTTCTGACCGTAGGTTGTTGAACGCAATTTCATGGCTCTCATCTTCGGCATTCTTTTGTGCTCTCAATGCGTTGCTTAGGATCAAACCCTACATGTAAAAAAAAGTTGGTATAAGAATAAAAGAATGAGTTACGAATTATAAAATTTCCAAGCGCCCAATTCCCATACCTTTAGGCTATTATACGCAAGACTATCCGCGAGATCCTCCTTCGTCATAGCGCATAGTCCAGCTTCAAGCTTCGGAAACCCCATACTCCTAGCCATCTCCCGGCAGACAGATAATTCTTTGTTGTCAGGGAGACAGTATAGGAAGTCATCTTCGTTTGTCCCATTGAACACTAGTGCCCCCTTTGGATATTTTAATTCTTTGGCATAGTGGTTGGCTTCAAAAATCTCTTCTTCAGATAATTTTTTCCCCGAAACATGTCGCACAATGTAATCGCATATGGTGGAAGAAGCTTCGGGGGCAGCAGTGTCAATTTCTTCAACCAAAATTGGCTCTGGCATTTTTATTTTTTCTGTCTCCAAAGGTTGTTCCTTGGTGGGCTCTGAAGTTCCAGCTTCAGCTTCAGGTTGTTGCTTCGAAGCTTCAGCAATTAAAGCTTCAGTAGACACTTCAGAAAGTTCAACAGTCTTCTTTGGAGTTGTGCTTGAAGACTTAATTATCTCCAAAACATCTAGCACGTTCACCATTCTTTTTCTTTTCGGGGTTACCGATGGACCCTTTTGATTTTTTATTGTTTCAACACTTGCTGAAGGACTCAAGATTTCTAATATTTTTGGTCCTTCAATTTTCGGTTTTTCTGCTTTCTCTGCTGAAGGCACTTCAGTTTTTTCTTCGATCTTTGGCACTGGAGCTGGCTCTGTACTTTCAGTGGCCAGGGAGACTTTATCGATAAATTCAGGCACTGTGGCCGGCTCAATAAAACGTGCCCGGTGGGTGAGCACCTTCATCTTTTTTCTTTGCGGTGCTGGCTCACTAGAAGCACTTGTGGCAACTTCTGTTGCAGGAGAAGTATTTTTTCTTTTGCGGCCCGGCACCGGATAATGGTAGTCAGGGTAGACAAACCCGATTGCATCAAATACCCGGTTGAGCCTTTTCTTCTTTCGGCCTCCGAAGGCTGCCGATAATGCAGTGTTCTCGGCCTTCGAATATACCCCAAGCAGTTCGTCACTTAATGTTTCAATGCTTTTTAACCAGTCGTCATCAGGTTCAATAAACTTATCCCCGTATTTGAATGTGTATTTCAGTCTGACCAGTCCGCCTTCGTCAGACTCTTTGATGGTCTCCTTCGGCATTTCCCATTTTCCTGCAAGTGGCCACACCCTGAAGGCAATATGCTCTTGGACCAAGTCCCTTGTCCCGATAAAAGAGCAGACTACGCCGAAGGCTCTTTGACATTCTTCGGTAGCTTCATCCATTTCAACCTTCGGTTTTCGGAGTCCGAAGCACTGCCAGATAGGACGCATAATGATACTTTTAACATCTTCCTGCACTGTCAAGTCATTCTTTACATAGAACCATTCTGTCATCCAGGCACCGGGCCACCTCTTCCGAAAGGTTGGCACGGGGCAGCTTGACCCGGAGCGGGCACCGAAGCTGTAGCAACCAAAGTTGTTGTGATATTGTTCTTTCCCCCAGGGCTTCGTCTCATATAACAACTCATGAATTTTGCAAAAGCTTTTAGCATTTGGTTCTAAGCCTTGGCTTCGCACAGCCCAGACAAAGATCCCCATTCTTATGATAGCTTCGGGAGTAATTTGATGAAGGTAGACTTGAAATGTCTTCAGGACTTCGACAACAAAGCTGCTTAGGGGGAATCGAAGCCCAGCCTTGAGAAAGCTTCGGAAGATCACGACCTCATCTTCTTCGGGGGTGGGAGAAGTTTTTTCTCCAGCATCAGCCCTCACAATAGATATATCTCGAAAATATCTCCCTCTCATATTGTCAATATGACTCTGCTTAATAGTGGTTTTCCCGAAAACTGAGTGACTTGGCCGCCATGGTCGATCTTCGGATTCTCCCCCACCGCTTTCTACATCATAACTGTCGCTGTCACCAGTATCTTCAGACAAACCTTCCAGAATCTCCTTGGTGATTTTTTCCGTATTGGTCTTCGCCATCGCTATAAGGAACCCCAAGTTCTTCTCTTCGTCGAGGCTCAGCTTCATCTCAGCAGCGACCTTCTTATCTTCAGACATCTTCGGAAACACTAAAAAACTGTTTTCAAAGCCGAAGCTCCAAAACCAAAAGATCAGTAAATCTTAGTGCGCAAGAGCTAAAAATTTAGTGAACGGAAGCAAATGGCAAGTGAGCGTACCAAATGAGTTTGCGGTATGATCTTATTTATACGCCCAGTGCGTTGAAAATTGAAAGACCCCGCTTGTCAGTGAATGTTGCTATTCTAGCAAAGGGAAGGTGTTTTTTCGGACCTTCGGCTCAAGGCCTTCGTCCATATCGCAATCTGAATTTATCATTAACAAATTAATATTGCGAGGGGCTACTGTTGGGGGCCTTCGTCCTCCGAAGGTCCTCAAAAACAAGATTTGACAATGTTTTCCAAGTGAATTATATGAACAGGTATTTTCGGACTCAGATTATGAACATGGAGTACGGACAGGACGAAGCTTAAGCCAGACGAAAGGGGGTTGAGATGAAGGACGGGCTGGTTACCATGCTGCACGAAGGATGGTGCGCAGCCGAAGCTATGCGCAGGAAAGCTTCGTCGCGATAACAGAACGGGGAACCGACCTAAAGATGAAAAGACTACTTAGGCCTTGACAGATTCCCATAGGTCATTAGCAAATGTAATGGGCACGAATGTAATTTTACATGGGCTGCGTCCCACGCCTATAAATAGATGAACAGTACTCCCGTACTGTTCACGCTGACCTGGCATTTGCTTTTGCGTCATCCTTGTACTTTTGTCTTCCTGCAACCCGAAGGTACATTTGTAATTTGAAGTCATTTCTATTGTTATATGATAATAAAATAGAAATGACGTTGTGATGAAACTTAAAAGTTTATATTACTTTTTATATTGCGTATAAGTCCTTCGTCATAACTTATTGTGCTTACGAAGATATATTGTTTGTGACCTTCGTCCGGAGCACATTATATCCCGAAGGGAAATAATGTTCCAAAGGACGAAGGACCTTATCATTTAACACTTTTTATGTTGCCTTGTTCTTAATCCGAAGCATTTGAGAACAAGTTACCAACAGTGTTGCCTTGTTCTTAACTCATAGCATTTGAAAACAAGTCCCCAACATTCACGGAACAATTTATCAGTGCCAAAATCAGTTGGGTTTGGTCCGTGTGTTTCTCGTCTGGATCTAAATCTTCAAAAGTAAATTAATGGTACGCATTCATCTGACTTTAGGGTATTCGCCAAATCAAATCTTGTCCAATTGTTGATGTAGATCTTATTTGTTCGATCCTTCTATATAATTTATAGACCCTAATTTTATACCCCAAAATATCTGCAATTTTCGTAATAAAAAAAGGGGGAGGAAAAATCTAAAAAAGGAAAAATCTTCCCTTGTTCCTATCCTATCTACCGCCGCCCTCACCTTCTCTGATCTTTTTCCAGCCGAGCTCTCCACTGTCTCGCTCTATCTTTATCTCTGCATGGTCAGACTTTTCTCCCTTATCTCCTCCCAGCCAGCCGAGCGCTTATGGGATTTTTCTAGCTGCCTAGCTCGCTCCAGTCCGGCGCTCATCTCTCTGCTTGCCTTTTCCAATCGTGGCGCGCCCTCCTGCTGCTCGCCCATGGCAGTCGTCCCACATCTTCAACCTCCAGCCGTGGAGTTTCCCTGTCACGCCCAGCTTCCTCTCTTCCAGGCGCCCCCTGCTTCTCCTTGGCCGAAGCTTCTTCCTCTCCCTGCCATGGTGCCCGACCGCCTCTTCTTTCCCCTGCGCGCGCTCCAATTTCTTCTCCAGCCACGCGCGTCTCCCTGCGCCTTGTTTCTTGCTCGCCATGGTCGTCGCAGCCTAGCTCGGTCGCCCATCTCCCGAAACCCCCTCCGCGTTTTCCTGCTCCAATTGTCGCCATTCAAGCCTTGGAGCTCCCCAGCGTGCCCTGCTCCCTGTGCTCACCCAGCTCGGTTTCTTCTCCCTCCCTGATGTGCTCAGTCCTAGGCGGCATATGCCCATCACCTCCTCCAACCGATGCCGGATGTCAGCGTCGTCTCGGACCTCTGCCTGTCGTGCCTTCTCACCAACATCGGCGTCTTCCTCTACTACGACCACGGTCTGCTGCTCATCGGATGCCGCACAGCGATGGTGTCCCTCCCTGCTCCTCTCGGCCAGCTGCTTGCGCGTGCTACACGACATCGAGTCCGTGACGCGCACGCGCTGGACGCGATGAAACGCTGCGTGTGCTTGTGTCCGAGCCTGCCCGACCGTGACCTCGCTTTGCTCCTCGCGTCGCTGCTCGCTGAGGCCTTCCCCAGTCCGCGCTCTCTCCTTGCCCACCGTTACGTCATTCGCCGTCGAGCCTCGCTGCCGGTCGCGGAGTTCCCTGCTATCAGCCTCCGCACCCGTCCTAGGCCATCGTTGTCAGTTCGCCTCCGTCTCGTGGTGGTGTTGCGCTGCCGTTGAGTCCTGATGTCGATCTGGTGGCCATTGATTTGAAGCTCTGAACGGATTCGACCATGTCCAGCACTATCCGTGTCGTTGTTGTTCGCCTTCACGCTGTGTGCGACAGCATCGTCGTTTCCCTTCATGTGCTCATCCTCAATCTCCGCCTCGCCATCACCCTTTGTCGCAACACTGTGTCAACGACTTGTGATCCTCGCCCTCACTCTCACGCTTCATCGAATGCCACTCCAGTACTCGCCAGGAGAAGATCTTCAGCAATTGATTACTGAAGAAAAGAAGGCCCCTGGGTGACATCTACCTAGTACTCGACGAAAATTCTGAAGTAGAATTTGTCACCATGTCTGTGGAAGTGAAGCGACTTGATATTGGTAAGCGAACTCGTTACTTCGGATAGTTGGTACGATAATTGGATTGACTAGATTTATAAATTGTGATGACCTTCGTGTTTAGCGTAGGCGCGTTGTGGTAGTGTTAAATATATGTCAAGTACGATGGAGTTAATAATGCGAAAGGTAGATTAAATTATGTGACGTAAAAGATAGATTTAGTATTTCATACAATTATCCGATAAATTTTGTCATTGTCGATTATGCTAAATATATTTGATTAGTGAAGTTGAAATATAAGAACCCCATGCAGAAGAAACGTTTTAGGTCTTTAGATTTAAAAAAATTATGGTCTGGTCGTAGTCTTTGATGTCTGATAAGGTTCTGCTTGCTAAAGCGAATGATGTGATGCTATGTTAATTATTGTGCTAAATAAGTAACCTAGACAATTAATTTAAAAAGTTAATTAAACAATTTCTATGCTTATCCCAAGTTTGAATATCGAGAGGTAGGTTTTAGGAGAGTAAAATGCCTATACATAATTTACTATTGTGTGCTGTTAGAATTAAATCCGATTAAAATTGGGATGCCATCGATATAGTTTTAATGTGATATCGATATCTAGTATTTTCGTACTAGATTTGTGATGTCTTGCTATAGGTGTTTAATTCGCTATCGTGTAGCAATATTTAGTCTTGTACTATTCCTGTTTATATGCATTCATGTGCATTATGCAAATCATTTAGGTACGTTTATTGACTACGTGATGCGGAGAATCAAAGCCAAGTCGACCCCAAGATGACGTAACGGGTGGACTACTCCGCATAGTGAAGCTGATGGACAAACCGGAAGATGGATAATCTGAACGAGTGCCAACATAAAAGGCTAATCATCAAGTGATCGTCGCCTAACAAACACTAACGTAGTGTTTATTCCAGGCAAGCCCCGATGCATTTGCCACCTCCTTGCTGTTTTAAAATCTTTATCACCTTGTTTGATGCATTAGGTGGTAGGAGTTGTGTGCTAAACAATTGATGCGTTTCCTTCCTTGGAAAATTGATTACCCTTCCTTGATACCCTTTTATGAAAAGGATTTTTATGATGCTTAGCCTTGCTTTAGAAAACAACATGTTTTGTTTTAAAAACAAAAGGTAATGCTTCAAAGTGGATGGGAATGTTTTAAAAAATAAAACTTGATGGTGGATCCATCATGGCCATGATGGATTCAACATTGGACAAGATGTACCTCTGCCAGGTACCAAACTTTGGGATTGTAAATGATAAAGCTAAGACCGAGCAGGTGACTTGCACGAGAAGAGAGTCTCGGTGTAGTGTCTCCGTCTAAGTCGCTTAAGGACCGTGTCGATGTGGGCCTACTGACTGAGGACTCTTTAACTGGTCACATGCCCCATCATGGGTAAGCTTTGCCTCGGGCAGACTAATACCAGAAAGGCCAACATGCAATGGCAGTGGAGAGATGACGAGAGTAGCGTGTACCCTCCGTGGCAAGAGGTTGGACGGTGGTGTATCCGTGCTCTCGGATGGCGTGAACCCGGTCTGGTCTTAAGAAACCCGGTGGCGAGTTGACAAATGCAAGGGTTAAGTGCTACATATGTCATGTGATTGGAGATCCTTAGCTGTGTATTAATCGATTCGGATCGCTGTTACTTCTTGGATATGAAGACGTGGTCACTGACTTACACGTAGCAATCCATTGAACTGATGGGATGATAAAAAGATGGCTAGTGTAGGCCAAGTGCTTGAACTAGGACAGAAAGAACTCTAGATGCAAGTAACTTTACTTAACCTGACAATAAAACTGGATTTTTAAGGATCCACTATTAGTAAGAATTTCTACAAACAGAGTCTTTGAATCTTGATAAACCATACCTTGACTCCCTCAAGCCAGCATATTCTTGAGAGTCTTTTCTTTAGTCGGGTAAGTCTTGCTGATTAATTGCGTACTCAGGGTTTTATTCCCTGTTGTTTTTCAGGTTATAATTTTGTGCTGCTGTTGATGGTGTTTAGTGTCGGTGGGCTTGGCTTTCTTATAAGTCTAAGTAACTCTTCTATACTTCTTATTGAGGATGGTCACTTGAGCTAGCATATATTTCAAACTTATTAATAATTTATAACATTCCAAAGTTTATTCTTTGAACCACTTCTGTAACCACTCCGATAAATATTAATTTGTTGTAACTTGTAAAATTTGGTAATAAGATTTCCGCTGCAAATTGTTGGTGTGTGATTTGTGTTTACTTAATCCTGCGGTCCTGGTTGTAAGTGGTTTATCCGGTGTCCTTGGGGCACTTAAACGGATCCTTTTAAGTTACCTGGTGTACACGCATAGCCGTCTGAGGTATTTGAGACAAGGACAGGTGCATGTGGGCCCGATAACTTGGGAGGTTCTACCATAGCTGGGATCTCAATTATCTGATGAACAAGAAAAGACCTTGCTAAGATTTTTGTTTAACAACAAAGATGTTTTTGCTTGGACAGCCAATGACCTTTGTGGTGTCAATAGGGACATCATTGAACACTCACTCAATGTAGACCCGTCTTTCAGACCAAGAAAGCAGAGACTTTAGAAAATGTCCGATGATAAAGCCAAAGGTGCACAAAATGATGTAAAAAGACTTCTAAGTGTCGGCATTATTAGAGAAGTAACATACCCAGAGTGGCTGGCCAACACCGTTATGGTGAAGAAAGCTAACGGAAAATGGAGAATGTGTATTGATTTTACAGATCTCAACAAGGCATGTCCGAAGGATGAATTCCCATAACCAAGAATAGACTCCCTAGTGGATGCAGCAGCTACTTTGGAACTTATGAGTTTATTGGATTGCTACTCGGGCCATCATCAAATCTGGATGAAAAAGGACGATGAGCCGAAGACAAGCTTCATAACTCCTAGTGGCACCTATTGTTATCTTCGAATGCCAAAGGGGCTCAAGAATGCTGGAGGAAGCTTCAGCAGAATGACTGCCAAAGTTCTTCACTCCTAAATTGGTAGAAATGTGCTAACATACGTCGATGATATCATAGTTAAAAGCATAAAACAAGAGAACCATGTTGCTGATTTGCAAGAGACATTTGCCAATTTCAGATAAGCTGGTTTAAGTTAAATCTAGAAAAATGTTTCTTCGGAGTGAAGAAGGGCAAGTTTCTTAGCTGCCTGGTATCGACAAAAGGTATTGAAGCTAACCCAAGCAAAATCGAAGCTATCCTTTGGATGGAGCCGCCAAATTCAAAAAGGGGCTCAAAGGTTAGCAGGAAGGCTGGCATCGCTGAATAGATTCATTTTAAGATCAGCAGAGAGGAATCTGCCTTTCTTTGAAATATTGAAATCAGCCGAAGTTTTCCAATGGGGTCTAGCCTAGCAAAAAGCCTTCGAGGAGCTGAAGCAGTACTTGATAGATCTAACAACCCTAACTCCACCTTCATCAGGGACCCCATTGCTTCTATATGTGGCTACTTCCCATGCTGCGATTAGTGCGACACTTGTACAAGAGAAACAAGATGGCCAGATAAAAAAGTAAGCATCAGTATACTTCGTCTCCAAAGTACCCAGTCCATCAAAGAAGAATTACACAGAATTGGAGAAGGTATCGTATGCTGTATTGATGGACTCTAGAAAGCTTCGACACTACTTCCAAGCATATCACATAATAGTGCCTTCGTCACAACCCCTGAAGGACATAATGAGGAACAGAGAAGCTACAGTATGGGTCAGAAAATGGGCCGCAGAACTCAATAAATTTACCATTGATTATGTACACAGGTCTTCGATTCAGTCTCAGGCGTTGGCAGACTTCATTGTCGATTGGACGTTAGGGGCTCAGGATGAAGAAAGAATAGATGATACCGAAACACGGACGGTATTTTGTGATGGGTCTTGGGGAACCTTCGGTGCAGGGCAGCTACCATCCTAGTTGCACCATCCAAAGTCAGAACCTGTTATGCAGTAAGATTGGACTTCAGTTGCACAAATAATATTGCAGATTATGAAGCCCTCCTCTTAGGGATTTAGAAACTTAAGGCAATGGGTATAAGAAGGGCGATCCTCAAGACTGATTCACAAGTTATATCGGGTCATGTGGATAAAAGTAGCAAAGCAAGAGACCCGAAGCTTGAAAAATATCTAGATGTAGTCCGAAGGTTGGAAGCCTCTTTTGAAGGTTTCTCTGCAAAGAACATCCCAAGGGGAAAAAATGAGCATGCAGATTTATTGGCCAATTCAGCGGCACAGGGGCTCCCACTACCTTCGGAAGTGTTTTTTGAAACAATAAAAGCACCTTCAGTTGAGCTCATGGAAAGAGCAGTGCTCACAATTTCACTAGTGCATAGTGAAGATTGGAGGACTGAGATTGTATCCTTCCTCCAGGGCAACCAACTTTCGGATGACGAAGTTTATAATAAAAGAATGGAAGCAAGGACAAGACCATATGTAATAATAGAAGAGGAGTTATACAAGCACGGAGTTTGCTCTCCATTGCTCAAATGTCTATCTAGAACCGAAGGGCAATAACTAATGCAGGAGATACATGCAGGACTATGTTGGGCCCACAGTGGGTCTAGGCCCCTGCTGGGAAAGGTTTTCAGACAAGGTTTCTACTGGCCGAAGGCAGCTTCGGATGCAGCAGAGTTAGTGCAAAAATGTGAAAATTGCCAATGATGCGCCAGAGACCAGAAGCAACCTTCGTCTTTGACCCAACTAGTACAACCAACTTGGCCATTGCAAAGATGGGGATTGGATCTGTTAGGACCACTCCCACCGGCACAAGGCAACTTGAAATATGTTGTGGTGGCGGTGGAATATTTTTCTAAGTGGATTGAAGCAAAGCCTTTGGCTACAATAACTTTGGCCACAGTACAGAAATTCTTCTGGCAAAACATTGTTTGTCGCTTTAGCGTGCCGAAGGCTATCACCGTTGATAATGGAACTCAGTTCGATGCCAAAACTTTCAAAACCTTTTGTAACCAAATTGGTACAAAAATACACTTTGCATCAGTGAGGCATCCAGAGTCAAATGGATTGGTAGAAAGGCAAATGGAATTATAATAACAAGAATAATGAAGTCAATCTTCAGTTAGCCCAAGGGAAAGTGGCCAGATGAATTAATAAAAGTGGTCTAGAACCACAACACTGCTGTATCAAGGTCAACAGGATTTACTCCATTCAAGATTATGTTCGGTGACGAAGCAATAGCACCGGAAGAAGCAAGAATGGGTTCAGTAAGAACTCTAGCTTTGGCAGAGGACAAATCTGATTGCCAAATAACAAAAGACACCATAGAAGGGACCAGACTACAAGCAATAGAGCACATCAAAAAGTTCCAAGCCAAAACAGTCAAATGGTGTGACAGCAAATAAGATTGAAAAATATCAAGCTAGGTCATTTGGTGCTTCGAAGGGTGGCTAACCCTGATACAGTGGGGAAGCTTCAGCTTAAGTGGGAAGGACCCTTTTTGGTGGTATCTTCGTCAAGACCCGGGTCATACAGACTGAAAGACATGGACGGCAACGATATACCCAGGTCTTGGAGTGCGGATGAGCTTCGCCGGTATTATGTGTAAACAATGTAATCTTCTTATTTTTCCCCTATGGCACAATTTTCCTTTCAAGAGGGGAGAAAGGTTTTTGATGGGGCCATAGGTTGTAATTTTCATTTTTTGTTTAGCCCAATACAATAAAAGGGCCAAATTCCCCCACATGTAAAATGTAAAATCTGAGACTACACCATCGAGTGTAAAAAAGTAAGAAAAAGCTCCAAAGTAGTCCCTAAGGGGATGCAGAGCTAAGACATCACCTAAGTGCAGAGTAAGTTCCGAAGCTCAAAAGTCGTTCCTAATGGAATGCAGAGCTTAGCTCCAAAGTCGTTCCTAAGGGGATGCAGAGCTGAAATGCCACCTAAGTAAAAGGTGAAAAGACTCAAAAGTCGTTCCTAAAGGGATGCAGAGTCTGGTTGTGTTTTTCGCATACATTTGCATAGCTCATTACATCATTTTTTGCATTCATACAGACATGCATTAGTCATTCGTAGGATCATCATCATCATGACATAAAGCACTAACAGGGAAGAAAGAAGATGTCTGTCTTCGGTGACAAAAAGCTTCGTTGAAAACGAAGATGCTTCATCTCAGATAAAACTTCGTGGCATGTGGAGGTATTTCGTCTTTGATAGAAAAAATGCTTCGATGTGAACGAAAAGAAGGGAAGGTGTTTTTCGCCTTCGGCTCAAAAGATTGCAAGTGTTGGTTTCGTCCATATCAAAGCAATTTATACAGGAGCGAAAAGGTAAAATTATATTACAAGGTATTCACAAATTAGTACAATAATTTGTTCAACTAACAATTACAATTCTTTGCCAAATAACGCAAAGAGACCCTAAGTTTTCTATAGATAGTTACAAAAGAAAGTTCTAATAGTCTTCAGTCCCTCGGAACAAGCTTCGATTCAACAACCTTCGGCGCCACCATCCTGCAGATAGATGAAGGTATAAGGTAATCGGAAATTTGCTAAAGAAAAACCAAGATAAAAAAAGACAGGTAAAAGCTTTATACCGAATTAAGCAGTTTTCTAGCTTCATCTCCAGCCAACTCACGCCCGCCTTTAGCCCAAATTTGTGTAATGAATCTGTTTCCTATGCTTCGGGCTTTGGCTGGGATATCAACTATATCTAACATCAAAAAGATTGAAAGTTGGCTTGTTAACCGTCTTGGCGTGAGTGCATCCAGCCTTCATAAATGCAGCAGCTATGCCTCAAGAAGCTACCAGGGCACAGAAATCTTTGTGCCCACTTATAACTTCGTCGAGGGCTTCAACTTCGTTTTTAATATGGTTAAAGGCCCCGGGGATGTCTTCGGCCGAAGGGGTAACCTTTTCAGAAGCAGCTCCTACTGAGTTGAATATCCCCTTAAGCCGGTCTACGCACTGGGTGGCAAAGTCTACACACTTGTTCCGAAGATCCTTAATAGACTCGCGCAGCCTTGTATTCTTTTCAACTTTGGCTTTGACCCTTGTTCTAAGTTCTTTCATCTTTTGGTCGAAGCGTCGTTAGCTTTCATCCAAAATCGTTCGAGCTTCGCTCAGTTCCTTGTTTAACTTAGTATTTTGGGATCGTGATTCTGCAAGGGAAATGTTGGGGCGAAGGCAGAGGCGCCACCCTTCGCTCGAAGTCTTCGCTGTCAGCAGCCGAACCGACAGTAACAATACAGGCGGGGACACCCTTCGCCCCTTCAGTCCCAGGCGAAGACCGGCGACGAAGGGCGTCCCACGGCGCGGCACCCCTCGCTCCTTCAGTCCCAGGCGAAGACCGGCGACGAAGGGCGTCCCACGGCGCGGCCTCGTCCGGCTCGGAGGCCCATGTGCAATCCGGCCCGTCGTAACGGGCCCCGCTTAGCCGCCCTGCGTTACGGGCCTATGTTGTAAAAGCATTCCTGTAATTACGGTCTGTAACCCCGCTTTATGGGAATATTCTTGGGATAACCTAGGCGCCTGAGGGCACATGCGTCCTTAGCTCGAGGCGCTGTGCGCTCAGGTACCTATAAATACCCCTGTACAGTGCCCGTGAGAGGCCAGATTAACAGAGCTTTTGCCATCACACGCGAGTGCCCTGTTGCCATCTCCATTCACCCGTGTTGGATCTCCTTGCTGTCGAGAGACAGTGCCAACATTTGGCGCCCACCGTTCGTGCTACGAGACAACCACCCGCGATGGCACCCAAGCGAGCTAACCCGAAGGCTGACGAGGCTGCGAAGGCAGCACTGCTCGCCGCAAGGAAGGGCAAGGCCCTCGCCCTCACCCAATCCACCCACCAAGAGGCCACTGAAGACGACACCCTCCGCACCTGCGACCCTGAGGGACAACCCTCAGGCCTCGCACCTCCCTCAGACATCACTCCACCGGAGGGCGCGGATCTCGTCGAGGACGGTGAGGTCCTCGGCATCTCAACAGAAGAACAGCTACAGTTGCGCGCCCTGCGCCTCAAGAACCGCAACCTCCAGAGGCAGAAGGAGATACTGGAGGCCAAGCGCCAGCGTGTGTCCGCACTCGCCAAAGTGCGGCAGATGATCCGCGACGAAGAGCACAAGGCCCAGGAACTCGAGCGGGAGATCGCGCTGATGCAGCGCGAAGGCCACCTCAGCCCGCGGCACGAGTCATCCCTCCAGCAGCGCGCACAAAACGAAGACACGCGCGAAGGCCACCCCGGCCTGCAGCATGGGCCACCCCTGCAGCACCGCGCGCAGCCGGAGGACCCGCGTTTCCCCCAGCGCGACTTCACTTTCCCGCACGCCGCGCCATTCCAAGGGGTCAACTACCTCGATGAGCGAAGCCCCCTGGCGCCTCACCTGCAAGTGATGCCGTGGCCAGCCAACTTCCGGGCTGGGACCTACCCCAAGTACAACGGCAGCACCGACCCGGCTCAGTACATAATGAGTTACCAGGTCGCCGTCGCATCATCCGGGGGGGACGACGCCACAATGGCGAAGTCCTTCATCATCGCCCTCGAGGGCCCCGCGCTCACCTGGTTCACCAGGTTGCCTCCGCTGTCCATCGATTCCTGGAGAAGTCTCCGGGACAAGTTCCTCCTCAACTTCCAGGGGTACCGCCCGGACACCGACGCCCTGGCCGAGCTCTCGCTCTGCAAGCAGCTAGAGAAGGAGACCCTGAGGGAATATTACCGCAAATTCTTGACACTCAAGTCACAGCTACCCTCAGTCGATGACCAGATTGCCATCCACTATGCTATCAGTGGTCTTCGCGCTGGCGTCCTTTACAGTCATTGCATCAGGGACCCGCCCAAGAACCTCCAAGAGTTGTACCAGCTGTTTGAAAAGTACGCCAGATCCGAGGAGCTCCACCAGCGCAAGATTGAGTCCCAGCGGAAGCCAAAAGATGCTCCGCAGTCCAGCCGCACGTGGACAAGGACTCCGCAGCCAGACTCCGGTCGGGATGGCCGCGGTCAGCAGCAAGTGCACAACATCGCCAACCAGCAGCCGGCCGCTGACCCCCTTCGTCGCCAGGAATATCCCCCCCAGGGCCGCGGAAGTGGGACTCGCGGCAGGGGCCGAGGGCGTGCGCAGCCACCCCCTCCGCCGCGCCGATTTTACTGCCTTTTCCATGGCGAAGACTGCGCCCACCAAACTAAAGACTGCCCCGAAGTAAAGGCCACCAGAGACAGAATGGCGAGGGCGCAGCCAGCCGACAACCCCAGAATTGTCGCGCATAACTACCAGCCACCCCCTCCACCATATATCCACGCTCCCGCCCCGCATCCACCGCACCACGCTTACCAACATCATCAGGAAGTACAAATCGTACATCCTCCGCCTCCACCACCACACCAGCAGCAACAAAACATCCCCCACGCCCCAAAACAGGAAGACTTCGCCGATCAACCTTATCGCGGAGTCATTCATATGATAACTGGGGGGTCCAGCACCGACTTCGACACCAAGCGGCAGAAGCGGGACCACTACCGCAGCGTAAACCATGTCGCCATCACGGGCCCAGTTGTGCAGACGAAGTGGTCCCACATACCGCTCACCTTCGACGCACGGGACGTCGACTTGCGTAGCGCCCCCCACTGCGATGCCATGGTCATCAATTGCAGCGTGGCAGGGTGGGACCTACACAAGGTCCTCGTTGACAACGGCAGCCAGGCGGACATCATCTTCCTCCATGCCTTCGATCGCATGGGCATCAGCCACAGCCTGCTCAAGCCTTCGGACAACCCGTTGTATGGCTTCGGCGGCAAAGGCACCTTCCCCGTCGGCAAAATAGAGTTGCCCCTCTCCTTCGGTGTAGCACCCAATGCCCGAAGCGAGCAAGTGACTTTTGACATTGTGGATATGGTATATCCATACAACGCCATCATGGGTCGGGGCTCCATCAATAAGTTTGAAGCTGCCATCCACGGACTGTATTTGTGCATGAAGATACCAGGCCCTCTAGGCGTAATTACAGTCCGCGGTAACCAGCAAGCTGCGCGCAACATAGAGCGGGACTTCGTGCCGGGTCAGAGGAACGTGCACTGTCTCACGACACAGTGCGAGGTCCCTGCGCCCGCCAGCCCAACTGACAAGCACCACGACAAGGCTCAGTTGCAGAGTCAGGATGGGACCAAGACTGTCCCCCTCGATAAGGCCACGCCCAAGCAGACAGTCACTATCAGCGAAGACCTTACTTCGCATGAAGAAGAGAAGCTTCTCTGCTGCCTGGCCAAGAATAAAGATGTCTTCGCCTGGTCCGCCCTCGACCTGGTCGGAGTCAGCCGATCCATAATCGAGCACAGTCTGGGGATCGACCCCTCGGTGCGACCAAGAAAGCAAAAGCTTCGCAAAATGTCCGATGAAAAGACAGAGGCCGCCAAGGCGGAGGTGCACCGCCTCCTAGAGGCTAAATTCATTGAGCCAGTGGCTTACCCCACATGGCTCTCCAATGTTGTAATGGTGCAGAAAAAAAGCGGGAAATGGCGGATGTGCATAGACTTCACCAGTCTCAATAAGGCCTGCCCAAAAGACAATTTCCCGCTGCCACGGATCGACAAAATAGTCGATAGCGCGGCCGGATGCGAGGTCATGTCTCTCCTCGACTGCTTCTCCGGCTATCACCAGATATACATGAAGGAGGAAGACAAGGCTAGCACCAGCTTCATAACACCCTTCGGCACTTATTGCTTCATCAGAATGCCGGAGGGTCTCAAGAACGCCGGGTCCACATTCTCCAGGCTCACCAAAACAGTACTCGAGGGACAGGTCGACAGAAATATATTTACATATGTGGACGACATCGTCGTCGCCAGCAAAAATAAGGAGGACCACCTCGCCGACCTGGCCGAGACATTCGCAAACATGCGAGACGCACGACTCCGCTTAAACCCGGAAAAGTGCGTTTTCGGTGTTCGCCAGGGCAAGATATTGGGCTACCTGGTGTCGCACCGCGGCATCGAGGCTAACCCAACTAAGATCCAAGCCATCATCAACATGTCGCCTCCGCAGTCCACCAGGGATGTCCAGCGTCTGACAGGCAGATTGGCCGCTCTCAACAGATTCATTTCCAGGTCGGCCGAGCGAAGTCTTCCTTTCCTCAAAACTCTCCGCGGCGCAAAAGACTTCGCTTGGGGGCCGGAGCAAGCAGCGGCCTTCGCCTCATTAAAGCAGTATTTAACGGAGCTCGCCACCCTCACGAGCCCCGACTCCTCGCTCCCCTTATTGCTCTATGTCGCGGCTTCGCCGCACGCGGTCAGCGCGGCACTAGTGCAGGAGCAGACTGTCGAAGGCACTGTCAGACAGTGCCCTGTTTATTACGTCTCCGAGGTCCTGACTCTGTCCAAATGCAACATGACCGAGCTGGAGAAGATCGCCTACGCAGTCGTTATGTCCTCGCGCAAGCTGCGCCATTATTTTGAAGCATTCAAGGTCCGCGTCACCTCAGATAGGGGGCTCGGCGAACTGTTTAGAAACCCGGAGGCATCGGTAAGGATCGCCAAGTGGGCAGCCGAACTCTCCGGCTACCACATCAGCTTCGAGCCCAGGACAGCCATCAAATCGCAAGTCCTGGCAGACTTCGTCGTCGACTGGACCGGGCCAGTAACACAGCCGGACCCGACCACAGAGAAGGTCTGGACGATCCATTGCGATGGCGCATGGTGCCATGCGGGGGCAGGCGTCGCTGCAATCATAACATCACCAGTCGGGGTCAAGCACAGATATGCAGCACGACTCAGCTTCAATCTGGAATCCGACAGGTGCACAAATAACATAGCAGAATACGAAGCAGTCATCCTCGGCCTCCGCAAGCTGAGGGCCCTCGGAGTCACCACTTGCATCATCAAAACAGACTCCAAGGTAGTTGCCGGCCAAGTCGACAAAGACTATGCAGCCAAGGACCCCGCGCTCATGCAGTACCTCGCGGCCATCCGAAGTCTCGAGAGACAGTTCAAGGGGTTCACCGTGCAGCATGTGGACCGGGCCAAGAATGAGGAGGCCGACGCATTGGCCAAGGCCGCGGCCAGGGGCGAAACTCTGCCCTCCGACGTGTTCTTCCACGTCATCGGCACGCCAGCAGTCCGGAGCCCCGAAGGGCTCCATATAACCAATGACATCGAGGGCCACCGTACAGTCAACCTCATCATGACCGAAGACTGGCGAGCACCCATTACCCTGTTCCTGCAGGGGTTTTATCACCCAGCCGACATCAGTGAGGCCAAGCGCCTCAGACATCGAAGCCGGGACTTCGCTCTTATTGAAGGCCAACTCTACAAAAAAGGGGTCAGCCAACCAATGCTTAAGTGCGTCACTGAGGCCGAAGGCATGCAGGTCCTACGTGAAGTCCACAGTGGCACGTGCGGCTCGCACGCGGGGCCAAGGGCCCTAGCTGCTAAGGTGATACGCCAGGGTTTTTACTGGCCAGCAATGATTTGCGCCGCGAACCGGGTCACTCGGTCCTGCGAAGCCTGCCAGAAGTTCTCTCCTCGGTCAGGCGGCCCTTCGCAGTACACAAAGCTGATCGCCCACACATGGCCTCTCCAGCGCTGGGGTCTCGACATTGTTGGACCTTTGCCCACCGCTCAGGGGAACCTCAAGTTCGCCTTCGTCGCGGTCGAGTACTTCACCAAATGGATCGAGGCACGGGCTGTCTCCACAATAACATCAAAGACTGCCCAAAAATTCTTCTGGCAGAACATCGTTTGCCGGTTCGGAGTACCGTCTGAGTTAACGGTCGACAACGGCAAACAGTTTGATAACCAAGACTTCAAGGATTTTTGTTTCTCCATTGGCACCAAGCTTGCCTTCGCCTCAGTCTACCATCCACAGTCCAACGGGGTCGTGGAGCGCGCCAACGGAAAAATCTTCACAGCTATCAAAAAAATGCTCCTCGATGAAAAAAAGGGCAAATGGAGCGATTTCTTACCTGAGGCAGTCTGGGCACTAAACACGACTGAGTGTAGGGCGACCGGGTTTACTCCTTTCCGTCTGCTATACGGATCGGAGGCCATGACCCCGCAGGAAATAAAGCACGGGTCCCCGCGAACGGTCCCGTCTGCCGTCCCAGATGTGGACGAGCCGACTTCAAAGGATCTCATCGACGGAGACCGTGTTTTCGCCCTTCAAGCTCTGAACAAGTATCAAGCCCAGACCAAAGCATGGCGCGACCACTCAGTCACCCCGAGGGAGTTCAGCGAGGGGGACCTCGTGCTCATTCGGACAGCTCGGACGGAGTCAAGGGGCAAGCTGGAGCCCAAATGGGAGGGCCCTTTCATCGTCAAGACGAAGGCCTCCCCCAGCGCATACAGGCTCACAACGCCAACCGGCGAGGACCTGGAGCATTCCTGGAACATTGACAACCTCCGCAAATTTTTTGTTTGATTCCTCAGGGCTGTCTTCGCCCTTGTAATTTGCAAAAACAATCTTGCACCGGCCCGCACTCTTTTCCTCCCGGGGGGTGAGGTTTTTAACGAGGCGGAGCCATGTAATATATGCGTAAAAAAATCCCCCGCAAAAAGACATGCGTCGAAAAAGACCGCGATGACGGTCTTCGACATTCGACCACCACGAGGTCACCGCGAGGCTGAGCGCTAGCTACCCTCGCGTGCGACAAATCCGCGCAGAAGTCGCCTAAGGGTGCAGCCGGATTAGCACAACAAGTGCAGAAAAAATCTAAGTCTATCGCGAAGACTATCCGCGCCGAAGTCGCCTATGGGTGCAGCCGGATTAGCACAACAAGTGCAGAAAAAATCCAAGTCTATCGCGAAGACTATCCGCGCCGAAGTCGCCTACGGGTGCAGCCGGATTAGCACAACAAGTGCAGAAAAAATCTAAGTCTATCGCGAAGACTATCCGCGCCGAAGTCGCCTACGGGTGCAGCCGGATTAGCACAACAAGTGCAGAAAAAATCTAAGTCTATCGCGAAGACTATCCGCGCCGAAGTCGCCTACGGGTGCAGCCGGATTAGCACAACAAGTGCAGAAAAAATCTAAGTCTATCGCGAAGACTATCCGCGCCGAAGTCGCCTACGGGTGCAGCCGGATTAGCACAACAAGTGCAGAAAAAATCTAAGTCTATCGCGAAGACTATCCGCGCCGAAGTCGCCTACGGGTGCAGCCGGATTAGCACAACAAGTACAGAAAAAATCCAAGTCTACCGCGAAGATTATCCGTGCGGAAGTCGCCTACGGGTGCAGCCGGATTAGCACAACAAGTGCAGAAAAAATCCAAGTCTACCGCGAAGATTATCCGTGCGGAAGTCGCCTACGGGTGCAGCCGGATTAGCACAAGTGCAGAAAAACTCTAAGTCTATCGCGAAGACTATCCGCGCCGAAGTCGCCTACGGGTGCAGCCGGATTAGCACAACTAGTGCAGGAAAAATCTAAGTCTACTGCGAAGACTATCCGTGCGGAAGTCGCCTAAGGGTGCAGCCGGGAAAAAATCTAAGTCTATCGCGAAGACTGTCCGCGCGAAAATCGCCTAAGGGTACAGCCGGTTTAACACAACAAGTGCGAAAAAAACCGAAGACTATCTGTGCAGCGCAACAACGGCCGAAGCGACAACATCGAACCATTCACGCCAAGACCAATTATAATCAAGCAAGCACAGCGCAGCCGAACGAATCAGTTAGTACAAAACGCCTTCACACACATGCACGCGAGGGCACACAATCCCACCATACAAGCCTCTACATACGCAAGCGAGGGCACCACACTCTACATCGGTTCAACTTTAGGAATAATTCCCATCTCCCTATAATTAAATAACATTATCCTGAGCTCCTCACCCACAAAAAGCCTTCGCAGTTCCCCCTCGTCTACACTCTCGGCGGCCGGCAAAGACAACAGTTCCTGCCGACCGGCCCCACTCACACAAAGCAAAGCCCGCTCCTCCGCGCTAACCCTACGTTTTGCAACCGCCCTTCGTCGACGGCGCCCGGCGCTAGGGCCTGGCGCGTCCGACGCGTCCGCGGCGTGTGGCGAGGCCTCCGCCGCAGCCACGTCCAAGGCCGTAAAATAATCCAAATTCTCCTCCGACGACTCCTCAGTCCACTCAACCGAGCTCCCGGAGTCAGCAAAGTCAAAAAACTCAGATACAGACCCACTATATTGATTACCACCTTCCGCGGTCGAGGCCGCCAAAAACTCAGTAGCAGTGGTTGCGTGCGCAGGCCCAAAATCTTGAACCTGCGCAGCAACCAAAGTTCAGTACAAACATCCAAAATTTCCTAACCCTAGACAACCACTATGCCACCTGCGAGGGCCCTGACGCGGCGGGTGCCTCCGCCGTTGTCTCCGCCGCCACTCCCGCCATTCTTTCCGCCGCCTCCGCCGTCGGATCTTCGACGGTCGGCGCGGCTGCTGCGAGGGCATCGGGAGCGCCTTCGGCCACCTTCATGGGCAGGTCTTCAACTGTCGCAGCAAGTGTGGGGGCGCCTGGCGCGTCTTCCGTAGTCTCCGAGGCCGGCTCCGGGTCAGGCAGGGCGTCGTTCAGTGCTCCGAAATCGTCCACCCGCTCGCCTCGCTCCGCCTAAAACAAAACATACAAAAAGTCAGCAAACACACGCACAGACCACATCCAGCAAACGCCAAACAAACGACAACGTTACCTGAGCCCTCGCAGCCTCGGCCCGCTCCCTGACCACTTCACCACCATACAGACCCCACATCCGATCATAGAGGGCGCCGGCGGACTCCTTCACCACGGGGTCTTCGACCTTATAGATGTCTCGCCCAAAATCTTCATCTGCCTGGTCGAAGGCCTCATAGTGCCGGCACCCTTCGCGAGAGAGTGCGTTCATTGCCCCCTCGCAGGTGACCAGGGAGGCGAACGACATTAATCCACCCAAGACAGTGGGGAGCTCCTGCAGCTCCTCTTGCACCCATTCCAAGCAGCGAAGCCCGGCCTCTCGCTCCGGCACCACGAAGTCACCGGTCCGCGCACCCAGCTCGCGGTATGTGGCCATAAGCTGTGTGCGCGTCCGTTCGGCCTCCGTTCGTGCCGCGGCTTCGGCCCCCTTCGTGCGGCTCTCCAGAGCGGTGAGCCGCCCCCGCAGGTCCTCGGCGAGATCCTTGGCAAGATTGGCCTCCGCCCGTGCCAGCCTAGCCTCCGCCTGCGCGGCCTGCTCTTTGGCGACGGCCTCGTTGGCCTCCCTCCTCTCCCCCGCCAGCTGGCGCCGGAGATCAGCCTTTTCTTCCTCCAGGGCGGCCACCTTGTCCGCCAGTTTACGACACTTGCTGTCGGAGGCAGACTTCTCACGGACAGCGTCAGCATGTTGCGTCCGAAGTCTCTCGACTTCGGCAGATAAGGCTGCCGTGAGCGCCCCCGACGCAGTACGGCTGGTGAAGTCAGCCACCTGCAGAGAACACGTAAGGCCATGGCCGTAAAAAAAAAAAAAAAAAAAAAAAAAAAAAAAAAAAATCGGCGGACCTGACTCAGCGCCTCCGTCGCCTGATTCAGCGCCTCCGTCACTCCCTTCAGCCGGCGGGTCGCCGCGCCCGCCTCGTCTCTGACCTTCGCGAGGGCCGACACCTCGCCTCCGGCGCCAAGGGTCCCGCCCTTCGCCGTCGCGATTGCCCCGGCAGGCACAGCTATAGCAAGCCGGCCCTCGTCCGACCCTGTAGCGCATCCACAATTAAAAAAAAAAAAAAAAAGAGGCGGCCGGGTGACTTACCCCCTAGATAATCGTCCACGCTAATGTCGGTGCCGAAGTCGGCGATGCGCTTGCCCGGCGGCGGCAACGCTCGGGCCGCCTTCGAAGCCTCCGCCACTCCGCTGGCCGGCGGCACCACCTTCGTCGGCTTGGAGACTCCGGCGCCCGCCGCTGTCTCCGGCGCTTTGCTGGGCGCAGCGGCGCCCGCCTTCGCCGCCAGCGGCGGCTTGTCTCCACTGGAGGCCGCAGCCTTCGCCGTTCCCCGTTGCCTTTTCGGCCGGGCCTCGTGAATCCTGACGGTCCCCGGGCGCTTTTGCGCAGCTCCCTGGCGATCCTTGTCCATCACTGCTGACACAACAGCAGCAATATTCCGCCCGTAAGGAAAAACCTTCCATGCACGAACCATGCGAGATGTAAAAAAGTCCTCGCCGGCCGCGCGGGGGACAGGAACATTCCTAGGCCAGCAACCCCCGGTAACCCTCAGCATCCGAGCCGAAGACTCCCGGAGCTCGGGCGAAGACATCCTTTCCCCCGGGGCCGCGCACGTCTTCGTCAACTCTCTAGCAAAACGATCAGAAACCCCAAGCCCTCCCACAGCAGTACCTAATTTTCTCTTTTTCGAGGACGGGGCGGCCGCCGGCGCGGGGTAGTCTCCGGTCTCTACCGCCGGTCTCTTCCCACGGCGGTCCACGTCGTCTTGACCAGGGTAGCCGTCGTACGGCAGTTGATTTAATTCAAACACCCTGTTCAAGCGGTCATTCGACCCGCGGATATCCCAGCTGCGCTGGCCCTCTGTCCTCGGCACGTAGCGTCCAACAAGCCGTACCGCCCCATCCTCCGCCTCACGCACAACGGCAGCCGGATCACGACTTTGCAGACTCAGGGCGAAGGCGGGACTCCGCACCTCCCTTCCACCATGAAAAGGCATCCGGCGAGGGCATACTTCGCCCAACGCCCAGCCATGCGCCAATGGCCACACCCCAAATGCCACAAACTCTTCAACCAAGTCGCGCCCACTGCTCAAGCCGGCGGCGCAGCGAAGAGCCCCTTCGTCCTCGTCCTCCTCCGCCACTTCGAAGGGCGGGTACGCTGAGTAAAAATGAGAGCACATCGCGGACACGGGGAGTCCCTCATGGCCTTCGACAGTACCCTCAGTGACGTAAAACCAAAATTCGTTCCAGTTGCCCCACTTGTTGCGGGCGCAAGGAACCAACTCGACCACCTGCATCGTGGTTTTACCGGTCTTCGGCGTGAACGTGCAAGAACCAAACTGAGCGACTTCGCCTTCAATCACCCTCTTCTGCCAATGCAAACAATAATACTTCGCAAAAACTTCCACCGACGGCTGTCCGTCGTACGAAGTCGTCGCCCAGACATACTTCGACAGTGCCACTATGGCATTCGGTGTCAGCTGATGTATCTGAATGTTGAACTTGCGCAGGACTTCGCTAACGAACCGGTGCGCCGGCAGACGGAGCCCGGCGGCGAAGAACGCCTCGAAAACGACCAACTCGCCCTCCGGCTCGGGGACTTCCTCCGCCCCCGGGACCCGGCCAACTCCGCTGCCAAAGTAACCCAACCGCTGCATATCTTGCACGCGGGCCGACGAAATCCGCGACACGCCGAAATTCACAGAGTCGCCGGCGTGCAACTCCTCCACCATTAAGCTACTCGGCGTATCCTCAGACGAGGCGGCAGCCGACGGCGAGGGAGCGGCCGGCGGCGTAGCGGCAGCGGAAGAAGACGAGGACGGCATCGCAACGTACCGTCGGCGGCGGCGGGCGGTCTGCTTCACTCGAGCCAGATCTCCGGTGAACAGGACCGCGGCGAGCAGACGAACAGCAAGTCGGCGGAAAAGGCGGCTAGAGTTTTTTCGCGGAGCGCGGCGGAAAAGGTGGCTAGGGTTTTTTCGCGGAGCGCGGAAAGTGAATCTCAAAAAGCGCCGCCCCCGCCCCCTTTTATAGACAAGACGCGGCGCTTCGGAAAACCCGCAATCCCACAGTACGCCGTCAATCAACGGTCACATCAAAAACCCCCGCGGAACCACTTCGAGCGAGGGCAGCGTCTCCGCCATCTAACGACGTCTTCGGCACCAGGTGACTTTGTCGAACTGGTCCCTCGGAGGGCAAATGTTGGGGCGAAGGCAGAGGCGCCACCCTTCGCTCGAAGTCTTCGCTGTCAGCAGCCGAACCGACAGTAACAATACAGGCGGGGACACCCTTCGCCCCTTCAGTCCCAGGCGAAGACCGGCCACGAAGGGCGTCCCACGGCGCGGCACCCCTCGCTCCTTCAGTCCCAGGCGAAGACCGGCGACGAAGGGCGTCCCACGGCGCGGCCTCGTCCGGCTCGGAGGCCCATGTGCAATCCGGCCCGTCGTAACGGGCCCCGCTTAGCCGCCCTGCGTTACGGGCCTATGTTGTAAAAGCATTCCTGTAATTACGGTCTGTAACCCCGCTTTATGGGAATATTCTTGGGATAACCTAGGCGCCTGAGGGCACATGCGTCCTTAGCTCGAGGCGTTGTGCGCTCAGGTACTTATAAATACCCCTGTACAGTGCCCGTGAGAGGCCAGATTAACAGAGCTTTTGCCATCACACGCGAGTGCCCTGTTGCCATCTCCATTCACCCGTGTTGGATCTCCTTGCTGTCGAGAGACAGTGCCAACAGGAACCTTCGGTTGTTTGCAGCAGGATGTCTTTTTCCTTCAGAAAGGTTTTAAGTTCTTTTATTTTATCCTCTAAGCCCTTAATTAATACTTTGTTTTTCTGTCCTCAATATTCTGCTGCATTTTCAATGCTTTGCTTAGCAACATGCTCTGCAAAACAAATAAAAGTTAGAGCACTCAATCTAACACGAAGGTAACAAAAATCTAGACAAAGTTCTTACCTTGAAATTGGAATAAAAAAGGCTACCAACAATGTGTTGCCATCGGTAACCGCTGATGTTGGCCTCCAGCTTCGGGAATCCGACACTCTTAGACAGAGTGTCGATTATCTTCGCCCCAGCGCGGTCATGAATACGTCCTAAAATTTCCTCATCAACACCACCGAATAGCAAAGATCCCGGCTAGTAACCGCAGGATATTGCATATTCTTTCAACTCCTCCTTGTCTTCCTCGGACAGCTCCTGACCGTCGAAGTGCCGAAGATCAAAATTTGTCTCGTCTGAAGGAGTTTTATCCATTTATTTTCCTTTATCTGGCACTGTGGCCATGGTTTCTTCTGCACTCGTCTGAAGGAGTTTTATCCATTTATTTTCCTTTATCTGGTACAGTGGCCATGGTTTCTTCTGCAGCTACATTTGTCTCCGCGGTCACATCTGCAAAAATATCTTACACAAGCCTATCAATTTCTGACATTATGGTTTCTTCGACTTCACCAGTATTTTTAGCTTTGGCATCACCTTCAGCTTTAGCTTCGACATCTGCAGGAACCAATGTTTTAACCGCCGAAGCTAAGCGCAGTGTTTGTTCAATTGCTTGCATCACATTTACAGTTCGCCGTTTCTTTTGGTCTCTAACTTTCTCCTTTGTAGCCGAAGGCTATTTTTTTCTCTGTAAAAATTTCGTCAGTTCTGTACCTAGAGGACTTAGCAGCTTGAAAGGCGGGTATTCAGTCATTACCTTCAGAATTTCGGCTACTTCGGCGGTAGAGGGCGTCGAAGGAGTTTCCTTTTGTCTCACCTATCTTCGGTTCGACAGAGGGCAATGTGTTAAGCTTTCGCTTTTTAGAGATTGTTGCCTTCGGCTCTAGACTTGTTTTTGTTTTCTTCAAAAAAATTTCATCTTCCTTTACTAACTGAGCATCTTGCCTATTCAGGATGCTGACGGTCCTTTTTCTTTTCACCCCTTCGGCCCCTTTGTTAAGCATCTCGTAATCCGGGTATTCGAAGTTTAATGCATCCATCACCCGGTTCAACCTTCGTTTCGGTCGGGTGCCGAAGGCAGCAGTCATTAATTGGTCTTCTTTTTTGGTATAGTTGCCAACAATTTTGTTACACATGGTTTCGATCATTTCTAGCCACTCTTTGCATGGTTCTTGAATTGTTTCTCAAATTTGAATCGATAAGGGAGTCAAACAAGTTCGTACTTTCCCCCTCCTTTTTCTTAGGCATTCCCCAGCCACTAGAGGTCAGAAATGTCCTATTTGCCAAGTACTCTTGTACTAGATCTCTAGTGCTGATTTCGGTAGCTACCACTCTGAATTCCACTTCGGCTAGGTGGCAAGGGGAGCCAAGATGCACGTGGCACAAGGGCCTTGTCATCTCGAAGCTTAATTTCATTGGACTCATGACCATAGTCATTAACTTCTCCCTGTTCTTCTCGTCTGCCTTTATGTAAAACCATTCGCTTGTCCAACCGGTCGGCCACTTGTTGCGATAACCAATTACAGGGGCCTTCGTATCTTTCTGATATGCAAAGTTGTAATAGCAAAAGTTCATATGAAGACCATCCAATCTAGCCTTTGTCTGGTAATGCAGCTCGTGCACCTAGTAGAAAGCTTCGGCATTAGCAGTCATACCTTGGCTTCGAAGAGCCCATATGTATACACTAAGTCTAACGATTGCATTGGGTGTGAACTGTTGAAGGTATATCTCAAAATTCTTTAAAACTTCTCCTATCATCTCATGTAGAGGGAACCGAAGCCCTGCCCTAAAGAAACTCTTAAAAACAATGACTTCATCCTCCCTTGGCTGCGGAACCACCTCCTCCCCAGCAAAACAGACAAGCTTGCTCTCAGCTTCCCCAAAGTAGCCTAGCTTCTTCATCATAACCATGTCGTCTGCTGTCACAGTAGATTTCCCAAATTCAATATGGCTAGGTTTTATTGGGCTCAGAATACTATTGTCCTCCTCACTTACGTTCTCACTTCCTCCTTCAGCCATAATTTGTTCAGCTTCAGCATTGGAGGTACCTTTGGCAATAGCCTCCTCTGATGCAACAAGACCTGATCGCCTCGTCACTTCTCATATTGGCGTTGTTTCGGTCGCTTCGGTCTCGTCTCCCTCACGAGACACCCGAGCAGTGGTTCTTACTCTGGCCATTTTAGTGTTCATGCTCTTTAAGATGAAGCTGATTTCAAGTGCCAAAGCGCTTGTCTAAAAACACAATGCAGAAGGCTTCGGCTATGGTTAAAATTTTTAACAGCACAACAATGTGATGGCAATGAATGTTGTGATAACTCTTCACCAACCCGTCTGTTTATATAGTGCTGCAGGGGAAGAAGGCGAGCCGCCAAACCGCCTACACTAGCTGAGCGATGGACCGCCCGAGGCAAGGAATATTTTAATCGTTTCTCAACAACGAGCTCAGGGAAGGTGTTTTTCGGACCTTCAGCATTCCGAAGCCTTCGTGTTTTTCGCGGATCGAGCTCGTTACGAAAAACGATCTAGCACCGCGAAGGGGCTACTGTTGGGGGTCTTCTTCTCCGCCGAAGGTCCTCAAAGCAAAAACACCTTCGGCAAGATAATACAAAAGCTTGCTAAAGTCAACCTCAACTCAGCTCTTGGAGACGAAGCTCAATAGCTTTTGACGACAGTGCAAGATGCCGAAGGTCAATAGCTTTGGCCCATACCAAGCAAAGAAGGAAAAAGGACTAGATAGACCTTGTTAGTCTTAATTATTTGTAAACAAATGTTTAAGCGCATGAATGTAATTTTACCCGGGCTGCTCCCGTGCCTATAAATAGATGAACAATACTCCCATACTATTCACGTAGGATTGTAATCGCTCTCGCGTCACTCCATTTCTTCTACCTTTTGGCAAGACGAAGGTACCATTGTAATATGTATATTGTTAATGCTTATTCATATTTGTTGAAGTTAATAATAAATAAATCATTGATATATGACAATTAATTATATTCATTCCTCTATGTTCCTTTACTCTTTTATTTTTATTCACGTTTATATGGTAAAATGATGAAGGTGTGTCCTTCATGACCTTTGTCTGAAGATCATTATATCCGAGAGGAAATAATGCTTCGAAAGACGAAGGTCTTTGACCATTAACAATTGTGTTGCCTTGTTCTTGATTTATAGCATTTGAGAACAAGTAACCAACACTATGTTTTATGCAAAATGAGGTTATTAGATGATAAACAATATTAATATGGATTTAATGCAACTGGAATGGATCAAAAAGGAATTAAATTCATGAAGTTATGAATTTCCTAAGGTTTAGAGTTTATTTATTATTTTCTTTATACTTAAAACAAATTTCTATATTCTCTTTAATATTTACCAAGCACCCTGAACTGTGGGTATAATATTCTAGGAGTACTAGGTTCAGTTCGCTAAAATTTGGACCTGCTGGTAAGGGTATTAACACAAGGGTGGATGGTGGTTTGATTTATAAATTCCCTAAGGGTTCCTTTGCAATTTTGTCCGACCGAAAGGGTATCGGATGAGTATAGCCGCACAGATTACAATCAACGGTCCAGATTAAATGATGAATCGGTAACCCTTACTGACCCTACGATCTACCATCAATGGTCGATGATAGCACATGACCCCAACCCATCCAGGTCCGTTTGATCCCAGATTGACGGGCTAGATTTAATACCGCGAAGGGGTAAGCGACTTATAATCCCAACCTTGCATTCATGATCTAACGGGCAAAGGATTTCTTCTCCCCTCCTACACTGATGGCTAGGACGCCCATAGAATCCCACGGCGGCGCCATTACCGTGTGCAACTATCTAGCGTGCGAGGACCCAAGACCCTGATCCAAACGACTCTACACGACGCTGTGAGGATATAGAATCCGATCGAAGGCCTTACCAGAGACTGGGAGTAGCAGAGGTCGCTGGCCACGAAGGATGGCGGGTCTACGGCAGAGTATGCACAATGGCGAGAAGTTACCACCCCTACCAGGGCACCCATGCGCAAACTCCCTCGAGATTCTGTCGTGGGTGATCGGGCGAAGCTCCCAGCTGTGCCCGAGGCTTCTATTGATGGCGTACCGACAATCCCCCCCCCACAATGGCCCCGACGGTGCTCTCTGTCCTTTCCCCCTCCGGGCGAGTAGTCTACGATGGGCGGACAGGGTTCCAAGGGGCCTGCGAGGTCAGGTTTTATACCTAGGGTCAACGTCGTCCTTCCTCCGCCGATCGCTATGCATTCGGTTGTAGGCATCCGAGAGGCGCGGCGAGGTTCTTGCGCGGCGTTTGCCAAGTCCGTGTAGCCGTTGACACGGGGAAGAGGGACCTGATGCCTTGGTCCCACCAACCAGTGACAGCACAGCAGAGACGTGCGCGGGTGACTTACAAACCGGGCCCACCTATCGGCGCGTGGAGCTAGGTCGGGCTGGTGGCGTAGGTTAATGGGCCGAGCTAGGAGAATTTTGGCCCAAAAGCTGATATGGTCTCTCACCCTTTTTCCTTTTCTATTTTTTTTCTCAATTTCTATTTTCTCATTTCAAATTCAAGTTTAAAGTTCATAGTCCAAATTCAATCTAAGTCACTAGTAAAGTACTGGCCTGAAGAATTATATTTATTTATCTATATTTTTCTTTGTAATATTTATATTCTCTCACTTTTCTCCAAATCTGTTTTCTTTTCATATTACAAATATTTAAAGACTCAAACTGAATTTTAAATACCTGTTTTAAATTTCAGGTTTCCAAATATTGAATACCATTCAATTATGAATATAACCTCTACCGTTTCCAATATTATTATTTATTATTTTCCTTGTCATTTATTTATGGGAGGAATAAATGGTTTCATAAACATTTCCTTCCTCATTTACTATTTTATGTTTTTACTTAGAATTGGAGGTCAAGTTTATGTTTTCCATAAAATGCATCACCCCCAAATTCATCATCAAGAGATCAACCTTTTCTTTATTAATTTATCAGTTACTTAACTAATTTAAGATTATTATTTGAATATGAGGAGGGAGAATTCTAATAGATTTAAAAGGTCTTCAAAAATTCTCACCACACTTATTATATATATATTTATCTCTTTATTTTATTATTTCATGATATATTATTTTTTTCTACCTAATTTTGGGCCTTACAACTAACCTATAGTCTAGGCATAAAATTAACACATGTAGACAGTAAAAGATTATAATTTAAATAGGTAGACAATAATCTTATGAACATTTTGCAATTTGAATCACTCAATTTGGACTTCATATGAAAAAGATATGAAATAAACAAGTTTTGGAATTCAAAATATAAAACTAGGTCCAAATCTGCGATAAATTAAAAGGTTAGGGGTCTTTCTGCAAAAATACAGGGGCCTACACGCGAAAACTAGGGATGGTGGGTTGATTCTTAGAAAGCCGAGGGTCTCTTTAGCAAAACTACCACGTGAAGGGGTACGGGTTAATCTCATCCATTTGATTGTAGACGAACGACCACGATCAGATCGGAGCGAGCGAGCGCGCGCATGCGGGCGCGAGCGTGGACTAACAGGTGGGGCCAACTGTCGGGCGTGGGTGAGGGGGGTGAGGCGGACTGACCGGTCGGGCCCAACTATCGGGCGTGGGTGAGGGGGCTGGATTCGAGCGGCCAGATCTGAATCAGACGGGCAGGATCGGATCGGGTTTACTTGAAGTCCAGCCATCGGATCTCAGACGGACGCCTAAGATCTGATGGCAAGCTCGGGCTGGGTTACAAGGCTGCCAGTGGTGGCACCGCCCGATTCCATGGCGGAGTTTCGCTAGAGGCGAGGGCACGGCCACCACGAGGGTCTGGAGTGCTAGGAACGGGATCAGGCAAGTTCAGGGTGACAAAGTGGACTCGGCCATGGGCACGACACTGGCGTAGAGGCACCAGAAGGCACAATCCACGGCACAGTGGCCCGACGGTGGCGCAAATCAACTTCGGTGAGCGATTACATGGACAGCAGGGCAGTAAATGGGAAATTGAGGGCATGGGGAGGGTTGGTTACCTCGAGAGGCGGCTCTGGGGCGCTTGAGCGACGGCGAGAACACAGTGGGGGCCCTGGTCGACGGCAGCGGGGACATGAATGCAGGGCGAGGAGTCCGATGAGCGCAAACCAAGAAAAATAGAGGGGCTGGGGGCAAACCAGAGCGTGTCTCATGTTGCTGGCGAGGAGGCGAAGCTCACTGGGGCAATGGACGCAAAAGGAGCTCAACGACGGTCGCAAAACGAACGGTGGATAGCGACAGTGCTCCACGGGTGCGCGCGCAGTGCGAGAGAGGTGCGAGGGGGTCTACAGGGGAGTGCGCGAGTGAGTGCGGGCTCCAAAAGGAGGTCGGTCGCGTGGGGGTGTGGTCGGGAAACGCGCAACGGTGGCGCGTCCACGGTGGAGTGCGCGGGCGGGAGTTTAGGGATGGCAAGGAGGCTGATAGGTGGGGTCAGCGCTGACAGGGAGGACCCACCGAGAAGCGAGAGGGAGCGGCCACGCGGGCGAAGAAACTGGCACCGACAAGTTGGCCCCACTGGGCAGTGGGAGGGAGAGAGGGAGAGAGCACACGGGCACGGCTGATGCTGATAGGCGGATCCCACCTGTCAGGCTAGGCGGGCGCGCGTGCGGCCTAGCTTGGCTGGATTGGGCCTAATGGGCTGAATATGGATTTTCCTTTTTCCAAGAATTTTTAAATGCTTTCTTTTTATTTTCTCTATGGATTCAAATCCAATTCAAATTCAAACCAATTCAAACATGTGCATCAAACAAAAGAATAATTTAGGCTCTGCATGATGCAATATTTCATGACTCACATAGGTTTTGCTATATTAAATAAATAGTTAATCCCCAAAAAACTAGACATAGCTCTAGAGAAAGAGAAGAAGTCTAGTGAAATTTTATACCCCAAATTCAGGGTGTTACAGTGGCAACGCCCAGTCGGCTGCCTGTGAAGGCCTTACCTTTACTACGTTTCACATTAGCACTTTCATACTTGTTAAGTTGATGACTACGTGGATGTCTTCGACACCATGATGTAATAAATTAATACCACTTTATGTTATTATTCGAGCACTATGCAATGATGTTTATTTATATAATCATTGTGTACCTAAGTTCTAATCCTAGCACATACATGGTTCACATTTGATTTGTCTTCTAAAACCGGGTGTGACACTATCTTTGTCTTTTATTTTTTTTATTAAGAACACTATGTCATAAATAATTATAAGGACTATTTATTTAAATTTTGGAAACACAAAAACTGGTCAAAAGCTTGTGTTGGAACATTTAGAATGTTAATATAATGCTAAAGAAACAAAAAGAATTTGATTTGGATTTAAAATAAACATTTTATGGCTAAAAAACAAATCTGCATGGACCTAATGGTAAATATCTATAGTTCTCAGGGTTACTTTTGAGTAAAATAGAGGCTGGTGGGTTGTTTCTTTAAAATCTGAGGGCTACGGTGTAAAATGATCAGAGTTGGATGACGAGTTCTATATCTTGAAAGTGTAGGGGCTAACCGTAAACAAAAAAGTCTTATTGGTAAGGAGTTTTGAATTACAGAAAGGTCGGGTGTAAAAGGAATAAAGCACATGGGCCTTATCACAAAATGGTCATCATCTACCTTCATCTCACAGCGTTGGCCACTCTGGCGACGGTCGGGGTGGCTTTGGTGGCACGAGATCGAGATTGAGAGGATGTAGGTTTGAGAGAGGAGGCAACAACGATCTCAGGGAGGCCTTTGACAGTGACAGAGGGGCTTCGAGGGGTGTTGGTCATGATGACGGTAGTCGACGGTGGACGGTGCTCGTGAGCAGAGCATAGGAGGGTTCAAGAGCGAGAATGGGAGTGTGGGGTGAAGAGCGGGGGCTCATGGCTCCATTTATAGGGCCAATGGGGAAGCATAGGGACGTCGATGGAGCGTGAATCTCTCACTGGAGATAGTTACTGGGAGGGGAAGCGACGACAACGTGAGTGGGTGAAACGGCCATGTCGATAGGGAAACGACAATGCCACTACGGCTTAAAAGCGAGCGTGAGTGCGTGTTGGTGAGCAGGCGCACAGGAGGGGAGCGAGCGTGTGGCGGGGATGCGGCGTGCGGGAGGAAGGCGATGTCCCTGACAAGTGGGGTCCATCTGTCAGAGAGAGGGAGAGGGTGGATGCACACTGGGCCGAGGTGGGCTGGGTGCGGGAGCAGGCCGGACTGGGAAGGCCGAAAACAACACGATTTCGCTTTTCTATTTTTTCTTTTTTTCCTTTACTTTTTCTTTTATAAAACCAAAATAATGTATAAAATATATCTATAAAATAATATAAAATTCAGAAAAATATTAACAAAATAAAATACATGTTTTCAAAAAGATTATTTGAGAAACTCAAATATTTTGTAAAAATGGTTCCACACAGAAATTAAAACCAATAATGTTATTTTTTGCAAAACACTTTAACCAAAAATATGCTCCAATATGAATGCATCAAATAATGGATAAAATTTTATCTATTCAAAAATTAATTATCTTGTTTACATCTCCAATTTCATTATTTAAAAACATAAACACTTTTCTCTCTGTTGGAATTTAATAAACTAAAGTTGGGTTGCTTCCAAGTGATGGATTTTGGGTGTTACAATTGTCAATGTACTTGATTGATTTAGGAACGTTTTCATATAATATCAATCCATATGCAATCACTCATGTCTCAACCTTTGTTCTTCAATAATTCTTGTCTTCTTGATCAATCATGAACTCCCAATTTCAAAAATACAAAAATATGAACAAGCTTCACATGTAAGTTCAATTGATATGCATCACATCATGTCTACTTTCGTCATTCTTCACAGACGCTTGAAATTTGATCAATACCAATGATAGTGATTTTTTCTAAGTTTTTGTCCATACAAGAAAACCATTATTAGGACCATCTTATATCTATTATATCTCAACTCTTTTGTCATTTGACCTTTGCTTGTCATTTCTTTGCTTGTGAATGCTTCACTTAAGGGGTGTGTTTGAATGCACTAGAACTAATAGTTAGCTACTAAAATTAGCTGAGATATTCAAACAGTCTAGCTAATAGTTTAGCTGTTAGCTACTTTTAGTAAATTAGCTACTAGTTAGCTAGCTATTTGTTAGCTAGCTAATTCATTTAGCAATTTTTAGTCAACTTGCTATTAACTCTAATGCATTTAAACACTCCTTTATTCTTCAGATTTGATCGATATCAATGAGCTATCAGTCTCGTATTAGTCAAGCAAAGCAACCCACTATTGGGACCAAACTACACCATTTCTATTTGTCTCATTTTGCTTTATCAATTTGTTTGACTTTTCTTCGTTTGAGATATGACACGAGTTTCATACTGATCATTTGCAATGAGACATATTCAAAGCTCATTAAACTCAGTAGTACTTTAATTATTTTTGTCATTCAATTACCAAAATCCACTAGTAGGCCTAATATACTTTCAACATCTCTATTTCCACCTATTTAAAACAGTGTCTATGGTGCTTCAAAAGATGTATTACATGACAGTATCAACTTTTCAAAAGGCAGCTTCCGGTTTTACATGTTTAGTTGGCATTCTGTTTTTTGAACTGTAGAAACATTTTCCAGAAGCTGATATGAAACTACGACCAACACCAGGGGCGGATTTAGGGGGTTTTATCGGGATGAGATGACCCCAATAAAATTTGTAAATCCTTTAATAAAATACTGTTAAATTTGAAAAAAAAAATTGATATAAGTTGGCCCCAATGACCCCACCGACATTCTTGGCTAGATTCGCTACTACCAACACCGCAATAAACAACTATAGAAGGAAAGATGATTAGCTTATTTCCACCTGCGTGCAAACTCCAGAACGTCTGAAAACATTTGAACAACATTTTAGAGTAGACATGTCTCGTCTAAAATTTGGTTGGTTACCTGCATAAGAGACAATCCGGGCTAGTGGGCTGTTAACTTTATCTTGTTTAGTTGGCTGGACAGGGCCTGCCTTATACAGGCTACCACATGTCGGGATGTATCCATGGAAACACAACTCGCCAACATACTAGGCTACACAGGCCGCACGACTGCAGCACTTGCACCCACCCCCCACCTGCCTACACTGCATCTCGTCCCAAGGTGAAGTTCGGTCGAGAGCACATCGGTTGGCAACACAGACGCAGCTCCTATGCAAGATCCGATATCTAGCTAGCCTGTGATTCACACCCTCCTCATCTCGGATCCCCTCTCTTCCGATTATCCCCCGAATCCCAGTATTTCCTAGGCTTACGTAGTTCCTGAGCAAGCACAACATCGTGTGGGTGATAAGTATCTCTAGCACATTTACACCTAGTCTAGGCCCTTTTATATGCATGAATGTCCATGCATTTGTTCTAATATATATAATGATGAACTGATGATGATCATACTAAACTATCGGTGTGTTCTTTATGATAGAACCTTCCAAATTATATGGACAAAGTGTATCTGTTGTTTTAACAAAAACCTCATACGGCTATGCACGTGTATCAAATAAATTAAAAGAATCTGTAGATTCTCGAATCATCCACAATAAACTTCTGAACAACATCCTATTTCACAGACATCATAGTATTACAACATTTCATATAAACATAGACAGAGTAAAGCCCGAAAAGATTACAGTAACTTAGTTTACATTCAGATATTTAAAACTTACAATATAAAAGTACTTATTATTAAAAACCCTTGGTACTGAAGTATATCACCCTGTATTTGGGGTATAAAATTTCTTCTCTATTATCCATCAAATTCAGGTATTAACTCTCTTCTCTTCTCTCCATTTTCCTGCTTTCTTCTTCCTATAGTGGTGAGATGGGTATTTTCTTTGAAAATGTAATAATATTCTAGTAGATAAACTTCCAAGGGGGTATGAATTGTTGCATCATATTGAATCTCAAACTTTATTTTTGTTTGATGCATATGCTTGAAAGGTTCAAATTTGAATTTGTGGCATGGTTGATTTTGAATTCAAAAGAGAAAATAAAAAGAAAAAGGAAATAAAATTCAGAATAAAAGAAAAACCTAAAAAAGCCCATAGCCTTCCCTCCCTCGGCCTTTAAGCCCAACTTCTCCTCCCGCACGCCCACTCCCTTCTCTCTCTCTCTGATGGGACCACCCTGCCGGTGCGCCGGCCTTCCCTGTGTGCTCGCCCTTTCTCTCTCTGCTTCTGGGCCCCACCTGTCGGCGCTTACTCGCCCGTCTGTTGCGCACGTGCCGGCGCTGACCCACTGACCAGCAGACCCCGCCCTGTCAGCGCGCGCTACTCGCTCGCCCGCTAACCCCCGTGGCCCCACCCACCAGTGACTCCACCCACGCGCCCGCAACCGTCTCCCCTGCACGCACGCACGCTTGCCGAGACGGCCGCGTGAAAGTCGCCTAGAGGGGGGTGAATAGGCGGAATCTGAAAATTATAAACTTAAGCACAACTACAAGTCGGGGTTAGCGTTAGAAATATAATCGAATCCGAAAGAGAGGACAAAAGCAAATCACAAGTAAATGAGAAGTGAGACGCGGTGATTTGTTTTACCGAGGTTCGGTTCTTGCAAACCTACTCCCCGTTGAGGTGGTCACAAAGACCGGGTCTCTTTCAACCCTTTCCCTCTCTCAAACGGTCACCTAGACCGAGTGAGCTTCTCTTCTCAATCAATCGGGACACTAAGTCCCCACAAGAACCACCACACAATTGGTGTCTCTTGCCTTGATTACAATTAAGTTGGGAACAAAAAAGAAAGAAGAAGAAAAGTGATCCAAGCTCAAGAACTCAAATGAACACAAATGTCACTCTCTCTAGTCACTATTTGATTGGAATGATCTTTGGACTTGGGAGAGGATTTGATCTCTTGTTTATGTCTTAGAATGAAGTCTAGAGCTCTTGTATTGAATGCAAATGGCTGAAACTTGGATGCCTTGAAGTGTGGTGGTTGGGGGTATTTATAGCCCCAACCACCAAAGTGGCTGTTGGGGAGGCTGTCTGTCGTATGGCGCACCGGACAGTCTCGTGCGCCATCGGACACTGTCCGGTGTGCCAGCCACGTCACCCAACCGTTAGGGTTCGACTGTTGGAGTTCTGACAAGTGGGGCCACCGGACAGTCCAGTGGTGCACCGGACAGGTCCGGTTCACTGTCCGGTGCGCCTTCTGGCGCCTGCTCTGACTTCTGCGCGCGCAGGCACGCACTGTTTGCTTTCACTGTTCATTTGCAGACGACCGTTGGCGCGAAGTAGTCGTTGCTCCGCTGGCACACCGGACAGTCCGGTGTTACACCGGACAGTCCGGTGAATTATAGCGGAGTGGCTCTCCGAATTCCCGAAGCTGAGCAGTTCAGAGTCATTCCTCCCTGGTGCACCAGACACTGTCCGGTGGCACACCGGACAGTCCGGTGCGCCAGACCAGGGAGCACTTCGGTTGTCTTTTGCTCTTTTTATTTGAACCCTTTCTTGGACTTAGTATTGGTTTGTTGTGAACCTTTGGCACCTGTAGAACTCATAATCTAGAGCAAACTAATTAGTCCAATTGTTTGTGTTGGGCAATTCAACCACCAAAATTCATATAGGAAAAGGTTTGACCCTATTTCCCTTTCAATCTCCCCCTTTTTGGTGATTGATGCCAACACAAACCAAAGCAAATATAAAAGTGCAGAATTGAACTAGTTTGCATAAGATAAGTGCAAAGGTTGATTGGAATTGAAACCAATATAATTATTTCAATAGATATGCATGGATTGTTTTCTTCTTATTTTAAAATTTTGGACCACATTTGCACCACGGGTTTTGTTTTTGCATATCCTTTGTAAAATTCTTTTCAAAACATTTTGCAAATAGTCAAAGGTACATGAATAAGATTAAAAGAAGCATTTTCAAGATTTTGAAATTTTCTCCCCCTATTTCAAATGCTTTTCCTTTGACTTAAACAAAATTCCCCCTAAATAAAATTCTCCTCTTAGTGTTCAAGAGGGTTTTGCAACTTTTGAAGATACTACTTTCTCCCCCCTTTTGAACACAATAAGATATCAATTTGAAAAACTTTAAAAAATTTGGTGGTGGTGCGGTCCTTTTGCTTTGGGCTCATACTTTCTCCCCCTTTGGCATGAATCGCCAAAAACGGATACTTGTGAGTGGAATATAAGCCCTTTTTACTTTCTCCCTAATGGTAAATAAATAGATATGAGTGAAGATTATACCAAAGTGGAGAATGACGCGGAATACCGGCAAATACCAATGGAGTTGAGTGGAAGCGTCGTTTTTGCCGAATACTCCATTTCCCTTTCAATTCTATGACTAAGCATGAGAATACACTTGAAAACATATTAGTCATAGACATAAAAGAGATATGATCAAAGGTATATAAATGAAAATTCCTAGAATCAAGAATATTTAGCTCATTCCTAAGTTTGGTAAAGGTTTTCTCATCTAAAGGCTTGGTAAAGATATCGGCCAATTGATCTTTGGTGTTTATATAGGCTATCTCGATATCCCCCCTTTGTTGGTGATCTCTTAAAAAGTGATACTGAATGGCTATGTGCTTAGTGCGGCTGTGTTCAACGAGATTATCTGCCATGTGGATTGCACTCTCATTATCACATAGGAGAGGGACTTTGCTAAATTTGTAGCCATAGTCCCTAAGGGTTTGCCTCATCCAAAGCAATTGCGCGCAACAATGGCCTGCGGCAATGTACTCAGCTTCGGCGGTAGAAAGAGCGACTGAGTTTTGTTTCTTTGAAGCCCAAGACACCAGGGATCTCCCCAGAAACTGACAAGTCCCTGATATGCTCTTCCTATCAATCTTACACCCTACCCAATCAGCATCGGAATATCCTAATAAATCAAACGAGGATCCCTTGGGGTACCAAAGACCAACTTAGGTGTATGAACTAGATATCTCAAGATTCTCTTCACTGCCCTAAGGTGAACTTTCTTAGGATCGGCTTGGAACCTTTCACACATGCATACGGAAAGCATAATATCCGGTCGAGATGCACATAAATAGAGTAAAGATCCTATCATCGACCGGTATACCTTTTGATCTACGGATTTACCTCCCGTGTCGAGGTCGAGATGCCCATTTGTTCCCATGGGTGTCTTGATGGGCTTGGCATACTTCATTCCAAACTTGGTGAGAATATCTTAAATGTACTTTGTTTGGCTGATGAAGGTGCCCTCTTGGAGTTGCTTGACTTGGAATCCTAGAAAATACTTTAACTCCCCCATCATAGACATCTCGAATTTTTGAATCATGATCCTACTAAACTCTTCACAAATAGATTTGTTAGTAGACCCAAATATGATATCAACAACATAAATTTGGCATACAAACAAATAATTTTCAATAGTTTTAGTAAAGAGAGTAGGATCGGCCTTGCCGACTTTGAAGCCATTAGTGATAAGGAAATCTCTTAGGCATTCATACCATGCTCTTAGGGCTTGCTTGAGCCCATAAAGCGCCTTAGAGAGTTTATAGACATGGTTAGGGTACTCACTATCTTCAAAGTCGGGAGGTTGCTCAACATAGACCTCTTCCTTGATTGGTCCATTGAGGAAGGCACTCTTCACGTCCATTTGGTAAAGCTTAAAGTCATGGTAAGTAGCATAGGCAAGTAATATACGAATTGACTCAAGCCTAGCTACGGGTGCATAGGTTTCACCAAAATCCAAACCTTCGACTTGTGAATACCCTTTGGCCACAAGTCGTGCCTTGTTCCTTGTCACCACACCATGCTCATCTTGTTTGTTGCGGAAGACCCACTTGGTTCCTACAACATTTTGGTCAGGATGTGGAACTAAATGCTATACCTCATTCCTCGTGAAGTTGTTGAGCTCCTCTTGCATTGCCAGCACCCAATCCGAATCTTTAAGTGCATCCTCTACCCTATGTGGCTCAATAGAGGAGACAAAATAGTAATGTTCACAAAAATGAGCAACACGAGATCGAGTAGTTATCCCCTTATGAATGTCGCCGAGGATGGTGTTCATGGGGTGATCTCGTTGGATTGCTTGGTGGACTCTTAGGTGTGGCGGCCTTGGATCTTGCTCATCCTCCTTGTCTTGATCATTGGCATCTCCCCCTTGATCAATGTCCTCCTCTTGAGATGGCTCATCTTCTTGATCTTCTCCTTCATCATCTTGAGCCTCGTCCTCATCTTGAGTTGGTGGAGATGCTTGCATGGAGGAAGATGGTTGATCTTGTGCTTGTGGAGGCTCTTCAGATTCCTTAGGACACACATCCTCAATGGACATGTTCCTCAGCGCTATGCACAGAGCCTCTTCATCATCTAGTTCATCAAGATCAACTTGCTCTACTTGAGAGCCGTTAGTCTCATCAAACACAATGTCACATGAGACTTCAACTAGTCCAGTGGACTTGTTAAAGACTCTATATGCCCTTGTATTTGAGTCATAACCAAGTAAAAAACCTTCTATAGCCTTAGGAGCAAATTTAGATTTTCTACCTCTTTTAACAAGAATAAAGCATTTGCTACCAAAGACTCTAAAATATGAAACATTGGGCTTTTTACCGGTGAGGAGTTCATATGATGTCTTCTTGAGGATTCGGTGTAGATACAATCGGTTGATGGCGCAGCAAGCAGTGTTGACCGCCTCGGCCCAAAACCGATCCGAAGTCTTGTACTCATCAAGCATGGTCCTTGCCATGTCCAATAGAGTTCTATTCTTCCTCTCCACTACACCATTTTGTTGTGGCATGTAGGGAGAAGAGAACTCATGCTTGATGCCCTCCTCCTCAAGGAAGCCTTCAATTTGAGAGTTTTTGAACTCCGTCCCATTGTCGCTTCTTATTTTTCTTGATCCTCAAGCCGAACTCACTTTGAGCCCGTCTCAAGAACCCTTTCAAAGTCTCTTGGGTTTGAGATTTTTCCTGCAAGAAGAATACCCAAGTGAAGCGAGAATAATCATCCACAATAACTAGACAGTACTTACTCTCGCCGATGCTTATGTAAGCTATCGGGCCGAATAAATCCATGTGGAGTAGCTCCAGCGGCCTATCAGTCATCATGATGTTCTTGTGTGGATGATGAACACCAACTTGCTTCCCTGCTTGGCATGCGCTACAAATCCTGTCTTTCTCAAAATGAACATTTGTTAGTCCCAAAATGTGTTCTCCCTTTAGAAGCTTGTGAAGATTCTTCATCCCAACATGGGCTAGTCGGCGGTGCCAGAGCCAACCCATGTTAGTCATAGCAATAAGGCAAGTATCGAGTTCAGCTCTATTAAAATCAACTAAGTATAGCTGACCCTCTAATGCTCCGTTAAAAGCTACTGAATCATCACTTCTTCTAAAGACAGTAACACCTGTATCCGTAAAAAGACAGTTGTAACCCATTTTGCATAATTGAGAAACAGAAAGCAAGTTATAATCTAAAGAATCTACAAGAAAAACATTGAAAATAGAATGGTCAGGTGATATAGCAATTTTACCCAATCCTTTGACCAAACCTTGATTTCCATCCCCGAATGTGATAGCTCTTTGGGGATCTTGGTTTTTCTCGTAGGAGGAGAACATCTTTTTCTCCCCAGTCATGTGGTTTGTGCACCCGCTGTCGATGATCCAACTTGAGCCCCCGGATGCATAAACCTACAAAACAGATTTAGGCGTTGTTCTTAGGTACCCAAACGGTCTTGGGTCCTTTTACATTAGAAACAAGTACCTTGGGTACCCAAACACAAGTCATGGAGCCCTTGTGTTTGCCCCCCAACATATTTGGCAACTACTTTGTCTGATTTGTTAGTAAGCACATAAGATGCATCAAAAGTTTTGAATAAAACATTATGATCATTTGATGCAATAGGATATTTCTTCTTAGGCATTTCAACATGTGTAGAACGCCTAGAGCTAGAAGCCTCATTCTTATAAATAAAAGCATGGTGAGAAACAGAATGAGTCTTCTTTGCATGAATTCTCCTAATCTTATCCTCAGGATAACTAGCAGGATACAAAATATAACCCTCGTTATCCTGAGGCATGGGAGCCTTGCCCTTAACAAAATTAAATAATCTTTTAGGAGGGGCATTAAACTTGACATTGTCTCCCTGTTGGAAGCCTATGTCATCCTTAATGCCAGGGCGTCTCCCACTATAAAGCATACTACGAGCAAATTTAAATTTTTCATTCTCTAGTTCATGCTCGGAAATTTTAGCATCCAATTTATCTATATGATCATTTTGTTGTTTAATCATAGCAAGGTGATCATGAATAGCATCTACATTAACATCTCTACATCTAGTACAAATGGTGACATGATCAACACTAGATGTAGAGGGTTTGCAATCATTTAATTCAACAATCTTAGCATATAAAATAGCATTCTCATCTCTAAGATTGGAAATGGAAACATTGCAAACATCTAATTCCTTAGCCTTAGCAATCAATTTATCATTCTCAAACTTAAGGCTAGCAAGAGATTCATTCAACATGTCAATCTTAGCAATTAAACTAGCATTATCATTTCTAAGATTAACAATTGAATCATCATAAACATTTGATTTCTCAACCTTAGCAATTAATTTGGCATTTTCATTTCTAAGGCTAGAAATAGTGTCATGGCAAGTGCTAAGCTCACTAGTTAATTTTTCATTTTTCTCTACCTCCTGAGCATAAGCATTTTTAGTCTTAACATGCTTTTTGTTTTCCTTAATAAGGAAGTCCTCTTGGCTATCCAAGAGTTCATCCTTCTCATTAATAGCACTAATCAATTAATTCAATTTCTCTTTTTGTTGCATGTTAAGATTGGCAAAAAGAGTAAGCAAGTTGTCATCATCATCACTAGAATTGTCCTCATCACTAGAAGTTGCATATTTAGTGGAGGATCTTGATTTTACCTTCTTCTTCTTGCCATCCTTTGCCATGAGGCACTTGTGGTCGACGTTGGGGAAGAGGAGGCCTTTGTTGATGGCGATGTTGGCGGCATCCTCGTCGGAGGAGGAGTCGGTGGAGCTCTCGTAGGAGTCCCACTCCCGGCAAACATGTGCATCACCACCCTTCTTCTTGTAATACTTCTTCTTTTCCTTCCTCTTTCCCCTCTTGTCATTTTCCCTGTCACTATCACTAGACAATGGACATTTAGCGATAAAATGACCGGACTTACCACATTTGTAGCAAACCTTCTTGGAACGGGGCTTGTAATATTTCCCCTTCCTTTGCTTGAGGATTTGGCGGAAGCTCTTGATGATGAGCGCCATTTCCTCATTGTCGAGCTTGGAGGTGTCGATGGGGACCCTACTTGGTGTAGAGTCTTCTTTCTTCTCCTCTGTTGTCTTGAATGCAACAGGTTGTGCTTCGGGTACGGAGGAGGATGCACCTTGCTCAATGATCTTCTTGGAGCCTTTGATCATCAATTCAAAGCTCACAAATTTTCCTATTACTTCCTCAGGAGACATTAGTTTATATCTTGGATCACCATGAATTAATTGAACTTGAGTAGCGTTAAGAAATACGAGTGATCTAAGAATAACCTTGACCATCTCATGGTCCTCCCATTTGGTGCTCCCGAGGTTGCGCACTTGATTGACCAAGGTCTTTAGCCGGTTGTACATGGCTTGCGGGTCTTCTCCTTGGTTGAGCATGAAACGACCGAGCTCCCCCTTGATCGTTTCCCTCTTGGTGATCTTTGTCACCTCGTCTCCTTCGTGCGCGGTCTTGAGCACGTCCCAAATCTCTTTGGCGTTCTTCAATCCTTGGACCTTGTTATACTCCTCTCGACTTAGAGAGGCGAGGAGTATAGTGGTAGCTTGGGAATTGAAGTGCCGGATTTGGGCAACTTCGTCCGAATCATAGTCTTCATCCCCCGGCGATGGTACCTGTACTCCAATCTCAACAACATCCCAAATGCTAGTGTGGAGTGAGGTTAGATGGTGCCTCATTTTATCACTCCACATATTATAATCTTCACATCTTCACCATCAAACATAGGTGGTTTGCCTAATGGGACGGAAAGTAAAGGAGTACGTTTTGAAATGTGAGGATAGCGAAGGGGAATCTTACTAAACTTCTTGCGCTCATGGCGCTTTGAAGTGACAGACGGCGCGTCGGAGCCAGAAGTGGATGGCGACGAAGAATCGGTCTCGTAGTAGACCACCTTCTTCATCTTCTTTTTCTTCTCGCCACTCCGATGCGACTTGTGAGGAAGTGATTCCACCTTCTTCTTGTTGCGGGACTCTTCCGATGGAGCCTTCCCGTGGCTTGTGGCGGGCTTCTCGCCGGTCACCATCTCCTTCTTGGCGTGTTCTCCCGACATTACTTCGAGCGGTTAGGCTCTAATGAAGCACCGGGTTCTGATACCAATTGAAAGTCGCCTAGAGGGGGGGTGAATAGGCGGAATCTGAAAATTATAAACTTAAGCACAACTACAAGCCGGGGTTAGCGTTAGAAATATAATCGAATCCGAAAGAGAGGGCGAAAGCAAATCACAAGCAAATGAGAAGTGAGACACGGTGATTTGTTTTACCGAGATTCGGTTCTTGCAAACCTACTCCCCGTTGAGGTGGTCACAAAGACCGGGTCTCTTTCAACCCTTTCCCTCTCTCAAATGGTCACCTAGACCGAGTGAGTTTCTCTTCTCAATCAATCGGGACACTAAGTCCCCACAAGAACCATCACACAATTGGTGTCTCTTGCCTTGATTACAATTAAGTTGGGAACAAGAAAGAAAGAAGAAGAAAAGCGATCCAAGCTCAAGAACTCAAATGAACACAAATGTCACTCTCTCTAGTTACTATTTGATTAGAATGACCTTTGGACTTGGGAGAGGATTTGATCTCTTGTTTGTGTCTTCGAATGAAGTCTAGAGCTCTTGTGTTGAATGCAAATGGCTGAAACTTGGATGCCTTGAAGTGTGATGGTTGGGGGTATTTATAGCCCCAACCACCAAAGTGGCCGTTGGGGAGGCTGTCTGTCGTATGGCGCACCGGACAGTCTGGTGCGCCACCGGACACTGTCCGGTGCGCCAGCCACGTCACCCAACCGTTAGGGCTCGACCGTTGGAGTTCTGACAAGTGGGGCCACCGGGCAGTCCGGTGGTGCACCGGACAGGTCCTGTTCACTGTCCGGTGTGCCTTCTGGCGCCTGCTCTGACTTCTGCGCGCGCATGCGCGCACTGTTTGCTTTCACTGTTCATTTGCAGACGACCGTTGGCGCGAAGTAGCCGTTGCTCCGCTGGCACACCGGACAATCCGGTGAATTATAGCGGAGAGGCTCCCCAAATTCCCGAAGCTGAGCAGTTCAGAGTCATTCCTCCCTGGTGCATCGGACACTGTCTGGTAGTGCACCAGACACTATCCGGTGGCACACCGGACAGTCCGGTGTGCTAGACCAGGGAGCACTTTGGTTGTCTTTTGCTCTTTTTATTTGAACCCTTTCTTGGACTTAGTATTGGTTTGTTGTGAACTTTTGGCACCTGTAGAACTCATAATCTAGAGCAAACTAGTTAGTCCAATTGTTTGTGTTGGGCAATTCAACCACCAAAATTCATATAGGAAAAGGTTTGACCCTATTTCCCTTTCACCGCGCCCACGTCGTGCCCCCGCATGAAACCACCGCCCAACGCCCTTTGAAGTCGTTGTGCACGTCCATCCCCCTGCCTCATTTCCTTTGTCCCAGCGCACCCGCCCGAGTTGCCCACGCCCGGGCTCGCCGGACTTCCCCCACCGCCGAGCCACTTGCGCCCCAGATTCTCCACGGAGAGGTCGCTCCGCCGTCCCTGGCTGTGGTCCGCCACCGCCGCTCGGAGCTCCGCCCCCGACCAAGCCTCACTCGAGATAAACTCACCTACCGGATTTCCTTTTCTCTCTCCCCTGTTCTCTCTTCTCCGTTGAGCAGCTGCCAGTGAAGGCCGATGACGGCACTATGACATTGTGCTGGGGCTCTCTGGCCAATCGCCACCACCCCACGTCCCCCTCTCCCCACGCAAAGCCACCAGCCCCAGCCATAGCGCCCGAGCCATGCACGGGCGGAAGGAAGATGGAGATCCTGACAGCCAGGGCCCACCCGTCAGCCTCCCAGCGCTCCCCCTTCTTCCCCCTCTCTCGGTCGCCGATAGGTGGACCCCGCCCATCTGCGTGGACCCACGCGACACCGCTCCCACGTCTGCCCCCCCACTGCTGACCAGCGGGCCCAGTCCCGCTGGGGTACACCTGTCAGCCGCCCACGTGCTCGCCCGCTGTTGTTAATCTCATCCGTTGATCTGAGATACAGCTGCCGACGTAGCCTGATACCCTTTTGTCTGGCGTTTTTTGTTAAAGAGACCCCCCGGTTTCCCGAGAACCAACCCGTCGTCCGTGGTTCTTTCACCTGAGCCCCTAGGATCTTGCAGAGAAGCCCTCAACTTTTGTTTAAACGGAGAAATGTGTTTAAAATAGGGTTTTTGAATTCTAAAACATCCAAAATCATAACTTTGTCATATTAACTCCAAATTAGGTGATTCAAATTACAAAATGTTTATTATGTTGTTGTCTATTTATTAGAATAATTTTCATCCACTATTCTTGTTGCACTACCGGAATCCGAGCCTTTGCCGAGTGCCGGCCGCTTTGCCGAGTGCCTTTTCTCGGGCACTCGGCAAAGACGGCTTTGCCGAGAGCCGCACTCGGCAAAGCTTGGCTCTCGGTAACGAGCGTCTTTACCGAGAGTAGGACACTCGGTACAGGTCCACACTCGGCAAATCCATGTTTGCCGAGTGTCAAACACTCGGCAAATGGGGCTCTCGGCAAAGGGCCGTCAACGGCCGTCCCAAAGCTGACGGTCGTCAGTCTTTGCCGAGCGCCAACGGTTGGCACTCGGCAAAGAGTCTTCTTTGCCGAGTGTCGCCCAGTTGACGCTCGGCAAAGAACTCTTTGCCGAGTGCCATCCCTAGACACTCGGCAAAGTATATTTTTATTTCTTTTATTTTGTCTCCCAAACTTTTTGTGGTATGTTCCTACACTATGTAGACCTACATGTATCATTTGTGGACAATTTTAACAGAGTTTCAATCGTTAGTAGATTTAGTTCGTTTATTTGAATTTCTTCGGAAATTTTAGATTTGAACTGCAGGTCACTCGAAACTTGGAAAACCGTGCATGAAAAAATGATATTCATGTTACTTAGCATAAGTTACGACCGATTCCAGGAGCGGACCGAAAACTTCGAGCAACATGCTCACTAAACATGGCCGTGAACTTGCCATCCACATGTTTAAAAATTGTATAAAACACAAACAAAGTCAGAAAATCATGAAACTTGTCCACGTGTCATGATATCATATGTACAGGCTGCGATAAAAAATTGAAAAAATTTCGAGAAAACTATGACGCGCTATGTGTACAAACCTAAGAGATCCACATTGAAACTCTTTGATTTCATGTGTAGTTCTCTTAGGTTTCTACACATAGTGTCTGACAACTTTGTCCAAACATTCTCAATTTTTTATCACAACCTGTACATATGATATCATGACACGTGGACAAGTTTCATGATTTTCTGACTTTGTTTGTGTTTTATACAATTTTTAAACATGTGGATGGCAAGTTCACGGCCATGTTTAGTGAGCATGTTGCTCGAAGTTTTCGGTCCGCTCCTGGAATCGGTCGTAACTTATGCTAAGTAACATGAATATCATTTTTTCATGCACGGTTTTCCAAGTTTCGAGTGACCTGCAGTTCAAATTTGAATTTTCCGAAGAAATTCAAATAAACAAACTAAATCTACTAGCTATTTCAAACTCTGTTAAAATTGTCCACAAATGATACATGTAGATCTACATAGTGTAGGAACATACCACAAAAAGTTTGGGAGACAAAATAAAAAAAATACAAATGCACTTTGCCGAGTGTCTAGAGATGACACTCGGCAAAGCCGTCTTTGCCGAGTGCTACATGTGTGGCACTCGGCAAAGAGGTAGTAAAGAACCTTTGCCGAGTGCCGCAACGGGGGACACTCGGCAAAGACCTCTTTGCCGAGTGCCGCCGATCTGGCACTCGGCAAAGAATATTTTAAAATTTTAAAAAAATCTTTGCCGAGTGCCGGATCACGGGCACTCGGCAAAGAAGGAAAATAACTATCCGACCGTCTTCTTTCTCCTTTCTCTTCTCTCACGCGCTCTCTTTCTCTCTTCTCTCACCGCCGCCGCGCCCGCCGCCGTCTTCGTTCCGCCTTAGTGCCCGCCGCCGCGCCGCCTTCGTGCCCGCCGCCGCACCGTGCTTGCTGCTGCTGCTGCCGGCTCTCACGAGCTTGCTGCTGGCGTGGGCGCCTCTCACGAGCTTGCTGCTGGCGTGGCCGGCTCTCACGAGCTTGTTGCTGCCGGCTCTTCTCTCACCGCCTCTCACGAGCTTGCTGCTGCTGCCGGCGTGGGCGCAGGCGTGCAGCAGCGTGGTGAGGCCGCCGTGCGCGCAGACGGCCCACACGTTGTCGAGTGTGCCCTCCGTCGCCGCGCCGTGTCGTGAGCCGTGGGAGAGAGAGGGAAGCCGGGTCGACGTCGGCATCTCGTCAGCGAGCCGAACTCCTGCGCACGCCATCCTCGGTGAGTACTAGCTCTCCTATCTTCAATTGATCCGCAATACGTGTTTCACGATTGGTTAGGGTCGTAGGCCATTAAATTGGGAAATCCCCATGGTCGGCAATGGCGCCGCCGTGGGGGCAATCCTGCCGTCGTACCCAAAACACGGATCAGGGTGGCGATTTCTAGCCGTGGATCTATGCCTCGGAAACCTCGGAGAGATGCCTCAGAATCTTGAGCGTACATTCGAGGACGGCGTAGTCGCCGTTGTTCAGGTAGAAGAGCAGCCAGCCAAGAACATCCGAGCTGATGAGGTCATCCAAGGAGTTTGCGGAAGAGAAGCAGAAGAACCAGATGGCAGCAAGAGCAACCTCCCTAGCTTTGTACGAGTAGGGAAGGTCGGGGTATATCAACTGGAGGAGGGACTGGATCACCCCCATGCGACGACGGCGACGACGCCGGCAGCCTCTTCTTGGATGCGCGCGTCGGTGGACTCGAGGAACCCCGTGAGCAGGGCGATGCCGTCGTCGACGTCGAGGGCGACAACCTTCGCACAGAGCTCGTCTTCCACCAACAGCTCCCTGATGGCGGCCAGTGCCTGGCTCCTCTGGACGGTGCCGCCGATCCTGATCCTGGAGAAGAGATCCTTGAGGTAGAACGCCTTCTCACCCACGCTGGCCTCGGCGCTGGGCCTGACGGCCATCTCCTTGAGCTGCTTCATGTGCGCATCGAGCTTGCAGCTCAGGTTGTCCAGGTCGCTCCTCAGACGAAGCCTTCCACCCTTGTATGACCCGTCGCTGCACTGAGAAGCAACGACCTGGATGCTCCTCACGGTTGCTGAAGCTAGCCGCAGAAGCTCAGCCAACACAGGATGCTCCTTGTCGTCGTCGTCGTCACCGCCCCCGCCGCAGAGTGAATTCAGGCTGCAGCAGAGCAGCTGGAGCTTGTCCTTGATGGACTGCCACTTGGCTGGGAACTGCGAGACAGAGCAGGCCAGCGAAGAGGACGCCATGGACATGAGGAGCTCCAGTGCCTCACCATTGCTGTCTCCTGGCGCTTCTTCAGCTTCTCCCATCTCTGCACTCTGTGGAGGTCACGTCACCACAAGAACACTGTCTACCTACGAACACTGTCTACCTACGTAGCATTCATCTTGGGATTGGGAGCTTGAGATGCTATGTATGTGTGCGAATGGTATGGTGGTGCAAGGAGCCGGGACAAATGTTAGTTTTGTACGGGCATCTACTGGTAGCCAGTGCACGCCACTACGGAGGCAGATGGGTAGGGCTGGTTGGTAGTGCCGGTACCAACCTCTGATCTGTCCTCTAGTTATCCCTGCCATGCTGCCTGCCGGCCTCCTGTTGGTTTCTTCCATTGGAATATTCCAGTCTGCTAGCCAAGGTTGCAAATATTTCTTTCACGCTATGATCCAAAAACAAGAATTCGGCCCTAGCCCCACGACCCACCACCTGCAGAAGGCGCCGTTGACAGTCTGTGCAGGGAACACTTCCCTGGACTTGTGGAGTACGCCGGAGTGACGGGCCCAGCCTTCACCTTTGACCACTACGCCGTCGCCCCCGATGCAGTAGACCGGGACGGCAGGGAATTCAATAACAAGGCGGAGCGAGTGAAGCAAGAGCTGTGGGTAAGTCTTAGTATAATGTAAAATATGTCGCATTCGTTGCAAATTCTTGAAATAATGTATGGATACATCGTTTTTGTATGCAGGATTTCTTCAGATGCGATGCCGGATACGAGGCTAGGGCGGATGTGGTGGCCACCACGAGCTGTAAGAAGCTCGTCGTGGACATGCACTATGAGGCCCGCATCCAGGCCATCATCACCTACCACGGCTCCGTCCTTGGGGAGAAGGTGACCAAAACTCAAGCCCGAACCATGTCGTTGACCAGGGAGCAGTACCTGCAGGTAAAGTCATGCATGTTTGGTACCAGTACTCGATACATGAATTTTATTTTATCTTCTGATATGCACTTTATATGTTTACTTTGCAGATGATTCCACATTGGTGCGCCGCACATCCTCTGTGCTGGGAGCAGATGGTGGATAGGTGGTGTTCGGCTGAGTGGGACGAGGCGCACACAGCTAGCCGGGAACGGCGTTTGATGATGCAAGGCCCCTCCCACCACCAAGGCAGCCGGAGCCTGGGCCAATATGCCGAAGCATGGGTACGCCACCTTTTTTATTTAGATATATAGCACTAAGTTAGATATTATTTCTAACTATCTCGTTGGTTTTCGTTGCAGTCGGCGTCACATGGTGGAAGGCCTTGCTCCACCTTCTCGGCCTATGCTATGGCCCATAAGGGTAAGGCGACGTCCGACGTCACCTACAACCCGGATGACGGGCCCGAGGCCTACACCAACCCCGCCGTCTACAGCCGCCTCCATGACTACACCGCCATGGCGCAGGAGGTCCATGGCCCAGACTATGATCCGAGCACCCAGCCGATCGACACCGATGTGCTCATGAGGGTCGGAGGAGGCAAGAGACATGGGCGGTACTGGATTGCCGACGGGGCAATCGACTCGTCCTCCACTCCCACTCTGTCTCAGGTGAGAGCAAGGAGCACGGGCTCGAGTCCAGTCATACGACCTCGGCACGACAGCTCACAGCATCGCATATAGGCACTCGAGGTTAGTGTAACTCGTCCTTCCTTGAGTTATATACCTACTCTTTGAGTTACTATAACGTTGGCTTGTAATATTACAGACCCAACTAGAAGAAGAGAGGAGGGAACGTTGCGAGATGGAGGCGAGGATGATGGCGGAGCGGGAGGCGGAGCGGGAGGCCCGCCGGGCAGATCAACAGAGGATGGCGGAGATGTTCCAGTACATGCAGAGCCTTGGCGCCGCACAGGGCATCGCTCCGCCACCTCCATTGTTCCCTCCAGTTGACCCTGCTCTCTTCCACACTCCTGTGAGTATCAAAATTGTAGTTAGATGTTTGTAATGCATCTGGTATAACACATGCAATCTCTTCTCTGTGCAGGGCCAATCTGGGGAGGCATCCAACAATCCTCCGGAAGGGTTCAGCCCAACGCAGCCCCGGTCAAGCCGCCCACCTCCATGAGTGTTGTGTTTTCATTGCTTTAGACTTCTGTACTTGTGTATAATACTTATGTCTGTGTTTGATACTTATGTGAGAGCTTGCGACGTTAGAGACTTATGTTTGTGTTTGATACTTATGTTGAACACTTATGTTTGTGATGGATATTTATGTTTGTGGTGACGGTTTTATGTTTGTGTTGGCTATTTATGTCTGTGATGATATGTGTGATGTATATATGTGATATATATGTGATATCTTCTGTTTGTGTGGATGGAATACAAAAAACAAATAAAAAAGGTATATACTGGTCACTTTGCCGAGTGTAACACTCGGCAAAGAGGCTCTTTGTCGAGTGTCAAGGTCATAACACTCGGCAAAGAGCGCAGACCTGGGCACCGGCTTAGGTTCTTTGCCGAGTGTCCCACCTGACACTCGGCAAAGAGCACAGACCTGGGCACCGGCTTAGGTTCTTTGCCGAGTGTCCCACCTGACACTCGGCAAAGAAGTTAGTTTTGCCGAGTGCCTTCCGTGCAGCACTCGGCAAAGAATCCATCTTTGCCGAGTGCCACACGGGACACTCGGCAAAGAACCTGACATGGGGACCCTCCCTGGCGGGTTCTTTGCCGAGTGTCCCATGTGGCACTCGGCAAAGATGGATTCGTTGCCGAGTGCTGCACGGAAGGCACTCGGCAAAACTAACTTCTTTGCCGAGTGTCAGGTGGGACACTCGGCAAAGCCGCCGTCTCCGTCACTCGACGCCGTAACGGCTGCTTTTCTTTGCCGAGTGCTCTCTGGCACTCGGCAAAGATCTTTGCCGAGTGCCCGATAAAAAGCTCTCGGCAAAGAAGGCTTTGCCGATGCACTGTTCACCGAGCCTTCTTTGCCGAGTGTAACACTCGGCAAAGCTTATGCCGAGTGTTTTGAACGCTTCGCCGAGTGCTTCAGGCACTCGGCAAAGCGATTGATTCCGGTAGTGTTGGGGGCTTGTTCTCAAATGCTATGAATTAAGAACAAGACAACATAAAAGTGTTAAATGTCGAACTCCTTCGTCCTTAGAAACTGTATATCCCTTCGGGTATAATGAATCTCGGACGAAGGTTACGAAAGAAAAGACCTTCGTTAGGTTGATAAATGGTTAAACAGAGCAACTATATATAATGTGCGAGTAATAATACCAGCATTATCATCGATATATTTCCATTATTAAATTCATAAAAACGAATTACAAATGTACCTTCAGATTGATGTAAAGTAAAGGTACAAACGTGATGCGAAAAAGCGTATGCCAAGTCAGCGTGAACAGTACGGGAGTACTGTTCACCTATTTATAGGCACGGGACGCAGCCCGTGTAAAATTACATTGATGCCCTTTACATTTATCAATAACTATAGTAATTCTTCGAGGTCCAATTTGGCTTTTCATCTTTAAGTCGGTTCCTCTTTTCTGTTATTGTGTCGAAGCCTTTCTGCACATAGCTTCGTGATCGTCTTATCCTTCGTCATGATCATTTTTCATTCCAGTTAAGCTTCGTCTTAACCATGCTCTTGTATATTCTCGACCTGACTCCGAAGGTGCCTGTTCACATATAACACTTGGAAAATATTGTCAAACTATATTTTTGAGGACCTTCGGGAGCCGAAGGCCCCCAACAGTAGCCCCTCGCAATATCAATTTATTGCAAAGATAAATTCATATTGCGACATGGACGAAGGCTTTAAGCCGAAGGTCCGAAAAAACACCTTCCTTTTGCTAGAATAGCAACAATCATTGACAAGCGGGGCCCTCCAGTTTTCGACATACTGGGTGTATAAATACAAGCTCACCACGAGTTTATTTGGCACGCCCTTTTGCCACCTGCTTTTTACTCACCCAGCTTTTAGCCTACGCGCGACAGCATTTGCTTGGTCTTAAATTTTTAAGCTTCGGTTTCAAGTCTGGTTTGCCAGCATTCGCGAAGATGTCTGGGGATAAGATAGTTGCTAGTGCTTCGAAGCTAAGCCTTTCTGAGGAAATGCACCTGGGTTTTCTTGAGTCAATGTCAGAGACCAATACGGAAAAGATTGTCAAGGAAACTTTGGAGGGTTTATCTGAAGATACTGGCGACAGTGATAGTTATGATGTGGATAGTGGTGGAGAGGACTCCGAAGATCACCCGTGGCGGCCTAGTCACTCAAACTTCGGAAAATCAACTATAAAGCAGAGTCACCTTGAAAATATGAGGGGGAGATATTTCCGAGATATATCCATCGTGAGGGCAGATGACGGAGAAAAAACTACGCCGACCCCCGAAGATAATGAAGTCGTGATCTTCCGAAGCTTTTTAAAGGATGGGCTACGATTCCCTCTAAGCAGGTTTGTGGTAGAAGTTCTGAAAATATATCAAATTTACCTTCATCAACTTACCCCTGAGGCAGTGATAAGATTGGGAATCTTCGTCTAGGCCGTGAGGAGCCAGGGCTGGAGCCAAGTGCAAAAAGCTTTTGCAATATACACGAGCTAGTATATGAGACGAAACCCTGGGGTAAGGAGCAATATCATAATAATTTTGGTTGCTATAGCTTCGGTGCCCGCTCTGGGTCAAGCTGTCCTGTGCCAACCTTTTGGAAGAGATGGCCCGGGGAATGGATGAAGGAATGGTTCTATGTGAAGAACGATTTGAAGGTTCGGGAAGATATCAAAGATATCATCATGCGCCCTATCTGGCAGCGCTTCGGACTCCGGAAACCAAAGGTAGAAATGGACGAAGCAGCTGAAGAATGTCAGAGGGCCTTCGGCGTAGTCTGTTCTTTTATTGGGACTAGGGATTTAATGCAAGAGCACATTGCCTTCAGAGTGTGGCCACTTGCAGATAACTGGGAAATGCCGAAGGAGACTGTTAAAGAAACTAACGAGGGTGGACTAATCAGGCTGAAATATACATTCAAGTACGGAGATAAGTTTGTTGAACCGGATGATGATTGGCTGAAAAGCATTGAGAATGTAAGTGATGAATTGCTTGGGGCATACTCAAAGGCCGAAAACACTGCATTATCAGCGGCTTTTGGAGGCCGAAAGAAGAAGAGACTCAACCGAGTATTTGATGCAATTGGGTTTATCTATCCCGACTACTATTATCCAATGCGAGGTCAAAAGAGAAAAAATACTTCTCCTGCAAAGGACACTGTTTCGGCTGCTCCCGGGGAGCCAGCGCCGAAGAGGAAGAAGGTAAAAGTGTTCACACACCCTCCACGCTATATTGAGCCGGCCACAGTGCCCGAGTTTATTGGCGAGGCCTCTTCGGCCACCGAAGCCAGAGAACCAACTCCAGCGCCAAAATCCGAAGAAATGGCCGAAGCACCAGCAATAGAAAAAACAGGAGAAGAGAGAACTGAAGAAAGAAAAACACTAGATGTTTTAAGTCCTTCATCAAAAGTTGAGGCAGCTAAAAGCCAGAAGAGGCCAGCAGCGACCCCGAAAAGAAAAAGGATGGTTAATGTGCTGGATGTTTTGGAGACAATTAAATCTTCAAGCACAACTCCAAAGAAAACTGTTGAAGTGTCTACTAAAGCCTTTGTTGCTGAAACTTCGAAGCAGCAATTTGAAACTGAAGCTGGGCCTTCGGAATCCACCAAGATACAACCTTTGGAGGTCGAAAAAATGTCAAAGGCAAGTTTAGAAACTGAAAAAGCAAAAATAACAGAGCCGATTCTGACTGAGGAAATTGGCACTGCCACCCCCGAAGCATCTTCCAAAATACATGATTATATTGTGCGACATGCTTCGGGGAAGAAACTATCTGAAGAAGAGATTTTTGAAGCCAATCACTATGCCCGAGAACTGAAGTATCCGAGGGGGGCCGTAGTGTTCAATGGGACAAACGAAGATGATTTCCTGTACTGTCTTCCAGACAATAAAGAATTATCCATATGCCGGGAGATGGCTAGAAGCATGGGGTTCCCGAAACTCGAAGCTGGCCTTTGCGCCATGACGAAGGACGATCTTGCGGATAGCCTGGCATACAATAGTCTGAAGGTACAAAAATTGTGAATTTTGAAGTTTATGAATTTTGAATTAGTTTTTTGCTCTTATGTTAACTCATTCATTCTTTTGAATAGGGCTTAATACTCAGCAATGCCTTAAGGGCTCAGAAGAATGCCGAAGATGAGAGCTGCACCATTGCTCTTAACAACCTTCGAACAGAGGTTATCAGGCTAAGAAACGAAGCCTTGGAGAAGGACAAAATTCTGCTTACATTAGTGGAAAAATGAAGGAAGACGAAGCTAACTCTAAAACTCAAGCCGAAGCTCAGAAGCGTGAAATCGAAGATCTTCGTAAACAACTAGCCCGAGCCAAAGAAGAACGCATTCTTGAAGAAACAAAACGAGAATTAAGCGATCAATGGGCAGATCATTTGGAAGTAAATGTTAAAGAGCTTCGTGCTTCGAAGAAGAGGTGCTACGATAAATCCATAGAATGTGTTAAGAAAATAAAATCCAGCTTCGCCAGCGTTGGCGCGTTCTCTAGTGAAGAAAATTTCACAAGAGGAAATCCAGAAGGCCCAATTGAATGGATTAGTCGCGAAGCTGATGTCTTCGACGAAATCTTGAATAGTCGCGGGGACATTTGTGCTTTTTCGGGCGCCAGGGGAATCGTTACCATTTTAGAGAAGAAAGGGTGTGAGCATGTGAAATCTTTGGCGCAGTCTGAAGCTACTTTATCCTCTGAAGATATCAAAGACCCTTCAGCCGAAGCAAGCCAGGTTGGTGGAAAATTTTTCACTGACATTTGGGACAATGGCGGTCGAAAAATGGCTCAAGAGATCATTCAAAGAAGTGAAAAAGGCATCCATGATGCTAGGGAGGTAGCGAGAGCTGCTGAAAAAAACACAGGGCCCGAAGGGCAAATAGGTATTAATTAGTGATTTTTATTTTGTTGTAATTTTTGATTTTGAACTTTATTCGTAGTTTGTAATAGTAATATAGACGTGTCCTCTCCTCCCTCAGAACCCGCTAAGGCATCTGCGGACCCTCCCCCGAAGGGAGACGATGAAATTAGACAAATGGCCGAAGGCATCATGGACGAAGTTGTCAATCAGCTACTAAACGAAGCTGCAGAAGTAGTTCTTAGGAAAGATTAAATGCTATTGTAAAAATACTTGGAACATGACAAGTGTAAAACTTTGTAACTTTGAATGTAATATATAATCTATTTACGGTTCAATTCTTTACGATGCATGAATTTTTTTCATACATACCGCTTTTTGAGCCTTCGGCGAAAAAACACCTTCCCTTCTTTTCATGCTTCGTAAAGAAAATCTTTTATGTGTCACAAGAATTGCCATATTTCTTTGATGAAGAATCTCCAAACTTCATGAAAACATTCTTTGAGTCCATAAAAAAGTCTTATGTTGCCTCTCAAATGAAGCTACACTTCTTCTCAATTTATCTTGTGCCTTGGCACGATTTTCTCTTTTTCAAAACATTCTTCGAAAATCAATGTTGTGTCCCCTTCCTGTTCTCCATGTGAAATGATGGATGATGCTTATGTTATGCAAAATGATGTAATGATGTTATGTTATGCAAAATGACATTTTATGCTGAAAATACACATATCCCTACCATAGAGCACACAATCTTTTTATCTCAGCGTTGACTTTTCGCTGTAAGCCTCCCTTAGGAGCTTCTTCGCCTTTTACTTTCAGCGGAATCAGCGTTTATTTTTCGCTGTAAGCCTCCCTTAGGAGCTTCTTCGCCTTTTACTTTCAGCGGAATCAGCGTTTATTTTTCGCTGTAAGCTCTACATTCCCTTTGGAACGACTTTCGAGCAGAAAACTTACACTGTGCTCCCTTAGGAACGACTTTTTATTACTTCAAAAAAGTTACGGCTCATTCCTGAGAACAAGTTTTCGATAATCCGAAGGTTCTCCGTGCCTCCATAAATTCTTGTGCTTCGGTAACTCAAGCCTTTGGATGAGATATATTTTCATTATGATAATACGGTAAACTGTTACAAGGATTTGAAAAACAATAAAAAACACTTAAACTCCCCATAATTGTTCTTTACTATGTAGAAAATAAAACTGAACGTGAAAGCATAAAAAACTGCTGTGGGAGTAGGATATTTTGTCAGTAAATGTGCTTCGACTCTGGCACAGTGCTATTGACTGTGCGAGCTTCGGATTCTTCTCTGAAGTCCCTCTGGGGGCGAGAGTGCTGGCTCCCTTCTGGTTGCGGAGCTCGTTGTATTGGTGGTGGCGGTGGAAGCTGTTGCCAGGAAGCTTGGGGTTGGCTTGCCGAAGCAACAGAGGCTGCAGGGTGATTGCCTACATATTCTGGAATGTAAGGCGAATGATACGAAGCAGTATGCATAACCTGCTTCGGCTGGCTCTGTTGTGCTGCAGCCTCTGCTAGCTCCTTTTGCTTTTGAATGGTAACATGACACATTCTGGTGGTATGGCCCTTGCCTTCACCGCAGAATAAGCAGTAAATTTTTCTTGGTTGATCTCCAAATCTTCCCCCGAAGCCCCTGGCGCCTCTACCTCTTGGCGCTGGCGGCCGAAAAGAGCTTTGTTGTTGCCCCGAAGCTTGCTGTTGCCCCGAAGCTTGCGAGGAATACTGTGACCTTTGCTGCTGACTCCCTTTGTCATCATTTTGACTAGAATTGTGAATTGACCTGACATGCCTCGGATAAAACCTTCCTCCGAAGCCCCTGGTCATTTCAGAAAACCTGAGAGCTTCCTCCCTTCTTTGGCGAAAATCATTGTCAGCTCGAATATACTCGTCCATCTTCTGGAGCAGCTTCTCCAAAGTTTGAGGAGGTTTCCTGGCAAAGTACTGAGCTGAAGGTCCTGGCCGAAGCCCCTTAATCATGGCCTCAATGACAATTTCATTGGGCACTGTTGGTGCCTGTGCCCTCAGACGTAGAAACATTCGGACATATGCCTGAAGGTACTCTTCGTGATCCTGGGTGCACTGGAACAAAGCTTGAGCAGTGACTGGCTTCGTCTGAAAACCTTGGAAGCTGGTTATCAACATATCCTTCAGCTTTTGCCATGAGGTGATTGTTCCTGGCCTAAGGGAGGAGTACCAGGTTTGTGCAACGCTCCTGACAGCCGTAACGAACGACTTTGCCATGACCGTTGTGTTGCCACCATACGAAGATATAGTTGCCTCATAGCTCATCAAGAATTGCTTCGGGTCTGAATGACCGTCATACATAGGGAGCTGAGGTGGCTTATAAGACTGTGGCCAAGGTGTAGCCTGCAGTTCTGTTGATAGGGGAGAAGTGTCATCAAAAGCAAAATTTCCATGATGGAAATCTTCATACCAGTCATCCTCGTTGTAGAAACCCTCTTGATGAAGCTCTCTGCATGGGGGCCTTTGATTCTGGTCATCTTGAGCGAGGTGTCGAAGCTCTTCAGAGGCTTCATCTATCTGCTTTTGAAGATCAGCTAGACGAGCCATCTTCTCCTTCTTCCGTTGAACCTGTTGATGGAGCATCTCCATTTTTTGTATTTCTTGGTCCAAGTCGTCTTCCGGAGGCGTTGGACTAATGGCCTTCCTCTTCTGGCTTCGGGCCTCCCTAAGAGAGACGACATCCTGATTGGGGTCCAGCGGCTGCAGAGTGGCAGCCCCTGTCGTTAAAGCTTTTTTCGGCGGCATGACGAAGGTGACGCTTGCCGAAGGTTTTCAAAACCCAAAACGTGGAAGTGAGTTCACCGGAGGTGGGCGCCAATGTTGGGGGCTTGTTATCAAATGCTATGAATTAAGAACAAGACAACATAAAAGTGTTAAATGTCGAACTCATTCGTCCTTAGAAACTGTATATCCCTTCGGGTATAATGAATCTCGGACGAAGGTTACGAAAGAAAAGACCTTCGTTAGGTTGATAAATGGTTAAACAGAGCAACTACATATAATGTGCGAGTAATAATACCAGCATTATCATCGATATATTTCCATTATTAAATTCATAAAAACGAATTACAAATGTACCTTCAGATTGATGTAAAGTAAAGGTACAAACGTGATGCAAAAAAGCGTATGCCAAGTCAGCGTGAACAGTACGGGAGTACTGTTCACCTATTTATAGGCACGGGACGATGCCCGTGTAAAATTACATTGATGCCCTTTACATTTATCAATAACTATAGTAATTCTTTGAGGTCCAATTTGGCTTTTCATCTTTAAGTCGGTTCCTCTTTTCTGTTATTGTGCCGAAGCCTTTCTGCACATAGCTTCGTGATCGTCTTATCCTTCGTCATGATCGTTTTTCATTCCAGTCAAGCTTCGTCTTAACCATGCTCTTGTATATTCGCGACCTGACTCCGAAGGTGCCTGTTCCGAAGGTGCCTGTTCACATATTACACTTGGAAAATATTGTCAAACTATGTTTTTGAGGACCTTCGGGAGCCGAAGGCCCCCAACAATTCTCATGTCTCAATTTATAGTTGGTCTCTAGGTTACAGTTAATGCTATAGGAACCCTATTAGAGATAAAGTAAAGGTAGGAACCCCTAGCAAATGTTCAAATACTTAACTATATAGACCCAACCCTAATTAATGTATAATCACATCTCTGACTAACTATATTTGATCAAGTGTTGTAGTAAGATAGACTTGGTTAGGGAATAATAAATCACATGGCATAGTAACCTACCTCAACTTAGGAAGCACTTGAATGTGTTTACCCTTTATTTGTACCTGTGTTCACTCTATTGCATATGTTTGGTGTATTGTTCTTTTGTTATTCCCTAAGTGTGTTGAATGAATGTTTGCTTTGAGTAGACAATGAGTAGTTCGTGGTTCCCGAGGGAGTTCAGGAGATTTCCCTAAGCAGCAACTTGGTGAAGGCAAGTGCCATATGACCCATTATGTCCTACTTACTTTATAATTCATTGTCCTGCATACCATGATCAACCTAAGGATAAACTAGTTTTATGTTTATCCTGTCCTTAGTTATCCTTTGGGAATTGGCTATTATGATTAATATAATGCTAATGCTTTAATTTAATCAATGAACATGATGGGAATACTTTATGATACGGTGATGTTGTTTTGGCTATGATGATGAACTTGTGGCACTAAAGGGGACTCGGTCTGTTCCCCGAGTACCTCTCTGTAAGGACCTATTCATTGGATGACTACCTAGGAAAATAGTACAACTATGAGGGTGGTATGGATGCCCTTAGCTGATTAATTAGAGGAACTGGAGGTGTAGTCGGCTTCACCGTTGTGCCATCAATGGGGTGCGGACATAGTACTTGCTCTATCGAGGCTGGATGCCGAGGTACGTTCATTTTTCTTTTGTTAGTCACCCCTCCTGCAGGGAGAGGTAATGTGTTTATCAAACTAGAGAAACCTAACGAGCGGCTGCAACCTCTGGGGAATCTTTGTAAAGGCTATGTAGTGAAACCTTGTTGACTCACCTTGGAAGTGTTTAAGGGTCTGTATAACTCAAGGCGAAGTGTTTAAGGGTCTGTTTAAGGATTACGACTCATGGGTAAAGTGTGCAACCTCTGCAGAGGGTTATGAGCAGCCTTGGGAGCTCATTTGATTAGAGTTATTCTAGATACCTTGACGGTGATGGCTTAATGATGATGGTTATAATGATGGATCCTTGTATTTCCTCTTGGAGAGAGTACCATCTTGGGTTAATAACTTGGGGTTATTGCTAAAACTTGGCTCTCTACTAGTAATAAATACCTGACCAACTAAAAGCAATTGCTTTGAGCTTCACCCCAGATACAACAACTCCACTTTAGCCAAACGGGACATTTGCTAAGGTTGATGTGTACTCACCCTTGCTTAAAACACCAGGAAGTCCCCATTGCAACCCTTGCTCAGGAGAAGATGAAGGCAACATGGAGGACTTTTAGGAATTTTAGGACTTCGACAAGTTCTAGAGTAGATTAGTGGCAAACCCCTAGTCAGCTACCTGTGAAGGCCTTATCGTATTACGTGTCATTCAGCACTTTGATTATTGTTTAAGTTAATGACTTTGTGGATGTTTTGGACATCATGATGCAATAAAGTACTACTCCTTTCTGCTATTATTTGAGCACTGTGTGATGATGTACAATTATGTAATTGTTGTGTACATGAATTTATGATCCTGGCACGTACATGGTTCGCATTCGATTTGCCTTCCAAAACCGGGTGTGACATGAAGTGCGATAGAATATATTACAACCCTAGAAGGTGATGCCTTCCTAACCACACTAACATTCAATCTTCATCATATGCTGAACTAATCCTCATGCAACAAGGTGCAAAATAGAACGACCCCTGAGGTTCACCTGCCACAGGGGTTTGAAGAACTCTGAGTACACAAGTACTCCACAAGACATACCGACTAAAGAAAAGCTTACTATAAGTGGAACCTTAATGTTGGGGGCTTGTTCTCAAATGCTTCAGACTGATGTATGGAAAAGGTACAAATCGTGATGCGAAAAGACGTGTGCCAAGTCAGCGTGAACAGTACGGGAGTACTGTTCACCTATTTATAGGCACGGGATGCAGCCCGTGTAAAATTACATTGATGCCCTTTACACTTATCAATAACTCTCTAGTAATTCTTCGAGGTCCAATTTGGCCTTTCATCTTTAAGTCGGTTCCTCTTTTCTGTCGTTATGCCGAAGCTTTTCTGCATATGACTTCATGATCGTCTTATCCTTCGTCATGTTCGCTTTTCATTCCAGCTTCGTCTTAAACATGCCCTTGTATATTCGCGACCTGACTCCGAAGGTGCCTGTTCCGAAGGTGCCTGTTCACATTTTGCACTTGGAAAACATTGTCAAACTGTGTTTTTGAGGACCTTCGGGAGCCGAAGGCCCCCAACAGTAGCCCCTCGCAATATCAATTTATTGTAAAGATAAATTTATATTGCGACATGGACGAAGGCTTTAAGGCGAAGGTCCGTAAAAACACCTTCCTTTTGCTACAATAGCAACAGTCATTGACAAGCGGGGCCCTCCAGTTTTCGACATACTGGGTGTATAAATACAAGCTCTCCGCGAGTTTATTTGACACGCCCTTTTGCCACCTGCTTTTTTCTCACCAGCTTTCAACCTGCACACCCTGCTCTTAGCCTGCGCGCGACAGCATTTGCTCGGTCTTAAATTTTTAAGCTTCGGCTTCAAGTCTAGTTTGCCAGCATTCGCGAAAATGTCTGAAGATAAGACAGCTGCTGGTGCTTCGAAGCTAAGCCTTTCAGAGGAAATGCACCTGGGTTTTCTTGAGTCAATGTCGAAGACCAATACTGAAAAGATTGTCAAGGAAACTTTGGAGGGTTTATCTGAAGATACTGGCGACAGTGATAGCTATGATGTGGATAGTGGCGGAGAGGATTCCGAAGATCGCCCGTGGCGGCCTAGTCACTCAAACTTCAGAAAATCAACTATAAAGCAGAGTCACCTTGAAAACATGAGGGGGAGATACTTCCGAGATATATCCATCGTGAGGGCGGATGACGGAGAAAAAACTACGCCGACCCCCGAAGATAATGAGGTTGTAATCTTCCGAAGCTTTTTAAAGGCTGGGCTACGATTCCCTCTAAGCAAGTTTGTAGTAGAAGTTCTGAAAATATATCAAATTTACCTTCATCAACTTACCCCTGAAGCAGTGATAAGATTGGGAGTCTTCGTCTGGGCCGTGAGGAGCCAGGGTTTGGAGCCAAGTGCTAAAAGCTTTTGCAATATACACGAGCTAGTATATGAGACGAAACCGTGGGGTAAGGAACAATATCATAATAATTTTGGTTGTTATAGCTTCGGTGCCCGCTCTGGGTCAAGCTGTCCCGTGCCAACCTTTCGGAAGAGATGGCCCGGGGAATGGATGAAGGAATGGTTCTATGTGAAGAACGATTTGAAGGTTCGGGAAGATATCAAGGATATCATCATGCGCCCTATCTGGCAGCGCTTCGGACTTCGGAAACCAAAGGGGAAATGGACGAAGCAGCTGAAGAGTGTCAGAGGGCCTTCGGCGTAGTCTGTTCCTTTATTGGGACCAGGGATTTAATGCAAGAGCACATTGCCTTCAGAGTGTGGCCACTTGTAGATGACTGGGAAATGCCGAAGGAGACCGTCAAAGAAGCCGACGAGGGTGGACTAATTAGACTGAAGTATACATTCAAGTACGGAGATAAATTTGTTGAACCAGATGATGATTGGCTGAAAACTATTGAGAATGTAAGTGATGAATTGCTTGGGACCTATTCAAAGGCCGAAAACACTGCATTATCAGCGGCTTTCGGAGGCCGAAAGAAGAAGAGGCTCAACCGAGTATTTGATGCTATTGGGTTTATCTATCCCGACTATATTATCCAATGCGAGGTCAAAAGAGAAAAAATACTGCTCCTGCAAAGGACACTACTTCGGCTGCTCCCGGGGAGCCAGCACCGAATAGGAAGAAAGTAAAAGTGTCCACACACCCTCCACGCTGTATTAAGCCGGCCACAGTGCCCGAGTTTATTGGCGAGGCCTCTTCGGCCATCGAAGCCAGAGAACCAACTGCAGCGTTAAAATCCGAAGAAATGGTCGAGGCACCAGCAATAAGAAAGGAGAAATCTGAAGAAAGAGAGACACCCGATGTTATAAGTCCTTCATCAAAAGTTGAGACAGCTAAAAGCCAGAAGGGGCCAGCAGCAACCCCGAAAAGAAAAAGAATGGTTAATGTGCTGGATGTCTTGGAGACAATTAAATCCTCAAGCACAGCTCCAAAGAAAACTAATGAGGCGCCTATTGAAGCCTTTGCTGCTGAAACTTCGAAGCAGCAATCTGAAACTGAAGCTGGGCCTTCGGAATCCACCAAGATACAGCCTTTGGAGGTCGAAAAAATGTCAAAGGCAAGTTTAGAAACTGAAAAAGCAACAATAACAGAACCGATTCTAATTGGGGAAATTGGTGCTGCCACCCCCGAAGCATCCTCCAAAATACATGATTATATTGTGCGACATGCTTTGGGGAAAAAAACTGTCTGAAGAAGAGATTTTTGAAGCCAATCACTATGCCCGAGAACTGAAATATCCGAAGGGGGCCGTAGTATTCAACGGGACAAACGAAGATGACTTCTTATATTGCCTCCCAGACAATAAAGAATTATCCGTGTGCCGGGAAATGGCTAGAAGCATGGGATTCCCGAAGCTTGAAGCTGGCCTTTGCGCCATGACGAAGGAGGATCTTGCGGATAGTCTTGCATATAACAGTCTAAAGGTACGAAGATTGTAAATTTTGAATTTTGTGGATTTTGAATGAATCCTTTACTGTTGTGTTAATCCCTTCATTCTTTTTGAATAGGGCTTAATTTTCAGCAATGCCTTAAGGGCACAAAAGAATGCTGAAGACGAGAGCTGCACCATTGCTCTCAACAACCTTCGAACAGAGGTTATCAGACTACGAAACGAGGCCTTGGAGAAAGACAGAATTCTGCTTACATTAGTGGAAAAAATGAAGGAGGAGGAGGCTAACTCTAAAACTCAAGCCGAAGCTCAGAGGCGCAAGATTGAAGATCTTCGTAAACAACTAGCCCGAGCCAAAGAAGAACGTATTCTTGAAGAAACAAAACGAGAGTTAAGTGAACAATGGGCAGATCATTTGGAAGTTAATGTTAAAGAGCTTCGTGCTTCTCAAAGAAAATGCTATGTTAAATCCATAGAGTGCGTTAAGAAGATAAAATCCAGTTTTGCCAACGTTGGCGCATTCTCTAGCGAAGAGAATTTCTCAAGGGGCAATCCCGAAGGTCCGATGGAATGGATTAGTAACGAAGCTGAGGCCTTCGAAGAAATCCTGAATAGCCGCGGAGACATATGTGCTTTTTCGAGTGCTAGAGGAATTGCTACTGTTTTGGAGAAGAAAGGTTGTGAGCATGTAAAATCTTTAGCGCAATCCGAAGCTACTTTGTCCTCCGAAGACATTAAAGATCCCTCAGCCGAAGCAAGCATGATCGGCGGAAAATTTTTCACTGATATCTGGGACAACAGCGGCCGAGAAATGGCGCAAGAAATTATTCAAAAGAGCGAAAAAGGCATCCATGATGCCAGAAAAGTAGCGGCGGCTGTCGAAAAAAGTACAGAGCCCGAAGGGCAAATAGGTATTAATTAGTGATTTTTATTATGTTGTAATTTTTGATTCCAAACTTTGTTCACGGTTTGTAATAGTAATATAGCCGTATCTTCTCTTCGCCCAGAACCTGCTGAGGCATCTCCGGGCCCCCACCCGAAGGGGGACGATGAAATTAGAAAAATGGCCGAAGCCATTATGGATAAGGTTGTTGACCAGCTACTGAACGAAGCTGCAGAAATAGTTCTTAAAGAGGATTAAATGCTACTGTAAAAACATTTGGAACGTAACATATGTAATATATTGTAACTTTGAATGTAATATATAATCCATGTACAGTTTTAATTCTTTACGATGCATGAAATCTTGCATACATACCGTTTTTTGAGCCTTCGGCGAAAAAACACCTTCCCTTCTTTTCATGCTTCGTAAAGAAAATTTTATATCACCAATTGTATACTTCCATGGTGAAGATTATCCAAGCTTCGTGAAATATTCTTCGAAGCTATAGAGAAGTTTTTGTTGCCTCTCTAATGAAGCTACACTTCTTCTCGGCTTGTCTTGTGCTTTAGCACGATTTTCTCTTTACCAAATTATTCTCCGAAGATCAATACTGTATCCCCTTCTTGTTCCACATGCAATATGCTGTATGATGCTTATGTTATGCAGAATGATGTGATGATGTTATGTTATGCAAGATGACGTTTGTGCCACAGATACATATCCCTGTAATAGAGCATACACACTTTTTATATCAGCGTTGACTTTTCGTTGTAAGCCTCCCTTAGGAGCTTCTTCGCCTTTTACTTTCAGCGGAATCAGCGTTTATTTTTCGCTGTAAGCCTCCCTTAGGAGCTTCTTCGCCTTTTACTTTCGGCGGAATCAGCGCTGACTTTTCGCTGTAAGCTCAGAAAACTTACACTGCGCTCGCTTAGGAACGACTTTTTATTGTTTCGAACAACTTGCTCTGTGTCTTATTAAAACAAAATTTTGATAGTACAAAGGTCCTTCACGCCACCATAAATTCGTATGCTTCAACGATTCAAGCCTATGAAAAAGACACATTTTTATTAAAGTGGAAGACGAAAATGTTACAAGGAATTGAAAAATGATAAAGGACACTTGAACTTCCCATAATTGTTCCTTATTAACAAAAAAGTAATACCGAATGTAAAAATGCAAGAAAACTGATGTTGAGGTAGGATATTTATCAGTAAATGTGCTTTGACTCTGGCACAGTGCTATTGACTGTGCGAGCTTCGGACTCCTCTCTGAAATCTCTCTGAAGGTGATTGTGGTGACTCCCTTCTGGCTGAAGCCCTGGCTGCGTCGGTGGCGGCGGTGGAGGCTGCTGCCAAGATGCTTGGGGTTGACTTGCCGAAGCAACAGAAGCTACAGGGTGATTGCCTACATATTCTGGAATGTAAGGCGAATGGTACGAAGCAGTATGCAAGACCTGCTTCGTCTGACTCTGTTGTGCAGCAGCTTCTGCTAGCTCCTTTTGCTTCTGGATGGTAATGTGACACATCCTGGTGGTATGGCCCTTACCTTCACCACAGAATAGGCAGTATAATTTTCTTGGTTGATCCCCAAATCTTCCCCCGAAGCCCCTGGCGCCTCTGCCCCTTGGCACTGGCGGCCGGAAGGAGCTTTGCTGCTGCCCCGAAGCTTGCGAGGAGCACTGTGGCCTTTGCTGTTGACTCGCTTTGTCGTCATTTTGAGTAGAATTGTGAATTGACCTGACGTGCCTTGGATAAAGTCTTCCTCTGAAGCCCCTAGTCATTTCAGAGAACCTGAGGGCTTCCTCCCTTCTTTGGCGAAAATCATTGTCAGCTCGAATGTACTCGTCCATCTTCTGGAGCAGCTTCTCCAGAGTTTGAGGAGGCTTCCTAGCAAAGTACTGAGCTGCAGGTCCTGGCCGAAGCCCCTTGATCATGGCCTCAATGACAATTTCATTGGGCACTATTGGTGCCTGCGCCCTCAGACATAGGAATCTTCGGACATATGCCTGAAGATATTCTTCGTGATCCTGGGTGCACTGGAATAAAGCTTGAGCAGTGACTGGCTTCGTCTGAAAGCCTTGGAAGCTGGTTATCAGCATGTCCTTCAACTTTTGCCATGAGGTGATTGTCCCTGGCCTAAGGGAAGAGTACCAAGTTTGTGCAACGCTTCTGACAGCCATGACGAAGGACTTTGCCATAACCGCCGTGTTGCCACCGTATGAAGATATAGTTGCTTCGTATCTCATCAAGAATTGTTTCGGGTCTGAATGACCGTCGTACATGGGGAGCTGAGGCGGCTTGTAAGACTGTGGCCAAGGAATAGCCTGCAGTTCTGTTGACAAGGGAGAAGCATCATCAAAAGCAAAATTTCCGTGATGGAAATCTTCATACCAGTCGTCCTCGTTATAGAAACCCTCTTGATGAAGCTCTCTGCGCGGGGGCCTTTGGTTCTGGTCATCTTGAGCAAGATGTCGAAGCTCTTCAGAGGCTTCGTCTATCTGCCTTTGAAGATCAGCTAGACGAGCCATCTTCTCCTTCTTGCGTTGGACCTGTTGATTGAGCATTTCCAAATTTTGGATTTCTTGATCCAATTCGTCCTCCGGAGGCGTTGGACTGGTGGCCTTTCTCTTCTGGCTTCGGGCCTCCCTAAGAGAAACGACATCTTGATTGTGGTCTAGCGGCTGCAGAGCAGCAGCCCCTGTCGCTGAAGCTTTTTTCGGTGGCATGACGAAGGTGATGCTTGCCGAAGATTTTCAAAACTCAAAAAGTGGAAGTGAGTTCACCGGAGGTGGGCGCCAATGTTGGGGGCTTGTTCTCAAATGCTTCAGACTGATGTAAGGAAAAGGTACAAATCGTGAAGCGAAAAGACGTGTGCCAAGTCAGCGTGAACAGTACGGGAGTACTGTTCACCTATTTATAGGCACGGGACACAGCCCGTGTAAAATTACATTGATGCCCTTTACACTTATCAATAACTCTATAGTAATTCTTCGAGGTCCAATTTGGCTTTTCATCTTTAAGTCGGTTCCTCTTTTCTGTCGTTATGCCGAAGCTTTTCTGCATATGACTTCATGATCGTCTTATCCTTCGTCATGTTCGCTTTTCATTCCAGCTTCGTCTTAAACATGCCCTTGTATATTCGCGACCTGACTCCGAAGGTGCCTGTTCACATTTTGCACTTGGAAAACATTGTCAAACTATGTTTTTGAGGACCTTCGGGAGCCAAAGGCCCCCAACACTTAAGCCATCATTTTAACTTGTCAAATTAAGTATCTATTGAATCTAGATTAGACTATTATATATCAAACACGTGTAAAACTACCAACTTCAGTTTACCAGATCTCATTCCTCTTATTAACTAGGCTGAGTGGTTGAAGGGTCAAGTCTCCATAGTCGAGAAGCAACGACGATTCAAAACGATTATACCTAGCTAGGTATCCCTAACCACACGACATATGTAGCACTTAACCCTTGCATATGTCAACCCGACCTTTGGATCCTCAAGACCAAAACGGGATGTACATTATCCGAGAGCATAGTACTCCACCATCCAGACCATTGCTAGGAGGGTACACACTACTCTCACCATTTCTCCACTCCCAGTGCGCGGTAGTTGTTCTGGTATTGGAACAGCTGAGATAAGGCTTATCAGAGCATGTGACTAGTTGCAAAGTCTCAACTACAACATACATACATCGAACGGTCCTTAATTGACACATGTAAAAACACTACATCAAGACTCCATTGTTGATGCAAGGTACTCGCCCAATCCCATCTTAATTAACATTCTAATAGTTCATCCACAAGTAGCAAAAAACTAGTAATAGAATATATTACGAAAACCCTAAGTCATTAAGTAGGGCTAATCATAACGAAATTTAAGTTAAGCAAGTAGCAAGGATGATATCAATTTAATTGTGGTTAGAAATTTAACAGTTTAGTTAATCACATAACTCCTATCACTTGATGCAACAATATTAAGTGAGTGATATACAACTTGTAAACAACATCGGGGCTTGCCTTGAGTAGCAGAGGATTCATGTTCTTCAAAGGTTAAGTCACAATTAGCTTCCACCTCGACAGATGGAATACAACGCTCGAATGTCGGTTCCACCAGAACTAATTCACCTTCGTGCTCTACACGTAATAATAATGAATGCTCATGAAATACTTATTATGGTGCATAACTTTGCATGGAAGAAGTGTAACAAATTTTATCATCTTGAGTACAACTTTCCTTCATGGTACAGTTGCAAGCCAACAAGACTAATTACTTTTAACTCTCTTAGGGATGTGAAGGTTATCGAACAACTTGCCAAGAGCCACTTTAGGTGTTTATACCCCATGGACTTCACAAAATCATTAAGTTGTTTATTTTTCTTAAAAACGTTATTTCAATTAAGTGGAAATTAGTTGACTAACTAAACATGTTCCAGTTTTTTATCAAACTTCATATACAGGCATTACTAACCAATAACAGTTAACCTAAAAATTTTCAAAAAAATTAGAACTTAAGTTTAATGACTAAAATTTATTTAAGCTTATTTAGTTTAGCTTTAAATAGAATCTCTATTACTTATTAAGGCGGTAAGGGGTAGGCTGTCATTCCGTGTTCTGCCATTCCCATTCCGCCCTCCCCGCAAAGCCCATTCTCATTCCCGGCTGCCATTTCGTGTTCTGTCTTTCTCATTCCCCCTCCCCGCAAAGCCCATTCTCATTCCGTGTTCTGTCATTCCCATTCCACCCTCCTCGCACTGTCTTTCTCGCACTGTCTTTCTTATTCCCCCTCCCACAAAGCTCATTCTCATTCTCACGTGCATCCCACGCCTAGCTAAAATTAAATTAAAAAAACACAAATGTGGCCCACGTGCATCCCACGCCTAGCTAAAATTAAATTAAAAAAACACAAATGTGGCCCCAATGAGATTCGAACCCGCGACCCCTCAAGCAAATATGCTCGTAGCTACCACTACACCACATGTGCGTTTATGTCAATATTTGTTATAGTAAAAATATCTACTACATCTCTCTCAAATCCCACCTGCTACCCTTGCACAATTTGTAGTAGTAGATAATTATCAACGAGATTACTAAATTATATTTTTGGACGGAGGCAGTAGTATTTAAAGAAGAACCTTACATGCAATTTCTTTTGTTTTTATAATATTTTCAACTTAAATTCCTTTTTTATATGTGTGACATTTATTCTCCGTAATATTTTTCCATGGATCTGACTTGTAAGTCATTTTTATAAACTAACGTCAAAGATGAATCCATGTTTCTTACTTGGAAACCTCGAACAAACACCACTTGCAGGAGGCGCTCGCGTTGGCGTTGCTCATCGACGACGAGAAGAAGCTTGGTGACTGCCAGTTCGACCTTTGAAAGCAGTCCTACGTGTCCGCATGCGCCGCTGTATTCAGCAAGCTCCGGCGCAGCCGCCGCTTAGACGTGGTCTAGAGCGGCTGCACCGCGCTGTCCATCTTCAAACAGGGGGACCTCATGGTCGTCCCCAACGCTGGCGACTCTCGGGTTGTTCTAGGCACCACATCCGACGACGGCGCTGTCACGCCGTCCAGCTCATCATCTATCTGAAGCTCGACTTGCCACGTAAGTCGCTACTAGTCGGCCATGAATTCTTGTGCGCTGGGACGACGGCCATTGCTGACGTTGTGTGAGTGTCCTCGAACAAGATGTATGTAGAGGAGTAGCACATCCGGTGGTGCAATGACTAGGTGTACTACCTCGCTGATGAGCCTGGGGTGCACTTCATTTGGCAGCCCAGCCAAGAGTCATTGGTACTCGCCATGTCGTGTGCGTTTGACGACTACTATATCAAGGTATGTGGCATCATCTTGGCGCCAGAGGTGACGCAGAGGAGGACCGACAGAAATGACCACTTGCCATCGTCAGGGTAGCTTTTGTGCCGGCCTGCCTTTAATTCTCTTCGCAGACACATACACTTGCCTTTTTTTGTTTAAGCAAGCGTGTATGGTGGTGCGTACCTGATGACTGACAATGTACGAGGGAACTTGTACTGGCAGGTGTGACACGTGCTCTTCAATGATGAGACCATGCAAATCGTGGAGTATATCAAAGTCTGCATTATACTGATGGTTGCAATATAGTAGTGAAACAGCTAAATTAAAGGGAAATTTGGATCCATACCATTAAAAGATCACTACTTTGGATCCATACCATTACTATCTCACTTACATGTGGGTCCACATGAGTCAATGACATGTGGGGTCCATGGTATATATCTAAAGTTTGGATCTTTTAATGGTATAGATCCAATTGTTCCTAAATTAAAATAACAAAATTTATGTATAACCAGGATTACAAATAGATTATTAAACATTTTCTTATAACAATATAAGACACATTTTGTATATAAGTTATCATGTTATTATTTGTTCCTGTTGCAACGAACGGGCACTCATCTAGTAGTAAATACAAAAAGTTACTGGTAAAATCCAATAATTATTTTAACAAAAAGCTCACAATTTTCTGAATTTTAAAAAATTGGGCTCCCCATCTTAGCACACTTCTAGAGTTCACAGCATAATTCACAAGATATTACATATTACAAAATAACAAAAAATCACTTAAACGGATATGGGCCAAAACCGGCCGAGCCGCTCCACTACTATGCATAAACGAGCAGCGCCCGCAGCTCATGCCCACGAGATAGCCGAATTTTTTATATTTTGGCTTTTCCTCGGAAAAAAAATACACGTTTGGACTCTAAAAAATTTTAATGTTATTTTTGGACTCTTTGCTCGGCGCCATAGCCAATGGCGTCGAGGTAACACAGCTCGGCGTCATAGGCTATGGCGCCGAGATACGTGCTGCGCTGCCACAAACGGACATCGTAGCACCGACGTGGCACCGAGCTCGGCGCCATAGATCTTGGCGTCGAGCTCTATTATATATACAAAACTTGTCTAGCTCAGTTGGTAGAGTGCAAAGCTTTTAACCTTATGGTCGTGGTGGGCGTGTTTTAATATTTTTTTTTTGTCTTTGTCACTGATTTTTTTGTTGTCCATATTTTTCGTTTATGTCGCTGATTTGTCCGTCTAGATTTATTTCTTATCCAGATTTTTTGTTTTTGTGACTGATTTGTTTATTCGTCCAGATTTTTTTGTTTATCCAGCAAGCACAGCGGCTGTGTGCCACAGTGGCCGCAAGCCGTCAACTTTCCCCCTTGTTTGCTCAGCTAACCACAATAAAAATCAAATGAGGACACTCTTCAATCATGACCACATAAAAATATTATATTTTCATTGAGTTCTTTTGAACATAAATTTTAAAAACATAATAACATATTCCTAGTAAAAAGAAGCACACATATTCATCTTTTTCCTCTGCACTAAATAAAAGTATACTCCATTATATACTTATCTCATGGATGATATATTTTAGAATTTACTGCATAAATTACTCCAGTAGGTGATGCCTAATTCCATTCCCTCCATTTATCATGACGTTTTTCAAATAAATTTAAGTTTTTCAAGTGGACAAAATACTTTGTGAGCTTGTGTCTGTGTGTAGGGGTACAATTCCTTACTTTTATATTTAATTTATATACTACTAACTAAACAGTATATTTAATCCACGGATTTAATTAACCTTTCCATTCAGTGACATAAGCGAAAAATCTAGACAACAAAAAACAAATCAGTGAAAAAGACAAAAAGTATTAAAAACATCCATCATGGGGCCCGAACCCACAACCACAAGGTTAAGAGCCTTATGCTCTACCGACTGAGCTAGACAAGTTTTATGTACATAATTGAGCTCGGCGCCAAGATCTATAGCGCTGAGCTCGTGCCACGTCGACGCCACGACGTTCGTTTGTGCCAGCGCAGCATGTACCTCGGCGCCATAGCCTAAGGTGCCGAGCTGTGTTAGCTCGGCGCCATAAGCTATGGCGCCGAGCAAAGGGTCCAAAAATGATATTAAAATTTTATAGGGTCCAAACGTGAATTTTTTTCCGAGGAAGAGCTAAAATGCAAAAAATTCGGACGAGATAGCCACTATGCAAAAGAACCATGGACTTTGCAGTAAATCGCAAACCAATCAAAATACTATTCAGATGAGTCATAAGACTTCATAAATAACCCCTGCTTTCAATTCAATTTACAAGCCCAAGTCCTCGACTGCGCTCGCGAGCTCCGACGAGCCGGAGAGCGAGGAAATGACGACGCAGTGCTCGGGAGGACTCCAATCTAACTATGAGTCATGTTCTATTTGATGGCACCCCTACTGAAACAAAGAATTGTGCTCGAGAGGCTCCACATAGGCTTCTCTCCGAATTCCGGCGGCTCAAATTTCTGGTGAGCGGTGTTCCGGGTGAAATACGGCGGTAGAGTTAAGAGCAAAGCCAGGGAAAAAAATCATGGACTCACTAGGAAGCTGATGCACGTGCTAGAGAGGTTCCATGGGAGCGTAAAGAAGAGGCAAAGCCAGCGTAGTGCTCAATTTAAGAAAAGGACGAGGAGCGTGGCCAATTTGGCCAAAGGTTGAGAATGTTGACGGCAGTGTAGGAAGGGTCGAGAAACGAACTTGGCTCTGCTGGTGAACTTCACGTGGAGCCAGGGACATCCGGAGGTTGGCACCGCCACGGTGAACATGTCCATGACAAGCTACTGCGTGTCCGGGCTTTAACAAGCGGTGAACGTGATCGGCAGCGATCGGCGACGAGGTTGGTGCCAGTGCACTCTGCACTGTGCAGTGCTTGAACCCGAAGTTTTAGCTCAAAATTTCTCGCAATTTCGTGTGATAATAGGGGAGTCATCCCTAACAGGATTTTTTACTAACCAAAGCTCTACATCTTTGTTATAAAGATCCCTAGTTAAAACTCAACGGATTGGAAGTTGGGGAGCTCCAAAGATGGGAAAACTCACTGAAACTTGAGTTTCAGTTAACTGAATTGTTATAAATGAATATGACACAAAGGGGATCAATCACAGAAAAGACACAGATTTAACGTGAAAAACTCCTCCAAGGCGAAAGGAAAAAACCACGGGAGCCGGCCAGCAACAATCTCATTATTATCGGGTGGTTACAGATCGCAGGAGATTTACAATAAGATAACTATCTCCTGCGGCTTACAAAGATATTTATAGAGGTGAAACCCTACAACGAGTAGGGAAACGATCCGTACAACGAGTAGGGAAACGATCCCTGGGCTACGGGAAGGCCAGTTGGCATCGCTGCGCTCCGGCCCAAGCCTCCCGGCGATAGGCCTCCGCTTCGCTCGCCAATTTGGCCGCCTTATTCAGAATTTGGATCACAAACTCAACATGAATCAACCCTAATGGTACATTACTCAATCCCCTCTCCAAATCTGAATTTTTGAAATTACTTTTGATTTTATGTAACAACTTGACAATTTCAAAAAAAAAAAGTTGTTCAACTTTTTCAAGATCTGCAACTTTCATATTTGGACCATATCCAAATTCTTTCTAGATTTTGAAATTTGATGCATTATAAAGTTAAACATTCAAAATGCTTGCAATGCATATGATACATGTCCAGTTTTAATTCTTATAACATCAGAGGTGTTGCAATCTTCTAGATAGGTCATATATGATGTTAGGGATTAAATCGTTGCCTGCTAACTTGACCATGATTGGAAAAAACGTGATGGCATGGTTAACTATTGCATGAAGACTTGTACTCACATCTATTTGTTAATTTCTAAGTAGTGTTGAAATATGTCATGGTCAAGTATTGCCTTACACCTTGACTGCCATAAGATGGAAAGATCCAGGTTATCTTGTTGTCATGTTCACTTTGGAAGCTAACTAATTACTAGTCTGTTAGCTTGTGAGCTTCCTGTTTAGCATAACTGTCCATGTAGCCATAGTTTCTTCAACATCAGATGTTTGGTACGTACTTGTGAGCTTCCTGTTATTTTGTCAGCGACGACGACTTATGAGCTTCCTGTTAATTTGTCAGTGGTAAGGAGTACAACGGTGACCTGGTGGATTAGATTGGTGTGGACTTGTTTTTAATGAAAATAGTTTTCAGGTGATGGTAAGCCTACCGGCTTAGGGTTATGCATTCTACCAAACACTAAAAAATGTTTCCCTATATACAGTTCAATTTCCAATACAGGCCAACCAAACACCACTTCGTTGTATTAGGCTAGGCTGGATTAGGTTAGTCTCTGCCCGACCTTATACAGGATAAATCAATACAGACAACCAATCAGACTCATAGCGTTTTCCATGCATGATGACAAAGATAGAGTAGTTGATTTCTTTAATATCCAGGAGCTCACCGAGAAGGGTAAAGACCTAGTAACAACTTGCTTTTTATCAACCGGATTATAAATCCAACAAGATAATTTGGATGCCACCGACCGAAATTCTATAACAGGGTACAGCCACAACATGATAAATACTTAATCCAATTTGGAGCCTGTTTGATTCTCCGCTAATTGCGTCATAACTTGCCTAAGGCTAGTCGACCAAATTAAGAAAGTAATCTTAAACAGAAAGAGTTAGATAAACTGTGTGGAGCACTATTTGTGGTACTGGACACGGTCGGACGGTCCGGTACTGAGGACCGGCGGACGGTCCACCTTAGGCGCTGACAGTCCACCCTTAGGCGTGGACGGTCCACGATTAGATCGGATCAGATATAACTAATCCCTTTTCCGTGCATATCTATCTCTATAAACCCGCGGTTTCTGTTGGGAGACACCTAGAAACGGGTTCAGACCTCCCCTTCTATATATATAAAAGTGTATGGCCGATTATGGACACCAACAATCAAACTACAATCAATATATCTTGTGTTCTTTACCTTTTGTCCTAGGATTAGACAATAACGTAGCTTTCTTCCTCTAATCTTCACCTCTCTCTAGCTTTACGTCGTATAGAGGCGTCTTGTGTTGCCTGCCGATCCCAAGACAAACCCTATGATCTCTCCTCCCTAACGGGGTCCCTCCCGGGAGCGAGATCCAGGTGTTGCTGGCGAACGCCGCCGCCCCTGTGCACGCGTGGACCGTCCAGCCACCAGGCACGGACCGTTCGGCTCGTCAATAGGGAACTCTTGCCTCTGCGCCAGGTCGCAGACCGTCTGGCACTCGGCTGCGGATCGTCCGCGCTGCCACAGAGAGCACCGCCGCACACACAGTGATTGGCGCCCAGATCGGAGCCAACACACTTTTTGGCGACTCCGCTTGGGAATTTTGCATAAAGATCTATCAGATCGACCCTCAATAACCAGTTCAAAAGATAATTCCGACATCTCTTCCAGCAATATTATCGAGCCGACTATGGAGACTCTATCGGCTGAAGATCAGCAGGAGTTCGAGGAACACAAGGAGCAGTTGATCGAGTAAGCAAAGACGAAATTCCCGGTCAACTTCAAGGTGGACAGGAATCATAAGGTCGTCCAACAGCGGGCGACTGATCTGGCTTTACTCCAACCTGCTACATCTCCCCCAAGGTAAGCGAGACAAACAAAATCCAATCTATTTGGGCTTACATAGACGAGCAATGAGAACAAATGCAACAGATCATAGGGGGCATGCAAAATGATTATAAGAGGCTAGCGTGTGCATTCGATAATTCTTGTGTTGCAAATTTTCCATCGCATGAGGTTGAAAGTGGGGAAAACACACACGATCCATTGGCTACAGATTAGCATGACCAATCGCAACCTCTTTACGGGATGATGATAGACACATATCCTAGACAACCACAGCCTCCTGCGCAAATCGAGGGTAAACCTGTTGATCTGCGCACGGCTGAATCGTTCACGCGTGAGCTCGGACCGTCTAGGCCAGCAGCGGCCGACCCCATTTTCCAAACCGAATTACTGAAATTCGCGCCTAAGCCGCTGCATCCCACGCAAACGCTAACTGACCAATTCGGACCGTCCGCGCACAGCATCGGACCGTCCGAATGCATCACCGGATGGTCTGGCGATGTGGCCAAACAATCCGTGCACACAGTCAGACAGTCCGCATGTTTGACCGGACGATCCGGCGTAGAGTACACAGAGCCTAACGATAATTATTATTACCCATCTATACATCCATCCTAGTCAAAGCCTCTCGCTACATCCTACAGCACCACATCATCGTAATATGACATCCCAAACACGTGGGGGCGAGTACTTTTTGCCCCCCCCCCAAAAAAACACCAAAAAGGGATGTCTAGCCATATGAGCCACATAGGGCAAGCACTAATACCCCACAAAACCCAAACCGACAGCATAATACTCAAACCACACCTATACTAGATCAAAGGGGCGGTGGACTACCACCGGCCACCATTGACATAGTAAGGGAGGAGATAGCTAGGGCATTTTGGGATAAGCTCGGAGTTAGCATGATCCTTGGGGGCAGCCTTATCGGAAACCCTATGATAGCTGATTTGATTATCACCCGTATCCCCAAGGAACAAGGATACTCGAATTTGCAAAATTTTCGGGTGACCAAGGTAAGAGCACGCACGAGCACATAGGTCTATTCCTAGCACGGTTAGGAGGATTAGCCGATACAGAGACATTCCGCGTTCGTTTATTCTCATTATCCAATAGAGACTGTATTTGCATGGTACACCACACTATCTTTTAACTCTATTTTTCATGGGGGATTTAGAACAAAAATTCCATGATCATTTTTTCTCCAGCAATTATGACTTAGACCCAGTAGATTTGGTAGCTCTGTGACAAGGAAAGGATGAATCGGTGAATGACTACATCCGGAGGTTCCAACACAAGAAACCGATGTTTCCAAATTCATCTAGCAGAAAGACAGCTAACAGGATTAGCATTTAATGGAATGCATTACTATTTAAAAGAAAGATTAGAATGCATTCAGTTTTTCACGCTAGCTCAATTACACCAAAGGGCTCTGGCTTGTGAAAGCCGAAGTAAAGATGCTACTAAAGCGATTCATCACAATGTCCATGTGGTAGATTGTGACCAGAGTAGCTCGGACGACGAATCAAAAGAAGTGTACGCTACTGAGATGGTTGAGCCAAAGCAGGCCAAATCTCCAGTTTGTTCCTCTTTGCAGCCGGTTCAAAAGAAACGACAACACGTTAAATTTACATTTAACATTGGCAATGTGTTAAACTATTCAATGAATTACTCAAAAAAGACAACGTTAAGATAAATCACACTATTCCATGTGCCGACGAACTCAAGCGTCGCGCTTACTGCAAGTGGCACAATTCATTCTCTCACGTCACTAATGATTGTAACGTGTTTCGACGACAGGTCCAATCGACCATTAACGAGGGCTGATTGAAATTTTCCAATAGATATGATCAACTTTGATGACAAAAAGTCCTAGTTCGACCGATAAGGGCAAGGACAAGGAGATCATCATCGACGATACACGAGAGACCGGTGAAAACACCAAAAAATCTTGCAAGAAAGTGGTGATAGAAAAGATCACCATCACTACCTCCAACACCGAGGGGCAGGCGCAGGCAGGCAGCCAGGCGCGACCCCTTGTTCTACACACCGCGGACGGTTTGGCGCGTAGAGTGGACGGTCCGGGACACCGCCGGACAGTCTAGAGGGGTCAAGCAGACGGTCCGGTAGCGCCCAGGAGCAGCGACGACCACGTACTTTCAAACCTCAACGACCAGAAATAGGTATGTGGAAGACAAACACGTTTAAGGCATCCGGTCGACTTGTCAAAGCCGGTCCAACCTTTGATCAGTTATTATCTAAATATGTGAAAAAGAAGGTCGGCCCAAGTGACCGGCCAGCAAAGCGACATCGCTCACCTACCCAAGAACGACAACAGGTAAGATCGATTAGGTCATCTCACCAATCGGAGGAGTCAACACATCATAATATTCATTTAAGATCTAATGTACCTACATGGACACCTCCACCCCAATACCCACCTATGCCATATCAGTATGCATACCTACCACCACCTTATATCCCAAATCAAATGTGGAGCGTGCCACCATATTCATATGAGATGTCATAGTACCCCGCTTGGGGCACCCTAAACTTCTGTATTTGACAGGTTGGCACACCTAGTGCAAGACCGATTGGGTGCACCTCAATCTGGTCACTAGGCGCAGGTCCAACAAGATTGTCGGACTACTCAGCCGTAAAGGCTGACCAATCCGGTGAGGGCATAAAGAGGAAATATCTACATGCACCAAAAAACGACGAAAGGAGACATCATCAAAATAGACACAATAGGTGTCGTCATACAGGGGAACAATGAATCATATAGAGGAACAATGAAGTGCCGATGATTTTTGGTAAATCGACCAAGACAGCCAAGGGAGAAGACACGGGAGCAACCAGCAAAGCAGCCGACCCGAAATACTCCATACCCCGATAATGCTCATCGGGACTGACACGGTGTCAAAAGCGTAAATTGGAGCGCCTGAAAGCAAAGGAGAGCAAGAAAAAAGAGGCGAAAAAATATTTAATGATACACATCAGTGATACCCACCACTACAAAAGATGTGGAGACCAAAAGCCGTAGAAACAAAACAATAGCTCCAGCTCTATGTAGGTACGATATATTAGGCAGCAATTAATGCTATCGCTTCTTTTCAAAAAGTAAACCATTTTTAACTGTATAATATTTATAGTATATAATTAATATTATTAGATAGATTTTTAAGTTTATTTTTATAAAACTTATTTAAAGATAAAATCTTTAACATCTTCTATAAATAATAAACTGGAGAAATTTTAGCCGGTAGCAATATCTTAATATCTAAGTTCTTATATATAACGGAGGGAGATAGTACATCTGTTCTACTGCGCGCATCAACTAAAACTGATGCGTACGACCAGAGATGACACCACAACGTACCACCAGCCATATGATAAAGAACCGCTAACACGAGAGAAGCTTCTGCAACAATTGACTGCCATCAGAATTTATTTAGAAAGCCGCAATGATTCGCCAGACTAACTTACAAGATAAAAAATGGAAACGTAGAGGAACTAACTTTTGGCAACATCTCATCTCCCCTTATTATTTCTTCTCCCTTCAACAAATAAATCTGTGACAATGTACAACTGTTTTAAAGGCTACAAATCAATGGAATCGACCACCCACCCAACCCTGACCCGACTAACCTCTTGTCTTATGTACATCACGGAAACAACAGCTATGTCACTTCAGCACAAAAAAAAATCAAGGGATGCGCATCAGTTCCTACGCATTCTCATCAACTGTTCCTATGATTTAAGGTTGGCTCGTGTCTTGATTGGCTTAAGCTTAACCCCCATGCTCTCAGGAGAGAGGAGCTCTGGTGATATACAAAACGGATTCAGAGGGCTACGAGGGCTACAGTTTATCTGGCTTGGCCTGTATAGTCCATATCCCATGAGAAAGTACTCCATTGGTATCAGCATTGCGTGAGGTTGCTCCTCTGTCACAACCGAGCCACAAGCTTGTACCTGTAGAGGCACCAAACTTGGTATGTAAAAATCCCTAAAATCAATGTAAAATAAAATCTGCGTACAAATTGGTACCTCCACAAGAGCGCTATATCGCCTATCAAGCTTTGCAGTCATGTGCACAGCTTCAGCATGGAACTGGGAATTCTCACCAACAAAAATTAGTGTCCTGCACTGTAGCTGCTTCAGGTTCTCTGTCAAGTCTTTTCTCCTGTATAAAGCATCGCAAAATATTATTATCTGGTTCCACTCATCCACTGACTCAGGTACCGTATGACCGTAGGAGTTGAACATATAAGCTTTAGAGATAAAAAGGACATACTCGTTGATAGTTTGGATAAATCGCCACACATTCAAGCACTGCCGTTGATCTAGAAACTTCATTGAATAAAAGGAGGGTTAAAGATCATAAACAAATACACCATAACTGATAAGGGATGAGAAGTCTTAGCGACATACGCTTCTGCAAGCCTGCACAATATCTGATTCAGGTTCAGCTGAGCCTCCACGTACTCCCTAAGGATCATAAAGTTCAAACACAAGTTTTAAGCAGCTACGCAAATATCACATCGCATGCCATAACCTAAGTCATTTAGTTACCTTTCCAAAGTAGCGTTGCAACAAAATATCCTTCACGACATTACACATGCCATAATAATACAGTAAATTTGACATTACCTAAGAAATAAAAATGTCAGTACAGATTCATTATTCTGAAGGAAGGTTCTTCGAAGCTAAATATTGAATAGCTACCTTATTATAAAACCACTCAGACCATGAGGGAGCTTTACATAGAGGTGAGACGAGAATAAGTCCTAGTACTCGCTCTCTATACTTCGTCTGCAATAAAGAACTTAAAATTACTAAGCAGTTGTGCAAGAAGCACGGAACACACTAGTTTAGAAGAAATGCATACTGCAAACAGAGTAAGAATGTATGCGCCCGCAGTGACACCTAAGCACATAACCGAATCCAGTCTGGAAATACACAAAAAAATTAACAAAGTTACTTCACAAAAGTCAAAGAGAAATCCTGAGAACTAGCACTTTATTAATAATGTGCAAATATCTTACCCAAAAAAATCAAGTATGTCTGCGATTTGATCTGCTAAGTCATCAGGAGATGCCACAGGTGTGCTCGGCAAAATCGGAGCAGCTCCTAACTGCATGGTTTTTCCAAAGATCAGTAAACCGTACCAGCATGGAAATGTTGGTTGAGAATCACTAAATACATCATGTTAAGATAACCACATAAAGAATACACTTCACTGTAACAGCAAACTCCACTGACCTCATGTCCTGGGGGGCTGATATGGTAAATGCAAAAATTATGAAGCAGCAATGAAGCTGCTTCAGGACAGAAGAGTAGCCCTTGGAAGCAAGACATATCTGATCAACAATAAGAACTTAGGTCAGTGTTGTGGAATTCTTAAATAGCCTAGCATAGGGTAAGCATGATAGTAAAACTTACGGTTCAAAGCAATATCTGGGTAGGTAATAAGAGCAGGCTTATCATGGTCACCATATATGGCAACAGATACAGATCCATGGTTGGTTTGTATATGATGTTCCTGAGGAAAACAAGAGGAAATAGTCAACATTTGAAAGTGTTGGACACCAAAATGAGCGGACGGTCCGGCCCTTGGGCCCGGACGGTCCGCGTGTCCCGAGATTAGATTAAACTCGAATGTTTATCCTTATCTCGTGCGTGGTTATCCATCTAATCACGCGGGAGTTTGTTGGCTATCTCTTAGGAAAAGGTCCAGACCTCCTCCCCTATAAATATAAAGGGGTACGGCCGATTGAGAACCCCCGAACACATTCCAATCGAACCAATTACCTTATTTACTTTTCCTGCCCTAGGAGTAGATGTAGCATAGTTCTAGTTGTAATCTCCCACATATCCACCTCCACCCCTATTCGACTCTACGTCGTCTAGATCCGTCTTGGGTGGCCTGCCGATCCCAAGACGACCCTAGGATCTCACCCCTCCCGAGGGGCAAGATCTAGATGTCCATCCAAGACCTCTTCCTCGAATTGATCTCTTAATTCCTAGGCGACTCCACGTCGTCTGGGGACGCCCTGGGTGACCTGTCGACCCGGAGCACCATTAAGATCCCTTCCCCCCAGGGGACGAGATCTAGATTCCAGCAAGGAGGAGGAAGACGACCCTGTTGCCAGGTCACGGACCGTCCGGCCCAGAGCTACGGACCGTCCGGCGTGACGCAGGGAAGACACCGCTCCTGCGCCCAGGTCGCGGACCGTCCGGCCCTGTGCCGCGGACCGTCCGCGCCTGACCAGAGAGCACCGCCGCCGGTTCTTGTTGAGTGATTGGCACCCGAAAAAGGTGCCAACATACTTTTTGGCGACTCCGCTGGGGAAGAAGTTGCAGATCTACAAAATCAGGCTTACATGGCCGATTCTAAAGATCTCAACAGTGCTTCTCCAAACAGCAACACAAGGCTGACTAATTTATCGGCCGCTGAGCATAAAAGATTAGAAGATGACATGAAAAAAATAGACGAGGAGGCCCACCGACAAAAGGATCAGGTGCTCAAGGTGGCAGATAAGTGGTACCTCTCGCATTTCAAGGTAGACTGCCACCAGAAGACCGTCCAAGAGAGGGAGATAAACGCCGAGTATATGTTAGTCGTGCTGCAACAGCTCCCCACGATAGGTGATGCCAGGTCAGCCGATGATATTCCATCTATTAAAATTTCTTTTGATAATCGGATTAAAAGTATCACGGAGGATATAGAGAGGATGGCACATGCATTAGGAAAAACTCACATGCCTAATTTTTTATCACATAAATTAGGCGATGAAACAATTGCGCCAAACACATCGGCGGCAAATGGGTTTCCCCAGCATATTCTGGTATGCCGATGGACTCATATCCAGGACGACCGTCATCACCATCTTCGCTAAATGGTGAGTCAACCCTGAGCACGGCCGGACCGTCCGCACACAATCGCGGACCGTCCGACCCTCCGTCAGACCGTCCGGCACCCTACGCCGGACAGTCCGGAGTTACACAGAGCCCACCACAAGGGTCACAGGTGTTGCCTGACGTGACCGGACAGTCCGAGGATATTACCGGACCGTCCGATCCACCCGCAGATCGTCCGACTGTGCAAGTCAGACCGTCCGGAGCACCAGAAGTCACCTGTGATCCGCCTAGTGCGGAAGGCCGACATAAATATAACCGGCCACCCAAGCCCCAAGAACCAAAAAGGTCACATGTCCCTGAGCTTGTTTGGCCCACTAAGGCCACTCGCACTCGACACAAAAGGAAAAGGTTAAGTTCACATTTAATATTACTAAGTGTGATAAAATATTTGATGAGTTGCTTAAACATGGTAATATTAAATTATCACATATAATTCCTCCGGTTGAAGAATTAAAAGGGCGTATATATTGTAAATGGCATGGCTCCTTTCTTCATAACACCAATGATTGTGTTGTCTTTCGTCGGCAAATACAATCGGCTATAAACGAAGGCCGGTTGAGGTTTCAAAAGGAGGTGAGGATTGACAGGCCACCTGTCCCTGCCACCACATTAGAGCCGACAAGCAAAAAAGTCATAGTTCGGCCCTGTGCGGCCGATAAAAGCAAAGATAAAAATATTGTCATTGGTGATCCCCGCACACCAAATATGTCACGCAGAATGGTTACTCGGAAGACTCCGGACAAAAGAAAGACCGAAGGCACCGGGGGGCAAGCACGATCGGACACCCGATCACGGTCACCTGTCCTACGTACGCGGGATGATCCGGGTACTAAGGCTGAACAGTCCGAGACAGGAGCGGATGGTCCGGCTATAATGGTCGGACGGTCCGCAGACAGTCAGAAGCAACAACCTCAGACCACCGGACCACAAGGTTCCAAAACAAGTGTTAGGAAACAAAATACTACTAAGACGTCTGGACGACTCAGCAGAGTCGGCCCTACTTTTGGTCGGTTGCTTGCCAAATATACGAAGAAGGTCGTTCCACACAACCGGCCAATAAAGCAGACAAAGTCAAAAGGGCGATCTGTGTGAAAGCAAAAGCCGACTAAACGGACCCAAAAGGTAGCACAACTAAGATCGCCTTGTCATCCTCCTCCGGGGATAGCATGGTGCGTCCCGTTCTATCCATCGCCGATGTGTTGTCCTGCTCATGTGTGGGGTGGTACGGCGATGAATTCATATTACTGGCCCAATCCGTTTGCTTATTTGGGCTGGGGGGCACCACAAGTTTTTGCCTGACAGGTTGATCAGGTAGACATGGCCGAAGAGGATGCGATCTGAAACGGCCTCTGTGCATTAAAGTTCCATCAATTATTTATATTATCTGATCACAAGAGCCGATGACTTGCATCGACCTGAGTCCTTACTTCGGGAACAAAAGCTTATGAGATCAATTGTTTCCGAAGTTTTCACTGATGCTTTTGGTTCGCCAAGCTCCACCAAAAGGCAGGGGGGCATATGTTGGACACCAAAATGAGCGGACGGTCCGGCCCTTGGGCCCGGACGGTCCGCGTGTCCCGAGATTAGATTAAACTCGAATGTTTATCCTTATCTCGTGCGTGATTATCCATCTAATCACGCGGGAGTTTGTTGGCTATCTCTTAGGAAAAGGTCCAGACCTCCTCCCCTATAAATATAAAAGGGTACGGCCGATTGAGAACCCCCGAACACATTCCAATCGAACCAATTACCTTATTTACTTTTCCTGCCCTAGGAGTAGATGTAGCATATCCACCTCCACCCCTATTCGACTCTACGTCGTTTAGATCCGTCTTGGGTGGCTTGCCGATCCCAAAACGACCCTAGGATCTCACCCCTCCCGGGGGGCAAGATCTAGATGTCCATCCAAAACCTCTTCCTCGAATTGATCTCTTAATTCCTAGGCGACTCCACGTCGTCTGGGGACGCCCTGGGTGACCTGTCGACCCGGAGCACCATTAAGATCCCTTCCCCCCAGGGGACGAGATCTAGATTCCAGCAAGGAGGAGGAAGACGACCATGTTGCCAGGTCACGGACCGTCCGGCCCAGAGCTGCGGACCGTCCGGCGTGACGCAGGGAAGACACTGCTCCTGCGCCCAGGTCGCGGACCATCCGGCCCTGTGCCGCGGACCGTCCGCGCCTGACCAGAGAGCACCGCCGCCGGTTCTTGTTGAGTGATTGGCGCCCGAAAAAGGTGCCAACAGGAAGAAAGAATGGCAATAACAATTACTAATCCACCATGTTTACATGACACCAGATAAAATCTAAATGAAAGTTATTCCCGTGGGTGGGTGGAAAAGGTGGGCAGATGAGTGGAACTTGTGATACCAATTAGAAATTTAGAATCATGTGCATTCCTTGCACTTAAATCTATGCCTCGATGGGGTGCTCAATTTGTAAGTTAATGATCTGCAAAGCCATTCCTTTCTCCAAATGAAAAGGCAGCAGTACCTAAAGATTATTGAAAGGAGGGGTTTGTAACCAAACCAAAGCAAAGTTTGTAAACCACGACTAAAGTTATTTGATTCCTGCATGTTACACTAAAGCTTGTAAGGTGCTAACCTTACAAAAGCATAACAGCTTCACCATAACATGGTGTGCCATGGTAATGGTTTCTAGACCATGTCAAGGGTTGTGTACCCTCGGGAAGCTGGACCGTGGCTATGTAGTTCATAGCCGCCGGACATCTTCTCTGGCGAGGTAAATCCTCGGCTGCAGGCTTAGTGAAGACAGGGAGATAGTATATATATATATATATATATATGTATGTATGTATGTATGTATGTATGTATGTATGGCCCATGGCCCCAACTAATCAACCCTATACTTTAGGATCTAAGCTAACACTAATCCTTATCTTTCCTAACTTCTCTCCTGGCGGTTACCTGACCTATCCAACCAGACCGGCTGCTTCCAACGTGTTGTTGCTCTCGGCTTCTGCCTGTGCCGCACGCTCAGCCGCCCACCATACATCCCTAACCCTACGGCGCCTGGCATACTTGAGTCCCCACATGACATTTCTCCCCTCCTCGAGAGGCATCTCGTCCGCGAGCTAGAAAGCAGGATACTTGGTGACAAACGGCCCGATGTCCTCCCAAGTTGCTGAAGCCGCAGTTTGGCCCTTCCACTGTACCAAGACATGGCGCACCCCGCGAGTGATGTGTGTCTTGACAGCTCGTTCTAGCTCTAGGATCACCGCCCCATGGTGGATGAGAGGCAGGGGTGGAGGAACGTCTGGCGGTAGTCCCTGGAACTTTTTGAGGAGACCCACGTGGAAGAGGTCGTGGAGGCGGGTCCATGGCGGCAGGGCGAGGCGGACAACGACGTCGTTGATCACCTCCGTGACTCGGTAGGGGGCTGAAGAAGCGCGGTTTGAGCTTGTCGGAGACCTCTTGAGGTAGTGAAACTGACGTGTGATGACGGAGGCGGAGAAGCACCCAATCGCCCACCTGGTAGGAGACACTGCGGTGTGTTTTGTCGTAGTGCCGCTTCTGGACCGCCTACGCCTGTTCGAGGCAATAGCGAACATCAGCGAGGAACTCCTGGCGCTCCTGTCGGTGTTTTGGGTCCGACCGCGCACCTGGGGTTACCCCTCGAGGTGCCTTCAGGAGTAGGACGGTGTTATCGACTGTAGCTCGATGGTTCGTGCTGGATGCACGAGAATCAGTGGGCAGTGGTTTACAGGTTCGGGCCGCTTTGATATGCGTAACACCCTACGTCCTGGCGAGAGTGCTTTATGTGGTGGGTTAAAAGGGAGTTCTCTAGCGCTGAAAACGTAGAGAGTTGGGTGGAAGGTTATGTAACGAGCCTGTCCTCTGAAGGGGTGCCCCCTAGGCCTTATATACTCGACCGTGGGGCGGTACATGCAGGTATGATAACGACGTGTACCTAAGAAATAGTGAGCCAACTGAGTTTATCCTCCTATAATTCCGCCGATCCATCCTCGCTTGGTTCCGTTATACGGGGCTCCTACGCGGGAAGGTCGGGTGACTGTTGTGATTACCGCTCGAATTCGTTGGGCCGTCTTGGGCTCGCGCCGATGTGGCCTTGTGTCGATCCGCTTCACTGGTCGTTCCTCCCCAGGCCCACGAGGGGGATGACCTTACGAATTATGGGGCCCTTGGGCCTTTCGTGAGGTCTTTTATCCTTCTGGTGGACCCGGGGGATATCTGTCCCCCACAGCTCCTCCATAGTCTTAGCGACGGCTGCTACCCGTGTGTCACTCAGTTCGTAGGAACGGATAGACAACGAGTCACGCCCATAGACGACCCGGAATGGCATGTCCCGCAGCGAGGTCTAGTACACCGTGTTGAAGACATATTCCGCCCACGGAAGCCACTGCAGCCACTACCACGGCTGATCCCCAGTGAGGCAGCGTAGGTACATGATGATGATGCGGTTGGCCGCCTCGGACTGCCCGTCCTCGGACTGCCCGTCGGACTGGGGATGGAATGACGTAGCCATGTGCAACTTGGTTCCCACCAGGCGCATGAGTTCACGCCAGAAGGTCGATGTGAAGATCGGGTCACGATCCAACACCAAGGTTTGTGAAATGTCGTGCAGACGGACGATGTCGACTAAGAAAGCTTGGGCGACGAATTCGGCAAAGTACGGGTGCGCCAACTGGATGAAGTGGCAATATTTGCTGAATCTGTGCACCACTGTTAGGATGACGGACTTTCCTCGAACGTGCGACAGTGCCTACACAAAGTCGAGGGCGACATCCGTCCAGATTCCCTGAGGGACGGGCAGCGGCAAAAGGAGGCCTGCCAGATGCAAGTGCTCCAACTTATACCTTTGGCATGTGGCGCACTCTCGTAAAAAATCCTACACAACTTGTTTCATGTTAGGGAAGTGAAAATCTCACCGGAGTCGATGAAGCGTGCGTTGGACCCCCTCGTGGCCCTTTGCATGTACAGCCTCCATGATTTCTTGGAGCAGCAGTGAAGTCGGGGGAATGTATAAACGGCCGACATATTGGACCATGCCGTCCACAACAGTCCACGGCGCCCTAAGAGAGCCTGTGTGCATCTCCTCCTGAATGGCGACGAGGGCGAGGTCAATGAGCTGAGCCTGACAAAGGCGGGCGACGAAGTCGAAGCGCAGCCCCAAGAGGACCAGCACGGCCCCCTCCTCTGGCGTGTCACGGCGGGAGAGTGCGTCCGCCACCACGTTTGCCATACCGGACTTGTATTCGACGGCGAAGTCGAAGCCCAAGAGCTTGCCCACCTAGTGATGTTGTGGGATCGAAGCAAGCCTCTGATCAAGCAAATACTTGAGGTTGTAATGATCAGTCTTCACTAGAAAGCGGCGCCCCCATAGATATGGCCTCTAGTGGCGGACAGCTTGGACGAGACCGATAAGCTCCCGCTCGTAAGCGGCGAGGGCACGGTGACGAGGCGCGATGGTGCGACTGAAGAAGGCGACCGAGTGGCCGTCTTGGACAAGTACCGCGTCGAAGCCGTGAGATGAGGCGTCGCACTCGACGACGAAAGGCTTCCTGAAGTTCGACATGGAGAGGATGGGCGCTGAGGTGACCTTGTCCTTAAGTGCGGTGAACGTCGTGGTTGCGTCCTCGTTCCAGGAGAAGTCGTCCTTCTTGAGGAGAGCCATCAACGGCACAGCGACAGCGCCGTAGTTGTGGACGGACTTGTAGTAGTACCCGGCCAAGCCGAGGAAACCGTGGACCACCCCTGCCGAACGCGGCACCGGCCAGTCATTGATGGCCTGCACCTTGGCCGAGTCCATGGCGATGCCTACCTCCGAAATGACGTGGCCGAGGTAGGAGACGGAGGCAGTGCCGAAGGCACACTTGGTACACTTGACGTAGAGCTGGTGTTGTCGAAGCTTGGAAAACACGACGCGAATGTGTCACAGATGGTCCGCCCACGTATTGTTGTATATCAAAATATCATCAAAAAAACACAAGGACGAATCGGCAGAGGAACGGGCGGAGCACATCATTCATGAGGGTTTGGAACGTCGCCGGAGCGTTGCAAAGCCCAAACGCCATCACCAGGAACTCATAGAGGTCGTCGTGTGTGCGAAAGGCGGTCTTCTAGACGTCCGCCAACCACATTCGCACTTGGTGGTACTCGGACCGCAAGTCCAGCTTGGTGAAGATCTGTGCCCCATGGAGCTCGTCGACCACGGGGATGGGAAACGCATCTTTGACGGTGAGTGCGTTCAGGGCACGGTAGTCGACGCAGAAACGCCATGAACCGTCTGGTTTCTTGACAAGGAGGACCAACGAGGAGAATGGCGAGTCGCTGCGACAGACGATGCCCTGCTCGATCATGGCGGCACATTGCCGCTCTAGCTCGTCCTTATGGGCCACCGGGTACCGGTATGGGCGAACAGCCACCGGCTGTGCACTCGTCTTTAGGGTGATGTGGTGGTCGTGGGCGCGTCGTGGAGGAAGACATGTGGGCTCGGTGAAGATGTCGCCGAAGGAGGCCAACAGCTCGTCCAGGAGGGACTCGCTGGCCGTTGTGACGCCGAGGGCTGGTGTGCAGGGCGCCGCCACACCTGACCAACTGGTGGTGCACCCGTTGCGTTGAAACGACATCATGTGCTTGTTGAGGTCCCACACGATCGGGCCCAACACCCCGAGCCATCTGGTACCCAGGACCACATCGTAGCCCGCCAACGGCATGACGTAGAGGTCGACCGGGAAGTAGTCGCCATTCGCCCGCAGTGGGGCGTTGCGGATGACGCCAACGCATTGGACGCGAGCTCCATTCGCGACCACAACAGTGAGGCAGGGACGTGGCTGAAGTGAAAGACCCGAGCAGTTGGCCGCTGCCTCCGAGATGAAATTGTGGGTGTTGCCAAAGTCCAAGAGCGCAACGAGGGAGGCAGCACCGAGCTCGACGCTGACTTGCATCGTGTCTGCGAACGAGACCCCAGTAAGGGCCTATAAGGAGAAGACGGGCGTCTCCTCTGCCCCAATAGTCTCCATTGCCACTGGAGCTTCATCGTCGTCGTCGGATTCTATACACTCCAGGAGGAAGAGCCGCAGACAGACACGATTGTGTCCCCTTGTGTATTTCTCATAGCAGTTGTAGCAAAGGCCCGTCTTGCAGCGGTCCCCCTGTTCCGCCTGGGAGAGGCGTCGGATCTGTCGACCCTCAATGGTGACCGTCTTGGACCCCTGAGTTGATGCTGGTAGGGCCAAGCGAGGGGTCAGCACAGGCAACACCGGTGGTAGCCCTGGTTGAGGTACAACCCTGGCCACTGGGGCAGCGTACTTCTCTCGCAGCTCGAACTGGCGGGCCAAGCTCATGGCGGCGGCGAAGGATTGCAGGTTCTGGATCCGCACGTCGATGCTGAGTGGCGACTGGAGACCTCCTGTGAACAGCTAGACCTGGTGCTCTTATACGAGGGGACCAACGCGTGGGAGGAGCGCCTGGAACCGGTCCTAATATTCAGCGATCGTGCTGGTGCGCCGGCATTCCGCCAATTCGGTCAGTGAGGCGGATCAGAGTGGCGACCCGTAGCGCAGGTGTAGCAGTTCCTTGAAACGGCGCCAGGATGGAGTTCCTTCATTCGCCTAGACTTGGATGAACCACATCTGCGAGCCCTCCAAATTGTAGCTCACCATCCACACCTTCTCCTCCTCCATAATCCGTTGTTGATAAAAGTAAGACTCACAACGATTTATGAAGAGGAGGGGGTCGGCCTTGCCGTCGTAACGAGGGAAGTCCATCTTCAGGAACCGCAGCGGCCGGTCGTTGTGGTGTTCGTCGGTTCCCTGCCTGGGTCCGTTGGAGGACGACGGTGAGCGCTTAGCGGCGAGAGCCTGGATCGCAACGGCGCTAGCCTAGACGACAGTCTGTAGGGCCTGCATATTGATCACGAGCGTCTCCAAGGCTGTCTTGATGTCGTCACCCATTTTGCTGGCGGTGGATGATGGAGAATGTGCGGCTGCTGGTGGTGGAATAACGGCGTTGCTGGTGGTGGAGGATGGAGATTGGGCAGCAGCTGGTGGTGGAAAAGTAGCGACTGGTGGTGGAGATGAGGATCGTCAGGATCGTGATACCAGGTTGTCAAGGGTTGTGTACCCTCGGGTAGCAAGACAGTGGCTACGTAGTTCATAGCCACCGGCCATCTTCTCTGGCGAAGTAAATCCTCGACCGCAGGCTTACTGAAGACAGGGAGATACATGGATATATATATATATATATAGATTGTATATTAGGAGCCCTGGGCTTCCAATAACTAAAAAAAGCCCAGGCCAGACAGTGCAATCCGGTCGAGCCGGACCAGGTCCAGACGTCTATAAAAGCTAGGGATCAGTTTTTCACGCCCCATCTCGATTCATTAGCGACGGCGGTTGCCCGATAGCGCGCGCGGCGGTGGACCCTCGGCCAGTGGCCGCGGCTCCCCGACCTCGACATGCGGTGGCGGCGGTTCCCAGGCCGGCGGCGGCGGCCCCCGATCTAGAGGGCGAGCGACGGCAGTGCTCTTGTGCGGTGGCGGCGGTTCCCAGGCCGGTGGCCGCAACTCCATTACCTCGACGCGCGGTGGCGGAGGTTCCTCGATCCGGAGTAGTGGCGGCGGTTCCCCGATCCAGAGGGCGAGCGACAGCGGTTCTCTTGTGCGGGCAAGCGGCGGCGTCCCCGAAGACCCGAGGAGGCGGCACTTCCAAGGCCGGCGAGCAAGCGACGCCCGTCGACGTGCGAGCGACGGCGACGCATGAGGCGCGATGTTCGAGCGAGCGACGTCACGGAAGGCGCGAGATGCGCGCAGCGATGATCGCGCGTGACATCCTCCGATCCGGCGCAGTTTTCTTTTCGATTATTGTGTTTTATGCCTACCACATGTATTATTTACGTTAAAAATTGTACGATTTTATGCTTGAACACAGAGTTCGTATATCAGTTTACTGCATGCACATTGGAAAGGCAATTCCATGATTTATGCTGTTCGTAATTTGCGCGCATGCAATGGAAACTCCCACAATTTTGCCATAATTTTTGGATCTGTATAAAAATAGAAACCGCATGCATGCGGCTGCCATATTTTTCGGATCTGTCATAAAAATAGGATCGTAATAACAACCTACTAAAGCTATCAACCTTTAATTGACTTGGTATTTACGCTTATAATTGAGAGATTTTATGCTCAAAGCTTAAGATTTTTACGCTCCACCCGGAGATGCGTCCACCAGTGAACAACATGCCAGATTTTTTACGCAGTGTAAGGAATTGCATAAATACCTACACCGTGTACTATAATTTGTTTCAGTATACATCATAAACTAGTTCTAATGCGTTTAGCTGCATGGCTGTTGGAGGGATCCTATATTTATGAATGAAATAAAACATTAAATGCGATTTTTTGTTTCTATGCATGCAATTCATTTCCTTTTATTACATATTCTTTCCATCATAAATTCGTGTGCATGCAGCTGGTAGCAGATTTTTACGCAGTATACCGAATTGCATAATTATCTACATAGTGTAGCATATTTAGTATCAGTATATATCATAAAATGGTCATTACGAGTTTTAGTTGCATGTCTGTTGCAGCGATCCTAAATTTATGGAGGAAATAAAGCCTTTAAAATAGAAACTGCCACACATATCTTTCCTAAATTTACGCGCATGTCAGGGAACGTGTTTGACTCATGCATGTATTTTGCCATAATTTTTGGATCTGTTATAAAAATAGAAACTGCATGCATGCGGCTGCCATATTTTTTGAATCTGCCATAAAAATAGGATTGTAATAACAACCTACCAGAGCTATCAACCTCTCACATTGGCCAGATATTTACGCTTATAATTGAGAGATTTTATGCTTAAAACTTAAGGTTTTTACGCTCCAACCTGTAGATGCGTCCACCAGTGAACAACATGCTAGATTTTTTTACGCAGTGTACCGAATTGCATAAATACGTACACCGTGTAGTATAATTAGTATAAGTATAAATCATAAACTAGTCTAATGTGTTTAGCTGCATGGTTGTTGGAGGGATACTATATTTATGAAGCAAATTAAACATTAAATACGATTTTTTGTTTCTATGCATGCAATTCATTTCCTTTCATTGCACATTATTTTCATCATAAATTCGTGCGCATGCAGCTGGTAACAGATTTTTACGCAGTATACCGAATTGCATAATTATCTACACAGTGTAGCATATTTAGTCTCAATATATATCATAAAATGGTCCTTACGTGTCTAGCTGCATGGCTGTTGCAGCGATCCTAAATTTATGGAAAAAATAAAGCATTTAAAAATAGAAACCGCCACATATTTTTTTCCTAAATTTACGCGCATGCATTGGAATGTGTTTGACTCATGCATGCATTCCTTTTTTTGCGCTAACAGACGTGGGGCAGGTGGCGCACCCGACAGGCTGGTTGGGCGCGCTGGCCGCTGGGTTGAACCAGTTTGTAGGGGTGGTCGGCCTGGGCTTCCGTTAACTATTGGAAGCCCAGGGCTTCCGTTAACTATTGGAAGCCCAGGGCTCCCGTTATACCTATATATATATATATGGCCATGGCCCCAACTAATCAGCCCTATACTTTAGGATCTAAGCTAACACTAATCCTTATCTTTCCTAACTTCTCTCCTGGCAGTTACCTGACCTATCCAAACAGGCCGGCTACTTCCAGCGTGTTGCTTTTCTCGGCCTCTACCTGTGCCGCACGCTCAGCCGCCCGCCGTACATCCCTAGCCGTACGGCGCCGGGCATACTTGAGTCCCCACATGACAACATTCCTAAGAGAAAGGGGGAAATATAGCACTAGGTACCAATAAGAAGTGATTCCTCGCCAAGCAAATAGCTAATATAAATAGCAAGAAAAGCATACACTAGGTAAAATATAACTAGCTGCAGTTTTCTACAATAGGAAGGATATGTATGATGACATGTGGCAACAACATCATAGCCATCCTAACCTGTCAGGAAAGAGACTAGTACACTCAATTGTCGTTTCTAATAACAGACTAACCTGTCAGTATGTTAGTGCAATTTCAATCCAAACCATTGGACCATAAATCCTACAGTTACCATGTAGGCCACCAGGATCATATGTGGACAAGGCTAAGAGAAGTCCAGTTAGCAGAAAACAGGCTGCTACAGACATCTGTGGTTGTGAGATGCAACAAAGTATAGAATTTTGTCGGCTAATCAGTGGGTCCACACTCCATATTTTGATATACAAAAACTTAGCCAAACATACTAGTTCTTAGACAGCCCATTTGCCCCCCCCCCCCCCCTGCACTAACATACTGATTTTCTCCCTACTTCCTTTTCACTGGTATTGCCAAGAATTATTTCCATATACAAGCAAATGATGGATGGTTTATCTTAAAAAATGATACCACAGTATTGTAGCTATATGAAAGACCAAATTCAGTAGCACTGGATTTCACAAACAGCGTGTGTATTCTGCATTCCTCACACGATGTATGAACGAAGCTAGAACAGCATACACTCACAAAAAAGGGGGTTTTAAATCCATCAGGCCTTACTCCAAATGAATTTGCAGTCACGCCTAGAGTTTAAGTTTCTTCCACATAGCGAGGAAGGATTTAGTGGATGGAACATGGCTAGGAAGCCCAGCTAAAGTGTTAAACACATGGTGATAGCAATTAATTAAAAAGAAATAAAGGGGGCAGTTAGGACACCCAAGCTACAACCCAAAAGTCTCAAAATCACATATTTATGGTTTCTTTTCTTCTGGTGATAAGCACGCACAAAGCAAGCGACTGATTACTTATTAAAGTCATCTGCAAGATAGACAAACTCATATAGGACCACATGACGAGGACCATAAACCGTCGAAAAGAAATCAGCATGGGCAAAGGCAGGTGGAAGCCAGCACCCACTTGAGAATGCAACAAAAAAAACATAGCACCGATGATACACGATGGCTGTCAATTCAGCAGACACTGAAGCAAGTAACAGGCCAGGTCTAGCAAATGATGACGTATCTCGGGAAGCAGCAGGGGAAAAAAGGCAAAGCAGGAAGAACTGCAAAATTCCGAGCAAAAATTAACACGAATCAAGAAGCAAGTGCGCCTCAAAGTTACAATCTAGGTGGTCGAACTTTAAATCAAAACTATGATAAGCCGAATTCTGGTTCAACAAACAAGACAGGTTAAATCCTACAAGAAAACAAGGCTCAAATCTGAAACCAATACTATAATGCACCCAAAATAAGCAAGCACGGTTAATGAAAATAAGGAAATATTGCCCCACCCACCCCCTGCAACAACTAAACCTACGCAAAGAACTAAATCGAAACCGAACTAAACCCCAGCACATCAACTTCGCATCTTCCGGCTGTCCAATCCAAGCTACCCTGCGCGCCATCTCCCTTCCCTGCCCTCCCGAGGAACAGAAATCAACCGTAGCGGCGAAGAAAGCAAGGGAGAGTAGGGTGCTGCCCGAACCTTGCCGCCGAAGGAGATGCGCTCGACGTCCACCGACACAACAGAGCCACCAGAGTCGCCCATATCCGCCGCCGCCGCCGCCGAGCGCACGGGCCTTGCTGTCAAGCAGGCGTGGCCTCTACTCTCGCTCCCTCTCCCTCTCCTGCCGCCTCCAGTTTCACCTACTACCACCCCTTCTTCCTGTCTCCAAGATGCTCCAGCCGCCGCTTGCTTGCTTTCCCACCTTCGCATCTTGGAGTTCTTGGCCTTCGCTTATAAACCGAGCGTCTTCAGCAGCGCAGCGCTACCTGCCTTTTAGCCCTGGCAAGTTTCCGATTATTACGATCCAGTCCAGCTAACGGGGGAAGCTGAAACCGACAGCCCAAGCGTCCTCGTATATCTACCGCTGGTCAAGAGCACATTTTCCACTGTACACTTTGACCGTTGAGGCTCTGAGTATGCTGTAAATAAATATCATATATACATTTTTCCGGACTCAGCTTTTAGCATATTTGTTTTAAAGGTATATTTTAATTTGCATGTATTGTTTGGAGACATGTAATTATGTGCCTATATTAGAAGACATATAACGTTTTCCTAATTTATTATAACTATCTACTAACTATAATAGATATGGTCACTTGCAGTATAAAATATAGAATCATAATTAAATGTGTTTTTCTTGTTTTTCCTTTTTGTGATATCCATCACCACGGGCGAAGTTAAGGGCCCCTTTGGATTGAAGGAATTTTGGAGGAAAAGTGTAGGATTCCAATTCCCGTAGGAAAAAATCCTACTCATGTCTTTGGATTGCAGGAACGAAGCAAAGGAAAAGTGAAGGAAAGTTTCTCATATGGCTGATTTTGTAGGGAAAACGCAGGAAATAAAACATTGGCTTGGACCTCTTTTTTCAATTCCTGTCGCGTAGGATCGAGGCAAATCAGTACTTTGTTGCTGTTACACTTTCCTATGATTCATCCAAAGCATCGTTTTGTGACTGCTAATCTAATCTAAGAAGAATTATGAATTCCTATTCCTATAAGTTTCCTACGCTTCATCCAAAGACTTGCTTTCACATTTTTTTCTGTGTTTTTCAATCCTCTGTTTTCCATATACATTCCTATAGAATTCCTATATTTTTCCTATTCCTATGTTCTCACAATCCTGCATTCCAAAGAAGCCCTAACACTATCACAATTACTTATATCATGTTTTTAAATTTACAAACTTCGTATGTAAACCTATTCTCCTCCCACATGTAGGAATAGAGACAGGACTGCATTTGCCCGCCAGTTTTACAACCAAATCCAGTTTTATAGCCAAATCGAGGTTGGCGCCACTATTTCGTGCCCTAGTTTTCTTGGCACCCTAAGACAAGGCACGTGTCTTTGCTGCTCCCATCGTGTTGCAACCTGCGTTATCGTCTTGTCCGACACCTTTGGTGGATGTAGCACAAGGATTCCAAAACCGGCGAAAACCGACGGTAAACCGCTCGGTAAACCGAAACCGTCAGGGGCGGTAACGGTTTACCAACGGTTTTTTTGAATTCAGTCAAAATTTAAAAAAATTGAAAAAAAATATATGATAAAAAACTACATGTTTTTCTGAGTAATTTGGTATAGAAGATATTTAAATTCAAATCAGATTAGTGAACAAAAAAAATAGAAACATGTATGGACCCGTTATGGACCCGTAAACCCGTTAACAAAAAAATCTAAACACGCCTCTCCTCCGCGTCCTCCCCAGCTCCCCTCACTTTCCCCATTCGCTTACGATCTCAGCCACAGACCCGTCGTCACCGCACACGCAAAAATCACCGCCTCTGCGCCTTTTACCGGCGGCTAAGCGCGGTTAACCGCCGGCCAGGAGCGGTTTACCAGCGGTGTACCGCCCGCTTCGCCGCTGCCCCCCGTCGTCGTCACAGATCCCCTCGCCGACGGTTTCCATCGTAAAACCGGCGGTAAACCGCCCACGGGGAGAGGTAAATCATGTTTTACCACCGGTAAACCGGTTATGGTACCAAGATTTAGCTCTGTTTTAGATATTTAGTGCCTAGATTTGGATTTTTAATGTTTAGGTTTTCAGATTTCATTCATGCTTGTGTTAATAACTTAATACATAGTTATTGTTAGATTCCGTTCATGGATTTTTAATATTTAGTGCCTAGCTCTATTTTAGTTGTAGTATATGTAACTCATAATATTATTTACTACTACTGTAATTATGATTTGGTATTGTTATTATAGATGTGATGGCTTATGGTTTATGTATTAATTATGGTTTAGTTATTGTTTCAAGTTGTATGATATTTTTGCCACATCTGTAGGAGACATGTCGGATGAAGATAGAGATAGAGAAAGAGATAGAGATAGAGTCTGGTTGCACGGAGAGAAGGATGGCGCAGGTTTCAAATGCAAGTGTTGGGGGCTTGTTCTCAAGTGCTATGAATTAAGAACAAGGCAACACAAAAAGGTTAATGATTAATGCCCTTCGTCCTTCAGAGCATTATCTCCCTTAGGATATAATGATCTTCAGACGAAGGTCATGAAGGACGTACCTTCGATATTATGATATATCTCAATGAAAGGAGAGGCATATGAGACATGAGAAATAACATGAATAATCATATGTCATCATTAATATCTTTTAATCATATAATCATGAATATACTTGAACAATATTGAATTACATTTTTACCTTCGGCTTGTCAGAAGGCAAAAATCCAAGCGTGACGCACAAGTGAATATAAGTCAGCGTGAACAATACAGGGGTACTGTTCATCTATTTATAGACACAGGACATAGCCTGTGACGAATTACAATTATGCCCCTCATAAAAGTTTACAATCATTGACCCAGACCTTTATGGACTAAAAGGTCATTTTATCTCTATGTCGGTTTGTAGTGCCGAAGCTTCATGAAAAGGAACCTTCGGTCATCTCCTGGGGACAACTTCAGCCGAAGCTGCCTCCTCCCGTAAGACCTTCGGCGCAACGAAGCATGGCCCCAATAGTAGCCCCTTTCGCGGTGCTAGATCGTTTTTCGTAACGAGCTTGATCCGTGAAAAAAAAACCTCTCAAGCTTCGGGAAGCCGAAGGTCCAAAAACACCTTCCCTGAGCTCGTTGCCGAGAAACGATCCAGTTTCCGAGCGCGTGCCAGCCCCACCTTGCAGAGTTACTGTTTGATCTTTGCGGTCCACCGCGCAGCGAGTGCAAGTGACTGCCCGCCTGGTGTAAAAATCCTGGCGCTTCGCCTTCTTACCTGCAGCACTATATAAACAGACGAGTAGGTGCGAAGTTACCACAGCATTCATTGCTATTTGCACTGTTTTGCTGCCAAAATTTTTAACTGTAGCCGAAGCTTGATTCTCAGAATCGAACGAAGGTCTATCTCGAAGTCTGCTTCGTCAGAAAGAAAGGCTTCGGGAGAAAAAAGAAAAAGAAAAAAGTATTCAATTTCCCCAAACTCAGAATCAAATGGCCAGAGTGCGATCCACTGCCAGGGTTGAGCGTGAAGGAGACGAAGCTGAAGGTTCAGAGACTGTTCCTATCTCCGAAGCAATGCAACGATCCAGACTGGTGACTGCGGAAGAAATGCCCGCTGCTGAAGCAGACCCGACAACTGCCGAAGGAGAAGAAGAGAACGTTGAAGAAACTGATCCCGAAGATGACTATCGCATTGCCATGCCCAGCGAGCCCAGCCACTTAGACTTCGGAAAGTCGACCATTTCAAAGGCTGATCTCGCCAAGATGGTAAAATCAGGTTATTTCAGTGAAAATCAGAAGAAACTACTTCGCTTCGGGGGAGAAGAGACTACCCCGAAGCCAGAGAAGGACGAGATAGTCATTTTCAAGAGCTTTTTAAAGGCTGGGCTGAGATTCCCTCTTCATGGAATTATTGCAGATGTATTGAAGAAGTTTGGTATTTACTTTCATCAATTGACTCCTAACGCTATCGTTAGGCTTAATGTCTATATCTGGGCCCTCCGAAGCCAGGCAGTGGAGCCGTTTGCCGACAGTTTTTGTCGAGTTCATGAGTTACATTACCAAACGATGGCCAGAAAAGATGGATTACATGATAACTTTGGTTGCTACAATTTTGCCTACCGGAAAACAACAAAGTTTCCTGTTATTAGCTACCGAAGCAAATGGCCGGCATGCTGGAAGTCTGAGTGGTTTTATGTGAAAGTTGACGAAGACGAAGAAAAGTTGGTACAAAGCCCACTTGAATTAATCTTCGGAGAAACAAGGCCGCGATGCCACATGACATTAGAAGGTCCCACCTGGGCTGCACTGGGTGAGTTTGAAATTATTTCAGAGCATATCGGTATCAGGGATCTGGTTCAAGAGTTCCTGGCGTTCAGAGTCTTCCCTACTCTAAAAGAATGGGAAATGCCAAAGCTAGAGGGGGAAAAGAAGAAGGGGGAACTTGTCCGGCTTCCTTACCATTTCAAATTCAAGAAATACTTTAAAAAACCTTGCCAAGAGTGGCTGGACACAGTTGAGGTAATGTGCAATGAAATTCTTGGAAATTATTCCAAAAAAGAAGATCAACTGATGACCGCGGCCTTCGGCACCCGTCCGAAGCGAAGGCTAAACCGAGTGTTTGATGCCCTGGGTTTCGAGTACCCTGACTATGAACGGCTGAACAAGGGTGCTGAGGGCCAAAAAAAGGAAAAGAGTGGCCGAAACTTTGAACAAGGATGAAGAAAAACCACCAAAAGAGAAGAAAATTCCCAAGAAGAGAAAAATATCAACTCCAAAGCGAAAATTATCCGATGAAGAGGGGACTCCTGCACCACCTTCTACCAGCGACGTGGAGGAAATCTTAAAGGTAATGACTGAACCCCTGCCCACGAAGCTAAGTCCATTAGGGCCTCAACTGACGAAGCTTTTTCGAAAGGTGGAGGAGCCGGAAAAAACGAAGATAACCAAAACAAAGAGGCAAAGAATTATTGCAGTGACCGAAGTTATTGACAAGACGCCACCGAGGGCGTCAATTGGGAAAACGCCAGCTGTTGAGGGCACAACAAATGTCGAAGTCGCACCTTCGGAGGTCGCGGCTACCGAATCCGCTTCAGCCGAAGATGTGAACTTAGAAACTACCATTGAAGACATCGACAAAATTTTGCTAGACATGGCTGCAGAAGAAGCTGCCACTGCTGCTGAAAAACCATGGCCACAGTGCCTGGGAAGGGAAAAGAAATAGCCGAAGACACTTCGGAAGAGGAAGCCTACATATTTCAAAATTTAGTTGGGCAAAAACTGTCGAAGGCCGAAATAGAAGAGCTTAAAGACTATGCCAATTCTTGCGGATATAAGCCAGGAGCTCTTCTTTTCGGAGGTGTTGACGATGAAAAATTAGGCTGCATCCGAGATCAAACTGGAGCTAAGGTCATCGGTACTCTATCAAAGAGTATCGGTTTTCCGAAGCTAGAAACAGATATCAGCCGCTACCGACGACAACATATCGTCGGCAGCTTATTGTATTCCAATTTCAAGGTAAACAACTTTTTCTCTGACTTCTATTGTTTTTTAATAATGGAAATATTCCTAACGAAGGTTGTTTATTTGCAGAGCATGCTACTAAGCAAAGCTTTGAGGATGCAGCAAGATCTAGAGGATAAGAAACACGAAGCTATAATCGAAAATCTAGAGAGCAAGATAAAAGAGCAAGCAGCTATTATTGAAAAGAGAGACTTTGAACTCCAAACGACTGAAGGCTTGCTGGCAGAGACTGAAGCTAAAGTATCAGAATTGAATTCGAAGCTTATCTGCCAATCAAAACAATTTGAACAAGAGAAGCTAGAGCTTAATTCAAAACTTGAGGCCGAAGTCCAAATCAACTCAGATTTGAAGAAATCATTAACAAGCCTTCAAGACAAATGTTTGAAATTTAGTAACAGCTGTATTCAACAATTAAAGAAGATCTTTTACTCAGTTGGAGCCAGCAGTGGAAAGTTCACCCCTGCTGCTGAAAATTTGCCAAGAGCCTTCGAACATATTGAAGCTGAAATTGAGGAGCTTGACGAAGTTATAGCCGGGCACGGTGACTTCTGTGCCTGGGTAGCTTCTCGAGGCACCGCTGCAGCGTTCCTGAAAGCCGGCTGTGAACATGGAAAAATCGTCAACAGACCGAATTTCACTCTGTCTCCATCAATTCTAGACGATATTCCTGACCTCGCCCGAAGCATTTCAAACAGATTTATAAAAATGATATGGACAAAAGGCGGGCGGGAGAAGGCTGGAGACGAAGCTCGAAGTCATCTTGAACCAGTAAGAAATCATACCTTGTAATTACCTTCTCCTTCACACTTGATTTTTACTCACAATACCTTGATTCATGCAGGATGACGAAGCTGAAGGTGATGCTTAAAAAATATGCCGCCGAAGCTGAAGCTCGGTGAAGATCAGTAGGAGTACTTTGTAGAAAAAACTCAGTAGACTTGTACAACAACTTTTGTAAATACAGCTGAACCGTTCTTGATGAATTCTGTCCATACCTTGTAATATATCCTTACCCTTCCATTGAGGTGCTTTGATGTGGACGAAATTAGTATTTTGAGCTGAAGGCGAAAAAAACACCTTCCCTTCTTTTCGTACACAACGAAGCATAAAAGACCGCCTCTTCTTTTTTGCCGAAACCGTTCTTTTTTATACACGACGAAGCATAAAAGACCGCCTCTTCTTTTTTGCCGAAACAACCACTTATGCCATGAACGAATGTTTATGAATGCAAATGCTATGATGTAATGTGATGTGCAAATGAATGTCCAAAGACATATCCGAAGCCAAAAACTTCAGCCATTATTTTCTTAGAAACAATCACACATTAGCTCTGCATTCCCTTAGGAACGACTTTGGAGCTTCTTCGCCTTTTACTTTCGGCGGTATCAGCGTTGACTTTTCGCTGTAAGCTCTGCATTCCCTTAGGAACGTCTTTGGAGCTTCTTCGCCTTTTACTTTCGGCGGTATCAGCGTTGACTTTTCGCTGTAAGCTCTGCATTCCCTTAGGAACGTCTTTGGAGCTTCTTCGCCTTTTACTTTCGGCACTCGATGGTGCGTTCTCAGCTTTTACATTTACATTCTTTGGGGGATTTTGTTCTTATAAAACTAAAGAGGAAATTACATGTGATGGCCCCATTAAAAACCTTTCTCCCCCTTTAGAAAGGAAAAGGGTGCCATGAAAAAGAAAAGAAAAAACATAAAAAGTTACATCAAGTTATACATAATATCGCCGAAGCTCATCCGCATTCCAAGATCTTGGAATTTCGTTGCCGTCCATGTCCTTCAATCTGTACGAACCAGGCCTTGACGAAGATACTACTAAGAAAGGTCCTTCCCATTTCAACTGTAGCTTGCCCACTGTATCTGGGTTGGCTACTCTCCGAAGCACCAAGTGTCCCGGCTCAATATTTTTTAGCCAGACCTTTCTATCTCGCCATCTGACTGTTTCAGCTTGGTATTTATTAATATTTTCCACGGCTTGAAGCCTGATCCCTTCTAAAGCATCTTTTTCAACAAGACAAGCATCTTCAGGACCTGATTCTGCCGAAGCTACTACTCTTATTGATCCAGCTTTAGCTTCTTCCGGAGTTACTGCTTCGTCACCGAATAATAACTTGAATGGAGTAAAGCCTGTAGACCTTGATGTTGTTGTATTGTGGCTCCACACCACTTTGGTTAACTGATCTGGCCACTTTCCCCTGGGTTGATTGAAGATTAACTTCATTATTCCTGTCATTATAATGCCATTGGCTCTTTCAACGAGCCCATTTGACTCCGGATGCCTGACTGAGGCAAAATGGATCTTCGTACCAATTTGATCACAGAAATTTCTGAAAGCTTCGGAGTCGAATTGTGTTCCATTATCTACAGTGATGGCCTTCGGTACCCCGAAGCGACAGACAATATTCTGCCAGAAAAACTTTTGGACAGTGGCCGAAGTTATTGTGGCTAATGGCTTCGCCTCAATCCATTTAGAAAAATACTCCACAGCCACTATAACATATTTTAGATTCCCTTGAGCCGATGGTAATGGACCTAACAAGTCAAGGCCCCACCTTTGCAATGGCCAGATGGGTTGTATCAGCTGTGTCAAAGACGAAGGTTGCTTTTGGTCTCTTGCACATTTCTGACAACCTTCGCACTTTTGAACTAACTCCACTGCATCCGAAGCTGCCTTCGGCCAATAAAACCCTTGGCGGAAAACTTTTCCAAGTAACGGCCTAGATCCGATGTGGGATCCACACAGGCCTGCATGTATTTCTTTCATCAACTCTATACCTTCGGTTCTAGATAAGCACTTGAGCAGCGGAGCGCAAACTCCATGTTTGTATAGCTCCCCTTCTATCATGACATACGGACGAGCTCTTGCCTCTATCCTTTTATTATAAGCTTCGTCATCTGAAAGGAACTTACCCTGAAGGTAAGAGATGATTTCAGTTCTCCAATCTTCGTTGTAAACAGGAGATATGTTGAGGACTGCTCTTTCAAGGAGCTCCACTGAAGGTGCCTTTATTGTTTCGAAGAACACATCCGAAGGTAACGGCAGCCCCTGTGCTGCAGACTTGGCTAGCAAATCAGCATGCTCATTTTGTCCTCGAGGGATATTCTTGACAGAAAATCCTTCGAAGGAGGCTTCGATCCTTCGGACCGTGTCTAGATATTTTTCAAGCTTCGGATCTTTAGCCTTGCAACTTTTGTCAATATGACCCGAAACAACCTGGGAATCAGTTTTAAGAATCGCCCTTCTGATTCCCATTGCCTTTAATTTCCGAAGGCCCAGGAGCAGGGCTTCGTACTCAGTAATATTGTTTGTACAGCTGAAATCAAGTCTTGCTGCATAACAAGTTTTAACCTTGGATGGTGAGACCAACACGGCGGCTGCACCTGCTCCGAAGGTTCCCTAAGAGCCATCACAAAACACTGTCCACACTTCGGCATCTTTATTTGCTTCTTCATCCTGAGCCCCTGGCGTCCAGTCGGCAATGAAATCTGCCAATGCTTGAGACTGGATCGAGGATCTATGCACATAATCAATGTAAAATTCATTGAGCTCTGCAGCCCATTTTCCAATCCGTCCAGTAGCTTCTCTATTTCTCATGATGTCCTTCAACGGCTGCGAAGAAGGAACAATAATATTGTATGCCTGAAAATAATACCGAAGCTTCCTGGATGCCATTAAAACGGCATACAATACCTTCTCCAGCTCTGTATAATTTTTCTTTGATACACTAAGGACTTCAGATACAAAATACACTGGAACCTGCTTCTTGACTTGGCCATCAAGCTTCTCCTGGACAAGTGCCGCACTTACTGCTGAGTGCGAAGCTGCCACATATAACAACAGAGGAGCCCCTGGCGTTGGTGGAGTTAATGTTGTTAGATCTATCAAATATTGCTTCAGCTCTTCGAAGGCTTTTTGTTGACTTGGTCCCCATTGAAAGACTTCAGCTGACTTCAGCACCTCGAAGAATGGTAAATTTCTTTCTGCTGATCTGGATATGAATCTGTTGAGAGATGCTAGCCTTCCTGTCAATCTTTGGGCCCCCTTTCTTGTGGTTGGTGGCTCCATTCGAAGTATAGCTTCGATTTTATTTGGATTAGCTTCGATTCCCTTTGTTGAAACCAAGCATCCAAGAAATTTCCCCTTCTTTACCCCGAAGACACATTTTTCTGGATTCAGCTTCAAACCAGCTTGTCTGAAACTGGCGAAGGTCTCCTGCAAATCAGCAATATGATTTTCCTGCTTCGTGCTTTTTACAATGATGTCATCGACATAAGTCAACACATTTCTGCCTATCTGAGACTGGAGGACCTTCGCAGTCATTCTGCTGAAACTTCCTCCAGCATTTTTGAGCCCCTCAGGCATCCGAAGATAGCAATATGTGCCACTTAGGGTTATGAAGCTAGTCTTCGGCTCATCTTCCTTCTTCATCTAGATTTGATGATAGCCTGAGTAGCAGTCCAGGAGACTCATGAGCTCTGAAGAAGCTGCTGCATCGACTAAAGAATCTATCCTTGGCAGCGGGAATTCGTCCTTCGGACAAGCCTTGTTGAGATCTGTGAAATCGATACACATTCTCCACTTGCCATTGGCCTTCTTCACCATAACAGTGTTAGCTAGCCACTCTGGATACTTTACTTCTCTGATAACTCCTGCACTGAGGAGTCTTTTTACTTCATTGCGAGCCCCTTCGGCCTTGTCATCCGACATTTTCCGAAGCCTCTGCTTTCGGGGTCTGAAGGATGGGTCAACATTGAGCGAATGTTCAATAACATCCCGATTTACTCCACAGAGATCATTAGCTGACCATGCAAAAACATCTTTGTTGTTGAACAAAAACCTTATCAAGGTTTTCTCCTGGTCTTCAGATAATTGCGAGCCCAACAGCACCTTCTGCTCTGCTATGTCCTCACACAATAGCATGGGCTTCGGCTGATCTGCTGAAGCTGCTTTCTCCCTTCTGAATTTGTACTGTTCACAAGCTTCAGCTCCATCTATGTTATGGATTGCTTTGGAGTCAGTCCAGCTTCCTTCGGCCCTTCTAGCAGCTTCCTGGCTTCCATGAATAGCAATAGGCCCTTGGTCCGAAGGTATCTTCATACAGAGATAAGCTGGGTGAAGAATTGCTTCGAAGGCATTGAGAGTACCGCGACCAATGATAGCATTGTAAGGATACTCCATGTCAACAATGTCAAACACAATTTGCTCAGTCCTTGTGTTATTAACAAATCCGAAGGTTACTGGCATGGTAATCTTCCCAAGTGCTGCAATCTGCCGTCCTCCGAAGCCACAAAGAGGGTGCGTAGCATCATGGACCTTGTCTTCGGGCTCTTGCATTTGTCTGAAGGCCTTAGCAAATATAATATCAGCTGCACTGCCTGTATCAACTAAGACATTGTGGACCAGAAATCCTTTGATCACACAAGAGATAACCATGGCATCATTGTGAGGATAATCCTTAAGCTGAAGGTCTTCCTGAGAGAAAGTGATTGGAATGTGAGACCATTTTGACTTGATGAAGGGTCCCTGCACTCCAACATGCTGCACTCTTCTCTGAGCCTCCTTCTTTTGCTTCTTGTTAGCCGGCTCTGAGCAAGAACCGCCTGTTATCGGGAGCACCAGCTTCGAAGCCGAAGCAGCTTCAGCTTGATTGTTGAACGAAGCCATCAGCTCAGAAAAGTGGAAGTGAGTTCACCGGAGGTGGGCGCCAATGTTGGGGGCTTGTTCTTAAGTGCTATGAATTAAGAACAAGGCAACACAAAAAGGTTAATGATTAATGCCCTTCGTCCTTCAGAGCATTATCTCCCTTAGGATATAATGATCTTCAGACGAAGGTCATGAAGGACGTGCCTTCGATATTATGATATATCTCAATGAAAGGAGAGGCATATGAGACATGAGAAATAACATGAATAATCATATGTCATCATTAATATCTTTTAATCATATAATCATGAATATACTTGAACAATATTGAATTACATTTTTACCTTCGGCTTGTCAGAAGGCAAAAATCCAAGCGTGACGCACAAGTGAATATAAGTCAGCGTGAATAATACAGGGGTACTGTTCATCTATTTATAGACACAGGACACAGCCTGTGACGAATTACAATTATGCCCCTCATAAAAGTTTACAATCATTGACTCAGACCTTTATGGACTAAAAGGTCATTTTATCTCTATGTCGGTTTGTAGTGCCGAAGCTTCATGAAAAGGAACCTTCGGTCATCTCCTGGGGACAACTTCAGCCGAAGCTGCCTCCTCCCGTAAGACCTTCGGCGCAACGAAGCATGGCCCCAACAGCAAGTATTGTAGAGAAACAAAGAGCGGAGGGGGTGGTACCTGATTGAAGGAGCATCTCGCGCATAGAGGGAAGAATGTCAAGAAATGTCCCTCTGTTCCTCCAGACATAAAGGCATACTTCCAACTTAACATAGATAAGACAAAGGAAAAAAAAGAGTTCTAGGTTCAGGCAGCAGCTGAGGGCAGATGAGGCAGCACGAACCCATTTTGGGGACGATGAGTATGAGGATGAACTTAAAGCGGCTCTGCATCAGTCACGTGTGGAGCACGAATTTAGTTAGAGGGCTGGAGTACTTTCGCATTCATCCACACAAAGCTCTGCAACAAACTCGGCTACTTGAAATTGCATGAGCTTGTGTTCGTTAATTACAACCTTCGTCTTCGCATCCAACGAGCAACTGGTACACTAGAGCCTAGTGAGTTTGATTCTGCCTTGGCCTTCATGGATCTATCATTACATAGGCATAATGAAGCCATTAGAGATTGGATTGAAAGAGAAAGATCCAATGCACCTCCAACATTGGATGAAGACTCATCTATCAGTGACACTCCTCTTCCTAGCACGCTTTTTACATCGCTTGTACGTGAACAAGGAGGCACAGAGGAAGTGCAAGAATGGGCCGATGAAACAATTGGTGACACCCACCTTGGTAAGCGGAAGACAAGACTTGGTCCATCAGATAGGAAAGGAAAAAAGGGTCAAAATCATCGATCAAATCGAAGAGAAAGAAGAGGATGAAGATAGTGATGATAATGGAGGATTACGGGGATGCTACACTAGCGCAAAACAAAATTTTCAACCCCATAATACCAAGAACTACTGCGGTTATAGGTCATGGAATTACCACTAGAAGCGCAGAGCAGTGGAAGACGTCTCGATGTAGACGAACGCGTCGAGCAGTGCCGTGCAGTCGCCGACGTCCTTCACGTCCTCGCACGGTTCGTCCAAGTGCTCCAGATACAGCACCTCCGAGGTATCCACACGTACAGGGAGGAAGCGCCGCGTACCGAACTGCTAGGTTCGCGACGGCGGCTTGGCGAGGGCGAGAGGCGAGTGGCGGCTGCTGGTTTGCAGGTGGCGAATTAGGTTATCTCTTAACCGCGCCCCCGCCCCTCAATATATAGGCGTTATGGTGGGCTTCTGACGCCGAGGCCCATCATTAACCCTAAAGCCCAGTCTAATTTCGGATCTAATCCGAATTAGGCTTCCTTCCCCTTAAGTGTGTGACCCTATAGGTTCACGTACAAATAGACATAGCCCGAGTACTCTTACTTGGTCCAATAATTGACAGCGGCCTCTAGCAAGACATGTCAACTCCTATGTGTACGTAAAGATCATATCAGACGAACCATTGCGACATTACGTACATGCTGTTCCCTTTGTCTCACGATATTTGGTCTGGCTCTAAGCTGACCTCTCTTTCTCGATACTGTGAATTGGAATCCTTTCAATGGTTAACTCTTAACCCTAGCACGACCATGCATTTCTTGATCCAATAACTCGAGGGGCCCAGAGATATCTCTCTCACAAAGAGAGGGACAAATTCCATCTTAACTGACCATGCCTCAAAGCATGCTTCCTGACAAACCCAAAACTACCTTTATAACTACCCAGTTACGGGATAGCGTTTGATAGTCCCTAAGTAAGTCAATTCACATCTTGAGAACATGCGACAATCTCAGGTCTAAGGATACAGTATTCATGTTGCAAGAAGAGAACTATATTACAATATCTCACGTTGGGTCGGTCCAGCCTCATGTCATACATGCACCCACATTATTAGTTTAACATCTCCATGTTCATGACTTGTGAAATGTAGTCATCAACTAATACATATGCTAGTCATCGACTCTGACTAGGGACATCATTTAGAATAACCATATAAGTAAAGAATCTCACAAACAATTCACATAATTGCTAATCAATACAAGGTGCCTTCCTTGGATATTCAATTAAGCAATATATATATCATGGATACAAAGAAATATGCTCATCTCTATGATTATCTCTAGGGCATATTTCTAACAGTCTCCCACTTGCACTAGAGTTAATCTAGAAGATATCTAATACCCATAGATCTCACGTGTGCCTCATGCTTAGGTTGTGGAAGAGGTTTTGTCAAAGGATCAGCAACATTCAAATCCGTATGTATTTTGCATATCTTTATCTCACCCCGCCTAATGAATTCCCGTATGAGGTGAAACTTCCGCAGTACGTGTTTGTTTTTCTGGTGGTTCCTTGGCTCCTTAGCTTGCGCAATAGTCCCATTGTTGTCACAGTAGAGGTTCAATGGGCTAGATGCATTATGAAACACACCAAGCTCGATGAGGAACTTTCTTATCCAAACACCTTCCTTCGCAGATTCAGAAGCTGCAATGTACTCGGCTTCTGTTATAGAATCAGTCACAGTCTCCTGTTTGGAACTCTTCCAACTAACAGCACCACCATTTATTGTGAACACAAAACCTAATTGCGATTTTAACTCGTCTGGGTCAGTTTGGAAGCTAGCATCGGTGTAACCAGTTACAACGAGCTCCTCCTTACCCCCATATACCAGGAACATATCTTTAGTCCTTCTTAAGTACTTAAGAATGCCTTTTACCGCTGTCCAGTGATCCTCACCTGGATCAGCCTGGTATCTACTCGTAGCACTTATAGCGTATGAAACATCTGGGCGTGTACTTATCATGGCATACATGATTGAACCAATTGCTGAGGCGAATGGTACCTTACTCATGCGCTCCCGCTCATTAGCCGTTGCAGGACATTGCATCTGGCTAAGGTGTTTACCATGTGACATAGGTATGAATCTTTTCTTGGACTGTTCCATGTTGAACCGTTTCAAAACCTTGTCAATGTACGTATCTTGACTTAATCCTATAAGCCTCTTCGACCTATCTCTATAGATCCTTATGCCCAAAATATATGCTGCTTCCCCTAAGTCCTTCATAGAAAAACTCTTTTTCAGTGAAGCCTTGACGGACTCCAGCATAGGAATGTCATTCCCAATCAATAATATGTCATCCACATACAAGATCAGAAATACAACAGCGCTCCCACTTTCCTTCTTGTAAACACAAGCTTCTTCTTCATTCTGATGAAAACCAAGCCCTTTGATCACTTCATCAAAACGAATGTTCCATCTCCGAGATGCTTGCTTCAACCCATAAATGGATTTCTGAAGTTTGCATATCTTTCCAGCATTGATCGGATCGACAAAACCCTCAGGCTGTATCATATATACGTCCTCATCTAGGTTTCCATTAAGGAAAGCTGTTTTGACATCCATCTGCCAAATCTCATAATCGAAATATGCGGCAATAGCTAGAATGATCCGAATAGATTTAAGCATCGCTACTGGCGAGAATGTCTCGTCATAGTCAACTCCTTGAACTTGTTGAAAACCCTTTGCAACAAGTCGAGCCTTATAGATGTGAACATTTCCATCCATGTCTTTCTTCTTCTTATAGATCCATTTGCATTCTATAGGTCTAACACCATCAGGCGGGTCAACCAAGTTCCAAACTTGATTTTCTCCCATGGAATCTATCTCGGATCTCATGGCGACATGCCATTTCTCGGAATCTGGGTCCATCATCGCTTCTGAATATGTTGTAGGTTCGTCGTTGTCTAACAACAACACTTCCCCATTGCCCAACAATAGCACTTCTCCTCGTGCCTCGTGAAGCCTTGCTGACCTTCGTGGTTGTGGTGGTGTTTCTCTTGCCATAGACGTCTCAACTTGTTCTGCTACATTAGCATCACTTGTTGAATCTTGTCCCACTGGCTCATCCTGAACTTCTTCAAGATACACCTTTTGTTTACTTTTCTCTCTTTTGAGAAACTCTTTCTCTAAGAACACACCGTTCCGGGCGACAAACACTTTTCCCTCTGACCGGTGGTAAAAGTAATATCCTAAAGTTTCCTTTGGATATCCCACGAACATGCACTTGTCCGATTTTGGAGTGAGTTTATCCGACTGTAGTCGCTTGACGTAAACCTCACAACCCCAAATCTTCAGAAAAGACAAACTGGGAGTCTTCCCAGTCCACATCTCATATGGTGTCTTAACTACGGACTTAGACGGTACCCTATTTAGTGTGAAAGCTGCTGTTTCTAGAGCGTATCCCCAAAACGACAAAGGTAGGTCCGACTGGCTCATCATTGATCGAACCATATCCAATAAAGTCCGATTACGTCGCTCAGACACGCCATTCCTCTGAGGCGTTCCAGGCGGCGTAAGCTGTGGAACAATTCCACAACTCTTTAGATGATTGCTAAACTCATGACTCAAATATTCACCACCACGATCTGATCGCAGTGCTTTAATTTTCTTGCCACGCTGATTTTCTACTTCATTCTGAAACTCTTTGAACTTTTCTAAGGATTCAGACTTGTGTTTCATTAAGTAGACATACCCATATCTACTAAAATCATCAGTGAAGGTTATGAAGTATTGGAATCCTCCCCTAGCTGTCGTACTCATTGGTCCGCACACATCAGTATGTATGAGTTCCAATAAATCTAATGTCCTCTCCGGTAAACCCGTGAAAGGCGCCTTGGTCATCTTACCAAGTAAGCAAGCTTCACATGTCTCGTATGATTCAAAATCAAACGAAGTTAAAAGCCCATTAGAATGAAGCTTCTTCATGCGATTCTCACTTATATGACCCAAACGACAGTGCCACATGTAGGTAGGACTTAAATCATTAGGCCGAGGTCTTTTAGCACTAATATTACAGATAGGTGCATCATCAAGATTTAAAATGAATAACCCATTCATAATGGATGCAAAAGCCACAAACATGCCATTCTTAGAGATCACACAACCATTGTTTTCACTCGCAAATGAATAACCATCCTTCATCAAACATGAAGGAGACATAATGTTTCGACTCATACTAGGAACTAGATAACAATTATTTAACTCCAAAATAAATCCTGATGGGAGGTGGAGTTGCATCGTCCCGACGGTCAACGCAGCAACTCTTGCATTATTGCCTACCCGAAAATCAACTTCTCCTCTTTTCACGCTTCTACTTCTTATCATTCCCTGCATCGAATTGCAAATATGGACAACCGATCCGGTATCAAATACCCAAGAATTAATATAAGAATCAGCAAGAAAAATTTCTGTAATGTGAATAGCAAGTGTACCTGCTGCGGCTGTACCCTTACCGTCGCGATCCTTAATAGAGGCCAAGTACTGCTTGCAATTCCTTTTCTAGTGACCAAGTTCTTTGCAATAAAAGCACTCTGCATCTGCAGCTGGTCCAGCCTTGGGCTTTTGATTTGTCTTGGATACTGTATCCTTTGCCTTGCCCTTCTTCTTTTGAGTTTTACCCTTCTTCTTAAAGTTGGGTTTGTTTTGGACTGCCATCACATGGCCGCTGCTGCCAGCGCTTTTCTTTATGTCCCCCTCTGCAGTTTTCAGCATGCCACATAGTTCATTGAGGCCCCTCTCCGCCCCATGCATATGATAGTTCATGATGAAGTTTCCATAGCTGGGCGGAAGAGATGCCAAAATGAAGTCAGTGGCCAACTCTTGGCTTATTGGGAAGCCTAGCTTCTCCAACCTCTAACTGTAACCAACTATTTTGATTATGTGTGGCCCAACTGCTGCGCCTTCTGCTAGCTTGCATTCCAGAAAGGCTTTGGACACATTGAACCTTTCAGTCCTAGCCTGAGTCTAGAACATATCCTTGAGCGCCACAATCATATCGTGTACCTCATGGTTTGTCTCAAACTGCATCTGCAGCTCAGGCTCCATGCAAGCAAGCATTAGGCAACTCACTTCAAGATTAGTATCCATTGCTTTCTTGTAAGCGGTTTTAGCTGCAGCAGTTGCATTTTCACCAGGATCCTCTGGTAGTGGGATGTCTAGAACATCTTCCTTTTTTTCAGCCCTGAGAACAATTCTCAGGTTACGGATCCAATCCGTATAGTTTGTTCCATTTAACTTATCCTTTTCAAGAATTGATCGCAAAGTAAATGTTGGTGTGCTAGGTGCCATTTATCTACAACAAAATAATGCAAAATACTAAGACAAAAATATCCATGATAGAGTAAATCATATTAAACATTTAATAGTCTACTCCCACTAAAATCAATATCCCTCGATTGATACTTAGTGATTCAGAACCCACAACTAACAAGTCTACTAGTGAGCTTTAGCATCACCGCTAGAAGACAAGGTAGATCGGTAAGCAACTCCTTGCTAATCATATCATATATATGACTCATGTTGTTGGGTGACATCTCTATGTCTCGGCTCCCAACCTTATGCCTCAAAGTCCTTAACCATTAAGCTGACTTTGTTTAAGTTAACCAACCCTTTCTGCAGTTCGTATCCGATACAAACCTATCTAGTCAAGGAAAACTGGTGGCACCCTAATTTCATAGACCCACCACCAATTGTACAAGACTTATGATAGTGCAAGGTTTGGAGAGGCATTAAAGCTTAAACATTTATGAGGGATCGTCCTACTTATAACATCGCACGCAAGGACATATATGCAATATAAACAAGTAGAACAATAAGAATGGCATTCACACAACAGTTGTGATTCGGTATGGCTTGCTGTCACATGGTGATCCCCATCTCCAATAATCTGTCCATCACGATGATCTCCATCTCCATGATATAGGTATGCCATCCTCCAGGTGATGAGTCCTTCAAGACCTATCTAATGTATGCTGGTAAACAAATTACATATACGCTTTGGATCATCACATGTTGACACGCAGGTCATTACATTAAATTTGGACAATACATGTGGCTCCAGCCGTATTGCCCTGGTCACGACACGTAGGTCATGAATAATTTATTAACATGCATCATATACACAATAGCCATACCAATCACAAGATGTCCTGCAAAAACAGGTTAGACAAACACGTTTCTATACGTTCGCCACTTCAGCAGATAGCCACGGCGGTCCCGGCAGCGCCCTGAAAACCTCACAGGATTCCATGCATCGTATGTATGGAAATTCCACTGGAAATCTCATGCGGTTGATCAAATCAACCCAAATCCGAGACTTTCGACCCGAAGAAGATTACACTCATGACGTTGATCTGTTACGTCAATCTGCTGGTTGTGTACGCAGTTAGCCCCGATGGTGATTCCAGCCGGTAGGGGCAAGTCGCGCATACAACAGAGAAGGACGAACTGATCTCTCCAGTCATATCCGATGTAATATACTTCAACCCTTTATTACCAATTGATCTAATCAAACCGTGCATCAAGTAGATCCATCTCATGAACCTAGATCCAGACCTAAAACTACGCACAACCTGCTCTGATACCACTGGAGGATTACGGGGATGCTACACTAGCACAAAACAAAATTTTCAACCCCATAATACCAAGAACTACTGCGGTTATAGGTCATGGAATTACCACTAGACGCGCAGAGCAGCGGAAGACGTCTCGATGTAGACGAACGCGTCGAGCAGTGCCGTGCAGTCGCTGGCGTCCTTCACGTCCTCGCACGGTTCGTCCAAGTGCTCCAGATGCAGCACCTCCGAGGTATCCACACGTACAGGGAGGAAGCGCCGCGTACCGAACTGCTAGGTTCGCGACGGCGGCTTGGCGAGGGCGAGAGGCGAGCGGCGGCTGCTGGTTTGCAGGTGGCGAATTAGGTTATCTCTTAACCGCGCCCCGCCCCTCATTATATAGGCGTTATGGTGGGCTTCTGACGCCGAGGCCCATCATTAACCCTAAAGCCCAGTCTAATTTCGGATCTAATCCGAATTAGGCTTCCTTCCCCTTAAGTGTGTGACCCTATAGGTTCACGTACAAATAGACATAGCCCGAGTACTCTTACTTGGTCCAATAATTGACAGCGGCCTCTAGCAAGACATGTCAACTCCTATGTGTACGTAAAGATCATATCAGACGAACCATTGCGACATTACGTACATGTTGTTCCCTTTGTCTCACGATATTTGGTCTGGCTCTAAGCTGACCTCTCTTTCTCGATACTGTGAATTGGAATCCTTTCAATGGTTAACTCTTAACCCTAGCACGGCCATGCATTTCTTGATCCAATCACTCGAGGGGCCCAGAGATATCTCTCTCACAAAGAGAGGGACAAATTCCATCTTGACTGACCATGCCTCAAAGCATGCTTCCTGACAAACCCAAAACTACCTTTATAACTACCCAGTTACGGGATAGCGTTTGATAGTCCCTAAGTAAGTCAATTCACATCTTGAGAACATGCGACAATCTCAGGTCTAAGGATACAGTATTCATGTTGCAAGAAGAGAACTATATTACAATATCTCACGTTGGGTCGGTCCAGCCTCATGTCATATATGCGCCCACATTATTAGTTTAACATCTCCATGTTCATGACTTGTGAAATGTTGTCATCAACTAATACATATGCTAGTCATCGACTCTGACTAGGGACATCATTTAGAATAACCATATAAGTAAAGAATCTCACAAACAATTCACATAATTGCTAATCAATACAAGGTGCCTTCCATGGATATTCAATTAAGCAATATATATATCATGGATACAAAGAAATATGCTCATCTCTATGATTATCTCTAGGGCATATTTCTAACAGATAACACAACCGACCCTAGTGCTGGTGATGATGGCAGCCATGGTGATGCTGGATTATGGTGTAGGAGGGAGTGGTGCAGGAGGGAGTGGTACGAGAGGGAGTGGTGCAGGAGATTGGAGGTCCACTGGAGGAAGTCGGTTCACCCATTCCACACAAGATTCTTACCATGATGCACCTTATTCATAGCGGGAGACAATATGTGGTCGGCGTCGTTCGGTTTCATTTCCTGTCCAAGATGGAATCCATAGCTCAAGTAGCTCCGGTTCTTCTAACTATCCGACTGGACAAGATCCAGTCTATAACCCTTATGCATGGCAATGGCAACCGAGTCAATGAACCTATGGACCCCCTCCACCATCAGGCGAAGCACCACCATCGATCATGTATGGGTATGGAAACTATGGACCTCCTCCACCACCATATTCAAATTTATCAAATATGTATCCACCAGGACCACAATATGGGTATGGACAAGTTCCCGCTGCATCGGTATGCTCTTTTGCTTTGTGGATAAGTATTTATTTGTCATTCTTGTTTTCTCACTAATGTATCACATATCTTTTATATAGACCTATCACTATCAGTATGACGGATTGGATCAATATCATGACCCTTCCAACATGCCTGAGTACTATCACTATGACTCGAGCTGAACATGTGAGTATTGTGAAATAAGTCAACCTATGTGTCGTTGCCTCGTTGGAGAGGTGTAAAAGAACTTGTATTTGAGTATTACGTAGTTCGCTGGATGTTTATTGCATGAGAATTGGAGTTTATGGTTGCATATGTACGTTGTATGTTATTTTGATGAACTCATGTTGTGTGGATCAATTAATATTTATTGTACAATGTGAATTAAGCAAACTACAAATAAATCCTGCCAAAATTTTCATTTTTTTCTGCTAAAAACAGTAAAAACCAGTTTATTTCACGGTTAACCGACGATTTCTACCGGTTTTTCGCCGGTTTTGCGTCAGTTCTTCGCCGGTAAAATAATTTGAATTCAAACTGATTTGGTTTGCCAAACCGGTCGGTTTTTACCGGTTTCTACCGGTTTACCGGCGGTAAACCGTTACCGATGGGGGGGGGGTTTACCCCTCCACCAGTTTTGTAAACCGTGATGTAGCAGGGAAAAGCCTTCCCCATGGGTGAACTAGGAGACGCGGAGCTGGTGGCCCTGCACAAACCAGGAGAGCGCAAAGTTGGTGGCCCTAAGCCCTATCGGCGACAAGCTCAGGGCGATGCCCTACAGGTTCGCCACTCTACTGCTCCTTGCAAACTGCTACTTTGTGTTGGTATCTGAGGTGAAATATGCATGCGAAGACGATTCAGGGCAGGGTGCTTTGGAGACGATTCAGGGCAGGGCAATATTTGTGGTTTTCTGATTGATTCGAAGGTCCTATGTGATCTTTTGTTCTTAGGGAAATTACGGATATTGATGTGGAAATTAGTCTTCTTTTGGTTTATGTCTTGTATTAATTCTTTATAATCTGTTTTGGTAGCAGCAATATATTCAGTAGTAAGTTCTCATAATTCATGCAATTATGTATATAAGTAACCTCAGGTCATATGCGCTTGATTCTTTTGCATGTTGTTTCAGTAATGGAAGGAGATGGTGCCTATTTCACCAATTTTAACATTTTTAGTGGTTTGACGATTATCACAACTCAATTCGTAATGGACTTTCCAAACATTATAGCTTATGTAATTACTCTAGAATGCTCAAGTTTTCAATAAACATAAACAAAAATATATTAATTTGATACAAAAAATGTTTAGATTTTTCCAAGCATGGAAATTATGGGAAGAGTGAAACGTGACGACATTGGACTCATTTGTTGCTGAAAGTTGTCCACTCCATGAAGACTTTGTAAAGGTTAGTATTGAACTTTACAAACGCAAGAGTATGCATTCTTTCTGTATAGAAACATGTTTGGTCATTTAATTAAAAAATAATAATGTTATATAAATAAAGTAACTAACTACATAACAACAAAAGTATTCTTATCTTTAATAGTTTACGGACCAAACGAAGACCACCAGTAAGCTTAAAGGAAAGACTATTATGGCCTTAATTGGGTCTCCTCCAAAAAGGTTATACTGCTAAATATATAGTCATTCCCTTAAATATGCTTTCTCCTATTAGTTACTCCAAATATTCCTTTTTCCTACCAGCAACGTAAGAAGTGCAAAATGAGCTTTTATAGCTGGATGCACATTAGTTTATTTAGAACTAGATGTTGGATCCATAATGTATTGCATGTCTACGAATTTCCTCTTGTTGTCTAGGAAAATTAAAGCTACATTTTATTGGAACTAAGTAAGTTTTTTGGACTTTATGGTGTTGAGGTGCTCATTGATTTCCTCTCAAATGACTCTACTACTATTCTATAATAGTTTGGTGGATGCATGTTTTTACATCTAGTTCACCTTTTGGAAATCGATAATCAATGAAAGAATATATTGTTCCTGCACGTTAATCCATTCTATCATTATAGCAACCATGATTGATACACTGACTATGATACACAATGATTATGGTACTTATTATCAAACCGTCATCATGCAAAATATGTTGCAGTTATGTTCTACTCTGTAAAGAAGAGTGCATTAGTGGTTGCACAGTCTACTAATGGTTAGCTTTTGTAGATGTTAGGAATAATGCATACCCATTATGACTTTAAACTTGGGTATTGTGTGAAACTCAAAGGTCTGGCTAATTTTTACTTAATAGAATAGTCTACCTTATATAAAAATTTAACCCCTTATCCACCCGAAATGGTCATAGGAAAATACATTTATTGTTGAATATGTACTACCAAGCATAAGGTAATTTATTTTGGTTCTTTCTGGTAAGTGTTTATTTTCTTAGTATTGTATCTCTATTGGAAAATTCTAATTATATGTTGCATGATGAACCCATTGTATTCAACGGAGGGAACTACCAACCATGTAAGTTTTAAATTTCTTTTCTGCTATTTTAGCTGATATGCTTTTGATTATGGATTGTTGGATTTTTTTCAGATAATGCGAGATTGGTGAAGGTAGATTGCATATTATAATAAAAACTATGTTGTTACACTTCAAGCCATCCATTGCCATAGATTTCTCATTTCATTTAATACTATTTTTTCATTCGTGCAAAAAAGTAATAAGCACCACTTTCTTCATATATATGCAAACTTCCTAGAGTAGACATCGAAATACTTTTTGTGAATTCCCTTCCGATTAGTTTGTAAAATAAATTTTACACATGAGGAATCAAGTAAACGATGAACAAATTTCGTGCACGCATCTAACAGTTTACTTCTATTTTCCTTTGTGATCTAGACTTCTATGCAATTCCTTAGCTATCAGCTGCCTCAATCACTCACTCCAAACATGGAACTTACATGACTCGATTTCTAAGTTCTGAGTGATTTTCCTCTTTTTATATCTATGTAAACACATAGTGCATAGACTCACGTGAAGCGCGTGTAATTTACTAGTGTTCTAGAGAAAGAGCGGCTTGATAATGAGGTCAATAGTATTTACTTGAGGAGAATTACAAAAGAATAGAAAATAATGTTATTGGATCTCAGTTCCATGATAGAGTTGCAGAGGGAGTACTACACGATCATGCAGGCTGATATTGTGCATCCACGCAGGAATTAGATGGTTATGAATGTTAGAGTGCTTGCTACTTTCTATTTCATTAAACAATTTGTTTCAGTACTTGAATATTATGTTTTTGTAGTATATTTGTACTTTTAATGTAAAAACAGGATTTGGTTTGAATTACAAAAATTGAAAATGACATCAGGTGCACGGTGTCTATGGATGGCAATTGGGCGCGTAGTACACGGACATATAGTTCGCGAATTCATACCCGCACAAAACTCAACCCATACCCGTACCTATGGGTGAAAACGGAAACATTAATTTTTAGATACCGGGAATCGTTTTCGAAGTTTTACCGAAATTTAGGTCTAAACGGAAACAGAAACGGTTACCAAAAATACAGAAACGGAATCGGGAGAAAATCAGAATCGAAAACGGTTTGGGTCTCTTCCGACCGTTTCCGAAAACTATCGTTTTTATTCAGTATTTTACCGTTGGTAATAAATTCGGTATTTTTCAGAAAAATATTAGATCTGGACCGATCTTTATAAATTTATAATAAATTCATCTTAGCTTAGAATAATATGAAACTAATTTTATTATTTTCCTAAAATCAAGATTTATCTAATGGTATATAGTTTAGAATCATTTGAAACTTTTATAAATCTGATTTATGTTTTCTTACGTGATATTACTCTTGATACATATATTCATAATTTGCACGAGAACTTAAGAAGGACCAAGATGACGTTAATTATATTGACTATGCCAAGTAGTAGGAGTACAAATAGAATGTAAGTGTCATATCATTATACATATATTGATTCTACTTTATTTAAAATATATAATAATAATTTTATTATTGTATGACTTCTTACTTTATATATTTCTTGTGACCTCCTACCTTATATATTATTACTAATTTTATATGAACGTGTGACTTCGTGAATTTTTGAAGTCAATTGAGGGTACATATTATAATTTTTACCGATCAAATTTTAGATTCCGATCGTAATCGGTGTAATTTTCGTACCGTACTTTCGTTTTCGAATTACCGATGTCCTTTTCGTTTCCGGAGTTACCGTTTTCGATCTCGTTTCCGAGGAAAAATATGAAAACGAAAATGGTTTTGGTGTTTACCGATCGTTTCTGACCGTTTTCACCTCTACCCATACCCATAAACGTTCGTGGGTATGGATACCCGTACCCGACGGGTATTCGCTATTCGGCGGATACCTGGTACGCGTCCGCACACCACAATTTTAGCATTCAACACCAAACAATAATGTTATCACATTTCAAAATAATTATCATTCTAGCAGCATCAAATGATAATTTCAGCACCAAACAACATGTCATAGATAAAAATTGAAAAATGAGAATTTATGATAATATATTAAATCTGGATGGCCTACATGTCAGATATCCATTGGGTAACGGGTATGGATACTGGATATCCATATCGGCGGATACCTTATTATATCCATAACTATACCCACGGATAATAAATTCCACCATACCCATATTCAATGGATAATTATCCACGGTTATTTACTCATACCTGTCCCCATTGCTATCCCTAACGGTGTCAAACCTACTGTTATATGTGAAGGCCGTACGGCCGTACCGACAGAAGTTGTTATGTTTGTGATTTTTGATAATGTGGAGGTGTTGTTCTTGTTACATAACTTGTTTTTTTGTTTTAGCTGAACCAACATAAGCTTCTGTTCTTGAATCGAACATATGGTTATGTTACACTCTTGATAATGGATTATATTACTATAGCACAAATTTATGTAGACTTGATAAAGTGCGTGTATGTGCCCAACCTATGATGAGTTTGAGAAACGTTGTCATTGCCTTCAGAAAAGAATAGTGGGCCAAATATTTGCTCTGCATCTTATGCAGGTTAAATGCAGGGGCTAGTAGAAACATCTTTAGGTTTGTCTTCAGCGTTAATTTTGGACTAGCCAACCTAACTGAGTATTTCACCGACTTGGTGATCTGGAGCCATATTTTTATGTGGTTCACTAGCCTCTTATGCTCAAATATTCAATTGCAAGGATTGCCAATTGTTCGAACTAAAGACCTGCTATATATGTTATGGCTGGACCAATTTTTGGAAGCTTCTGATCTTGAACAGAACAGTGCATGAAGATGAACTCTGATTTCAACATGTTGTTCATAATAAAAAATTCCAGACTATTGGTTGTATCAAAAACCCTTGTATCAGGAAACTAAGGCTTTATTACTAAATGTCAAGAAAATTACTATTATTCATACAAAAAACACTAATTATATTGATCTGTGTGGTGCTGCCATAGGTGCTCCACTAGGTCGTCTTGAAGTTGGTAGTGAATTTCTTGGTTCCTAATTTTTCTGTGGTTCGCAATAAATTCTTTAAAATCTACATTATGCTCATGGGGCAGTTTCATGTTGTTTCCCTCATTCTCAAAACATTTGTATGAAACCACAATTCCCTCATCGTCAATAATCATGTTATGCATGATTATACAAGCTGTCATTATGGCATTCAGTGTTTCTTCATCCCAAAGTTGAGCTGACCCCCAAACAATAGCAAAACAAGATTGCAAAACCCCAAAAGCTTGCTCCACGTCCTTTCGTACTACTTCTTGTGCTATGACAAAGTATATATTTTTATCGTCTTATGGTTCGAGAATGGTCTTACCAATGTAGCCCAAGATGGATATATGCCACCTGCAAGGTAGTATCTTATTGAATAGTTATGGCCATTTATTACTGAAGTTCACTTGTGGAGCTTCTCCATTTGATAACTTTGCAATAGTGGTGATCGGTGCAGAACATTAATGTCATTAAGAGATCCAGGTAAACCAAAAAAACATGCTAAATCTATATATCGTGCGAAGCCACTGTCTAAATTATTGTAGGCGTATGCCAAATCCACTTGCACTCTACTATACAAAGAACAGCTGAACTGCACTCGATTATACACTGCAGAACTGTTTGACTAGATGCAGAAAAAACATAGCCTCCACTGTTCAAGATCTGATCACATAAAGGGTGTCGAACGTCGGTGCCATCGCCTACTGCAGCCTAGTCCGCCTTCACTTGACTGTACTTAATTTTGAACAGACCTCGTCAGCCATCTAAACTGGGCAGAGGTGATTCAAAATTTGATTTAGATCCTAAATTTAAGGATCCGATGGAGACCAACCTTTTCTCTCTCTCTCCTGTTTAGTAACTTCCTAAATACATATTTAGAGTCACTTTTTTTAGGTAATTACTACAGGTGCTCTAAGAGCATCTCTAACAATGCCTCAAACTAGTGCCTCAAATTGAAATATGGGGCTCTACATATGAAAAATCACTCCAACAGTGCCTCATTTCATAAAATTTTGTCAAAAAACTATAGGGCACCCTCTCAAGTGCCTCAAATATACTACACCGTAGTGGGCTGCCTTATAATCTAGATTTGGGGCTTTACTGTTGGAGCAAGGTGTTTTGTTGGTGCCCTAAATTCTATAAAATATACTTATTTTTAAATTATAGGGCATTTTTATAGGTCACGTTGTTGGAGATGCTCTAAGCGGCCACACCCAACCGCCATTTTTTACCATCTTAGGGCTAGTTTGGTAACTTCATTTTTTCAAAACATTCTTATTTTTCCAAGGGAAAATAAACTAATCCCTTGAAAAATGGAAATCCCTTAGATCCCGTTTGTTTCCTTTTATTTTGAGAAATTGGAATCTTATTACTGGAATAGGCTATTTTTTTAGAATGTGACATTTCACCACTTTCTAAAGTTATCATATAAGACTATCTCAAATTCATGGGGTGAGAGATAGAAATTGATTCTATAGATTTTCATACTATTTTTCTGATGTACAACTTATAGCACATTTTTCTACTTGCTTCGTTATAACATAAATATAGTATATAACTGTTGGGGGCCTTCGGCTTCCGAAGGTCCTCAAAAACATGATTTGACAATATTTTCCGAGTGAAACATGTGAACAGGTATCTTTGGAGTCAGGTTGCGGATGTACAAGAGCATGGTTAAGACGAAGCTTGACCGGGATGGAAAGTGACCACGACGAAGGATAAGACGATCACGAAGCTATGTGCAGAAAAGCTTCGGCATGACGGCAGAAAAGAGGAACCGACTTAAAGATGAAAAGTCAAATTAAACCTCGAAGGATTGCTATAAAGTTATTGATAAATGTAAAGGGCATCAATGTAATTTTACACGGGCTACGTCCCGTGCCTATAAATAGATGAACAGTACTCCCGTATTGTTCACGCTGACTTGGCATACGCTTTTTCGCATCACGTCTGTACCTTTACTTTTCATCAATCTGAAGGTACATTTGTAATTTGTTTTTATGAATTTGGTAATAAAAATAAGTTAATGATAATATTCATATCATTACTCGTGTTTCATATATGTGCTCTTTTTTTCCATTTATCAATCTTACGAAGGTCTTTTCCTTCGTAACCTTCGTCCAAAATTCATTATATTCGAAGGGACATAATGTTTATAAGGACGAAGGAATTTAACATTTAACACTTTTTATGTTGCCTTGTTCTTAACTCTTAGCATTTGAGAACAAGTCCCCAACATTGGCGCCCACATCCGGTGAACTCACGTCCATTTTTTGAGTTTTGAACACCTTCGGCAAGCATCACCTTCGTCATGTCGCCGAAAAAAGCTTCAACGACAGGGGCTGCCGCTCTGCAGCCGCTGGACCCCAATCAAGATGTCGTTTCTCTTAGGGAGGCCCGAAGCCAGAAGAGGAAGGTCACCAGTCCAACGCCTCCGGAGGACGACTTGGATCAAGAAATCCAAAATTTGGAGATGATCAATCAACAGGTCCAACGGAAGAAGGAGAAGATGGCTCGTCTAGCTGATCTTCAAAGGCAGATAGACGAAGCCTCTGAAGAGCTTCGACATCTTGCTCAAGATGACCAGAACTAAAGGCCCCCGCGCAGAGAGCTTCATCAAGAGGGCTTCTACAACGAGGGCGACTGGTATGAAGATTTCCATCACAGAAATTTTGCTTTTGATGATACTGCTCCCCTGTCAACAGAACTGCAGGCTACTCCTTGGCCACAGTCTTACAAGCCACCCCAGCTCCCCATGTACGATGGTCATTCAGACCCGAAACAATTCTTGATGAGCTATGAGGCAACCATATCTTCGTATGGTGGCAACACGACGGTCATGGCAAAGTCTTTCGTCATGGCTGTCAGGAGTGTTGCACAAACCTGGTACTCCTCTCTTAGGCCAGGGACAATCACCTCATGGCAAAAGCTGAAGGATATGTTGATAACCAGCTTCCAAGGGTTTCAGATGAAGCCAGTCACTGCTCAAGCTTTATTCCAGTGCACCCAGGATCACGAAGAATACCTTCAGGCATATGTCCGAAGGTTCCTACGTCTGAGGGCACAGGCACCAACAGTGCCTAATGAAATTGTCATTGAGGCCATAATCAAGGGGCTTCGGCCAGGACCTTCAGCTCAGTACTTTGCCAGGAAGCCTCCTCAAATTTTGGAGAAGCTGCTCCAGAAGATGGACGAGTATATTCGAGCTGACAATGATTTTCGCCAAAGAAGGGAGGAAGCTTTCAGGTTCTCTGAAATGACCAGGGGCTTCGGAGGAAGATTTTATCCGAGGCACGTCAGGTCAATTCACAATTCTACTCAAAGTGATGACAAAGGGAGTCAACAGCAAAGGCCACAGTGCTCCTCGCAAGCTTCGGGGCAACAACAAAGCTCTTTCCGATGGCTTCGTTCAACAATCAAGCTGGAGCTGCTTCGGCTCCGAAGCTGGTACTCCTGATAACAGGCGGTTCATGCTCAGAGCCAGCTAACAAGAAACAGAAGAAGGAGGCACAGAGAAGGGTACAACATGTCGGGGTGCAGGGACCCTTCATCAAATCAAGATGGTCTCACATTCCAATTACCTTCTCCCAAGAGAATCTTCAACTCAAGGATTACCCACACAATGATGCTATGGTTATCTCTTGTGTGATCAAAGGATTTCTGGTCCACAATGTTCTGGTTGATACAGGCAGCGCAGCTGATATCATATTTGCTAAGGCCTTCAGACAGATGCAAGAGCCCGAAGACAAAATCCATGATGCCACACATCCCCTTTGTGGCTTCGGAGGAAGGCAGATCGTGGCACTTGGAAAAATTACAATGCCAGTGACCTTCGGATTCATCAACAACACAAGGACTGAACAAGTTGTGTTTGATATTGTTGACATGGAATACCCTTACAATGCAATCATTGGTCGTGGTACTCTCAATGCCTTCGAAGCAATCCTTCATCCAGCTTATCTTTGCATGAAAATACCTTCGGATCAAGGGCCCATTGCTATTCATGGAAGTCAGGAAGCTGCCAGAAGGGCCGAAGGAAATTGGACAGACTCAAAAGCAATCCATAATATAGATGGAGCTGAAGCTTGTGAGCAATACAAGTTCAGAAGGGAAAAAGCTGCTTCGGCTCATCAGCCGAAGCCCATGCTCTTATGTGAGGACATAGCAGAGCAGAAGGTGCTATTGGGATCTCAACTGTCCAAAGAACAGGAGAAAACCTTGATAAGGTTTTTGTTCAACAATAAAGATGTTTTTGCTTGGTCAGCTAATGATCTTTGCGGAGTTAACAGGGATGTTATTGAGCAGTCGCTCAATGTTGATCCATCTTTCAGACCCAGAAAGCAGAGGCTTCAGAAGATGTCTGATGACAAGGCCGAAGGTGCTCGGAATGAAGTGAAAAGACTCCTTAGTGCCGGAGTTATCAGAGAGGTAAAATACCCAGAATGGTTGGCTAACACTGTTATGGTAAAGAAGGCCAATGGTAAATGGAGAATGTGTATTGATTTTACTGATCTCAACAAAGCCTGTCCGAAGGACGAGTTTCCATTGCCAAGGATAGATTCCCTAGTTGATGCAGCAGCTTCATCAGAGCTTATGAGTCTGCTGGATTGTTATTCAGGCTATCACCAAATTTGGATGAAGAAGGAGGATGAACCGAAAACCAGCTTCATAACCCCTAGTGGAACATATTGTTACCTTCGGATGCCTGAGGGGCTTAAGAATGCTGGAGGAAGCTTCAGCAGAATGACAGCGAAGGTTCTTCATTCCCAGATAGACAGAAATATGCTAACTTATGTTGATGACATCATTGTAAAAAGCACGAAGCAAGATAATCACATTGCTGATCTGCAGGAGACCTTCGCTAATTTTAGACAGGCTGGTTTAAAGTTGAACCCAGAAAAATGTGTTTTCGGAGTGAAGAAAGGGAAATTTCTTGGCTGTCTAGTCTCAACAAAAGGGATTGAAGCTAATCCAAACAAAATCGAAGCTATCCTTCGAATGGAGCCACCAAGTACAAAGAAGGGGGCTCAAAGATTGACAAGAAGACTGGCATCTCTCAACAGATTTATATCTAGATCAGCAGAGAGAAACTTACCATTTTTCGAAGTACTGAAATCAGCTAAAGTTTTTCAATGGGGACCAGTTCAGCAGAAAGCCTTCGAAGAGCTGAAGCAATATTTGATAGACCTAACAACACTAACTCCACCAACGCCAGGGGCTCCTCTGTTGTTATATGTGGCAGCTTCGCACTCAGCGGTAAGTGCAACACTCGTCCAGGAGAAGCTTGAAGGCCAAGTCAAAAAGCAAGCCCCAGTATACTTCGTATCAGAAGTTCTTAGTCTATCAAAGAAAAATTATACGGAATTGGAGAAGGTACTGTATGCTGTTTTGATGGCCTCCAGGAAGCTTCGGCATTATTTTCAAGCTTACAATATAATTGTTCCTTCCTCACAACCGTTGAAAGACATCATGAGAAATCGAGAAGCTACTGGAAGGATTGGAAAATGGGCTGCAGAGCTCAATGAATTTTGTATTGATTATGTGCATAGGTCTTCAATTCAATCTCAAGCATTGGCAGACTTCATTGCTGACTGGACGCCAGGGGCTCAAGAGGAAGAAACGAATAAAGATGCCAAAGTATGGACAGTGTTTTGCGATGGGTCTTGGGGAACCTTCGGAGCAGGAGCAGCTGCTGTGTTGGTTTCACCTTCCAAAGTTAAAACTTGTTATGCGATAAGACTTGATTTCAGTTGCACAAACAATATTGCTGAGTACAAAGCTCTGCTCCTGGGTCTTTGGAAGTTAAAGGCAATGGGAATCAGAAGGGCCATTCTTAAAACTGATTCCCAAGTTATTTCTGGTCATATTGACAAAAGCTACAAAGCAAGAGATCCAAAGCTTGAAAAATATTTAGATACAATCCAAAGGATTGAGGCTTCCTTCAAAGGATTCTCTGTTAAAAATATTCCTCGTGGAGAAAATGAATATGCTGATCTATTAGCCAAGTCAGCAGCACAGGGGCTGCCCTTACCTTCGGAAGTATTTTTCGAAACAATAAAAGCACCTTCGGTCGAGCTTCTTGAAAGAGCAGTTCTCAACATATCCCCTGTTTATAGTGAAGATTGGAGAACTGAGATCATCTCTTTTCTTCAGGGCAATTTTTTTTCAGATGACGAAGCCTATAACAGGAGGATAGAAGCAAGAGCTCGACTATATGTCATAATAGAAAGGGAATTATACAAGCGGGGGGTATGTTCCCCGTTACTTAAGTGTTTATCCAGAGCCGAAGGCACAGAGTTGATGAAGGAAATACATGCAGGCTTATGTGGATCTCACATTGGATCTAGGCCTTTGTTGGGAAAAGTTTTTCGCCAAGGATTTTATTGGCCAAAAGCAGCTTCGGATGCAGTGGAACTAGTCCAAAAGTGCGAAGGTTGTCAGAAATGTGCAAGAGATAAAAAACAACCTTCGTCTCTAACTCAGTTAATACAACCCACTTGGCCGTTGCAAAGGTGGGGCCTTGATTTGTTAGGTCCGCTACCACCAGCGCAAGGAAATTTAAGATATGTTGTAGTGGCAGTGGAATATTTTTCTAAGTGGATTGAGGCAAAGCCTTTAGCCACAATAACTTCAGTTACTGTCCAAAAGTTTTTCTGGCAAAACATTATTTGTCGCTTCGGAGTGCCGAAGGCTATCACTGTGGACAATGGAACACAGTTTGACTCCGAAGCTTTTAAGGAATTTTGTGACCAAATTGGCACAAAGATCCATTTTGCGTCAGTTCGACATCCCGAATCAAATGGACTAGTTGAAAGGGCTAATGGCATTATAATGACAGGAATAATGAAGTTAATATTCAATCAGCCAAGGGGAAAGTGGCCAGAAGAATTAATTAAAGTGGTGTGGAGCCACAACACAACAGTATCAAGGTCAACAGGTTTTACACCATTCAAATTGCTGTTTGGTGATGAAGCAATAACCCCAGAAGAGGCTAAGACAGGATCAATAAGAACAGTGGCTTCGGCGATAGACGAAGCTGATTGTTCTGTGGACAAAGATGCTATAGAAGGGATCAGGCTTCAGGCTGTGTAAAACATCAATAAATATCAAGCTGAAACAATAAAATGGCGTGACAGAAAGGTTAGGCTGAAGAACATTGAGCCAGGTCACTTGGTGCTTCGAAGAATAGCCAACCCTGAGACAGTAGGCAAATTATAGCTGAAGTGGGAAGGACCTTTTTTGGTAGCATCTTCGTCAAGACCCGGTTCCTACAGATTGAAGGATATGGACGACAACGACATCCCTAGATCATGGAATGCGGATGAGCTTCGGCGATATTATGTTTAGCTTGATGTAATTTTCTTTTTCTGTTCTTTTTTTGTGGCACCCTTTTCCTTTCCAAAGGGGGAGAAAGGTTTTTAATGGGGCCACAACATGTAATTTTCCTTATTTTAATTCTATAAGAGTGATATCCCCCAAAAATGTAAATGTAAATGCAAAAGGAAAAAGAAAAGAAAACAGGGAGAAGCTCGAAAGTCGTTCCTAAGGGAATGCAGAGCTTACAGCGAAAAGTCAACGCTGATTCCGCTGAAAGTAAAAGGTGAAGAAGCTCCTAAGGGAGGCTTACAGTGAAAAGTCAACACTGATACACCGAAAAGTAAACGGTGAAGCCGAAAAGTAAACGGCCAAGAAGATTTGAATCATTCCCAAGGGGATGAAGGGCTATGATTATGGTTTTTGAATATGTGTTTCGACATTCATTTGCACGATACATTACATCATGTCATTTGCATTCATAAACATTCATTTAGACATATATAGAATCATCATCATACCACACAAAAAAGACAGATGCTTCGGCAGTGAGGAAAAATTTTGAAGAAGGAGAAAATTTTTCATGCTTCGTTGTGTACGAAAAGAAGGGAAGGTGTTTTTCGCCTTCGGCTCAAAAAGAGAAGTTTCGTCCACAGCAAAGCAGATTGTACACGGATAAAAGAGACAAAATATATTACAGGTATGTGCAAATTTACATAAGTTTTTTCCATAATTATATTACAAAGATCCCTTCAGAAGTTTTTGTAGGAAAGTCTATTATAGCAACTATCAAGCTTCAGCTTCATCATACTTCAGCTTCGTCATCCTGCAAATATTAAAGAGTAGAATAAGAAAGGTGCAAATTTCAAGGAGAAGGCAAAAGTAACAAATGTAAGTTTCTTACCGGCTTAAGGTGACTTCGAGCTTCGTCACCAGCCATCCTTCGCCCGCCGTTTACCCAAATCTGGGTCATAAATCTATTTCCGATGCTTCGGGCTAAGCTCGGGATATCAATCAAGTCTGCCGCTGACAAGCTAAAGCTCGGTCTATTCACAATTTTCCATGAGTACAGCCAGCCTTCAGAAAAGCGGCAGCCGTGCCTTGAGAAGCTACCAGGGCGCAGAAATCGACATGCCCACCAATAACTTCGTCAAGAGCATCAACTTCGCCTTCAATATGTTCCAAGGTGCTGGGCAGGTTTTTGGCTGAATGTGAAAATTTTTCAGAACTGGCTCCGATAGAGTGAAATACGTCCTTCAGCCGCTGCAAGCATCGACTGCCGAAATTTAGGCATTTCTCTTGGAGATCCTTCAATGATTTTTACAAATTTGAATTTTTCTCGACCTCAGTCTTGAGACTTGCTTCAAGTTTCTCCTTTTCTTGCTCATATTTTTCTGACTGATTGAGTAATTCATTGTTTAACCTGCTATTTTCGGCTTAGGCTTCAGCCAGCGAACCTTCCAAAGATTGAATGGCGAAGTCTTTCTTTTCCACGGCAGCTTCATAATCTTTAACTTTGATTTTAAGATCCTGAATAACAGAGTCTTTTTCCGTCAGAGCAGCTTCATAATTTTTGACTTTGCTTTCTAGATCTTTGATAATAACTTCGTTCTTCTCATCCTCAAGATCTTGCTGCATTCTTAGCACTTTACTTAGAAGTATACTCTGCCAAAACAACCTTCGTCAGAAAACAACTTAATTCAAAATAAGAAATATATAATAATAAAAAATCGATACTTTTTTACCTTGAAATTAGCATATAGCAAACTACCGGCGATATGTTGTCGCTGGTACCTGCAAAGGTCCGCTTCTATCTTCGGCAGGCCAACACTTTTGGAGAAGGTTCTAACAATTTTGGCCTCGGTGCGATTCCGAAGGCATCTTAGCTTCCCTTCGTTGACCCCACCTCTTGGACCCTGGTTTATATCCGCAAGATATGGCATATTTTTTCAGCTCTTCTTTTTCGGCGCCTGTTAACTCTTGTCCAAGCAAATCTTGAAAGTTGAAATTTCCTTCTTCCAAAATGTCAACAATCTGCTCTTTTCCCTTTTTAGTTGCCGTGTTCACCGCAGTCACAGCAGCTTCTTCTTCAGCCATTTTCAGAAGAATAATGTCAATAATCTCTTCTACTTCGGCAGCAGAAGGTGTTGCAGGAGTTTCCTCCTCTTGGACCAATGTTTTTGGTTCTGGAGATGCAGTTTTTCTTTTTCTTGAAGCAGCTACCTTCGGCTCAGGGCTCAGCTTTTCAGAAATTTCCTTTTTCGTTTTGGCCAATTTGGTGCTTTCTTCGTCAAGGGCTGTTGGGGGCCTTCGTCCTTCGAAGGTCCTCAAAAACATGATTTGACAATGTTTTCCAAGTGAAATATATGAACAGGTATCTTCGGACTCAGATTATGAACATGGAGTACGGTCAGGATGAAGCCTAAGCTAGACGAAGGGGAATTGAGATGAAGGACGAGCTGACTACCAAGCTGTACGAAGGATGGTGCATAGCCGAAGCTATGCGCAGAAAAGCTTCGTCGCGATAGCAGAAAGGGGAACCGACTTAAAGATGAAAAGACTACTTAGGTCTTGATAGATTCCCATAAGTCATTAGCAAATGTAATGGGCATGAATGTAATTTTATATGGGTTGTGTCCCGTGCCTATAAATAGGTGAACAGTACCCCCGTACTGTTCACGCTGACTGGACATTTGCTTTTGGCGTCACGCTTGTACTTTTGCTGTCCTTCAAGCCGAAGGTACATTTGTAATCTGCGATCATTTCTATTTTTCTATATCAATAAAATAGAAATGATCTAATAATAATGTTTATGTTAAATTTCATATTCCGTATGAATTCTTCATCATTATCTCTTGTGTTTACGAAGGTATGCTTGCCAGGACCTTCGTCCGAAATTCATTATATCCCGAAGGGAAATAATGTTCCAGAGGACGAAGGACTTTATCATTTAACACCTTCTATGTTGCCTTGTTCTTAATCCGAAGCATCTGAGAACAAGTCCCCAACAAGGGCGCTGGCAATTCTTTTTCTCTTCGGGCCTCCGGCATCTCCGCCCAATTGCTCGTAATCAGGATAGTCAAAATTCAAGGCATCTAACACCCGATTCAACCTTCGCTTCGGGCGACTACCGAAGGCTGCTGTCATCAACTGATCTTCCTTCTTAGAATAATTTCCAAGGATATCGTTGCACATAATCTCGATTGTGTCTAACCATTCCTGGCAGGGTTCTTTAAAGTTTTTCTTAAACTTGTAGTAATAGGGTAATCGAACAAGTTCGCCCTTTTTCTTTTCCCCCTCCAGCTTCGGCATCTCCCAATCCCTCATTGTTGGGAACACTTTAAAAGCCAAAAATTCCTGCACTAGGTCCCTAGTGCCAATATGTTCTGAAATTATTCGAAATTCAGCCAAAGCAATTTGGCTTGGGCTTCCACTTATCATGTTGCATCGGGGCCTTGTTTCTCCGAAGGTTAGCTCTAGTGGACTCTGGACCAATTTATCTTCATCTTTATCAACTTTAATATAAAACCACTCAGACTTCCATCCGGCTGGCCATTTGCTTCGGTAGCTTATTACTGGAAACTTCGAAGTTTTACGATAAGCAAAGTTGTAACATCCAAAATTCTCATGAAGACCATCTCCTCTGGCTTTAGTCTGATAGTGTAGTTCATGGACTCGATAGAAACCTTCGCTGAACAGTTCCACTCCTTGACTACGAAGGGCCCAGATATAAACACTTAATCTAACAATGGCATTAGGGGTCAGCTGATGAAGGTAAACCCCAAATTTCTTCAAAACATCAGCAATCATCCCATTCAAAGGAAATCTTAATCCTGCTTTGAAGAAGCTTTTAAACACTACCACCTCATTCTTTTTCGGCTTCGGAGTAGTTTCCTCTCCGCCAAAACGAACCAGCTTCTTTTTTGCTTCGCTAAAGTAGCCCAGCTTCACCATTTTTGGAAGATCAGCTTCAGAGATGGTGGACTTTCCAAAGTCCAAATGACTAGGTTTGCATGGCATCCCGAAACTGTACTCATCTTCGGAACCAACTTCTTCAACATCAGATTACGTTGCTTCGGCAGCAGGTGTGTCTTCTGATGGAGCCAGCCCAGAACGCCTCATCGCTTCAGAAATCGGAACAGTTTCAGCAGCTTCGGCTTCGTCTCCTTCGCGCTCAACCCTAGCAATAGAGCGCACTCTGGCCATTTGATTTTGAATTTCTTAAAAATTTCTTGGAAATTAATAACCTTTCTTCCGAAGCTCTTCTTCTGACGAAGCAGGCACAGAGCTGGAGCTTCGTTTGAATGCGAAAGTCAGGCTTCGGCTATGGTTAAATTTTTTGCAGCAAAACAGTGCAATAGCAATGAATGCTGTGGTAACTTCACACCTACCTGTCTGTTTATATAGTGCTGCAGGTAAGAAGGTGAATCGTCAGGATTTTTACACTAGGCAAACAGTTGCTCGCACCCGCTGCACGGTGGGCCGCAAAGACCAAAATAGTGAGCCTGCATGGTGGGACTACTACGCGCTCGAAAACTGTATCGTTTCTCGACAACGAGCTCAGGGAAGGTGTTTTTCGGACCTTCGGCTTCCTGAAGCCTAAGAGACTTTTTTCACGGATCAAGCTTGTTACGAAAAACGATCTAGCACCGCGAAGGGGCTACTGTTGGGACCATGCTTCATCGCCGAAGGTCATGCAGAAAGAAAACAGCTTCGGCTGAAGCTGCTTGAATGTAATGCCGAAGGTACCATTCATGGAGCTTCGGTATTACAGCATGTCTGAAGATAGGGGATCGAACCGACTTAAAGATAGAATGACCTTTTAGTCCTTAAGGGTCTGAGTCAACGTTGTAAACTCTTATGAGGGGCATGATTGTAATTTTTCACAGGCTGTGTCCTGTGCCGATAAATAGTGAACATTATTTCTTTACTGTTCACGCATTCTGATAATTACAAGTGAATCTCTCGGGAATTATTGCTTGTCAAAGCAAAGGTATAAACGTACCTTAAAACATTGTATTATCTTTGTAAATGATGCCATTTATTTCCGACATGTTTATCTTTGATGTTTTACATTTTACATTACTTTATATTATCTTTGTAAATTTAATTACGAAGGTGAAACCTTCGTAATATTATGTTCGTGACCCTCGTCTGAAGTTCATTAAATCCTTGGGGAGATAATGCTTCAGCGGACGAAGGGCATTTGATATTTAACATTCTTTGTGTTGCCTTGTTCTTGATTCGAAGCATTCGAGAACAAGTCCCCAACATTTATCTCTCTCATATGATTTAAGATAATATACAAATGTATTACATATATAAATATATGAACTTAATTAGTTTTGTCTAAATTATAATTATTAAAATGGAATTCAATTCTAGCTAAATAAACGGGGCCTTAGAGAAATGGAGTTCCCAAACTAGCCCTTAGTGGGTGAGATACTTCACCATTGCCTCGCTCGATACCACCATTATGTCATGACCACCGACCCTCAAACCCTCTTTTACATAGGGTGATTAATGAATCTCCACTCGAAACTCCTAAGGCTATTTCCAATAGATTGTATATATAGTCGTGCAAAACATTATTTTGTAAAAGTGAAGTTTGAAAAGACTGTTGGAGACAGCACATCCGATGTGTATTTTTTTCTTCCATTCTAATGGCCTTGCAGATAGGTCGCACCAAGGAAGACATAACACAAAAGAAATAAAGGCTAAAATAAGCGCTCCTTGCCTTTGGTTTGAACAAAACATATACTTGTTTCACCAAGGAAAAGAGAGAAGTTCTAGATAAATTGACAATTTCAACTTGAATTGACTAATTCAGTTCCGCTTATTCCACATTAATGGGAGTACATTTATGTTTCTGCTTTACGAATATGATATTTTTGGACATTTCTAATAATAGCAAGCCTTATTCCTATTTTGGTATTTTGGATTTCAAGACTTTTAGCCCCGGTTAGTGAAGGACCAGAGAAGCTTTCTAGTTATGAATCGGGTATAGAACCCATGGGGGGCTTGGTTACAATTCCGAATACGCTATTACATGTTTGCACTAGTTTTTGTTGTTTTTAATGTGGAAATAGTCTTTCTCTACCCTTGGGCAATGAGTTTCGTGGTAATCCGAACTGTTAGAACAAATTTAATATTTTAAAATAGATATGTATAAAATTTGATGTTGATCTTTTCTTATGTTATCAAGCACATTATTACAAATAAGAATAAAATATTACATAAATTGTTTTATGTATTATTTGCTCTTTACAACAAAAAAATAAAAAAATATAGAATTTGTTTCGAATCCATACCGAATTTTATATATATCATTTGAGAAAATTTAGGATGAATTTGAGGTTTACCTTTTATGAATATTTACAAGCTCAATGTTAAAAACAAGAATATCTCCACTATACTTAAAGTACCAGTTTCAACGGTCGTTTTGCGTCATCTTTTTACAAAAAGGCACTACATTTCTTCCAAATCAACCCAGCGTAAAATGTTAAAAAGCGGTGTAGTAGGTGGGGTTTGAACCCACACCCTGGTGGAAGAAGGGGGAGACACTGAGCGAAGTTGTCTAACCAGTAGAACATCATTCTTAGGTATTTATAATATTGAATATAAATTGTACATATGTATATATGATTTTTTGTAAAATAAAACAAATAATCGTGTCGGGCCGAGGCTACGGCCCAAGCACCGCACGACGCTCGTGTCGGGTTGGCCCAGGCACTATTAAATGGGTCGTGCCTCGAGCCGGCTCGCTAGACACGACCCATTTGGCCATATATACCTCCACACGATAATGATGGTCCTCGCCCTAGTTGCCACCACCTCGTTCGCGATTCTACTTCTTTTCTCTCTCCCCTCATGCCTTCACCTCCACGTCACCCCATTCTCGGGAGAGAGGGCGTAAAAGCATGCGCCTCCTCCCCTTATTCGTCCGACACCAGCCCCGACACCGACTCGCACAGTGGCTATTGCACGTTGAGAGCACCTAGAGGGGGGGGGGTGAATAGGTGATCCTGTAAAAATCAAAAGCTTGTAGCCACAAACTTTGGTTAAGAGTTAGCTCAATAGAATCAAGTGGCTAAGGACCAAGCTCTTGTGAAACACAATGGACACGAAGAACACAAGCACAAGAAGCACAAGAAGCACAGTGATTTATCCCGTGGTTCGGCCAAGTGGCACTTGCCTACTCCACGTTGTGGCGTCCCAATGGACGAGGGTTGCACTCAACCCCTTTCAAGTGATCCAATGATCAACTTGAATACCACGGTGTTTTCCTTTCCTTTACTATCTGCCATTCACGAGGAATCTTCACAACTTGGAGCCTCTCGCCCTTACAATTGATGATCACAAAGAAGCATGGAAGTAAGGGAGGGGAGAGCAACACACACAAGACTCAAAGCACGAACACAAACACGCACACAAGCCACAACTTGAGCTCACAACACAATGCAGAGAGTTCTCTACTCAACTAGAGCTCAAGTCACTTATCACAAAGAATCGAATGCGCGAGAATGAAGCCTTGGTGCTTAGAGATGATCAAAGAATGCTTGGGTGACTCCTCCATGCGCCTAGCGGTCCCTTTTATAGCCCTAAGGCAGCTAGGAGCCGTTGGAAGCAATCTGGGAAGGCAATTCTTGCCTTATGTCGGGTGGCGCACCGGACAGTCTGGTGCACCACCGGACAGGCACTGTTCATGGTCCGGTGCAGATTGCCTTCCTAAAATAGCACAACCGACCGTTGCAGAATTAGAGCCGTTGGCGCACCGGACACTATCCGGTGCACACCGGACAGTCCGATGCCCCCTGCCGACCGTTGGCGCGGCCATGCGTCGCGCACGGATTGCGCGGCCGACCGTTGGCGCAATCGACCGTTGGCTCACCGGACAGTCCAGTGCCTCACCAGACCGTCCGGTGAATTTTAGCCGTACGCCGTTGAACGATTCCCAAGAGCGACGACATCGCCACAGACGGCTCACCGGATAGTCCGGTGCACCACCGGACAGTCCGGTGAATTATAGCCGTACACCGCCGTCAGTTCCCGAGAGTGGCCTGTTCACCGAAGGCTGGCCTGGCGCACCGGACACTGTCCGGTGCACAACCGGACAGTCCGGTGTGCCAGACTGCACTGAGTCATGGCTGTTCCAGCCAAGATATTTTCTTCTTCTCTTTTCTCTGATTCCAACACTTAGACAAATATATTAGTACACAAAAACCAATGTACTAAGTCTAGAATCATACCTTCTTGTTGATTTGCACTTCATCAATCATTTGGCACAAGATTACTCACTCAATATGTGTTGGGCACTTAATCACCAAAACTATACTAGAAATGGCCCAAGGGCACATTTCCCTTTCAATCTCCCCCTTTTTGGTGATTTATGCCAACACATCAAAAAGCAACTAAAAGAAGTGCAACATCAAAGCAATTGAGAACAAGAATTGTTTTTTATTCAAATTTGGCATATTTGGATCATTCTTTGCCACCACTTGGTTTGTTTTTGAGATCAAACTCATTTTTCTATCTCTAAGTCAAATACACGTGTTTAGGCATAAAGAGAGGTATTCCATGAGAAAAATTGATCAAAAGCCACAAACTCCCCCTTTTTCCCATAATCCAACATTCTCCCCACAAGAGGCCAAATTTTGCACATAAGAGTATTTTGACAAAACAAAAGTTCTAACTCTACTATTTTCAAAATTCTCAAGTGGTAGCTGATCCATTTGCTTTGGCCTTAATTTCTCCCCCTTTGGCATTAAGCACCAAAACGGGATCATTATTGGCCCTTAAACCCCATTGCCTCACCAAAACAGTCAATTAAGAGTAAAAAGGCAATAAGAGCATGGAGATGAACTTGGAGTAAATTACCCTCTCATCGGAGTGCAGTGGAAGTCTTGCATGGTCCAAGTTCACCTTTTCCCTTTCAATCCACCTTTGAGACTAAATTAAGAAAACTCAAGCACACGGTTAGTTTCAAAGGGTCAAGTTGTAGCATTTCTCCCCCTAAATATGTGCATCATTCACACATGGACTTGTGAGGTCCGGGGATCCCTTGCACAACTTGAGCACCATAAATAACCAATAATATGCATAAAAGAACATGATCAAAGGCATAAAACACATGTATGCTCAAGATCAATCCAAGTTACGCGAATCTAAGACATTTAGCTCACTACGCAGCCTCCAAAAGGTCTTCTCATCTAAAGGCTTGGTAAAGATATCGGCTAGCTGGTTCTCGGTGCTAACATAAAACACTTCGATATCTCCCTTTTGCTGGTGGTCTCTCAAAAAGTGATGCCGGATGTCTATGTGCTTTGTGCGGCTGTGTTCAACAGGATTATCCGCCATGCGGATTACACTCTCATTGTCACATAGGAGTGGAACTTTGCTCAGATTGTAGCCAAAGTCCCGGAGGGTTTGCCTCATCCAAAGTAGTTGCGCACAGCACTGTCCTGCGGCAACGTACTCGGCCTCAGCGGTGGATAGGGCAACGGAAGTTTGTTTCTTAGAACTCCAAGACACTAGGGACCTTCCTAGGAATTGGCACGTCCCTGATGTACTCTTCCTATCAACCTTACATCTAGCATAGTCGGAGTCTGAGTATCCAATCAAGTCAAAGGTAGACCCCTTTGGATACCAGATCCCAAAGCAAGGCATAGCAACTAAATATCTAAGAATTCGCTTAACGGCCACAAGGTGACACTCCCTTGGGTCGGATTGAAATCTAGCACACATGCATACGCTAAGCATAATATCCGGTCTACTAGCACATAAATAAAGACCCTATCATAGACCGGTATGCCTTTTGATCAACGGACTTACCGCCTTTGTTGAGGTCGACATGTCCGTCGGTTCCCATTGGAGTCTTTGCGGGCTTGGCGTCCTTCATCCCGAACCGCTTGAGCAAGTCTTGCGTGTACTTTGTTTGAGAGATGAAGGTGCTATCCTTGAGTTGCTTCACTTGGAATCCAAGGAAGTAGTTCAACTCGCCCATCATTGACATCTCGAATTTCTGTGTCATCACCCTACTAAACTCTTCACAAGACTTTTGGTTAGTAGAACCAAATATTATGTCATCGACATAAATTTGGCACACAAATAGGTCACCATCACAAGTCTTAGTGAAAAGAGTTGGATCGGCTTTCCCAACCTTGAAAGCATTAGCAATTAGAAAATCTCTAAGGCATTCATACCATGCTCTTGGGGCTTGCTTAAGTCCATAGAGCGCCTTAGAGCGCTTACACACGTGGTCGGGGTACCGTTCACCTCAAAGCCAGGGGGTTGCTCCACGTACACCTCCTCCTTGATTGGACCGTTGAGGAAAGCGCTCTTCACGTACATTTGGAACAACCTGAAAGAATGGTGAGCGGCATAGGCTAACAAAATGCGAATCGACTCTAGCCTAGCCACAGGAGCAAAAGTCTCCTCGAAATCCAAACCTGCGACTTGGGCATAACCTTTTGCCACAAGTCGAGCCTTGTTTCGTGTCACCACCCCGTGCTCGTCTTGCTTGTTGCGGAACACCCACTTGGTTCCCACAACGTTTTGCTTGGGACGTGGCACCAGTGTCCAAACTTCATTTCGCTTGAAGTTGTTGAGCTCTTCCTGCATGGCCAACACCCAGTCCGGATCTAGCAAGGCCTCCTCTACCCTGAAAGGCTCAATAGAAGAGACAAAAGAGTAATGCTCACAAAAATTAGCTAGACGTGAGCGAGTAGTTACTCCCTTGCTTATATCACCCAAAATCTGGTCGATGGGATGATTCCTTTGAATCGTCGCTCAAACTTGAGTTGGAGGGCCCCGTGGTGCTTCTTCCTCCACAACTTGATCTTCTTGTGCTCCCTCTTGATCACATGCCTCCTCTTGAGGAACCTGTTCATCATCTTGAGTTGGGGGTGCACCATTGTTGAGGAAGAAGGATGATCTTGCACTTGGTGTTCCTGTGGTCTCACATCTCCAATTGCCATGGTGCGAATTGCGTCCGTTGGAACATCGTCTTCATCTATATCATCAAGATCAACATGCTCTCTTGGAGAGCCATTAGTTTCATCAAATACAACATCGCTAGAGACTTCAACCAAACCCGATGATTTGTTGAAGACTCTATACACCTTTGTATTTGAGTCATAACCTAACAAAAACCCTTCTACAGCTTTGGGAGCAAATTTGGAATTCCTACCTTTCTTCACTAGAATGTAACATTTACTCCCAAATACACGAAAATAAGATACGTTGGGTTTGTTACCGGTTAGAAGTTCATACGACGTCTTCTTAAGGAGGCGATGAAGGTAGACCCGGTTTATGGCGTGGCAAGCTGTGTTCACAGCTTCCGACCAAAACCGCTCGGGCGTCTTGAATTCTCCAAGCATCGTCCTCGCCATGTCTATAAGCGTCCTGTTCTTCCTCTCTACCACACCATTTTGCTGTGGTGTGTAGGGAGCGGAGAACTCGTGCTTGATTCCTTCCTCCTCAAGGAACTCCTCCACTTGAAGGTTCTTGAACTCGGACCCATTGTTGCTTCTAATCTTTTTCACCTTGAGCTCAAATTCGTTTTGAGCTTGCCTTAGAAAGCGCTTGAGGGTCCCTTGGGTTTCTGATTTATCCTGCAAAAAGAATACCCAAGTGAAGCGGGAAAAATCATCAACAATAACAAGACCATACTTACTTCCCCCTATGCTGAGGTAGGTGATGGGTCCAAAAAGGTCCATGTTAAGTAGCTCCAAAGGTCTTGATGTGGTCATCACATTCTTGCTGTGATGAGCGCTTCCCACCTGTTTGCCTGCTTGACAAGCTGCACAAGGTCTATCTTTTTCGAAAAGCACATTTGTTAGACCTAACACATGTTCTCCCTTTAGAAGTTTGTGAAGGTTCTTAATCCCAACATGTGCTAGACGGCGATGCCACAGCCAGCCCATGCTAGTCTTAGCAATTAAGCATGTATCTAGATCGGCCTCCTCTTTCGAAAAATCCACTAAATAGAGTTTGCCATCTAGTACACCCTTAAAAGCTAGTGAACCATCACTCCTTCTAAAGACAGACACATCTACATTTGTAAATAGACAATTATAACCCATGTGGCACAATTGACTAACAAACAACATATTATAGCCTAGCGACTCTACTAGAAATACATTAGAGATAGAGTGCTCCTTAGTGATGGCTATCTTGCCTAAGCCTTTGACCTTGCCTTGATTCCCATCTCCAAATATTATTGTATCTTGGGAATCCTTATTCTTGACGTAGGAGGTGAACATCTTCTTCTCCCCCGTCATGTGGTTTGTGCATCCACTGTCGATAATCCAGCTTGAGCCCCCAGATGCATAAACCTGCAAGGCAAATTAGGCTTGGGTTTTAGGTACCCAACTCTTGTTGGGTCCTACAAGGTTAGTTATAATAGTCTTTGGGACTCAAATGCAAGTCTTGTCTCCTTTGCATTTGGCCCACAACTTCCTAGCAATCACTTTCTTATTCTTACGACAAATTGCAAAAGTAGTATTGCAAGCATGGTAAATTGTAGAAGGTTCATTACAAACTTTCCTAGGCACATGAGCAACATTTTTCCTAGGCATATTTCTACCATGCACAAAAGAAGAACTTGATGCAACCATAGCATGTGAATCATAAGCATAACTCCTATGAGCATTTCTAGAAAACTTTCTATCACTATAGATGAAGGCATGATTTCTTTGAGTACTAAAACTAGCCATAGGGGCCTTCCCTTTCTCCTTGGCGGAGATGGGAGCCCTTTGACTTGTTAAGTTCTTGGCTTCCCTTCGAAAGCCAAGCCCATCCTTAATAGAGGGGTGTCTACCAACAGTGTAGGCATCCCTTGCAAATTTTAGTTTGTCAAAATCATTTTTGCTAGTCTTAAGTTGGGCATTAAGACTAGTCACTTCACCATTTAGTTTAGTAATGGATGCAAGATGTTCATTACAAGCATTAACATCAAAATCCTTGCACCTATTACAAATTACGACATGTTCCACACTTGAACTAGATTTGTTAGCTACCTCTAACTTAGCAATTAACTCATCATTAACACTCCTCAAACTAGAAATAGATTCATGACAAGCAGAAATTTCAGAAGATAAAATCTCATTTCTTTTTGTTTCCAAAACAAGAGATTTTTGTACACTAATAAACTTATCATGTTCTTCGTACAATAAATCCTCTTGCTTTTCTAGGAGTCTATTCTTTTCATTTAATGCATCAATCAATTCATTGATCTTTTCTACCTTGGCTCTATCTAGACCTTTAAACAAGCTAGAATAGTCTACTTCATCATCACTAGACTCTTCATCGCTAGAAGAAGCATACGTAGAGTTGTCTCGAGTGCTTACCTTCCTCTCCTTTGCCATGAGGCAGGTGTGACGCTTGTTGGGGAAGAGGGACGACTTGTTGAAGGCCGAGGCGGCGAGTCCTTCGTCATCGGAGTCGGACGAAGAGCAATCCGAATCCCACTCCTTGCCAAGGTGTGCCTCGCCCTTCGCCTTCTTGTAGGATTTCTTTTTCTCCCTCTTCCCGCTCTTTTCTTGTCCCTGGTCACTATCATTATCGGGACAGTTAGCGATAAAGTGCCTAGTCTTACCACACTTGAAGCAGGAGCGCTTTCCCTTTGTCTTGCTTTTGTTGGGATGCTCCTTGCGTCCCTTTAGCGCCTTCTTGAAGCGCTTGATGATGAGGGCCATTTCATCCTCGTTTAGCCCGGCCGCCTCAACTTGCGCCACCTTGCTAGGTAGCGCCTCCCTGCTACTTGTTGCTTTGAGAGCAACGGTTTGAGGCTCGTAGATAGGCATTGGGCCATTCAATGCCTCATCAACATATCTTGCCTCCTTGATCATCGTACGCCCGCTTACAAACTTTCCGAGTATTTCCTCGGGAGTCATCCTTGTGTACCTAGGATTCTCATGGATTGAATTCACAAGATGAGGATCAAGAACAGTGAAGGACCTGAGCATAAGCCGGACGACGTCGTGATCGGTCCATCTCGTGCTTCCATAGCTCCTGATTTTGTTGACAAGGGTCTTGAGCCAGTTGTACGTTTGCGTTGGCTCCTCTCCCCTGATCATTGCGAACCTCCCTAGTTCGCCTTCCACTAACTCCATCTTGGTGATCATGGTGGCGTCGTTCCCCTCATGAGAGATCTTGAGGGTGTCCCAGATTTGCTTGGAGTTGTCCAAGCCGCTCACCTTATTGTACTCGTCCCTGCACAAGGATGCTAACAAAACAGTGGTAGCTTGTGCATTTTTATGGATTTGCTCATTAATGAAAACGGGGTTGTCAGTACTATCAAAAAACATTCCGTTTTCAACAATCTCCCAAATGCTTGGATGGAGAGAGAATAGGTGACTACACATTTTGTGACTCCAAAATGGGTAGTCTTCTCCATAAAAGTGCGGAGGTTTCCCAAGTGGAATTGAAAGTAAATGAGCATTAGAGTTAATGGAATAGGAGAATAATCAAAAGAAAAGTTTGAGTTGACTGTTTTCTTTTTCTCGTCGTAGTCGTCGTCTCTTTGGGAAGAAGAAGACTCGTCGCTGTCGTAGTAGACGATCTTCTTGATGCGCCTCTTCTTCTTCCCGTCCTTTTTCTTATGACTCGAGCCAGAGTCCGAGGGCTTATCATCTCTTGGCTCGTTGACGATGGACTCCTTTGTCTTGTCGTTGACCACCATCCCCTTTCCCTTAGGATCCACATCTTCGGGCGATTAGTCCCTTGCGTGAAGAGAACGGCTCCGATACCAATTGAGAACACCTAGAAGGGGGGGAGGGGTGAATAGGTGATCCTGTAAAAATCAAAAGCTTGTAGCCACAAACTTTGGTTAAGAGTTAGCACAATAGAATCAAGTGGCTAAGGACCAAGCTCTTGTGAAACACAATGGACACGAAGAACACAAGCACAAGAGGCACTGTGATTTATCCCATGGTTCGACCAAGTAGCACTTGCCTACTCCACGTTGTGGCGTCCCAATGGACGAGGGTTGCACTCAACTCCTTTCATGTGATTCAATGATCAACTTGAATACCACGGTGTTTTCCTTTCCTTTACTATCTACCGTTCACGAGGAATCTCCACAACTTGGAGCCTCTCGCCCTTACAATTGATGATCACAAAGAAGCACAGAAGTAAGGGAGGGGAGAGCAACACACACAAGACTCAAAGCACGAACACAAACACGCACACAAGCCACAACTTGAGCTCACAACACAATGCAGGGAGTTCTCTACTCAACTAGAGCTCAAGTCACTTATCACAAAGAATCGAATGCGTGAGAATGGAGCCTTGGTGCTTAGAGATGATCAAAGAATGCTTGGGTGACTCCTCCATGCGCCTAGGGGTCCCTTTTATAGCCCCAAGGCAGCTAGGAGCCGTTGGAAGCAATCTGGGAAGGCAATTCTTGCCTTCTGTTGGGTGGCGCACCGGACAGTCCGGTGCACCACCGGACATGCACTGTTCATGGTCCGGTGCAGTTTGCCTTCCTAAAATAGCACAGCCGACCGTTGTAGAATTGGAGCCATTGGCGCACCGGACACAGTCCGGTGCACACCGGACAGTCCGGTGCACACCGGACAGTCCGGTGCCCCCTGCCGACCGTTGGCGCGGCCACGCGTCGCGCGCAGATTACGTGGCCGACCGTTGGCGCAGTCGACCGTTGGCTCACCGGATAGTCCGGTGCCTCACCGGACCGTCCGGTGAATTTTAGCCGTACGCCGTTGAACGATTCCCGAGAGCGACGACTTCGCCGCAGACGGCTCACCGGGCAGTCCGGTGCACCACCGGACAGTCCGGTGAATTATAGTCGTACACCGCCGTCAGTTCCCGAGAGTGGCCTGTTCACCGGAGGCTAGCCTGGCACACCGGACACTGCGTTGAGTCCGGTGTGCCAGACTGCGCTGAGTCTTGGCTGTTCTAGTCAAGATATTTTCTTCTTCTCTTTTCTCTGATTCCAGCACTTAGACAAATATATTAGTACACAAAAACCAATGTACTAAGTCTAGAATCATACCTTCTTGTTGATTTGCACTTCATCAATCATTTGGCATAAGATTACTCACTCAATATGTGTTGGACACTTAATCACCAAAACTATACTAGAAATGGCCCAAGGGCACATTTCCCTTTCACACGTCCACGAGAAACTTTCACATCATGCGCGCCATCGTTTTCGCCGTCGTGGGACGTCCCACTCATCTTCCCGGCCTTCACCCTCTTCTTCCTCCTCAACCTGCTACCCCCGCCCATGGTCACAGCCGCGAGCCGACCGACGCTCGTCGACGTGGGTATGACGTGAGTCGGTCATGCTCCTGACCTTTTTCCGTGCGTGCTGTCGAGGAGGACATGGTGGCGCCTGCCACGCTTAGGTTATCTTGGCGATGAGGAGTCCAGGTCTGAGATATTGGACAAACAAGGCCCGTAGCGTGACAACAGTCGGCATATGCTATGGAGTTGGTGGTGGTGTTGTGTCGCTTCAGCGGGTCCAGGGCTGGGAAGACACTCACATTCTCTCGCCCTTCTCGGATTGATGCCTGGTGCGGGTGCCTCTCGGTTTGGAGTTGCTCCGACTGGGCTTCTTTCTCCACTTGCGTGCTCTCTTCCTATATATCTAGCGGTATACTACCTATGTCGCCTTTAGATGCCCAGGTCTTTGTCCTGTCTATCTCCGGCAACGAAAAGGTATGTTCGCCTCTTCCCTCCCCCTCCTGCTCTACGTAACCTTGGAAGTGGGAGGCGAGGGATGAGGGTCTCTGATTTGCTGTCTATGGTATCTGTGCGTTCATAAAAAATATTATACGAAGAGCGGAGACAATCAATAAAAAAATCTTAAGATCTTTTTTTGGATAATTTATGTGGATATTGTTGTGAGCCATCGCAATGCACGGGTAACCGACTAGTAAATTTATATATTAGATTCTATATCCTATTTATTCATATCAAAGAAAAATAACAAAAAAACTGATTACCGAATAAATACCGTTTCGACCGTTTTCATCCTCGAAGGCATGACCCATCGCGTGTTTGAGTTTGCGCATCATCATCGTTCCTGAACAGCACATTGACCCCCCACCGGCCCTCCCCGCAACGATTAGAAGTTGTTCTTCCCCTCCATTACCTCACCATTTGCTCAATCGTATTCTTTTTTTTTTCATTTCCAATAATAATGTTTTATTTTTATTTTCTCTGGCTGAGCAATTTCTTTGTTAACTCCTTCCGTATTACCATTCGATTATGACATTTGGCTTAGGTGAGACATGAAGCATGACCTTATATTTGATATCCACTCAATGGTTCAGTTTAGACCGTTTAAGGGCCTGTTTGTTTCAGCTTATAGATTATATAATCTGAATTATAATCTAGATTATAATCTACATATAGTTGTTTGGTAGTCTAGATTATACAATGTAGATTATTTATAAAGACAATAGTACCCTTGTTTGTTTATTTGAGGTGAGGAAAGAAGGATGACATATATTGTAATTTCTATTTACATAACCATGGGTAGTGGATTTTTTGCCAAAATAATCTCAAATAAGCTACTCTTGAGGAGATTATGACATTATCATAATCTGGGCTTTATATTATATAATCTGAACCCATAATCTAGGTGTTTGTTTACCTGCTATATTATTTGCGCTGAATTATGTAATCTAGAGAGATTATAATCCGAAACAAACAGGGCCTAAGTATCATAAAACTTAACGGTGTATACTTTTTCAATAATCTCATATTTTAGATGCTTTTAGCGAACATGATGCTTCTTTTAGCATTGTTATTGTGTATATGTGTGTGTGTAAAATAGATAAATTTCAAATTTTGTAGAGGCATTTATTGCCAATAAGTTGTCTCAAGAGGCAAACTTGGAGATCAAGGAAAATGACACATTGATTCCAAAGGCACACACTGTTGTATTCCTTGCTCCTTTCCAGAGGACATCGATCAGCAAGCGGAACGAGAAACTTGTGAGCTAGAGTTCCAGATAATCACTGTCAAATCATTCTTGATTGGCATCTGACTCATCACTTGTATGATTTGTATATTGTGTGACTTTATTCGTTTCAATGTAGCTTTTTCATCATGGAGTTTACATCCAACAACATCTTACCAAACTGCCAGTACGCGCTAGAAACATTGGTTGCGTCCAGAGATGTGTTTTCCGCCGTGGTGCTATATATGCCTGCTAATCCTGGTTGCTCAGACGTCTCTTCGCTGCTTAAATAGTCGTATACGTTATTAGAAATGCATATTAAGAGTTGGTGCAGCTTTATTTCATGCACTAGGGGCCAAGAGGACACGAGTGCATCACGTCAGCATATAGAAATTGTTCATTGTCTGATTTGCATTGGCTCAATGGTGGGGGGAGAAAAAAACGAGTATTCAGCGTAGAATAGGGTTAGAAACTAATTTTAGGATTAGTCTGGAACTCTATTTTACTAAGAGATTTCTATTTTTTAAGGGCTAATTTGGGAACCTCAAAAAAATTCCATTTTCCTAAAGGAAATTAGTTCATTTTTCTATGGAAAAATAGAAATCCCTTTGTAAAATGGGGTTTCCAAACTAGCCCTGAAGAAAAATAAACTAATTTTTCTTAGGGCTAGTTTGATGACCACATTTTTACAAGAGATTTCCATTTTTTCAAAAAAAAAATAGTCCATTTTTCCTTAGAAAAATGGAGTTCGTTTATTTTTCCTTGAAAAATTAAAAATCTCATAAGAAAATGGGGTTGCCAAACTAGCTCTTAAAAAATGAAAATTTCTTGAAAAATGGGGTTTTCAAACTAGCACTTAACACATTTTAGCATCTTTGTTAGAGCTAAATTACTAATAAATGCTAAACTTTAACAAATTATCTGTAGCCACCTTTTTTATTTCTTTAGTACGTAGCTAAACTTTAGAAAAAAAATACCGTGCTAAAGTTTGGGAAATAATCGGGCCTTAAGCCTGACGAAAAACAAAGACATTGGTGTAACGGTTACCTACACAAAAACTACACCCGACATCACAGGCATCCGTGGCAAAACATCCACCGCTTGGGATCCCAAAACAACTATGGCGGCAAAGTATCTACCGTAGGGACCCTGGTTTCGACGACAAAGTATCCGGAGAGGCGGAGACCGAAACGACACTAAGCATCCGCTAGGGAAAGCAACAACTATCACGCATTCACCTGAAAAAGCAACAACTATCTACTGAATGATTGGATAGACAGAAAAATTTATGCCAGGGAAGAGAGCAACGATGGCCAAGCATCCATTGCGAAGACAAATGATAAACACACACAGGCACAATACGGAGCCCCAACATGGACCTGCAAAACGTGTAAGGGACACGGACAACGACGACGACAATCTTGCCGAGTGATGACATAGGCTATAGAGTCCAATACATAAAGACCAGAATAGTGGTTCTCACAAAGATGCTTTCATTCTCTTGAAAACGAGGTCTCGATCTTTCGTCGGAACGTCACACACTGATCCAGTGGCGGATGCAGGACAAGAATTTATGGGGGGCCAAAAACCCACATGACAAATCAAGCAAAAGATCGTAAAACCAACGTTACATTGAATTCAAGTTTTATATCAATACACGATATAAATTCAAAGAAAAAAATAAATGAACAAAAGAAGTAAACATACTGTTAAGTTCTTATTAGCCTAATAAAAATTGGGTGTACATTGTCGAATATTGATCTCTTCGATGGACAGATGTGCCGAGAAAGGGGTGGGTCAAGGGACGTCTCTAGTTGAGAGATAGGGCTTGTTGGTTCGACAAGCTCGCTGACCTCCAAGGACGCGTCACATCATCGCGACAAATTAGATCGGACCTGTCGAGCAAGCTAGCGTCATGAGGATGACGAGCGAGGCAGGGGCACCGCGAAGGGGTGGGGTTGTGTAGTGTCGTGACATAAGGAACGAGACATCAAAGCGGACTGGATCATGCAGTGTCGATAAGAATGGGACTGGGCCATAGTCAAAATGTTTCTGGATCGATTGGATTAAGGAGCGGGGTCGTGGGTCGACACTTTAAAAAGGAAGTATACATCTACGGGACGGGAATGTTATGAATTTGATATGTTGAGGCTAATGGGCCGATGATCTTAGGTCGATTCTATAGGTCAAGGGTCGTGTTCTAAAATTTCAATGACAACCTAACACCAGTCTAATATCATCTCATTCTACCATTGAAATTTTAGGCTATCTCTATCAGATTCCCTATCTTATCCTCTATTTTAAACTTTACTCTACAAACAGTGCATCTATAGTTCTACGCCCCCTATTTTACACTACCTGCTGGAGACAGTATTATACTTATAAAAATAGAAAAACTTCAACCGACCTAAAACTTTAATTTTTCTCTATACTAACACTAAATGAACATTAGATATATAAGAGAGAGAAAATTGAGGGGGGGTCATGGCCCACTTTGCCCCCCTATCGGTCCACCCCTGCACTGATCTGGCTTCATATGAGAAAACCCGAAAGAAATATGGACGTATAAAGGAGATTTGGCTTCATATCAAAAAACCCAAAAGAAATACGGACATATAAAGGAGAGAGGTGAATTGAGACTTCTAAAACTTTCGTTAATCTAGGACACTAATAAATTTCTAGAATAAAACTTATGCAAATAAACAAGCTAAATTGTGTAGACTAGTTTTTGTCTAAGTGTTGCTATCTCTACCGCGTTTGCAATCTAAGTTCCAATCCTAATAATTCAAAGCTAGGAATAGAGAGAACTTAAGTACTTGAATGTAAATGCGGAAGATAAAGAGCAAAGGTAGAGATGTAAATTCCTGTGGACGACGTCGGTATTTTCACTAGTACACAGAAGCTCTATAGTGGCGGTTCTAGAGGTATTTGCACTGGCGTTTTTTAGAGCCGCCAATGCTAGGTGCCAGTGGAAAACGACATTTCCACTTGCAGTTATTTTGGAACCGATAGGAAATACCATTTCCACTTGCGGTTTCTTAACCAACTGCCAGTAGAAATAGATTTCCACTAGCAGTTTTCTTTATTTAGCCGCCAGTGATAGTTTTCTCGTCTTTTTTTTTTAATTTCAAACAAAACCGATATATATAGGGAGGGTATATTGGGAGCCCTGGTGTTCCAACTGTTAGAGGAAGCCCTGGCCAACCAACCCCAACATGGCTGGACGACACTAGCGCGCCCACCCACCCCATGCCGGGCTCTCAGGTATGTCCTCCGCCCATGCACCAGGTCAATCTCCCCACATGCGTCAGTCGAACTCCCGGTTCAACAACCAACCTCCCGCATGGGATGCAAGTCATAAATTACGGTTCTATTCTTTTTTGCGTAAATAGCGTAAATAGTTCACGGAAATAGAGTAAATAGTTCATAGAGATAGCATAAAAACCCTGCCTAGCCATGGACCACGTGCACATACGCAGGTGCATGCATGCATATCCTATTTTTTTATGATAGTTCCGATAATTATGACAAATTGTAGGAGTTTTCATTGCATGTACGCAAATTTTGGATGACATTTTTGTTTCCATTGCATGCACGCAAAAATTAGATGATTCCATAAATATAGGATCGCTCCAATAGCTATACAACTAGACTCATTAGAACTAGTTTATGATATTTCCTGATACTAATTATGCTACATGATATATGTTTTTATGCAATTCGGTACAGTGCGTAAAAATCTATTTCCTACTACATGCGCATAAATTTAGGATGACAGGAATGTGTGATGAATGGAAATTGATTGGCATGCATGGAAACAATAAGATCTTATTTTAAATGTTGCATTTCCATCATAAATATAGGATCTCTCTAACAGCTACGCAGCTAGGCTCGTTACAACCAGTTTATGATATATACTGATACTAATTATGCTAAATAGTCTTGGTATTTATGCAATACGGATTCGAGCGTAAAAACCTGCACCGTGGTACACCAGTAGATGCATCTCCAGATTCGAGTGTAAAAACCTTAAGTTTTGAGCATAAAACCCCTAAGTTATGTGCGTAAATATCAAGCCATGTGAGAGAGGTTGATAACTCTGGTGCATTGTATTCATGACCTATTTTTATGGTAGATTCAATAATTATGAGAGTCGAATGCATGCAGTTTCTATTTTTATGCAGATCCAAAAATTATGACAGAACATGGGAGTTTCCATTGCATGCGCGCAAATTTTGGATGATATTTTTGTTTCCACTGCCTGCATGTAAAAAAATAGGATGGCATGGTTCACGCAGAGCATAAATTCTTATACAAAGTCGCATAAATTCATACACCGTGTAGCATAATTGATAAAAAACCCTAATATCGGTTCAAATAATAGCCCCCGCGAGAATTAGGAGAGTTTTATGGCAAACGTAAAATCGTATTTATCGTCGTAAAAATCATCACTGGAATACATAAATAGTGTAAGTAGCAAGCATGAAACACAATCATTGATGACATAAACATGGATTGGATAGTTCGTCGCCGGAGGACGATCCCGAGGTCGCTAGATCAAAGGACGCTGTTGAAGCCACCGAATCAGAGGAATTGGTTGTCGAAGGACGCTAGAGCCACCTGAAGGAAACGAGTGACGCCTAAGAGGGGGTGAATTACGACTTCTAAAACTTTCACTAAACAAGGCCACAATTAAATCACTAAAGCAAAACCTATGCAAATAATTAAATTAGAATGTGCAAACTAGGTTTTGTCTAAGTGTTGCTATCTCTACCGCAATGGCTAAGTTTCAATCCTAAACAATATAAGTATAAAGACAAGATTGAAACTTAAATGCTTAATATAAATGCGGAAGCTAAAGAGCAAGGTAGAGATGCAAACTCTCGTGGATGACGCCAGTATTTTTACCGAGGTATCTGGATGTAATACCTAACTTGTGGATGATAAGGGAAGAATTAATCTCCTTATGCATATTGCCCTCTATTCATGAGAAATGTTAATAATCATACCTAAAAGTGCCTAAATTAACTAGAGATACATAAATAATCTATGCATCATGTTGGAGATTTTGCTTGTACATTTAATTATACTAATAATGATACTAATGCTGAAATTAGGGTTTAACCCAATTTGAAATCTAGGGATTGAAAATGACATAGAAAAGAGAAGGGAAATAATACACACTATATAGAAATATATATATATATATATATATATATAAATATACATTTTTGTACTGGTATTTTTAATTGTGCATATAATCTAAGTGTGAAACTCAACAAAATTTGGATTCAAATTTGAGATTTAAAAATAAAAGGAAAAGAAAACAGAAAAGAAAAAGAAAAAGAAAAGAGAACCTACCTTGACCTGATTCCCTCACTTTCAGCCTGTTTGCCATATCCTGCTGCGCGGCCCAATCAACCTCCTGCGCGCCGACATGTGGGCCCTGCCCGTTGGCCACACACCCGCACCCAATGCGCCACCAAGCCACCCACTGACCACCGGGGCTAGTTCGTCTATCACCTCGTACCATCCTGTTGTTGCTGACTAGTGGGTCCGCGTGGCCAGTGACCCGTCCGCCGCCGAGCTCATAGTGGTCAGCATTCCGCGGCGAGATTGGTGCAACAAACCCCCTCCTCGTCGAGGTAGTTGGGGTCGGTGACCTGAGGATAAAACCGAGTGTTGGCTCCTCCCACCTACCATGGTGCACCTCGAGAGTCCAGCGCCAGGCGAAGTAATCGGCGGAAAGGAAGAGAGAGAGGGAAGAGAGCCGCCATAAGGGATCACCATCATCACCCTCGCTCAGGGTGAGCACACGGTCGAGGAAGGTTCGCCCGGACATCCTGATCGTGTCAAGGGCGGTGACAGGGAAGAAAGGCGGTCCTGATGGCCGCAATTCCTCACCATCGCCGCGACTTCGCCGTGCCTCGGTGACAACCTCCATCTTTGACTCTGCCATCGGTAAGTGCTTACCCAGCTCGTTCGAATAGACCTCCACAACGCCTGTCGAGTCTTAGATCGGTAGGTATCACTCCCTGGTGCTGATTGGTGCTACTCCGATGATGGACCGCTGCGCCCCCGGGTGGCGCCGCCACGTTTGGCAGAGAGAAAGGGGAGGAAGTGGTTGGGTCATCGATCTACTGGTGAACGACTGCGATTAGAAGTCGCGTACCAATTCGGTGGATGAATCCGAGCCGTTAGATGAAGATCGGTTGAGTACGTGTAAACCTCGGCCATTTTGTGTCCTGACCGTTGATAGGTAATCCAAGGGCCACGATTGAATACCGTTTCGTCGTTCACATAATTAAATCCGAACCGTAGATCGGTAACCCGATGGCTATGATCGCGCGCTGGTTCATAATAACGATGATCTAATCCTGGCCATAGATGTAAGATTCGTCGGTCCTGGTCGAAACATACCCCTTCGGCTAGGTAATTTTATTAAAGAGACCCTGGGTTTTCTCAGAATTAACCCATGGTCTAGGGGTGTGATAAGATCCTTACGCAGAGGCCTGGAGTCTTGCAGAATAAACCCTAAACTTCTCAGAAATAATACGCGCAATAAAGGAACCTAATAAATTAGATAAATTAATATAGAAAATGATTTTTAGTATAAAAATAATTCCAGAATCTTGTTTAATTCATAGAAAATCCATTTTAATTCCTTTTTAACCCATTCCAGTTGCAATAATTTTGTTTTAATATTGTTTATCACCTGGTAACTCTATTTATCCATGAAACATAGGTTAAAATTATTCATTTTATTTATTCTATATCAACCACTTAAACTTCAGAAAATCATAGCTCTTTAACCATAACTCAGAATTTAATGATCCTCGAACCTATGATCTCGCTATGATGCGTAGAATATTCTTATGCAGTATGTTCTCATGTTTGGTGTGATGTTAATTTCTCCTGTACTATGTTTGTTTGTATTGCTTCGAGTAGAGGAGCAAGTGACCGAGGACCCAGGTGCTCAGCAGGTGGAAAATACTGAGTAGGAGCTCGTTGAAGGCAAGTTGTGCCCTTGACCACTTTTATTTACCCAATAATGTTCTCTATAATCATTTTGGCATGCATAGGCTTAATTTTGATGGGACCCAGTAGGTCACCCTAGTTTGGTCATCTTTACACCTTGTTTACTTACTACACCAAAAACATACACTTCCTATGGTTTTTTAACTTCCTACAACTTTTATAACGAACTGTAGGAAATAAATAACTTTCGAGAGGCAACTAGTAGCTCTAGGAAATAAACATAACTTCCTACGGTATTTTATAAAAGCTGTAGGAAGTTAGCTTTCACATGCTGACCCGTGTGTGTGGTCAAACGAGCCGTTAACTTTCTACGGCCTACTCTAGGAAGTAAGCTTCTCCTGCTAACTTCCTACGACCTACTCTAGGAAGTAAGATTCTCCTACTAACTTCCTACGACCTCCTCTAGGAAGTTAGCTTTCACATATTGACACGTGTGCGGTCAAACGAGCCGCTAACTTCCTACGACCGCCTCTAGGAAGTTAGCTGCCCATGCTAACTTCCTACGGCCTCCTCTAGGAAGTTAGCTGCCCATGCTAACTTCCTATGGCCTCCTCTAGGAAGTTAGATTTTAGCTTTTGACCAGTCAAACAAAAAGCTAACTTCCTATGACCTGCTCTAGAAAGTTAATTAACTTCCTAGAGTACATGTACAACCTCTAGGAAGTTAAGTAACTTCCTACGACTTTACTCTAGGGAGTTATATTTTTTTATCTTAACCCGTGAATCAACCTTATCTTTCCCTCACTATCCTTTCTCCTGTTCCTTCCAGCCACCACCGACCGCGCCCCACGCCCGCCCCGCCAGCGCCCCTGCCCGCCGGCGTGCTTGCCCCCGCCTACTGCGAGCCCTCCCCGCACCGCCGGTGCTCCCGCCCGCCAGTCGGCCACCGTGCCCCCGCCCGCCGCGCCCCTCCCCGCCCGCCCGCCCCACCAACGCCCCCGTCGCTGACGCCCCAGCCAGTCCGCCCGTCGGCGCCACCGTCCCTTCCCACAGACACCCCAACCAGCCTACCCATCGGTGCCCCCGCCCTGCCCCAGTGGTGCCCCCACGCCCGGCGACCCGCTGCGACCGTCGCGCCTGCCCCCGCCGCGCCCAAGCCCGCCGTCAGGTACCGTGTTTATACTTCTTTTATTTTTTTATTGAATGTGCTAACTTCCGAGAGTTAACTCAAATAATGCCGTAGTTAGTTAGGTTAATTAACTTGATCGGCTAACTGTTGCATATAGTTTAACTATGTTAGGCTCTTGTATGTTATGGCTAAAATTAAGCTTATGTTGGATTAATAATATGGTGGGTGAGGACCGTCGATGAAAATTAAGCTTAGTTAGGTTAATTAAGCTTATTGTAAAAATTTATAAATCACGTGTTATTTTATTTTAGCATCAAATATGGTGGGTGAGGACCGTCGATGTATGTATGGAGGTTGGCGTATGAATCATCCCACGACGAAGTGGATAAGAAAGATAGAGAATTTTATTGATCATGCTTTTGCTCTGTCAAGAGGAACAAATGTGCAATGTCCATGTAGTATGTGTCGGGTTTGTAGATGCCAAGACAAGAGAACTCTGTCAGGGTACCTTTGCAAATATGGCTACATGCCTAACTATGAAGTCTGGGTGTATCACGGCGAGGAGTTTCCCTGTGAAAATGTGTTTGAAGCCCACAACAATGATGACGTGGAATATGATAGAATGGACGAGATGCTTCAAGATTTAAGGGAGGATCGTGATTTTGTGTTTCCATCACATAGTAAGGAGCTACCTCCAGATGTTAAAAAGTTCTTCGACCTCCTTAAGGCTGCAGAAGAACCATTGCATGAACACACAAAAGTTTCCATCCTCGCTTTCGTGACTCGACTTATGGCTATTAAGTATAAGTTTGTGTTCTCGAACAATTGTTACAACGAGATCTTGATCTTAATTAGCGAAGTGTTTCCACCAAATCACAAGATGTCGAAAGACGTGTATCAATGCAGGAAACTGCTCTCTAGTCTAGGTATGGACTATCAAAAAATTGATGTTTGTCCAGATAATTGTATGCTTTTCTCGAAGGATCATGAGAATGATAAGAAGTGTCAGTGTGGCAAGTCGAGATATGTAGAGGTAAAAAAACGATGATGGTGAAATGGTCACATCAACGATAGCTCAAAAGCAACTTCGTTACATGACTCTTGCGCCTCGTCTTAAGCGTTTGTTTCTTTCAAGAAACACAGCTAGGCACATGAGATGGCACAAAGAACATGAATGAGAGGACACTCATGTGATGACACACCCATCTGACAGTGATGCATGGAAGGCTCTAGATGACTTTGATCCAGAATTTGCTAGTGAAGTGAGAAATATTCAAATTGGGTTGGCGACAGATGGGTTTACACCTTTCAATACAAATGCGGCATCATATTCTTGTTGGCCTGTATTTGTTATTCCATACAACCTTCCACCTCATCTGTGCATGAAATATGATTACATGTTTCTTTCCCTAATTATTCCAGGACCAGACCATCGTAGGAAAGGGCTGAATGTGATGATACAACCCTTGATCGATGATCTCAAAAAGTTATGGGAAGGTGCTGAAGCATAAGATTGCTACAAAAAGGAGAGATTCACACTCTGAGTTGCGTATTTGTGGTCCATTCATGATTTCATGGCATACAATTTATTTGCTGGATGGAGCTGCCATGGAATTCTAACATGTTCAATATGTGGCAAGGATACAGATTGTTTCCGCCTTGAGTTTGGGGGGAAGATCTATTACTTTGATTGCCACAGATGCTTCTTACCCCAAACTCACCCGTATAGGTTCAAGGTTAACACCTTTAAGAAGGGCACTATTGTGACAAAGGGACCGCCCAGGCGTCTGAGTGGGCTTGAGATTGAGGCTATGCTTAATAATTTGAAAGAGAAAGAAAGTGGTGATGGATACATCGGTTTTGGAACTAAGCATAACTGGACCCATAAATGTGGTTTATGGGAACTCCCATATGTTAAGACATTGATTCTGATGCATAACATTGATGTTATGCATCGGGAACGTAATGTTTGTGAAAGCATTTTAAGTACTTGCATGAATCTAGGCGACAAAACAAAAGACAATATAAAGGCTAGAAAAGACTTAGCAAAACTTTGTAACCGACCAACCCAGGAACTCGACGAAAATGAAAAAAAGCCACATGCTCGAATTTGTCTAAAACCTAAACAGAAGAAAGAAGTAATGGAATAGTTGAAAATTTGAAATTCCCAGATGGTTATGCGGCTGGGTTTAGGAGAGCTGTGAACTTGAAGACAAATAAAATAACTGGATTGAAGAGCCATGATTATCACATAATGATGGAAAGACTCCTCCCTATAATGTTTCGTAGGTACTTCAATGTCAGTATCTGGAAGGCGTTAGCTAAATTAAGATACTTTTATAGATAACATTGTGCTAAAGAAATAAAGAAAGATGTGATGGAGAAGCTGGAGACAGAAATTCCTGTCCTTATATGCAAGTTGGAAAAATATTCCCCCTAGGATTCTTCAATCCGATGCAACATCTACTTGTCCACCTTCCACATGAAGCTAAGGTTGGAGGTCCTGTGCAATACAGGTGCATGTATCATATTGAAAGGGCATTAAATAAGGTTAGTTCTATGGTTGGTAACAAAGGAAGAGTTGAAGGGTGCATAGCTGAAGAATTCAAATATCTAGCAGCGTTCATGAGTGTATACTTTGCAGATGAGCACAATATCAATGCCCCTACATTGAGGTATCATGATGACAAAGTAGGGACTCACAACAATCTCCAAATTTTTGAGATTGAGGGCAAGATTGTCGGAGCATCCACCGAATATCATCCCGAGCGCAAAGAAAAGTTGGATGCTTTGCTCTATATGTATGAAAATATGGATGAGATGACTCCGTATTTCAAGTAAGATGAAATTTGTCATTTGTGTGTCTATGTAGTAATCGTGACTTAATACGCTATTGTTTATTTGTTGTAACAGAGAATTCCAATCATGACTTAATGAGAAATTGTCCTTGAGGTAGTATGAAAATGCCGTTCGAGGAAGACATGGGAAGCCCAATTTCATTAATTGGTTCTGAGCTCATGTAAATAAATTAACACTCTTGTTCTACTTTATATATTATGTTTAAGAAATCTAATTTCACTATCTAAATGGCAGTGTGATAAAATTCCAAATTTAGTCAAGGACTTGCTTCAGATGTCTTACGCAATTGTAAAAGTCATAAGTTACGGTCGTTACGACATTAAGGGGTTTCGTTTTCGTTTGGCCAAATTTGAGTCTACTCGTCCATTTGCGATGATAAGAAATACTGGAGTTGTATGCAGGGCAGTCGATGATCGTGGAAGAGAGATGAATTATTATGGAGTTATTAATGACATACTCGAGTATGACTTTGCTGGTAGCAAAAATCTTAAGGTGGTGTTTTTCAAATGTGATTGGTTGATCCTAATCAAGGGACTGTAGAATACCAATTTGGCATGGTAGAAGTCAAACATGAGCTCAAAATAAGCAAATTTGTTCTTGCTCACCAAGTTGACCAGGTGTACTACATACCATATCCATGTACAAAGCTAGAAGCCACGTGGGTAGTGTACAAAGTTAATCCTCGTGAACAGTTACACAACAAGGGTGAATGGTTCGAGGCAGAAGTTGAAGAAATTTACCAAGAAGATGAACTCCTGACCAATTTTAATATAGACACTGAGGTTTTGCCGGAATCCTTAGTGGGAGATTCTGAAGATGTAGTAAATCCTAAAAAAGGAAAGGGAAGTCAAAGGAGAAAACATCGAATCGAAGGAAACAATTTGATCCTGATTTCAAATATGACTGAAAAGTAATTATGTATTTATTATTCTTTTCAATACATTATGTTCATTTACATTATGCTCATTTACTAATTTGATTTTGTTCTAATAACAGGATGTCTAAAAAGGTGAAGCAGTTCACTAAGGGACTTGCGAAGAGAGCGTCCTTTGTTATGAGAAAGGAGGACTTAGTGTTTAAGGGCACTAGTTCCAGCTCGAGTAGGCGTAGATCTTTGTTGGAGCATGTTCCAGAGTTACAGGGTCAGACAGTCGGCATTAAGAGGAATGAGGTAACCAATATTTGTTTTGCAATGTAATGTTTTATGAGTTCGTATAACTAAATTATTAATGTAATATTTGTTTTGCAATGCAATGTAATGTTTGTAGGATGAGTCTAAAGATGAGGTAGAGATAGAGGAGGGGAGACAGGTGGGAGATGTTGAAGATGAGGTAGAGACAAAGGAGGGGAGACAGGTGGGAGATGTTGAAGATGAGGTAGAGACAGAGGAGGCGAAGACAGGGTGGGGATGGCATGATACTGGTGGTTTGGGACATGATAGCCATAGTGGATGGCGTGAATGGCCTAAGGATGCAAGTGGATGGCCAAGAGATGGAGGGTTAGGAGTTGGGGGAGCTAGTGGGTTAAGGGAAGGAGAAGCTGTTGGTTTTGGAAGCAGGGGAGTTGGAGGATCTTCATGGGTCTAGAAGCCCCGGAGAACTAGTTGGGTCCCCCTCCTAAAGAACTAGTTGATAGGGTTGAGATAATACCAACTGGAGATGGGTAAGAGTATCCTTGCTTCGTTCTTATGTCTTACACTATTACACGATTACATTTTGAATTTGATGATTGTTCTTGTGCTGTTAGGGCTTGGGTGGATAGTAGTTTCACCGGCAAAGGTCGTCGAAGGCAAGTAAAGAAAGTGTTGGGCAATATATGTCGTATGAAATGGCTTGGATTAGTGATAAAGGATGGTAAGGAGGTCCCTGTCACAAGATGGGATCAATATGCCCTTGGAATAAATGCACAACATGGGAATGCGCAAGCTACAGTTTGGCACGACTTCTAGTATGTTAGAATTTTTTGTTAAGTTGTAATCTCGATGATTGTTTCACATTATGGATTTTGACTATGCTTCTTTTTTAGAAACATTATAAGTTGCCTGAAGGAGATACTCATACGGAACACGCACACTTCGTGTTCCATAGGAATGCGGCAAGTGTTGTTGGGGATATGATGTACTATGCTTGAATCCAGGTGATTAGTCAAGCTATGTTGGGTAGTGAAGGGCAACGTCGAGAGAGTCAGAACGAGGCGACACAGAATGGACTTGATATGACTGAGCAATAATATCTTGAGGTAATTGATGTTTTTGCTTGTGTTGAAAAATTTCCATTGCTTCTAGATATTACAGTTACTTGTAAATGAATTGTGTTCATGTAGCATTTGATTCCATGGATAGCCACCAATGATGCTGCTTGGCATGCGTTATGCCGTTACTAGGCTTCGGCTGAATTCAAGGCAAAGTCTGTGCAACACAGTTCCAATCGTGGAATCGAGTCGTATCACAGGTATGAAGGTGATGATCACTTTCGTTTGACAAAATGAAAGGTAAGTACAATTTAATCCATTTTCGTTGATTGTAGTTGACTTGCTATAATTTCTGGTTATAATATTTATCAAATTTACATATAGGAAGCTAGCACTGCAGCAGTGCCCAGTGGTGTTCAAATATACCTTAGGGGGCACAGAGGACCAAATCCTGCAAATCCAGATGTGTTGTGTGACGGAACCTCCCAAGGTATTAGGCCCACCTACAAATGTCCTTGTCCTAAGGACCTCGGACAACCATGTAGATGTGCATAATCACTCGACAAGTTCGGTTATCTGTATCAACATCATATTTCCCAAGAGCGCTTCACCCATCACGCAGGCATTACACACATAATCGGAGTAAAGAATAAGCGGAAGCGGATTACAATAACTTAAGTTACATTCATATAAAATATAGAGGGATATTTATTACAATACCAGGTGTTTGAGTGCATAACATAATATTACATATCAGGGAGGTAAAACATCCTCCTACAGACAAGTTCACTAATTTGCCTCCTCCTTTGGCACCACCTTCGAGCAGAAACAACAAAACTCGGCTATTTCATCACCTACAACAACATGGGTTCGAGCACCCTAAGTACGGAGTGTACTTTCGCAAGTCTTACCCGACAAAGGAAAAAGACTCTCAAGGATATGCTGGCTCATGGGATTCAAGGTACATCTGATCAATAATCAAAGACTCTGTTTGCAGAAAAGCTTACTAACAGTGGATCCTTAAAAATCCAGTTTTATTATTAGGCTAAGTCATTACCTGTATCTAGAGTTCTTTCTATCCTAGTTCAGGCACTTAGCCTATACTAGCCATCTTTTATCATCCCTTCGGTTCACTGGATTGCTACGTGTAAGTAAGTGACCAAGTCTTTATGTCCGAGAAGTATGACGATCCGAACCAATTAATACCTAGCTGGGGATCTCTAACCACACGACATATGTAGCACTTAACCCTTGCATATGTCAACTCACCACCAGGGTTCTCAAGACCAGACTAGGTTCACGCCAACCGAGAGCACAGATACACCACTGTCCAGCCTCTTGCCACGAAGGGTACACGCTACTCTCGATATCTCTCCACTCCCATTGCGTGGTGACCTTTTTGGTATTGGTCCGACCGAGGCAAAGCTTACCCATGACGAGGCTTGTGGCTAGTTAAAAGGTCCTCGATCATCAAGCCTACATCGGCACGGTCCTTAATCGACACAGACAGAGACACTATACCGAGACTTCCTTCTCGTGCAAGTCACCCGCTCGGTCTCTTCTTTATCATTTAAAACCCAAAGTTTGGTACCTGGTAGATGTACATATTTTCAGATGTTGAACCCATCATAGCCATGATGGATTCACCATTACCAGTCTTTTCTTTGTAAAATCCCCATCCCATATGAAGCATCACCTTTTGTTTAAAACAAAACATTTTGTTTTCTAAAGCAAAGCTAAGCTCTAGAAAACTTTTAAGTAAAACAGGTATCAAGGAATGGTAATCAGTTCCAAGGAAGAAAATGCATCAATTGTTTAGCACTAACTCCTATCACCTAATGCATCATCCCAAGTGATAAAGAGTTTTAAATAACAAGGAAAGGGGTAAATGCACTGGGGCTTGCCCTATGTTGTAGGAGGCTCAGGGTCTGTCCCACAGATATCAAAGTAGAAGTTGTTCTCGACAGGTGGAATTTCAGCTTGCGGGGCAACTTCTTCTTCAACTACCACTTCTTCGTTTTCTATACATAACAATACATATACATGAATGCTTACGTGATGCTATGAATATGCAGTTATAATAGAAACACACCAAGTTGTATCTTGAATACAACCTTCTTTCACGGTACACCTGAGTCACTAGAGTTTTCGGAGCTAGTATTCTATCAGGGTTAGGCAATTATACCTTAGTAAGCTAGTGTCCTAGGTTTGGGATAAAACAATGTCCAAAGCATGTAAAATTTTACCCAAGGGCTTTAATCATCAAACTAAGCTTACCCAAAAAGTTTTATCAATTTTGGATCTACCAAATTAATTCTAAAATTCTAAAAGGCTAGGTTTAGGCACTTTTAAATGCTAAACAGTTCTAGGTCTGAACTAAAAATCTTGGAACTTTTTTTATGTCCCCTGCTATTCGAAGAACCAGTAAAGAATCCCTATGTAATATTCCCTGTCTCATTGACAATCACACTTAAGCCCCTCTCCTTCGCAAGATCAGGTCCTCGACCATGGACGACGGCGAGCGCGCTCCGGCAAACCTGCACCGTCCGCAACACTCAAAAATCCATGCCCAAATTCATTCTATGCCTAATTCCACCCTTGACGATCCACTAGGAAACATGAATTTAACCCAAACACCACTCAAGAGCTCGGTTCACGCATACCCGTGGAGTTTAAGACATTCCTGACGCGTTCCCAGTGATCTGGTGTGGTATAGCTTAATTGGTTGAGTCGACGAGCATCACAAGCATACAAGAGTGCTAAAACACGGACAAGGAGGGCGAGGGCGGACCTGAGAGCGGCTGGCCACGGTGGAGTGACACACGGTGGCGCAAACGACCGATTTGGGGGAAGAACGGAATTAGGGTGCTACGATGGCTAATCGGAGGCGGGAGTGGGTGCTCTGGATTCGTGATAAGATAATGGAGCCGTATAAGCACTCAATTTATAGCCCTCGCCAACGGTGGCTCCGAATTTTGAAGAGGAAAGCTGGCAGCCAGAGAGAGAGGCGAGTCACCAGCGAACACTATCGTGGCATTTACAGGACAAGGACTTATGGCTATCACTAGCTAACCTTCACGGTTTGCGATGACGTGGTGAAATGACCAAGAGCGTGCCGTAACCGCGAGAAATGGTGGCACGACGGTGATGGTCGCGTGGCCACGTCGCCGGTGAAAGTGGGTACGACGACATGGCCAAATAGTGCTCCAAGATCACCCATGCGCACGATCTTTTCACCGTCGACCGTTATCCGCACGCCAAGGCACACAAATCGCGACACCGACGACGATCACGGCGCGGAGGTCACCGGCGACAACATTCACTGAACTTGGAACCTGATTCAGGTTACCGTACCATCACGATCGGGTTCAGTCGTTCTGACAGAGCAGATTGAGAAGCCCGATTCTCCAGTTTTCATGTGGAGAGCTACCGATCCATCTGCACCAAAGTTGTTGCCCTATAAGCTAGTTTGGATTTTGTTACAAAGACCTTGATCAAATTCTCACCAGATTATACAGAATTCAGCCTCTAAAGTTCATCCGAGCTCACTGTCAGTCAAACCCTAACACCTGATCTGACTGACAGCCAGACTTTTAGTCCATTTTTCTCCAATTTTTTTGCACAGCACCAATGCTTAGTCTCTTAATCAAACTTGTACCCCTAACATAGCTCTACAAGTTTGCTGTATTGACCTAGGGCAAAACCCTTATGAATTAAGAAATACAAGGCTCCAAACCTGGCCTAATTACACTGAATTTTCAAAGTTAACCACATGGGTGTTCTTGGGCTTTTTGCAAATAAGTCCAAATTGTTCCACATCACTTGAAAATTCTCCAATGTAAAAGTTGTTTAGTTTTTGATATTCTACCACTTTACTATGTACACTTTGGTCTAGAAGTGTATAGAAATCACCATATAGGGCACAAACTAGGGTTTCTAGGGTTCCTTTTAGGGTTTTGGGTGCTTTAGGGTTTTTGTGCCACTCAAATCCATCAAACTTAATCTCTTGTGAATATTTCCAATGGCTTTTGAGGTACTACTCCATTTGGCTTCACATTAACCCATATACCCCAAACCCAAGGTTCAATACCCTATTCTAGGGTTAAGAACACTTCAATTCACCACATCACAATTTGTGTTGAAGTTTTAGCCTAGTGAATGCATTCTAGGTGTAACAAACATAATGACATGTCAATGCATATGATGCCATGTTCAAATTTTAGTTCTGGTAACACCAGGGGTGTTACATCCTTCCCCCCATAAAAGGATCTCGTCCCGAGATTTAATGTCCTAGGGTAAGTAATGGAAAAGGAAATACGTCACAACTTTATTTCCTTATTTTTCTTACAGAGCAAGGGGTGGTATGGGGCTTGTTCCAACTTTACAATAAGGTATACAAATCTTTACAGGTTACATGAAGCTAAAAACCTAGCAAAATTTTTCTCTAAGAAATCTTGAGTTTCCCAGGTAGCTTCGTCTTCAGTGTGTTGGTTCCATTGTACCTTATAAAACTTAAGGGACCTTTTTCGAGTAATTCTGTCCTTTTGATCTAGAATTCGAATGGGATGTTCCGAATAAGTCAAGTTTGGTTCCAAAGTAACATCCACCACATCTATGGTTCGATCGGGAATCTGAAGGCATTTCTTCAACTGAGATACATGGAACACATTATGTACCGTAGATAATGAGTCGGGCAGTTGAAGTCTGTACGCCACTGGTCCGCATTGTTCAAGAATGGGAAATGGGCCAATATATCGGGGTGCCAACTTTCCTCTTACCCCGAACCGATTAACACCCTTCATCGGTGATACTTTTAGGTATACATGATCCCTGACTTGAAAGACCAAAGGTCGACGTCATTTATCCGCATAGTTTTTCTACCGAGCTTGAGCCTATTTCAAGTGGTGTCTTATCCGTTGAACTTTTTCCTCTGTTTCTTTGACCAAGTCAGGCCTGAAAAACCACCATTCTCCGGGTTCTGACCAATTTAAGGGTGTTCGACATCATCGTCCGTACAGTGCTTCAAACGGTGCCATCTTAATGCTTTCTTGATAACTATTATTATAGGAAAATTTTGTCAATGGCAGACAATCATCCCTCTTCTGGGGAAATTCCAGGACACATGCTCGCAACATATCTTCAAGTATCTGATTTACTCTCTCAGTTTGCCCACTTGTCTGAGGACGATAAGCCGAACTGTGGAGTAATTTAGTACCCAAGGATTTGTGCAACTCTTCCCAAAACTTGGATACAAATTGCGGTCCTTGATCCGACACTATTGTCTTTGGGATTCCATGTAAACTGAGAGTACAAGCCACATATATCTGAGCATAAGTAATGATCAAGTAATACATTTTGACTGGTAGAAAATGAGTTGTCTTTGTAAGTCGGTGAACTATGACCTAGATAGAATCAAATCCTTTAGCTGTCCTGGGTAATCCCACAATGAAATCCATACTAATATGTTCCCATTTCCAGGTTGGGATGGACAAAGATTGTAATGGCCCAGCAGCCTTCATATGTATTGCCTTGACCTGTCTACAAGTGTCACACTTTGCCACATAGCGTGCAATTTCAATCTTCATTTTTGTCCACCAATAATGTTGCTTTAAGTCTTGATACATCTTAGTGCTTCCAGGATAAATGGAATATCGACTAAGATGAGCTTTGTCCAAGATTTGTTGGTGGACTTCAACATATTTTGACACTACTATACGATCCTTAAACCATATTACCCCTTGATTATCTTTCCAAAAACAATTTGCCTTGCCGGCCTCCATTTTCTCATGAATATACTTCATACCCTTATAAGTTCTTTGGGCATCAATAATCCTTTGTAGAAGAACTGACTCAAGCTTCAAATTCGTCAAGGTTCCTTGTTGGATTATCCCCAGATTTAACCTTTCCATTTCTTGACATAAAGTGGTGTCAGATGCTCTTACTGTAAGACAACAACAAAAAGTCTTGCGACTTAAAGCATCTACCACCACATTGGCTTTTCCTGGGTGATAATGGATTTCCAAGTCATAATCTTTGATTAGCTCAAGCCATCTTCTTTGTCTCATGTTTAGTCTGACTAGGTAAAGATATACTTCAAACTTTTGTGATTCGTATACAAATAGCAGGTATTCCCCAGCAGATAATGACACCAAATCTTAAGGGCATGAACTATTGCAACTAGTTCTAGATCATGAGTTGGATAGTGTTCTTCATGCCGGCGTAGCTGTCTTGAAGCATAGGCAATTACTCATCCTTCTTGCATCAAGACACATCCGAGTCCACTTCCTGATGCGTCACAATACACATCAAAAGGCTTTTCAATATCCGGTTGGGCCAAAACTGGTGTAGTGGTTAACAACACTTTCAGCTGCTCAAAGGCTTCGTTGCATTTTGGAGACCAATCAAACTTAGTATCATTCTTCAATAATCCCGTAATGGGTTTAACAATCTTGGAGAAATCCAGGATGAATCTGTGGTATTAACCAGCCAGTCCAAGGAATCTCCGAACTTGATGTACTGTAGTGGGTGAATTCCATTCTAGAATATCTTTGACTTTGCTGGGATTAACCGCAATCCCTTTGGTAGACAATACATGTCCAAGAAACTGGATTTCCTCCAACCAAAACGCGCATTTGCTAAATTTAGCATACAACTGATGTTCCCTTAAGCGCGTTAGCACGATCCGCAAGTGCTTTGCATGCTCCTCTTCATTTTTGGAATAGATCAGAATGTCATCAATGAAGACCACCACAAACTTGTCTAACTCAGGCATGAATACCGAATTCATTAAGTATGTGAAGTGGGCTGGAGCATTTGTTAATCCGAAAGACATGACCAGATATTCAAATAATCCATACCGCGTGGTAAATGCTGTTTTGGGTATATCCTCGGGTCGAATACAGATCTAATGATAGCCCGATCTAAGATCAATCTTAGAGAATACTCGGACTCTAGTAAGTTGATCGAATAAAATATCAATCCGAGGAAGAGGATACTTGTTCTTGATGGTAACCTCATTGAGGGGTCTATAGTCCACGCACATTCAAAGTGTCTGATCCTTCTTCTTGACGAAGAATGGTGGACATCCCTATGGTGATGAACTTGGTCTAATGAACCCTTTCTCCAACAAGTCTTGCAGTTGAGTCTTGAGTTCCGCCAGTTCATTAGGTGGCATATGGTACGACCTTCTGAAAATAGGAGCCGTACCGGGCTTCAACTTGATCACAAATTCCACGTCCCTTTCTGGAGGCAATCCGGGCAAGTCTTCGGGAAATACATCTGGAAATTCACATACAACCGGAATATCCTGGATTCTTGTACTATGGCCTCAAAAACTTGTCCAGATGCTTTGACTGGGACAACTATAGGGATGGACAATTGGACTTCTTCCTGACCATAACTCAACTTAATGGTCCTTTGGTCCGTATTGATGATGGCTTTATTCTGTCTAACCAATTCATTCCCAGAATCACATCTATATCTTGCCCCTTTAGAACAATCGTGTTTGTAGGTAATTCCCGCCCGACCAAGGTTACGGGTATGTGAAAGGCTACTTCCTTAGTAAATATTCGGCCCCCAAGTGAGTGGATAACAAATCCCTCCCTTGATTCAGTGCAATGTATGCAATATTTCTCCACAAAAGTCTTGCTTATGAAGGTATGTGATGCACCAGAATCGAAAAGGATAACTGTTGGGTGATTGACAACAAGGAACGTACCCATCATCACTAGTTCGCCTTCCAGTGTGGTTGCCACATAGGTATAATAGACTCGCCCAGTTTTCTTCAGATTTTTGCTTGCTGGAGGATTGGCCGTGTTTCCCTTCCCTTGATTTGAATTCCTAGAAGTTTGCTGAAAGTTGGACTTGTTCTGCTTCGGATATGGGCGGTCTTTGATGAAATGTCCAGAATTTCCACAACTGAAGCAACCACTAGAAGAACTGGGAAGGGCAGGGAAACGAGCACCTAGGGCACCTAGCTGATTGGTTTGGGTGGGGGCAGAAGTGGGACGAATAAACATGGGTTGTCAGAAGGAATAGGTGGGCGGACGCGGAGAAGAACGGTTTGGATTGAAAGGTCGAATTACCAACCTTGTCCTCTTCTCAGGTCTCTTAGTTGATCTTTCACCTGTATATCCTTTTGACTTTCCTTGTCCCGCATTTTTAGCTTCAACTAACAGGGCTGCGCTGACGACCCTGCTATATGTAAGGTCTAGACACGTAGCCATTTTGCGCTGAAGCCTGTCATTTAATCCCCTCATAAGCAATTCTTCTTTTTTCAAGTCTGTATCCACTTGATCGATGACGTATTAGGAGAGGTGATTAAATTTGTTGAGATACTGCATCACAGAATCTCCTCCTTGCTTCAGACGGATGAATTCTTCCATCTTCATCTGTAACACGCCTTCTGGAACATAATGTTCCTGGAATGCCAGTTTGAATTCTTCCCAAGTGACTTGATGTCCCGTAGGCTGGATGGCAGAAAAGTTTGCCCACCAGGTACTGGCGGGGCCTCTTAACTGCTGAGCGGCAAATAGGGGCTTCTGTATCTTGGTGCTTCAAATTAGCCCGAATTTTTGTTCCATCACCTGCACCCCATTCATCAGCTTCTAGGGGTTCCTCCGCCTTGACAAAGAGTGGTGGACGGGTCTCGGAGAACTCTAGATAGGTGGTGTCGCGTGGTCCTTGTAGTTGACCTCTTCCTCCTTGTTGTTGAAATTGGTTTCCCGCCATTTCGTGGAGAAAGCGTGTGTTGTCGGTGGTGGCGTTGACCAAGGCAGTGATAGCCTCAGCCAGGGTAGGAGGTACAGGTGGCGGATTGGGAGTGTCCTCCCCGCTGTGGGATGTACCCGCCACATCATGAGCACGAGTCCGGGATGGCATCCGAGGCAAAGAAACATTTGGAAATATAACATGCCAAACATACACCATCTTTATTACATTGCTGAGCTGTAATAATTATACATACACCATTATACAACTCGACCTCCTTACCTATTTTACATAAGTACATTACTTAAACTATACTATTCTAACTTTCTTCATCCTTAGCTGCTCCACTACTCGCTTCAGGAGACCGTTCATCAGCAAGGTTCATGCAAGGAGGGGCTACAAAAAGGTCCAACCCCCATCAGGTCCTCCATCAGCTGTTCCAGATGGTCTAGCTCCCATTGCATCAACTTCTGGTGGCACGTTTGGGTGCAGCCGATCATACAGTACGTGCACCTCTTCATGCAGCGTGTTGCAATATGCTTGCAGGTTTTCTAGTGACGCGCTGAGCTCTGCTACCTAGGCTAGAGCTTTGGCTTCACAGTCTCAAGCGAAAGAACACGAGTTTACGGTTCAGTCAATGGCCGTATCTCGTTCCGCAATCTCATGTTGCAAGCGATGAACTTCCGTAGACAGCTCCGCTATATGGTGGCTATCCCGTGCATGCGCCCTACTTCCGTGGCGTAGCTCTGATCTAAGTTGTTCCACCTAGGCTTCTAGGTCTCCAATTGGGTCATTACTGCCACTGCTGCTTCCTTCATGCCTAGAGGCCAGCGGATATCGAGGCACACCCTGAGGTCTAATTGATTTGCGCTGGGTGGTCTTAGTGCGCGCCATATCTCCATAAGAGGGGAAGATTTATTAGTACAGTTTAAACATGATGCATGCAAAACCTAATAACTACGGGATCAATCTTTCGTCGATCCCCTACTTCCTTACATATACTGCACTCTGTTACCTGACTTCAAAAGATAAGTTACTACCAGAAAGTGGTAAGATAAGAATGTTTCAAAGTAAGTATTTGAAAATTCTATTGAAGTACTACGTAATGTCTGAAGAGACGGGTTTCGCTCCGATACCAGCTGTGACAGAACCTCCCAAGGTATTAGGCCCACCTATAGATGTCCTTGTCCTAAGGACATTGGACAACCATGTAGATGCGCATAATCACTCGACAAGTTCGGTTATCTGTATCAACATCATACCGGCCAAGAGCGCTTCACCCATCACGCAGGCATTACACACATAATCAGAGTAAAGAATAAGCGGAAGCGAATTACAATAACTTAATTTACATTCATATAAAATATAGAGGGAGTATTTATTACAATACTAGGTGTCTGAGTGCATAACATAATATTACATATTAGGGAAGTAAAACATCCTCCTACAAACAAGTTCACTGATTTGCTTCCTCCTTTGGCACCACCTTCGAGCAGAAACAACAAAACTCGGCTGTTTCATCACCTACAACAACATGGGTTCGAGAACCCTAAGTACAGAGTGTACTTTCACAAGTCTTACCTGACAAAGAAAAGACTCTCAAGGATATACTAGCTTATGGGATTCAAGGTATAGCTGATCAATAATCAAAGACTCTGTTTGCAGAAAAGCTTACTAACAGTGGATCCTTAAAAATCTAGGTTTATTATCAGGTTAAGTCATTACCTGTATCTAGAGTTCTTTCTATCCTAGTTCAGACACTTAGCCTATACTAGCCATCTTTTATCATCCCTTCAGTTCACTGGATTGCTACGTGTAAGTCAGTGACCAAGTCTTCATGTCCGAGAAGTAATGGCGATCCGAATTGATTAATACCCAGCTGGGGATCTCCAACCACACAACATATGTAGCACTTAACCCTTGCATATGTCAACTCGCCACCGGGTTTCTCAACACCAGACCGGGTTCACGCCAACCAAGAGCACAGATACACCACCGTCCAACCTCTTGCCACGGAGTGTAGACGCTACTCTCGCCATCTCTCCACCCCATTGCGTGGTGGCCTTTCTGGTATTGGTCCGACCGAGGCAAAGCTTACCCATGACGAGGCATATGGCCAGTTAAAAGGTCCTCGATCATCATGCCTACATCGACACGGTCCTTAATCAACGCAGACAGAGACACTACACCGAGACTTCCTTCTCGTGCAAGTCACTCGCTCGGTATCATCTTTATCATTTAAAACCCAAAGTTTGGTACCTGGCAGAGGTAGATCTTTTCAGATGTTGAACCCATCGTGGCCATGATGGATTCACCATCACCAGTTTTTTCTTTGTAAAATCCCCATCCCATATGAAGCATCACCTTTTGTTTAAAACAAAACATTTTGTTTTCTAAAGCAAAGCTAAGCACCAGAAAACTTTTAAGTAAAACAGGTATCAAGGAATGGTAATCAGTTCGAAGGAAGGAAATGCAACAATTGTTTAGCACTCAACTACTATCACCTAATGCATCATCCCAAGTGATAAAGAGTTTTAAATAACAAGGAAAGGGGTAAATGCACCGGGGCTTGCCTTGTGTTGTAGGAGGCTCAGGGTCTGTCCCACAGATATCAAAGTAGAAGTTGTTCTTGACAGGTGGAATTTTAGCTTGCGGGGCAACTTCTTCTTCGACTACCACTTCTTCTTCATTTTCTATACATAACAATACATATACATGAATGCTTATGTGATGATATGAATATGCAGTTATAATAGAAACACACCAAGTTGTATCTTGAATACAACCTTCCTTCACGGTACACCTGAGTCACTAGAGTTTCTGGAGCTAGTATTCTATCATGGTTAGGCAATTATACCTTAGTAAGCTAGTGTCTTAGGTTTGGGATCAAACAATGTCCAAAGCATGTCAAACTTTACCCAAGGGCTTTAATCATCAAACTAAGCTTACCCAAAAAGTTTTATTATTTTTGGAGCTACCAAATTAATTCTAAAATTATAAAAGGATAGGTTTAGGCACTTTTAAATGCTAAACAATTCCAGGTCTGAACTAAAAATCTTGGAACTGTTTTTATTAAATACTAGGTGAATTTAGGAGTTTAGCAAAATTGGTCCTATAATTTTACCATTTTTCTAGAATTTCCTATAAATTTATAAGTCAGGCAGAAAAAAGAAAAATGAAAAGAATGAATAGTAAGAAATTTCCTATAAATTTATTTTGCATCTAGAATAAATTTTGGTTTTATTCATGTTTGATTTTGGATGTTTAGTACGTAATTTCTTCTTAAATGAAAATCCAATTAAATAATATACTAATAATTGGTCCAAAAATAAATATTTTAGTTATAAATAATTTTGGTGAATTTTTAGAATATTTTTAAATATATTTATTTACATTTTGAAATAGAATAGAAAAAATCCCAAACCCTAGCCGCTCAGCTAGCCAAAAAGGCCTAGCCGAGGCCCAACCGCGCGCCTGTTCACCTCCTCGCGTTATGGAGCATCAACACGTCCGTTTCTCCTCCCCCATTCCTCTCACATCATTGATGCCAAGAAGAAACCGCCGTCGCCATTGATGGCCCTTGAAGGACAATTGACCGCCTCTCCCTCTCTCTAGCGACCTCTCCTCTCCCCTCCCTCTCTCTATAAAAGGTCAAGCCGCACCCACGGAACCTTCCCTCCCCTACCCGAGCCCTCTCCCTCATCACTCTCTCTCTCCCTCACCGTGAGCCGCCGCCTCGCCGTGCTTGGATCGTCCGTGGAGCTCGCCGGACCGTCCGCCAACAGTGCGCCCTCGCCGCGCTCGTGCCCTGCTCACCGGAGCTACGCCACCCGCTGTGCCAAGCCTTCGCCTAGACGCGTGTCCAAGCCCCATCTGCCGTTCGTCGTGAGGTCGAAGACAACCTGAAATAATTTTATGTATTTTCAAAAACACTTTTTGATTTAGTTTATGATTTTTATAATTATTGTGTTGTAATATGAGAATGTTGTGATTCAGAATTCATGCGTATGTGCACTATCGATTTTTGGTATATATATGCGATGAATTAGTGAATTATTATTATTAGACCTATTATTGGTTTGTGATTTATTTGGAATTTGGGATTTGAAATAAAGTATGAAAAAATTGGTAGACGCATGTTAGTAGTAAGATCACTAGATAAGTAATTTCATAGTTAATTTTTTTCACAATAAATTTTGGAAATTTTGTGGAAGGTTATGATCATAAGTTCATTTTAATAGATAATAGAAGCTCTTTCTTAACATAGAATTAGTAAGTGGTATAGAATTCTTAGCAATACAAATACTATAGGTTACTAGATGTTTCGATCTCCGATTATTATTAATGGTACTTTCTTTTAGAAAGAAAATATAAAACTAAAAGAATATCACTAGTCGTAATGGAAATAGGTTTTTACTAGCCAAAATAAACGTGTTCATGAGTATAGCACTTAATTTCTTGGAATTAGTAAAATACTTGTTTATGTTAAAATAACCATGATTATGTTATAAAAAGTCCAATTAGTGATTATATTGTTTTTTTGGAATATTAATGTTAGCAAAATTATAAATAAACCATTTTTAGCTATACGCATAAGTTCTGTTTAGAAATAAAATGAATAAAATCTATTAGTCTATTATTAGTAATAAAGAAAATAATTAGCCTTTATTTTCATAAAGAATTTTAATACATATTATACTAGATAAAACTAGTATTATAGCCACCTACTCATAATTTCATCAATAATGACTCGCAGTAATAGTCATATAATGAATTAATAAGTATTTACACTTTAAAGATGTATTTATGAGTTTAAATGTGTGATGTATGAATGTGTATGTAATGGTGAATGATTATCCCTGTAATGGTGCATGTTTATTTATTTGGCGTACGTATTCTTTTGTATGTACGATACACAAATCGATGCTAGAAGTGGACTGTGAGGTAGACGAACCCAACACGTTCGAGGACGACCCACAGGAAATGTTCGAGCAAGGCAAGTGGATTCTCCCTCTGCATATTCTATTTGTACCCAATTAATGCATATAATAATGTTACTTTTTGGATATATTGCATAATTTGATGGGATTTGCCTAATTAAGGATTTCCTAGATTTACCAAGTTTATTCCTTGATTACCCTGGGAAAATACTATGCTTTGCAACTTTATGCTACCGCTCAACTTGATAACTTTGATGTCACTCATTATTGATACTAATGTTCCAGAAATGAATTAGCATTATGATGTTAACCTGATGGTTAAACAAGATTATTTCATATTAATTGGAACATGGAGTGACCACCCAGGATAACAGTGCAACCACGAGTGCTATCATGGTTCTGGCGTTGGTAATTAACTTTATATGCTTAGTACCTAGCAACCTTACCTGAAATATGGGCAAGAGGGGGAGCGACAGTGGTGGCAGCTCACGTTAACATGGGGACGTATTCTTGGCTAAGGTACCTCGCCCAGAGGGCCTCCACAACGACTTGGAAACCTTAGCAAGTTGATTTGTATTAAGTGTATTTTGTGAAAGCCTCATAATGGATCCCTAGCCATTCACCTCGGTAGTGTTTACGGGTCCGATCAACCCAGGCTAGATGGGATACATGGCTTTTGGGTAAAGTTGTACCACCTCTGCAGAGTGTAAAACTGATATGTCAGTCGTGGTCACGGTTAAGAGCAACCTAGACCCTCACATGATAATTGAACTTAAAGATGGACAATAAATCGAGATCTGATGATCTGCCAATGGTTTGCTTAAGTTGTTTCACTTAAGTGTTTTGATATACTCTTATACCTTTGTTTAAACGGGATACTTGGGATATACACTTATTAGTAAGACAGGTGTTGCTAATAAAATATTGACCAACTAAAATGTTTACCACTTAACCTTAGCCTTACCTTGTTAAACTTGCATTAATTTTTACCCCACTTGCTGAGCCCCGACCATAAGTGAGCTCACCCTTGCTAGCATTTTGATCAGAGGGTGATGAAGAAGACCTTGATGGAGATTTTGATGATTATTGAGTCTAACGATGCGCCAGTCATCTTCCTGTGGGAGGTTACCCATGTTATTTCTGCTTTACTTTGATGATACATTTTAAGATACTATTGTCTGGATGATGTAATAAAGTTACTCTACTCTATTTATGCCTTTATTGCATTGTCTTTTGATATACTACACTTGTGATGTCAACATATGTGTGGAAAATGGATCTTAGCACACATATGCTATGCATTCGGTATTGCCCCCAGAACCGGGTATGACAGAAGTGGTATCAAAGCTATGCTGATCCTAGGTCGTTAGACTAGTTAGAAATGGAAAGCCTAGTTTGTTCAAAACTTGCTAATTTCATTCTTATAAAATTATTTTAATAGTCTCACCTCTTTAAAGTTCAAATGAGTTGACAATTTTTCTTGTAGATGGTTTGTACCCTTCAAACCACCCGAGTTAACACCAACTACGCCCCTCCGCCTCAGCAAGTTCCTGTCTACCCAGTGGTAGTGGAGGAAGTTCCGGTGGATCTCCCTCGTATTCGAGTGGAGCATGGATGTCACACTCGGTTTTAGAAGGCAAACCGAATGCGAACCATGTACGTGCTAGGATCAGCAATTCACGTACACAACAGTTACATAACTGGACATCATCACACAGTGCTCCAATTAATGACATAAAAGAGGGTATAATAGTCGATTTCATCATGATGTCTGAGACATCCACATAATCTTTAACAATTATCAAAGTGCGGAAAAGAAACGTTGATACACACGGCCTACACAGGCAGCCGACTGGGGGTTTGCCGCTAACCCACGCCTAGAACTCATCGTAATCTTGAAACTCCTAGAAGTCCTCCTCCATGACTTCATCTTCAAATAAGCAGTGGTTGCAATGCAGACAACCTGGGGGGGGGGGGTTGGTGTGTAAAGAAAGGGTGAGTACACAACAACATACTCAGCAAAATGTCCTGTTTGGTTGTAGTGGACTAGCTTTATGTGGAGTTGAGTCAAGCAGTTGCTTTTAGTTGGTTAGGTTATTATTTACTAGTAGAAAGCCAGGTTTTAGCATTAACCCAAGTTATTAACCCAAAGTACCCTTTCCAAACGGAAAGAATACCACTTACCAGTACCATAGTCATAACCAAAATCATCATCCTCATCACCACCTATAAACCATACATCTCTGATCAAGTATCTCTAATCAATGGAGCTCCCTTGGCCGCTCATAACCGTGAGCACGGCTGATATATCAGTTTCATAATACTCTGCAGAGGTTGCACACTTTACCCATAAGCCGTGATTCCCTCTTGCCTCAGGCCGATCAAACCCTTAAACACTACCAAGGTGAATAGGCAGGGTCTCACTATGTAGCCTTTACAAAGATTCCCTGAGGCTGTAGCCGCCCGTTAGGTTTCCTAAATGTACCACACTCCTCCCCAAGGGGCAAACCAACCTTGGCAGAGCGAGCCGCATACACCGAGCCCCATTGACGGCACGACGGCAAAGCGAACTACACCTCAGTTCCTCTAATTATTCAGCTAAGGGCGTCCCATTCCACCCTCATGGTTGCACTGTTTTCCCGGGCGGTCATCCAACAAACAGGTCCTTACGGAGAGGCACTCGAGAAATAGCTCGAGTCCCCTTAAGGGCCACAAGTACCATCATCATAATCAAAAGGGAAAACAGCGTATCATAGATAATCTCATCATGTTCATTGATTAATGTGAAGCACTAGCATATAGCTAAACTGAAATAACCCAACCAGAATCGGTAAACAAGGACAAGATAGACAAAAGCTAGTCAATACTTAGGTATAAATGTGTAAATGTGGGAAGTGAATTATAAGAATAAGTAGGACATAGATGGGTCAAGGGACACTTGCCTTCACCAACCGACTGCTGCTTAGGGTCTTCACCTGCAACTCCTTCGGACTCCGCCAACTGATCGTTATCTATATGAGTTCAAAAATACATTCCATACATTTAATACAAAAGAACAGTACACCATACAATGGAATGCAATAAATAATCATACGTTCGACGCAGGGCTCACACTTATGACTAAGCGAGAAAGAGAAAAATAACGGTCGAGGCTACGGTCAGAGAGCGATCACGTTACACGATTATAAATTAAAGTACTCGTCTAAGCAGAATACGATTAATTTAGCCATCGCGTTAAGCATAAGGTAAAGTCATGTTCCATATTTAATCATTATAAGTAGATAAAGATGAATTAAAGAAAATGGTCGCGCGGCGAGACGCGCGACACATCATTCAAATTGGATTAAGAAATAAACGACTCGTCGCACGACGGGGCGTGCAATGAGACTCTTGCAATAATTATAAAGAGACGTTAAGCGTCGCGCGACGAAGCGCACGATGGCATACGTCAACTGAACTGAATTTAAAACGAAATGTCGCGCGACGAAGCGCGCGACACAACACATTAATAAAGATGAATTTAAAATGAATCGTCGTGCGACAAAGCGCGCGACACAGCACATATACTAAACTAAAAATTAAAATGGATTAAACTGAGAGTCGAACGCCGCGCAACTATGGTCGCGCGCGCCAGAGCACGCTGCGCGCGTTGGGGGCACGCGAGCTGCATAGGCGCGTGGGGCCTGAGGGCCGCCAGGGCTCGGGCACGGGCGCAGGCAGGGGCGCACGAGGGCGCGGCTAGGGAGGGCACACGAGGGCGCGGCCAGGACGGGGCGGGGTGCAGCCAGGATGGCGCGGGGCACGGGCGAGACGACGCGTGGGGGCACGGCCGGGGGCGGCGCGGGCGCGACCGAGGGGGCGCGTGGGGCGCGGCCAGGGGAGCACGGCCGCTGGGGAGGGGTGAGCCACAGGGGAGGCGAGCCGCCGGGGAGGGCGCGGGACCGAGCGCTATGACGGAACCTCCCAAGTCATTAGGCCCACCCACAATTGCCCTTGTCCAACAGACTTTAGACAACCCTGTAGGTGCCCCTGAATCACTTGACAAGTTCGGTATCTGCTTTCCTTACCTTTCCCATGAGCGTTTCACCCGTCACGTAGACATTACAAGCATCGGAGATACGAAAATGCGGAAGCAATTACATTAACTTACCTTTATTGAAAAGTAAGACAGAGTTATAATATTACAGACCAGAAATATAATATATGAGTGCTGAGTATTATTATTATAAACCATGGGAGGCAAAAACCCCTCCCGATAAGTATTAAACAAAAGTTTTATGGAGGATCCTTTCCTCCTGCAGCTTTACTCCTGGTGCTCTTCCTTTGGTACCACCTTTGAACAGAAGCAACAAAAGTTTGCCGCTTCTTCACCTAAAACAACATGGGACAAAGCCCTGAGTATGGATTTACTCAGCAAGTCTTACACGACTAAAGAAAAGACTCTCAAGGGAATGCTGGCTTTTAGGGAGTCAAGGTAAGGCTTAACAATAGTCAATGACTCTGTTTGCAGAAATGCTTACTAAGAGTGGATCCTCAAAAATCCAGTTTTATTTCTCCGGTTAAGTAAAATTACCTGTAACTAGAGTTCATTCTACCCTAGTTCAATCACTTGACCTGCACTAGCGAATTTCTTAACAACCCTTCATCTTTACTTGATTTCTACATATAGGGTAGTGACCAAGTCTTCATAACCGCGAAGGTACAGCGATCCGAATCGATTATACTCAGCTGAGGATCTCCAATCACACGACATATGTAGCACTTAACCCTTGCATATGTCAACTTACCACCGGGGTTCTTAAGACCAGATGAGGTTCACGCCGACAGAGAGTATAGATACACCACCGTCCAGCCTCTTGCCACGGAGGGTACACGCTACTCTCGCCATCTCTCCACTCCCATTGCGTGGTATCTTATTCTGGTATTAGTCTGCCTGAGGCAAAGCTTACCCATGACGAGGCATGTGACCAGTTAAAGGGTCCTCGGTCAGCAAGCCTACATCGAGACAGTCCTTAATCGACTCAGACGGAGACACTACACCGAGACTCTCTCTTCTCGTGCAAGTCACCTGCCCGGTCTCAGCTTTATCATTTCAAACCCAAAGTTTGGTACCTGGCAGAGGTACATCTTTTCCGATGTTGAACCCATCATGGCCATGATGGATCCATCATCAAGTTTTATTTTCGCAAACATCTCACCCACTTTGCAACATCATCTTTGAGAAAACAAAACATTTTGTTTTTCTAAAGCAAAGCTAAGCATAAGAAAATCTTTTGTAAACCAGGGATTTAGGAAATAATCCAAGGAAGGAGATGCAACAATAGTTTAGCACACAACTCCTATCACCTAATGCATCAAGTAAGTGAGAAAGATTTTAAAAGGAACAAGGAGGTGGCAAATGCACTGGGGCTTGCCTTGTGTTACTGGTGAATTAGGCTCAGATCCGCAGATATCAAAATAAAAGCAGTTGCCTGCCTGATGTTCCTCAGGTGGTGGTGGTGAAGTCTTCTCTTCTTCTACTTCTTCTTCGTTTTCTAAATATAACCATACATAATAATCAATGCCCATGTAATGCTCATGAGAGTGCAAAGATAATAAAAGTATATTATCTAAAGTCTTGAATACAACTTTCCTTCACGGATATCCGAGAACTTAAGGTTTCCGGAGTCAATAGTGAAGTTCACAGGGCAGGGGGGCTAGGGTTTTGGGTTCTAATTATCAAACATGGTTCAAATTATACCAAACTTTACCCAAGGATCTTAAATAATATTTAAGGGTCATCTAAAAAGTTTGGGGATTTTTTGAATTATTATCTATTCTCTAAAAATCCACAAACAAGGTCTTAGGCTGTCTTAAATACTCTATAATTCCCTATTTGGACTAAAAATCAAAGAACTATTTTTATTAAATTCTATAGAAAATTAGAAACCTAGCAAAATTGGTTTGGTATTTTTAGGATTTTTCTACAATTTTCTAGAATTGTTTTAGCTCTGCTAGAAAAAAGAAAAAGAAAAATGATGAATAGTACTGGACCAGAATCAGCCCAGGTCGGCCCACTACCAGCAGAAGCGCGCCCGCGCACGCGCGCTTGCGTAATTTTGCAAGAACAACCCCGTCCTCTGGAATAACCAGACCTGGGTCCCCTGCACTATTTCACGAGTCGCTGACAGTTTACAAGGAACCCCCTTACGTTTTAATTCTTCGCAGACCGAGGTCCACAATGAGGAACGACGCTGGTCCACGCTCTGGTGAACTTTCACCGACCGATTCATGCCATGACCGGCGCCCTGCTATGGCCGAGATCAAATTCAAGACCTAAGGACTGTTTTCCCTCACCTAATTTCACAAACGGTGATCCAACCGGTTCTGTCCACTGCGACCGTGCAAATTCGGGGATAACATAGAGTGTTCCCGGCGATCTAATGGGTGCTAGGCTAATTGGCCAGGTCAGTGAGCATCAGGAGCACACCGGAGTACTGAAACGGGTACACAGAGGACATGAACGAGCCTGTGGAGAGCTGACCACGGCGAACCCACTTCTGCGGTGTTCTTAACCGATTTGGGGAAAATCCCAAATTGGGGAGTTGTGGGGAACGATTGGAGGTAAGGGCTGGTTTACTGGATGCGCAATTACCTAGCGGAGCTCTAGGAGGCATCAATTTTTAGAATGCAACGGCGGTGGCGCTCAATTTGGCAGAGAAGTGCTGGCGGCCGGAGAGAGGGGAGGTTACTGGCGCAGTGGATTTGTGGAGAGTACCGTGGCGGGCTCCCCGGCGATGAGCAGATACCGCAAGTCGAGCTACTGCGACGTGGTAAAGCGCTTTAGCACGTGGCGCACTGCAGAAATCGGCCAACGGCTGCGAGGTCTTATCCCGATCGATCGACGAGCAATGGGTACGGTGAACTTAGCCGCGACCGAGCTAGGGCTGATCCCATGATAAGATCTTTACTTCATCGTGGTTATCCCCTCACCAGTGAACATGAATCGCGGCAACAACGTGAATCACGGCGTAAAGATCGTCGGCAGCGAGGGGGGGGGATTAACCCGCGATCTGATTCAGTTTGGGTGCACTGTACCATCGTGCACTGCGCTCATGCGACCTGACAGACCAACTTTGGGCTCGAGTTTCTCCTGATTTCATGTAACAACTGGTTCAACTCTCTGTATCAAAGCTATAGTCCTATGATCCATCTACAATGTTGTTATGGGGACCATGCTCAATCTCTTACTGGAACATGATCAAATCTAGGTTTAAAGACTGCCTAATTACACTGTCAGATAAAGTTTAGTCTCCAAGCAGCCTGACAGCCCATCTTTGGGTTTAATTATCTCCAATTTCTTCATGTAACCATGGTTTAGTACCTCTAACAAAGTTATTCTCCTTTAATAGATCTACAAAATTGATGTGGTGACCTTGGGCAAATTCCTTTTTGTTTGGAAGTTACAAGGCCCCAAAGTTGAACCTATTACACTGAAATTCAGACTTAACCAAAAGAGTTCAAGTGTGGCTCTTTTGCAAATAAGTCCAAATATCAAGGTTTGGGTTGCAAATCTTCATAATTGTGAACCGTATGACTTAAGACACCTTATTATCATGGTTTTTACACTTTAGTTCAAAAGTGCACTAATTTTGCACCTAGCCCCCTTGGGTTTAGGTTTAGGGCTATCTAGGGTCTTGTTTAGGGTTTTTGATACTTCTAGGGTTTGGGTACCCCATAAGTCTATTCAAGGTGACACTCTATGATCATCTTAATAAGTTTTGAAGTTTTCCTTTGTTTAAACCTTGTTTGCTCTATTACACCCAATCTAGGGTTGAGTTCCCTACTCTAGGGTTTTGTCCACAAAATGTCATCTCAATACAACTTGTTTGAAATTTTGGCCTAGTGAATGCACTCTAGGTGTGTCAAACACATGAAATGCCAATGCTCATGATGTTATGCTCAAGTTTTAGTTACAGTAACACCAGGGGTGTTACATCCTTCCCCCCATAAAAGAATCTCGTCCCGAGATTAAAAGTCCTATGGCAAGTAATGGAAAAGGAAATGCTTCACATTTTTATTTCCTTATTCATGGTACAAGACAGGGGTGGTTTGGGGCTCACTCCTTTATTACAACAATTGTATACACTTTACAAATTACATGAGGCTAAAAAGCCTGGGAAATTCTTTTCTAAAAAGTCTCGGGTTTCCCATGTAGCCTCATCTTCTGAATGTTGGTTCCACTGTATCTTGTAAAACTTGAGAGTTTTCCTTCGGGTAATTCTATCCTTTTGATCCAAGACTTGAATAGGATGCTCCGAATATGTTAAGTCTAGTTCTAGGACAACATCCGTCACTTCAATGATTCGATCGGGAACCCGAAGACACTTCTTCAACTAAGACACGTGGAACACATTATGCACAACAGACAACGTTTCGGGTAGCTAAAGTCGGTATGCCACTGGTCCATACCTTTCAAGAATTGGAAAAGGACCAATGTACCGGGGTGCAAGCTTCCCTTTAACCCCAAAACATGATACACCCTTCATTGGTGAAACTTTCAGATAGACATAATCCCCAACCAAAAAGTATAAGGGTTGTCGTCGCTTGTCTGCATAACTTTTCTAACGAGCTTGGGCTTTCTTCAAGTTATGAATTATTCGCTGAACTTTTGCTTCGGTCTCTTTTACCATATCTGGCCTGAAGAAACTCCTTTCCCCTGGTTCAGACTAGTTTAACGGAGTATGACACTGTCGCCCATACAAAGCTTCAAAGGGTGCCATCTTGATACTTTCTTGATAGCTATTATTGTATGAGAACTCCGCTAACGGTAAACAATCATCCCATTTCTGTGGGAATTCCAAAGCACAAGCCCGTAGCATGTCTTCAAGTATTTGGTTCACCCTCTCAGTCTGCCCACTGGTTTGAGGATGATAGGCTGAACTATGGAGTAACTTAGTATCTAGTGCTTTGTGAAGTTCTTCCCAAAATTTAGACACGAATTGTGGTCCATGATCTGACACTATCGTCTTTGGAACACCATGCAAACTAAGAACACGAGCAATGTATAATTCTGCATATGTGGCCACTGTATACTTTACCCTGACAGGAAGGAAGTGGGCGATCTTTGTAAGTCGATCAATGATAACCCAAATAGAATCATACCCTTTGGTAGTCCTGGGCAATCCCACAATAAAGTCCATACTAATATCCTCCCATTTCCATGTAGGGACAAGTAAAGATTGTAATGGACCGTCAATCTTCATATGTATGGCTTTGACACGTCTGCAAGTGTCACATCTTGCCACATAGCGTGCAATTTCAATCTTCATCTTTGTCCACCAATAATGTTGTTTTAGATCATGATACATCTTAGTGCTTCCGGGATGAATAGAATAGCGACTAAGATGTGCTTCATCTAATATTTGCTGGCGGATTTCTTCATTTTTTGTCACAACTATGCGGTTGTTGAACCATATAATGCCTTGATCGTCTTTTCTGAAACATTTGGTTTTTCCAGCCTTTATCTTCTCATGGATGTGCTTCATACCCACATTATCCTTTTGAGCATCCATTATCCTTTGTAAAAGGACTGACTCAAGCTTTAGTTGATTTAAGGTTCCATGTTGGATCATTTCCAGGTTTAACTTTTTCATCTCCTGGCATAGTGTATTGTCAGAGGTCTTCACCGTAAGACAGTGACAGGAAGCCTTACGGCTAAGTGCATCTGCCACTACATTGGCCTTGCCTGGGTGATAATGAATTTCTAATTCATAGTCCTTAATAAGCTCGAGCCATCGCCTCTGTCTCATGTTCAACTCTGACTGGGTGAAGATATATTTTAGGATTTTATGATCTGTATAGATGTGACAGATATTCCCCAGCAGATAATGACGCCAGATTTTTAGGGCATGAACCACCGCAGCTAACTCCAGATCATGAGTTGGATAATGTTCCTCATGCCGGTGTAACTGCCTTGAAGCATAAGCTATCACTCGGCCTTCTTGCATTAGAACACAGCCGAGACCACTGCCTGATGCGTCGCAATACACATCAAAGGGTTTTTCAATATCCTGTTGAGCCAATACTGGAGCAGTGGTTAATAATACCTTCAATTGTTCAAAGGCTTCATTACACTTTGAAGACCAAATAAATTTAGTATCATTCTTTAATAAACTTGTGATTGGTTTCACAAGCTTGGAAAAATCTGGTATGAATCGGCGGTAATAGCCAGCTAGTCCAAGGAAACTTCGGACTTGATGTACAGTGGTTGGGGGTTTCCACTCCAAAATATCCTTGACTTTGCTGGGATCCACCGCAATCCCCTTGGTAGATAATACATGTCCTAGAAATTAGATTTCTTCTAGCCAGAATGCGCACTTACTGAACTTAGCATATAATTGGTGTTCTCTTAAGCGCGTTAATACGATCCGCAAGTGCTGAGCATGCTCCTCTTCATTCTTGGAGTATATTAAAATATCGTCGATGAATACCACCACAAATTTGTCCAACTTAGGCATAAATACTGAGTTCATCAGATAAGTGAAGTGGGCAGGAGCATTTGTCTGTCCGAAAGACATAACCAAATATTCAAATAACCCATACCGCGTAGTGAATGCGGTTTTTGGTATGTCCTCGGGCCGGATACGGATCTGATGATAGCCCGATCTGAGGTCAATCTTGGAGAAGACCCTTGCTCCAGTCAATTGATTAAATAGAATGTCAATCCGTGGAAGAGGGTACTTATTTTTGATGGTAACCTCATTAAGGGGTCTATAATCCATGCACATCCGAAGTGTTTGGTCCTTCTTCTTAACGAAGATGGCTGGACAACCCCAGGGTGATGAGCTTGGCCGGATGAATCCCTTCTCCAGTAGATCTTGTAATTGGGTCTTGAGCTCTGCTAGTTCATTTGGAGGCATTCGGTACGACCTTCTAGAAATAGGAGCCGTACCGGGCTTCAACTCAATCACAAATTCTACATCTCTTTCTGGAGGCAATCCGGGTAAATCTTCTGGAAAGACGTCTGGGAACTCACATACTACCTGAATATCTTTGATCTCCAATATGATGGCTTCATATACTCTGCCAAATGGTTTAGCTGGAATGGCTATGGGGATAGACAAAAGAACTTCTTCTTGGTTATAACTCAACCTGATGGTTCTCCGATCAGTGTTGAGGATTGCTTTATGCTGGGCCAACCAATTCATGCCCAAAATTACATCTATGTCTTGGCCTTTCAGAACAATCATATTAGTAGGAAAGTCCCGTCCAGCCAATGTTACGGGCACTTGGAAAGCCACTTCTTTAGTAAATATTTGTCCCCCAGGCGAATGAATTTTAAACCCTTCCCTTGAGTCATGGTATGGAATGCAATGTTGCTCCAGAAACTTCTTGCTTATGAAAGTATGCGAAGTGCCAGAATCAAAAAGAATAATTGCAGGGTGATTGGCCACTAGAAATGTACCCATCATAACCGGTTCACCGTCCGGTGTTGTGGCCACTTGAGTATAATAAATTCGTCCCGTTTTCCTTGTATTTTTGCCCGTGGTATTGTTTGCCGCATTTCCCTTTCCTTGAGTGGAATTCCCAGAACTCTGCTGATTACTTGATCGATTCTACTTCTGATATGGACAATCCTTGATAAAGTGTCCGGACTTTCCACAGTTGAAACAGCCAGTTGAAGAGTTGGGGAGGGCAGGGGAACGAGTGCCAGGGGCACCCGGTTGATTTGTTGAAGTAGGGGCAGTGGCGGGGCAAATGAAGACCGGTTGCTTGAAAGGGTATGAGGGTGGACGTGGGGAAGAGTGATTCGAATTGAAAGGTCGGATTACCAACCTTTGTCTTTTCTCGGGGCCCTAATTGGGCCTGTCGCCTTCATAACCCTTGGATTTTCCAGAGCCTGCATATTTAGCCTTAACTGCCAGCGCTGTGCTGATAGCCCTTCCGTAAGTAAGATCGATGTAGGTGGCCATCTTTCTTTGCATTCGATCATTCAAGCCTCTCATGAAGCAATTCCTCTTCTTTATATCCGTGTTGACCTGATCAATTGCATATTGGGATAAGTGATTAAATTTATTGAGATACTGAGTGACAGTATCCCTGCCTTGCTTGAGCTTCATAAACTCCTCCTGCTTCATGTGGAGGACTCCTTTAGGTATATAGTGCTCTCTGAAAGCCAACTTGAACTCATCCCATGTGATTTGATGACCGGCCAGCTAAACGGCAATAAAATTTCCCCACCAGGTACTGGCAGGGCCACGCAATTGTTGTGCTGCGAATAGGGGCTTTTGAATCTCCGTACACCGGAGAAGCCCGAACTTCTGTTCAATGACGCGGATCCATTCATCCGCTTCCAGAGGATCCTCCGCCTTGACGAACAATGGAGGGCGGGTCTCGGAGAAATCCAAATACGATGTTTCACGGGGTCTTTGCTGATATGCTCGCCTACCTTGTTGTTGTAACTGTTGACCTGCCATCTCCCGCAGAAAGCGGGTATTATCGACCGTAGCGTTAACCAAGGCAGCAATGGCCTCAGCTAATGTGGGAGGTACTGGAGGTGGATTCGGAGTTGCTTCCCTCCCACTGGAGGTCCCTGCTCCATCCTGTGAACGAGTCTTGGAAGGCATCTGAGGCAACAAACATTTGGAAAAATATAATATGCCAAAGAAAACCATCCATTTACATTACTAAAAGGGTAATGTTAGAGACTCAAATTTACAACAGGATTACATTACCTATTATACATTACTACTACTTCTACACTATACTACTCTTGCTTCTTGTCACTTTTAGTAGCCTCGTTGTCGGGCATTGGAGACCATTCGTCTACCAGCTTCATGGAGGGCGGAGGCCTGAACAGGTCCAGTTCACCACCAAATGCTTCTCCCGCAACTCCAGAAGGTCCGGCATCTATCCCGACAGGATCCGCAGGTACGTTAGGGTGCAGTTGTGAATACAATACATGAACTTCTTCATGTAGTGTATTACAGTAAACCTGCAAGTTATCCATAGCTGAGCTAAGCTCCTCCCCATGGGCTCGAGCTTTTGCCTCCTTGGCCCAAGCAAGCGAGCGAGAGTTAACCGCCCAGTCGAGCGCTAGATCTCGTTCCGCGAGCTGATCTTGCAGGTGGCGGATGTCTGTTCTTAATTCATTTATTCTTTCACCATCTGTGATCCATATGTCGTTCCTGCGACGGAGTTTTGTTCGAAGCTGATCAACTTGGGCTTCTAGATCCTCGATTGGATCGTTGCTACCACTGTTGCTATCTTCATGCCGTGGGGCAAGTTGATGACGGGGTACGCCAATCGGCCCGGTAGACTTGCACGCTGTCTTTCTCGTGCGCGACGACATTCCTTAAGGGGGGAAACCTTATTAGCATAGTTTTTAGCATGATGCATGTGTAATTACAGAATCAACCTTAGTCGATTCACACCTTCTATACATTGCACTCTACCATCTAGTCTTTAAATAAGTCCTTCAGAAGGAAGCTAGATAAGAAAGGAAGAACTTTTCTATATAAGTCCTTGAAAATTCTTTTGAAGATGCCTCATAAGATCCGCAGAGACGGGCTTCGCTCCGATACCAGCTGTGACGGAACCTCCCAAGTCATTAGGCCCACCCATAGTTATCCTTGTCCAACAGACTTCAGACAACCCTGTAGGTGCCCCTGAATCACTTGACAAGTTTGGTATCTACTTTCCTTACCTTTCCCAAGAGCGTTTCACCCGTCACGTAGACATTACAAGCATCGGAGATACGAAAATGCGGAAGCAATTACATTAACTTACCTTTATTGAAAAGTAAGACAGAGTTATAATATTACAGACCAGAAATATAATATATGAGTGCTGAGTATTATTATTACAAACCATGGGAGGCAAAAACCCCTCCCAATAAGTATTAAACAAAAGTTTTATGGAGGATCCTTTCCTCCCACAGCTTTACTCCTGGTGCTCTTCCTTTGGTACCACCTTTGAACATAAGCAACAAAAGTTTGCCGCTTCTTCACCTAAAACAACATGGGACAAAGCCCTGAGTATGGAATTGCTCAGCAAGTTTTACCCAACTAAAGAAAAGACTCTCAAGGGTATGCTGGCTTTCAGGGAGTCAAGGTAAGGCTTAACAATAGTCAATGACTCTGTTTGCAGAAATGCTTACTAAGAGTGGATCCTTAAAAATCCAGTTTTATTTATCCGGTTAAGTAAAATTACCTGTAACTAGAGTTCATTCTACCCTAGTTCAATCACTTGACCTGCACTAGCCAATTTCTTAACAACCCTTCATCTTTACTGGATTTCTACGTATAGGACATTGACCAAGTCTTCATAACCGCAAAGGTTCGGCGGTCCGAATTGATTATACTCAGCTGAGGATCTCCAATCACATGACATATGTAGCACTTAACCCTTGCATATGTGAACTCGCCACCAGGGTTCTTAAGACCATATCAGGTTCACGCCAACCGAGAGTACAGATACACCACCATCCAGCCTCTTGCCATGGAGGGTACACGCTACTCTCGCCATCTCTCCACTCCCATTGCATGGTATCTTATTCTGGTATTAGTCTGCCCGAGGCAAAGCTTACCCATGACGAGGCATGTGACCAGTTAAAGGGTCCTCGGTCAGCAAGCCTACATCGCGACGATCCTTAATCGACTCACACGGAGACACTACACCGAGACTCTCTCTTCTCGTGCAAGTCACCCGCCCGGTCTCAGCTTTATCATTTCAAACCCAAAGTTTGGTACCTAGCAGAGGTAAATCTTTTCTGATGTTGAACCCATCATGGCCATGATGGATCCACCATCAAGTTTTATTTTCGAAAACATCTCACCCACTTTGCAACATCATCTTTGAGAAAACAAAACATTTTGTTTTTCTAAAGCAAAGCTAAGCATAAGAAAATCTTTTGTTAAACATGGATTTAGGAAATAATCCAAGGAAGGAGATGCAGCAATAGTTTAGCACACAACTCCTATCACCTAATGCATCAAGTAAGTGAGAAAGATTTTAAAAGGAACAAGGAGGTGGCAAATGCATCGGAGCTTGCCTTGTGTTACTAGTGAATCAGGCTCAGATCCATAGATATCAAAATAAAAGCAGTTGCCTGCCTGATGTTCCTCAGGTGGTGGTGGTGAAGTCTTCTCTTCTTCTACTTCTTCTTCGTTTTCTAAATATAACCATACATAATAATGAATGCCCATGTAATGCTCATGAGAGTGCAAAGATAATAAAAGTTTATTATCTAAAGTCTTGAATACAACTTTCCTTCACGGATCTCCGAGAACTTAAGGTTTCTTGAGTCAATAGTGAAGTTCACAGAGCAGGGGGGCTAGGGTTTTGGGTTCTAAGTATCAAACATGGTTAAAATTATACCAAACTTTACCCAAGGCTCTTAAATAATATTTAAGGGTCATCTAAAAAGTTTGGGGATTTTTTGAATTATTATCTATTCTCTAAAAATCTAGAAACAAGGTCTTAGGCTGTTTTAAATACTCTATAATTCCCTATTTGGACTAAAAATCAAAGAACTATTTTTATTAAATTCTATAGGAAATTAGAAACCTAGCAAAATTGATTTGGTATTTTTAGGATTTTTCTACAATTTTCTAGAATTATTTTAGCTCTGGTAGAAAAAAGAAAAAGAAAAATGATGAATAGTACTGGACCAGAATCGGCCTAGGTCGGCCCACTACCAGCAGAAGCACGCCCGCGCGCGCGTGCCTGCGTAATTTTGCAAGAACAACCCCGTCCTCTGGAATAACCGGACCTGGGTCCCCTGCACTATTTCGCGAGTCGCTGACAGTTTACAAGGAACCCCCCTACGTTTTAATTCTTCGCAGACCGAGGTCCACGATGAGGAACGACGCCGGTGGGCGCTCCGGTGAACTTTCATCGGCCGATTCACGCCATGACCGACACCCTACTTTGGCTGAGACCAAATTCAAGACCTAAGGACTGTTTTCCCTCACCTAATTTCACAAACGGTGATCCAACCGGTTCTGTCCACGGCGACCGTGCAAATCCGGGGATAACACAGAGTGTTCCCGGCGATCTAATGGGCGCTAGGCTAATTGGCCGGGTCAGTGAGCATCAGGAGCACACCGGAGTACTGAAACGGGTACACAGAGGACATGAACGGACCTGTGGAGAGCTAACCACGGCGAACCCACTTCTGCGGTGTTCTTAACTGATTGTGGGAAAATCCCAAATTGGGGAGTTGTGGGGAACGATTGGAGGTAAGGGCTGGTTTACTGGATGCGCAATTACCTAGCGGAGCTCTAGGAGGCTTCAATTTATAGAACACAACGGCGGTGGCGCTCAATTTGGCAGAGAAGTGCTGGCGGCCAGAGAGAGGGGAGGTTACTAGCGCAGTGGATTTGTGGAGAGTACCGTGGCAGGCTCCCCGGCAATGAGCAGATATCGCAAGTCGAGCTACTGTGACGTGGTAAAGCGCTTTAGCACGTGGCGCACGACGGAAATCGGCCAACGGCGGCGAGGTCTTATCCCGATCGATCGACGAGCAATGGGTACGGTGAACTTAGCCGCGACCGAGCTAGAGCTGATCCCACGCTAAGATCTTTACTTCATCGTGGTTATCCCCTCACCAGTGAACATGAATCGCGGCAACAACGTGAATCACGGCGTAAAGATCGTCGGCGGCGAGGGGGGGGGGGATTAACCCGCGATCTGATTCAGTTTGGTTGCACTGTACCATCGTGCACTGCGCTCATGCGACCTGACAGACCAACTTTGGGCTCGAGTTTCTCCTGATTTCATGTAACAACTGGTTCAACTCTCTGTATCAAAGTTATAGTCCTATGATCTAGCTACAATGTTGTTATGGGGACCATGCTCAATCTCTTACTGGATCATGATCAAATCTAGGTTTAAAGACTGCCTAATTACACTGTCAGATAAAGTTTAGTCTCCAAGCAGCCTGACAGCCCATCTTTGGGTTTAATTATCTCCAATTTCTTCATGTAACCATGGTTTAGTACCTCTAACAAAATTGATGTGGTGACCTTGGGCAAAATCCTTTTTGTTTGGAAGTTACAAGGCCCCAATGTTGAACCTGTTACACTGAAATTCAGACTTAACCAAAAGAGTTCAAGTGTGGCTCTTTTGCAAATAAGTCCAAATCTCAAGGTTTGGGTTGCAAATCTTCATAATTGTGAACCATATGACTTAAGACACCTTATTATCATGGTTTTTACACTTTAGTTCAAAAGTGCACTAATTTTGCACCTAGCCCCCTAGGGTTTAGGTTTAGGGCTATCTAGGGTCTTGTTTAGGGTTTTTGATACTTCTAGGGTTTGGATACCCCATAATTCTATTCAAGGTGACACTCTATGATCATCTTAATAAGTTTTGAAGTTTTCCTTTGTTTAAACCTTGTTTGCTCTATTACACCCAATCTAGGGTTGAGTTCCCTACTCTAGGGTTTTGTCCACAAAATGTCATCTCAATACAACTTGTTTGAAATTTTGGCCTAGTGAATGCACTCTAGGTGTGTCAAACACATGAAATGCCAATGCTCATGATGTTATGCTCAAGTTTTAGTGACAGTAACACCAGGGGTGTTACAAGCGTGGCCAGGGGCGGGCGCGCGGGTGGGCGAGGCGTGACCGAGAGGGCACACGGGGGGGGGGGGGTGGGGGCGCCAGGGGTGCGGGCAGGGAGGCCACGCGGGGAAGAAGAAGGGGAGGGGGAGGGAAGTGAGATAGAGAGAGGGGAGCTCACCTCGGGGATCCAAACTCCGGCGATCACCGTCTCCAAGACCTAGGGCACCACGGGGAGAGAGAGAGGTTGGAGAGAAAGGGAGGTTGCTACGCGGGAGAAATCAAATGAGAGAAAGAGACTAGGGGAGGGGGGCGCGACATAGGGAGGGACAGGGCGCCAGGGGCGCGTGGGCCGAGCTGGGCCGGGCCACACCACGGGTCAAAACCCCATGGCACGCACAACCACAGATCGGAAAATCAATTCGCGAAGCAGAAATCGAAACGAAACTAAGCAACACATGCGATTAAGCACGAAATCAGACAAAGAAATATGATTCGGCATGATGCAACACTCTTGTCAACTTAGGTTTTGTTTACACATGACACAGACACCATTCGCTATATTGTTTTGAATTTGGGAAGAAAGAGCGAAATGGGAAAAGAAAAGAGAGTAACACTTGAATTTGGTGAGTAAAAAGAAGAAAAAATGCTACCCCCAAATTCAGAGCGTTACAAACCTATCCCCCTTTAAAGAATCTCACCCTCGATATTCAAGGTTGGTTAGCAAAGATTTCAGGGTATTTGGCAATCAGATCATCTTCACGCTCCCAGGTTGCTTCTTCCTCAGAGTGGTGACTCCATCTGACTTTGCACATTCTGATTGTTTTCCTCTGGGTGACCCTATCTGCAGTCTCAAGAATCTGCACTGGCTTCTCTATGTAGGTCAAGTCCTCTTGGACCTCCAGACCTTCCACTGGCAACTGCTCTTCTGGCACACACAAACACTTCTTCAACTGAGACACATGAAAAACATCATACACTACGGACAAACCTTCTGGCAAACTGAGCTGATAGGCCACTTCTCCATGCCTTGCGAGAATCTGGTATGGACCAACATAGCGGGGCGCTAGCTTGCCTTTGACTCCGAATCTTCTGACTCCTCTGATCGGTGACACTTTCAAGTAGACGAAGTCTCCGACTTTGAAACTTAGCTCTCTCCTTCTTGTGTCTTCATAGCTTCGCTGCCTTGATTGCGCTATCTTCAGATTTTCCCGAACCATATTGATGTTCTCTTCAGCTTCGAGCAAAACATCTAGCCTGAACACTTGCTTTTCTCCAGGCTGATCCCATTGCAATGGAGTTCTACAACTTCTCCCATAAAGCGCCTGAAATGGTGACATCTTCAAGTTGGCCTGGTAACTGTTGTTATAGGAGAACTCTGCATAAGGTAACCTCTTGTCCCATCCGGACTGATCTTGCAACGCACAAGCTCTCAACACATCTTCAAGGATTTGATTAGTTCTTTCAGTCTGACCGTCTGTCTGCAGATGGTAAGCTGAACTGAAATTCAGATGTGTACCCATGTCTTCATGCAAATGCTACCAGAAATGAGAGGTGAACTGCGTTCCTCTGTCTAACACTATCTTCTTTGGCACACCATGAAGACAAACAATCCTGGACATGTACAACTGTGCCAATACTGCACTGCTGTAGTTGGTCTTGACAGGTATGAAGTGGGTTGACTTGGTTAAGCGGTCCACCACTACCCTAATGGAATCGTGGCTGACTCGGGTGCGAGGCAATCCGATTATGAAGTCCATTCCGATTTCATTCCATTTCCACTGAGGAATTCGCAACGGTTGCAACAATCCAACCGGCCTCTGATGCTTTGCCTTTATCCTTTGACAATTGTCACATATAGCCACATGCTCTGCGATCTCCCTTTTCATTCCGTACCACCAGAATTTCTTCTTCAGATCCTGATACATCTTCTCACTTCCAAGGTGTATGGAATAAACTGACTCATGAGCTTCCTTGAGGATCAACTCCTGAATGGAATGGACATTGGGAACACACAAACGGTCCTTAAACCATACCACACCTTCTGCATCTTCCCGAAAATCTTTACCTCTTCCTTCCAGAATTAGCTGCCGGATTTCAGTGATCTTCTCATCATTCTTCTGTGCTTCTTTGATTTCCCGCTCCAAAGTGGGTTCTAACTCAACTGTCACTCCTCGCACATTGTTCATAAATCTAAGGCTCAACCTGTCAAACTCTTTGGCCAACTCATAAGGCATCGGATGAGCGACCATCAGGTTGACCTGACTTTTCCTGCTCAAAGCATCTGCCACTACGTTTGCTTTGCCTAGATGGTAATGAATCTCCAATTCATAGTCTTTGATCAACTCTAACCATCTTTGTTGCCTCATATTCAGCTCTGATTGAGTGAATATGTACTTCAGACTCTTGTGGTCTGTGTAAACATCGCATTTCTGTCCATACAGATACTGTCTCCATGTCTTCAGTGCATGAACCACTGCTGCCAACTCTAGGTCATGGATTGGGTAATTCTGCTCATGAACCTTCAGCTGTCGGGACGAGTAAGCCACAACTCTTCCCTCTTGCATCAATACACATCCCAAACCAGTGTAACAAGCATCGCAATACACCGAGAAGGGCTTGTGCACATCAGGCAAGACTAAGACAGGCGTTGTAGTCAACTTCTCTTTTAGCGCTTCGAATGCCTCTTGACATTTCTGGGTCCACTTGAACTCAACTTTGTTGCCTAGCAAAGCTGTCATTGGTTTCGCAATCTTCGAGAACCCTTCAATGAATCACCGATAATATCCGACCATTCCAATAAAGCTCTTGATTCCTCGGGCATCTGTTGGCGCTTTCCAGTTTAGAATGTCTGCCACTTTCTTCGGATCCACAGCCAACCCGTCTTTGTTGATTATGTGACCCAAGAACATGACTTCATTAATCCAGAACTCGCACTTGCTCAAATTTGCATACAGCTGGTGCTCTCGCAATCTCTGCAATACCATCCTTAAATGATCCGCATGCTCTGCTTCACTTTGAGAATATATTAGAATATCATCAATAAATACCACCACAAACTTGTCAAGATAGTCCATGAATACATTGTTCATCAGATTCATGAAGAAGGCTGGTGCATTTGTTAGACCAAAAGACATCACAGCAAACTCATACAACCCATACTTGGTAATGAATGTCGTCTTTAGAATGTCTGAGGGTCGAATTCTGAGCTGATGATAACCTGACCTCAGATCTATCTTTGAGAACACACTGGCTCCTCTCAACTGGTCGAACAGATCTTCTATTCTGGGCAAGGGGTACTTGTTCTTGATTGTGACCTCATTTAGAGCTCGATAATCGATACACATCCTTCTGGTGCCATCTTTCTTCTCCACGAATAGGACAGGGGCGGCCCAAGGCGAGGTGCTTGGCCTGATGTAACGTTTCTCTGACAGCTCATCAATCTACTTCTTAAGTTCAACCAACTCTGGTCTAGATAATCTGTAAGCTCTTTTAGAAATGGGGGCGGTGCCAGGAAGAAGCTCTATAGCAAACTCAACCTTCCGCTCTAGTGGCATACCTAGTAAATCTTTTGGGAACACATCTAGAAATTCTGACACAACTTTGATAATCTCGAGTGAATCTGACTCCTTGCCATCAATAGCCATCTGATGACAACTTCCTTTCCTTGGCTCAGGTGAGATTAACTCGGCTACCACTTCTTATCTTAGTGGGGACATCAACTTAATTGTCCTCTTATCACAACTAATAACTTCCTGATACTTATCTAGCCAATTCATCCATAGGATGACATCTATTCCCTGAGTACCCATTACTATGAGATTAGCGGAAAATGCTATCCCCCTTATTTCCACACTTACATTCAAGAAAATGTTATCGGCTCGAATTCTACCACTGGCTGAGTCAATTTGAATGGGTGTTGACATGGTAGTAATTGGAAGATTATGTGCTTCCACCCATGATGCAGTAATAAATGAATGCGTTGCTCCAATATCAAATAACACTTCTGCAATATGGGAGTCGACTGGAAACATACCTACTGTCATGCCGGGTGTTTCCTGAACTGCTTCAGCCTCCAAGTGATTCAGTCTCCCATGGTTGTAGCGTGGCTGAGAGCAGTTGCCTGCTCCAGGCTGGGGCACATTCTGCTTTGCTAGGGCACTGGGGCCTGACTGCTGCTGGGCTGCCTTCTTCGGACATTGCATCACCCAATGGCCTTGCTCTCCACAATGGAAACATGCTCTGCTTCCACCTTGGACTGGTGCTGCTTGACTGTTCTGCTGGTTCGTTGGAGCAGTTAGACGAGGTGCCTGCTGATTCTGCCTCTGGAACTAACCTCCTCCTGACTGATTGTTCTGGTGATTCTGCTGCTGATGCTAAGGTACTGCTTCTGGAACTGCTGCTGCTGAGGTGGGCGTTGGTTCTGTCTGAACTGCTGAGGTGGGTTGCTTGAGAGACGAGGGCGATTGCTGCTTCCAGGCTGGGGTCCACTGATCTTACGCTTGCGATCCTCCATCTCCTTGCGCTTCCTCTCTGTCATGATTGCTCTGTCAATCAGGTGCTGAAATGTGGGGAAGGTATGATTCATCAACTGATAATGCAGAGGGTCAACTAAGCCTCTCAAGAAGCGATACTGCCTCTTGGCGTCTGTGTTGACATCTTCAGGAGCATAGCGGGACAGCTGCAGAAACTTGTCCCGGTACTCACTGACAGACATAGGCCCTTGCTTGACCGCCAGGAACTCCTCCTTCTTCACTGTCATCAGGCCTACTGGAACATGGTACTGACGGAAATTGCCTCTGAATTCCTCCTAGGTGATGTGTCGGGGTTGGCATGGGTGGCGAGATAAGACTCCCACAAAGATTGAGTTGCTCCTCTCAACAGATGGGGACCATACAAAACCTTCTCCCTATCGTCACACTGAGCGGTGTGCAACTCCCGCTCCACAGTGCGTAGCCTATCTTCAACATCCATAGGGTCAGAAGAATGAGCGAACGTTGGGGGATGACCTTTCATGAATTCAGCACGCTTTTCTCTGGGCATCTGAGGCATCTGAGGATGAGGTGGTGGCTGCTGCTGCTGCTGCTGCTGAATGGCAGCCAGAGTTTGACCAATGGCTTGAACTGCCTGAGTCTGCATCAAGAACAACTGCTCGATCGTCATCGGGGGCGGGGGTGGCAGTTGCTGTTGCTGGGGTGCCTCATCCTGTAGGGCTGCCTGCTCCTGTTGAGCACGCCTTCCTCCTCTACGTCTGTTTTCTGACATCTGCAGAATGCAATTGCACATCAGAACTGATCTTGCAACTTGCAGCATAAGAAAAGAGTATAGAATCCTCCACAACACTGAACAGATGAGCATCTTCACTGACTTCCAACATAGGCAAACACAGCTTCCTAGATAAAGAGGAAAGTAGAATAAAAAGGCTTCCCAACTAGATAACTAATTTTATTAACATTTAACAGGTAAACAAAGGTGTAGGGGATGCCCACACTCTAGCGACAGTCATTACAAAGATCCAAATCCAACATAGTTCATCATGACAAACATAAAGGCACAGGATAAGCAAACTACCCTTTCTAACTAAGACTAACTAAGAGCAAGACTAATGCTAAGACTATAACTTCTATATATATTTGCACTAATTACAAGATCTGATGCTGGCAATCTATGGTTCTATGTTTATCTTGGTCCTGCAGTCGGGGTCGCCATAAGACTAGTGTCCACGCCGAGGTGAGCGGTACGAGTGCTGAGTCCCGACGGGAGCGGGGGAGCCATCCTCCAGGTGACGATGCTCCGCACGCTCAACCCACAGCTGGGCGATCTCAGCACAAGCCCTACTCAGCTCATCTAATGCATGGTCTAGCTTCGTGTTTAGCACGGCGGCTAGGTTGACTGTGCTGCTCACCCTAGGATTGTCCTCACCGATAGGTGAGACAACCACGCCTCCTGTGTACCAGATGGACAGCGGGGGTAATACCTCAGGTTAAGACCATCAGCTACCCCACCGAGCACTGAACAGTAGTGCAAAAGCGCACGCCATGCGGCATCTTGCATGACCGCCTCAGCTGAGTCCCACTCAGAGATAGAATAGTGCTATGAGCAGACCTTCGCACCCCGAAGACTGTTCTCTAGACGGCGCACCAAGCAGGTCGCCTCCCATCGGTCCGAGTAAACCCCGCGACTATGCTGGAAGACCACACAGCAATACTCAATAGACCAAGTATGTCGGTCAAGTGCCTGGCATAGCAGGGTGTCGAGCGCATCGTGGAAGTGACACCCACGAGCAGCGTCACGAGTGATGGGTCGAGCAACCCATCCTTCCAACTCCCGCTCCTCAGAAAGGTCGGTGTCGTGGCTCGAGCTGCTGTCACCAACTCCGTCGTCTGGGTCTCCTCCAGCAGCTACTCCAGCGGCTGGGGCGCTCAGTGGTGGTGCAGGGGGCGCCTCCAGCGGGAGCACAGGGGAACAACTCCTCACAGACTCTATCTCCTGCTGAAGCGAGAAAGAAGGGCCCTGCTGCTCCAGCTCCTGTCGTCGACGCTCGTACTCCTCGTGCAGGCAGTGGTGCATCCTCTCCAAGTGACTAGACTGACCAGTCACCGGACGATGAAGCGAACGCTCCGTGAGACGAGAGGGTAAGAAGGGGATGACAGACTTCCGTGTAGTGTGTCTAAGATGAGCCATCTACAAAAGACACCGTAAGCATAAGAATGAGAACAGAACTAATATGACCAGCAAGTAGACCATAAATAAATGAGGAATTAGAATAAAACAAAATTTTCAGCAAGGTATAATATATATATAGTAGAACATAGGTTTGGTCGATACGACCAACTTTTGAAGGGATACCAAAGTCAAGGTGATAATAGGGGTCTAAAATCCTTAGAGCGACCATTCTACTCTAGGTTAGCGGTCCTACAGTCAGCACGACTTTGATGCCACCTATGTCACACCCGGTTTTAGAAGACAAACCGAATGCGAACCATGTACGTGCCAGGATCAGCAATTCACGTACACAGCAGTTACATAACTGGACATCATCACACTGTGCTCCAATTAATGACATAAAAGAGGGTATAATAGATGATTACATCATGATGTCTGAGACATCCACATAGTCTTTAACAATTATCAAAGTGCGGAAAAGAAACTTAGATACACACAGCCTACACAAGCAGCCGACTGGGGGTTTGCCGCTAACCCACGCTTAGAACTCATCATAATCTTGAAACTCCTGGAAGTCCTCCTCCACGACTTCATCTTCACCTGAGCAGTGGTTGCAATGTGGACAACCTAGGGGGGGGGGGTTGGTGTGTAAAGCAAGGGTGAGTACACATCAACATACTCAGCAAAATGTCCCGTTTGGCTGTAGTGGACTAGCTTTATGTGGAGTTGAGTCAAGCAGTTGCTTTTAGTTGGTCAGGTTAATATTTACTAGTAGAAAGCCAGGTTTTAGCATTAACCCATGTTATTAACCCAAAGTACCCTTTCCAAACAGAAAGAATACCACTTACCAGTACCATAGTCATAACCAAAATCATCATCCTCATCACCACCTGTAAACCATACATCTCTGATCAAGTATCTCTAATCAATGGAGCTCCTTTGGCCACTCATAACCGCGAGCACGACTGATATATCAGTTTCATAACACTCTACAGAGGTTGCACACTTTACCCACAAGCCGTGATTCCCTCTTGCCTCGGGCCGATCAAACCCTTAAACACTACCAAGGTGAATAGGAAGGGTCTCACTACGTAGCCTTTACAAAGATTCCCTGAGGCTGTAGCCGCCCATTAGGTTTCCTAAATGTACCGCACTCCTCCCCAAGGGGCAAACCAACCTTGGTAGAGCGAGACGCATACACCGAGCCCCATTGACGGCACGACGGCGAAGCGAACTACACCTCAGTTCCTTTAATTATTCAGCTAAGGGCGTCCCATTCCACCCTCATGGTTGCACTATTTTCCCGGGCGGTCATCCAACGAACAGGTCCTTACGGAGAGGCACTCGAGAAATAGCTCGAGTCCCCATAAGGGCCACAAGTACCATCATCATAATCAAAAGGGAAAACAACGTATCATAGATAATCTCATCATATTCATTGATTAATGTGAAGCACTAGCATGTAGCTAAACTGAAATAACCCAACCAGAATCGGTAAACAAGGACAAGATATACAAAAGCTAGTCAATCCTTAGGTATAAATGTGTAAATGCGGGAAGTGAATTATAAGAATGAGTAGGACATAGATGGGTCAAGGGACACTTGCCTTCACCAACCGACTGCTGCTCAGGGTCTTCACCTGCAACTCCTTCGGACTCCGCCAACTGACCGTTATCTATACGAGTTCAAACATACATTCCACACATTTAATACAAAAGAACAGTACACCATACAATGGAATGCAATAAATAAACATACGTTCGACGCATGGCTCACACTTATGACTAAGCGAGAAAGAGAAAAATAACGGGCGAGGCTACGGTCGAAGAGCGATCACGTTACACGATTATAAATCAAAGTACTCGTATAAGCAGAATACGATTAATTTAGCCATCGCGTTAAGCATAAGGTAAAGTCATGTTCCATATTTAATCATTATAAGCAGATAAAGGTGAATTAAAGGAAATGGTCGCATGGCGAGACGCGTGAGACAACATTCAAGTTGGATTAAGAAATAAACGACTCGTCGCGCGATGGGGCTTGCAACGAGACTCTTGCAATAATTATAAAGAGACGTTAAGTGTCGCGCGACGAAGCGCACGACGACATACGTCAACTGAACTGAATTTAAAACGAAATGTTGCGTGACGAAGCGCACGACACAACACATTAATAAAGATGAATTTAAAATGAATCATCGCGCGACGAAGCGCGCGACACAGCACATCGACTAAACTAAAAATTAAAATGGATTAAACTGAGAGTCGAATGCCGTGCCACTATGGTCGCGCGCGCGAGAGCACGCTGCGTGCGCCAGGGGCACACAAGCCGCGCAGGCGCGCGGGACGCGAGGGCCGCCGGGGCACAGGCATGGGCGCAGGCAGGGGCGCGCGAGGGCGTGGTCGGGGAGGGCGCGCGAGGGCGTGGTCGGGGAGGGCGCACGAGGGCGCGGCCAGGACGGGGCAGGGCACGGCCGAGACAGCGCGCGGAGGCGCGCGGGGCACGGCCAGGGGAGCATGGCCACCGGGGAGGGGCGAGCCGCCGGGGAGGGCGCGGGACCGAGCGTGGCCAGGGGCGGGCGCGCGAGGGCGCAGCCGAGGGGGGCGCGCGGGGGGCGCCAGGGGCGCGGGCAGGGAGGCCATGCGGGGAAGAAGAAGGGGAGGGGGAGGGGAAGAGAGAGAGAGAGAGGGGAGGGGAGCTCACCTCGGGGATCCAAACTCCGGCGATCACCGTCTCCAAGACCTAGGGCACCACAGGGAGAGAGAGAGGTGGGAGAGAGAGGGAGGTTGCTGCGTGGGAGAAATCAAATGAGAGAAAGAGACTAGGGGAGGGGGGCGCGACATAGGGAGGGGCAGGGCGCTAGCGGCGCGCGGGCCGAGCTGGGCCAGGCCGGGCTGGGCCGCACCGTGGGTCAAAACCCCATGGCACGCACAACCATAGATCGAAAAATCAATTCGTGAAGCAGAAACCGAAACAAAACTAAGCAACGCACGCGATTAAGCACGAAATCAGATTAAGAAATATGATTCGGCATGATGCAACACTCTTGTCAACTTAGGTTTTGTTTACACATGACACGGACACCAGTCGCTATACTGTTTTGAATTTGGGAAGAAAGAGCGAAATGGGAAAAGAAAAGAGAGTAACGCCTGAATTTGGTGAGTAACAAGAAGAAAAAATTCTACCCCAAATTCAGGGCGTTACAATGGAGTCATCCTGGAGGACAGCTCGGAGGAACTTCTGCCGATGCCCACCCTGTTGGCAGAGTCACTGGCCTTCGTAGCTAGGTCATCAACCTCAGCACCGCCTGCACCTGCAGTTCAAGCTCCTGCACCCGGAGGCGACGACCTAGACGACTCTGGGTGTGACACCCCAGGTGTCAGTTTCGTGTTACGTCAGGAGATTTATCCTAATCTCGGATGCTCAGTGAAAAATTCTATTTCTCGCTCGTGTATTTCTCTGATTATCCAGACTATCCTTTCACATTTCACCTAATTCAGAGTTATTTCAGTCTCACAGAAGGCCGAATTTGGAGCTTGTTAAAACTTTTATTTCTCGTCACAAATGCGAACTCGATAATCCATCTCGATTTATAAATCTCGTCTAAAGCTCATTTAATCAAGCACTCGACAGTTGCTAGTCGAGCTGTGTCCAAATATAATTTCTCGATGTTCGATCTATGTCCAAAAAAATTAATCTGAGTCCGTACTCTTAAACGGAATACTCAGTATGACGTCCTTTAATAAATTCTTACTTGACTCAGCCTAGTATCTTTGTGTCTAAACTGAATTCAAAACCCACTCCGGCAGCGATTTTAAAATGTCACGATTCACGTTCTATGACCAAAAGCAAAAACAAAAATATAATGCCATGTTTAGAATGCGCTTGAAGTTCATAATCCAGTTCGTGCGCAATATCGAACTAAATTACATGCGAAGGTAATAATTTGTGTTCGGTTAATCCGTGTTTAATCAAAACGCCATAAAATAAAATGGAAATAATTCGTTCAGCCGATTGAGTGTTTTGGGCCAAATCCAATCTAGCCCATTTGGCCCATAAGAAAACCCTAACCCTAGCACCTGCCTATAAATAGGAGCCCTCTCCCTTGCAAATTGAAAAATTTCCATTCCCCCCTAGTCGCCACTTTCGTTTTTTCCCTGTCTCTTTCTTCCTCATGGCAGCACGGAGGGATCTTCCTCCCTTCCTCCCATGGCGCCCTTCCTCCCTCCTCTACGCAGGCCTACTCCAGCCGACTCCCCTTCTTCCTCCCTCCTCCCCAGCGCGCAGGAGCAGGGCCTCCATGGCACCACCACACGAAGTCCTCCATTTTCCCCCACCGTTTCTTCTCTCTGTTCCTGTATGTGCGTAGGGACCTCCCATGGCCGCTGAGCTCCCAACCATGGCACCCCCTGCTCTCCCCTTGGCCGCGGCGCCTCTGCTCTTGCTCCATGGCGCCCAGATCTTTCAGCAGAGCTCCCCCATGGCCGAAGTCGTCGCGCCCTCTGCTCCTCCCTCCCTGGCGCATGTCACCTTTGGCCGGCACCCTGCACAACGACCTTCTCCCCCTCGGCTCCCCCATCCGAGCACCCAAGCAGTGCCCCTCCCTGCTCCATTTTTTCTCTGCTCTCGGTAGCTGGCAGCCGTGGCGCTGGCCTCTGCTCCCTATGCTGACCTCCACCTTGCCATAGCGCTGCTCGTTGAGAATCTCCAGCAGGGCGCCATCGTGGCCTCACCGGGCTCCTGCTTGCCGGCGAGCTCATGTGCTCATGGCGCCTTTCCCTGCCTTCTCTATGTCCCCAGCGACAAGCAACAAGGACTCCCTCTCCTCCATAGCGCAACAGCCCTCTCGTTCGTTCTCCACTCCCCTCGTCACGTGTCATTGCTCTCGTGCTCGCTACGCAGCCCCATCCACGACACCATCGAAACCGATGGTGAGAAACACCCCGCTGCCCTCGCTGCTATCATATTTTTGTGCTCGGTAAAATGTTGAACTGTTGTGTGTGTCTAATCGCAGCTAGCCGTCAATGCCATCCGTCGCGCACGCGTGTTCGATACAAGGCCGGTCGGGTGAACCACATGCATGCCAAACTCAGATCTGATCCCATTCAGGTTGATTGATTTATAGTTTACAATATGTATGATTTGGTTGATGTTAGGCAGTGCATGTATATGTGTATATGTGTGTAAAATGTTTTGGCTATATGCATTGGTAGGATCGCATTTGCAGTTGGAGAACAAGAGGTTGTTTGATGTGTGTGAATTGTAGTTTGTCTAATTATGTTTTGGTCGATGTGGTGTACATTGGTGTTTGAATATGTGTGGGTATAATATGTTTTGGTTATATTTAGTGGCAAGGTCGCATTCATGTTTTGGTAAACAAATGTGTCGTGCTTGTTTGATGTGGTAAGTAAGATGGAAGTACAAGATATGCGAGTGATGGATTAGTGAACATGTGTGTGTGCCGTGGTGCATCGTATTTATCGTTGCGCTACGTGGATCGAAGTGTCTCGAGTGCATGCCGCAACATGGTTGTATGCGAGACTGGGAAGTATAGCTGTTGTGCGATATGAAGTTCGATAGGTTTAGTCAAAATGTTTGGCATATGTAGTGAGGTGGTGACATGCCCAAGTAGTCATCACCTCCCCTATATTTATAAGTCGAGTCTATACGCGTTATGTGTTCCTTAAGTTATGCTTCACATATAGTGTATGATTGTGTTTATGACTTTGAATGGGTGTTTTCGAGTGAACTAATAGGTTCCTAATGCAATTATGTGTAAGGTGTTTATAGTGATGCTTTATCCGGAAAGGTGTTAAGTCTGCGCATAAAAAAGAGATAGGTGTATTTTGTGTAGTGTGGATTGATTTTGAGTGCATGTGTCGCAAGAAATGAATTCGTGCGCATATAGGCAATGAATGGGTGTGATGAAGTGGTGACATGCCTTCGTAGTCGTCAAGTCGTCTGTTGGTGACCTAGCTGAAGGTCGTGGAGAAAGGTCGATTACCTATGTGTTATTACTGTCACACCGTGGTTCTATATGAATTGCAATGTGAAGTAGTAGGCTCTCTATGTGATGCTAGATGTCTAGGTAGACTTTCGTGAAGTGTGGTGCTCGAACCGTCGAGATAAAGGTTATGTCGGTCGATGCCAAGTAAATAGTTAAAATGATTAATAGAATAATTATAGGGTTAGAACTAGAAACTAGTGTTCTCACACCCATTTGGGATATTGTGGTCGCTTGATGGCAAGTCAAATGGGAATGTGTTGCGCTATAAAATTTGGAAGTGACTTACTGAAATTACACTAATTGAGTAAGGTGCCCCTTCCATGTTACTCAACTTAGAAAACATGAGCATATGAGATTTTGTTCCTTGATGTCCATTACAAGTTGATAACTAAGTCATAATAATTTAGACTTGAGAGTTTGTGGCGCTATCTCTCCATGTTTGTGTTTGGTGCTGAGTCAAGTGCTATTATGACCGCAAACTGAAATTCCTGTGTGGGCAGTTTTAGTTATGCGATTAATCTAGTTAAGTAAAGTATGTTTTCTATAGATATGTGCTAAGTCAAGTCTATATGTTTGTAGATAACTTTATTATCTTACTTGTGTTAAAATTTGACAGCCATACATCTGACCGTTTAGAAGTTGTGCTTTTCACAAATTCAGTAACTGAATCTGTCCAATTTCTATACAGATTTCAGAAACTGCGTTGTTTGCTTAATTTAATGTTACAAACAGTTCATGGTCGTTATAATAAAGTTGTAGATGCTTTTCTTATCTTGCTTGTGTTAAAATTTCACAACCATAGACCTGATAGTTATGAATTTTACAAACTGGTTGCTGTGTTCTGTCCACTATCAGAACAGATTTCGAAAACTGTAATGTTTGATTTGATTAAACCTGGAATCACTTATTGGTGATTATAAAAGTTATGTAGTGCTGTTGCCAAGCTTTCGAAAAAGTCTTGGATCACTCTTTTTGGTGGTCTGAAGATTAAGTTATGAATGTTTAAAGTGTGAAGACTGAATCTGTCCAGTTCTGGACAACACAACCTTCATAGTGTATTTTACCCTTGATACGTATTAAACCAGCCAGGGATATTTATAAATAATTTGTAGAATATTTAACTAGCTTTCCAGAAAGTCTAAGATCACTTTGTTTGGATGTCTGCATCTTAGTTGTGAATTTTTGAAGTTGCAAGTCTAAATCTGTCCAAATCTGGACAGAGCTGTTGTATTAGCACTTTTTGACCTTGCTAAGTGTTGAATCATGTTGAGGTAAAAGTACCAAAGTTGTAGAGTGTTTCTTATGCTTTCCAAGAAGTATTTGATCACTATTTTTGGATAAATAACTTGTGAGTTAAGACTAAAACAATTAACTGCAATGTTGCTGTCCAAAAATCTCCAAGCGCCCATTTAATTGTTAGTTCACCCTTTTTGCTAAAAGTGTTCGGTTAGCACCTAAATAAATGTAGGCTTGCCATGACTAAGCTTAATATTGCCTATGTGTCATGTTTTATATTTTCTTCCTCTAGTTGATTGTGATATAGAATTCCCATAGACATTGATACTTATGTCCTCGATTGAACTTGTGTTGTTGGTAATGCTTGTGCGCGATCAATAGGAGAACTAATGAAAAACCGCAGCGAATTAAATAAATGTTCACACTTGTGATGTCCTGGTTGTGTTGGTTAATTATAGGTAGTAATTGTCGTCCTTCCAATGGTATTGATGTGGTGTGCTCGATGAAGTGTAGATAGCTAATGCTAGCATATGGTTGTTTACGGTGTCTTACAATTTAACGTTTAGTTCGCCACTGTGTCTTTATATATCTTGTGCTACTGTTGTGCTACTTTCATTATATTCATACATATGCATCTTGCATCTCATTTAGGACCGAGAGATGATGATCGTGTAAGTGATGTGGTGCCAACCACAAGATGCAGTCGGTGGACGACCTAAGGAAGGATGGACATGACTAGTGGATGCTCGCCAAGCGAGTATCCCCCCAGCAAACACTATCTAAGTGTTAAATTAAAGGCAAGCCCCGGTTTTATGCATAACCGTTTATATATGCTATTTTACTACACTTAATGTTTGTAGGTTTGTACTGTGTACTTAAGTGTAGGAGTTGACTGAAACCTTAGTTGCATGAACTCAGGATTCCTTTTGAGATGGATACTAGTATGCTAGGTCAAGTAGCTGCTTTACTAATTAGGGATCTCGATAGAAGTCGAGTGATTTTTCTAGCACTCGCGCGAGGTCAGGAATTGTTTGTATCCATTTTTTAAATCGAAATGATGATGGTCTGTGGACAACGATCCATAGAGATGCGTTGTCTATGAGACGGAAATTGGAATAAGGATTAAGGTGTGATACCGTGTGTCAAGCGTTTGAACGTACTAAATACATGCCGAGAACTATGGTAAATCGGTAAGCCTATTACCTGAGTGAGCCTGCCCACAGACTTTACCCCTCACGCGACCTGAGACGTGGTCTCCCATTCCGGTTATGGTGGGTACAAGTGCGGTCACTGCACGACGGCAGTCGGGGTCAGTGAGGCATTGTACGCCAAGGCGGTGAGCCCTGTTCTGTTGACGGGGAATCGATGGGGACGGTTGATGTGTGTGGGGATGGAGTGCCTCGCCACGTCGTGTGTTTAGGTTTACCTTGCAAGGATAAAAACTCGATTCGAATCGTCTGCTTCTTGCAGCTAATGAGACTGCTTGATCCATGCTGCTACATTGAGTAATAAGTGGAAATGAGGTGACTGGCAAAAGATGTTGATTGTTAAAATGCTTGATACCATGTATGGATAGCTAGGTACTCATCTAGTTTAAAAAGGATCATACTAAAACTTGAAAAGCTAAAACTTGATTTTAGACTGAGCTAGTGCTTTTGGCAAACCAAACCCCTCAGCCAAACAACTGCATGTCTAGAGGTAGAGGAGTAGACTCCTCACACCATGTAAGTCTAGCTGAGTATTAGTATACTCAACCTTGCTTGTGGTATAATTTTTGCAGGTACTCCTTAGGATGATTGGTTGATGGTGTGACTTGGCCTTCGTCCCTGCCACCGGGACAGACGGTCGAGTGGGTTACTGCTTTCGCAGGAGAAGACTAGGAGGAGTAGCGTGGCCAGGCTTCGCCATGTTACTCGGTTTTCTCTGTTAGTTATTTTCGCTGCATTAAAATTTATGGTTATTATTTCTGAAACTCCGATAATGTAATCACTAATGGTACTTCTTAAATTTATAGTATTATGCTTTATTGTATTTCTTTGTGCCTCACCTTCGAGTGAGCTACTGGTATTCGATCCTAGATAAGTGGCTTTATTGGACTAGATCCGAGGGACTAACGGGTTATTCTGGTTTAAGTGTGTTGTTGCCTTTAAGGGTGCGACTTGGGCACTTAAGCTGGAATAATTCGGGCGGTTCCGCCACACTGGGGACGATGATGAAGATGACGACGTCGAATAAGATGACGAGGAGGACGTCAACGAAGAGGCCAACAACCTTCAGTAGGACTACTTCATGGGATTTGGGCCTGTCACCGAACATTACACATCAATGTTCGAGACAAGGCACTTCCCCAACCTGCTGCAAGATGTGCTGCACGCGTTGGGAACCTATGTCCGACCCTTGTACGAGACAAGCGAGTGTGTGAGTCTCCCCGGGCTTGCTACTACATCACTTGCATCCATGTCAGGGTGATGGATGCACGGGATAGGAGGTTCAGGACTCTATCAGCTCATGAGTCCCTGATACCTCTATCCACCTATGCTGCTTCGGTCAGTGATGCTGCTAGACAGACTTTGTGGTCTCTCAGCCACAGCTACCGGCAGCAGCTGCATGACACGAGGTTCAGGCATCTCCCTCTGCGTCTGAGTGGAGGAAGCCAGACCAACATCGTTCCAGGTGGAGCTAGTGTGGATCGCCTCAACACCCTAGCTGGTGTAGTGGCCGGTCTTAACACTGACTTGGACAGTGCCACCCTGGATCTCTCAAGGGTGCACTTGGAGCTAGAGGATGCCCACGCCAGGATTGCAACCCTAGAAGCTCAACTTCAAGGACGGGATCCCCCTGAAGCTCAGGTCCCTGCCATGGCGTTGTCCCGTCCCCGCAAGAGGATTCACTATGGGGAGCCTAGATCCATCACCAGGCTGCTTTGAAATTTTAAGTTATAAGTCGTAATAAGATTGTTTTTGCGTCAGATGATGAATACTCTTTTATAAGTTATCTTTATAATAATAACAACCATGTGATGGTGTTGGTTGCAATGTTTGAGTTGGATTTTTGTTTGTGTGCAATGGTCTTATGGAATGATGGCCATAAGAGCATATAAAAAAATAAACTTAAGCTATTCCCCTCTAGAATCTTTATTACTCCTCACTCCTCTAAGAATTTCACTTTCTAACCAACTAGATGGTGAACGCTCGTTTAGGACCCAACAACAACAGGAACCAACGTGGTCAGCAGATACCATCACCACCACCGAACCCTAACATGGAGTAGTTTATCATAGCTCAGATGTAGCTTCTGCAGGGACTCACGGCGTCTGTACAACAGATTCAGCAAAACCAGTAGAACCAACAGCACCAGCAGCAACAACAGAATGTACCCCTGGCTAGAGATAAGCATCGAGATTTTATGAGCCATCACCCACCTACTTTTTCTCATGCGGTTGATCCTTTGGATGCCGATGACTGGCTCAAGGTTATCGGGAAGAAGTTGGATATCACCCAGTGCAATGACCGGGAGAAGGTCTTGTACGCCTCGGGAAGACTCGAGGAAACCACGTCCGATTGGTGGGATGCCTTCACAGCGGCACACGCCAATGCGGATACCATAACTTGGCAGGAGTTCCAAGTGAACTTCCATGCTCATCATATTCCTTCGGGAATTATGAAGCTAAAGAAGAAAGAGTTCCTTTCCCTCACTCAAGGGAATATGACCGTCAGTGAGTACCATGATCGCTTCACCCAGCTTTCACGCTACGCACGGGAAGAAGTAGATACTGACGAGAAGCGCCAAGAGCGTTTCTTGGAAGGGTTGATTGGACCACTAAACTATCAACTGCAGAGTCATACCTTCCCCAACTTCCAGACTCTGCTGAATAAGGCAATTGGCCTTGAAAGCAAAAGAAGGGAACTGTCTAACCACAAAAGGAAGTTTCAAGGTCAGTTTAGCAGGAACACACGCTCGAACAACTCGCAAGGTTCTCAGTTTCGCTCTGGAAATTAGGGTGGAAACAATTATCAGATGAAACGCTCTGGACAACAAGGCCAGAGGAGCAATCAAAGTCAGAACCAGCAGAGGAACAACTCTTAGACCAACCAAAGGTCTGGTGGGAATTCACAGACTCATCAAGGTGGCACCATGAACACGCAGGCCAAAAGCAACAATGCACCAGTCCAACGAAATGGCTGTTTTAAGTGCGGTGAACTTGGCCATTATGCTAACAACTGCCCAAGGCACAACCAACAGACCCCACAGAAGAACAGCAAACAGAGAACTGATTAGAACACCCCCACTCGTGGATCTATGTAGAACAAAATGCCACAGAACCAGAATAGATGAAGGGTCAATCACGTCACAGCGGAATTAGTGCCTGAGGATGCTGACGTGGTGTTTGGTATGTTTCTTATCAACTCCACAGAACCCGCTGGTGTTTTATTTGACTCTAGAGCATCGCATTCATTTATAACTGAGTCATTCGTGGAAAACATAACGTACCAAAGTACCCTCTTAAGAAGATGTTACACATTAGTTCACCGGGAGGTGACATGAAGGCCACACATTCATGCCTCCATGTTAATCTCAATATTCAAGGAATAGATTTTCCAGTCAACCTAGTGGTCTTAGGATCCAACAATATTGATGTGATTCTTTGATGTGACTAGTTGAAAAGTTGTGATGGAGTGATACAATGTGCCAGAGGAACAATTATGTTGACAAGCCCACAAGGTGAAAGAATCCAAGTTAGCACAGACAAGCCAACAAATGCAAAAGGAGAGATAATGGTAAATCACTTGGAATAAAGCCCCTAGAAAATATCAAGGTAGTGTGTGAATACTCAGATGTATTTCTGGAGGAGGTATGCCACCTGACCGTGATATAGAGTTTTCTATTGAATTATTACCCGGAACTGCACCTATCTCAAAAAGACCTTATAGAGTGGATGTCAAAGATTTAGTTGAACTAAAGAAATAAATAGAGGAATTACTAGAAAAAGGTCTCATTCGCCCAAGTTCATCCCCTTGGGGAGCCCCAGTTCTATTTGTGAGCAAGAAATATGGTTTGAGAAGAATTTGTGTTGATTATAGAAGTTTGAATGAAGTAACAATTAAAAATAAATACCCATTACCTCGGATTGTAGATTTATTTGATCAGATGAAGGGAGCTAAGATATTCTCGAAGATAGATCTAAGGTCGGGATATCATCAGTTAAAAATTCGAGCAGAAGATGTACCCAAGACAGCCTTCACCATGAGATATGGATTATATGAATTTTTGGTCATGCCGTTTGGACTGACTAATGCACCGGCATACTTTATGAACTTGATGAATAAAGTATTCATGGAATATCTGGATCATTTGTGGTCGTATTCATTGACAACATACTGATATACTCTCCAAATGAAGAAACACATGAAGATCATCTAAGACTAGTCCTACAAAAGCTTCGTGACAACCAATTATATGCAAAGTTCTCGAAGTGGGATTTTTGGCTGAAGGAAGTTGCTTTCCTAGGACATATTGTTACTGATGGAGAAATTAAAGTAGATCTAGGAAAGATAAGTGAAATACTAAATTGGAAGCAACCAAAGGATGCGTCCAAGATCAGAAGTTTTCTTGGATTGGCAGGATACTACAGAGGATTTATTGAAGGTTCTTTCAAGTTAGTGAAACCTCTTACCTCACTACTGGAGAAAGGTAAAGAGTTTAAGTGGGATGAAGCATCCCAGAAATGTTTTGAAGAACTCAAGAAAAGGTTAACTACTGCACCAATATTGGTAATGCCAGACATTCACAAGGGATTTGATGTGTATTGCGACACATCACACCTTGGACGTGTGCTAATGCAAGAAGGAAAAATAATAGCTTATGCCTTAAGGCAGTTGAGGAAGCATGAGAAGAATTATCCTATACATGATTTGGAACTAGCTGCCGTAGTGCATGCTTTGAAAATCTGGAGACACTATATGATCGAAAACAAGTGCAAAATCTTCACGGATCATAAAAGCTTGAAATACATATTCACTCAGAAAGAACTCAACCTAAGACAGAGAAGATGGCTTGAGTTAATCAAAGATTATGATCTGGAAATACAATATCATCCAGGAAAAGCAAATGTGCCGTAAGGGTCAAGTGAACAACATCACTACTCATTTGATGTCACAGGAATTGTGCTGGGAACAGGAACGACTCAACCTTGGTATGCTCAATAATATGGAAGCAACGGTTATGGAAGTTGAATCTACGTTGGAACAAGAGATTCGTGAAGGACAGGAATCTAATGAGAAAATTAAGAAACTGAAACTTTGATTGGTTTGGGTAAAGCCCTGGATTTCACGAAAGATGAACAAGGCACACTATGGTTTAAAAAGAGAATATGTGTACCGGAAATCGAACACCTACGCCAACTTATTTTGAGAGAAGCTCATGATTCGGCTTACTCTATTCACCCTGGAAGCACAAAGATGTACCAGGATCAAAAGGAAAAGTAGTGGTACAGTTTGAAAAGAGATGTTGCTGCTCATGTTACATTGTGTGACATGTGTCAGCGAGTTAAAGCTGAACACCAAAGACCAGTAGGAATACTACAACCTCTCAAGGTACCGGAATGGAAATGGGAAGAAATAGGTATGGATTTCATAGTTGGACTACCCTGTACTCGGGATGGCTATGATTCAATATGGGTCATAGTGGACAGATTGACTAAAGTGGCACACTTTATACCTGTGAAGACAACTTACTCAGGAGCCCAGTTAGCAGAGTTATACATGTCGAGGATTGTTTGTTTGCATGGAGTACCAAAGAAGATCATATCAGATCGAGGAACCCAGTTTACCTCATGCTTCTGGAAAAACTAAATGAGTCCATGGATACCAAGCTAAACTTTAGTTCAGCTTATCATCCACAAACGGATGGGCAAACGGAAAGAACAAACCAAGTGTTGGAAGATATGCTAAGAGCTTGCGCTCTAAAGCATGGTAGAAGCTGGGATAAAAGTTTGCCTTATGCAGAATTCTCATATAACAATAGTTATCAGGCAAGTCTAAAAATGGCACCATTTGAAGCACTTTATGGATGAAAGTGTAGAACACCGCTTTATTGGAATCAAACCGAAGAAACCCAAGTATTTGGTCCAGAAATACTTCAAGAAGCAGAAAAGCAAGTATAGATTGTTAGAGAGAATCTGAAAACAGCACAGTCGAGATAGAAAAGCTATGCTGATAATAGAAGAAGGAAAATTATCTCTTCGCTACATTGGCCCATTCAAGATTTTGGAAAGAAAAGGTGAAGTAGCATACCAGTTAGAGCTACCCGATAGTTTGTCGGATGTGCATGATGTATTTCACGTGTCACAACTCAAGAAGTGCTTAAGAGTACCAGAGGAATAGTTACCCATAGAAGAACTGAATGTTAATGAGGATTTGACTTATTCGGAGTACCCTATCAGAATTCTGGAAACATCTCGTAGGATTACACAGAGTAAAGTTATTAATATGTGCAAAGTTCAGTGAAGTCATCATTCAGAAGATGAGGCCACTTGGGAAAGAGAAGATGAACTCAGGGCAGAATTTCCCCAGTTATTCTCAGGAGTTCCTTAATCTAGAGGACAAGATTCTTTTAAGAGGGGTAGGTTTGTAACACTATAAAAACCATCAAATAAAATAATACATTTAAGATTATTAATGGTAACTAGGTGAAAGTCGCCTAGAGGGGGTGAATAGGCGTAATTTGAAATTTACAACTTAAAACACAAACTACAAGCCGGGGTTAGCGTTAGAATTAAATCCGAGTCCAGGAGAGAGGGGGAAAACAAATCAACCAAGAAATAAAGCGGATGAACATGGTGATTTGTTTTACCGAGGTTTGGTTCTAAAGAACCTAGTCCCCGTTGAGGTGGTCACAAAGACCGGGTCTCTTTCAACCCTTTCCCTCTCTCAACCGGTCAATTAGACCGAGTGAGCTTTTTGCTTTACTTCTCACGGGTCACTTAGACCCCGCAAGGACCACCACACAATTGGTGTCTCTTGCCTCTCTTACAAAGATCTTGAGAGCAACAAGGAAAAGAAAAGAAAGCCAACCAAGCAAACAAGAGTGACAAGAAACACAAGTGATCCTCTCACAAGTCCTAATGCGCTATAGTTGAATTTGGGACTTTGAGTGGATCGATCGCTTTGATTTGTGTCTTGGAGTGAAGTCTATTGCTCTTGTATTAAATGCAATGTGTGGAATGCTTGGATTGTTGGAGTGGTGGTGGTTGGAGGGTATTTATAGCCCTCAACCACCAAACAACCGTTGGGGGTGGCTAATGTCGATGGGCGCACCGGACAGTCCGGTGCGCCACCAAACACTGTCCGGTGCGCCAGCCACGTCACCCAACTGTTAGGGTTCTGGAGCAGTTGACCATTGGAGGCTTTGTCTTCTAGTGGCACCGGACAGTCCGGTGCCGCACCGAACAGGCACTATTCACTGTTCGGTGCGCCTCTGATGACTGCTCTGACTTCTGCGCGCACTGTTCGCGCACTGTAGCGTTGCAGGGATCCGTTGCAGTCGACCGTTGTGCTGGATAGCCGTTGCTCCGCTGGCACACTGGACAGTTCGGTGAATTATAGAGGAGCGCGCCTCTAAGAAACCCGAGAGTGGCCAGTTCGATCCTATACGGCCCTGGTGCACCAGACACTGTCCGGTGGCACATCGGATAGTCCGGTGCGCCAGGCCAGAGCACACTCGGTTTCTATTTGCTCCTTTGAATTGAACCCTATCTTGTATATTTATTGGTTTGTGTTGAATCTGTATGCACCTGTAGAACATATATTCTAGAGCAAACTAGTTAGTTCATTATTTGTGTTGGGCATTCAACCACCAAAATTAATTATAGGAAAAGGTTAACCCTATTTCCCTTTTATCTCCCCCTTTTTGGTGATTGATGCCAACACAAACCAAAGCAAATATATGAAGTGCAGAAATGAACTAGTTTGCATAAGGTAAGTGCATAGGTTACTTAGAATCAAAACCAATATGAAAGTCTTGTTGCATATGAATAAGAGTGAATGGATTGCTTTCTTTTATTTAACATTTTGGACCACATTTGCACCACATGTTTTGCTTTTGCAAATCCTTTTCAAACTCTTTTCAAAACTCTTTTGCAAATAGTCAAAGGTATATGAATAAGATTTGTAAGAAGCATTTTCAAGATTTGAAATTTCTCCCCATGTTTCAAATGCTTTTCCTTTGACTAAACAAAAGCTCCCCCTGAATGAAATTCTCCTCTTAGCTTTCAGGAGGGTTTTGAAATAGGTACCAATTTTGAAATTTACCAATGTGAAATTTATCTTTGAGTACTAATTGGAAAACTAACATTTGTGAATACCAATAAAATCTTTCATTTCGAAAATTTTGAAATGGTGGTGGTGCGGTCCTTTTGCTTTGGGCTTAATATTTTCTCCCCCTTTGGCATTAAGCGTGAAAAACGGAGAACATTGGAGCCATTTTTATTTTCTCCCCCATTGGTACAAATAAATATGAGTGAAAGAGTATACCAATTTGACAGTGTTGTGGAATACCGGCAAAGGGTAAATAATACCGATGGAGTTGAGTGGAAGCGTTGTCTTTGCCGAATACTCCATTTCCCTTTCAATCTAAGGCTAATACAAGAAATACTCATGGAAACACATTAGTCTTAGCCTTGGCATAAGAAGAATAAGAAATATGAATATGTACCAAATGAAAGAGATGTGATCAAAGGTATACAAATGAGCAATGTGTGCAATGTTTCAATCAAAATTCCAAGAATCAAGAATATTTAGCTCATTCCTAGGTTTGCTAAAGGTTTTCTCATCTAATGGCTTGGTGAAGATATCAGCTAATTGATATTTGGTGTTTACATGAGCTATTTCGATATCCCCCCTGTGCTGGTGATCCCTCAGAAAGTGATACCGAATATCTATGTGCTTAGTGCGGCTGTGTTCAATGGGATTCTCTGCCATGCGGATAGCACTCTCATTGTCACATAGGAGAGGGACTTTGCTCAATTTGTAGCCATAGTCCTTGAGGGTTTGGCTCATCCAAAGTAATTGCGCACAACAATGGCCTACGACCATATACTCAGCTTCAGCGGTGGAAAGAGCTACTGAGTTTTATTTCTTTGAAGCCCAAGACACCAGGGATCTCCCCAGAAACTAACAAGTCCCTGATGTGCTCTTCCTATCAATTTTACACCCTGCCCAATCGGCATCGGAATATCCTATTAAATCAAATGTGGATCCCTTGGGGTACCAAAGCCCAAACTTAGGAGTGTATACTAAATATCTCATGATTCTTTTCATGGCCCTAAGGTGAACTTCCTTAGGATCGGCTTGGAACCTTGCACACATGCATACAGAAAGCATAATATCCGGTCGAGATGCACATAAATAGAGTAAAGATCCTATCATCGACCAGTATACCTTTTGATCTATGGATTTACCTCCCGTGTCGAGGTCGAGATGCCCATTAGTTCCCATGGGTGTCTTGATGGGTTTGGTATCCTTCATTCCAAACTTCTTAAGAATGTCTTGAACGTACTTGGTTTGGCTGATGAAGGTGCCTTCTTGGAGTTGCTTGATTTGAAATCCTAAGAAATATCTCAATTCCCCCATCATTGACATCTCAAATTTTTGAACCATGATCCTACTAAACTCTTCATAGGTAGAGTTGTTAGTAGACCCAAATATGATGTCATCAACATAGATTTGGCAAATAAACAAGTCTTTTTCAACAATTTTAGTGAAGTGTAGGATCGGCCTTGCCGACTTTGAAGCCATTAGTGATAAGAAAATCTTGCAGATATTCATACCATGCTCTTGGGGCTTGTTAAGCCCATAAAGCGCCTTTGAGAGTTTGTAAACAAGGTTAGGGTACTCACGATCTTCAAAGTCGGGAGGTTGCTCAACATAGACCTCTTCCTTGATTGGTCCATTGAGGAAGGCACTTTTCAGGTCCATTTGGTAAAGCTTAAAGCCATGGTAAGTAGCATAGGCAAGTAATATGCGAATTGACTCAAGCCGAGCTACGGGTGCGTAAGTTTCATCGAAATCCAAACCTTTGACTTGTGAATAACCCTTGACCACAAGTCTGGCTTTGTTTCTTATCACCACACCATGCTCATCTTGCTTGTTGCGGAATACCCATTTGGTACCTACAACATTTTGATTAGGACGTGGAACAAAATGCCATACCTCATTCCTTGTGAAATTATTGAGCTCCTCTTGCATTGCCATCACCCAATCCGAATCTCTTAATGCATCCTCAATCCTGTAAGGCTCAATAGAGGAAACAAAAGAGTAATGCTCACAGAAATGTGTGACTCGAGATCGAGTAGTTACCCCCTTATGAATATCACCAAGAATGGAGTTGACGGGGTGATCTCTTTGAATCGCCTGGTGGACTCTTGGGTGTGGCGGTCTTTGACCCTGAATTTCTTGATCATCTTCCTTGTCTTGATCAACTTCATCTCCCCCTTGGTCCTTGTCCTCCTCTTGAGGTGGCTCATCTTCTTGATCTTCTTCTTCATCACCTTGAGCCTGTTCCTCATCTTGAGTTGGTGGAGATGCTTGCATGGAAGATGATGGTTGATCTTGTGCTTGTGGAGGCTCTTCGGATTCTTTAGGACACACATCCCCAATGGACATGTTCCTTAGCATGACGCACGGAGCCTCTTCATCATCTAGCTCATCAAGATCAACTTGCTCCACTTGGGAGCCATTAGTCTCATCAAACACAATGTCACAAGAAACCTCAACTAATCCAGTGGATTTGTTGAAGACTCTAAATGCCCTTGTGTTTGAGTCATAACCAAGTAAAAAGCCTTCTACAACCTTAGGAGCAAATTTAGATTTTCTACCTCTTTTAACAAGAATAAAACATTTGCTTCTAAAGACTCTAAAATATGAAACATTGGGCTTTTTACCAGTGAGGAGTTCGTAAGATCTTATTGAGGATTCGATGAAGATATAACCGGTTGATGGAGTAACAGGTGGTGTTAATCGCCTCGGCCCAAAACTGGTCCGGTGTCTTATATTCATCAAGCATGGTCCTTGCCACGTTCAGTAGAGTTCTATTCTTCCTCTCCACTACACCATTTTGTTGAGGTGTGTAGGGAGAAGAGAACTCATGCTTGATGCCTTCATCGTCAAGGAAGCCTTTGATTTGTGAGTTCTTGAACTCTGTCTCATTGTCGCTTCTTATCTTTTTGATCCTTAAGCCGAACTCATTTTGAGCCCATCTCAAGAATCCCTTTAAGGTCCCTTGGGTCTGAGATTTTTCCTGCAAAAAGAACACCCAAGTGAAGCGAGAATAATCATCCACAATAAATAGACAGTACTTACTCCCGCCAATGCTTATATAAGCTATTAGGCTGAATAAATCCATGTGGAGTAGCTCAAGCGGCCTGTCCGTTGTCATGATGTTCTTGTGTGGATGATGGACTCCAACTTTCTTTCCTGCTTGGCATGCACTACAAACCCTGTCTTTCTCAAAATGAACATTTGTTAGTCCTAAAATGTGCTCTCCCTTTAGAAGTTTGTGAAGATTCTTCATTCCAACATGGGCTAGTCGGCGATGCCAGAGCCAACCCATATTACTCTTAGCAATTAAACAAGTGTCAAGTTTAGCTTCATTAAAATTTACCAAATATAGCTGACCTCTAACACTCCCTTAAACGCTACTGAATCATCACTCCTTCTAAAGACAGTAACACCTACATCTCTAAATAGACAGTTGTAGCCCATATTGTATAATTGAGAAATAGAAAGCAAATTGTAATCTAAAGAATCTACAAGAAAAACATTGGAAATAGAACGGTCATAGCAATTTTACCAAGTCCTTTGACCAAACCTTGATTTCCATCCCCGAATGTGATAGTTCGTTGGGGATCTTTGTTTTTCTCGTAGGAGGAGAACATCCTTTTCTCCCTTGTCATGTGGTTTGTGCATCCGCTATCAATTATCCAGCTTGAGCCCCTGGATGCATAAACCAGCAAGACAATTTAGGCCTTGTTCTTAAGTACCCAAACAGTCTTGGGTCCTTTCACGTTAGAAACAAGGACCTTGGGTACCCAAACACAAGTCTTTGAACCCTTGTGTTTGCTCCCAACATATTTGGCAACTACTTTGCCTGATTTGTTAGTTAAAACATAGGAAGCATCAAAAGTCTTAAATGAAATGTTAGGCTCATTTGATGCAGTAGGAGTTTTCTTTTTAGGCATTTTAACATGAGCAGAATGCCTAGAGCTAGAAGCCTCATTCTTATACATAAAGGCATGGTGAGAAACATTATAAGGTTTCCTAGCATGAATTCTCCTAATTTTATGTTCGGGATGATTAGCAGGATATAAAATATAGCCCTCATTATCCTGAACCATGGGTGCCTTGCCCTTAACAAAATTAGATAATCTTTTAGGGACATTAAGCTTGACATTGCTTCCCTGTTGGAAACCAATGCCATCCTTAATGCCAGGGCGTCTCCCATTATAGAGCATACTTCTAGCAAATTTAAATTTTTCATTTTCAATCTCATGCTCATTAATTTTAGTAGTTAATGTAGCTATGTGATCATTTTTTGTTTAATTAAAGCAAGGTGATCATTTATAGCATCTACATTAACATTTCTACATCTAGTGCAAATTGAAACATGATCAACAGTAGATGTAGAGGGTTTGCAAACATTTAGTTCATCAATCTTAGCATGTAAAATAGCATTCTCATTTCTTAGACTGGAAATAGAATCATTGCAAACATTTAAATCTTTAACCTTCAAAATTAATTTATCATTCTCAGTTCTAAGGATAGAAATTGATTCATTCAACTTATCAATCTTAGCAATTAAACTAGCATTTTCATTTCTAAGACTGACAATTGAATCATCACAAACATTTAATTTTTCAACCTTAGCAATTAAATTAGCATTCTCAGTTCTAAGGTTGGTAATAGTGTCATGGCAAATGCTAAGCTCCTTAGTCAAATTTTCATTTTTCTCTACTTTCTGAGCGTAAGCATTTTTTACTTTAACATGCTTCTTGTTTTCATTAATAAGAAATTCCTCTTGGCTATCCAAAAGTTCATCCTTCTCATGAATGGCTCCTATTAATTCATTTAATTTTTCCTTTTGTTGCATGTTAAGATTGGCAAAAAGAGTAAGCAAATCATCTTCATCATCACTAGAACTACCTTCATCACTAGATGTAGTATACTTAAGGGTGGTTCTAGCTTGTACCTTCTTCTTTTTGCCGTCCTTTTCCATGAAGCACTTGCGGCCGACGTTGGGGAAGAGGAGTCCCTTGTTGACGGTGATGTTGGCGGCATCCTCGTCGGAGGAGGAGTCGGTGGAGCTCTCATTGGAGTCCCATTCCCGAAACACGTGGGCATCGCCGCCCTTCTTCTTGTAATACCTCTTCTTCTCCTTCTTCTTCCCCTTCTTGTCGTCGCCCCTGTCACTATCACTAGACATAGGACATTTAGCGATAAAATGACCGGGCTTACCACACCCTCTTGGAGTGGGGTTTGTAGTCCTTCCCCTCCTTTGCTTGAGGATTTGGCGAAAGCTCTTGATGATGAGCGTCATCTCCTCGTTGTCGAGCTTGGAGGCATCGATTGGAAGCCTACTTGGTGTAGACTCCTCTTTCTTCTCTTCGGTCGCTTTGAATGCGACGGGTTGCACCTCGGGTGTGGAGGTGGCGCCTTGCTCCAAGTTGACAATGTGTTTGGAGCCTTTGACCATTAGTTCAAAGCTCACAAACTTCCCAATTACCTCCTCGGGAGACATTAGCTTGTATCTAGGATCACCACATATTAATTGAACTTGAGTGGGATTACGAAATATGAGGGATCAAAGAATAACCTTGACCATTTCATGGTCATCCCATTTTGTGATCCCAAGGTTGCGCACTTGGTTCACCAAGGTCTTGAGCCGGTTGTACATCGCTTGTGGCTTCTCTCCTTGGTTGAGAACGAATCGACCGAGTTCCCCCTCGATCGTCTCCTGCTTGGTGAACTTGGTCACCTCATCTCCTTCGTGCGCGGTCTTGAGTACATCCCAAATCTCCTTAGCACTCTTCAAACCTTGCACCTTATTATACTCCTCTCGACACAAGGAGGCGAGGAGTATAGTAGTTTCTTGGGAGTTAAAGTGTCGGATTTGGGTGACTTCGTTCGAGTCGTAGCTTTCATCCCCCACCGTGGGTACCTGTGCTCCAAACTCAACAATGTCCCTAATGCTTGCGTGGAGTGAGGTTAGGTGATGCCTCATTTTATCACTCCACATAGAATAATCTTCACCATAAAAAATGGTGGTTTGCCTAAGGGAACGGAAAGTAGAGGAGCGCGCTTAGAGATACGGGGATATCGAAGGCGCATCTTACTATACTTCTTGCGTTCATGGCGCTTAGAAGTGATGGACGCCGCTTCGGAGCCGGATGTGGAGGGCGACGAAGAGTTGGTCTCGTAGTAGACCACTTTCTTCATCTTCTTCTTCTTGTCGCCACTCCGATGTGACTTGATGTGTGAAGGGGATCCTTCCTTCACCTTATTGTCGGATTCCCTTGATGGAGCCTTCATAAGGCTTGCAGGCTTGTCACCACCGGTCACGATCTCCCTCTTGGCGTGATCTCTCGACATCACTTCGAGTTGTTAAACTCTAATGAAGTACCAGGTTCTGATACCAATTGAAAGTCACCTAGAGGGGGTGAATAGGCGTAATCTGAAATTTACAACTTAAAACACAAACTACAAGCTAGGGTTAGCGTTAGAATTAAATCCGAGTCCGGGAGAGAGGGGGAAACAAATCAACCAAGAAATAAAGCAGATGAACATGGTTATTTGTTTTACCGAGGTTCGGTTCTAAAGAACCTAGTCCCCGTTGAGGTGGTCACAAAGGCCGGATCTCTTACAACCCTTTCCCTCTCTCAAACGGTCACTTAGACCGAGTGAGCTTTCTTCTTTACTTCTCATGGGTCACTTAGACCCTGCAAGGACCACCACATAATTGGTGTCTCTTGCCTCGCTTACAAAGCTCTTGAGAGCAACAAGGAAAAGAAAAGAAAGCCAACCAAGCAAACAAGAGCGACAAGAAACACAAGTGATCCTCTCACAAGTCCTAATGCGCTATAGTTGAATTTGGGACTTTGAGTGGATCGATCGCTTTGATTTGTGTCTTGGAGTTAAGTCTATTGCTCTTGTATTGAATGCAATGTGTGGAATGCTTGGATTGTTGGAGTGGTGGTGGTTGGAGGGTATTTATAGCCCTCAACCACCAAACAACAGTTGGGGGTGGCTATTGTCGATGGGCGCGCCACCGGACACTGTTCGGTGCGCCAGCCATGTCATCCAACCATTAGGGTTCTGGAGCAGTTGACCGTTGGAGGCTTTGCCTTCTAGTGGCACCGGATAGTCCGGTGCCGCACCGGACAGTCACTGTTCACTATCTGGTGCGCCTCTGACGACTGCTCTGACTTCTACGCCCATTGTAGCGTTGCAGGGGTCTGTTGCAGTCGACCGTTGCACTGGATAGCCATTGCTCCGCTGGTGCACCGGACAGTCCGGTGGCACACCGGACAATCCGGTGAATTATAGCAGAGCGCGCCTCTGAGAAACCCGAGAGTGGCTAGTTCGATCCTCTACGGCCCTAGTGCACCGGACACTGTCCCGTGGTATACCGGACAGTCCGGTGCGCTAGGCCAGAGCACACTCGGTTTCTATTTGCTCCTTTGAATTGAACCCTATCTTGTATATTTATTGGTTTGTGTTGAACCAATATGCACCTGTAGAACATATATTCTAGAGAAAACTATTTAGTTCATTATTTGTGTTGGACATTCAACCACCAAAATTAATTATAGGAAAAGGTTAACCCTATTTCCCTTTCACTAGGGTAATAAATTTTCTTTCTAATGGTTGATCTTTATTTTGCATCTAAAATAAATTTTGGTTTTATTCATGTTTGATTTTGGATGTTTAGTAAGAAATTTCTTCTTAAATGAAAGTCCAATTAAATAATATAATAATAATTGGTCCAAAAATAAATATTTTAGTTATAAATAATTTTGGTGAATTTTTAGAATTTTTTAAATATATTTATTTACATTTTGAAATAGAATAGAAAAAAAATCCCAAACCCTACTGCTCGGCTGGCCAAACAGGCCCAGCCGAGGCCCAACCGCGCGCGCCGCCAGGGCGGTTTTCCCCTCTCTCCCTGCCAAGCGAGGCCCACCCGGCCCCTTGTCCCTCCTCCCCTTCCCTTCTCCGACCACGTAGCTACCATGGCACGTGCGCCGCGTGCACCGCGCCTGCCCCCGCGTCGCCTGCCCCACGACCATTCACCTCCTCGTGTTATGGAGCATCAACGCGTCCGTTTCTCCTCCCCCATTTCTCTCACACCATTGATGCCAAGAAGAAACCGCCGTCGCAATTGATGGCCCTTGAAGGACCACCGGTCGCGTCTCCCTCTCTCTAGCGACCTCTCCTCTCCCCTCCCTCTATAAAAGGTCAAGCCGCGCCCATGGAACCTTCCCTCCCCTACCCGAGCTCTCTCCCTCACTCTCTCTCTCCCTCGCCGTGAGTCGCCGCCTCACCATGCTCAGACCGTCCGTGGAGCTCGCCGGACCGTCCTCCTGCACCGCGCCCACGCCGCGCTCGTGCCCTACTCGCCGGAGCTGCGCCACCTTCCATGCCAAGCCTTCGCCTAGACGTGCGCCCAAGCCCCGTCCGCCGTTCGTCGCGAGGTTGAAGACAACCCGAAATAATTTTATGTATTTTCGAAAACACTTTTTGATTTAGTTTATGAATTTTATAATTATTGTGTTGTAATATAAGAATGTTGTGATTCGAAATTCATGCGTATGTGCACTATTGATTTATGGTATATAAATGCGATGAATTAGTGAATTATTATTATTAGACCTGTTATTGGTTTGCGATTTATTTGGAATTTGGGATTTGAAATAAAGTATGACAAAATTGGTAGACCCATGTTAGTAGTAAGAACACTAGATAAGTAATTTCATAGTTAATTTTGTTCATAATAAATTTTCGGAATTTTGTGGAAGGTTATGATCATAAGTTCATTTTAATAGATAATAGAAGCTCTTTCTTAACATAGAATTAGTAAGTGGTATAGAATTCTTAGCAATACAAATACTATAGGTTATTAGATGTTTCGATCTCCGATTATTATTAATGGTACTTTCTTTTATAAAGAAAATATAAAACTAAAAGAATATCACTAGTCATAATGGAAATAGGTTTTTACTAGCCAAAATAAACGTGTTCATAAGTATAGCACTTAATTTCTTGGAATTAGTAAAATACTTGTTTATGTTAAAATAACCATGATTATGTTATAAAAAGTCCAATTAGTGATTATATTGATTTTTTTAGAATATTAATGTTAGAAGAATCATAAATAAACCAATTTTAGCTATACACATAAGTTCTGTTTCGAAATAAAAGGAATAAAATCTATTAGTCTATTATTAGTAATTAAGAAAAAATAATTAGCCTTTATTTTTATAAAGAATGTTAATACATATTATACTAGATAAAACTAGTATTATAGCCACCTACTCATAATTTCATCAATAATGACTCGCAGTAATAGTCATAATGAATTAATAAGTATTTACGCTTTAAAGACGTATTTATGAGTTTAAACGTGTGATGTATGAATTTGTATGTAATGGTGAATGATTATCCCTGTAATGGTGTATGTTTATTTATTTGGCGTACGTATTCTTTTGTATGTATGATACGCAAATCGATGCTAGAAGTGGACTGTGAGGTAGACGAACCCAACACGTTCGAGGACGACCCACAGGAAACGTTCGAGCAAGACAAGTGGATTCTTCCTCTGCATATTCTATTTGTACCCAATTAATGCATATAATAATGTTACTTTTTGGATATATTGCATAATTTGATGGGATTTGCCTAATTAAGGATTTCCTAGATTTACCAACTTTATTCCTTGATTATCTTGGGAAATACTATGTTTTGCAACTTTATGCTACCGCTCAACTTGATAACTTTGATGTCACTCATTATTGATATTAATGTTCCGGAAATGAATTGGTATTATGATGTTATCCCGATGGTTAAACAAGATTATTTCAAATTAATTGGAACATGGAGTGACCACCTAGGATAACAGTGCAACCACGAGTGCTATCATGGCTCTGGCTTTGGTAATTAACTTTATATGCTTAGTACCTAGCAACCTTACCTGAAATATGGGCAAGAGGGGGAGCGGTAGTGGTGGCAGCTCACGTTAACATGGGGACTTATTCTTGGCTAAGGTACCTCGCCTAGAGGGCCTCCGCATCGACTTGGAAACCTTAGCGGGTTGCTTTGTATTAAGTGTATTTTGTGAAAGCCTCATAATGGATCCCTAGCCATTCACCTCGGTAGTGTTTACGGTCTGATCAACCTAGGCCAGATGGGATACATGGCTTGTGGGTAAAGTTGTACCACCTCTGCAGAGTGTAAAACTGATATGTCAGTCGTGCTCACGGTTAAGAGCAACCTGGACCCTCACATAATAATTGAACTTAAAGATGGAAAATAAATCGATATCTGATGATTTGCTAATGGTTTGCTTAAGTGGTTTCACTTAAATGTTTTGATATACTCTTATACCTTTATTTAAACGGGATACTTGGGATATACACTTATTAGTAAGATAGGTGTTGCTAATAAAATATTGACCAACTAAAATGCTTACCGCTTAACCTTAGCCTTACCTTGTTAAACTTGCATAATTTTCCCCCACTTTTGAGCCCCGACCATAAGTGAGCTCACCCTTGCTAATATTTTGATCAGAGGGTGATGAAGAAGACCTTGATGGAGATTTCGATGATTACTGAGTCTAACGATGCGCCGGTCATCTTCCTGTGAGAGATTACCCATGTTATTTCCGCTTTACTTTGATGATACATTTTAAGATACTATTGTCTGGATGATGTAATAAAGTTACTCTACTCTCTTTACGCCTTTATTGCATTGTCTTTTGATATACTACACTTGTGACGTCAACATATGTGTGGAAAATGGATCTTGGCACACATATGTTATGCATTCAGTTTTGCCCCTAGAACCGGGTGTGATAGTGGCAGATGGGTAACATGACTTATGGGTAAAGGGTACAACCTCTGCACAGTGTAAAACTGGTATACTAGCCGTGCTCGCGGTCATGAGCAGCTTGGGACTCTCGCATAATTAACTTATGAAATTAAATTCAATTTGTCATTTGCATCGCATTGTGGTTTTATTATTAATTTTGAGGTATAAACTTACATTTAGTAACTGCTAATAAAATTTTGACCAACTTATTAAAAGCAATGCTCAGCTTTAACCCTTATTTGTTGATCCGCCTTACACTTCACATGAGCTCCCACCTTTGGTGAGTTCATGCACATTATTCCCCACAACTTGTTGAGCTATGATCTTTTGTGAGCTCACCCTTGCAATATATAAACCCCCACAGGTGAAGAGAAGGTAGCCCAGGAGGAGGTCTACAATGAGGAGTACAAGCTTATCTAGGTGGGATCTCCTAGTTAGCTTGATGGCACCAAGGAATAATTATTAGTTCGTTTTATTGTTATCATTTATTTTTGTAAGATACTACCGCTATGTAATAATATTTGCGACATTTATCTCTATACACTTGGTCATTATATGTGTTGTTCTTCTTTGGCGTACATATGAGACGCACCCGACTTTACCCCTTAAATCTGGGTGTGACAGAAGTGCTATCAGAGGAAATGTTGACTGTAGGACGAAACCTAGATAGAACTTGACACAACCCATACCTACTTACCTTACTCTGATTCTTTCTATACTTTGCTTGATCCTCTGACCTTTGGTTGTTCTACTCTGACTACTCTTACCTTTTCTACTCTAGAAATACAAGAAGGATTTCACACCTTGGAATCCTACATCTAAAGACTCCCTAAAGAGATAGGAGACCTAAGACAAAAAATACATATTTTCTCTATCTAAAGTGTTTGGATGTTTGTTCTGATGATAAATGCTTGATTTGCTTCTTTGAGACTAAAATAGTATAGCAATGCATTCTAGCATGTACCACCATAAGGTAATATGTTAGTATTAGTAGGTGACACTAATCTACTGAGCTATTAAGACCCTGAAAGATCATGATCTAAAAGTGGATGTCTCGTAATTACTCGCCATATCTGCAATTCTATCTTACCATGTGTTTCTAACCTAGATGGTCAATACTAAGAAGGGAGGAGATATCGATCTACCTACCAATAACCGTCGCAGGAGGATTGCTAACCAACCACAACCAGAGATGAATCCTCCACCGAACCCTTCACCGGCTGGGACAGATCCAGTAGCTGCCGCTCAGATGTAGCTACTGCAGCAGATGGCAAACACTATGACGAAAATGCAAGCTCAGGTGCAGCAAGAATGTCCGGAGATGCGCCAGGAGCGGCAGGAAATGCGATAGGAGATGAGGCAAGAGCGACTGGAACGGCAGCAACAACCACCACTACCTCCACCACCACCAGTAGCTCCGCCCTGGGACAAGCACCGGGAATTCATGAGTCACAACCTGCCCACATTCTCCAACTCTCCAGATCCTCTACATGCTGATGATTGGCTGAAGTTAGTGAAAAAGATGCTCAATATTGCTCAATGTACTGATCGAGAGAAGGTGCTCTATGCGTCGGGTCATCTCACTAGCCCCGCTGCTGATTGGTGGGACTCCTACTGTGCTGCCCATGCTGCTACCAACACTATTACCTGTGTAGAATTTTCTACACAATTTAGTAACTACCATATTCCTGTTGACCTGATGGAAATAAATAAGGAATTATTATCACTCAAGCAAGACAATATGATAGTTAGTGAATACTGTGATAAATCCATTCAACTGTCAAAGTATGCTCCAGAGGAGGTTGCTGACGATGAAAGGAAGCAGGAGCAGTTCATGGAGGGACTCATTGGGCCACTCCAGTATTAGCTGGTATCTCACACCTTCCCATCTTTCTAGAGGCTTCTGGACAAGGCTATAGCTGTTGAACACAAATGTGTTCAGCTGGGCGAGATGAAGAGGAAGGCTATCACCTAGGGCCAGGGGAGCAGTAGCATCCATCCTCGCTATGTTCCACCCCAGGGTACACCAGCTCGTCCTGGAGGAGGGCAGCAGTCCTACCAGCGACTTGCTAAGTATACACCACAGGCGACTTCACAGACTCCGCATACTCGTCAGGCTGCCCCCACTAGCACCCCAGTGAGACCTACTGGCAAGGGTACTACTACAGTCACCACTTGCTTCAAGTGTGGTGAGGTTTGGCACTATGCTAATGCTTGTCCGAAGAGGAACCCCAACACACCGGCTCGAAGCAATGTTCAGGGCAAGCAACAGACTTCGGCTTCTAGCAAGGGGTTCAGCATTGCCAGAGTCAACCAAGTCAGTGCTGATGCTACTGTTGATGGTGCTGATATTGCTATTGGTACGTTTTATATAATTCAGTTCCTGCAGCTATATTATTCGATTCTGGAGCTATGCATTCGTTCATTTCTACTCGCTATGTCAATACAAATGAGTTACCACTTCAAACTATACAAAACCCATGATAATAATAACCCCAAAAGGGCCTACTGAAGCAAATTATATGACCAACAGATTAACATTGACAATCATGGGAAGGGAATTCTAGTCTATGCCTATAGTATTAGAAGAGAGTAGTATAGATCTGATACTTGGTATGACATGGTTAAGGAAAGCAAAGACAATTATACATTGTGCTAGGGGAACTGTAGAACTCACCAGTCCAAAGGGAGAAAAATTTGATGTCATGATTACCATAACCCCCTCCACTAGACCCTCCATATATCTAGTAGATGTTAAATTTGTGGGTAGAAACATCTGTGTGGTTAGAGAGTTCCCAGATGTCTTTCGAGAGGAGTTCTCTGGAATGCCACCAGATAGGAAAGTTGAATTTGTTATTAATCTCTTACCTAGAATCGCTCCTATTTCTAAAAGGCCATATAGGATGTCAGTGGAAGAATTAAAGGAACTCAAGAAACAACTAACAGAGTTACAGGAGGTGGGGTACATTCGTTTGAGTTCCTCACCTTGGGGAGCACCGGTTCTGTTTGTACAGAAGAAGGATGGTTCACGGAGGATGTGTGTTGATTATAGAGCACTTAATGATGTCACAATTAAGAACAAGTATCTTGTACCTCGTATTGAAGATTTATTTGATCAAATGAGAGGTGCTAGGGTATTCTCTAAGATTGATCTCAGATCGGATTATCATCAAATGAAGATTAGGCCTTCTAATATTCCGAAGACGGCTTTCTCTACCTGATATAGTCTATATGAGTTCATGGTCATGTCGTTTGGCTTAACTAATGCACCAGCCTACTTCATGAATATGATGAACAAGGTGTTCATGGAGTATCTTGATAAGTTTGTCGTGGTATTCATCGATGACATTCTGATTTATTCTAAGAATGATAGTGATCATGATGAACATCTATGATTGGTGCTACAGAAGTTAAGGGATAATCAACTCTATTCCAAGTATAGCAAGTGTCCTATGTGATTCATCGATGACATTCTGATTCATTGAGGGATTCTCCAAGATAGCGAAGCCTCTGACCTCACTACTATGAAAAGGTAAGGAGTTTAAGTGGACGCATGAATGCCAAGGGAGTTTCAATCAACTGAAGTTTAGATTGATGTCACCCCCAGTGTTGGTTATGCCAGATCCGCAGAAGGGATTTGACATATATTGTGATGCGTGCTGCCAGGGCTTGGGATGTGTTCTTATGCAGGAAGAGCATGTCATTGCCTACGCGTCTCGCCAGTTACGGAAACATTAGTTGAACTACCCCACACATGACTTAGAACTGGCAGCCGTAGTGCATGCTCTCAAGATTTGGAGGCATTATATAATGGGGACCAAGTGTCAAGTCTATACCAATCATAAGAGCTTAAAGTATATCTTCACTCAGAAAGATCTCAACCTTAGGCAACGCTGTTGGTTGGAGCTCATCAAAGATTATGACTTGGAGATCCACTATCATCCAGGCAAGGCAAATCTGGTTGTGGATGCCTTGAGTCAAAAGGAGCATGTTCATGCAGCTATTATCGCCGAGTTACCCGATGAGTTAGTAGAAGACTTTGAAAGACTCAACCTAGGAATAGTTGTGCATACTGAAGGGATCACAATCGAAGTGGAACATACCTTGGAGCAAGAAATACGCAAGGGTTAGATCGGTGACGCTAAAATTCAAGAAATCAAAGATCTGATGGCAGTAGGTAGAGGTCTAGACTTCACGGAGGATGAACAAGGCACAATATGGTTCAAGAACAGGATATGTGTTCCTGAGAATGACAGCCTTCGTGAAACCATTCTAAAGGAAGCCCATGACTCTGATTACTCTATTCATCCTGGTAGCACCAAGATGTATTAGGATCTGAAGCAAAAGTATTGGTGGTATGGTCTAAAAAGAGATGTAGCTGCACATGTGGCTGTATGTGATGTATGTCAAAGAGTCAAAGCTAAACACCAGAGGCCAGCTAGACTGCTACACCCGTTAAAAGTGCCCGAATGGAAGTGGGAAGAAATAGGTATGGATTTCATTGTCGGGCTACTTCGCACCTAGAAAGGTTATGATTCCATATGGGTGATCGCAGATAGATTAACCAAAGTGGCTCACTTCATTCCGGTCAAGTACACTTACAAGGGTTCTCAGTTGGCTGAGTTATACATGGCTTGAATTGTGTGCCTCCATGGTGTACCTAAGAAGATTGTTTCTAATCGAGGGTCTCAGTTTATCTCAAGATTTTGGAAGAGTCTTCATGAAAACATGGATACAAAGTTGAATTTCAGCTCGACTTATCATCCCTAAACTGATGGCCAGACTAAGAGAACCAACCAAGTACTTGAGGATATGTTAAGAGCTTGTGCCCTTAAGCATGGGGGCAGTTGGGACAAGAGTCTGCCATATGCAGAGTTCTCCTACAATAATAGTAATCAGGCCAGTCTAAAGATGTCACCATTTGAAGCTTTATATGGTAGAAAGTGCAGAACTCCTCTGTATTAATATCAGACTGGTGAAACACAGTTCTTCGGGCCTGAAATTATTCAAGAGGCAGAAGAACAAGTTCGTATGATCCGGGAGAACTTGAGGATAGCACAGACTCGGCAGAAGAGCTATGCTGATAACCGGGAAGACCACTGGAATTCGAAGAGGGTGACCACATGTACCTAAAGGTGTCACCAATTCGTGGAATGAGAAGATTCAAAGTTAAAGGCAACCTATCCCCTTGTTTTATTGGACCCTTCAGAATCTTTAAGCGAGTTGGGGAGATGGCCTACCAGCTTGAGCTACCAAATCATCTATCTAATGTACATGATGTGTTCCACATATCTCAACTTAAGAAGTGTCTTCGTGTCCCAGAGGAACAGTTGCCCATGGAAGAACTTAGTGTGCAAGGAGATCTAACTTACATGGAGCATCCTATCAAGATCATTGATACTTTGACTCGTGTTACGAGGAATAAAGTAATTAAGATGTGCAAAGTACAGTGGAGTCACCATGGAGAAGATGAAGCTACCTGGGAGAGAGAAGAAGAGCTGCGAACAGAATTTCCCCACCTCTTCCCTAGTTCCTCTTAATCTCGAGGTCGAGATTATTTTTAAGGGGGTAGGATTTGTAATACCCAACTTGTGGATGATAAGAGAAGGATTAATCTCCTTATGCGTTTTGTCCTCTATTCATGAGAAATGTTAATAATCATACCTAAAAGTGCCTGAATTAACTAGAGACACATAAATAATCTATGTATCATGTTGGATATTTTGCTTGTGTATTTAATTATACTAATAATGATACTAATGCTGAAATTAGGATTTAACCCAATTTGAAATCTAGGGATTGAAAATGACATAGAAAAGAGAAGGGAAATAATACACACTATAAAGAAAAAATACATATAAATAAATATACCTTTTCATACAAGTATTTTTAGTTGTGCATATAATCTAAGTGTGAAACTCAACAAAATTTGGATTCAAATTTGAGATTTAAAAATAAAAGGAAAAGAAAACAGAAAAGAAAAATAAAAAGAAAAAGAAAAGAGAACCTACCTAGACCTAATTCCCTCACTTTCAGCCCGTTTGCCATATCCCGCCACGTGGCCCAATCAACCTCTTGCACGCCGACATGTGGGCCCTGCTCGTCGGCTACACACCCGCGCCCACTGCCCCACCAAGCCACCCACTGACCACTGGGGCCAGTTCGTCTGTCACCTCGTACCATCCTGCTGTCGCTGACTAGTGGGCCCGCGTGGCCTATGACCCGTCCGCCGCCGAGCTCGTAGTGGTCAGCATTCCGCGACGAGATTGGCGCAACAAACCCCACTCCTCGTCATGGTAGTTGGGGTCGGTGACCTGAGGATAAAACCGAGTGTCAGGCTTCTCCTACCTACCTTGGTGCACCTCGAGAGTCCAGCGCCAGGCGAAGTAATTGGCAGAAAGGAAGTGTTGGGGACTTGTTCTCAAGTGCTATGAATTAAGAACAAGGCAACACAAAATGTAAAATGTTAATGCCCTTCGTCCTTTGAAGCATTATTTCCTTTAGGATATAATAATCTTCAGACGAAGGTTATGAAGGACATACCTTCATCATTGTGGTATAAATTAATAGAAGGAGAAGCATATGAAATGCAGGAGACAACATGAACAATGATATAACATTATCAATTCGTCCTCATTATATTGTCATAGAGAAATAGAAACAAAATTAGATTACATATGTACCTTCAGCTTGAAAGAAGGTAAAAGTACAAGTGTGACGCACAAGCAAGTATCAGTAAACGTGAACAGTACGGGGAACTGTTCATCTATTTATAGGCACAGAACGCAGCCTGTGAGAAATTACATTCATGCCCTTTACATTTATTGTTAACTAATAGATAATTCTATGAGGACTAGATAGCCTTTTCCCCTTTTAAGTCGGTTCCTTTCTCCGCCATTTAGCCGAAGCTCCCTTGCTTGTAGCTTTGGAGCAACTCCAACCTTCGTCACGATCATGTTTTTTACATCGTACATGCTTTTAGCCCGAGTCCGAAGGTACCTGTTCACATGTCACACTTGAAGATTTTGTTAAATCACATTTTTGAGGACCTTCGGAGGACGAAGGCCCCCAACAGTAGCCCCTCGCAGTATTAATTTGTTTAAGATAACAAATTCAGACTGCAATATGTACGAAGGCCTTAAGGGGAAGGTCCGAAAAAACACCTTCCCTTTGCTAGAATAGCAACAGTCAATGACAGACGGGGCCCCCCAATTTGGAGTGCGCCAAGCGTATAAATTAGAACTCGTATCAACCTCATTTGGTATGCTGCTTGTGCCACTTGCTTTATTTTGTCAGTTTTCATAGCTCTTGCTTACTAACACTTGCTAGTTTTTTCAAACTTTTTGAGCTTCGGCTAGAAAGACACATTTTCGTCATCTCTGAAGGAAAAGATGTCTCAAGACAAGAAGGTTGCTGCTAAGACGAAGCCTGCTGAAGAGGAGAGGCTTTTTGAGGAGAAGAAGGTTGTGAATCCTTACATTGCTAGATTTATTGAGTCAATGGCAAAATCAAATACAGAGAAGATTACTAAGGAGATATTGGAGGGCCTGTCTGAAGATACTAGTGATAGTGACAGCTATGATGCGGAAAGTGGGGGCGAAGATTCTGAGGATCGACCCTGGAGACCAAGCCATACAATTTTCGGAAAATCTACCATCAAGCAAAGTCATCTTGAAAACATGAGGGGAAGGTACTTTCGGGATATGTCTATTGTGAGGGCTGGCGGAGACAACAACGTCCTGGCCCATGAGGGGAACGAAGTTGTGATTTTCCGAAGCTTCTTCAAAGCTGGGCTTTGGTTTTCGCTGAGCAAGTTTGTAGTTGAAGTGTTGAAAACCTACCAAGTTTTTCTTCACTAGTTGACCCCCGAAGCTATATTGAGGATGGGAGTCTTCGTCTAGGCAGCAAGAAGCCAAGGGATAGAACCAAATGCGAAGTGCTTCTGCAGCATGCACGAACTTTTGTATGAGACGAAGGCCATGGGGAAAGAACAGTATCATAACAACTTCGGTTGTTATGGGTTTATCGCCCGTCCCAACGCTAGTCACCCTGTGCCGACATTTCGGAAGAGATGGCCCGGAAATTGGATGGAAGAATGGTTTTATGTGAAGAACGACTTGTCAGTGAGGGAGGACATCAAAGATGTTATCATGCGCCCCATATGGTCCCGCTTCAGCCTCCGAAGGCCGAAGGTTGAAATTGATGAAGCCGCCGAAGCGTGCCAAAAGGCGTATGGTACTATCTGCTTCTTCATTGGTACCAGGGATTTAATTCAAGAGCATATAGCATTCAGAGTATGGCCGCTTGCAGAGAGCTGGGAAATGCCGAAAGAAACTATTACCAAGTCTAGCGAAGGTGAACTGGTCCATCTGAAATATACATTCAGATATGGAGATAAATTCGATGAGCCAAATGATGATTGGTTGAAATGCATCGAAGTTACAAGTGATGAATTACTTGGATCATACTCCAAGGCAGAAGATAATGCACTGTCTACAGCTTTCGGAGGTCGGGGAAAAAAGAGAATAAACATAGTTTTTGACGCCATTAGCTTTGTCTACCCTGACTACCACTACTCGGCTCGTGGGCAAGGGAAGAAGAGGAAAGCTGCTGCTCTGGCCACCCCGGTTGAACCTGTGCCGAAGGCTGCGGGCAAAAAAATGAAGGTGCTTACCCACCGGCCATGTTGTATTGAACCGGCTGTGGTGCCCGAGTTTGGCGGGGAGGCATCTTTGGCTGCTGAATCAAGAGAATCTGCCCCGATGCAGAAAGCTGAAGAACCGGCTACAATGCCGAAGGCCCCTTCGGTTGAGCCAGTTGAAACGAAGGTTGACAAAGATAAGGCTGACAAGCCAACAACTGAAGAAGTGAAAAAGATGCCAGGGATTTTAAGTCCTTCGACAGAAGCCACGGCGCTGAAGGCACAAAAGAGTTCTGTCATAACTCCTAGGAGAAGGAGGATGGTAAATGTATTATATGTTTTGGAAACAACCGATTCTAAAGGCCCTGCTCCCACAGGGAAGGTTGCCGAGGCTATCAAAATGCAATCCAAGGCTGATACTTAGCAAATATAAGTCAAGACTACACTAACCCAGGCTGAAGCCGAGGCAGAGCCCACGGTGTCTACTAAGACGAAGCTTGCCGCCATCGAGCAGAAGGCCAAAGAAATAACTCCAGATATTAATATAACTTTTGAGAAGAGTGCGGCCAAAGAGGCCGAATCTCTTGCCCCCGAAGCACTCTCCAAAGATCTTGATTATATCATTCGACATGCTTCGGGAAAGAGATTATTCGAAGAAGAAAATTTTGAAGCTAAACACTATGCTCGAGAACTGAAGTATCCGAAGGGGGCTTTAGAGTTTAATGGTATGGACGAAGTTGATTTCCTGTACTTGCCTCCCAGTCAACAAAGAATTATCTGTCTGCCGGGAGATGGCTAGAAGTATGGGTTTTCCAAAGCTTGAAGCTGGCCTCTGTGCCATGATGAAGGACAACCTAGCAGATAGTCTTGCGTACAACAGTCTGAAGGTACTGAAGTTGTGAATTTTGAAGCTTATGGACTCTGGAATGGAGTCTTTTTATTCTTATATTAATCGTTTTAACCTTTCTTGCAGGGCTCAATACTTAGCAACGCCTTAAGGGCGCAAAAGAATGCTGAAGATGAGAGCTGCAATATAGCTCTCAACAACCTTTGAACAGAGGTTATCAGACTGAGGAACGAAGCCACGGAAAAAGACAAGATTCTACTTTCATTGGTGGACAAGGTAAAAGAAGATGAAGCTAGTTTCAAGGCTCAAGCTGAAATTCAAAAGAATGAGATTGAAGACCTTCGAAAGCAACTAGCTGAGGCTAAAGAAAAATGTGGTCTCGTAGAGGCCAACCGAGATATTAGTGAATATTGGAGAAATTATTTAGAAAAAACAGTCGAAGAACTCCGCGCATCAAAAGAAAGATGCTTCGAAAAATCCCTGGGCTGTGTGGAGAAGATAAAGGCTAGCTTCGCCAACGTGGGTGCCTATTCCAATGAAGATAACTTTATTCGAGGCGACCCCGAAGGTGTTATAGAATGGATAAGCGAAGAGGCCGAAGCTTTTGAAGAAATTTTAAATGATCGCGTGGATGTCTGCGCATTTTCTGGTGCGAGAGAAATTTCAGCCATCTTGGAGAAGGCGGGTTGCGAACATGTCAAAACCCTAGCCCAGGCCGAAGCTGCCTTCTCCGTGGATGTCACGAAGGATCCCTTAGCCGAAGCAAGCTTAATGGGCGGAAAATTTTTTACTGACATCTGGACAAATGGCGGCCTAGAAATGGCTCATGAAATAATGAAGAAAAGCGAAAAAGATATCCATGAGGCCCGAATTCAAGCTAAGCAAGCTGAAGAAGCTACAGAGCGCGAGAGGTGCATAGGTATTGTTTTATGGCCTTTAGCTTCGTCATTTGTTTTCGTAACTTCGAATTGATTAATTTTTCCTACTGCAGCTGAACTGTCTCCTCCACCAGAACCGTTCGACCCCCTGGCCGACCCAGAAACGAAGAAAGCAATAGAAATCATCAATATAGCAGAATCTATTGTTGATGCAGTTGTTAACAAGTTGTTGAATGAAATTGCGGAAAAGGTCCTGAAAGAGGACTGATATTGTAAAAACATTTTTAGACAATCAATGTAGCTTCGCTGCATCAAAATTGTAATATTCGATGCACATATTTTTGAACTAATGTGTGAATTATTTGTAATTCAGTTCTTTGTAATGCATGAAACTTTATATACATACCGTTTTTGAGCCTTCGGCGAAAAAACACCTTCCCTCTTTTCATGCTTTATAAAGAAGAAGATCCTTGCTTCGTGAAAATATCCAAGCTTCGTAAAAACCTCCCAGCTTTGTAAACAAATGATCCCTTCTTTTGCAATAGAGTTGACGAAACTATATTTTCTCAGCTAACTTTGTGCCTTAGCACCTTTCCATTTTTTATAAAGCAATCTCCGAGGGTCAACTTCGTATTCAATTCGTGCCATCGTGCAATATGATGTATTATGTGATGCTATGCGGGATGATGTGACGATATGATGCGAATGATGCAAATGCCGAAAATGCACACCCACGCGCCCATACTGGAACACACCATCTCTGCGTCCCCTTAGGAACGATCGAAGTCTCTTTGCATTTATTTTTCGGCTTCACCGCTTATTTTTCGGTGTAAGTTCTGCATCCCCTTAGGAACGTATTTTGAACTTCTTTGCCTTCTATTTCGGCGGTATTTTTCGCGTTGACTTTTCGCGCTTCGCCTTATATTTTGGTGGTATTTTTCGCGTTGACTTTTCGCGCTTCGCCTTATATTTCGGCGGTATTTGGCTCTACATTCCCTTAGGAACGACTTTTGAGCAGAAAACTTACACTGCGCTCCCTTGGGAATGACTTTTTGTGGCTTAGGCAAGACTTATGGTGCGCTCCCTTAGGAACTACTTTTTGAGCTTCGACAATTTTGGAGCTTCGTAAATCTGTGAAGAAGATATATTTCATTTTAATAGAAGCGAAACTATTACAAAGAATTAAAACTAGGTTTGCATTACTTGTCCGTTATTAAAAAACAAACTGGCATAGAATAAAAAAGTGTTTTAGAAAATAGGATATCTCTCAATAGATGTGCTTTGACTCTGGCACAGTACTGTTGACTGAGCGAGCTTCGGATTCCTCCTTGAAATCCCGCTGCTATTGGGTGTGTTGGTGCCCTTCTGGCTGCTGACCCCGTGAATAGGCAGGTTGTAGTGGTGGCGGAGGTGGAAGTTGTGGCCAAGAAGCCTGTGGCTATCTGGCCGAAGCAACAGAAGCTGCAGAATGATTACCCACATATTCTAGTATGTAGGGTGAGTGGCACGAAGCAGTGTGCAAGACCTGCTTCGGTTGACTCTGCCGAGCTTCGGTTTCTGCAATCTCCTTCTGCTTTTGGATGGTAATTTGGCACATTCTTGTAGTATGGCCCTTGTCTTCACCAAAAAATAAGCAGTAGATCTTCCTGGGCTGGTCCCCATATCTTCCTCCATAGCCCCTGGCGCCTTTGCCTCTTGGAGCTGGCGGCCGGAAAGAGCTTTGTTGTTGCCCCAAAGATTGTGAGGTATACTGTGGCCTCTGCAGCTGACTTCCTTTGTCATCATTCTGAGTGGAGTTATGAATTGACCTGACATGTCTCGAGTGGATTCTTCCTCTGAAGCCCCTGGTCATCTCAGAGAATCTGTATGCTTCCTCCCTTCTTTGGCGGAAGTCATTGTCAGCCCGGATCTACTCATCCATCTTTTGAAGCAGCTTCTCTAGAGTTTGTGGGGGCTTCCTGGCAAAATATTGGGCGGTAGGTCCTGGGCGAAGACCTTTGATCATGGCCTCAATGACAATCTCATTGGGCACGGTAGGCGCTTGTGCCCTCAATTGCAAGAACCTTCGTACATATGCCTAGAGGTATTCTTTGTGGTCTTGCGTGCATTGGAACAGAGCCTAAGCTGTGACCGGCTTCGTTTGAAAACCTTGGAAGCTGGTAACCAATATGTCCTTAAGCTTCTGCCACGACGTGATATTCCCTGACCGAAGAGAAGAATACCATGTTTGGGCTACATTCCGCACTGCCATGATGAAGGACTTCGCCATGACTGCAGTATTGCCTCCATACGAAGATATAGTTGCTTTGTAGCTCATCAGAAATTGCTTTGGATCTGAATGCCCATCATACATGGGAAGCTGAGGTGGCTTGTATGACGGGGGCCACAGGGTAGCCTGCAGTTCTGCTGCCAAGGGAGAAGCATCATCAAAAGTAAAGGTATCATGATTAAAATCATCATACCATCCATCTTCGTTGAATAGGCCTTCTTGACGAAGTTCCCTATGTTGGGGCCTTCGATCTTGTTCTTCTTGAACAAGATGGCACACTTCTTCAGTAGCTTCATCGATCTTCCTTTGAAGATCAGCCAGCCATGCCATCTTCTCCTTCTTCCTTTGTACTTGTTGATGAATAATTTCCATGTCCTGATCTCTTGGTCCAACTCCTCCTCCTGGAGTGTTGGACTGGTGGCTTTCCTCTTCTGGCTTCGCGCCTCTCGGAGAGAGAGGGTCTCCTGGTTTGGGTCCAGCGGCTGCAATGCAGCAGTCCCTGGTGCTGAAGCTTTCTTCAGCGGCATGACGAAGGTCAGTGTTTACCAAAGGTGGTCGAAAGAGTTCACCGGAGGTGGGCGCCAATGTTGGGGGCTTGTTCTCAAGTGCTATGAATTAAGAACAAGGCAACACAAAATGTTAAATGTTAATGCCCTTCATCCTTCGAAGCATTATTTCACTTAGGATATAATGACCTTCAGACGAAGGTTATGAAGGACATACCTTCATCATTGTGGTATAAATTAATAAAAGGAGAAGCATATGAAATGCAGGAGACAACATGAATAATGATATAACATTATCAATTCGTCCTCATTATATTGTCATAGAAAAATAGAAACAAAATTAGATTACATATGTACCTTCGGCTTGAAAGAAGGTAAAAGTACAAGTGTGACGCACGAGAAAGTATCAGTCAACGTGAACAATATGGGGGAACTGTTCATCTATTTATAGGCACAGAACACAGCCTATGAGAAATTACATTCATGCCCTTTACATTTATTGTTAACTAATAGATAATTCTATGAGGACTAGATAGCCTTTTCCCCTTTTAAGTCGGTTCCTTTCTCCGCCATTTAGCCGAAGCTCCCTTGCTTGTAGCTTCGAAGCAACTCCAACCTTCGTCACGATCATGTTTTTTACATCGTACATGCTTTTAGCCTGAGTCCTAAGGTACCTGTTCACATGTCACACTTGAAGATTTTGTTAAATCACGTTTTTGAGGACCTTCGGAGGACGAAGGCCCCCAACAGGAAGAGAGAGGGAAGAGAGCCACTGTAAGAGATCACCGTCATCACCATCGCCGCGACTTCGCCGTTCCTCGGTGATAGCCTCCATCTACGACTCTGCCGTCGGTAAGTGCTTACCCAGCTCGTTCGAATAGGCCTCCACAACACGTGTCGAGTCTCAGATCGGTAGGTATCACTCCCTGGTGCCGATTGGTGCTACTCTGGCGATGGGCCACCGCGCCCCCGGGCGGCGCCGCCGTGTTTGGCAAAGAGAAAGGGGAGGAAGTGGTTGGGTCATCGATCTACTGGCGAACGACTACGATTAGAAGTCGAGTACTGATTCGGTGGATGAATCTGAGCCATTAGATGAAGATCGATCGAGTACGTGTAAACCTCGATCATTTTGGGTCCTGACCGTTGATAGGTAATCCAAGGGCCACGATTGAATACCGTTTTGTCGTTCACATAATTCAATCCGAACCGTAGATCGGTAACCCGATGGTTGTGATCGCGCACTGGTTCATAATAATGATGATATAATCCTTGCCATAGATGTAAGATCCATCAGTCCTGGTCGAAACATACCCCTTTGGCCAGGTAATTTTATTAAAGAGACCCTTGGTTTTCACGGAATTAACCCGCGGTCCAGGGGTGTGATAAGATCCTTACGCAGAGGCCCTGAGTCTTGCAGAATAAACCCTGAACTTCTCAAAAATAATACGTGTAGTCCAGGAACCTAATAAATTAGATAAATTAATATAGAAAATGATTTTTAGTATAAAAATAATTCTAGAATCGTGTTTAATTCATAGAAAATCCATTTTAATTCCTTTTTGACCCATTCTAGTTGCAATAATTTTGTTTTAATATTGTTTATCACCTGGTAACTCCGTTTATCCATGAAACATAGGTTACAATTATTCATTTGGTTTATTCATCAACCACTTAAAAACTTTGGAAAATCATAGCTCTTTAACCATAACTCAGAATTTAATGATCCTCAAACCTATGATATCGTTACAATGCGTAGAATATTATTTTGCAGTATGTTCTCATGTTTGGTGTGATGTTAATTTCTCTTGTACTGTGTTTGTTTGTATTGCTTCGAGTAGACGAGCAAGTGATCGAGGACCCAGGTGCTCAGTAGGTGGAAAATACTCAGCAGGAGCTCGTTGAAGGCAAGTTGTGCCCTTGACCACTTTTATTTACCCAATAATGTTCTCTATAATCATTTTGGCATGCTTAGGTTTAATTTTGATGGGACCCAATAGGTCACCCTAGTTTGGTCATCTTTACACCTTGTTTACCCCTAAACTTTTGGGTAGTCTTTGCTATTGCTATATGTGGTTTTGGGGTGTTGAGGTAATTAATACCCATTGTCATGCTTTATTATTATTGTTCTATTCTATTCATGATAAGACTATTATGTTAATTGGAACATGGATCTTAACTTGAGAAACACGTGCCACCACAAGGGTGGAATGGGACGCCCTTGGCTAACTAATTAGGAAAGCTAGTGGAGGTCTAGCTTACCTGAAAGGGGCAAGGGTAGTAGGGGAGTTGTCGTTATAGGGAGGTTCTCGGCTTGATTTTGCTACGATGGCTTTTCAGACGGGGGATTCCTACATTGCGCTCCCTAGAAGCTATAGCGGGTTTTCTGAAGCTAGTGGAACTTTGTAAAGGCCTCGTAGTGTTACCCAGCCTCGCTTCCTTGGTATAGGTGTATGAGGTCTGTACAACCCCATGGCAGATGAGTAACATGACTTGTGGGTAAAGGGTACAACCTCTGTAGAGTGTAAAACTAGTATACTAGCCGTGCTCGCGGTCATGAGCAACCCAGGACTCTCGCATGATTAACTGATGAAATTAAATTCAATTTGTCATTTGCATCACATTGTGGTTTTTTTATTAATTTTGATATATGATTACTCTGGTTTGGTATATACTTACATTTAATAAATGCTAATAAAATTTTGACCAACTTATTAAAAGCAATGCTCAGCTTTAACCCTTATTTGTTGATCAGCCTTACACTTCACATGAGCTCCTTCCTTTGGTGAGTTCTTGCACATTATTCCCCACAACTTGTTGAGCTATGATCTTTTGTGAGCTCACCCTTGAATATATAAACCCCCCACAAGTGAAGAGCAGGTAGCCCAGGAGGAGGTCTACAATGAGGAGTACGAGCTTATTTAGGTGGCGTCTCACAATCCGCTATGTAATAATATTTGCGACATTTATCTTTATACACTAGGTCATTATATGTGTTGTTCTTTGGCGTACATATGAGAAGCACCCGGCTTTACCCCATAAATCTGGGTGTGACACTAGAACCGCGCAAGGTCTCGACTAATCCTCGTTGGTGCCCCTATGCAAAGGGAAGCCCATGCGAGGGCCAAGCACCTCAGTCGAGTAACTCTGTAGAGAGCCGCGGACCTTTTCCATGTGCAAGTGGTGCTCTGCTTCTGGCTCCTCTCGGACGCTCCCGCCGTCTCCAATGTTGAGCTTCCGGTCGAAATGTCGTGGGCCTCGTTCCCTTCGGTACATGGTGGCAGCCATGACACAAATGCGGTTGTCACAGTCTTGCAAGACTCTCGCCCCACTCAATACAATTACAACGGCTCACGCAAGAGTCGAGGGGTTGTGTGGTTTTACAAAACTCACTCAACTAACTAGGGTTCACCTAGAGCAAGCGCTAAAGCGGTCTAACTAACCTAAGCACTTCGTAAAGCACCTACGCTAATCACGAGTGATTCTTTTAAGCATTTGGGTGTATGAACTCTTAGGAATGTCTACTATATGCCTTGGTATGTTGCTTGGGCTCTCACACCTACAAATGGCCGGTTGGGTGAAGTATATATAGGCTCCAACACAAAACTAGCCATTGGAGATAAGTTGTGCTCTCTGCGACACACCAGACAGTCTGATGGTGCACTGGACAGTGCACTATTTACTGTCCGATGCGCCTTGCCATTGGTCTGGCACTGCAACCGACCGTTGGCATGTAGGCTTTTTAGATCGGACACTCTGGACTTCACACTAGACAGTCAAATGGTCTTCTCTCCACAATGCCACCTGGAACTAGCCGTTGGGCTACTGTTCCCTAGTGCACCGGACAGTCCGGCGTGCAACACTTCCTTTGTTTCTTGGACTTCACTTGATCTTCATAATGTCTTCTTTTGAGGTGTTGCTTCCTCAATGTCTTGGTCCAAGCAACTTTAGCATCCTGTGAACTACAATCATAAACACTAGCAAACACATTAGTCCACATGTTATGTTGATCATCAAACACCAAAACCTATTGAGCCAAATGGCCTGGGTCCATTTTCCTTACAATCTCCCCCTTTTTTGTGATTGATGACAACACAACCAAAGCAAGCAAATATTACAAACATTTTTATGAAAATATGCAATCTACTTGCTAGGATGCATGTTTGTCCCCACAATGTGAAATTATGGACTTAAGCCTCCCCCTAACTCCATAATTCACTTGCTTCCTATTTTAGACCAAAGAACCAAAACCACTTGAAGGATCAAAATTTTAATTTGGTGGTGTTTGATGTTTGATACAATTTTCATTGCTTTGGTCCCTAAACTTCTCCCCCATTGGCATCAACCACCGAAAAGGAAGACATTAAAAGCATGTAGGAAGCAAAAAAGACTTGCCCTCATAAACGGTTTATCAATTAAAACCAATTGAAGATCTTGACATTATAACTCCCCCTAAATGAGTGTTCTCCTTTAGGGCTTGTTTGGTTATTTTCAATCCATATGGATTGGAGGGGATTGATACGGATTGGGAGGGATTTTGACTTACTAGGGATTAAAACCCCCTCAATCCCCCTCAATCCATATGGATTGGGGTAGAACCGAACAAGCCCATAGAAAGAATTTTCTCCCCCATTAGAGACGAAGAAATACTCCCCCTGACAGAGATCTTATACTTTAGGAAAAAGCATGTGAAGAATAGAGGTGCAAGATATGATTTGATTAGACTAACTTCCCTTATGCATAGGTAACGGAATATGATTTAACCACTTATGCATGTGTAGCAACATGGAAAGTATAAGATATGAAATATAGTCTAACCAAATATTGGAGAAGACATGTAAATGATGCCAAATGTAGTCTTAAAGTTAACAATTGAAAATCAATGGCGGACCATTTGAAGACAAATGGTAGGTTTGTGAGACATAACAGTTCTTGTAGATTTGCAGTGGAAGCTTGTTGTATTTCTCCGAGGACTTCATTTTCCTTACAATGAGACTACTACATGAAATATACTCGAAAAAGGTATTAGTCTCAAAGTCTTAGATTATAGAGTAACCTCCCCCTGAAAGTGTGCATACAAGTTTTAAATACTTGTAGGAGACATGCACTTTGATTTTGATATCAAGAGGGGCATGTTGGTCCTTGTTCTCAAATGCTATACATCAAGAACAAGACAACACAATTGTTAATGATTAAAGGCCTTCGTCTTTCGAAGCAATATCTCCTTTTGGATATAATGATCTTCAGATGAAGGTCATGAAGGGCATACCTTCATCATCTCAGTGAACAAATATAAATAAGGATATGTGAAATACAAAAGAATATAAATAATGATTATATAACAGGAATCTATTTATATTCTTATTTCATAAACATGGAAAAAGCATAAACACTATTTATATTACATTGATACTGTAACACCCCAGTGTTACTTAGGGTTTCCCCTAGTACCCCAACTTGTGACTATTATCACATGTGGCTCTAATTGTTGGGGGCCTTCGTCCTCCGAAGGTCCTCAAAAACATAATTTAACAATGTCTTCCAAGTGTGGTTTATGGACAGGTATCTTTGGATTTATGATAAAAGCATACACGATGAGGAGCTTGATCGTGACGAAGCTTGCCGTCGCTCCGAAGCTGTGCAAAAGGGAGCTTCGGCTAAATCACAGAAAAGGGAACCGACTTAAAAGGGAAAAGGCTGTTCAGTCCTCATAGATTTTTCTATAAGCCAATAGTAAATGTAAAGGGCATAATTGTAATTTCTCATAGGCTGTGTCCTGTGTCTATAAATAGATGAACAGTACCCCCGTACTGTTCAGGCGGACTTGTGCTCACTCGCACGTTACACTTGGACTTTTGCCTTCTGTCAAGCCGAAGGTATAAATGTAATTCAATATTGTTCATGTTCATTCATAATGATATAATGAAAAAGTATTAATAATGTCATATGATCATTTATGTTATTCCTCATGTTTCATATGCTTCTCCTTTCGTTAATATATACTGTGGTGATGAAGGTACGTCCTTCATGACCTTCGTCTGAAGATCATTATATCCTGAGGGAAATAATGCTTCGAAGGACGAATGGCATTAACCATTAACCTTTTCTGTGTTGCCTTGTTCTTAATTCATAGCATTTGAGAACAAGTCTCCAACTTTGGCGCCCACCTCCGGTGAACCCTTTTTCGACCACCTTCGGCAAGCACTGACCCTCATCATGCCACCGAAGAAAGCTTCAGTGACAGGGGCTGCTGCACTACAGCCACTGGACCCAAATCAGGAGAACCTCTCTCTCCGAGAGGCCCAAAGCCAGAAGAGGAAGGCCACTAGCCCAACACTCCAGGAGGAAGAGTTGGACTAAGAAATCAGAAACATGGAGATAATTCATCAGCAAGTTCAAAGGAAGAAGGAGAAGACGGCCAGATTGGCTGATGTTCAAAGGCAGATTGACGAAGCCACTGAAGAAGTACGCCATCTTGTTCAAGACGAGCAAGATCGAAGGCCTCAACACAGGGAGCTTCGTCAAGAAGGCCTATTCAATGAGGATGGATGGTATGATGATTTTAATCATGATACCTTTACCTTTGATGATGCTTCTCCCTTGGCAGCAAAACTGCAGGCTATCCCGTGGCCTCCATCATACAAGCCACCTCAACTCCCTATGTATGATGGGCATTCGGATCCGAAGCAGTTTTTGATGAGTTATGAGGCAACCATATCTTCGTATGGAGGCAATGCAGCTGTCATGGCCAAATCCTTCGTCATGGCAATTCGGAATGTGGCCCAAACATGATATTCTTCTCTTCGGCCAGGGACTATTACTTCGTGGCAGAAGCTCAAGGATATGCTACTGACAAGCTTTCAAGGCTTTCAGATGAAGCCGGTCACAGCTCAGGCTCTATTTCAATGTATGCAAGACCATGAGGAGTATCTTCAAGCATACGTTCGAAGGTTCTTGCATCTCAGAGCATAGGCGCCTACAGTGCCCAATGAGATTGTCATTGAGGCCATGATCAAGGGGCTTCGTCCAGGACCTACTGCCCAGTACTTTGCTAGAAAACCTCCATAGACTCTTGAGAAGTTGCTTCAAAAGATGGATGAATATATCAGGGCTGACAATGACTTCCGCCAAAGAAGGGAGGAAGCTTACAGATTCTCCGAGATGACCAGGGGCTTCGGAGGAAGAATACACCCGAGACATGTCAGGTCAATTCACAACACTCAGAATGATGACAGAGTAAGTCAGCTGCAGAGGCCCTAGCATTCTTCACAATCTTCGGGGCAGCAACAAAGCTCTTTTCGGCCGCCAGCTCCAAGAGGCAGAGGCACCAGGGGCTTCGGAGGAAGATATGGGGACCAACCCAGGAAGATTTACTGTCTATTTTGTGGTGAAGACAAGGGCCATAGTACAAGAATGTGCCAAATCACCATCTAAAAGTAGAAGGAGATCGCAGAAGCCGAAGCCCGGCAAAGTCAACCGAAGCAGGTCCTACATACTGCTTCGTGTCACTCACCCTACATACCAGAGTATGTGGGTAATCATCCTGCAGCTTCTGTTGCTTCGGCTAGTCAACCACAGGCTTCTTGGCCACAGCTTCCACCTCCGCCGCCACTACAACCTGCCTATTCACGAGGTCAGCAGCCAGAAGGGAGCCATCAGACTCATCAGCAGCAAGAGCTCAGGGAGGAATCTGAAGCTCGCACAGTCAACAGTACTGTGCTAGAGTCAAAACACATCTATTGAGAGATATCCTACCTCTGAAGCATTTTACATTCATTGTCATTTTCTTTTTAATAAGGAACAATTGGTGTAAATCTAGTCTTCTTGTCACTTTTAATTTCTTGTAATAGCTTCGTTTGTTGTCATAATGAAATATATCTTTCCTACAGACCCACGAAGCTCAAAAACTGCCGAAGTTAAAAATTCGTTCCTAAGGGAATGCAGACCTATAAATTACATTGCAAGTTTTACCGAAGCTACAAAAGTTGTTCCTAAGGAACGCAACGTAAGTTTTCCGAAGCTACAAAAAGTCATTCCTAGGGAGCGCAGCGTAAGTTTGCCGAAGCTACAAAAAGTCGTTCCCAAGGGAGCACAGTGTAAGTTTTCTGCTCAAAAGTCGTTCCAAAGGGAATGCAGAGCGAAATACCGTCGAAATATAAGGCGAAGCGCGAAAAGTCAATGCGAATACTGCCGAAATATAAGGCGAAGCGCGAAAAGTCAACGCGAATACCGCTGAAATAGAAGGCGAAGTAAGTTCAAAAGACGTTCCTAAGGGGATGCAGAACTTACACCGAAAAATAAGTGGTGAAGCCGAAAAATAAACGGCAAAGAGATTTTTGATGGTTCATAAGGGAACGCAGATATTGGGTTTCAGTGTGGGTACGTGGCTTCAGCATTAGCATCATTCTTTGCATCATATCATCGCATCATATCGCATAGCATCACATCATACATCATATCACATCAATAACATCAATTGGAAGCGAGGCCGATCTTCGGAAAATGCTTTATAAAAAATGAAAAGATGCCAAGGCACAAAGTAAGCTGAGAGTTATAGCTTCATCAGTTCTGATGTGGAAGGAGGGATCTATTCTTTACAAAGCATTGATGATTTTACAAAGGGTGGATGATTCTTACGAGGCATAAAAGCTCTTCTTTTCGAAGCATGAACAGAAGGGAAGGTGTTTTTTCGCCGAGGGCTCAAAAACGGTATGTACATAAAGTTTCATGCACCGCAAAGAACTGAATTACAAGCAATTCATATATTACATTCAAATCTTGTAAGCACCAAATATTACAAACATAGTTCAGCAAATGTTACATTAATATTCTAGAAAATGTTTTTACAATAGCTACTCTTCTTCCTTCAGAACTTTTTCTGCAACTTCGGTTAGCAGTTTGGTAACAACTTCATCTATAATAGCTTCAGCCATATTAATAATTTCTACTGCTTTCTTTGTCTCTGGGTCAGCCAGTGGGTCGAATGGCTCTGGGGGAGGAGATAGTTCAGCTGCGGTAGAAGACATAAATTAGTTCGAAGTCACAAAAATAAACAACAAAGCTAAAAGCCATTAAGTGATACCTATTCGTCTTTCGAGTTCCGCTGCTCTTTCAGCTTCTTTTGCTGCTTCTCGAGCGTCATGAAGATCTTTTTCGCTCCTCTTCATCATTTCATGAGCCATCCCTCGGCCGCCATTTTCCTAGATGTCAGTGAAAAATTTTCCACCTATTGAACTTGCTTCGGCCGAGGGGTCCTTCGTATCGTCGACAGAGAAGGCAGCTTCGGTCTGGGCCAAGGTTTTAACATGTTCACAACCCTGCCTTCTCCAAAATGGCTGCAACCCCCCTCGCACCAGAGAATGCACAGACGTCCCCGCGGTCACTCAAAATCTCCTCAAAAGCTTCGGCTTCATTACCGATCCACTCGATGACGCCCTCAGGGTCGCCCCGTATGAAGTTGTCTTCGTTTGAGTAGGCGCCCACGTTGGTGAAGCTAGTCTTTATCTTTTTTACACATTCCACAGATTTTTCAAAACATCTTTATTTTGATGCGCAAAGCTCTGCAACTGTTTTTTCAAAATAATTTTTCCAGTACTCACTGGCATCTCGGTCAGCATCGACAACAGCGCATTTTAATTTGGCCTCAGCCAGTTGTTTTTGAAGGTCTTCAAGCTCATTCTTTTGAATTTTAGATTGAGCCTTGAAGTTAGCTTCATCCCCCTTTACTTTGTCCACCAATGTAAGTAGAATTTTGTCTTTTCCGTGGCTTCATTTCTCAGCTTGATAACCTCTCTTCGAAGGTTGTTGAGAGCAATAGTGCAGCTCTCGTCTTCAGCATTCTTTTGCACTCTTAAGGCGTTGCTAAGTATTAAGCCCTACAAGAAAGAATAAATGGATTAACATAAGAATAAAAGACTCCATTACAGAATCCATAAGCTTCAAAATTTACAACTTTTTGTACCTTCAGACTGTTGTATGCAAGGCTATCTGCAAGATCATCCTTCGTCATGGCGCAAAGCCCAGCCTCGAGCTTCGGGAAACCCATGCTTCTGGCCATCTCCCGGTAGACGGATAATTCTTTGTTGTCCAGGAGACAATACAAGAAATCATCTTCATCTGTACCGTTAAACACTAAGGCCCCCTTCGGATACTTCAGTTCCCGGGCATAGTGTTTGGCTTCAAAAATTTCTTCTTTGGATAATTTCTTTCCCGCAGCATGTCGAATGATATAATCAAGATCCTTGAAGGATGCCTCGAGGGTAAGGGATTCGGTTTCTTTGGCCACACTTTTTTCAAAAGATATATTAATATCTGAAGGTATTTCTTCGGCCTCCTACTCGGGTGTGGCAAGCTTCGTCTCAACACGCACTTTAGGCCCGGCTTCGGCGCTGGCCTGGCTCATTGCAGCTTCGGTTTCGGTTAGTTTTGTTTTAGCTTCGATTTGCATTTTTGTAGCCTTGGCAATTTTCCCTGGAGTAGAGCTTGAAGCCTTTACCGTTTCTAGCACATCTAGTACACTTGCCATCCTTCTTCTTTTGGGAGTGGCCACAAGATCTTTTTGTATCTTTGGCATTGGTACTTCTGCCAAAGGGCTGCAAACTTCTAAAATTTTTATTCCTTCAGTCTCTGGCTTTTCGACCTTATCTTCACCAGTCTCTGCCTCAGCTTGCTCGGCTGAGGGTGCCTTCGGCATGGTAGCCGGTTCTTCAGCCTTCTACGTAGGAGCAATTGGTTCCTTCGGCTCAGTAGCTGAAGGCGTTTCCCCGCCAAACTCAGGCACTACGGCCGGTTCAATGTAGCGTGGTCGGTGGGTGAGGACCTTCAATTTTTTACTCTTCGGCGCAGGCTCGCTTGGAGCAGCCGAAGCAGCAACCTCTCCAGAAGTCGCACCCTTCCTTTTCTGTCCCCGTGGTGGGTAACGATAGTCAGGATACACAAATACAATAGCATCAAAAACCCTATTCAATCTTTTCTTTTTTCGGCTCCCGAAGGCCACAGATAGTGCATTATCTTTAGACTTGGAATATGCTCCAAGTAATTCATCGCTAGTATTTTCAATACACTTCAGCCAGTCATCATCTGGTTCAACAAACTGGTCCCCAAACCTGAAGGTGTATTTCAATCGAATCAGGCCGCCTTTGCTAGGTTTAGTGATGGTTTCTTTTGGCATTTCCCAGCTGTCTATCAATGGCCATATCCTGTAGGCTATATGTTCCTGAAGTAAGTCTCTTGTCCCAATAAAAGAGCAAACTGTGCTGAAGGCCCTTCGGCATGCTTCGGCTGCCTCATCAATTTTTACCTTCGGCTTTCGGAGGCCGAAGCGGGACCCGATGGGGCGCATGATGATCTCTTTAATGCCTTCTCTCGCCTTCAAATCATTTTTCACATAGAACCACTCTTCCATCCAGGACCTAGGCTATCTCTTCCGAAACGTTGGCACTGGGTAGCTTGCGCCAGAGCGAGCAACGAAGCTATAGCAACCGAAATTGTTATGATATTGTTCTTTACCCCAGGGTTTCATCTCATATGAAAGTTCATGCATACTGCAAAAACATCTTGCACTTGGCTCTAGACCTTGACTTCTCACAGCCTAGACGAAGATCCCCATTCTAATAACAGCTTCAGGAGTGATCTGGTGAAGGAAAATCTGGTACGTTTTTAAAACTTCAACCACAAATCTGCTCAACGGGAACCAAAGTCCAGCTTTGAAGAAGCTCCGGAAGACCACAACTTCGTTTTCTTCGGGAGCAGGAACGGCTCTGTCTACGTCGGCCCTCACAATAGACATATCTTGAAAATACCTTCCTCTCATGTTATCAAGATGACTCTGTTTGATAGTTGATTTTCCGAAGACTGTATGACTTGGTCGCCAGGGCCAATCTTCAGAGTCTTCGCCTCCACTCTCCACATCATAGCTTGTCGCTATCATCAGTATCTTCAGACAAGCCTTCTAGTATCTCTTTAGTAATCTTCTCTGTATTTGTCTTTGCCATTGACTCAACAAATCCAGCAGTCTTCTCCTCTTCAGTCAGCTTCGTCTCAGCGGCAACTTTTTTGTCCTGAGACATCTTCTCTTTGGAAATGGCAAAAATGCGTCCTTAAAACCGAAGCTAAGGAAGTCTGAGAAACTAGACAAGCGTTGGTAAGCAAGAGCTAAAAATTGAGCAAACAAAGCAAGTGGCAAGTAGCGTATCGAATGTGGTCAGGGTGAGTTCTTATTTATACGATCGACTGCGCTCCAAATTTGGAGGGTCCCGTCTGTCATTGACTGTTGCTATTCTAGCAAAGGGAAGGTGTTTTTTCAGACCTTTGGCTTACGGCCTTCGTCCATGTCGTAGTCTGAATTCATTATTTTAAACAAATTAATACTGCGAGGGGCTACTGTTGGGGGCCTTCGTCCTCCAAAGGTCCTCAAAAACATAATTTAACAATGTCTTCCAAGTATGGTTTATGGACAGGTATCTTTGGATTTATGATAAAAGCATACACGATGAGGAGCTTGATCGTGACGAAGGTTGCCGTCGCTCCGAAGCTATGCGGAAGGGAGCTTCGGCTAAATCGCAGAAAAGGGAACCGACTTAAAAGGGAAAAGGCTGTTCAGTCCTCATAGATTTTTCTATAAGCCAATAGTAAATGTAAATGGCATAATTGTAATTTATCATAGGCTGTGTCCTGTGTCTATAAATAGATGAACAGTACCCCCGTACTAGTTCAGGCGGACTTGTACTCACTCGCACGTTACGCTTGGACTTTTGCCTTCTGTCAAGCCGAAGGTATAAATGTAATTCAATATTGTTCATGTTCATTCATAATGATATAATGAAAAAGTATTAATAATGTCATATGATCATTTATGTTATTCCTCATGTTTCATATGCTTCTCCTTTCGTTAATATATACTAGTGGTGATGAAGGTACGTCCTTCATGACCTTCGTCTGAAGATCATTATATCATGAGAGAAATAATGCTTCGAAGGACGAAGGGCATTAACCATTAACCTTTTCTGTGTTGCCTTGTTCTTAATTCATAGCATTTGAGAACAAGTCTCCAACACTAATGATGCAAGAAACACCAAACTCAAAGGGTTAAAAGCCTAAGCAAAATCTTTTTTAGCTCAAGAATCATACACTAAGCACATTATGCACCATAAGTGAGAAAAGTATCCAAAACCCTAACACCACTCCAATTGGCCATTTGAGCACAGAAGGGAGAATTAATAAAAGACTTGGGAAAAATACCAAATTTTGGTATGAACCAATTAACAAAGTTTTAGTACATTCAATAACCTACAAAATGTGGTAAGGAAGTTTGGTCATTTTAATTTTTCAAGATCCTCAAAATAGCCCATGAAGTAATGCCCCTATGGAAAATTCAGAAATTCAGAAATCTGAATTTCAACCCCTTCTCAAAGATCAGCTAGTGTTCCCTGTTTTTTCAAAACTTGAATCCACAAAGTCCAAATACCAAAGTGGCACCAAACTACCTTGAACACACCCTGGTGAAGTTTGAGAAATTTTCTCAAGTGTTTGACACAATCTTGGCGCAGATTTTCTCGGGACTTGGCCGTGAGACACTGGCATTTTGGCGACGCGACAACTCCCGGTCCATAGCCCAAAACCACATGACTTCCACACACAAACGACAGAGCTCAGTCGAGGGAACAAATCCTACATGGTGATCTTGCCCAAATTCGTAAAGATCTGTGCCCTATCAGCGTTAGAACAGGAGCAGTAAGAAACCATGCCACGTGTTCGACCGCGGCTGACATGCCCGGTGCACAGCCAGCCCACGCACCCGCGCCGAGCCATGCACGCCCGTGCGCCCGCTCAGATCCACGCCGCCCATACACTGCACCCGCGCCTTTAAAAGCCACCATCGGACGCGCAACACTTCACTCCACGCTGTCCCTTCACTGTCCCGGCCCAGTCCTTAGCTCCGGCGAGCTCTGCCGCCCGCCAAGCCACCCAAGCACTTGGCCACCGTGGCCAGTCCCTTCCCGATGACCTTCAGCCTCGCCCTAGCCCCTGGATGGCTCCCCCAAGAGGTAGAGAAGCTTTCCCAAGCTTGAGCCAGGGCATTGCCTCACCGGAAAAGCGAGCGCGACCCCACCGGACTTCGGCCGACCGCCACCGCGCATAGACCGGGTCACTCGGTGAGTCATTTCTCGATTCCTCGTGCCCAAACCATCACTGACCTCCCCTGAAGCTCCCCGAGTGCTTTAATTTAACTCTACCGCCGTGAGCAGGCTGGAGCACGCACCGCCGGCGAGCCCGACCGCCTGCGCACGCGGTCAGCCCATCTCCGACCACCACCGCCGATGATCTGCATCTCGACATGATCGCAAGTGACCACCGGACCTCACCCGACCCTTCGCCGGACCTCTACCAGTCGCCGGTAAGCCGTGCCACCGCTTTTTCTTCTGCGGTCACTGTTCAGGCGAAGGAGGAGCGCGGATTAGAGGGGATAAAAAGCTAGGGGGTTAAGTGCTAAGTTAGTGACTCATGTGAATAGTTCTTCAGGGGCACGGTTTAAACAACTCAGATAGGAATAAGCCTAGGGACCCTGATGCAAAGTCATTTTCCTTTAACCATTTATGTTTATCCTTTTAAAATAAGCAGAGAACTTCAAAAATCCATAACTTGAGTTTTATTTAGCTAAATTTGGTCAAACTAATTTTGCTAGGACCTACATATTATAGACTATCAAGCAAAAATAGTAAACCCCATGGTTTCTAAAATATTTTTTAGAGTTTTGATTTAAATTAGGAAAATGCCCAAACCTTATTAATACAGAGAAAAATAGAAATATTTCTATACTAGGCTAAGGAAAAATTATAGAGATATATACCCAACATACACACTATTTAAAAATACTAAGCACCCCAGTATACAAGAATAACTCAAGAAGATCCATTAAAAACTATTTCTGCCCAAAACTTAGAAAATGAAGAAAGGCAATGGAAAATAATAACTAGAGGATGAACATATTTTTCCTAGAATACCTAAGTGATAAAGAACATAAGAAAAATACAGAGAATCCTAGTCCAGAGCTAATCCAAGGTTAATTATTTATTAGGCACTAAGAAATCAAGGAGAACCATGATTAAAAAATATAAGGACCATTGCAAAAATGATAAGAAAATTTCAGTAGATTCCTAACTACTAGAACACCATTCCAAAAATAATAAACACCCAACCCATCACAATAAGTAAGTTGAACAATTAAAACTTGAGTTTGGCCCATGTTTTAATGAAATCATGAGAAAGCCTAAAATTGTGCAACAGTGGGCTAACAAATTTTTACCAATTACATATGAGGTAAACCACCAGAGAAAATATAAAACTCAATTAAAAATGCAAGGTAAACACATTACCCCCTACCCCATGAAAAAGGGCCATATATTCCAAGAATTTATACCACCCTTTCCCCTAAGCAAAAAGTTGCCAAATTCTAGAATAATTGCTCTTGCACAAAGGAGAAGATAGGAAAAATTAGAAATATGTTTTTTGACGTTTTTCAAGTATAGTGGTAGTAGGAAGCACCCTATGGCCAAGAACTTTAGAAAATCACAGTAAAATAACAAATAAGTATCAGTGGCTAAAACTTGGTACAAAGTCATATTATAGCACCTAAATAACAGCAAAAATAAGCCTTAGGGAATAATCCACTGTTAGAAGAGAGTTATAGTTCAAAGCACCGCCTCTGCCCTAAAACTTCATGTTTTTGTACAGAGTGAACCCTTAATCATTTTAAGCCTCAATTTTTGAGACTGAGAATTATACACCAGTGAGACACTAATGTAATTTTTATAGAATTTTTGGAAAAATTATAAAGCTATGTTGTAGTCCAAACCCACTTTAAAAGGCACAATAGAAAAAGGGAAAAGAGAGAATTAGTAAGAACAATGAATCTCACTCCCAATGAACTTCGGCAAGGATCATAGTAAACTTTCACTAAGACAATAAAAGAAAACCAGTGGGATAACCCAATAACCTGACCACTTGAAACTTAACCATACTTAACCCTAAAATGGCTAAGTATACCACTAGAATTTCCATAGTAAGATTAAACTTTACTTTATCAATTTAATTACTACTACATTGCATATCATAGCATACATATATGTCACTAATTGCATTCAATATATTGCAACCTCGCTGACGGAGAGTACGTGCTCATTCCTGAGCAAGGAGCTGTCCACGAGGAAGTCCAGGAGCCAGCTCCTGAGCCTGCCACAGAGGATCTCCCCGCAGCCCCAGCATTTGAAGGCAAGCCTCGGTTTTATGCATAACCAATTTATATATGCTACTTTACTACACTTAATGTTTGTAGGCTTGTAATGTGCACTTAAGTGTAGGAATTGCATTGAAACCCTTAGTTGCATGAACTCAGGATTCCTTTTTGAGATGGATACTAGTCTGCTAGGTCGAGTAGTTGCTTTGCTAATTAGGATCACAGTAGAAGTCAAGTGATTTTTCTAGCACTCACGCGAGGTCAGGCATTTATTGTATACATCTTGATAACGGGATCTGTGATGGTCTATGGACTTAGGGTCTAGGGTGGATGCCTTGTCCATGAGACAGAAATAGAATTAAGGATTAATGTGTGGATACCTGAGTCAAGCGTTTGAAAGTACTAAACACATGTCGATAAATATGGTAACCGGTAAACCTAGTACCTGAGTGAAGCTGGGCATGGACTTTCCCCCTCACTTGTCCTCAGACTAGGTCTCCCATGCTAGCTATGGTGGGTACAAGTGCGGTCACTGCACGACGGTAGCCAGGGTTAGTGGAGCATTATATGCCAAGGCGGTGAGCCTAGGCCGCGAACGGAGAATCAATGGGGACGGTTGACGTGTGTGGGGACGGAGTGCCCCTACATGTCGTGTGTTTAGGTTTATCTTGCAAAGTTTAAAAACTCGATTCTGAATCGTCTGCTTCTCGCAGCAGATGAGACTGCTTGACCCCTTGTACTGCATTGAGTAAAAAGTTAAATGAGGACTTACTTGAGATAACTTGTTGATTGTGCTAAATGATTGTCACCATGTATGCTTAGAAAGGAGCACACCTAGCTAAACTAATGATGCTAGAATTGGGAAAGCTAAAACTTGATTTTAGACTCTACTAGTGTTTTTAGCAAACTAAACCCCTCAGCCAAACAGCTGCATGGTCTAGAGGTAGAGGAGTAGATTCCTCACACCGGGTAAGTCTAGCTAAGTATTAGTATACTCAGCCTTGCTTGTGGCACAATTTTTACAGGTACGCTACAGGACATGGTTGATGGTATGACTTGGCCTTCCACCCTACGACCAGGGGTGTGTTGGGGCGAAGGCGAAGATGCCACCCTTCGCTCGATGCCTTCGCCAGACTCGCTGCAACAACGGAGACAAGACGACTGGCAGACTCTACCCTTCGTCCCACGCATCGGAAGACAAAGGCCTACGACGAAATCGTCCCATCCTGCGACCTCGTCCAACATGGAGGCCCACGTGTGATCCGGCCCTGCGTGGCCGCTACGCATTACGGGCCTAATTTGTAAAGGCTTCCCTGTAATTACAGTCTGTAACCCTGCTTTATGGGACTATTCCGGGGATAACCTGGGCGCCTGAGGGCACATGCGTCCTTAACCCTAGACGCTGGGCACTCAGGCACCTATAAATACCCCCGTACAGTGCCCTTGAGAGGCTGGATTCAACAGAGCTATTGCCATCTCGAGTTGAAACCTTGTTTACACTGTTTTTACTCCCCCGTTGGATAAACTTGCCCAGGAAAGCAAGTTCCAACATTTGGCGCCCACCGTTCGTGCTACGAAAACACCACACGCGATGGCACCCAAGAGAACCTCCTCGAAGGCTGACGAGGCTGCGAAGGCAGCACTGCTGGCCGAGAAAAGCGCAAGGCCCTTGTCGACACCACCCACCAAGCGCCCTGCGAAGACGACGCAAACAGTAAGAGGCAGTGCAACGAACAACCCACTACCGAAGGCAGCCTCCGCACCTGCAGCTTTGGAGGACAACCTCAACTTCCCCCAGGCTTCGCTCCACCAGAGGGCGCTGACGCCACCGAGGATGACGAAGTCATCGGCGTTTCGGCCGATGAGCAGCTATAGCTGCGCGCCTTGCGCCTCAAGAACCGCAACCTCCAGAAGCAAAAAGAGATCCTCGAGGCCAAGCGCCAACGTGTGTCTGCACAAGCCAAGGTGCAACAGATGATACGCGACAAAGAGCAGAAGGCTCAGGAGCTTGAACAAGAGATTGCGCTCATGCAAAGCGAAGGCCAATTCGGCCTGCAACACGACCCACCCCTCCAACAGCGCGCACAAATCGAAGACCTGTTCATCCCTCAGCGCGGACACGCCGTCCCTCACACCACGGCATTCCAAGGCGTCAACTACCTTGATGAGCGAAGTCCCCTGGCACCTCATCTGCAAGTGACACCATGGCCCACCAACTTCAGGGCAGGGACCTATCCCAAATACAACTGGCAGCACTGACCCAGCACAGTACATCATGAGCTATCAAGTCGCCGTTGCATCATCCGGAGGGGACAACTGCCACGATGGCCAAGTCATTCATCATTGCCCTCGAAGGCCCAGCCCTCACCTGGTACACCAGGATTGCCCCCATTGTCCATCGACTCCTGGAGAAGTCTCTGGACAAATTCTTGCTCAACTTCCAAGGGTACCGCCCATACACCGACGCCCTGGCTGAACTCTCACTCTGCAAGCAGCTAGGAACGAGAGACTCTGCGGGAGTATTACCGCAAAGTTTCTGACCCTCAAGTCACAACTGCCTTCGGTCGACGACCAGATCGCCATCCACTCCGCCATCAGTGGCCTTCGGGCCAGCGTCCTTTACAGCCACTGCATCAGGGACCCGCCCAGGAACCTCCAGGAGCTGTATTAGTTGTTCGAAAAATACGCCAGATCCGAAGAGCTCCACAAGCGCAAAGTCGAGTCTCAGAGGAAACCCAAAGAGCCCTCCGCAGTCCAGCCGTACATGGACGAGGCCCTCGTAGGCAGACTCCGGCCGGGACGGCCGCAATCAGTAGCAGGTACACAACATCGCCAACCAGCACCCCGCTGGTGAGGCCCCTCGCCGCCAGGAGTATCCACCCTAGGGCCGTGGAAACAGAACTCGTGGTCGGGGCTAGGGGTGTGCGTAGCAGCCACGCAGATTTTACTGCCTTTTCCACGGCGAAGACTGCGCGCATCCTACAAGAGACTGCCCAGAGACGAAGGCCACCAGAGACAGGATGGCATGGGCACAACCAGCCGACAACCCTAGACTTGTCGCGCACACATATCAGCAACCCCCTCAGCCATACAACCATGGCCCCGCTCCGCTTCCACCGCACCACGCATACCATCATCACCAGGAGGTACAAATCAGTACCTCCTCCACCCCCACCTCCACATCATCAACTACAAAACATCCACCACCCCCAAGCCCTAAAGCAAGAGGACTTCGCCGATCAGCCGTATCGCGGAGTCATTCATATGATCACTGGGGGGTCTAGCGCCGACTTCGACACAAAGCGGCAGAAGAGGGACCATTACCGCAGCATCAACCACGTCGCCATCACCTGGTCCGGTCGTGCAGACAAAGTGGTCCCATGTGCCATTGACCTTCGACGCCCGAGACGTCGATTTGCGCAGCGCCCCCCACATCGATGCCATGGTTATCAACTGCAGCGTGGCAGGCTGGGACTTGCACAAAGTCTTAGTCGACAATGGCAGCCAGGCGGATATCATTTTCCTCCATGCCTTCGATCGCATGGGCATAAGCCACAAGCCTGCTCAAGCCATCGGACAACCCCCTATACGGCTTCGGCGGCAAGGGCACCTTTCCCGTTGGCAAAATAGAGTTACCTCTCTCCTTCGGTGGAGCACCCAATGCCCGAAGTGAGCAAGTCACGTTCGACATCGTCGACATGGTGTACCCGTACAACGCCATAATGGGCCAGGGGCTCCATCAACAAGTTTGAGGCAGCTATCCACGGACTGTACCTGTGCATGAAGATCCCAGGTCTGCAAGGCGCCATCACAGTCTACGGCAACCAACAGGTTGCGTAACATAGAAAGAGACTTCGTCCCCGGACAAAGAAACGTACACTGTCTCACGGCCCAGCGCGAGGTCCCCGGGTCTGCCAGCCCAACCGCCAAAGAACATGAAAAAGCACAGCTGCAGAGCAACGACTAGGACAAAGACTGTCCCCCTCGACTAGGCAACGCCCAAGCAGACAGTTACCATCAGCGAAGACACTACAGGAAATCAATTAATTCCCGTCGACCGACAACCGACGTGAATAAGCCTTAAACCGACGGGAATAAGTAATTCCCGTCGGTTTATGGCTTATTCCCGTCGGTTGTTAGCCGACGGCGTTAGATGTCGGGGATACAGTTATTCCCAGTCGGCGGCTGACGGGAATAATTAATCCCCGTCGGCTAGTTAATGGCTGACGGGAGTTATCAATTAATTCCCGTCGGCCAGGACAACCGACGGGAGTTATCAATTAATTCCCGTTGGCCAGGACAACCGACGGGAGTTATCAATTAATTCCCAACGGCCAGGAAAACCGACGGGAGTTATCAATTAATTCCCATCGGCCCTACCAGCCGACGGGAATTAACAATTAACTCCCGTCGGCCCAGTCAGCCGACGGGGATTAACTGGGCCGACGGGAATTAATAGTTAATGCCCGTCGGCTATGGTCAAACCGATGGGGATTAACTGGGCCGACGGGAGTTAATCTATAATTCTGCAACAGCAACACCAAATTAGACATTTCTCCACAGACAAACATATGACAAAATATATATATCATCCACATGAACATACACATCACAAAACATACACATCAGAAACATATATATCATCCACATGAACGTACACATCACAAACACATTATAGGTTAAATCCGTCACATAACATACACAAACATTTCTGAAACGAGTTAAGATCAAGTGTTTACAAAAACATAACAGTCCAGGAGTTAAAAACATAACGAGCACGAGTTCAATTGTTTAGAGATAACCACCACTTGGGTGGTTAGAGCTTTGACCGCTGCCGCCACCACCACCAGGAGGAGGGAATGCGAAGAGCGAGTCAACAAATCCTGTCCCTGCTGGATCAGACCCACTACCACCCGCTTCAGGCGTAACCTATGCAAGTTAGCAAATATCAACACGTTAAATACAAATATCAAAAAGTATACAAGTGTATAAATTAATCGAGAGTTATGAAACGTACCCTATCTCCAGGTGCAGGTATATGTGGCGGAGGGGTGTTGAACTGTGGTGGTGGAACTGGTGTGTTTGCAAATTGGCTCCATTGTGGTGGCGGTGGAAAATTTGTTGCCATGCCCTGTTGCTGCATTAACTGTTAAACATATGTGTTACTACTGAAGATGTTGTATTGAAATATAATAATTTAGAGTTCGGATTATGTGTACTCACTAGATACATCGCTTGGTTATGGGCATTGCAAGCCTCCATAAATTCGCGTTGTTGTCTCATCTCTTCATGTATCCTCATAATCTCTAACTCCTGCTCAGTTCGGTCGACGAGAGCATGAGCTACGGGAAGACGAACCCGTCCTCTGAGATCTCACCGACGACGAGTCAATGAATCCGTCGAAGAGTGCGTATCTATAAGTGATTCAAAAATGTTATTACTGCATAATCAATTTAGTGTCAACCATATAATTTCATAAGTTAGAGCTTACCTGTAACACCCTAGGTGTTACCTTGGCTAGAGCCCACCTTGACACTAAGGACTGTGAGTTATATGGGGTAAAGGCTTAGGGCAACACATAAGAACTTTGGAGATCATGTGCTAATCAAGTTGCCAATGACCTAAGAAGCATTACTCAAATCTTTGTACCTTTACTACCTTGAAGGGAGAGGGGGGAAGAACCCTAGACTAGACCTCTCTTAAACCCTATCTTCCAAAACCCTGGTTAAAAGGGGAATGAGAGTGAGCAAATGTGCAAAGCATGGAAAATTTTAACCAAACCTTAAGTAACCTTGTAACCATCAATTAGGGGAGGGAAATATTGCAAAAAGACCCCTGGAGAAACCCCAATTCAAATCTCCAAGTGGAGAGAGAGCTAGAGCTCTCTATTTCCCTCTAAGTCAAATTCTAACCCTAATCCAAAGACCAACCGTGTTCACCTTAAAGATGGCACCAAAACCACTTAGGTTCTATACCAAAAATGTGGTATACCACCTAAGGCACCCCCTGGAAAAAGTGGAAACCGAGACTTGGACGTTTGACAGGAATTCGGCATTAGTTTTGTTCGCGAGGTGGGCAGTGAGACAAGCCAGATTTGGCGCCCGTCTATCTCCTGATCTAGGGCGTATCCTCCATTGGAACTCACACATGTGAGATAGCCCTAGGTGCCAGGAAGAGGTCTGCGCCGGATTCATCGCAAGATTCGCACGTTTGCGATCTCTGGAGACGTTTGAACAATGGAAGAAACACACCTCCACGTGTTCGACGCTTTCTGCCCGCGCCAGAGCACGCTCGCGCGCGCCCCCGCATGCCTAGTGCCGCGCCCGAGCCAAGCCAGCGCCATGGCCCAGCGCCCGCGCCTATAAAACCCTCCTAGACTTCGACCGCACTCTTCCGCGCACCCTCAAACCTCACCGGAGTCCAGCTCGCCGCCGTTTGCCCGTGCGCAGCGTGTCCACGGCCGCCCAATCCCTCTATCACCTGTAGACCGGCCAGTGGAGCCTTTCCCAACTCCGTCCAGCCCTCGGAGAAGACTGTGCACACCTCCGTGAAGCTCCCCGAGCAAGGAATCGGAGTTTGCTTCGCCGGAGAGGCCAGTCCACGCTCGCCGGAGCTCTCAACCCCGCCGGAGTACGTGGACCGGGTAATCCACTCAACCATCCTTCGATTCCTTGTGCACACGGTCACTACGTTACCCCGTGAAGCTCACCGTGCCCTTGGAGTGAACCAGTTCACCGTGGTTTGGCCGGTACACTCGCCGCCGACGAGAACACCCGCCTGCGCGCGTGGACCGGGCGATTCCGGCCATCCCCGACGTCAAGCCGTACCTCGACGTGACCGCCAGAGTCTCCCCGAGCCAACACCACCCTTCGCCGGACCTCCCTCGCCGCCGGTAAGCCGCGCCACCCTTTTCTTTCCCACGGTTACTGTTTGCGTAAGGGGAAGGGCTGCGGGTGAGAGGGAGAGAAGGTCAGGGGGTCTTGTGAAATGTCAGAGACACAGGGGAATAGTGGCGCGAGGGTAGATTTGCGAAGGTTGATTCAGTTTAAACCCAGGGGCCTCGGTGTAAATTGTTTTTCCAGGAAACTCTTATTTAAATCTGTTTTTAATTTGAACAGAGACTTTAAAAATTCATAACTTCTGTTTAGTTCATCCAAATTTGGTCAAACCAATTTTGTCAGACTATAAATAATGTAACCTACTTAAGAAAAATATAAAACCCCCTATGTTCTATAGAAAACCTTAAAGCTCTGATTTAATTATAGTTTTGGCCAAAAGCTCAATAATAGGGCAAAAATTAGTTGCACTAATTGACTGGGGTTAGAAAAATTTTGAGAAGTTTGTATCTACCTGCTAACCTAAATAAAAATGTTAAACCTCTCTGTCCACTCCATTAAGTTAGTTTTTACTACTTATTTTGCAATATACTTAAGGTTAAGAAAAATAGAAAATATAATTTAAATAATGAAACAGAGGGCACCTCTATTTTTATTAGGGTACTTATTCAATAAAGTTCACTGGAAAAATCTATCATACCCTGGTTTAGTATAAAATAAGTAGGATCCCTTTTATTTTTAGAAAACCAGGGAAACTTAGAAAAACCCTACAAAAATAACCCTAAGGTGAAAACCCCTCAAACCTTAGGATAACTAATGTTTGGTTATTATGAACATAGGAAAAATACAAAATCTGTTGTTTGATATTTTTCAAATGACAAGTTAGTTATAGGCACCTTTTTATCATTAAACTTTAGAAAATCACAACTAAATAATCACCAATTAACTTTCTGTGAATTTTGGCACAGAGGTTTAGCATTACTGTTAGATCCCAACAAAAATAACCTTTAGGAAGAAACTCACCTCTAGTGGGAGGTGTAGTGTTAAGTGGCCCATTTTACACCACCTTTGTTATTTTGTCTAAAGCTTAACCTTTTATTTTGAGCCCCAATTTCCTAGGATGGGCTATAGTGACCAATGGCAATCCACTGTAATTTTTTCAGAATTTTCGGAAATTATTAAAACACTGTCGTAGTTCAAACCTACACTAGAAACCCTAAATGGGAGTTAAAGTAAGGAAAATGAATAATGTAAATTAATGTCATCCTAAAACCTTTGTAATCTGTCCACTAAAATGTATCAAGACAATACCAATCCACTATGTTATCTTCACTAAAAACCCAAGCCTAGAGAGTAATAAGCCTAACCCACTGGAAGCCCCGCATGACTAAGAAACCCTAAGTTACTTCTTAACTCAGTTCTCGTTAGCATAATATTATTAAATCCTGCATAATCATGACATACATGTTCATTGCATTTCGATAGACTGTAACCTTGCTGACGGAGAGTACATCCTCGTGCCGGAGCAAGGAGCTGCTCAGGAGGTAGCCCCAGATCCAGCACCCGAGCCTGCACCAGAGGACCTGTCTGCCACTGCTTTGGAAGGCAAGCCCCGGTTTATGCATAACCTGTTATTTATGCTATTTTACTATACTTATTGTTTGTAGGCTTGTACTGTGCACTTAGGTGTAGGAGTTGACTGAAACCCTAGTTGCATGAACTCAGGATTCCTTGTTGAGATGAATACTAGTATGCTAGGTCGAGTAGCTGCTTTATTTAATTAGGATCTCGGTAGAAGACGAGTGATTTTTCTAGCACTCGCGCGAGATCAGGAATTGATTGTACCCACTTTTCTTATCACATTGATAGTTGGTTGGTGGACACGGATCCATGGGGATACGTGGTCTACGAGGTAAAATGGGAATAAGGATTAACGTGCGGATACCTGTGTCAAGCGTTTGAACGTACTAAACATATGCCAAGAAATATGGTAAATCGGTAAGCCTAGTACCTGATTGAACTTGGCAGTGGACTTTACCCCTCACGCGACCTGAGACGTAGTCTCCCATTCCGGTTATGGTGGGTACAAGTGCGGTCACTGCACGACGGCCAGTCGGGGTCAGTGGGGCATTGTACGCCAAGGCGGTGAGCCCTGATCTGCTGACGGGGAATCGATGGGGACGGTTGATGTGTGTGGGGGACGGAGTGCCTCTCCATATCGTGTGTTTAGGTTTACCTTGCAAGGATAAAAACTCGATTCGAATCGTCTGCTTCTCGCAGCTAATGAGACTGCTTGATCCATTGTACTGCATTGAGTAACAAGTGGAAATATGATGAGTTGATATAAGATGTTGATTGCTAATAATGCTTGCTACTATGTATGAGTAGATAGTACACTTTTAGCCTTAAGAGAGTCACACTTAATTTTGACAAAGTTAAAAACTTGATTTAGAAACTCAGCTAGTGCTTTTGGCAACCAAACCCCACAGCCAAACAGCTGCATGTCTAGAGGTAGAGGAGTAGACTCCTCACACCGGGTAAGTCTAGCTGAGTATTAGTATACTCAGCCTTGCTTGTGGCATAATTTTACAGGTTCTCTGGAGGACATGGTTGCTGGAGTGACTTGGCCGTCCACCTTACCACCGGGTTGGACTGTTGAGTGGGACCCCGCCTCGGCTGAGGAGGAGCATGAGGAGTGATGGGGCAGGCTTCCCCATCTCTCTGTTTATTTACCGTAGTTTATTTCCGCTGCACTTAGAACAATGATGGTCACTTTTGCAAAAACTCCGATGATGATGATGTAATAATCTAATACTCTCACATGCATGGTTTTATGCTTTATTGTATTTGCTCTGTGAGATTGTGGTACTTGATCCTGTCAGTGGCCGTGTCGGACTAGATCCTAGGGATTGACGGGTTATTCCCATTTAAGTGTGGTCTAGCCTCTAAGGCAGGACTTAGGCACTTAAGTTGGAATAATTCGGGCAGTTCCGCCACATTACCGTCCATGCGCTTTGCCACCACCACTTGCGTACACCACCGAGGGATCCACCGGTTCATGACGCCAGTCGAAGTCAGGGCCATGGCGACGAACCATCTCCTCCCCATATGCCGCCTATACATCATTCACAACCTTACAAATGCAGGAATTTCTATACTTTGAACGTTTGTACTTTTGGGCCAAAACTCACCAAGCGATCCGTGGCTGTCTGGCTGCAGAGCGGGTCAGGGTTGTTCGGGTCTGGTCCTTTGTGGCCCTCCTGGTAGACCTCAATGTCACTAGGCTTTTGGCCACTCGTAGCTTCCTGTATAAACAAAAAACATTCATAAGAAATCGTACTATTTGCTGATCGACATAGCTAGATCAAACTTACCATTCTTTTAGCTTTTCCTATCAAGTCATCACCGCCAAACTTGTGGTTAGGATTGGTTCCTCGACATTGTCTGTGATGCGCTGACGCTTTCTAGAAGCCTTCGAAAGCCCAATATCGACACCAAGCATAGTACGCATCAGGCACGGGCGCCATCCATGGAACCATCACCTGCACACACAATGTTACATATTATATCAATCACAACAATCAATATAAAGGGTAAAACAAATTGAATACTAACCTCACGATATTGATCCTCAGTCAAATATATCTTTGAGGACCCTTCCTTTTTACTCAAGGGGCCTGCTTCTTCTGGATGCTTTTGAAAATACAGGTTTGTAGCCTGAATTCTCGCATAGTATATGGCATCCTTCACCAGCTTCTTTGCATTGTTTTGGAAGACACATTCAGCGTGCCCCATGTAATCCTCTCCGTCAGGCAACCGATATCGAAGCTACAACATAAAGAATACAAATACAATGGTATAAGTCATAGATTTACAATATTAAGAAACATAACAAAAATAATAAAGAATTCATACCCAAAAGTCATTACGCACAAATCCCTGTCTGTCGGTGTGGTTTCGTTCCTTTTTAAACTTGTACTCGTCCCAGGTACTGACGAGCACCTCATCCTCGGTATCACCGTTTGACACCTTCACTATACCAGGGTAGTGAAGGCGGCAAAGAGAACCCAACGTAAGGTTAACCTGAGTGTGGTGTCCCTTGCCGTCGAAGGACAGGTCCTCCCAATTCCTGCATTACACAAAAACATTAATAATACACATAATAGTTATATGAGATAAGTTAATATATTACACTCACCGATCTCCATGTGGCATGATTAAAGTCCTATCAGCCTCTCGCTCTATCGCGTGACGAGGCTTTACTGAATGGCTTTTTCTTGAGCGACGTGTGCGTGTCGCTGAAGAGCCTCCCGAGCCATCATCCATCGGGTTGTCAGCCGGTTCGCCCTGTTGGCCCCACTGGTCCCACGCGTGTTGCTGCTCTCTCTGGTGGTCCCACTGGTCCCATGGCTGGTGATGCTGTGCGGCCTGGTCCCATGTCACGTGCTCCACCTCCTCATTGTGCTCCACCTCCTCAATGTGCTGCTCAGCCTCATTGTGCTGCTCCTCAGTGTGCTGCTCATCCTGGTACATACAACTCAAGGTTTATTTGTAAATATGTAAACAAATTTATTTGTACAAGATATGTTACCTCATCTCCATGTACCGCGCTCAACAGCTCTCGACGTCTGCTGCTGCTAGAAGAACTGCCCTGAAAAAGGCTCATGCCCTTGAACAGCCCCTTCACTGACTTCTTTGATTTTGGCGGCATCCTGCATAAAAAATAAGAAATTATTCATTAGTGCATCAAAAATGACATAATAGTTAAAAATAGAAACAAATGAAATAACAAAACAACTTTACTTGTTAAATATCATCAAAATCAGGATCTATTTGTTCTCTTCTATGCAGTGGTCGCCATTTAACTTTTCTCCTAACAGGTTGTCTTCTCCGTCTCTCGGAAAAAGTTAAGTCGTTAACGTCTGCAACTAGTGAATCTAATGCCGGTGCAGGATCAATATGAAAACTAGTTGGCAACTCTTCTTCTTGAAACACCTCATCAACCTGCTCAAGGTGACCAATTTGATATTTGTCCTCACCAGGAGTGTATAGGCGTTCGCGGGGATTTACATTGTACACAACCCTCCATTTAGACAACTTTTTGCATGGATATGTCGAGAAATAAACTTGGTCTGCTTGATGGGCAAGGATATACGTGTCGTGTCCTTGAAGCAATTTCTCAGGTTGGATCTATGTCATCCCAAATTCGGTCCTATAATACTTCGGGTCATACCATTTGCACTCAAAGAAAACTAGCGCTAAAGGTTTATTTCCAGCAAATGTAATCTCGATTATATTTTTGATTTTCCCGTAATAGCAGGCTTCGTGTCCTTCCATGTCGGTTGCCCTAGTAACGACTCCACTATTTTGAGTGGCGGCCATAGGATGACTTGATTCGAAAATGCTTGAACGAAAGAGATATCCATTGACGTCGTAACGTCCATAGCTTTTGGCAGTTACGCTTCCAATAGATAACTGACGTAAGTCATCATTCAAATTCATTTCCTCCCCAAACTGTCAATCATGCCACAAAGCATTAGCAAATTCTGTAATATTAGTTAAATGAAATTAGCTCTCGGAGCCACATAATTAAGACTTACACGGTCCCGAAGCCACATAATGAAATTAGGTCGCCCATGCATACCATCGTGTCGCAATTTGTCTATGTCTCTCGCTGTTGGCCTACCGAGACACCTCATGTTTTGTTCATCAAACTCGCTGTCAAATATTATTGTATGACATGAGATATTTGATAACATAAACTAATTCACATATGAACAGTTTAAGAAAACAAGTCTTACACAAAGTATTTCTCCACCTCAGGCATATTCGTGAACATGTACAGTAAAGCAGACTTCCGTTCTTCCATACTGAGGTGATATGCCTTGGGTGGACCAACGGCTTTGCCGTTTGTCTGAAAAATCGAAAGATCACTACATGGAGGCATCTCTCGTTCATCATCATGGTACCTTTTCTTTCGAGCAAATACATTATGTTCTTCTGCAAAGTAACAACTTGTGAAGTGTGCTACCTCCTTTAGTTTAAATTGTTCCGCAATACATCCTTCAACTCTTGCCTTATTGCCCACCATTGCTCTAAGCTTCTTTAATGCTCTTTCTATATCAAACATCCACCTATACTGAACAGGACCACCGACCTTAGCCTCATATGGAAGATGTATAAAGAGGTGCTGCATAGGATTGAAGAAACCCGGTGGAAATATTTTTTCCAATTTGCACAAAAGCACCGGTGCCTCTTTCTCCAGCTGTTCCATCACATCTCTTCTGATTTCTTTAGCACACAACTGTCTGTAGAAATAGCTAACTTCAGCTAACGTTTTCCACACAGCTTCGGAAATGTACCCACGAAACATTACAGGCATGAGCCTCTCCATAATTATGTGGAAGTCATGGCTCTTCAGTCCATTCATCTTCATTGTCTTCAAGTTCACAGATCTTCTAAAACCAGCGGCATAACCATCGGGGAATTTAATATCCTTCATCCACTTCATCACTTCTTTCCGTTGCTTAGATTTCAGACAATAGTCACCTCACCAAAACCTTGATACCTTTTCCCACTCTCGTCTAGGACAAGTTTCATATGCTCTTCTATAATTTCTATCCCACTACGTCGCTTGGGCGGTCCCTTCGTGACAATGGTGCCCTTCCTAAATTCCTTTCTCTGCCTTCTGAAGGGGTGATTGAAGGGTAGAAAACATCTATGGCAATCAAAGTAACATATCTTGCCACCAGCACTAAGACGAAAACAATCAGTATCTTTAGCACAATAAGGACACGTTAATCTACCATGCACGCTCCATCCAGAGAAAATACCATACGCCATAAAATCATGAACCGAGAACAGATATGCAGCACGAAGATTGAATTTCTGCTTCTTGAAGCAGTCATAGGCTTCCACACCTTGCCATAGCTTCTTTAACTCTTCAATCAGTGGTTGAAGCATCACATTGTGGCGTACGCCAGGATGCTCAGGCCCAGGTATAACAAGACATAGGAACATAAACTCATATTTCATGCAAAGAGCAGGTGGAAGGTTGTACGGTATGGCAATGACTGGCCAACATGAATACGACGCAGCGGTCATATTGAACGGTGTGAAACCATCATTTGCCAAGCCGATACGAACGTTTCTTGCATCGCTGGCAAAATCTAGATCAAATTTGTCAAGAGCCTTCCATGCATCACCATCTGACGGGTGCACCATTAACCCATCTTATCTGTCCGTACAATCTTTATGCCACCTCATGTGCATAGCGGTCTTCCTCGAGAGAAACAAACGTTTCACTCTAGGAGTGAGAGGCATGTACCGAAGCTGTTTATGTGCAACCTTTGTCACCACCTTCTCCCCATCTTCATTTACAAGCTCCACGTACCTTGACTTCCCACATTTTAAGCATTTCTGTTCTCTGCCATGTTCCTTCCAAAAAAGCATACAGTTGTCTTGGCAAACATCAATCTTCTCATACTCCATACCAAGACCTTCAAGCAATTTCTTGGACTGGTACATGTCTTTGGGCATCTTGTGACCCGTAGGAAGAACCTCGCTAATCAAATCCACAAGCTCCTTGTAACAATTAATTGAGAATGCAAACTTGGACTTGATTGACATCAGCCAGGTCACGAATTCCAGTACGGTCACGTTAGTGTGCCCGTGAAGAGGCTCTTCTGACGCTTTGAGTAGGTCGAAGAACTTCTGAACCTCCGGTGTAGGTGAATCATGATGATCTGGTGCCAGTTCAGGCTGCAGATCCTCAAGCATCTGGTCCATCCTATCAACATCATGTTCACCGTCATCAACTTCTACTCCTGCTGCTCGTTCAACATCTTCACCATGGAGATACCAGACCTTATAGCCTGGCACGAAACCATGCGAACACAGGTGTAGTGTGACCTGCCTCTTGGTGTGGCTCGTCATATTTCTACATTTATTGTATGGACACCTAATATTATCTATTTGTGACAAAGCAGCTGCATGGTCCAGAAACATCTGCGTCTTGGCAAACCATTCACTTGTGTGACACCCACCCTTCTTGAAACCTTCATACATCCAATCACGTCTATCACCCATTATTGCGGCTGTGTGTACGAGTAAAGAGTGCGTGTGACACATTCATGTTTCTACACGCGTCACACATACATCTATAGGTAAGTAGTAAAACTATATATATATATATATACATAACATAACATTCAACACAATAACATGATATTCATTAATTAACAATAATGCAACATCCAAATTTAAATAAACAATATTTGCAACATTTTCATAACATCAAATTTGCAACAAATAACAATATTAAATAAAGTGTAATCGCATTATAGTTAACTCCCGTCGGCCATATAAACCGACGAAAATAAACAATATTTGCAACATTAAATCCATTAAATTAAATAATATTTTCAGAACATCAAATTTATCAATATCGAAACCTTCAAACATCCTAATATTATAAGTTAAATCTAATCAATAAACAATTGACAATTTTAAACTAACTCTAATCACATGAAAGTTAACTCCCGTCGACCATAAAAAAACCGACGAAAATAAACATCTACACACATATTTAACTATTATAATCACATTCGTATTCACAATTAAGGATGTATACCTCAACGACAAGGCGGCAACGGCGCTCGAGGAGGCGGTCGGGACCGGCAGCGGCACTCGGGGAGGCGATCGGAGGCGACGGCGCACTTGGGGCTGCGGCGGTGCTCGGAGAGCCGGTCGGGGCGATGGGCGGCGGTGGAGGAGGCCGACGAGGGAGGCGTCGGCCGGGCGGCGGGGTCCGGCAGGGGCGGCGCGGTGCCCGGCCGGCCGTTTGGGGCGGCGCGGGGCCGGTTGGGGAGGCGCGACGGCGGCGGTGGATGGGGCAGGGGCGGCGGCGCACGGGGCAGGGGCGGTGGCGGACGAGGCTGGAACGACGGCGGTGCTTGGGGCAGGGGCGGCGGCGCACGGGGCAGGGACGGCGGCGGTGCTTGGCACAGCGCGGCGGCGGTTGAGGAAGAAGCGACGGCGGCGGCTCAGGTTGAAGACAGGGAAAATGAGTCCGCGCGGGTGAGCGCGCGCTCATAAAAGGCTAATCCCCGTTGGCCTGCGCTCTGGCCGACGGGAGTTACATAATCCATGTCGGCCTACGCTCTGGCCGACGGGAGTTAACTTAACTCCTGTCGGCTTACTCTCTGGCCGACGGGAGTTCCGTTAACTCCCGTCGGCTGAGTTTTAGCCGACAGGAGTTAAGTTATCCTCGTCGGCTTTGTCCCTGGCCGACGGGAATTACCCTGGCCGACGGGAATCATTAGGATTCCTGTAGTGAGACCTCACTTCGCATGACGAGGAGAGACTCCTCTGCTGTCTGTCCAAGAATAAAGACGTCTTCGCCTGGTCCGCCCTCGACCTGGTCGGAGTCAGTCGCTCCATCATTGAGCACAGCTTAGGAATCGACCTTCGATGAGGCCGAAGAAACAGCGGCTGCGCAAGATGTCTGACGAGAAGATGGAAGCCGCCAAGGCCGAGGTGCATCGCCTGCTCGAGGCCAAATTCATCGAGCCAATCGCCTACCCCACATGGCTTGCCAACGTAGTGATGGTGCAGAAGAAGAGCGGCAAATGGCAGATGTGCATCGATTTCACCAGTCTCAACAAGGCGTGCCCCAAGGACATCTTCCCGCTGCCTCAGATCGACAAAATCGTCGATAGTGTGGCCGGGTGCGAAGTCATGTCACTCCTTGATTGCTTCTGCGGCTACCACCAAATATACATGAAGGAGGAGGACAAGGCAAGCACCAGCTTCATAACACCCTTCCGCACGTATTGCTTCATCAGAATGCCGGAGGGACTTAAGAACGCCGGGTCCACTTTCTCCCGACTCACCAAAATGGTGCTCGAGAGCCAAGTCGGCAGAAATATATTCACATATGTGGACGACATCGTCGTCGCCAGCAGAAGCAAGGAAGACCACCTGGCTGACCTCGCCGAAACGTTTGCGAACATGCGGGATGCACGACTTCGCCTGAACCCTGAAAAGTGCGTCTTCGGCGTTCGCCAGGGGAAAATCTTGGGCTACCTGGTGTCACACCGTGGAATTGAGGCCAATCCAACCAAGATCCAGGCCATCATCAATATGACGCCCCCTCAGTCAGCCAGAGAAGTACAACGACTGACAGGCAGGTTGGCCGCCCTCAACAGATTCATCTCCATGTCCGCAGAGCGAAGTCTCCCTTTCCTCAAAACATTACGCGGCGCAAAAGACTTCACATGGGGACCAGAGCAGGCGGCGGCCTTCGCTTCATTGAAGCAGTACCTGTCGGAATTGGCGATTCTCACAAGCCCCGACCCCTCGCTACCCCTGTTGCTCTATGTCGCGGCTTCGCCACACGCGGTCAGCACAGCACTTGTTCAAGAGCAGACCAGAGAGGGCACGATCAGGCAATGTCTAGTTTATTACGTCTCTGAAGTGCTCACAACATCGAAATGTAATATGACGGAACTGGAAAAGATCGCCTATGCAGTCGTGATGGCCTCGCACAAATTGCGCCATTGTTTCGAGGCATTCAAGGTCCGGGTCACCTCAGATAGAGGACTCGGTGAATTATTTAGAAATCCGGAGGCATCAGTACGGATTGCCAAGTGGGCAGCCGAACTCTCCGGCTACCACATCACATTTGAACCCAGGACAGCCATCAAGTCACAAGTCCTGGCAGACTTCATCGTCGACTGGACTGGGCCAATAACACAGCCGGACCCGTCCACAGAGAAAGTGTGGACAATCCATTGCGACGGCGCATGGTGCCATGCGGGGGCAGGCGCTGCTGCGGTAATTACTTCACCCACCGGGGTCAAGCACAGATACGCAGCACGCCTCAGTTTTGCTTTAGAGTCTGATAGGTGCACCAACAACATAGTAGAATACGAGGCTGTCATCCTCGGCCTTCGCAAGCTAAGGGCACTCGGTGTCACCACCTGCATCATCAGAACAGACTCCAAGGTAGTCGCCGGCCATATCGAGAAAGACTATGCAGCGAAGGACCCCGCACTCATGCAGTACCTCGCGGCCATCCGCAGCCTCGAAAGACAATTCAAGGGTTTTACGTTGCAGCACGTGGACCGAGCCAAGAATGAGGAGGCCGATGCATTGGCCAAGGCAGCCGCCAGGGGCGAGGCCCTGCCCTCCGTTGTATTCTACCACGTCATCGGCACGCCAGCCATCCGCAGCCCAGAGGGGCTCCAAATAACCAATGACAACGAGGGTCACCGCATAGTCAATCTCATCATGACCAAAGACTGGCGGGCACCAATAGCCCTATTCCTGCAGGGGTACTATCATCCAACCGACATCAATGAGGCCAAGCGCCTCAAACACCGAAGCCGGGACTTCGCACTGATCGAAGGCCAACTTTACAAGAAGCGGGTCAGCCAACCGATGCTTAAGTGTGTCACCGAGACCGAAGGCGTCCAAATTCTGCGTGAAGTCCACAGCGGGACTTGCGGATCTCACGTAGGGCCTAGGGCCCTAGCTGCAAAGGTGATTCGTCAAGGTTTCTACTGGCCCGCCATGATTTGCGCCACAAATCGGGTCACAAGGTCCTGCGAAGCCTGCCAGAAATTTTCTCCACGCTCGGGAAGCCCTTCGCAATTCACGAAGCTAATCACCCACACGTGGCCTCTTCAGCGCTGGGGCCTGGACATTGTCGAGCCCCTGCCCACGGCTCAGGGGAACCTCAAGTTCCCCTTCGTCGCCGTTGAGTATTTTACCAAATGGATTGAGGCGAGGGCTGTATCCACGATAACATCGAAGACTACCCAGAAATTCTTCTGGCAAAATATTGTTTGCCGCTTCGGAGTCCTATCCGAACTCACTGTCGACAATGGCAAGCAATTCGACAGCCAGGACTTCAAGGATTTCTGCTTCTCCATCGGCACCAAGCTTGCCTTCGCCTCAGTGTACCACCCGCAATCCAACGGAGTCGTGGAACGCGCCAACGGTAAAATTTTCATAGCCGTCAAGAAAATGCTCCTCGACGACAAAAAAGGCAAGTGGCCAGACCTGTTACCTGAAGTGGTCTGGGTGCTGAACACGACTGAGTGCAGGGCGACCGGGTTCACCCCTTTTTGCCTTCTATACGGATCGAAGGCTATGACTCCGCAAGAAATAAAACATGGGTCACCGCGGACAGTCGCGTCGGCCGTCCCTGACGTAGACGAGCCTACTTCGAAGGACCTCATCGACGGAGACCGCGTCTTCGCCCTACAGGCTCTAAACAAATACCAAGCTCAAACAAAAGCATGGCGCGACCACACAGTCATCCCGAGGGAATTCAGCGAAGGAGACCTCGTACTCGTCCGGACATCTCGGACAGAGTCCCGGGGCAAGTTGGAGCCAAAATGGGAAGGCCCTTTCATCGTTAAGACGAAGGCGTCCCCCTGTGCGTACAGGCTCACAACGCCATCCGGCGAAGACTTAGAACATTCTTGGAACATTGATAATCTTCGCAAATTTTTTGTTTGACTCCTCAGGGCCACTTTGCCCTAGTAACCCGCAAAACAGTTTTATGCCGACCCGCACTCTTTTCCTCCCGGGGGGTGAGGTTTTTAACGAGGCGGAGCCATGTAATATACACGCGAAAAATCCCCCGCAAAAATTTCATCGAAAAAGACCGCATCAACGGTCTTCGGCATTCGACCGACACAAAAGTCACCGCGAGGGGCAGCGCTGGCTACCCTCGTGTGCGACAGTCCACGCAAAAGTCGCCTAAGGGTGCAGCCGGACTAGCACAACAAGTGCACAAAAATCGAAGTCTTCTTCAAAAGACCATTCGTGCAAAAGTCGCCTAAGGGTGCAGCCGGACTAGCACAACAAGTGTGTAAAATCGAAGTCTTCTCCAAAACACTATCCGTGCAAAAGTCGCCTAAGGGTGCAGCCGGACTAGCACAACAAGTGCGTAAAATCGAGGTCTTCTCCAAAAGACTATCCATGCAAAAGTCGCCTAAGGGTGCAGCCGGACTAACACAACGAGTGCACAAAATCGAAGTCTTCTTCAAAAGACCATCTGTGCAAAAATCGCCTAAGGGTGCCACCAGACTAGCACAACAAGTGCAAAAAATCGAAGGCACATTACATCAGTGCAAAAGTCTATAGGCGCAGCCAGACCGACACAATAAACGTGCTAGACCAGGTGCGCAACGCCCTACGAACATAGCTACATGCGCGAAGGCACACAGCCTCATCATACAAACTATAGTTACACGCGTACAGCGAGGGCATCACACCTTACATTGGTTCAACCTTCGGAATGATCCCCATCTCCCTATAGTTAAATAGCATTATCCTCAACTCCTCACCCTCAAAAAGACTACGCAACTCCCCCTCACCTATACTCGCCCCAACCGGCGAGGACAACAATTCCTGCCTGCCAGCCCTGCCCACACGAAGCCGACCACCATCCAATTCACTCACTCTACGCTTCGCCACCGCCCTTCGCCGCCTACGCCCAACACTCGAACCAGGCAAAACTTCAGCATCCGTAACACGCGGAGTAGCCTCTACCTCAGCCACATCCAAGGCCGCAAAGTAATCCAAGCCCTCATCCGAAGACTCTTCTGTCCATACAACCGAACTCCCAGAGTCATCAAACTCAGAAAACTTAGACGTAGACTCATCTGATTCATTTCCAGCGACCACGGTCGAAGCCACCACAAAATTAGCAGTAGCGGTTGCGTACGCAGACGCAAAATCCTGAACCTGCGCAGCAACCAAGGTTCAGTAACACAGACAAAATTCCCTAACTACCCCACACCCACTAAGCCACCTGCGAAGACCCAGCCGCCGCCACGGGATCTTCCGCTACTGGCTCTGTCGCCGCCTTCGGGGGATCCTCAGCCATCGGCACGGTGGCTGGCGGCGAGCCTCCACCAGATACAGTAGACGCAGCGGCAGCGTGGGAACCTTCACCGGTCTCCGGGAGCGGCACCGGGTCGACCTCAGCCTCGGCCACCACCGGGTTAACCTTTGCTTCGGGCAACGCGCTGTTCAGATGTCCAAAGTCCTCCACGTCCTCAGCACGCGCCATCTACAACACAGCACACCGATTCAGCACACCCGCGTATACCCACATTCAACAACACAAAACAAAACACAAACTTTACCTGATCCCTCGCCCGGTCAGCTCGTTCCCTAACCGCCTCCCGACCGTGGGGGTCCCACATCCGGTCGAAGAGGGCCCCCACGGCGTCCTTCACCACAGGGTCCTCGACCTTAAAAATCTCGCGCCCGAAGTCTTCATCAGATTGGCCAAAGCCCTCATAGTGACTGCACCCCTCGCGGGACACCGCATTCATGGCCCCCTCGCAGGTGACGAGGGAGGCAAAGGACATGAAGCCCTCCACGATGGTCGGGAGCGCTAACAACTCCTCTTACAGCCACTCGAGGAAGCGAAGGCCCGCCTCTCGGTCGGGCACCTCGAAGTCAGTAGTCCACGCACCCAGCTCGCGGTATGAGTCCACGAGCTGTTTGCGCGTCCACTCAACTTCCACGCGAGTAGAGGCCTCGGCCCTCTCCATGCGGGCCTGCAGAGCGTTGAACCGCGCCTCCCATTCCTCGGCGCGCTGGCTGGCGAGACTCTCCTCCGCCCTCGCCAACTTGGCCTCCGCCTGCGCCGTCTGCGCCTTGGTGATGGCCTGGTTGGCCTCCCTCCTTTCCTCCACCAGCTGGCGCCGGAGGTCCGTCCTCTCGCCCTCTAGGGCGGCCACCATCTCCACCAGCCTGCGGCTTTTGCTCTCCGCAGCCGATTTTCCCGGATGGCGTCCGCGTGCTGCGCCCGAAGTCTCTCGACTTCGGCAGCCACGTCCACAGTAAGGGCGCCCGACGCCACGCGGTCGGCGAAGTCAGCCGCCTAACAGACACGCATGAGACCACAATCACCATGAAAGCGGCACACAACGAGGTCTACCTCAACTTACTTGATTCAGCTACTACATCAGCTGCAGCGACGCCTCCCGTAGCCGGCAGGACACAGTGCCAGCTTCGTCCTTGACGGCAGTGGCCGCCGAGACCTCGCCGCCAGCGCTGAAAGCGCCACCCTTCACCCAAAAACCGCGGTAGACACCGTGGTTGCCACCGCAGGCGAGACGACAACAAGTTGCCCTTCGCCCGACCCTGCAACGTATCACCAGTCAAAAATAAAAAACTTACCAACGAGATAGTCGTCCACGCTAATATTTGTGCCAAAGTCGGCAACGCGTTTCCCCGGCGAAGGCTGCTCCCGGACCTTCGCAGCTCCTTCCGGGGCGGACTTGGTCCCGCCAGCGTCGGCCGCCTTCGTGCTCTCCGGCAACTTGCTAGATCCAGGCGCGGCCGGCTTCGCAGGCAGCGAAGGCTGGCTACCGCCGGGGACGGCAGCCTTCGCACTCCCCCGCGCTCTCTTCGGCCTAGCCTCAGAAAGCCTGACGACCGCCCGGCGCTTCTGCGTAGCATCCTGGCGATCCTTGTTCATCACTGCCGACACAACTGCAGCAATATTCCGTCCGTAAGGAAACACTCTCAAGTCACGAGCCATGCGAGATGTAAAAAAGTCTTCGCCAGCCACGCGGGGGATAGGAATATTCTTGGGCCATCGACCCCCAGTAACCTCCAGCATCCACGCCGAAGACTCCCGGAGCTCGGGCGAAGACATCCTTACCCCGGGGGCCGCGCATGTCCCCATCAACTCTATAGCAAAACTATCGGAGACCCCCAGTTTTCCCACCGTAGTAACTAGCTTCCTCTTCTTAGTGGATGGGGCGGCCTCCGGCGCGGGGTCGTCTTCGATCACTGCCGCTGGTTTTTCCCCCGGCGGTCGACAACGTCTACTCCAGGATAACCGCCATATGGCAAACCATTCAACTCAAAAACCCTGTTCAGGCGGTCGTTGGATCCACGTATGTCCCAGCTCCGCTGGGCCTCCGTCCTCGGCACGTAGCGACCAACAATGCACACCGCCCCATCCTCCGCCTCACACACAACCGCGGCAGGATCCCACCCTCGCACATCCAAAGCAAAAAGCGGACTTCGCACTTTCCGCCCACCCAGGGAGGGCATCTCGCAAGGGCATACTTCGCCCAGCGTCCATCCATGCGCCAGGGGCCACACCCCATACCCTATGAATTCCTCAACCAGATCATGCCTGCTACTCCTACGGGCAGTGATCCGAAGGGCCCTTTCACTCTCATCATCCTCCGCCACTTCAAATGGTGGGTACGCCACATAATAGTGAGAACACTTGATGGCAGCAGGGAGCCCAGGGTGATCTTCGACTTCAGCCTCTGAAACATAGAACCAGTAGTCCAACTAGTTGCCCCACTTATTTCGGGCACAGGGGACCAGCTCCACAACCTCCATCGAAGTCTTCCCGGACTTCGGCATGAAAGTGCACGATCCGAATTGCGTAATCTTATGTCCAATTCTTCTCTTCTGCCAGTGCAGACAGTAGTGCTTGGCGAAGACTTCCACCGAAGGCTGACCGCCATACGACGTTGTTGCCCAGACATACTTCGCTAATGCCACCACGGCGTTCGGTGTCAGCTGATGAAACTGGACCTCGAACTTCTGCAGAACCTCCGACACAAAACGATGCATAGGCAGACGAAGGCCGGCAATGAAAAATGCCTCAAACACAACCAATTCACCCTCGGGCTCAGGAATCTCCTCTGCCCCCGGCACACGCCCAACCCCACCGCCAAAATACCCCAACCGTTGCATATCTTGCACGCGGCCCGACGACATCCGCGAAACACCGAATTCCACCGTATCACCCGGTCGCAATTCCGCCGCTGCCACACCACCCGAGAGATCCTTGGAAGGTGTCTCAGTCGTCGGCGTGGTCGTAGCAGACGAGGAGGAAGACGACATGGCTACGTACCGTCGACGACGGCGCGCGGTCTGCTTCACGCGGGCCAGTTCTTCGGGGAATAGGAGCAAGGAGGGCAGATGAGCAAGCGAGTAGTTTGAAAAAGGGAGGTTAGGGTTTTAGCGGCGCGTAGAAAGGTAAATTTCAATCCGCGCCGCCCCCACCTCCTTTTTATACACAGGGCGCGACGCTTCAGGAAACCCGCAATCCAACAGTGCGGTGTCAATCAACGGTCATGTCAAAAACCCCCACGGAACCACTTCGAGTGAGGGCAGCGTCTCCACCATCTAGCAACGCCTTCGGCACCAGATGACTTAGTCGAACTGGTCCCTCGGAGGGCAAATGTTGGGGCGAAGGCGAAGACGCCACCCTTCGCTCGATGCCTTCGCCAGACTCGCTGCAACAATGGAGACAAGACGATTGGCAGACTCTACCCTTCGTCCCACGCATCGGAAGACGAAGGCCTACGGCGAAATCGTCCCATCCCGCGACCTCGTCCAACATGGAGGCCCACGTGTGATCCGGCCCATTATAGCAGGCCCTGCGTGGCCGCTACGCATTACGGGCCTAATTTGTAAAGGCTTCCCTGTAATTACAGTCTGTAACCCTGCTTTATGGGAATATTCCGGGGTTAACCTGGGCGCCTGAGGGCACTTGCGTCCTTAACCCTAGACGCTGGGCACTCAGGCACCTATATATACCCCTGTATAGTGCCCTTGAGAAGCTGGATTCAACAGAGCTATTGCCATCTCGAGTTGAAACCTTGTTTACACTGTTTTTACTCCCCCGTTGGATAAACTTGCCCAGGAAAGCAAGTTCCAACAGGGTGACGGTCGAGTGGGATGCTGCTCCGGTAGGAGAGGAGCAGGAGGAGTAGTGGGCTAGGCCTTGCCCTATTCCTCAGCATTCGACGTTATCGATTATCCGCTGCACTTTAATTATGAATTTGTTCCCTTTTACTTAAAACTCCGATTTATGTAACAACTCCAGTACTTAAATTGTGGTTTCATGCTTTATAGTATTCTCTCTGTGACTCACCTTCGAGTGAGCTAGTGGTATTTGATCCCGGGAAAGTGGCTTCATCAGACTAGATCTGAGGGACTGCCGGGTTATTCCGATTTAAGTGTGTAGCTACCTCTAAGGCGTGACTTGGGCACTTAAGCTGGAATAATTTGGGTGGTTCCGCCACATCTGCTATCGGAGCAGATACCACCATAGAGAAATCGATAAGTCGTGAATACCAACTTTTCAAAAATAAAACTGCTTAGAAACCAGTATTGGAATCGCTAGGAGCATAACGCTAGACCTAGGACGAAAGGCCTTAGGAATACTGGGGGAAAACAGGTGGCTAATTAAGTAGGCCATATGGGCCAGTTTTAGAATTGCAAGGATGCCCTAAAAGCACCCTTCTAATCGGTGAGGAGACATTCTTTTTCAGCATGCATGCATTATAAAACATGAAAGGATTAGAAATTAAAGGAAAAATGTATCCAAGCTTGAATATAGTTAATAGGGATAATAATAAATAACATAAGGATAAAAATTTAATCTAACCCACCTCCTTTTAACAACCTGGGCTCACATGTTTTTCCATTCCACTACCGTAACGTTTACGTCTAATCCTCTTCCACAGATGACTTCACCCACCCCCGCCAACGAAGGAGACACTCGTTTCAGTTCTAATTTCCTTTCCCACGAGGGTTTCCCTTCCATCTTGTGGGAGGTGCTCAGCTCTGCAGGCTACCCTACACCCCCTTTGTACACGGTGCAGCTGTACGAGGAGCATCAGGTGCCATGTTGCCGAGTCTGGCTGACTCTGGAGGCTCACCCTCTACAGCCTGGTTGGCGTTCCCTTGACTCCAAGACTATTGGATTCAGGTCGGACGACACCGCCGAGGTTGCAGCTATGAAGACCCTGACGACTTTCTGTGGCTACCATCCCTTGGAGATGGTAATGCACCCACTAGGACTCTTCCCTGCTGAAAAGAGGGATGACGCCATGTGGTGCAACCGTGTGAGCCATGTGAAAGATGTGTGGGCTATGCATCCCGACCAAGTTGGGAGGATTACTGTTCAGTGCATGAGCGCACTGTACCGTCTTTAGGCCCTACAGAGCGATGCCATGGCGCACCTTGCTAACCTCGCTTAGACCACTAAGCTCACCCTCGACAACCGAGAGGACTTCGTGGTCGACTTGTCTTCAGAGTTGGTGGAGAAGGACCTACAGGTGGAACAGTTGAGCTAGCGCATCGCCACCCTAGAGCAGTAGGTGGAAATCTAGGACAACACCATTGATGTCCTAGAGAACCAGCTCCATAATGTGCAGGAGGAGCTTGAGGAAGCTAAAGACCACCTGGAGATGCACCATCAGGATATGGAGGCAAATGAGGCCGAAAGCAAGGGAGAGGAGGCTCCCGAGGAGTTAGAACCAGCCCCTGGTACCAATGCGACTCCCCCGGGATGCCCCCTTTACCCGCATCTAGTGTCGCCTCTACCACTCAGGGTTGATGGGTTAGCTTAACACACTAGGAGGATAGAAACCCACGTGAGCTTAGTTGGCATCACATTTTGGACTAGGCTTATGGGTACTTTCCCCTAAATTGATGTAACCAGGAAAACTTTTAAGAGTAATGAAGTGAATGCAATCATGTTATCCTGGTCTGATTTGATGTTATGTTATGACATTTCTTTCCGTATGATATAAAGAATATTGTTCAGAATTGTGAATTGGGATAACAATGGCGGTAATCTCTATTTTTAGATGGCAGCTAGGCAGCATCGCGGGCAGAACAAGCAAGTTCCCCTGCCACCTCCTCTAGCTCCCACGATGCAGGAGCTGATGGCTCAGCAGAATGAAATTTTGTGGCAACTCTTGCAGCGCTAGCCCCACCCTCAGCAGTATGGTGGAGACCAACCGCAAAGTCCTTCGGCCGTGGCAACCTATCAGGAGTTCCTGAGCAAGCAGCCGCCCCTATTCACCAGGGAAGAGGATCCACTTGACGCCGATGTGTGGCTACGAGTCGTGGAGTCCAAGTTTCCCCTCCTCACAGGAGCTTGCCCTGATGCTACCAAGACTCGCTTCGTCGCACAGCAGCTTCGTGGACCTGCTCGAACATGGTGGGACCATTTTCGCGCCATGCTACCTACTGATCGTGAAGTGACGTGGGAGGAATTCAAGACTGCTTTCAGGGGACACCACATTCCAGCAGGGATTCTGGATCGCAAGCTGAATGAGTTTCTGGCATTGACTCAGGGAACCCACACTGTGCTGCAGTATGCCTAGGCCTTCAACGACCTGTGCCAGTATGCGGGTTATCACGCAAATTCTAATGAGAAGAAGAGAGACCGCTTCCGCAGGGGTCTCAACACCAAGTTGCGTGAGCGTCTCAACACTGTTCGGGCTGACAGCTTCAATGAGTTGGTCTACCTGGCCATATCACAGGAAGACTGTATTGTAGCTCACCGGGCAGAGAAAAAGAGGAAAGCACCAATGCTAGGACCCTCAGCTCCACCCAAGAGGTTCAGGATTTTCTCCAACAGTCAAAGCAGAGGATTTCAACAGTAGGCAGGAAAATGGGTTATTAGGCCGCCTCAGCAGTAGCAAGCACCCAACCGTTTTCCAGCTCCTGCCCCAAGGAACAATCATGCCCAGCAGCAGCAGTTCCACCAAGGAAATGGAAACAAGTGTTTCACATGTGGCAATGTGGGTCATTATGCCAAGAATTGCCCAAGAAATCAGTCGAGTCAGGTACCAGCACCAAATCAAGATAGAGGGAGAAAGCAGAAGGTGCAAGTCAGACAAGGGAAGCTCAATTTCGCTACTCTGGAGGAGCTACCTGAAGGAACCCCCATCATGACTGGTATCTTTTCAGTTTTTAATCAACCTGCATTAATTCTGTTTGATTCTAGTGCATCACATAGCTTCATTAGCTAGAAGTTCAGCGCTAAATACCATCTGCCTTTCTATCATACAAAAGGGTCTTTCATGATAGCAACACCTGGGGCAAAATTGCAACAAACCAATTAAATCGAAGTGTGCCTATCTCACTGGGAAGTAAAATCTTTAAAACCACACTCCTGATTTTGGGATTAGAGGGCATAGACATCATTCTCGGAGTAGACTAGATGACTCAACACTGGATGGTGTTGGACGTAGCTGCCAGAGCTCTGGAAATCCGTTCTCCTACCTTCTGATGCCTTACATTGTATCTGCCCAGCCAAGAACCCACTCGATCGTGTGCTTTTGCTATGATAGAGTTGCCTTGAAGAAAATTCCAGTGGTCTATGAGTATGTAGATGTTTTCCCTAGTGAGTTGCCAGGAATACCACTAGACCGAGATATTGAATTTGCCATCGAGTTACAACCGGGAACGACACCTATTTCCAAGAGGCCTTACCGGATTCCACCCACAGAATTGGCAGAATTGAAGAAATAGCTGCAAGAATTGTTGGACAAGGGTTTCATCCGCCCAAGTACTTCACCTTGGGGATGTCTAGCCTTGTTCGTGAAGAAGAAGGATGAAAGCTTGAAATTGTGTATAGATTACCGCCCACTCAATGCGGTGACTATCAAAAACAAGTATCCTTTGCCTTGTATTGATGTTCTTTTCGATCAATTGGTCGGAGCCAAAGTGTTTTCTAAAATAGACCTTCGCTCCGGCTATCATCAGATCAAGATACGAGCAAGTGATATTCCAAAGACTGCCTTCTCAACCAGATATGGACTGTATGAGTACTTGGTGATGTCGTTTGGTTTAACAAATGCTCCAGCATACTTCATGTATCTGATGAACTCAGTCTTCATGCCTGAACTGGACAAGTTCGTGGTGGTTTTCATCGATGATATCTTGGTGTACTCAAAGAATGAAGAAGAGCATGCCGATCACTTGCATGTAGTGCTCCAACGTCTGAGAGAACATCGCCTTTATGCCAAACTGTCTAAGTGTGATTTTTGGCTCAAAGAAATAAAATTCTTGGGTCACACTATCTCTCATGAAGGAATAGTTGTTGATCTAGATAAAGTGTGCAAGAGGTGATGAATTGGAAGCTGCCAACAACTGTCTGTCAGATTCGAAGTTTTCTGGGATTGGCCGGTTATTACCGAAGATTCATTCCAGACTTCTCTCGAATTGCGAAGCCCATGACTGAATTGTTAAAGAAGGGAGCCAAATTCGAATGGGGTAAGAAGTGCGAAGATGCTTTCCACACCTTGAGGCAACATCTGACCACAACACCCGTGTTAGCACAACCCGACAACAACAAGCCATTTGATGTGTATTGTGATGCCTCTAGCACTGGACTGGGTTGTGTTTTGATGCAAGACAACTGAGTCATTGCCTACGCATCAAGAGCACTCATGCCTCATGAGCAAAATTACCCCACTCATGACTTAGAGTTGGCAGCCATGGTTCAGGCATTAAAAATGTGGAGGCATTATTTGATGGGAACCCACTGCAACATCTATACAGATCATAAGAGCCCAAGTACATCTTTACTCAGGCTGATCTTAACATGAGGTAGAGAAGATGGCTAGAACTGATCAAGGACTACGACTTGGAAGTACACTACCACCCGGGGAAAGCCAATGTAGTAGCTGATGCCTTGAGTCGGAAGTCACAATGCAACTGTGATGATGGATTCTTGCATCAATACCCTATGTGATGAGTTGAGCAAGATGAAGATCCAAGTAATTCCTTCAGGTACCTTGTCTCACATCTCCATTGAGCCAACCCTGCAAGATCATATAATTATGGCCCAACTCAGTGACAAGGGAGTGCAAATCATTAAGGAGAGTCTCTATCAGAAAGCAGAGAAGTATAAGTGTTTTTACCAAGATAGGAAGGGTATATTATGGTTTGAAGACAGATTGGTGGTTCCTAAAAACAAGGACCTCAAGAAGAAAATTTTGGATGAGGCTCATCTCTCCAAATTCTCCATGCATCCGGGAAGCACCAAGATGTACCATGATCTGAAGCCCTTGTATTGGTTGACCAGAATGAAGAGGGAAATAGCTCAGTATGTATCGGATTGTGACCCATGTCAAAGGATAAAGGCAAGCCACTTAAAATCAGCTGGTGTCTTGCAACCCCTATCAATACCTTCATGGAAATGGGATGACATCAGCATGGATTTCATTGTGGGTCTGCCCAACACCTCTCGGCATCACGATTCGATTTGGGTCATCGTGGACCGATTGACTAAAGTGGCACATTTTCTTCCAGTGCACACCACCGATAAGGCTCAAAAGTATGCAGAACTGTATATTGACCGAATCGTGTGTTTGCACGGGTTACCCCGGACAATTGTTTCTGACCGAGGAGCCCAATTCATTGCCAAATTTTGGGAGCAATTGCGAGAGTCTTTGGGAACCAAGCTAATAAGGAGTTCAGCTTACAACCCCCAGACTGATGGTCAGACCAAAAGGGTCAATCAAATTCTCGAAGATATGCTAAGGGCTTGTGCAATTGATTGTGGCAAGAACTGGGATAAGAACCTCTCTGTTGGGGTCGTGCTTCGGTGCGCCGAAGGTCTCACACGAAGAAGCAGCTTCGGCTGAAGTCGTCTTCAAGAGATGGCCGAAGGTTCCTTTTCAGGGAGCTTCGGCGTTTTAAACCGACATAGAGATAGAATGACCTTTTTATTCATATAAGTCTGAGTCAATGTTGTAAACATTTGTGAGGGGCATAATTGTAATTTGTCACAGGCTGCGACCTGTGCCTATAAATAGATGAACAGTACCTCTGTACTGTTCACGCGAACCTGTCATTTGCCTTCACATCACACTTGTACTCTTGCCTTCCTCAAGACCAAAGGTACATTTGTCATTTATATTCATTCGCAGTAATAAAAATGGAAATGATTCTATGTTAATATTTGAATATCCATTTTATACCTCATGATTTATATGAATGCTTCATCCCACGTTATTATGTTTACGAAGGTGCGTCCTTCGTAACCTTCGTCCGAGGTTCCTTATGTCCCGAAGGGATGTAATGAAGTGGAGGGCGAAGGACCTTAATATTTAACATTTTCTGTGTTGCCTTGTTCTTAATTCTTAGCATTTGAGAACAAGCCCCCAACATTGGCGCCCACCTCCGGTGAACTCACTTCCACTTTTCTGAGCTGATGGCTTCGTTCAACAATCAAGCTGGAGCCGCTTCGGCTTCGAAGCTGGTGCTCCCGATAACAGGCGGTTCCTGCTCAGAGCCGGCTAACAAGAAGCAGAAGAAGGAGGCTCAGAGAAGGGTGCAGCATGTTGGAGTACAGGGACCCTTCATCAAGTCAAAATGGTCTCATATTCCAATTACCTTCTCTCAGGAAGACCTCCAGCTTAAGGATTATCCTCACAATGATGCTATGGTTATTTCTTGCGTGATCAAAGGATTTCTGGTCCACAATGTCCTAGTTGATACAGGCAGTGCAGCTGACATTATATTTGCTAAAGCCTTCAGACAAATGCAAGAGCCCGAAGACAAGATTCATGATGCTACGCACCCTCTTTGTGGCTTCGGAGGGCGGCAGATTGTGGCACTTGGGAAGATTACCATGCCGGTAACCTTCGGATTTGTCAACAACACAAGGACTGAGCAAATTGTGTTTGATATTGTTGACATGGAGTATCCTTACAATGCTATCCTTGGTCGTGGAACTCTTAATGCCTTCGAAGCAATTCTTCACCCAGCTTATCTCTGCATGAAGATACCTTCGGATCAAGGACCTATTGCTATTCATGGAAGTCAGGAAGCGGCTAGAAGGGCCGAAGGAAGCTGGACTGACTCCAAGGGAATCCATAACATAGATGGAGCTGAAGCTTGTGAACAGTATAAATTCAGGAGGGAGAAGGCAGCTTCAGCAGATCAGCCGAAGCTCATGTTATTGTGTGAAGATGTAGCAGAGCAGAAGGTGTTGTTGGGCTCGCAATTATCTGAAGACCAGGAGAAAACCTTGATAAGATTTTTATTCAACAACAAAGATGTCTTTGCATGGTCAGCTAATGATCTCTGTGGAGTAAATCGGGATGTTATTGAACATTCGCTTAATGTTGATCCATCCTTCAGACCCCGAAAGCAGAGGCTTCGGAAAATGTCTGATGATAAGGCCGAAGGGGCTCGTAATGAAGTAAAAAGACTCCTCAGTGCAGGAGTTATCAGAGAAGTGAAGTACCCAGAGTGGCTAGCTAACACTGTTATGGTGAAGAAGGCCAATGGCAAGTGGAGAATGTGTATTGATTTCACAGATCTCAACAAGGCTTGTCCGAAGGATGAATTTCCGCTGCCAAGGATAGATTCTTTAGTTGATGCAGCAGCTTCTTCGGAGCTCATGAGTCTCCTGGACTGCTACTCAGGCTATCATCAAATCTGGATGAAGAAGGAAGATGAGCCGAAGACTAGCTTCATAACTCCAAGTGGTACATATTGCTATCTTCGGATGCCTGAGGGGCTCAAGAATGCTGGAGGGAGTTTCAGCAGAATGACTGCGAAGGTTCTCCAATCTCAGATAGGCAGAAATGTGTTGACCTATGTTGATGACATTATCGTAAAGAGTACGAAGCAAGAAAATCATATTGCTGATTTGCAGGAGACCTTCGCCAGCTTCAGACAGGCTGGTCTGAAGCTAAATCCAGAAAAATGTGTCTTCGGAGTGAAGAAGGGCAAATTTCTTGGATGTTTGGTTTCAACGAAGGGAATCGAAGCTAACCCAAATAAAATCGAAGCTATACTTCGAATGGAGCCACCAACCACAAGAAAGGGGGCCCAAAGATTGACAGGAAGGCTGGCATCTCTCAACAGATTTATATCCAGATCAGCAGAAAGAAACTTACCATTTTTCGAGGTGCTGAAGTCAGCTGAAGTCTTTCAATGGGGCCCAAGTCAGCAAAAAGCCTTCGAAGAGCTGAAGCAATACTTAATAGGTCTCACAACATTAACTCCACCAACCCCAGGGGCTCCTCTGTTGTTGTATGTGGCAGCTTCGTACTCAGCAGTTAGCGCGGCGCTTGTCCAGGAGAAGTCTGATGGACAAATCAAGAAGCAGGTCCCAGTATATTTTGTGTCTGAGGTCCTCAGTGTCTCAAAGAAAAATTATACAGAGCTGGAGAAGGTGTTGTATGCCGTTTTAATGGCATCCAGGAAGCTTCGGCATTACTTTCAGGCATTCAACATTATTGTTCCTTCTTCGCAGCCGTTGAAGGACATCATGAGGAATAGAGAAGCTACTGGGCGTATTGGAAAATGGGCTGCGGAACTCAATGGATTTTACATTGATTATGTGCATAGATCCTCAATCCAGTCTCAAGCATTGGCAGATTTCATTGCCGACTGGACGCCAGGGGCTCAGGACGAAGAAGCGAATAAAGATGCCGAAGCATGGACAGTGTTTTGCGATGGCTCTTGGGGAACCTTCGGAGCAGGTGCAGCTGCTGTTTTGGTCTCACCATCCAAGGTTAAAACTTGCTATGCAGCAAGACTTGACTTCAACTGCACGAATAATATCGCTGAGTACGAAGCTTTGCTCCTGGGTCTTCGGAAACTAAAGGCAATGGGGATCAGAAGGGCAATTCTTAAAACTGATTCCCAGGTTGTTTCGGGTCATATTGATAAAAGTTGCAAGGCTAAGGACCCGAAGCTTGAAAAATACCTAGACACGGTCCGAAGGATCGAAGCTTCCTTCGAAGGATTTTCTGTTAAGAATATCCCTCGAGGACAAAATGAGCATGCTGATTTGTTGGCCAAGTCTGCAGCACAGGGGCTACCGCTACCTTCGGATGTGTTCTTCGAAACAATAAAGGCACCTTCAGTGGAGCTACTTGAAAGAGCAGTCCTTAACATTTCTCCTGTGTACAGTGAAGATTGGAGAACTGAAATAATTTCTTATCTTCAGGGAAACTTCTTATCAGATGACGAAGCTTATAATAAAAGGATAGAAGCAAGAGCTCGTCCTTATGTCATGATAGAAGGGGAGTTATACAAGCATGGAGTTTGTGCCCCGCTGCTCAAGTGCTTGTCTAGGGCTGAAGGTATAGAGTTGATGAAGGAGATACATGCAGGCCTGTGCGGATCCCACATTGGATCCAGGCCGTTACTTGGAAAAGTGTTCCGCCAAGGATTTTATTGGCCGAAGGCAGCTTCGGATGCAGCGGAGTTAGTCCAAAAGTGCGAAGGTTGTCAAAAATGTGCAAGAGATCAAAAGCAACCTTCGTCTTTGACACAGCTAATACAACCCATCTGGCCATTGCAAAGGTGGGGCTTCGATTTGCTGGGTCCATTACCACCGGCCCAAGGCAATTTGAAATATGTTATAGTGGCTGTGGAGTATTTTTCCAAGTGGATTGAGGCGAAGCCATTAGCCACAATAACTTCGGCCACTGTCCAAAAATTTTTCTGGCAGAATATTGTCTGTCGCTTCGGAGTGCCGAAGGCCATCACTGTAGATAATGGAACACAGTTCGACTCCGAAGATTTCAGAAATTTCTGTGACCAAATTGGCACGAAGATCCATTTTGCATCAGTCAGGCATCCGGAGTCGAATGGGCTTGTTGAAAGGGCCAACGGCATCATAATGACAGGAATAATGAAGCTAATTTTTAATCAACCAAGGGGAAAATGGCCAGATCAGTTGACCAAAGTGGTGTGGAGCCACAATACAACAATATCAAGGTCTACAGGCTTTACCCCATTCAAGTTATTATTCGGTGACGAAGCAATAACTCCAGAAGAAGCTAAAGCTGGATCAATAAGAGTGCTAGCTTCGGCAGAATCAGGTGCCGAAGATACCTGTTTGGTGGAAAAAGATGCTTTAGAAGGGATCAGGCTTCAGGCCGTGGAAAATATCAACAAATACCAGGCTGAAACAATCAAATGGCGAGATAGAAAAGTCCGGCTAAAAAATATTGAGCCAGGACATTTGGTGCTTCGGAGAGTGGCCAACCCGGATACAGTGGGCAAGTTGCAACTGAAATGGGAAGGGCCTTTCTTAGTAGCATCTTCGTCAAGGCCTGGTTCGTACAGACTGAAGGACATGGATGGCAATGAAATTCCAAGATCTTGGAATGCGGATGAGCTTCGGCGGTTTTATGTATAACTTGATGTAATTTTATCTTTTCTTTTCTTTTTTATGGCACCCTTTTCCTTTCTAAAGGGGGAGAAAGGTTTTTAATGGGGCCACCATTTGTAATTTTCCTTTTTAGTTTTATAAAGAGCAAAATCCCCCAAAAAGATGTAAATGTAAAAGCTGAGAGCGCACCATCGAGTGCCGAAACTGAAAAAGAGAAAAAGCTCCGAAGACGTCCCTAAGGGGATGCAGAGCTTACAGCGAAAAGTCAACGCTGATTCCGCCGAAAGTAAAAGGCGAAGAAGCTCCAAAGACGTTCCTAAGGGAATGCAGAGCTTATACCGTCTAAGTAAAAGACGAAGAAGCTCCAAAGACGTCCCCAAGGGGATGCAGAGCTTACAGCGAAAAGTCAACGCTGGTACTGCCTAAGTAAAAGGCGAAGAGGCTCCAAAGTCGTTCCTAAGGGAATGCAGAGCTAATGTGTGGTTGTTTCTAAGTAATGGCTGACAATGTGGCTTCGGACGTATGCTTCGGACATTCATTCGTGCATTACATTACATCATAACATGTGCATGCATAAGCATTCATTCATAGCATTTGTGTTCCCAAGTGGCTGCTTCGGCAAAAAGCTTCGGAGAAGAGGTTTTTTATGATGATTTGTTATGTACAAGAAAAGCTTCGCAGAAGAGGTTTTTTATGATTCGCTATGTAAAAGAAAAGCTTCAGAGAAGTGCCTTTTTATGATTTGCTACGCTATGTTGTGTACAAAAGAAAAAAGTTTCGTTGCTTGGCAAAAAGAAGAATTGTTTTTATGCTTCGTTGTGTACGAAAAGAAGGGAAGGTGTTTTTTCGCCTTCGGCTCAAAATACTGATTTCGTCCACATCAAAGCGCCTCAATCGAAGGGTAAGAATATATTACAAGGTATGTACAAAGTTCCTTGAGAACAGTCTAATTGTATTTACAAGAATTGTTACAAAAATATCCTGAGTTTTTCTACAGTACACTTCTACTGATCTTCATTAAGTTTCAGCTTTGGCGACAGCTTCGGCGACATAACTTAGGCATCATCTTCACCTTCGTCATCCTACATAAATTAAGAGATTATGAGTAAAAATCAGGAGCAAAGGAAAAGGTAACTCCGAAGTATCATTTCTTACTGGTTCAAGATGACTTCGTGCTTCGTCTCCAGCTTTCTCCCGCCCGCCTTTTGTCCATATCATTTTTATAAATCTATTGGAGATACTTCGGGCGAGGTCAGGCATATCATCCAGGATTGATGGAGATAAGGTGAAGTTGGGCCTGTTGACAATTTTTCCGTGTTCGCAGCCAGCCTTCAGAAATGCAGCAGCGGTACCTCGAGAAGCTACCCAGGCACAGAAGTCGCCGTGCCCGGCTATAACTTCGTCAAGCTCTTCGATTTCAGCTTCAATATGATCGAAGGCCTGGGGTAAATTTTCCGCCGAAGGGTTAAATTTCCCGCTGCTGGCTCCAACAGAGTAAAATATCTTCTTTAATCGTCCAATGCAATTATTGCCGAAGTTCAAGCATTTGTCTTGAAGGCTTGATAATGTTTTCTTCAACTCTGAGCTGGTCTGGACTTCGGCTTTAAGCTTCGAATTCAGTTCTAGCTTCTCCTGATCGAATTGTTTTGATTGATTGATAAGCTTCGAATTCAACTCTGATAATTTAGCCTCAGTCTCAGCCAGTAAGCCTTCGGCCGATTGGAGCTCGAAGTCTTTCTTTTCAATGATGGCAGATTGCTCTTTTATTTTGCTTTCTAAGTTTTCAATTATAGCTTCGTTCTTTTTGTCCTCCAAGTCCTGTTGCATCTTCAGAGCTTTGCTCAGTAGCATGCTCTGTACAGAAACAACTTGTGTTAGTAATATTTTCGTTGTTAACAGCAATAAAAACGAGAGAAAAGGTTGTTTACCTTGAAGTTAGAATAAAATAAGCTGCCGACGATATGTTGCCGTCGGTAGCGGCTGATGTCTGATTCTAGCTTCGGAAAACCGATACTCTTTGATAGAGTACCGATTACCCTAGCTCCGGTCTGGTCTCGAATGCAGCCTAGCTTTTCATCATCCACACCTCCAAATAGGAGAGCACCTGGCTTGTAGCCGCAAGATTTGGCATACTCTTTAAGTTCTTCTATTTCGTCCTTTGTAAGTTTTTGCCCAATTAAATTCTGAAAGGAGTAAGCTTCGTCGTCCGAAATGTCTTCGGCTATTTCTTTTCCTTTTTCAGGCACTGCGGCCATGGATTTCTCAGTAGCAACATCACCTCCTTCTGCATCTATGTCTTCCAAAATTTTGTTAATATCCTCAATGGTTGTTTCTAAATTAACATCTTCGGCTGAAGCGGCTTCGGTAGCCGCGACCTCCGAAGGGGCGATTTCGACGTTTTTGGTGCTTTCGGCAGCTGCTGATTTCTGAACTGACGCTCTTGGCGGTGTCTTATCGATAACTTCAGTTACCGCAATGATTCTTTGCCGTTTGGGTTTGCTCATCTTCGTCTGATCCGGCTCGTCCACCTTTTGAAAAAGCTTCGTCAGTTGGAGCCCTAATGGACTTAGCTTCGTGGGCATGGGTTCAGTCATTACCTTTAAAATTTCTTCCACGTCGCTGGTAGAAGGCGGTGTGGGGGTCCTCTCTTCTTCGGATATTTTCCGTTTCGGAGTTGATATTTTCCTTTTCTTCGGAATTTTCTTCTCTGCTTCTGGTTGCTCTTCATCCTTGGTCAGAATTTCGGCCACTCTTTTTCTTTTGAGGCCCTCGGCACCCTTGTTCAACTGCTCATAGTCTGGGTACTCGAAGCCCAGGGCATCAAATACTCGGTTCAGCCTTCGCTTCGGTCGGGTGCCGAAGGCCGCTGTCATTAATTGATCCTCCTTTTTGGAGTAATTCCCCAAGATTTCATTGCACATTGTCTCAACTGTGTCTAACCACTCTTTGCAGGGTCCCTTAAAGTACTTCTTGAATTTAAAGTGATAGGGCAGACGGACCAGCTCCCCTTTCTTCTTTTCTCCCTTCAGCTTCGGCATTTCCCACTCTTTTAAAGTAGGGAAAACTCTGAATGCCAAAAATTCCTGAACTAGATCCCTGGTGCCAATATGTTTTGAAATGATTTCAAATTCACCCAGAGCGGCCCAGGTAGGACCCTTTAAATCGCCGATGCGGCAGCGTGGCCTCGTCTCTCCGAAGATTAATTCCAGAGGGCTTTGTACCAATTTTTCTCTGTCTTCGTCAACTTTTACGTAGAACCATTCAGACTTCCAGCCTGCTGGCCATTTGCTTCGGTAGCTGATGACAGGACACTTTATTGTCTTTCGGTAGGCAAAATTATAGCAGCCGAAATTTTCATGTAGTCCATCTTTTCTGGCCTTTGTTTGGTAGTGTAATTCGTGAACTCGGCAGAAGCTGTCGGCAAAAGGTTCCATAGCTTGGCTTCGGAGGGCCCAGATATAAACATTGAGCCTAACGATGGCGTTAGGAGTCAGTTGATGAAAATAGATACCAAACCTCCTCAATATCTCTGCAATAATATTGTGCAGAGGAAATCTCAGCCCAGCTTTTAAAAAGCTCTTGAAGATAACAATCTCATCCTTCCTTGGCTTCGGGGTGGTTTCTTCTCCCCCGAAGCGGAGTAGCTTCTTCTGATCTTCATTGAAATAGCCAGCTTTCACCATCTTTGAAAGATCAGCTTTTGAAACAGTTGATTTCCCAAAATCCAGGTGACTGGGCTTGCTGGGCATGGCAATGTGGTAGTCATCTTCGGAGTCAGTTCCATCAATGTTTTCTTCTTGTTCGGCTGTTGTCGGGTTTGCTTCGGCAACAGGCCTTTCTTCCGCAGTTACTAGACCGGAGCGCTGCATCGCTTCGGAGATGGGCACAGTGTCTGAACCTTCGGCTTCGTCTCCCTCACGTGCAACTTTGGCAGTAGATCGTACTCGTGCCATGTGATTCTGAGTTTGGGGAAGTGTCGAGATTTTTTTCTTTTCTCCGAAGCTCTCCTTTCTGACGAAGCAAGTGTCGAGACGGACCTTCGTTCGTTTCTGAGAGTCAAGCTTCGGCTGTGGTGGAAAATTTTGGCAGCAAAACAGTGCAAATAGCAATGAATGCTGTGGTAACTACGCACCTACCCGCTTGTTTATATAGTACTGCAGGTAAGAAGGCGAAGCGGCAAGATTTTTACACCAGACGGGCGGTCACTTGTACTCGCTGAGCAGTGGACCGCAAAGATCAAACAGTAACTCTGCAAGGTGGGCCTGGCACGTGCTCGGAATCCGGATCGTTTCTCCGCAACGAGCTCAGGGAAGGTGTTTTTTGGACCTTCGGCTTCCCGAAGCTGAAGAGGCTCTTTTTTCACGGGTCAAGCTCGTTACGAAGAACGATCTAGCACCGCGAAAGGGGCTACTGTTGGGGTCGTGCTTCGGTGCGCCGAAGGTCTCACACGAAGAAGCAGCTTCGGCTGAAGTCGTCTTCAAGAGATGGCCGAAGGTTCCTTTTCAGGGAGCTTCGGCGTTTTAAACCGACATAGAGATAGAATGACCTTTTTATTCATATAAGTCTGAGTCAATGTTGTAAACATTTGTGAGGGGCATAATTGTAATTTGTCACAGGCTGCGACCTGTGCCTATAAATAGATGAACAGTACCTCTGTACTGTTCACGCGAACCTGTCATTTGCCTTCACATCACACTTGTACTCTTGCCTTCCTCAAGACCAAAGGTACATTTGTCATTTATATTCATTCGCAGTAATAAAAATGGAAATGATTCTATGTTAATATTTGAATATCCATTTTATACCTCATGATTTATATGAATGCTTCATCCCACGTTATTATGTTTACGAAGGTGCGTCCTTCGTAACCTTCGTCCGAGGTTCCTTATGTCCCGAAGGGATGTAATGAAGTGGAGGGCGAAGGACCTTAATATTTAACATTTTCTGTGTTGCCTTGTTCTTAATTCTTAGCATTTGAGAACAAGCCCCCAACACTCTCGTTGGCAGAGTTTGCTTATAACAACAGTTATCAATCCAGCCTGAAGATGGCACCTTTCGAAGCCCTATATGGAAGAAGGTGTCGAACACCCCTCAACTGGTCTCAGCCGGGAGAAAGAGAAATTTTTGGACCTGACTTAGTGACTGAAGCCAAAAGGAAGGTCAAATTGATCAAGAAGAATCTAGAAGATGCTCAGGCCAGGCAGAAGAGTTACCATGACAAGAGAAGAAAACCCCTCCATTTCGAAGTGGGAGATTTCATGTATCTGAAAGTGTCACCCACCAAAGGAGTGCAAAGGTTTGGGATCAAAGGCAAGTTAGACCCTCGCTACATTGGACCTTATGAGATCGTGGAAGTATGTGGAACCATGGCATACAAAGTGAAGCTACCTCCAAAAATGTCTGCATTCCACAATGTGTTCCATGTATCCCAATTGAAGAAATGTGTTCGTTTGCCAACCGAGGTTATAACAGAACCAGAAGTGGAGATAGAACCAGATCTATCATATCAAGAGTACCCTTCCAAGGTTCTGGATTGCAAAGAAAGATCAACTCGTGCGAAGTCAATCAAAATGTATAAGATCCAGTGGAGCAATCACTCAGAGGAAGAAGCTACTTGGGAGACTGAGGAATTTCTGCGCTCAAACTACCCCGATTTTCTATCTAAAGGAATCGGTACGTAACCATACCCAGCCCCTCCCCCTGCCCTTCGAATCAAAATATAAGAAGAGTGATCTTAACATAAATTGAGTAAGTTGTAAAATTAAATAAAAAAGGACTTCCTTCTGAAGTTGCAAAGAGGAAGACATTCGAAAAGCAGTTTACTAGAGAACATTAATAAACAAACCCACAACCTAAAAGCAAGCCATAACCTTCTCTTCACATCAGAGAACTCCGACCTAAATCTGGATGAGATTCCTTTAAGGGGAGAAGGCTGTAACACCCTAGTGTTACTTAGGGTTTCCCCCAGTACCCCAACTTGTGACTATTATCACATGTGGCTCTAATGATGCAAGAAACACCAAACTCAAAGGGTTAAAAGCCTAAGCAAAATCTTTTTCAGCTCAAGAATCATACACTAAGCACAACATGCACCTTAAGTGAGAAAAGTATCCAAAACCCTAACACCACTCTAATTGGCCATTTGAGCACAGTAGGGAAATTAAGAAAAGACTTGGGAAAAATACCAAATTTTGGTATGAACCAATTAACAAAGTTTTAGTACATTAAATAACCTACAAAATATGGTAAGGAAGTTTGGCCATTTGAATTTTTCAAGAACCTCAAAACAGCCCATGACTTAATGCCCCTATGGAAAATTTAGAAATTTAGAAATCTGAATTTTGACCCCTTCTCAAAGAATAGTTGTGTGCCCTGTTTTTTCAAAACTTGAATGCACGAAGTCCAAATACCAAACTGGCGCCAAACTACCTTGAACGCACCCTGGTGAAGTTTGAGAAATTTTCTCAAACGTTTGACACGATCTTGGCGTAGATTTTTTCGGGACTCGGCCGTGAGACACTGACATTTTGGCAACGCGACATCTCCCTGTCCATAGCCCAAAACCACACAACTTCCACACACAAACGACAGAGCTCAGTCGGGGGAACAAATCCTACACGACGATCTTCCACAAATTCGAAAAGATCTACACCCTATCGGCGTTAGAACAGGAGCAGAAGAAACCATGCCACGTGTTCGACCGTGGCTGACATGCCTGGTGCATGTTAGCCTGTGCACCCGCGCCGAGCCGTGCACGCCCGCGCACCCGCTCCGGTCCATGCCGCCTATACACCGCGTCTGCACCTTTAAAAGCCACCCCTGGACGCGCAACACTTCACTCCTTGCTTGTCCTCACTGTCCTGGCCCAGTCCTTAGCTCAGGCGAGCTCTGCGCCGCTCGCCAAGCCACCTGAGCACTCGGCCACCATGGCCAGCCCTTCCCGACGACCCCCAGCCCTGCCCTAGCCCCTGGACAGCTCCCCCGAGAGGTGGAGAAGCTTTCCCAAGCTTGAGCCAAGGCATTGCCTCATTGGAAAAGCGAGTGCGACCTCACCGGACTTCGGCCGACCGCCACCGCGCGTGGACCGGGTCACTCGGTGAATCATTTCTCGATTCCTTGTGCCCACACCATCACTGACCTCCCCTGAAGCTCTTTGAGCACTTTAATTTAACTCTACCGCCGTGAGCAGGTTGGAGCATGCACCGCCGGTGAGCCCGACTGCCTGCGCACGCGACCAGCCCATCTCCAACCACCACCGCCGACGATCTGCACCTCAACGTGATCGCTAGAGACCCCTGGACCTCACCCGACGCTTCGCTGGACCTCTACCGTCGCCGGTAAGGCGCACCACCGCTTTTTCTTCTTCGGTCACTATTCAGGCGAAGGAGGAGCGCGGGTTAGAGGGGATAAAAAGCTAGGGGGTTAAGTGCTAAGTCAGTGACTCATGTGAATAGTTCTTCAAGGGCACGGTTTAAACAACTCAGATAGGAATAAGCCAGGGACCCCGATGCAAAGTCATTTTCCTTTCACCATTTATGTTTATTCTTTTCAAATAAGAGGAGAACTTGGAAAATCCATAACATGAGTTTTATTCAGCTAAATTTGGTCAAACCAATTTTGCAAGGACTTACATATTTTAGACTATCAAGCAAAAATAGTAAACCCCATGGTTTCTGCAATATTTTTTAGAGTTTGATTTAAATTAGGAAAATGCCCAAACCTTATTAATACAGAAAAAAATAGAAATATTTCTATATTAGGCTGAGGAAAAATTGTAGAGATACATACCCAACATACACATTGTTTAAAAATACTAAGCACCCCAGTATACCAAAATAACTCAAGAAGGTCCATTAAAAACTATTTCTGCCCAAAACTTAGAAAAATAAGAAAGGCAATGGAAAATAATAACCAGTGGATGAACATATTTTTTCCTAGAATACCTAAGTGATAAAGTACATAAGAAAAATACAGAGAATCCTAGTCCAGAGTTAATTATTTATTATGCACTAAGAAATCAAGCAGAACCATGATTAAAAATATAAGGACCATTGCAAAAATGATAAGAAAATTTCAGTAGACTCCTAACTGCTAGAACACCACTCCAAAAATAATTAACACCCAACCCATCACAATAAGTGAGTTGAACAATTAAAACTTAAATTTGGCCCATGTTTTAATGAAATGATGAGAAAGCCTAAAATTGTGCAACAGTGGGCAAACAAATTTTTACCAATTACTTATGAGGTAAACCACCAGAGAAAAATATAAAACCCAATTAAAAATGGAAGGTAAACACATTACCCCCTACCCATGAAAAGGGCCATATATTCCAAGAATTTCTACCACCCTTTCCTCTAAGGAAAAAGTTGCAAAATTCTAGAATAATTGCTCTTGCACAAAGGAGAAGATAGAAAAAATTAGAAATCTGTTGTTTGACACTTTTCAAGTATAGTGGTAGTAGGAAGCACCCCTATGGCCAAGAAATTTAGAAAATCACAGTAAAATAACAAATGAGTGTCAATGGGTAAAACTTGGTACAAAGTCATATTATAGCACCTAAATACCAGCAAAAATAAGCCTTAGGGAATAATTCACTGTTATAAGAGAGTTGTAGTTCAAAGCACCCCTCTACCCTAAAACTTCATGTTTTTGTACAGAGTGAACCCTTAACATTTTAAGCCTCAATTTTTGAGACTGAGAATTATACACCAGTGAGACAATACTGTAATTTTTGCAGAATTTTTGGAAAAATTATAAAGCTATGTTGTAGTTCAAACCCACTTTAAAAGGCACAATAGAAAAAGGGAAAAGAGAGAATTAGTAAGAACAATGAATCTCACTCCCAATGAACTCAACAAGGATCATAGTAAACTTTCACTAAGACACTAAAAGAAAACTAGTGGGATACCCCAATAACCTGACCACTTGAAACTTAACCATACTTAACCCTAAAATGGCTAAGTATACCACTAGAATTTCCATAGTAAGATTAAACTTTACTTTATCAATTTAATTACTACTACACTGCATATCATAGCATACATATATCTCACTCATTGCATTCATTAGAGTGCAACCTCGCTGACAGAGAGTACATGCTCATTCCCGAGCAAGGAGCTATCCACGAGGAAGTCCAGGAGCCAGCTCACGAACCTGCCCCAAAGGATCTCCCCGTAGCCCCAGCATTTGAAAGCAAGCCTCGGTTTTATGCATAACCAATTTATATATGCTACTTTACTACACTTAATGTTTGTAGGCTTGTAATGTGCACTTAAGTGTAGGAATTGCTTGAAACCCTTAGTTGCATGAACTCAGGATTCCTTTTTGAGATGGATACTAGTCTGCTAGGTCAAGTAGCTGCTTTGCTAATTAGGATCTCGGTAGAAGTCGAGTGATTTTTCTAGCACTCGCGTGAGGTCAGGCATTGATTGTATACATCTTGATAACGGGATCTGTGATGGTCTATGGACTTGGGTCTAGGGTGGATGCCTTGTCCATGAGACAAAAATGGAATTAAGGATTAATGTGTGGATACCTGAGTCAAGCGTTTGAAAGTACTAAACACATGTCGGGAAATATGGTAACCGGTAAACCTAGTACCTGAGTGAAGCCGGGCACGGACTTTCCCCCTCACTTGTCCTGAGACTAGGTCTCCCATGCTAGCTATGGTGGCTACAAGTGTGGTCACTGCATGGCAGCAGCCGGGGTCAGTGGAGCATTGTATGCCAAGGCAGTGAGCCCTGTCCGTGAACGAGGAATCGATGGGGACGGTTGACGTGTGTGGGGATGGAGTGCCCCTACATCTTGTGTGTTTAGGTTTACCTTGCAAGGTTTAAAAACTCGATTCGAATCGTCTGCTTCTCACAGGAAATGAGACTGCTTGACCCCTTGTACTGCATTGAGTAAAAAGTGAAATGAGGACTTACTTGAGATAACTTGTTGATTGTGCTAAATGATTGTCACCATGTATGCTTAGAAAGGAGCACACCTAGCCAAACTAATGATGCTAGAATTGGGAAAGCTAAAACTTGATTTTAGACTCAGCTAGTGTTTTTGGCAAACCAAACCCCTCAGCCAAACAGCTGCATGGTCTAGAGGTAGAGGAGTACATTCCTCACACCGGGTAAGTCTAGCTGAGTATTACTATACTCAGCCTTGCTTGTGGCACAATTTTTGCAGGTACTCTATAGGACATGGTTGATGGTGTGACTTGGCCTTTCACCCTACCACCGGGTTAGACGATCGAGTGGGATGCTGCTCCGGCAGGAGAGGAGCAGGAGGAGTAGTGGGCTAGGCCTTGCCCTATTCCTCAGCATTTGACGTTATCGATTATCCGTTGCACTTTAATTATGAACTTGTTACCTTTTACTTAAAACTTTGATTTATGTAATAACTCCAGTACTTAAATTGTGGTTTCATGCTTTATTATATTCTCTCTGTGACTCACCTTCGAGTGAGCTAGTGGTATTTGATCCCGGGGAAATGGCTTCATCAGACTAAATCTGAGGGACTAACGGGTTATTCCGATTTAAGTGTGTCGCTGCCTCTAAGGCGTGACTTGGACACTTAAGCTGGAATAATTCGGGCGGTTCTGCCACAGATACCTTCGGCTTGCTAGAAGGTGAAGATGCGAAAATGACATAGGAGTGATTGCCATCCAACGTGAACAGTACAGGGGTACTGTTCATCTATTTGTCGGTACGGGACACAGCCCGAACAAAATTACATTCATGTCCCTGACATTTAATTGTAATTATAATACAAACTACTAAGGACTAGATAGACTTTCCTCCTTAAGTCGGTATCATCCTTCGTCTTCATCGCAATACTAAGCCAAAGCTCCTTCAGTCATAGCTTCGGCTTCTATCAACATCATCTTCGGGTTGTATCTTCGTGTTGCGCCTGCTTTCGTATTGTCTTGCCAAAGGTGTTTTTGCCTTTAGGACCTTCGACAGAGAAGAAGACCCCCAACAGTAGCCCCTTCGTGGTGCTAGATCATTTTTTGTAACGAGCTCGATCCGCAAAAAACACGAAGGCTTCGGAATGCCGAAGGTCCGAAAAACACCTTCCCTGAGCTTGTTGCTGAGAAACGATTATAATATTCCGGACGCCGGACGATCCACCGCTTAGTCAGTGCGAGCAGTATGGTGGTTCGCCTTCTCCCCTGCGGCACTATATAAACAAACGAGTTGGTGAGGAGTTACCACAGCATTCATTGCCATCACACTGTTGTGCTGTTAAAAATTTTAACCATAGCCGAAGCTTTCTGTACTATTTTTTCGATCATGTGCTTCATCATTTGAGATCAGCTTTGCCTTAAAGAAGCATAAACATTGAAATGGCTAGAGTATGATCCACTGCTAGGGTGTCTCATGAGGGTGACGAGGCCGAAGTGACCGAAACAGCGCCAATATTGGAAGTGATGAGGCGATCGGGTCTTGTTGTGCGAGAGGGGGCTGTTGCCGAAGGTACTTCTATCGCCGAAGCTGAATAGATCGTAGCTGAAGGAGGAAGTGAGAACGAAGATGAAGAGGACAACACTATTCTGAGTCCAATGAAACCCAGCCATATTGAATTTGGTAAATCTATTGTGACGGCAAACGACATGGTTATGATGAAGAAATTGGGCTACTTTAGGCAGGCCGAGAGCAAGCTTGTCTGGTTTGCCGGGGAAGAGGTGATTCCTGAGCCAAAATATGATGAAGTCGTAGTCTTTAAAAGCTTCTTCAGGGCAGGACTTTGCTTCCCCCTGCATGAGATGATTGGAGAAGTTTTAAAAATTTTTGAGATATACTTTCATCAGCTAACACCTAATGCATTTGTTAGACTTAGTGTCTACATATGGGCTCTCCGAAACCAGGGTATGAGTCCCAATGCCGAAGCTTTCTATCGGGTGCACGAGCTACACTATCAAATGAAGGCCAGAGCAGATGGTCTTCATAAGAACTTCGACTGCTACAACTTTGCGTATCATAAGGATACGAAGGCCCCGATTCTCGGCTACCGTACCAAGTGGCTGACCAGTTGGACAAGCGAGTGGTTTTACATAAAGGCAGACGAGAAGAGAAGAGAGAAGAGAAGAGAGAAGCTAATGACATAAAGGCCCTTGTGCCACATGCAGCTTGGCTCCCCATGCCAGGTCGCCGAAGTAGAGTTTAGAGTGGTAGCAGCCGAAATCAGCACTAGAGATCTAGTGCAAGAGTACTTGGCAAATAGAATATTTCCGACCTCTAGTGGCTGGGGAATGCCTAAGAAAAAGGAGGGGGCAAAAAGTACGAACTTGTTTGGCTCCCTTACCGATTTAAATTTGAGAAACAATTCAAGAAGCCATGCAAAGAGTGGCTAGAGATGATTGAGACAATGTGCAATGAAATTCTTGGTAACAACACCAAGAAAGAAGACCAATTAATGACTGTTGTCTTCAGCACCTAGCCAAAACGAAGGCTGAATCGGGTGATGGACGCGTTAAACTTCGAATACCCAGACTACGAAAGGCTTGACAAAGGGGCCAAAGGGGTGAAAAGGAAAAGGGTTGACAGCATCCTGAGTCGGCAAGCTGCTCGGCTAGTGAAGGAAGATGAAAAAGTTTTGAAGAAGACAAAAACATCTCCTGAGCCGAAAGCGACAGTCTCTAAAAAGCAAAGGCTTGACACAACGCCCTCTGCTGAGCCAAAGGTGGATGAATCAGGAGAAGAAGCTCCTTTAACGCCCTCTACTGCCGAAGTGGCAGAAATTTTAAAGGTAATTACTGATTCCCCACACTTCAAGTTGCTAAGTCCTCTGGGACCAGAACTGACGAAATTTTTACTGAAGGAACAACCTTCGGCTACAGAGGAGAAGGTTAAAGGGCAAAAGAAATGAAGAATTGTAAATGTGATGCAAGCCGTTGAGCAAACACCACCTTCAGCTTTGGCGGCAAAAGTAGCAGTTCCTAAAGATACCGAAGATGCTGGTGGATCTGAAGCTGAAGAACTCGCAACCATAATGTCAGAAATTGACAGGCTTATATCAGGTGTGGTTGTTGAGGACACAGGTGTGGCTGTGGAGGAAAGCATGGCCGTAGTGCCTGATAAAGGGAAGAAAGTTATTGATACTCCTCTAAGAGAGAAAGATTTTGACCTTCTGAAAGGGAAATGTGCCCTTGGGCAATTTCTATAAGTATTTTGGTGATTAAATGCCCAACACATATTAATTGAGTCTGCATGTGCTAAATGTGTGAAAAGTGCAAATCAAGGTACAAGGTATGTTTCTAGACTTAGTACATTGTTTTTTAGTACTAACATGTTTATCTAAGTGCTAGAAACAGTGCCGAGAAGAGAAGAAACAAATTGAAAAGAGTTGGCTGCGTACAACCAACACCTGCTCGGGCCTGGCACACCAGACTGTCCGGTGCCCCGGGCTGGTCGACGGTGAACCGGCTGCTCTCGGGAAACGATAAAGTTGTACGACAATAATTCACCAGACTGTCCGGTGAGTCATCCGCGACGAACTCGTTGCTCTCGGGAAACAGAAAAGGTGACGTTGCTATAATTCACCAGACTATCTGGTGAGCCAACGGTGCCAGCGGCCAACGGTCGTTCGCGCGATTAGCGCACGACACATGGCCAGCTCCAACGGTCGGCTGGGTGCACCGGACTGTCTGGTGTGCACCGAACAGTGTCTGGTGCGCCAACCGGTCCCGAGGAGCAACAGTCAGATGCGCCCGAAATGGAAGGAGATCGTGCACCGGACATGAACAGTGGTTGTTCGGTGGTGCACCGGACTGTCAAGTGCACCACTCAACAGAAGGCAAGAATAGCCTTCCATGTTGATCTCCAACGGCTCCTAGCTGCCTTGGGGCTATAAAAGGGACCCCTAGGCGCATGGAGCAGCACACCAAGCTTATAAGAAACATCCTAAGACACCTAGACTCTGCATTTACGCCATCGGATCATAGTTCTTGAGATTTGAGCACTTTCTAGTTGTTAACTCCTCGCGCTGTGTTTGTGTGCTCACTTCTTCACTTGAGATTTGAGCACTTTCGAGTCTTGTGTGTGTTGCTTTCCCTCCCTTACTCTTGTGCTTCTTTGTGATATCTATTATAAGGGCGAGAGACTCCAAATTGTGGAGATTCCTCGCAACCGGGAAAAATTCTCCAAAGGAAAAGACCATGGTATTCAAGTCGATCATTGGATCACTTGAAAGGGGTTGAGTGCAACCCTCGTCCATTGGGACGCCACAACGTGGAAGTAGGCAAGTGTTACTTGGCCGAACCACGGGATAAAAATCGCGTGTCTCGTGTGTTGCTTCTTGTGATTGTTTTGACTGCACGAGCGTGTTCCATAGCCACTTGATTTCTCTAACATGTTAATAATCAAGTTTGCGGCTATTTAGTGTTTGATTTTATAGGATCACCTATTCACCCCCTCTAGGTGCTCTCAATTGATATCAAATCCGTACTCTTCATCTAAGGGACTAACTGCCTGAAAAGATCGATCCTAAGGGAAAGGGGATGGTGATCAATGACAAGGAGGAGTCCCTCTTCAACGAGCCAAGAGACGACAAGTCTACTGACTCAGGCTCGAGTCACAAGAAGAGGGACGGGAAGAAGAAGAAGAGGCGCATCAAGAAGATCATCTACTACGACAGGGATGCCTCGTCTTCTTCACCAAGGGACGACGACGACGACTCCTCGTCCAAGAAAAAGACAGTCAATCAAAACTATTCCTTTGATTATTCCCGTATTCCATATAATTCAAATGCCCATTTACTTTCTATTCCTCTTGGAAACCCCCCCACTTTGATGGAGAGGATTACTCATTTTGGAGCCATAAAATGCGTAGTCACCTATTTTCTCTCCATCCTAGTATTTGGGAAATTATGGAAAATGGGATGTATTTCGATAGTATGAATAATCATGTGATGATTAACGAACAAATTCATAAAAATGCCCAAGCTACTACTGTCCTGCTAGCGTCACTTTGCAGGGATGAGTATAACAAAGTGAGTGGCTTGGACAATGCTAAGCAAATCTAGGACACCCTCAAGATATCTCATGAGGGAAACGACGCCACCATGATCACAAAGATGGAACTAGTGAAAGGCGAGCTAGGGAGGTTCGCGATGCTCAGGGGAGAGGAGCCAACTCAGACCTACAACAGGCTTAAGACCCTGGTCAACAAGATCCGAAGCTACGGGAGCACAAGATGGATGGATCATGACGTCGTCCGATTCATGCTAAGGTCATTCACTGTAATTGACCCCCATCTTGTCAACCTCATTCGTGAAAATCCCAGGTACACCAAGATGACGCTCGAGGAGATCCTTCGAAAATTTGTTAGCGGGCACATGATGGTGAAGGAGGCACGATACGTGGACGACGCGCGAAATGGTCCACTACCCATCTACGAGCCGCAACCCATTGCTCTTAAAGCAACAAGCAGCAAGGAGGCGCTACCAAGCAAGGTAGCACAAGTGGAGGCTGCTGGGCTCAACGAGGATGAAATGACGCTTATCATCAAACGCTTCAAGACCACGCTAAAAGGACGTAAGGAGTACCCCAACAAGAACAAAACAAGGGGAAAGCGCTCCTGCTTCAAATGTGGTAAGTCTGGTCATTTCATAGCACAATGCCCCGATAATGATAATGACTAGGGATAAGAAAAGAGCAGGAAGAGGGAAAAGAAGAAGAACTACAGGAAGGCGAAGGGCGAGGCGCACCTTGGAAAGGAATGGGATTCTGACTGCTCTTCATCCGACTCCGACGATGAAGGATTGGCTGCCTCGGCCTTCGACAAGTCTTCACTCTTCCCCAACGAATGCCATACTTGCCTCATGGCTAAGGAGAAGAAGGTACGTATTCGATATTCCCCTAAGTACTCTTCTTCTAGTGATGAGGAATCTTCTGATGATGAAGTAGATTACACTGATTTATTTAAGGGTTTAGATAGAGCTAAAGTAGATAAGATAAATGAGTTAATTGATGCCCTTAATGAAAAGGATAGATTACTAGAAAAGCAAGAAGATATCTTGTATGAGGAGCATGATAAATTCGTTAGTGTTCAAAAATCTCTTGCTCTAGAAATTAAAAGAAATGAAATGGTATCCTCTAAGTTGTCTGCTTGCCATGAATCTGTCTCTAGCTTAAAGAATTTAAATGAGGAATTAAATGCTAAGCTAGAGGAAGTTAACAAAACTAGTTCTTGTGTAGAGCATGTTAGTATTTGTAATAGATGTAAGGATTTTGATGTTATGCCTGTGATGAACATCTTGCTTCTATTACTAAATTAAACAATGAGGTGGCAAGTCTTAATGCTCAACTTAAGACTTGCAAAGTTGAATTTGATAAATTAAAATTTGCTAGGGATGCCTACACTGTTGGTAGACACCCCTCAATTAAGGATGGGCTTAGTTTTCAAAAGGAAACCAAGAACTTAACAAGCCAAAGGACTCCTATTCTCAACAAGGAGAAAGGGAAGGCCCATATGGCTAGTAGTTCCTGTTGGGGACTTGTTCTCAAATGCTTTGAATTAAGAACAAGGCAACATAGAGAATGTTAATCGGAAAAGTCCTTCGTCCTTCGAAGCATTATTTCCCTTAGGATATAATGATTTTCGGACGAAGGTTATGAGGGATATACCTTCATAAATACACTATACAGTGACGAAGGATGAATCATAAGGAATATGAAGGATAACATAGACAATTGTATATTATTATTAACTTATTTTTGCATTATTATTACGTAGAAACAGAAATAACATCGAATTACAAATGTACCTTCAGCTTGAAGGAGATGAAAGTACAAGCGTGACGCAAAAGTGAATGCCAAAATCCGCGTGAACAGTACGGGGGGTACTGTTCACCTATTTATAGGCACGGGACACAGCCCATACAAAATTACATTCATGCCCTTTACATTTGATAATAATTCTATAGTAATCTATCGAGGTCTGAATAGCCTTTTCATCTTTAAGTCGGTTTCATTTTCTGCTACCATGCCGAAGCTTTTCCTGTTCACATCTTCGGCGCTGTATCAACCTTCATATTATTCTGGTCTTCTCCTGCTGCGATACCGACTTGAGTCCGAAGATACCTGTTCACACATTATACTCCAGAAATATTGTTAAATCCTGTTTTTGAGGACCTTCGTAAGCCGAAGGCCCCCAACAGAAGGTGTTTTTCGGACCTTCGGCGTAAAGCCTTCGTCCATGTCGCAATCTAAATTTATTATTTTAAAAACAAATTAATATTGCGAGGGGCTACTGTTGGGGGCCTTCGGCTTACGAAGGTCCTCAAAAACAGGATTTAACAATATTTCTGGAGTATAATGTGTGAACAGGTATCTTCAGACTCAAGTCGGTATCGCAGCAGGAGAAGACCAGAATAATACGAAGGTTGATACAGCGCCAAAGATGTGAACAGGAAAAGCTTTGGCATGGTAGCAGAAAATGAAACCGACTTAAAGATGAAAAGGCTATTCAGACCTCGATAGATTACTATAGAATTATTATCAAATGTAAAGGGCATGAATGTAATTTTGTATGGGCTGTGTCCCTTGCCTATAAATAGGTGAACAGTACCCCCGTACTGTTCACGCGGATTTTGGCATTCACTTTTGCGTCACGCTTGTACTTTCATCTCCTTCAAGATGAAGGTACATTTGTAATTCGATGTTATTTCTGTTTCTACGTAATAATAATGCAAAAATAAGTTAATAATAATATACAATTGTCTATGTTATCCTTCATATTCCTTATGATTCATCCTTCGTCACTGTATAGTGTATTTATGAAGGTATATCCCTCATAACCTTCGTCCGAAAATCATTATATCCTAAGGGAAATAATGCTTCGAAGGACGAAGGACTTTTCCGATTAACATTCTCTATGTTGCCTTGTTCTTAATTCAAAGCATTTGAGAACAAGTCCCCAACAGTTCCCAAAAGAATCATGCCTATATTTATGATAGGAAACTTTCTAGGAATGCTTATAATGATAGATGCTATGATCATGTTGTTTTACCTAGTTATCATACTTCTCATGCTATGTTTGCATCTAGCTCCACTCATGATTATGGTAGAAGTAAGCCTAGGCGTAATCATGCTATGTTTCATGCGCCTAGGAGAGTTCGAAATGGTCCTACTATTGTTTATCATGCTTGCAATACTTCTTTTGTACTTTCATGTAAAAATACAAAAGTAGTAGCTAGAAAATTGGGATCCAAATGCAAGGGAGACAAGACTTGTATTTGGGTACCAAGAGTTATTGTAACTAACCTTGTAGGACCCAACAAGAGTTGGGTACCTAAAACCCAAGATGAAATTGCCTTGCAGGTTTATGCATCCCGGGGCTCAAGCTGGATTATCGACAGCGGATGCACAAACCACATGACAGGGGAGAAGAAGATGTTCACCTCCTACGTCAAGAACAAGGATTCCCAGGATGCGATTGTCTTTGGAGATGGGAACCAAGGCAAGGTTAAAGGTTTAGAAAAGATAGCCATCACATCTGAGCATTCTATCTCTAATGTGTTTTTAGTTGAATCGCTTGGGTATAACTTGTTATCTGTGAGTCAATTATGTAACATGGGTTATAATTGTTTATTCACAAATGTAGATGTATCTGTCTATAGAAGGAGTGATGGTTCATTAGCTTTTAGGGTGTATTAGACGACAAGCTCTATTTAGTTAACTTTTCGAAAGAGAATGCCGATCTAGATGCATGCTTAATGGCTAAGACTAATATGGGCTGGCTCTGGCATCGCCGCCTAGCACATGTTGGGATGAAGAACCTTCATAAGCTTCTAAAGGGAGATCATGTGTTAGGACTAACTGATGTCTGTTTTGAGAAAGACAGACCTTGTGCAGCATGTTAGGCAAGGAAACAGGTGGGAAGCACTCATCACATCAAGAATGTGATGACAACATCAAGTCCACTGGAGCTTCTTCATATGGACCTCTTCGGACCCGTTGCCTACCTTAGCATCGGCGGAACTAAGTATGGTCTTGTAATTGTTGATAATTTTTCCCGCTTCACTTGGGTGTTCTTTTTGTAGGATAAGACAGAAACCCAAGGGACCCTAAAGCGCTTCTTAAGGAGAGCTCAAAATGAATTTGAGCTAAAGGTGAAGAAGATAAGGAGCGACAATGGGTCTGAGTTCAAGAATCTTCAAGTCGAAGAGTTTCTTAAGGAGGAAGGCATCAAGCACGAGTTCTCCGCTCCCTACACACCACAGCAAAATGGTGTGGTAGAGAGGAAGAACAGGACACTAATCGACATAGCGAGAACGATGCTTGGAGAGTTCAAAACACCTGAGCGGTTTTGGTCGGAGGCTGTGAACACATCATGTCACGCAATAAACCGGCTCTATTTGCATCGCCTTCTCAAGAAAACCTCCTACGAACTCCTTACCGGTAACAAACCCAATGTCTCTTACTTTCGTGTATTTGGGAGCAAGTGCTACATTCTGGTGAAGAAAGGTAGATATTCTAAATTTGCTCCCAAGGCAGTAGAAGGGTTTTTACTAGGGTATGATTCAAATACAAAGGCGTATATGGTCTTCAACAAATCATCAAGATTAGTTGAAGTCTCTAGCGACGTTGTATTTGATGAGACTAATGGCTCTCCAAGAGAGCAAGTTGATCTTGATGACATAGATGAAGAAGAAGCTCCGACGGCCGCAATGCGCACGATGGCGATAGGCGATGTGCGACCACAGGAACCACATGAAGAAGATCAACCATCTTCCTCAACACTGGTGCATCCCCCAACTCAAGACAATGTACTAGTACCTCAAGAAGAAGGGAAGGATCAAGGGGGAGCACAGGAAGATCAAGTGATGTAGGAAGAAGCACCACGGGCCCCTCCAACTCAAGTCCGAGCGATGATCCAAAGACATCACCCCGTCGATCAGATTCTAGGTGACATCAGCAAGGGAGTAACTACTCGCTCACGATTAGCTAATTTTTGTGAGCATTACTCATTTGTCTCTTCTATTGAGCCTGAGGCCTTGCAGGATCCGGACTAGGTGTTGGCCATGCAGGAAGAGCTCAATAACATCAAAAGAAATGAAGTCTGGAGCCTGGTGCCACGTCCAAAGCAAAACGTTGTGGGAACCAAGTGGGAGTTCTGCAACAAGCAAGACGAGCACAGGGTGGTGACAAGAAACAAGGATTGACTTGTGGCAAAAGGTTATGCCCAAGTTGCAGGTTTGGATTTCAAGGAGACTTTTGCTCCTATGGCTAGGTTAGAGTCAATTCGAATTTTGTTAGCCTATGCCGCTCACTATTCCTTTAGGCTAATTCAAATGGACGTAAAGAGCGCTTTCCTCAACGAGCCAATCAAGGAGGAGGTATACGTGGAACAACCCTCTGGCTTTGAGGATGACAGGTATCCTGACCATGTGTATAAGCTCTCTAAGGCGCTCTATGGACTTAAGCAAGCCCCAAGAGCATGGTATGAATGCCTTAGAGATTTCCTTATTTCTATCGCTTTCAAGGTTGGGAAAGCCGATCCCACTCTTTTCACAAAGACTTGCAATGGTGATCTTTTTGTGTGCCAAATTTATGTCGATGACATAATATTTTGTTCTACTAACCAAGAGTCTTGTGAGGAGTTTAGCAGGGTGATGATGCAGAAATTCGAGATATTGATGATGGGCGAGTTGACCTACTTCCTTGGATTTCAAGTACACTCAGGATGGCACTTTCATCTCCCAAACGAAGTACACTCAAGATCTTCTCAAGAGGTTTGGGATGAAGGACGCCAAGCCCGCAAAGACACCGATGGGAACTGACAGACACATTGACCTCAACAAAGGAGGTAAGTTCGTTGATCAAAAGGCATACCGGTCAATGATAGGTTCATTACTTTATCTTTGTGCTAGTAGATCGGACATTATGCTTAGTGTATGCATGTGTGCTAGATTTCAATCTGACCCCAAGGAATGTCACCTTGTGGCCGTTAAGCGAATTCTTAGGTATTTAGTTTCTACGCCTTGCTTCGGGATTTGGTATCCAAAGGGGTCTACCTTTGTCTTGATTGGATACTCAGACTTCAATTATGCCAGATGCAAGGTTGATAGGAAGAGTACATCAGGGACGTGCCAATTTCTAGGAAGGTCCCTAGTGTCCTAGAGTTCCAAGAAACAAACATCTGTTGCCCTATCCACCGCTGAGGCCGAGTACGTTGCCGTAGGACAGTGTTGCGTGCTACTGCTTTGGATGAGGCAAACCCTCTGGGACTTTGGCTACAATCTGAGCAAAATCCCACTCCTATGTGATAATGAGAGTGCAATCCGCTTGGCGGATAATCCTGTTGAACATAGCCGCACTAAGCACATAGACATCCGGCATCACTTCCTAAGAGACCACCAGCAAAAGGGAGATATCGATGTGTACCATATTAGCACCGAGAACCAGCTAGCCGATATCTTCACTAAGCCTTTATATGAGAAAAGGTTTTGCAGGTTGCGTAGTGAGCTAAATGTCTTAGATTCGTGTAACTTGGATTGATCTATAGCATACATGTGTTCTATGCCTTTGATCATGTTACTTTGTGCATTTAAATCTGTTATTGTTTAGTTGTGGTGCTCAAGTGTACGAGTCATCCCCGAACCTCACAAGTCTGTCTGCAAATGATGCATATATTTAGGTGGAGATGTGCTACAACTTGATCCCTTTATGACTAACTTGTTTGTTTGAGTACACTTGATGTAGTCTCAAAGGTACATTGAAAGAGATAGTGAACTTGGACGACGAAAATACTTCAACTGTACTCCGATATTAGTGTATTTAATTCCAAGTTCATATTTGTGCTCTCATTGCCTTTTTGCTCTTAATTGACATTTTTTGGTGAGGCAATGGGGTTAAAGGGCCAAAAATAATCCCGTTTTGGTGCTTAATGCCAAAGGGGGAGAAATTAAGGCCAAAGCAAAGCAAATGGATCAGCCAACCACTTGTGAATTTTGAAAACACTAGAGTTAGAATTTGTGTTTTGTCCAAAATACTCTTATTGCAAAATTTGGTCTATTATGGGGGAGAATTTTGATTATGGGAAAAGGGGGAGTTTTTGGCACTTGATCAATTTTACTCTTGGAATATCTCTCTATTTGCCCAAACAAGTGTGTTTGTGTGATACCCAATTTGTAAAAGATAAGATAAAAAAAATTATTTTCTTATATCTATATGTGTGTTATCTCTATTTACCATCACATGTGAACACCTCACTTAAACAAATAAATAATTAACAAAAGACACTTAAATAACTTATGCATCATGTTGGAGTTTCATTGTGTGTGCATTTGGTAACAATAATGTTAATAGAAATATATAAATAGCCAATTTGGAATTAAAGGTCTAAATTGGAAACCTAGAATTTGAGAAAGCGTAGAGAAATACTATACAAAGTGGATAAAATAATAATAAATATATATACTGCATACATGCTGTTTTTTTGTCTATGCATTAAAACTTGAAGTGCGAAACACAGATCAGAAATTTGAATTTGAATCCATAGATAGGGGAAAGAAATAGAAAAGAAAAACATGAATTGGAAAAGATTAAAAAAATGAGAAGATGCTCACGTGTGGTGGCTGCTCGGCCAGCCCCTTCCCAAATGTCGTATTCCACATTCCCTCCCAGCCACATGTCAATTTTTTTCTCTTTTCTTTATGCTCAGCCCAAATTCCCAAACCGCCAGCCCATAGCAATGTTTCATCCATATTTCTTAATTATGCTGGCTGGAACCTAAACACCATGTTAGCATGACATCAACCATTGAAAAATGCTGCCTGCCACGCTCACTTTCAGTAGAATGCGGGGTTCGTTCCTCGGCCAGGAATGTCTCACGTACGCGCCTTCTTCTGCTTCTACCGATGACATGTGGGCCCGTTCAATTAGGGCTATCCTCCTCAACCGGTGAACACCTCAGATTCGCTTGACTGTTTCTCTGTTACCCCAGATCCAAAGACCTGTAACTAACTCCAGTATTATAGCAGATTCACAGGATTGATCGGTACTCGATTCTTCCTCGACCATAAATAGGATCGACCCCTCTGGCTCTCACAAATTTATGTTACGCACATAGGAGCCAAACAACGTACAACCAGGGAGCCGAGCAAGCAGCGTTGGGTTAGGGGAGAGAAATGAGTAGCCGCCGCCATGGATGAAGCTAGTCAGGCTCCAGCCGTGGACTCCTGCTGCGCTTCGAACTTGGTAAGAAGACATCCCTGTAATTCAACATTTCATCCTCTCTGCATAGGTTCTATCCACGCTCCGATCCATACTCCTGGGCGGTAGTTAAGGCTCGAATAGCGAGCTCGAAACTGCTCGCTGCCGTGTTCATGGCGTTCTGCTACGGCGGATTAGCGGAGGAAAGAAATAGAAGAGAGAGAGGACCGGGGGTAGAAGAAGTCGCCGCAGACCTGGGCGTTCGGCTGGAGGAGGAAGACGGCACCTGGTGCCGTTGATCTACGGGGTCCGGCCATGGATTGCCGCTGCGTGACTGCGGGATCGGCACTGGCTGTCGTCGCGGTCGGTCAGCGGTAGAAGAAATGTGGACGCCGTCGCGTTCGACGTGTGTGCTGCCGTGACCGACGGTGTTAGGAAGGGGATTATCCCTGTGGCGTAGATCTTGGCATCAGCGGCCCAGTCCAGAGCTTATTTAAACTGTACAAATGAATTAGAAATTGAATATTTAATAGAAAAATAATTGCTAGAACTTCAATAATTCATAGAAAATTCATACTAACTCCAAATCACTCCATTCCAGTTCCTAAAATTTTATAATTTTATTCTCTATCACTTAGAACCTCTGTTTTGTCATGAAAACAGTAATAAATTTAATTCCTCACTTAATCCAATTTAAACACATGAAACCTTTGAAAATTCATATCTTAAAATCTATAACTCCAAAAATTACGATTCTTGTTCCTAGGATTTTATTTTAATGTGTAGATTATTACTGTGTATTTTGTATATATGTTTGGTGTAATGTTAATTTCTCTATATGCACTGTTCTTGTTTGTATTGTGGCGAGTAGAAGAGCCCGTTGCTGAGGATACTGGTGAGCAGCAGGTTGAAGTAGCTGAGCAGGAGCTCATTGAAGGCAAGTTGTGCCCTTGACCACTTTTTACCCAATAATGTTCTTTAATATCACTTATCCATGCATAGGTTAATTTTGATGGGACCCAATAGGTCACCCTAGATTGTTTATCTCATTACCTTGTTTACCCCTGAATCACTTGGGTAGTTTGCTATTGCTTTACATGGTTTTGGGATAATCATTTATTACCTCTATGTTCCAATTCTTTTTGTTATTCTATTTATGTTCATGTTGAGATCATTAATGTTAATTGGAACATAGAGCTTAACTTGAGAACCACGTGCCACCACAAGGGTTTAATGGGACGCCCTTGGCTGACTAATTAGGAAAGCTAGTGGAAGACTACCTTACCCGAAAGGGGCAAGGGCAGTAGGGGAGTGGTCAGTGTAGGGAGGTCCTTGGTTGATTTTGCTGCGATGGCAGTCAGCCGAGAACCCTGCATTGGAACTTCCTATAAACTGTAGCGGGTTTTCGGAAGCTAGTGGAACTTTGTAAAGGCCTCGTAGTGTTGCCCTGCCGCGCTTCCTAGGTAGAGGTGTATGGGAGTCGCGACCCCTGGCAGATGGGTAACATGACTTGTGGGTAAAGGGTACAACCTCTGCAGAGTGTAAAACTGGTATACTAGCCGTGCTCGCGGTCATGAGCAGCTCAGGACTCTCTGATGTTTAAATTATGGAACTTAAATTCAATTTTGTCATTTGCATTGCATGGGTTTGTTATTAATTTTGTTCTATTACTTTACTTATGGTTTGGTATTTACTTACACTTAGTAACTGCTAATAAAATTTTGACCAACTACTTAAAAGCAATGCTCAGCTTTAACCCCTATCATTGATTAGCCTTACACATCACATGAACTCACACCTTTGTGAGTTTATGTCCACTGGTTCCTCACAACTTGTTGAGCTATGATCATGTGTGAGCTCACCCTTGCTGTCTCACACCCCCCCACAGGAGAAGAGCAGGTGGTTCAGGAGGAGCCACAAGGCGAGGAGTATGATCTGATCTAGATGGCGTTTCTCAGTTGACATTGGCGCCGACGATCCTTAGTTCGTTTTATCTTTATTATTTTATTTTGTAATAAGTCTTCCGCTATGTAATAAATACTCTGATGTTTTACGACATTTATCTCTATACACTCTGTTATTATATATGTTGTCTTCTTGGCGCATGTATGAGATGCACCTGGCTTTGTTCCTTAAGGCCGGGTGTGACAGAAGTGGTATCAGAGGAAATGTTGACTGTAGGATGAAACCTAGATAGAAATGGACAGACCCTTTCCTACTTACCTTACTCTGACTCATTCTATACTCATCTCATCTTGATCTTGTCTCATCTTTTGCTATTCTACTCTGGTTACTCTTATCTTTTCTACTCTAAGACAAGATGGATTTCACACCTTGGAATCCTACCCTATGACATTTTTAAGAGATAGGAGGCCTAAAAAAACTATTTTCTCTATTAAAAATGTTGGTTGATTGTTCTGATGATCAATGCCTGATTTGCTTCTTTGATTGATTGAAACATTATAGTTGGGCATCTTAGCATGTACCACCATAAGGTAATGTATTAGCTTTAGTGGATAACACACTAATCTACTTAGCTATTAAATCCCCCCGCAGTAACATTCCTCGTAATTACTCGCCTTGTCTACAATCCTTGCTTTCTTACCCTGTGTTTCTAACCCAGATGGGCTACCCCTATACTGTTAGAAGAAAGCAGTATAGATTTGATCCTTGGTATGTCATGGTTAAGAAAGACAAAGGCAGTATATACACTGTGCTAAGGGAACCGTAGAACTCACCAGTTTCAAAGGACAAAGATTTGAAGTTGAAGTTGCAGTAACTACCACCATCAGACTAGCGGCATTCTTAGTAGATGAGAAGTTTGTTGGTGACAACATCCGGTTGGTTAGAGATTTTTCGGATGTCTTTCCAGAGGAGTTATTAGGGAGGCCGCTAGATATGGAAGTTGAGTTGGTCATTGATCTCTTACCTAGGACTGCTCCTATTTCTAAACGGCCATACAAGATGTCCGTAGAATAACTAAAGGAATTTAAGAAGAAATTAATGGAATTACAAGAGGCTGGGTACATTCGTTCGAATTCTTCACCTTGTGGAGCGTCGGTTCTATTTGTACAGAAGAAAGAAGGATCACAAGGGATGTGCGTGGATTATAGGACCCTTAATGATGTCATCGTGAAGCATAAGTATCCATTACCCCACATTGAGGATTTATTCAGATGAGAGGTGCAAGGGAATTCTCGAAGATTGATCTCTGATCGAGTTACCACCAAATGAAGATTAGGCCATCGGATATTCCCTAGACAGATTTCTCGACTCGATATGGATTATATGAGTTCACTGTTATGTCGTTTGGACTAACTAATGCACCAGCCTATTTTATTGATCTAAAGAATGAGGTGTTCATGATTTGGACAGATTCGTCATGGTTTTCATCGACGATACTCTTATTTATTCCAAGAGTGATAGTGATCATGAGAAATATCTGAGATTGGTGCTACAGAAGCTACGAGCAAATGCGAGTTTTGGATTGGCGAGGTGCCCTTTCTTGGACATATCATTTCTAATGGAGGAATATCAGTGGATCCTGCTAAAGTCAAGGAAATAGTGGCGTGGAGCATACCCACTACAGTTACGAAGATTCGGAGTTTTTGGGACATGCAGGATATTATCAGAAATTTATCGAAGGATTTTCTAAGGTCGCTAAGCGTATGACCTCACTTCTAGAGAAGGGAAGAGAGTTTAAGTGGGACGAGAAGTGCCAAGATAGCTTTGATCAATTAAAGAAGAGATTAATGTCGCCACCAGTGTTGGTTATGCCAGATCTGCAGAAAGGATTTGATATTTATTGTGATGCATGTGGCCAATGATTGGGATGTGTGCTCATGCAAGAAGGACATGTGATCGCCTATGTGCCTCGTCAATTGCGGAAACATAAGTTGAACTACCTCACACATGACTTAGAAATGGCAGCCGTTGTGCATGCGTTTAAGATTTGGAGACATTATATCATGGGAACCAAGTGTCAAGTATACACGGATCATAAGAGTTTGAAGTATATACTCACTCAGAAGGACCGCAACCTTAGGCAACGCCGTTGGTTGGAGCTTATTAAGGATTACGACTTGGAAATTTACTATCACCCAGTCAAGGTGAATTTGGTTGCAGATGCCTTGAGTCGAAAGGAGCATGTTCATTTAGCTGTTGTTGCCCCGCTACCCGATGAGATTGTTGAGGATTTTAGGAGACTTAACCTGGGGATAGTTGTTCACACTGAAGCATGCGGAACCTACCTTGGAGCAAGAAATCCGCAAAGGACAAATTGGTGATGCTAAAATACAAGAGATTAAGGATCTGATTACTGAAGGTCGAGGTCCGGAATTCACGGAAGATGAGCAAGGCACCGTATGGTTCAAGGACAAGATATGTGTCTCTGAGATTGAAAGCTTTCGTGATACTATTTTAAAGGAAGCCCGTGACTTGGATTATTCTATTCATCCTGGTAGTACCAAGATGTATCAGGATTTGAAGTAAAAATATTGGTTGTATGGATTGAAGAGAGATATGGCTGCACATGTGACTATGTGCGGGGTGTGTCAAATAGTTAAGGCTGAACATCAGAGGCCAGCTGGACTATTGCATCCACTGAAGATACCCGAGTGGAAGTGGGAAGAGATTGGTATGGATTCCATTACTGGATTGCTTCGCACATCGAAAGGATGTGATTCTATATGGGTTATTGTTAATAGACTGACCAAAGTGGCTCATTTCATTCCAGTCAAGACTACTTATAAGGGATCTCAATTGGTAGAGTTATACACGGCTCGGATTATGTCTCTACACATTGTACCAAAGAAGATCATTTTGGATAGAGGATCACAATTTACCTCCAGATTTTGGAAAAGTTTTCATGAGAATATGGATACGAAGTTGAATTTTAGTTCGGCCTACCAATCTCAGACTGATGGACAAACTGAAAGGACTAATCAAGTATTGGAAGACATGTTGAGAGCTTGTGCCCTTCAGCATGGTAGTAGTTGGAACAAGAGTCTACCTTATGCTGAGTTCTCATATAATGATAGCTACGAGGTCAGTCTAAAGATGTCACTGTTCGCGACTATATATGGCAAGAAGTGCAGTAATCCTCTATATTGGGATCAGACTAGAGGAAGACAATTCTTTGGACCTGAACTTATTCAAGAGGCAGAAGAACAAGTCCGTATAATCAAGGATAATTGGAGGGTAGCTCAAACCAGGCAAAAGAGCTATGCTGATAATAGAAGAAGACCACTAGAGTTTGAGGAAGGTGAGCATGTGTACTTCAAGGTGTCACCACTTCGTGGAATGAGGAGATTTAAAGTCAAGAGTAAATTGTCCCCTCGCTTTACTGGACCATTCTGAGATTTTAGGCGAGTTGGAGAGATGACCTATCAACTCGAGCTACCTGATAATCTATCTTATGTGCATTCCATGTGTCTCAACTTAAGAAGTGTCTCTGTGTCCCTAAGAAACAGTTACCAATGGAAGAGCTCGGTGTTCAGGGAGATTTGACTTACACGGAGTATACTATCAAGATTCTTGATACATTGACTCGAGTTACAAGGAATAAAGTGACAAAGATGTGCAAAGTGCAATGGAGTCACCATGGAGAAGATGAAGCAACATGGGAAAGAGAAGAAGAGCTCGTATAGATTTTCCCCATCCTTTCCCTAGTCCTTCCTAAATCTCGAGGACGAGATTCTTGTTAAGGGGGTAGGATTTGTGATACCCAATTTGTAAAAGATAAGATAAAAAAAATTATTTTCTTATATCTATATGTGTGTTATCTCTATTTACCATCACATGTGAACACCTCACTTAAACAAATAAATAATTAACAAAAGACACTCAAATAACTTATGCATCATGTTGGAGTTTCATTGTGTGTGCATTTGGTAACAATAATGTTAATAGAAATATATAAATAGCCAATTTGGAATTAAAGGTCTAAATTGGAAACCTAGAATTTGAGAAAGCATAGAGAAATACTATACAAAGTGGATAAAATAATAATAAATATATATACTGCATACATGCTGTTTTTTTTGTCTATGCATTAAAACTTGAAGTGCGAAACACAGATCAGAAATTTGAATTTGAATCCATAGATAGGGGAAAGAAATAGAAAAGAAAAACATGAATTGGAAAAGATTAAAAAAATGAGAAGATGCTCACGTGTGGTGGCTGCTCGGCCAGCCCCTTCCCAAATGTCGTATTCCACATTCCCTCCTAGCCACATGTCAATTTTTTTTTCTCTTTTCTTTATGCTCAGCCCAAATTCCCAAACCGCCAGCCCATAGCAGTGTTTCATCCATATTTCTTAATTATGCTGGCTGGAACCTAAACACCATGTTAGCATGACATCAACCATTGAAAAATGCTGCCTGCCACGCTCACTTTCAGTAGAATGCGGGGTTCGTTCCTCGGCCAGGAATGTCTCACGTACGCGCCTTCTTCTGCTTCTACCGATGACATGTGGGCCCGTTCAATTAGGGCTATCCTCCTCAACCGGTGAACACCTCAGATTCGCTTGACTGTTTCTCTGTTACCCCAGATCCAAAGACCTGTAACTAACTCCAGTATTATAGCAGATTCACAGGATTGATCGGTACTCGATTCTTCCTCGACCATAAATAGGATCGACCCCTCTGGCTCTCACAAATTTATGTTACGCACATAGGAGCCAAACAACATACAACCAGGGAGCCGAGCAAGCAGCGTTGGGTTAGGGGAGAGAAATGAGTAGCCGCCGCCATGGATGAAGCTAGTCAGGCTCCAGCCGTGGACTCCTGCTGCGCTTCGAACTTGGTAAGAAGACATCCCTGTAATTCAACATTTCATCCTCTCTGCATAGGTTCTATCCACGCTCCGATCCATACTCCTGGGCGGTAGTTAAGGCTCGAATAGCGAGCTCGAAACTGCTCGCTGCCGTGTTCATGGCGTTCTGCTACGGCGGATTAGCGGAGGAAAGAAATAGAAGAGAGAGAGGACCGGGGGTAGAAGAAGTCGCCGCAGACCTGGGCGTTCGGCTGGAGGAGGAAGACAGCACCTGGTGCCGTTGATCTACGGGGTCCGGCCATGGATTGCCGCTGCGTGACTGCGGGATCGGCACTGGCTGTCGTCGCGGTCGGTCAGCGGTAGAAGAAATGTGGACGCCGTCGCGTTCGACGTGTGTGCTGCCGTGACCGACGGTGTTAGGAAGGGGATTATCCCTGTGGCGTAGATCTTGGCATCAGCGGCCCAGTCCAGAGCTTATTTAAACTGTACAAATGAATTAGAAATTGAATATTTAATAGAAAAATAATTGCTAGAACTTCAATAATTCATAGAAAATTCATACTAACTCCAAATCACTCCATTCCAGTTCCTAAAATTTTATAATTTTATTCTCTATCACTTAGAACCTCTGTTTTGTCATGAAAACAGTAATAAATTTAATTCCTCACTTAATCCAATTTAAACACATGAAACCTTTGAAAATTCATATCTTAAAATCTATAACTCCAAAATTACGATTCTTGTTCCTAGGATTTTATTTTAATGTGTAGATTATTACTGTGTATTTTGTATATATGTTTGGTGTAATGTTAATTTCTCTATATGCACTGTTCTTGTTTGTATTGTGGCGAGTAGAAGAGCCCGTTGCTGAGGATACTGGTGAGCAGCAGGTTGAAGTAGCTGAGCAGGAGCTCATTGAAGGCAAGTTGTGCCCTTGACCACTTTTTACCCAATAATGTTCTTTAATATCACTTATCCATGCATAGGTTAATTTTGATGGGACCCAATAGGTCACCCTAGATTGTTTATCTCATTACCTTGTTTACCCCTGAATCACTTGGGTAGTTTGCTATTGCTTTACATGGTTTTGGGATAATCATTTATTACCTCTATGTTCCAATTCTTTTTGTTATTCTATTTATGTTCATGTTGAGATCATTAATGTTAATTGGAACATAGAGCTTAACTTGAGAACCACGTGCCACCACAAGGGTTTAATGGGACGCCCTTGGCTGACTAATTAGGAAAGCTAGTGGAAGACTACCTTACCCGAAAGGGGCAAGGGCAGTAGGGGAGTGGTCAGTGTAGGGAGGTCCTTGGTTGATTTTGCTGCGATGGCAGTCAGCCGAGAACCCTGCATTGGAACTTCCTATAAACTGTAGCGGGTTTTCGGAAGCTAGTGGAACTTTGTAAAGGCCTCGTAGTGTTGCCCTGCCGTGCTTCCTAGGTAGAGGTGTATGGGAGTCGCGACCCCTGGCAGATGGGTAACATGACTTGTGGGTAAAGGGTACAACCTCTGCAGAGTGTAAAACTGGTATACTAGCCGTGCTCGCGGTCATGAGCAGCTCAGGACTCTCTGATGTTTAAATTATGGAACTTAAATTCAATTTTGTCATTTGCATTGCATGGGTTTGTTATTAATTTTGTTCTATTACTTTACTTATGGTTTGGTATTTACTTACACTTAGTAACTGCTAATAAAATTTTGACCAACTACTTAAAAGCAATGCTCAGCTTTAACCCCTATCATTGATTAGCCTTACACATCACATGAACTCACACCTTTGTGAGTTTATGTCCACTGGTTCCTCACAACTTGTTGAGCTATGATCATGTGTGAGCTCACCCTTGCTGTCTCACACCCCCCCACAGGAGAAGAGCAGGTGGTTCAGGAGGAGCCACAAGGCGAGGAGTATGATCTGATCTAGGTGGCGTTTCTCAGTTGACATTGGCGCCGACGATCCTTAGTTCGTTTTATCTTTATTATTTTATTTTGTAATAAGTCTTCCGCTATGTAATAAATACTCTGATGTTTTACGACATTTATCTCTATACACTCTGTTATTATATATGTTGTCTTCTTGGCGCATGTATGAGATGCACCTGGCTTTGTTCCTTAAGGCCGGGTGTGACAGTTTGACTTAGAGATAGAAAAAAGAATTTGATTTGCAAAAACAAACCAAGTCATGGCAAAGAGTGATCCAAATATGCCAAATCATAAGCAAAAATAATTTGGTCTTCATTTCTATTGATGTTGGACTTCCTTTTGCTGCTTTTGATGTGTTGGCATAAATCACCAAAAAGGGGGAGATTGAAAGGGAAATGTGCCCTTGGGCAATTTCTATAAGTATTTTGGTGATTAAATGCCCAACACATATTAATTGAGTCCTCATGTGCTAAATGTGTGAAAAGTGCAAATCAAGGTACAAAGTATGTTTCTAGACTTAGTACATTGTTTCTGAGTACTAACATGTTTATCTAAGTGCTAGAAACAGTGCCGAGAAGAGAAGAAACGAATTGAAAAGAGTTGGATGCGTACAGCTAACACCTGCTCAGGCCTGGCACACCGGACTGTCCGGTGGTGCACCGGACAGTGTCTGGTGCCCCGGGCTGGTCAACGGTGAACCGGCTGCTCTCGGGAAACGACGGAGTTGTACGACTATAATTCACCGGACTGTTCGGTGGTGCACCGGACTGTCCGGTGGTGCACCGAACTGTCCGGTGAGTCATCCGCGATGAACTCATCGCTCTCGGGAAACAGAAAAGGCAACGTGGCTATAATTCACCGGACTATCCGGTGGTGCACCGGACTGTCCGGTGAGGCAACGGCGCCAGCGGCCAACGGTCGTCCGTGCGATTAGCGCCCGACACATGGAGCTCCAACGGCCGGCTGGGTGTACGGGACTGTCGAGTGTGCACCGGACAGTGTCCGGTGCGCCAACCGATCCCGAGGAGCAACAGTCGGATGCGCTCGAAATGGAAGGAGATCGCGCATCGGACATGAACAGTGGCTGTCCGGTGGTGCACCGGACTGTCCGGTGCACCACTCGGCAGAAGGCAAGAATAGCCTTCCATGTTGATCTCCAACAGCTCCTAGCTACCTTGGGGCTATAAAAGGGACCCCTAGGTTCATGGTACAGCACACCAAGCTTACAAGAAGCATCCTAAGGCACCTAGACTCTGCATTCACGCAATCGGATCATAGTTCTTGAGAATTGAGCACTTTCGAGTTGTAAACTCCTCGCGCTGTGTTTGTGTTCTCACTTCTTCACTTGTGTGCGTGGTGCTGCTGTGGATTTGAGTCTTTTGTGTGTTGCTTTCCCTCCCTTACTCTTGTGCTTCTTTGTGATCTCTATTATAAGGGCGAGAGACTCCAAATTGTGGAGATTCCTCGCAACCGTGAAAATACTCTAAAGGAAAAGACCATGGTATTCAAGTCGATCTGGATCACTTGAAAGGGGTTGAGTGCAACCCTCGTCCATTGGGACACCACAACTTGGAAGTAGGCAAGTGTTACTTGGCTGAACCACGAGATAAAAATCGCGTGTCTCGTGTGTTGCTTCTTGTGATTGTTTTGACTGCACGAGTGTGTTCCATAGCCACTTGATTTCTCTAACACGTTAATAATTAAGTTTGTGGCTATTTAGTGTTTGATTTTATAGGATCACCTATTCACCCCCCCCTCTAGGTGCTCTCACCTTTGGCACCTGGGTGGCCAGGATCTGTCCGAGGAAGACAAGGAAGAGTTGAAAGAATATGCAATATCTTGTGGTTATCAGCTGGGATCTTTGCTCTTTGGCGGGGTTGATGAAGAAATTTAAGATGTATTCGCGACCGCGCCGGGGCAAAGATAATTGGCACCCTTTCTAAAAGTGTCAGTTTTCCGAAGCTAGAGGCCGACATCAGTAGTTATCGACGACAACACATTGTCGGTAGCCTATTTTATTCCAATTTCAAGGTGAAATCTTTGTCTAGGTCTTCGTTACCTTCGTGATGGATTAAAACGTTCTAACTTTAACTTGTTTTCACAGAGTATGCTGCTAAGCAAAGCAGATAAAGAATCTTGAGGCTTCTCTAGAGGAGAATGATTTTCTGCTGCGAGCAGCCGAAGGTTTCCTTGTGGAAGTACAGTCTCAAAATATTAAATTAAGCGAGGAACTTGACAATGCTCAAACAATTTTAATGAAAGAATCAGAGCGCTTCGAGCAAGAAACAAAAGAACTGCAAGCAAAAGTTGAAGCCGAAGCTAAGAAAAATACGAAGCTGCGGGGGTCATTGATAGACCTTCAGAATAAGTGCACGGACTTCGCCACCCGCTGTGCGAACTGACTAAAAGGAATATTCAACTCGGTTGGGGCTTGTTCTGAAGAGATTGCTCCTTTGGTTGAATATATCCCCAAAGCCTTCGAGCACATTGAAAACGAAGTTGAAGCGCTCGATGAAGTTATAACTAGGCATGGGGATTTCTGTGCTCTGTTAGCTTCTCGTGGCGCAGCTGCTATATTTTGAAGGCCGGATGTACTCATGCCAAAACAGTTAATAAGCCAACCTTCAGCCTCTCATCATCAGACTTAGTTGATCTTCCTGGTGAAGCCCGAAGCATTGGAAAACAGATTTATCACTCAAATTTGGGCTAAGGGCGGGCGCGAGCTGGCTAGAGACGAATCTCAGAAACTACTTGAATCAGTATGAAACTTTTACCATGGTTTTTCTTTATTATATTTGTGATTACCTTATACCGTCATCTATCTATATGATGGTGGCGTTGAATGTCGCTGAGCCGAAGCTTATTCCGAAGGGCCGAAGACTATTAGAGCTTCTTTTTGTAGTTACCTATAGAAAGCTCAGGATTTCTTTGCATTATTTGGCAAAAGATTGTTATTGAAAGTTGAACACAACATTGTACATATTTGTTCAAACCTTGTAATATAATTTTACCTCTTCGTCCATGTGTGAATTGCATTGATGTGGACGAAAGCCACACTTACAATTTTTGAGCCGAAGGCAAAAAACACCTTCCCTTCTTTTCGTTCACAACGAAGCATTTTTCATATATGTCTCATCTGAGACGAAGCATCCTTGTATTCAACGAAGCATTTTGTCTCCAAAGACAGGCACCTTTTTTCTTTACTATTAACGCCTGTGCTTTATGTCATGATAATGATGATCCTACGAATGTCTAATGAATGTTTGTATGAATGCAAAGGATGATGTGATGGAATATGCAAATGTATGACGTGAACACAAACGAAACCACACCTAGACTCTGCATCCCCTTAGGAACGACTTTTGAGTCTCTTCACCTTCTATTTCGGTGGCATTTAAGCTCTGCATCCCCTTAGGAACGTCTTTTGAGCTTCTTCACCTTCTATTTCGGTGGCATTTAAGCTCTGCATCCCCTTAGGAACGACTTTTGAGCTTCTTCACCTTCTATTTCGATGGCATTTTGGCTCTGCATTTCCTTAGGAACGACTTTTGAGCTTCGTCACCCTCTAGGTGACCCTTTAGCTCTGCACCCTCTTAGGGACGACTTTTGAGCTTCTCCCTTGTTGGGGGCCTTCTTCCTCGCCGAAGGTCGTCTGAGCAAAAACACCTTCGGCAAGACGATATGCCGAAGCTATCATCAACAAAGCTTCGACACAATGATGTGCTTGAGACGAAGGACAACACCGACTTAAAGAGGAGAAGACCATCTAGTCCCTAGAATTTTGTATCATGAATATGATTAGGTGTCAAGGACACAAATATAATTTCGACCGGGCTGCGTCCCATGCCTATAAATAGATGAACAGTAACACCGTACTGTTCAAACTGACTTGTATTCACTCGCACGTCACTCTCAAGCTTTTTACCTTCTGTCAAGTCGAAGGTATAAATTTAATTCAATATTGTTCATATTCATTTATGATAATATAATAAAAATGTTCTGATAATATCATATAATTATTCATGTCATTTTCCATGTTTCATATGTTTCTACTTCCATTATTATATACTAAAATGATGAAGGTATGTCCTTCATAACCTTCGTCTGAAGATCATTATATCCTGAGGGAAATAATGTTTCGAAGGACGAAGGTCTTTAGCTATAAACATTTTGTGTTGTCTTGTTCTTAACTCATAGCATTTGAGAACAAGTAACCAACATTGGCGCCCACTGTAGTACCTAAAAATCTCATTTTGAAAAATTTGAAAATAAATTAATAAATAAAATAATAGTAAATAAACCCTCTAAAAGGTTTCTGGTGCTAGAAAATCCTCCAATAAAATTTTTCTTACATGTGGGCCAACACCACATAACATAATTATGTTTCCAATAAAGATTTAAAATAATCTCCATATAAATTTGTTACTTTATTGAAATATATTTATAACTATTCACTAAAGAAAAGTACAAACTAGAAATGATACTTTTCAAATACCTATTCTCTATTTTGGTGTATATGAGCTTTATATTTGAAAGCATTTGTCTAAATAGGGAAATTAATTAATTAATAAGATATTGTCACATTCATATTGGAATTTTGACTTTAAAATTTATTTTGAATTTTAAACCTAAAATCTGAATTGAATTTGGAAATAGAGATAGAAATTTGGAATGAGAAATGGAAATGAACAAAAGAAAGAAGAAAACAGAAAATAAAAGGAGAAAAGAATAAAACCTTATGTGGGCCAAGAACATCCTATTCGGCCCAGCACCAGATTACCTCCACTGCAGCCCAACTTCACCCCCGCCGCGCGCTGACGACCAGGCCCCACCGGGCAGCCTCCCGTGCGCGCTTGCCTGCCCTCCCCTTTTCGCCGACCTGCGGGCCCCGCGCGGTCAGGCCCGTCTTCCCCGTAGGCCGTTCCGAAACAGACCCCGCGCATCGCGCACCCCATTGCCCGACCTCCTCGCCGTAGAACTCGCGGTCCCCTGGACTCAATCCTCGCGCTGCTTATAAAACCCGACCACCGCCCCTGCCCATCACTAGAAAACCCCCGTGGCACATCGAGCACAGAGAGAGAGAGAGAGAGAGAGAGAGAGAGAGGAGATCGCCGCTGCACCGTGTTCTCGGACCGCCGCCGCCGTCGTCGTCCAAGGCTTGGGATCGGAACCGGGGCCTGCACCGTGCTTGCGCGAAACCATCCGTGGAGCTTTCGGGTGGAATCGACGACCGCGCGGCCATCAATTGCTCGCCGTAGCTCAAGCACCGCCGCGGGTCCGCTCTCCACCGTGGCCAGCTACGTCGCAGCTCCTTCTCGGTGAGTAGTCGCCCCTAGGTTGTTCCCTGTCCTCTGCTCTGTGTGTTGCTCGCTTCCGGTGGGAGGATTGGGAACCTGGGCGTCGAATCGACTGTCCGCCGGTGATGCTCCGCCGTGGGTGGGCGGCGCTGCTGTCCAGACCGCCGTGGGGAGGGAGATGATCTCCGGATCGTCCATCTGCGGATGGATGGTCGCGATTAGAATAGGGAAAGGAAGCGTGGTTGCCATCGATCGTGTGTCAGATGGCGGAGATTAGTTTCAGTTTAATAAAATCTGAGCCGCTGCTTCCAGATCGGGCGGTGTTCGGTGCGTACCGTTTCGGTGTTGGCTCGGTGTGATCTGGGCCGTGAGATTTGGATCGGACGGCTCTGAATCAACGATACCCCTTCGCCGCACCTCTTTTCTTAAAAAGCCCCTGCCTTTTTATTTATTCAACCCACCGTCCAGTGCAGGTGTAGCCTGTGTCTCGGGATTATTTGTTAAGTAGCCCCTGAACTTACCAGTAATTGAGGCCTGATCCGGAACTATTTTAAATCAATTAAATGAATTAGAAATGTGATTTTTAATATGAAAATAAACCCTAGAACTTGTATAAATCATAGAAAATCCATTTTTAGTCCAAATTGAACCATTCCAATTTCTAAAATTTTGTAATAATATTCTCTATCATTTAGTATCACTGTTTTGACATAAACTCAGTTAGAAAATTAATTTATCATCTAATCCTATTTTAATCACATTAAACCTTAGGAAATTCATAACTTGAAATCTATAACTCCGAATTTAATAATTCTTGTTCCTGTGATTATTTTTCAACATGTAGATTATATACATATGTTTGGTGTAATGTTAATTTTGCCTATACACTGTCTGTTTGTATTGCTACGACTAGCGCGAGGCTACGAGTCATTTGAAGATCATCCTGGTACCTGGAATCTCAAGTCCCAGGCAAGTTGTGCCCTTGATCACTTCTTTTTACCCACTCATGTTCTGATTAATCATAATGATCTGCATAGGTTAATTTTGATGGGACCCAATAGGTTACCCCAGTTTGACTATCTTTATACCTTGTTCACCACTAAATCTTTGGGTAGTACCTGCTATTGCTTTATGTGGTTATGGGTATAGAGATACACTATTCATGATTATACATTTGTTATCAGTTGTTATTTATTGTTCATGATAAGATCATTATGTTAATTGGAACATGGAGAACCACCCGGGAAAACAGTGCTACCACAAGGGTTTAATGGGACGCCCTTGGCCGATTAATTAGGAAAGCTAGTGGAAGACTACCTTACCCGAAAGGGGCAAGGGCAGTAGGGGAGTGGTCAGTGTAGGGAGGCCCTCGGGAGGATTTTGTTGCGTTGGCAGTCCTGTAAGGGATTCCTGCTAGGAAGGCCCTCGGGAGGATTTTGCTGCGATGGCGGTCCTGCAAGAGATTCCTGCATTGGAACTTCCTATAAACTGTAGCGGGTTTTCTGAAGCTAGTGGAACTTTGTAAAGGCCTCGTAGTGTTACCCTGCCTCGCCTCCTCGGTAGAGGTGTATGGGATTGGCCGTCTCTTGGCAGATGGGTAACACGACTTGTGGGTAAAGATGCGCAACCTCTACAGAGTGTAAAACTGGTATACTAGCCGTGCTCACGGTCATGAGCAGCTCGGACACTCACATGATTAATTTATGGAACTAAATTCAATTTGTCATATGCATTGCATCGCAGGTGATGTTGTTACTTTTGTTCTATTACTTAATTGGGTTTGGTATTTACTTATACTTAGTAACTGCTAATAAAATTTTGACCAACTTTAAAAGCAATGCTCAGCTTCAACCATCCTCTTTGGTAAGCCTTACACTTCACGTGAGCTCCCACCTTTGGCGAGTTCATGCACATTATTCCCCACAACTTGTTGAGCGATGAACGTATGTGAGCTCACTCTTGCTGTCTCACACCCCCCCCACAGGTCAAGAACAGGTACCACAGGATGAGGCGCATGGAGGATGCTGCGAAGTGTTCGTGAGTGGTCTAGGCCGTCGTCTCCCAGTCAACTTTGGGTTGCTGGACCGTTGTCTCCTTATAATGTAATTATTTATTTTGTATAGAACTCCTGTTATATATAAAGATGTGACATTCGATCCTGTGCCACTATACATCATATGTGTGAGACTTGGTCCCAGCATACCTGGTGTTTATGTTCGCGCCCGGGTCTTGGTGCCCCCGAAATCCGGGTGTGACAGAAGTGGTATCAGAGGAATGTTGACTGTAGGACGAAACCTAGATAGAACTGAACAACCATTCTTTACTTACCTTACTCTGATTCTTTTCTAAACTTTTCTTAATCTTTCCTCATCTATTTCCGCTTACTCTGATTATTCTTACCTTTAAGACAAATGTGGATTTCACACTTTGAAGTCCTGTATCTAAAGTGACTTTTAGGAGTAGGAGACCTATTCTCAGAAACAAAAACAAAACTATTTTTATGGTTATCTATGCACTTGAATGTTTATGATACTTGTTTGATTTGGATCTTTGATTGAGTGTGATGAGTGGTGGAGTAATGTCCACAATTACATCTGCATATACATCTAGGTGTAAAGGATAGCATTTGAAAGATAACTAGACAATCTAGATTATCCCCTTAGAAAATATATATATATATATAGTATTCCGTATCTATCTCATCTTGACATATTCTATCTTACCTTTGGACATTCACCTCGTACAACTAATTACCCTAGTCTTGACATAGAATATCTGGCCCAGCCCTGGCAAAGAAGTTTCAGTACATAACCAACTATTAGCTTATTCATTCTGTCTACTAAATGATTCCCTTGCAAAGCTATCTTACCATATGCTTCTAACTTAGATGGTCAATACCAGGCGGGGTGGTGGAATTGATTTACCTCCTAATCGACACACTCGGTGGATATATCGACAACCCCAACCACAGCCAGCAGAGATGAATCCTCCTAATCCCCCACCAGGCGGAGTCGATCCACTAATTGCAGCTCAAATGAGGATGATGCAGCAAATGGCTGACACTATGGCAGATATGCGCACCCAAATGCAGCAAGAACGCCAGGAAATGCACCAGGAAAGAGAGGATGCACGTCGGGAAATGCGCCAAGAGCGGGAAGAGATACGCCAGGAGAGAAGGGTGCAACAACAGCAGCTGCAACAACAACTTCAACAACAGCAGCAACAGCAACAGGTGCCATTGCCTCCACCTCCACCACTAGTTCCACCCCGAGATAAGCATCGAGAATTCATGAGCCACAAACCACCAACCTTCTCCAACTCCACGGATCCACTGCAAGCTGACGACTGGCTAAAGTCTATAGAGAAGATGCTCAACATAGCTCAATGCTCGGACCGAGAGAAAGTACTCTACGCATCAGGTCGTCTTGCTGGTCCTGCTGCGGATTGGTGGGATGCGTACTGCGCTGCTCATGTTGCTGTCGATACAATTACCTGGGCAGAATTCTCCACACAATTCAGAAATTACCATATTCCTGCTGGACTCATGAAGATTAAGAGGAAGGAGTTTCTATCCCTCAAGCAAGGAAGTATGTCCGTGAGTGAATATAGGGACAAATTCATCCAGTTATCTCGATATGCTCCCAGAGATGTTGAGGACGATGAGCAAAAGCAGGAGCTTTTTCTGGACGGGTTAATTGGACCCTTGCAATATCAGCTGGTATCACACACATTCCCATCCTTCCAAAGGCTACTTGACAAAGCTATTGCTGTAGAAAACAAGAGGAGTATATTTGGAGAGAAAAGAAAGGCTGCTAACCAAGGGCAGGCTGGAAGTAGTTCCCGTCCTCGCTATACTACCACTCCAAGTACACCAGCTAGTGGCAGTTCTGGACAACAAACTCAACAGGCACCAACTGCTCCTCCAAAAGCAAGCACCCCAGCGGGACCCGTTGCTCCTAACACAACCGCCAACAGGGCATGCTTCAAGTGTGGACAACCGGGACACTACGCCAACTACTGTCCCAACAGAACTGCCTACACTACACCGGCTCCAATGAAGCAAGGACAAGCCTCGACAGGAAAGAGTCAGCCCCTATCTATCAACCGGGGACATGCCCATCATGCAGAAGTAGGGGTTGAGCCAGGTGAACCTGAAATTCAAGAAGAAGAGCCAGTTGAAGACGAAGTAGTCGGTGAAGAAGTCAACGAACAACAAGAGTAGAGCATATATATAGAAAGATGCATAAATATAGATATATATATATATTGATATATTTTACTATTTGTAAGACCTACATATTAATTTAGCTAGTAGTAGCATTTTACTATTTTAATAATAATAATAATAATAAGGTCTATTGACCCTATGTTTTGGTAATGCGTTATGCATCATGCCGAGATTTCTTTGTTCGTGCATATGTTCCAAGACAATATGAGTATACACCCTTACAAATCTCGAGGACGAGATTTCTGTTAAGGGGGGTAGGATTTGTAGTACCTAAAAATCTCATTTTGAAAAATTTGAAAATAAATTAATAAATAAAATAATAGTAAATAAACCCTCTAAAAGGTTTCTGGTGCTAGAAAATCCTCCAATAAAATTTTTCTTACATGTGGGCCAACACCACATAACATAATTATGTTTCCAATAAAGGTTTAAAATAATCTCCATATAAATTTGTTACTTTATTGAAATATATTTATAACTATTCACTAAAGAAAAGTACAAACTAGAAATGATACTTTTCAAATACCTATTCTCTATTTTGGTGTATATGAGCTTTATATTTGAAGGCATTTGTCTAAATAGGGAAATTAATTAATTAATAAGATATTGTCACATTCATATTGGAATTTTGACTTTAAAATTTATTTTGAATTTTAAACCTAAAATCTGAATTGAATTTGGAAATAGAGATAGAAATTTGGAATGAGAAATGGAAATGAACAAAAGAAAGAAGAAAACAGAAAATAAAAGGAGAAAAGAATAAAATCTTATGTGGGCCAAGAACATCCTATTCGGCCCAGCACCAGATTACCTCCACTGCAGCCCAACTTCACCCCCGCCGCGCGCTGACGACCAGGCCCCACCGGGCAGCCTCCCGTGCGCTCTTGCCTGCCCTCCCCTTTTCGCCGACCTGCGGGCCCCGCGCGGTCAGGCCCGTCTTCCCCGTAGGCCGTTCCGAAACAGACCCCGCGCATCGCGCGCCCCATTGCCCGACCTCCTCGCCGTAGAACTCGCGGTCCCCTGGACTCAATCCTCGCGCTGCTTATAAAACCCGACCACCGCCCCTGCCCATCACCAGAAAACCCCCGTGGCACATCGAGCACAGAGAGAGAGAGAGAGAGAGAGAGGAGATCGCCGCTGCACCGTGTTCTCGGACCGTCGCCGCCGTCGTCGTCCAAGGCTTGGGATCGGAACCGGGGCCTGCACCGTGCTTGCGCGAAACCATCCGTGGAGCTTTCGGGTGGAATCGACGACCGCGCGGCCATCAATTGCTCGCCGTAGCTCAAGCACCGCCGCGGGTCCGCTCTCCACCGTGGCCAGCTACGTCGCAGCTCCTTCTCGGTGAGTAGTCGCCCCTAGGTTGTTCCCTGTCCTCTGCTCTGTGTGTTGCTCGCTTCCGGTGGGAGGATTGGGAACCTGGGCGTCGAATCGACTGTCCGCCGGTGATGCTCCGCCGTGGGTGGGCGGCGCTGCTGTCCAGACCGCCGTGGGGAGGGAGAAGATCTCCGGATCGTCCATCTGCGGATGGATGGTCGCGATTCGAATAGGGAAAGGAAGCGTGGTTGCCGTCGATCGTGTGTCGGATGGCGGAGATTAGTTTCAGTTTAATAAAATCTGAGCCGTTGCTTCCAGATCGGGCGGTGTTCGGTGCGTACCGTTTCGGTGTTGGCTCGGTGTGATCTGGGCCGTGAGATTTCGATCGGACGGCTCTGAATCAACGATACCCCTTCGCCGCGCCTGTTTTCTTAAAAAGCCCCTGCCTTTTTATTTATTCAACCCGCCGTCCAGTGCAGGTGTAGCCTGTGTCTCGGGATTATTTGTTAAGTAGCCCCTGAACTTACCAGTAATTGAGGCCTGATCCGGAACTATTTTAAATCAATTAAATGAATTAGAAATGTGATTTTGAATATGAAAATAAACCCTAGAACTTGTATAAATCATAGAAAATCCATTTTTAGTCCAAATTGAACCATTCCAATTTCTAAAATTTTGTAATAATATTCTCTATCATTTAGTATCACTGTTTTGACATAAACTCAGTTAGAAAATTAATTTATCATCTAATCCTATTTTAATCACATTAAACCTTAGGAAATTCATAACTTGAAATCTATAACTCCGAATTTAATAATTCTTGTTCCTGTGATTATTTTTCAACATGTAGATTATATACATATGTTTGGTGTAATGTTAATTTTGCCTATACACTGTCTGTTTGTATTGCTACGACTAGCGCGAGGCTACGAGTCATTTGAAGATCATCCTGGTACCTGGAATCTCAAGTCCCAGGCAAGTTGTGCCCTTGATCACTTCTTTTTACCCACTCATGTTCTGATTAATCATAATGATCTGCATAGGTTAATTTTGATGGGACCCAATAGGTTACCCCAGTTTGACTATCTTTATACCTTGTTCACCACTAAATCTTTGGGTAGTACCTGCTATTGCTTTATGTGGTTATGGGTATAGAGATACACTATTCATGATTATACATTTGTTATCAGTTGTTATTTATTGTTCATGATAAGATCATTATGTTAATTGGAACATGGAGAACCACCCGGGAAAACAGTGCTACCACAAGGGTTTAATGGGACGCCCTTGGCCGATTAATTAGGAAAGCTAGTGGAAGACTACCTTACCCGAAAGGGGCAAGGGCAGTAGGGGAGTGGTCAGTGTAGGGAGGCCCTCGGGAGGATTTTGCTGCGTTGGCAGTCCTGCAAGGGATTCCTGCTAGGAAGGCCCTCAGGAGGATTTTGCTGCGATGGCGGTCCTGCAAGGGATTCCTGCATTGGAACTTCCTAAAACTGTAGCGGGTTTTCTGAAGCTAGTGGAACTTTGTAAAGGCCTCGTAGTGTTACCCTGCCTCGCCTCCTCGGTAGAGGTGTATGGGATTGGCCGTCTCTTGGCAGATGGGTAACACGACTTGTGGGTAAAGATGCGCAACCTCTGCAGAGTGTAAAACTGGTATACTAGCCGTGCTCACGGTCATGAGCAGCTCGGACACTCACATGATTAATTTATGGAACTAAATTCTATTTGTCATATGCATTGCATCGCAGGTGATGTTGTTACTTTTGTTCTATTACTTAATTGGGTTTGGTATTTACTTATACTTAGTAACTGCTAATAAAATTTTGACCAACTTTAAAAGCAATGCTCAGCTTCAACCATCCTCTTTGGTAAGCCTTACACTTCACGTGAGCTCCCACCTTTGGCGAGTTCATGCACATTATTCCCCACAACTTGTTGAGCGATGAACGTATGTGAGCTCACTCTTGCTGTCTCACACCCCCCCACAGGTCAAGAACAGGTACCACAGGATGAGGCGCATGGAGGATGCTGCGAAGTGTTCGTGAGTGGTCTAGGCCGTCGTCTCCCAGTCAACTTTGGGTTGCTGGACCGTTGTCTCCTTATAATGTAATTATTTATTTTGTATAGAACTCCTGTTATATATAAAGATGTGACATTCGATCCTGTGCCACTATACATCATATGTGTGAGACTTGGTCCCAGCATACCTGGTGTTTATGTTCGCGCCCGGGTCTTGGTGCCCCCGAAATCCGGGTGTGACACCCACCTCTGGTGAACTCACTTCCACTGCTGAGACGATGGCTTCGTTCAACAATCAAGTTGTAGCACCTTTAGCCGTGAAGCTGGTGCTCCCAATCACAGGCGGCTCAAGCTTAGAGCCAGTTAACAAGAAGCAAAAGAAGGCAGCATAGAGGAGAGTACAGCATGTTGGGGTACAAGGACCCTTCATCAAATCCAAGTGGTATCACATCCCAATCACCTTCTCCCAGGAAGACCTTCAGCTCAAAGATTACCCCCACAATGATGCTATGGTCATATCTTGTGTCATCAAGGGGTTTCTGGTCCACAATGTTCTGGTTGACACAGGCAGTGCAACGGACATCATATTTGCAAAGGCCTTTAGACAGATGCAAGAGCCAGAAGACAAGATTCATGATCCTACACATCCTCTTTGTGGCTTTGGAGGAAGGAAGATTGTCGCACTCGGTAAAATCACAATGTTAGTTACCTTCGGCTATGTTCACAACACAAGGTTTGAGCAGGTTACCTTTGACATTGTTGACATGGAGTACCCATACAATGCAATCATTGGTCGAGGGACACTTAATGCCTTCGAAGCAATACTTCATCCAGCATACTTATGCATGAAGATACCTTCGCAGCAAGGGCCCATTGCCATTCATGGAAGTCAAGAAGCTGCCAGAAGGGCTGAAGGGAGTTGGACAGATTCAAAGGCAATCCACAACATAGATGGAACCGAAGCTTGTCAACAATAAAAGCACAAAAGAGAGAAGGTTGCTTCGGCAGATCAGCCGAAGCCTATGCTCCTATGTGAAGATATAGCGGATCAAAGGGTACTGCTGGGTTCTCAGCTATCTGATGAGCAAGAAAAAACTCTGATAAGATTTTTGTTCAACAACAAAGATGTCTTTGCTTGGACATCCAATGATCTTTGTGGCGTCAACAGAGATGTCATTGAACATTCACTTAATGTGGATCCATCTTTCAGACCAAGGAAGCAAAGACATTGGAAGATGTCTGATGATAAAGCTGAAAGTGCCCGGAATGAAGTAAAGAGGCTTCTCAGTGCTGGTGTTATTAGAGAAGTAACATATCCAGAATGGCTAGCTAACACTGTTATGGTGAAGAAGGCTAATGGCAAATGGAGGATGTGTATTGACTTCACAGATCTCAACAAAGCATGCCCAAAGAATGAATTCCTGTTACCAAGAATAGACTCCCTTATAGATGCAGCAGCTTCTTTGGAGCTCATGAGTCTACTGGACTGCTATTCAGGCTATCATCAAATATGGATGAAGAAGGAAGATGAGCCAAAGACTAGCTTCATAACTCCTAGTGGCACTTCTTGCTACCTTCGGATGCGTGAGGGGCTCAAAAATGCTGGAGGAAGCTTCAGCAGAATGACAACCAAGGTCCATCATTCTCAAATAGGTCGGAATGTGCTGACTTATGTTGATGACATCATAGTGAAGAGCACGGAGCAAGAGAATCACATTGCTGACTTGCAGGAGACATTTGCCAATTTCAGGCAAGCTGGTCTGAAATTAAATCCAGAAAAGTGTGTTTTTGGAGTAAAGAAGGGCAAGTTCCTTGGTTGTCTAGTATCGACAAAGGGGATCAAAGCTAATCCAAATAAAATCAAAGCTATCCTTTGGATGGAACCGCCAAATTCAAAAAAGGGGGCTCAACAATTGGCAGGAAGGCTGTCATCATTGAATAGATTCATATCAAGATCAGCGGAGAGGAACCTGCCATTCTTTGAAATTTTAAAGTTAGCAGAAGTTTTTCAGTGGGGTCCGGCTCAGCAAAAGGCTTTTGAAGAATTAAAGTAGTATTTGATAGATCTAACAACTCTAACTCCACCTTCGCCAGGGGCTCCATTACTCCTGTATGTAGCAGCTTCTCATTCTGCAGTCAGCGTAGCGCTTGTACAGGGAAGCAAGATGGCCAAGTCAAAAGCCAAGCCCCAATATACTTTGTCTCCGAAGTTCTAAGTTTATCAAAGAAAAACTATACAGAATTGGAGAAGGTGTTGTATGCTGTGTTAATGGCCTCCAGGAAGCTTCGACATTATTTCCAAGCATATCACATAATTGTTCCTTCATCACAACCTTTGAAGGATATAATGAGGAACAGAGAAGCTATTGGAAGGATTGGAAAATGGCTGTGGAGCTCAATGAATTCACCATTGACTATTACATAGATCCTCAATTCAATCATAGGCATTAGCAGACTTCATTGCTGATTGGACGCCAGGGGCTCAGGAAGAAGAAACAAGTAAAGACGCCGAAGCCTGGACAGTTTTCTGCGATGGTTCTTGGGGAACCTTCGGCGTAGGAGCCGCTGCTATCCTAGTAGCGCCCTCTAAAGTCAGAACATGCTATGCAGCAAGATTGGACTTTAGTTGTACAAACAACATTGCTGAATACGAAGCCCTTCTGTTGGCGCTTCGGAAGCTAAAGGCAATGGGAATAAGAAGGGCGATCCTCAAAACTGACTCCCAAGTCATCTTTGGCGATGTAGATAAAAGCAGCAAGGCAAGGGACCTGAAGCTTGAAAAATATTTGGACACAGTCCGAAGGCTGGAGGCTTCTTTCGATAGTTTTTCTGTAAAAAATATTCCAAGAGGGGAAAACGAGCATGCAGACCTACTGGCCAAGTCAGCAGCATAGGAGCTCCCTCTACCTTTGGAAGTATTCTTTGAGACAATAAAAGCACCTTCGGTTGAACTTATGGAGAGAGCAGTCCTCACAATATCACCTATACATAGTGAAGATTGGAGGACTAAAATCATATCCTTCCTCCAAGACAATTGTCTTTCGGATGACGAAGTTTACAATAAAAGAATGGAAGCAAGGACAAGACCATTCGTCATAATAGAAGGGGAGCTATACAAACATGGAGTTTACTCCCCACTTCTCAAGTGTTTATCCAGAACCGAAGGTATAGAGTTAATGAAAGAGATACATGCAGGTTTGTGTGGATCTCACATAGGGTCCAAGCCTTTATTGGGAAAGGTTTTTAGACAAGGGTTTTATTGGCCGAAGGCAGCTTCGGATGCAGCAGATCTGGTTTAGAAGTGCGAAAACTATCAAAAATGTGCAAGAGATCAGAAACAACCTTCGTCGTTAACTCAGCTAATACAGCCAACCTGGCCATTGCAGAGATGGGGCCTAGATTTGTTGGGTCCACTCCCACCAGCACAAGGCAACTTGAAGTATGTTGTAGTGGCAGTGGAATATTTTTCCAAGTGGATTGAGGCGAAGCCTTTGGCCACAATAACTTCGGTTACCGTCCAAAAATTCTTCTGGCAGAATATTGTTTGTTGCTTCGGCGTTCCGAAGGCAATAACCGCGGACAATGGTACACAATTTGAGGCCGAAGAATTCAAAGATTTTTGTGATCAAATTGATACGAAGATCCACTTTGCATCCATTAGGCATCCAGAATCAAATGGGCTGGTAGAAAGAGTGAATGACATTATAATGACAGGAATAATGAAGCTAATCTTCAATCAGCCTAGAGGAAAGTGGCCAGATGAGCTGATTAAAGTGGTGTGGAGCCACAACACAACTTCGTCAAGGTCAACAGGATTTACACCCTTCAAGCTCCTATTTGGTGACGAAGCAATAACTCCAGAAGAAGCAAAAATAGGGTCAATAAGAACAATAGCTTCGGCAGAAGATGAAGCTGATTATCAAGTAACAAAAGACACTATAGAGGGGACCAGACTTTAGGCAATAGAGCACATCAATAAATATCAGACCGAAACAGTAAAATGGCGTGACAGAAAAGTTCGGTTGAAAAATATCAAGCCAGGGCATCTGGTGCTTCGGAGAGTCGCTAACCTAGACATAGTGGGCAAGTTGCAACTGAAGTGGGAAGGTCCTTTTCTAGTAGTATCTTCGACAAGGCCCGGTTCTTATAGATTGAAGGATATGGACGGCAACGACATACCCAGATCTTGGAATGCAGATGAGCTTCGGCGATACTATGTGTAATATGTTGTAATCTTTTTTTATTTTTTCCTATGGCACCCTTTTCCTTTTAAGAGGGGAGAAAGGTTTTTAATGGGGCCATAGCTTGTAATTTTTTATTCTTATTTAGCCCTACAAGGGCAGAATCCCCCCAAAAAGATGTAATATGTAAAATATGAGCACGCACCATCGAGTGCAAAAAAGAAAAACAGGGATAAGCTCAAAAGACGTCCCTAAGGGGATGCAGAGCATGACAAAGCTACAAAAAGTCGTTCCTAAGGGAGCGCAGCGTAAGTTTTCTGCTCAAAAGTCGTTCCTAAGGGAATGCAGAGCCAAAATTGACGAAGCTACAAAAAGTCGTTCCTAAGGGAGCGTAATGTAAGTTTTCTGCTCAAAAGTCTTTCCAAAGGGAATGCAGAGCCAAATACCGCCGAAATATAAGGCGAAGAAGTTCAAAAGTCGTTCCTAAGGGGATGCAGAACTTATACCGCCGAAATATAAGGCGAAGAAGTTCAAAAGTCGTTCCTAAGGGGATGCAGAACTTATACCACCGAAATAGAAGGTGAAGAAGCTCAAAAGTCATTCCTAAGGGGATGCAGAGCTTAAGACTCAAAAGCTATTCCTAAGGGGATGCAGAGTCTGGGTGTGGCTTCGTGTGTGTATTTGGACACTCATTTGCACATTACATTACATCATTCATTGCATTCATGCACATTCATGTAGACATTTTTAGGATCATTGTCATCATAACATAAAGCACAAATAGATACTTCAGCTTTGATAACAATGCTTCGATGAGCATGACGAAGCAAGATATGCTTCGTTGTGTATGAAAAGAAGGAAAGGTGTTTTTCGCCTTCGGCTCAAAAGATATATGTTTCGTCCACAGCAAAGCAATCTACACATGGAAGAAAAGGTAAAAATATATTACAAGGTATGGACAAATATACAGAGTAATGTTCAATTCTCGGTTTCAATGTCTTTTACAGAGATAATACAAATGCCTCTAAAAGATCTATGCAGGCAAGCCTAAAGATCAGATTTAGTGGCCTTCGGAATCTGCTTCGGATCACTAATCTTCGGCATCATCATCCTACACACAACAAAATTTTATCAGGTAAAAGATAATCACAAGAAAAGGTAACCAACAGGTATAACTTTCATACCGGCGTAAGTAAGCTTCGGGCCTCATCACCAGCCAAGTCCCGACCACCCTTCGCCCAAATTTGTGTTATAAATCTACTTCCTATGCTTCGGGCTTCGCTAGGAATATCAACCAAATCTGTCGAAGATAGGCTGAAGGTAGGTCTATTCACTATCTTCGCGTGCGTACAACCAGCTTTCAAAAATGCTGCAGCTATGCCGCGAGAAGCTAGCAGGGCACAGAAGTCACCATGTCCTGCTATTACTTCGTCAAGCGCCTCAACTTCGCCTTCAATATGTTCGAAGGTGTTTGATATGTTTTCGACCGAAGGAGTAAACTTTTCAGTACTGGCTCCAACTGAGTTGAAAACCTTTTATAATCGCTGTACGCAGCGACTGCCGAAATTCAGACATATGTCACGAAGCTCCTTCAAAGTTTGCTTTAGCCTCATATTCTCGATAGCTTTGGCTTCATACTTCGTCTACAAGTTTTTTCTCTCCTGTTCGAAGCTCTCTGATTTTTGCAGGAGTTCCCTGTCTAATCTAATATTCTCGGCTTGCGCTTCTGCAAGGGAACCTTTCGCTGCTTGGAGTAGGAAATCTTTCTTTTCAAGAGAAGCTTTGTATTCTTTGATTTTGCTCTCTAGACCCTCGATTATAATTTCATTCTTTTTATCCTCGAGGACCTATTGCATTTGCAACGCTTTACTCAGCACTATACTCTGTACAAAATAGACCTTCATCAGCAAATTTCGTCGTCAAAATAAAACAAAAAATAAAATTTTTCTTTATTATAAGAATTCTACCTTAAAGTTGGAATAAAACAAACTACTGACGATATGTTGTCGTTGGTAGCTGCTAATATCGGCTTCAAGCTTCGGAAAACCGACACTCTTAGAGTGCCGATTACTTTCGCCTCGGTACGGTCACGAACACATCCCAAGGCCTCTTCATCGATTCCACCAAAGAGCATGGCTCCTGGCTGGTAGCCATAGAAAATGCCATATTCCTATAGTTCCCTCTTCTCGGCCTCAGATAATTCTTGCCCGACCAGGTTCCGAAGATCAAAACCTTTTTCTTCCGAAACAGCTTCAGCAACTCCTTTCCCTTTGTTAGGCACTGGGGTCATGACCTGTTCTGCAGCAGCAGATGTTTCTTCTGTAGGCATACCCAGTATTAATTTATCAATCCCAAATAAGGTAGCCTCTAGGTTGGCAGCTTCAGTGGCAGCTGCAGCTTGGGCCGATGTGTTTGCTTCGGCAGTGGCCTCGGCACTTGCAGTAGGCACTATCTTAGTTGCCGAGACCGGTGGTGGTGTCTTTTCAATGGCTTGCATTATGCTACCAATTCTTCTCTTCTTCAGCGCATCTGCCTTCTTTATAGCCGAAGTTTCTTCTTTCTTCTGTAAAAGCTTCATCAGTTCTGGTCCCAAAGGGCTTAGCAGCTTGATAGGTAGAGATTCAGTCATTACCTTTAAAATTTCTGCCACTTCGGCAGCTGGGGGTGTTGAGGGAGTTTCTTCTTCCTCTTCAGTCACCTTCGGCTCTGGGGATTTAGCATTTCTTTTCTTTAAAACTGCCACCTTTGGCTTGGGAATGGATTTTCTATTCTTTAAGATCTTTTCATCTTCTTTCACCATTCTGGTAGCTTGTCTGCTCAGAACACTAACAATCCTTTTTCTTTTTGCCCCTTCGGCACCCTTGTTGAGCCGCTCATAATCAAGGTATTCAAATTTTAGAGCGTCCATTACCCGGTTCAACCTTTATTTTGGTCGGGTGCCAAAGGCTGCTGTCACTAGCAGGTCTTCTTTTTTGGTATAATTTCCCAAAATTTCATTACACATAGTTTCAATAATTTCCAGCCACTCCTGGCAGGCTGCTTGAATTGTTTTTCAAATTTGAAGCGATAGGGTAATTGAACAAGTTCATATTTCTTCTTTGCTCCCTTCATCTTCGGCATCACCCAGCCACTTGATGTTGGATATGTTCGGTTGGCCAGGTATTCTTGCACCAAGTCCCTAGTGCTAATTTGTTCAGCTACCACCCTAAATTCCACTTCGGCCAGTTGGCATGGTGACCCTAGCTGCATATTGCATAGGGGTCGGGTCATTCTGAAGTTTAGAATCAGCAGGCACATAACCATCATCATCAGTTTCCCCCTTTTCTTCTCATCAGCCTTGATGTAGAACCATTCACCTTTCCAGCCTGTTGGCCACTTGGTGCGATAGCTGAGAACTGGAGCCTTCGTATCCTTGGCGATACGCGAAATTATAACAACCAAAATTCTCATGTAAACCATCTGCCCTGGCCTTCGTCTGGTAGTGCAGCTCGTGCACTCGACAGAATGCTTCGGCATCTGGGTCCATCCTTGGCTTCGGAGGGCCTAGATGAAGATGCTAAGCCTAACGATAGCATTAGGGGTCAGCTGATGAAGATAAATTTCAAATTTTTTCAAAACTTCTCCTATCATCTCGTTTAGAGGAAACCGTAATCCCACTCTGAAAAAACTTTTGAAAACCACTACTTCATCGTCCTTCGACGTTGGAGTGGTTTCTTCTCCGGTAAAATGAACAAGCTCCCTTTCAACTTCTCCAAAGTAGCCCAGTTTCATCATCACGAGCATGTCAGCTTTGGATACAGTAGATTTCCCAAAATCTAGATGTCTGGGTTTTGATGGGATCAAAATGCTATAATCCTCCTCTTCTTCATCAGCATTTTCTTCTTCATTATTAGCATGTTCAACTTCGGCAGCAGATGTACCTTCATCAATGGTTCCCTCTGTCACAACTAAGCCCAACTGTCTCATGACTTCGGAAATCGGAGCTGTCTCGGTGGCCTCGGTTTCCTCTCCTTCACGAATCACCCTTGCAGTCGAGCGTACTCTGGCCATCTGATGGATCTTTTGCGGTTTTTACGAAGTTGATGCCTTTTGCAGTTTTGATGAAGCTAGTCCTTTTGACGAAGCTAATTTCAGATGACGAAGCGCTCGCTCGAGAGAGCAATGAAAAAGCTTCGGCTGTGGTTAAATTTTTTAACAGCACAACAATGCAATGGCAATGAATGTTGTGGTAACTTCTCACCAATCCGTCTGTTTATATAGTGTTGCAGGTCGGAAGGTGAACCGCCAGACCGCCTCTATACGCTGAGCGGTGGACCATGTGGCGCTTGGAAGACGAACCCTCAAATCGCCTGTATTCGCTGAACGATGGGCCATCTGGCGACTGGAGTATTTTAATCGTTTCTCGGCAACGAGCTCAGGGATGGTGTTTTTCGGACCTTCGGCATTCCGAAGCCTTCGTGTTTTTCATGGATCGAGCTTGTTACGAAAAATGATCTAGCACCGCGAAGGGGGTTACTGTTGGGGGCCTTCTTCCTCACCGAAGGTCCTCTGAGCAATAACACCTTCGGCAAGACGATATGCCAAAGCTATCATCAACAAAGCTTCGGCACAATGATGTGCTTGACACGAAGGACAACACCGACTTAAAGAGGAGAAGACCATCTAGTCCCTAGCATTTTGTATCATGAATATGATTAGGTGTCAAGGACACAAATGTAATTTCGACCGGGCTGCGTCCCGTGCCTATAAATAGATGAACAGTAACACCGTACTGTTCGCGCTGACTTGTATTCACTCGCATGTCACTCTCTAGCTTTTTACCTTTTGTCAAGCTAAAGGTATAAATGTAATTCAATATTGTTCATATTCATTTATGATAATATAATAAAAATGTTTTGATAATATCATATAATTATTCATGTCACTTTCCATGTTTCATATGTTTCCACTTCCATTATTATATACTAAAATGATGAAGGTATGTCCTTCATAACCTTCGTCTGAAGATCATTATATCCTGAGGGAAATAATGCTTTGAAGGACGAAGGTCTTTAACTATTAACATTTTGTGTTGTCTTGTTCTTAACTCATAGCATTTGAGAACAAGTGACCAACATCCGTATTCTTTTTGCACTCGATGGTGCGGATTCTGATGTTACATGTTACATTCTTGGGGGAATTTGGCCCTTGTATTGCATAGGGCTAAACAAAAAATGAAAATTATAACCTATGGCCCTATTAAAAACCTTTCTCCCCTCCTGAAAGGAAAAGGGTGCCAAAGGGAAAAAAATAAGAAGATTACATCAATTACACATAATATCACCGAAGCTCATCCGCATTCCAAGACCTAGGTATGTCGTTGCCGTCATATCCTTTAGTCTGTAAGAACCGGGTCTTGACGAAGATACTACCAAAAAAGGGCCTTCCCATTTTAGCTAAAGCTTCCCCACTGTATCAGGGTTAGCTATCCTTCGAAGCACCAAATGACCTGGCCTGATATTTTTCAATCGAACTTTTCTATCACGCCATTTTATTGTTTCGGCCTGGTATTTAATGATGTGCTCTATGGCCTTAAGTCTAGTCCCTTCTATGGTGTCTTTTTTTACTTGGCAATCAGCCTCGTCTTCCGTCGAAGCTAAGGTTCTTATTGAACCCACTTTTGCTTCTTCCGGTGTTATTGCTTCGTCGCCGAACAGAAGCCTGAATGGAGTAAACCCTGTTGACTATGATGCAGTGGTGTTATGGCTCCAAACTACTTTTATTAATTCGTCTGGCCACTTCCCTTTCGGCTGATTGAAGATTGACTTCATTATTCCTGTTATTATGATTCCATTTGCCCTTTCTACCAACCCATTTGACTCCAGGTGCCTCACTGATGCAAAGTGTATTTTTGTGCCAATTTGGTTACAAAAAGTTTTAAAAGTTTCAGCATCGAATTGAGTTCCATTATCAATGGTGATAGCCTTTGGTACACCGAAGCGACAAACTATGTTTAGCTAGAAAATTTTTTGCATTGTGGCCGAAGTTATTGTAGCCAAAGGCTTTGCTTCAATCCACTTGGAAAAGTATTCCACTGCCACCACGACATATTTCAGGTTGCCTTGTGCTGGTGGTAGTGGCCCTAACAAATCCAAACCCCATCTTTGCAATGGCCATGTTGCTTGTATTAGTTGGGTTAAAGACGAAGGTTGTTTCTGGTCTCTAGCGCATCTTTGGCAATTTTCACATTTCTGAACTAATTCTGCCGCATCTGAAGCTGCCTTCAGCTAGTAGAAACCTTGTCTAAAAACCTTTCCTAGCAGAGGTCTGGACCCAATGTGGGCTCCACATAAACCTGCATGTATCTCCTTCATCAATTCTTGCCCTTCGGCTCTGGACAAGCATTTGAGTAATGGAGAGCAAACTCCATGTTTGTATAACTCCCCTTCTATTATTACATAAGGTCTTGTTCTTGCTTCCATTCTCTTGTTATAAGCTTCGTCATCTGAAAGACAGTTGTCCTGGAGAAAGGATACAATTTCGGTCCTGCAATCTTCACTATGTATAGGTGAAATTGTGAGCACTGCCCTTTCCATGAGCTCAACTAAAGGTGCTTTTATTGTTTCAAAAAATACTTCTGAAGGCAAAGGGAGCCCCTGTTCCACTGACTTAGCTAATAAGTCTGCATGTTCATTCTCTCCCCTTGGGATATTTTTTACAGAAAAACCTTCAAAAGAAGCTTCCAACCTTTGGACTGCTTCTAAATACCTTTCAAGCTTCGGGTCTCGTGCCTTACTGCTTTTATCCACATGGCCCAAGATAACTTGCGAATCAGTCTTGAGGATTGCCCTTCTTATTCCCATCGTCTTTAGTTTCTGAAGCCCCAAAAGAAGAGCTTCGTACTCGGCAATGTTATTTGTACAGCAAAAGTCTAATTTTATTACATAAAATGTTCTGACTTTAGAAGGTGCAACTAGAACAACAGCTGCCCCTGCACCAAAGGTCCTCCAAGATCCATCGCAAAATACCATCCAAGCTTCAACATCTTTTGTTGCTTCTTCATCCTGAGCCCCTGGCGTCTAATCAGCAATGAAGTCGGATAACGCCTAAGATTGTATTGAGGATCTGTGCATGTAATCAATAGTGAATTCGTTAAGTTCTGCGGCCCATTTTTCGATCCTTCCCGTAGCTTCTCTATTCCTCATTATGTCCTTCAAGGGCTGCGATGAAGGCACTATTATGTGATATGCTTGAAAGTAATGCCGAAGCTTCCTGGAGGCCATCAATACAGCATATAGTACCTTCTCCAACTTAGTGTAATTTTTCATTGAACAGCTGAGTACTTTGGAAACAAAGTATACTGGTGCTTGCTTTTTTTTCGTGGCCCTCTTGTTTCTCTTGTACAAGTGCTGCACTAACCGCAGCATGGGAAGCAGCCACATATAGAAGTAACGGAGCTCCTGATGAAGGTGGGTTTAGAGTTGTTAAATCTATCAAATACTGCTTCAGCTCTTCGAAGGCTCTCTACTGAGGTGGACCCCATTGGAAGACTTCGGCTGATTTCAATATTTCAAAGAATGGTAAATTCCTCTCTACTGATCTTGAAATGAATCTGTTTAACGATGCCAGCCTTCCTGCTAACTGTTGAGCCCCTTTTTTGAATTTGGTGGTTCCATCCGAAGGATAGCTTCGATCTTGCTTGGGTTAGCTTCGATTCCCTTTGTCGATACCAGACAACCAAGAAACTTGCCCTCCTTCACTCCGAAGACACATTTTTCTGGATTTTACTTGAGACTAGCTTGTCTGAAGTTGGCAAATGTCTCTTGCAAATCAGCAACATGGTTTTCTTGCTTTGTGCTTTTTACTATGATATCATCAACATATGTCAGCATATTCCTGCCAATTTGGGAGTGAAGAACCTTGACAGTCATTCTGCTGAAGCTTCCACCAGCATTTTTGAGCCCCTCAGGCATCCGAAGGTAACAATAGGTACCACTAGGAGTTATGAAGCTCGTCTTTGGCTCATCCTCCATCCAGATTTGATGATAACCCAAGTAGCAGTCTAGTAAACTTATGAGTTCTGAAGAAGTTGCTGCATCCATAAGGGAATCTATTCTCGGTAGTGGGAATTCATCCTTCAGACATGCCTTGTTGAGATCTGTAAAGTCAATACACATTCTCCATTTTCTGTTAGCCTTCTTTACCATGACAGTGTTGGCCAGCCACTCTGGGTATGTCACTTCTCTGATGATGCCGACACTTAGAAGTCTTTTCACTTCATTTCGTGCACCTTCGACTTTATCATCGGACATCTTCCGAAGCCTCCGTTTTCTTGGTCTAAACGATGGGTCCACATTGAGTGAGTGCTCAATAACATCTCCATTGACACCACATAGATCATTGGCTGTCCAAGCAAAAACATCTTTGTTGTTAAACAAAAATCTTAATAGAGTCTTTTCTTGTTCATCAGACAATTGAGATCCCAACAATACTTTTTCCTCTGCTATGTCTTCACACAAAAGCATAGGCTTTGGTTGATCTGCTGAAGCAGCCTTTTCTCTTTTATGCTTATATTGCTGATAAGCTTCGGCTTCATCTATATTATGAATATCCTTCGAATCCTTCCAACTCCCTTCAGCTCTTCTAGTAGCTTCTTGACTTCTGTGTACCGCAATGGGCTCTTGTTCCGAAGGTATCTTCATGCAAAGATATGCTGGATGAAGTATTGCTTCGAAGGCATTAAGCGTCCCCCGACCAATGATTGCATTGTATGGATATTCCATATCAACAATGTCAAAGACAACCTGTTCTGTTCTTGTGTTGTGAACATAGCCAAAGGTAACCGACATTGTTATCTTGCCAAGTGCCACAATCTGTCTTTCTCCAAAGCCACAAAGAGGGTGTGTTGCATCATGTATCTTGTCCTCTAGATCTTGCATTTGCCTGAAAGCCTTTGCAAAGATTATATCCGCTACACAGCCTGTGTCCACTAGGACATTGTGGACCAAAAATCCCTTGATGACACAAGATACAACCATTGGATCATTGTGAGGATAATCCTTGAGCTGAAGGTCTTCCTAAGAGAAGGTAATTGGAATATGAGACCACTTGGACTTGATGAAGGGCCCCTGCACCCCAACATGCTGTAACCTTTTCTGTGCTTCTTTCTTCTGCCTCTTGTTGGCTAGTTCAAAACTTGAGCCGCCTGTGATTGGGAGCACCAGCTTCATAACTGAAGGTGCCATCGTCATAGTTGTGGAAGTGCCAATGTTGGTCCTTGTTCTCAAATGCTATACATCAAGAACAAGACAACACAATTGTTAACAATTCAAGGCCTTCATCCTTCGAAGCATTATCTCCTTTTGGATATAATGATCTTCAGATCAAGGTCATGAAGGGCATACCTTCATCATCTCAGTGAACAAACATAAATAAGGATATGTGAAATACAAAAGAATATAAATAATGATTATATAACAACCATCTATTTATATTCTTATTTCATAAACATGGAAAAAGCATTAACACTATTTATATTACAATGATACCTTCGGCTTGCCAGAAGGTGAAGATGCGAAAATGACGTAGGAGTGATTGCCATCCAGCGTGAACAGTACGGGGTACTGTTCATCTATTTATAGGTACGCGACACAACCTAAACAAAATTATATTCATGTCCCTGACATTTAATTGTAATTATAATACAAACTACTAAGGACTAGATAGACTTTTCCTCCTTAAGTCTGTATCATCCTTCATCTTCGTCGCAATACTAAGCCAAAGCTCCTTCAGTCATAGCTTCGGCTTCTATCAACATCATCTTCGGGTTGTATCTTCATGTTGCGCCTGCTTTCGTATTGTCTTGCCGAAGGTGTTTTTGCCTTGAGGACCTTCAACAGAGAAGAAGACCCCCAACAGGGCAAATTATCTATATTCCGAGCTTTGGCACATATAACTTAAATGATACCAATTATAGAATATAAGCTTTTGAAGCATTAGTGTCATTTACTTAGGGATGTTAAATAAGCTATGTGCCGTGCTTAATTAAACATTTTCAACCATGTAGGTTTGCTCAAGAATATGAATTGAGAACGAGCAATCCTACCATGTGATTTACCTAGTATGCATGCATTGATAATCTAAAATAAGTACCAAATGAAATACTAGGCATGAAAGGTAAAACTAGATATAAGAAAATAGATACGCATATCTAAAAATGAGGAATACAATAAATCTAGTTACCTTAGTCATGGATGGGAATTTCGGTCCAAAATATACACTAACCCACTTGGCAATACTTGATCCAGTATGATGCATCCCATGATATACATCCCAAATTTGCCAAATCTCCAAATTCCCCGATGTCCTTCGGACTCCTCACTTCCCTTTTGAGATCCAAACCTTTTTGGTGCTTTTCATGGTTGAAATTATTTCCTTTGGCACCTAGATGCGTTTGGCCCCTTTCCCATGGTTGGCTTGCTTGTTGTCCTTGATTGCTATCACCTTTCCATCCTTTTTCTTCTTGATCAAATTTGGTGTAGCAGCCTTTTTATCCACTTTTTTTATGTAGGTGTTGGAGATTTTGCTTGTTAGATTTTGCTTGAGCTTTTGCCTTTTCTTATCCCCGGTCTTCGCCTTGCTTTGGAAAGACTTGTGGCCTTCTTTATGACATAGCCTACAAACCACAATTTCACCCTCCACAGGCTTATTCACTCCCGTAGTGGTGTTACCCTATGGAGGTTGGATTTGTTTAGCTTTGCCTTCCTTGTCATACAAGGCCTTCCAAAGGTGAGCCACTTCTTGCCTTAATTGCTCATTTTCCTTTGCAACCTCATCTGAACATGTTTTTACAACAATATTCTCAACAAGAACTTGGTTATAGGGATTAGAATCATCAATTAATCAAAGCAAGAAGTAGAAGCATCTTTCTTAATAATTTCAATAATTTCAACTAAAGATGCCCCTGGGGTGCTACCAATGTTTTCTAGCTTAGTAGTTGGCTCATTATTGTGTATGCTATGAATCTCCATTTTCCCTAGCAAGTTTTCAATAGCTTTTTGGGAGCTAGCTAACTTAGCCTTAAGTTTTTCATTCTTTTTAATAAGGCCATCATCGGTAGCTGTGGATGTAGCACTAGATTCTAATTGCTCAATTTTAGTTGATAGCTCACAATTTAAATTTGCAAATGTTTCAAATTTTCTAGCAAACCTTTATAATCATTTTGGGAACTAATCAACTTATTTTTCAAGGTTTTAAGTTGAGCCTTTTGCTTAATGCAAACATCCTAGAAAAACTTAACGGCTTCCGCAAGCTCATCTACGGCGGGATTTGCCTCACCTCCATCATCACTACTACTTTCATCACTAGAGGATGGAATACTCATTTTACCTCTTGCCATAAGGCACTTGCGTGATGACCATGATGATCGTGATGAGGATCGGTGGCTATGCATCCTTGGAGGTTCATCTTCGCTTGAAGAATCATCCCATGTTTTGACACTTGTTAGCGTCTTACCTTTGCTCCTATCCTTTTTGGGTTTGGCCATAGTTGGATAGTTGTCCCTAAAGTGGCCCTTCTCCCCGCAAGCGAAGGATCCTCTCTTTCTTTGCTTTTTCCTGTCAATGTTAAAGAGAAGATCCTCTACCTGCAGGGGCACACCCATTAGATTAATCTTGTGGATCATCCCCATTACCTTTCCAACGTGTCGGATTGTTTCTTCGTCCTCGGAGGATGATGTTGATGGTTGATTATCTTCATCATCATCACTTTCTTCTTCTTCCTCTTCTTCACTTGAGGAACTTGGAGCCTTCTTTTTACCCTACCTTTCATCACATGCAAAAGCATATGACCTTGAGGAAGTTGGCTCCTCTCGCGACACATTTTTCGTGACATCTCAAAGGCCACGATTTTCCCAATCACAGTGGTCGCGGTCATTGTACTCAAGTCCTCCATGGTGTGAAGAATAGTGATGATGCTCCCATATTGTAACACCCCAGGTGTTACCCAAAGCGCTGACCAGAGAAGCACACTTGTGTCCTACTCACACTATATGCTAGAACGGAAAGTGAAGGAACTCAAAGTTAGAGGCAAGGTTAAGATAAGAATTAACCATAACAAGAAAGAAAACCCTATCCTTCCTACAATGTTCACCACCAAACAACATTCTAAAACCCTAATTCCTTCTTAAGCCCTTAAACCCCAACCATGGGATTAAAGGGGAAAGAGTGGGCAAATCATCAAAACATAAAAAGGGACCTTTACTAAAGATGAAGTGTATTGGTAAAGCTACAAAATTTATTAAGAGAAGTATTGCAAAAAGGCCCAACAAAAACCTCAAAATAGTTCACTAAGTGGAAAGCACACTAGGACCATTTAAAATTTTCTAAGTCCCCAAAACCACCCTAGCCCAAAGATCAAAGGTGTTCACCTTTCTTTTGGCGCCAAAACCCCTTGGTCCAAATAACAAAAAGTGGCCAAACTACCTAAGGCACACCCTGGAAAAATTTGAACCCAAGCTAAGACCATTTGACAAGGTTTGACATCAGTTTTGTCTTGGGATGAACAGTGCTGACAGACCTGACTTGGCGCCCACATATCTTGTGATCTAGGGCAAATCTTCCCTTGGAACTTACACGAACTAGCTAGCCCTAGGTGCTAGGAAGAAATCTTGTACAAGACCCATGGCGAGATTCGCACATTTGTGATCCCAGCAGGCATTTGAACAAGGGCAGAAACAAACGCACACATGTTCGACGTGTTCTAGCGCGCCAGAGCACGCCCTTGGCGCTCCGCCCACGCGCGCAGCCCCACGCCCACGACCGCGCCCGCGGCTATAAAAGCCATCCCAGCCTCGACTGTATGCCCCCGCGTGCCACTGACCCAACCCGAGCTCAAGTTCATCGGAGTTTGCCCCGTGAGCAAGGTGCCAGCGGCCGCGCAAGCCACGACCACCGTAGACCGGCCAAACCAGCCACTCGCCGCCGCGTCCGACACTTAGGTTAGCTTCTATGGACCCCAGTGAAGCTTCCAGAGCCGGGGATTGGACTCTACCTCACCGGAGACGGTGGATCGACATCACCGGACTTCAACCGACCACAGTCGCACGTAGACCAAGCTCCACAGTAAGCCATTCATCGATTCCTTGCACCGGTAGCATCCTTAGCACCCCGTGAAGCTTCCTATGCCACTTGATTGAACAATACCGCCGTGAGCAGGCCAGAGCGCACGCCGCCGACGAGCCCGACCGCCTGCGCACGTGGTCAGACCGATTCTGGCCATCACCATCGACGAGTCGCACCTCGACATGACCGTCAGGACCTCCCGGATCTAACCCCACCCTTCACCGGACCTCCCTCGTCGCCGGTAAGCCGCGCCACCCTTTTCCTCTCCGCAGGTACTGTTTCAAGGGGGGAGGGAGCTCAGATGAAAAGAAGAAGAAGCTGGGGGGGTTTTGCGTAGTCAGTCACTCAGCGGAATAGTTCTGTAGGGGTATGGTTTAAAGAAATAGTTAAAGGATAACCCAGGGGCCTCAGTGTAAACTGGTTTTTCCTTAAACCTTTTAAACCTTATTCATTCAAATGCAGACAGAGCTTACAAAATTCATAACTCAAATTTTATCTAGCCAAATTTGGTCAAACAAATTTTGCTAAGTTCTAAATAATATGAACTACTTAGGAAAAATACCAAACACCCTAAGTACTGCAGGAAATTTTAAAGTTTTGATTTAAATAGTAAACTGGCCAAAAACTAAATAAAGAAGGGAAAATAGCTATACTGTTAGACTAAGGTTAAGAAAAATTCGAGGGATACTTAACCACACTACAACACAAACCCCCTTATATGTAACGCCCTGAATTTGGGGGTAGAATTTTTTCTTCTTTTCTCTCACCAAATTCAGGCGTTACCCTTTTTCTTTTTTCTCGTTCCCTCGCTAAACCTTGATCTTTTCCAAAGTTATAGCGGGTTTTGGCTTTAGACCCCGTGTAAAGCAAAACCTTAAAATACTTTATTTTGGGTGTTGCATCATGCCGAAGCACATTTCTTTGTCTGATGTTGAGTGTTCGTCTCGTTCCGTTCCGGATTTCGATTCGCGATTTAATTCCATTTAATGGTCCGCGCTCGTCGTGGGTTTTCGATCCGCGAAGTGGCCCGGCCCAGCCTAGCCCAGCCCAGCCTAGCCCAGCCCGGCCCGGTCCGGCCCGGTCCTGCACGCCCCTGGCGGCCAAACCCCCCCCCCCATGCGCCCCCCTTCTCCCTCTCTCTCTCATTTGGATCTCCCGCGCAACAACCTCTCCTCTCCTTCTTCCACCTCTCTCTCCCCGTGGTGCCCTAGGATTTGGAGACGGCGATCACCGGATTTTGGACCCCGAGGTGAGCTCCCCTTCCCTTCTCCCTCCCCCTCTCCCTCCTCTTCTTCCCTCCGCGCGCGCCCTCCCTCTCCCCCTGCCCGCGCGCGCCCCCGCCCTTCCCCCTGCGCGCGGCGGCGCTCGGCCCCCCGCTCGGCCCCTCCCCCTCCCTCCCCGGCGGCGCTCGGCCCCTCCCCCTCCCTCCCCGGCAGCGCTCGGCCCCCCCTGCTCGGCCCCCCGCTCGGCCCCTCCCCCTCCCTCCCCGGCGGCGCTTGGCCCCGCCGCGCCCAGCCCTCGCCCCTCCCCGCGCCTGGCTCCGGCGAGCTCGGCCGCCCGGCTCGGCCGCTCCGGCGAGCCCGTCCCGCGCCGGCCCCACCTCGCCCCCGGCGAACCCGCCCCCCCGGCGAGCCCACCCCGCCCCCGTCGCTCGGCTCGGCCGCCCGGCCTCGGCCGGCCCTCGCCGCGCCCGGCCCCGGCTCGGCCGCCTCGCCCGCTCGGCCCGGCTCCCTGGTCGTCCCGGCCGACCCGGCCACCCCTGGCCGGTTCAACCGCCCCCCTGGCCGGTTCAACCGCCCCGGCCCCGGCCCGGTCGCCCCACCCCGTCCCGGCCTCGCCCGACCGTGTCCCCGCTCGCCCGCGCTCGCTGCGATTATTTTTGGTTGGTAGTTAACATCAAACTCCGTTAGTTAGCGTGCTGCGTCGCGCGCTTCGCCGCGCGACGGATTTGTCTAATTTCAGATTCTATCTGTGTGTTGCGTCGTGCGCTTCGTCGCGCGACGATTCATTTTAATTTCAGGTTGTTTAAGGTGTAACGCCGCGTGTGTATTCACGCGACGTTCCACTTTGGACTCAGTTTAGTCGACGTATGCCGTCGTGCGTTTCATCGCGCGACGCTTAACGTCTCCTCATAACTAAGGCGAAGTGTCTCGTTGCGTGCTCGGTCGCGCGACGAGTCGTTAACTTCTTAATTTGTTTTAGAGTGCTATGTCGCGCGTCTCGTCGCGCGACCATCCTTTTTATTTATCTCTACCTGCTTATAACGATTAGACATGAAACATGACTTTACTTTATGCTAAACATAGTGTCTACGTTAAATTTCCTTCCATTAAGCAAGTGGTTAATTTATAATCATGTAACGTGATCGTTTCTCGACTGTCTTTTTCTCTTTCTCTCTTAACCGTAGTTGCGAGCCCGCGTGGAACGTCTGTTTACTTACTGCATTCTATTGTATGGTGTACTGTTCTCTTGTATTAAATATGTGGATGTATGTATGTTTGCGCTCGCATAGAGAACGATCCGGTCGAAGAGCCCGAAGAACTCGCAGGAGAAGCCCCTGAGCAGCAGTCGGTTGGTGGAGGCAAGTGTCCTTTGACCTATCTCTGTCCTATTCATTCTTTAATTCACCTCCCGCATTACACATTTATACCTAAGGATTGACTAGATTTTGTTATCCATGTCCTTGTTTACCTATTTGGGTCGGTTTATTATTGTTTAGCTTCATGCTATTGCTCAAACTCTAATCAATGAACATGATGAGATTATATATGATACGCTGTTTTCCCCTCTCTTATTATGATGTTATACTTGTGGTTTTCAAGGGGGCTCGAGCGGTTTCTCGAGTGCCTCTCCGTAAGGACCTGTTCTATGGATGACCGCCCGGGAAAACAGTACAACCATGAGGGTGGAATGGGACGCCCTTAGCTGAATAATTAGAGGAACCGGGGTGTAGTTCGCTTAGCCGTCGTGCCGTCAATGGGGCTCGGTGTATGCGGCTCGCTCTGCCAAGGTTGATTCGTCCCTTGGGGAGGAGTGCGGTACATTTAGGAAACCTAACGGGCGACTACAGTCCCGGGGAATCTTTGTAAAGGTTACGTAGTGATGCCCTGCAGGGTCACCTTGGTAGTGATCAATGGAGAGTCATGATCTCCGGGCAGAAAGGGAATCACGGCTTGTGGGTAAAGTGCACAACCTCTGCAGAGTGTTTGAAAACTGATATATCAGCCGTGCTCGCGGTTATGAGCGGCCAAGGGAGCTCCAGTGATTAGTGGTACTTGATCAGAGACATTTTGGTTTACAGATGACAATGAGGATGGTTATGATTATGCTTATGGTAATGGTAAGTGGTATTCTTTCCGTTTGGAAAGGGTACTTTGGGTTAATAACTTGGGTTAATGCTAAAACCTGGCTTTCTACTAGTAAATAACAAACTGACCAACTAAAAGCAACTGCTTGACTTATCCCCACATAAAGCTAGTCCACTACAGCCAAACAGGATACTTGCTGAGTATGTTGATGTGTACTCACTCTTGCTCTACACACCAAACCCCCCCCCCCAGGTTGTCAGCATTGCAACCACTGCTCAGGAGAAGATGAAGCTGTGGAAGGAGACTTCCAGGAGTTCCAAGACTACGACGAGTTCTAGGTGTGGGTTAGCGGCAACCCCCAGTCGGCTGCCTGTGAAGGCCGCGGTTATCTACGTTTCTTTTCCGCACTTTGATTTATTGTAAGGACTATATGGACGTCTCAGACATATGATGTAATCGACTATTATTTCCCCTTTTAATACTATTTGAGCACTGTGTGATGATGTCCATGTTATGTAACTGCTGTGTACGTGAATAACTGATCCTAGCACGTACATGGTTCGCATTCGGTTTACCTTCTAAAAACCGGGTGTGACATAAGTGGTATCAAAGCCGTGCTGACTGTAGGACCGCTAACCTAGAGTAGAATGGTCGTTCTAAGGATTATAGACCTCTGTCACTGCCTTGACTTTGATATCCCTTCAAAAGTTGGTCATACCGACCAAACCTATGTTCTACTATATATTATACCTTGCTGAAAATTATGTTTTATTCTGATCCTTCATTTATTTATGATTCATTACTTGCTGGTCATATTAATTCTGTTCTCACCCTTTTGCTTGCGATGTCTTTTGTAGATGGCTGGACTTAGACACACTGCACGAAAGTCCGTCATCCCCTTCTTACCCTCCCGCCTTGCTGAGCGTCCGCTTCGCCGTCCCGTGGCCGGACAGTCCAGCCACTTGGAGAGACTGCACCACCGCCTGCATGAGGAGCAGGAACGTCGACGACAGGAGCAGCAGGGCTCTTCTTTCTCGCTCCAGCAGGAGATAGAGTCTGTGAGGAGCTGCTCTCCTGTGCTTCCCCTGGAGGCGCCCCCTGCACCACCACTGGGCGCCCCAGCCTCTGGAGTAGCTGCTGGAGGAGACCCAAACGACGGAGATGGCGATGACAGCCCGAGCCACGACACTGACTTCCCTGCTGACCATGAGCCGGAAGGATGGGTTGCTCGACCCATCACTCACGACGCTGCTCGCGGGTGTCACTTCCACGACGCGCTCGACACCCTGCTACGTCGGGCACTTGACCGGCGTACTTGGTCCATCGAGTATCGCTGTGTGGTCTACCAGCATAGTCGCGGGGTCTACCCAGACCGCTGGGAGGCGACCTGTTTGGTGCGCCGTCCGGAGAACAGTCTCCAGGGCGCGGAGGCTTGCTCAGAGCACTATTCTATCTCTGAGCGGGACTCAGCTGAGGCAGCCATGCAGGATGCTGCACGACGTGCGCTTTCGCACTACTGCTCGGTTCTCGGTGGGGTAGCTAACGGTCTTGACCTGAAGTATTACCCTCGCCGTCCATCTGGCAGCACAGGAGGCGTGATTGTTTCACCTGCTGGTGAGGACAATCCTAGGTTGAGCAGCACAGTCAACCTAGCCGCCGTGCTAAACACGGAGCTGGACCATGCATTAGACGAGCTGAGTAGGGCTCGTGCTGAGATCGCCCTGCTGCGGGCTGAGCGCGCGGAACGTCGTCACTTGGATGATGGTTCCCCCGCTCCCGTTGGGACTCAGCACCCGTACCGCTCACCTCGGCGTGGACACCAGTCTTATGGCAATCCCGACTGCAAGACCAAGATAAATCTAGAACCATAGCTCGTTAGAGTTGGATCTTGTAATTAATACGAAATATATATACATAGAAGCTTCAGTCTTAGCGTTAATCTCGGTCTTAGTTAGTCTTAGTTAGACAGGGTAGTTTGCTATATCTTGTGCATTTATGTTTGTCATGATGAACTATGTTTGGTTTGGATCTTTGTAATGATTGTCACCAGAGTGTGGGTATCCCCTGCATTTTGGCTTACCTATTATGTTAATGGAGTTAGTTATATAGTTGGGAAACCCTTTATTCTACTTTCCTCTTTATCTGAGAAGCTGTGTGGTCTGCGATGGAGATCAGTGGAGATGCTCATCTGTTCAATGCTGTTGAAGAATTCTATACTCTTTTCTTATGCTACAAGATTTGCCAGATCAGTTCTGATGTGTGGTTGCATTCTGTAGATGTCAGAGAACAGGCACAGAGGAGGAAGGCGTGCTCAGCAGGAGCAAGCCGCTCCGCAGGATGAGGTGCCTCAGCAGCATCAGCACCTGCCACCCCCGCCCCCGATGTCGATCGAGCAGATGTTTCTGATGCAGACTCAGGCAGTTCAGGCCATCGGTCAGACTCTGGCCGCCATTCAGCAGCAGCAGCAGCAGCAGCAACAGCAGCAAGCACCACCCCAGCCTCAGATGCCTCAGATGCCTAGAGACAAGCGTGCTGAATTCATGAGAGGTCATCCCCCAACGTTCGCTCACACTTCTGACCCCATGGATGCTGAAGATTGGCTGCGCACTGTGGAGCGGGAGTTGCATACCGCTCAGTGTGACGACAGGGAGAAAGTCTTGTATGGTCCCCGTCTGTTGAGAGGAGCAGCCCAATCATGGTGGGAGTCTTACCTCGCCACCCATGCCAACCCCGATGCCATCACCTAGGAAGAGTTCAGAGGTAGCTTTCGTCAGTACCATGTGCCTGCAGGTCTGATGACAGTGAAGAAGGAGGAGTTCCTGGCCCTTAAGCAAGGGTCATCATATGTCAGTGAGTACCGGGACAGGTTTCTGCAGCTGTCTCGCTATGCTCCTGAAGATGTCAACACCGACGCCAAGCGACAATACCGTTTCTTGAGAGGCTTGGTTGACCCTCTTCAGTACCAACTGATGAATCATACCTTCCCGACATTCCAGCACCTGATTGACAGAGCAATCATGACAGAAAGGAAGCGTAAGGAGATGGAGGATCGTAAGCGCAAGATCAGTGGACCCCAGCCTGGAAGCAACAGCCGCCCTCGTTTCTCAGGCAATCAACCTCAGTAGTTCAGGCAGAACCAGCGTCCACCTCAGCAGCATTAGCAGTTCCAAAGGCAGTATCCTCAGCATCAGTACCAAAACCGTCAGAGCAATCAGTCAGGAGGTCAGTTTCAGAGGCAGAATCAGCAGACACCTCGTCTTCCTGCCCCAGCAAGCCAGCAGAACAATCAGGCAGCACCAGCTCAGGTTGGAAACAGAGCATGTTTCCACTGCGGAGAGCAAGGCCACTGGGTGATGCAATGTCCGAAGAAGGCAGCCCAGCAGCAGTCAGGCCCCAATGCCCCAGCAAAGCAGAATGTGTCTCAGCCTGGAGCAGGCAACCGCTCTCAACCGCGCTTTAATCATGGGAGACTGAACCACTTGGAGGCTGAAGCAGTTCGGGAGACTCCCGGCATGATAGTAGGTATGTTCCCAGTCGACTCCCATATTGCAGAAGTGTTATTTGATACTGGAGCAACGCATTCTTTCATTACTGCATCATGGGTAGAAGCACATAATCTTCCAATTACTACCATGTCAACCCCTATTCAAATTGACTCAGCCGGTGGTAGAATTCGAGCTGATAGCATCTGTTTGAATGTAAGCGTGGAAATAAGGGGGATAGCGTTTCCCGCTAACCTTATAGTAATGGGTACTCAGGGAATAGATGTCATCCTAGGGATGAATTGGCTAGATAAATATCAGGCAGTTATCAGTTGTGATAAAAGGACAATCAAGTTGGTGTCCCCACTAGGAGAGGAAGTGGTGACCGAGTTAGTCCCGCCTGAGCCGAAGAGAGGAAGTTGTTATCAGATGGCTGTCGATAGCAGTGAAGCAGACCCAATTGAGAGTATCAAGGTGGTGTCTGAATTCCCAGATGTGTTTCCAAAGGACTTACAGGGTATGCCACCAGAGCGGAAAGTTGAGTTTGCCATAGAGCTTCTTCCTGGAACCGCCCCCCATCTTTAAGAGAGCTTACAGAATATCCGGACCAGAGTTGGTTGAGCTTAAGAAGCAGATTGATGAGCTGTCAGAGAAAGGTTACATCCGGCCAAGCACCTCGCCTTGGGCCGCCCCTGTCTTGTTTGTGGAAAAGAAAGATGGCACCAAGAGGATGTGTATCGATTATCGAGCTTTGAATGAAGTCACGATCAAGAACAAGTACCCTTTGCCCAGAATAGAAGATCTGTTCGACCAGTTGAGAGGAGCCAGTGTGTTTTCCAAGATTGATCTGAGGTCAGGTTATCATCAGCTCAGGATCCGACCTTCGGACATTCCGAAGATGGCATTCATTACCAAGTATGGGTTATATGAGTTCACAGTGATGTCTTTTGGTTTGACCAATGCACCAGCGTTCTTCATGAACTTGATGAACAGTGTATTCATGGATTATCTCGATAAGTTTGTGGTGGTATTTATTGATGACATTCTGGTTTATTCTCAAAGCGAAGAAGAACATGCAGATCATTTGAGGATGGTATTGCAGAGATTGCGAGAGCACCAGTTGTATGCAATGTTGAGAAAGTGTGAGTTCTGGATCAGTGAAGTCCTGTTCTTGGGTCACATAATCAACAAAGAAGGATTGGCTGTGGATCCGAAGAAAGTGGCAGACATTCTGAACTGGAAAGCGCCAACGGATGCTCAAGGAATCAAGAGCTTCATTGGAATGGCCGGATATTATCGGCGATTCATTGAAGGGTTTTCGAAGATTGCGAAACCAATGACAGCGTTGCTAGGCAACAAGGTTGAGTTCAAGTGGACCCAGAAATGTCAAGAGGCCTTCGAAGCGCTGAAAGGGAAGTTGACAACAGCGCCTGTCTTAGTCTTGCCTGATGTGCACAGGCCCTTCTCGGTGTATTGTGATGCTTGTTACACAGGTTTGGGATGCGTGTTGATGCAGGAGGGAAGAGTTGTGGCTTACTCGTCCCGACAGCTGAAGGTTCATGAGAAGAATTACCCAATCCATGACCTAGAGTTGGCAGCAGTGGTTCACGCACTGAAGACAAGGAGACACTATCTGTATGGACAGAAATGCGATGTTTACACAGATCACAAGAGTCTAAAGTACATATTCACTCAGTCAGAATTGAACATGAGGCAACGAAGATGGTTAGAGTTGATCAAAGACTATGAGTTGGAGATCCATTACCATCCAGGCAAAGCGAACGTAGTGGCAGATGCTTTGAGCAGAAAGAGTCAAGTCAATCTGATGGTCGCTCGTCCGATGCCTTATGAGTTGGCCAAAGAGTTTGACAGGTTGAGTCTCGGGTTTCTGAACAATTCGCGAGGAGTCACAGTTGAGTTGGAACCTACCTTGGAGCGAGAAATCAAAGAAGCGCAGAATAATGATGAAAAGATCAGTGAGATTCGGCGACTGATTCTAGATGGCAGAGGCAAAGATTTTCGAGAAGATGCAGAAGGCGTGGTATGGTTCAAAGACCGCTTGTGTGTTCCCAATGTCCAGTCCATTCGAGAGTTAATTCTCAAGGAAGCTCATGAGACAGCCTATTCGATTCACCCTGGCAGTGAGAAGATGTATCAGGATCTGAAGAAGAAATTCTGGTGGTACGGAATGAAGAGGGAAATCGCAGAGCATGTGGCTATGTGCGATAGTTGCCGAAGAATTAAGGCAGAGCACCAGAGACCAGCTGGATTGTTGCAACCGTTGTAGATCCCTCAGTGGAAATGTGATGAAATCGGTATGGATTTCATAGTCGGATTGCCTCGCACTCGAGCCGGCTACGATTCCATTTGGGTAGTAGTGGACCGTTTGACCAAGTCAGCCCACTTCATACCAGTCAAGACCAACTACAGCAGTGCCGTATTGGCAGAGTTGTATATGTCTCGGATCGTTTGTCTTCATGGTGTGCCAAAGAAGATAGTGTCAGACAGAGGAACGCAGTTCACCTCTCATTTCTGGCAGCAGTTGCATGAAGCCTTGGGCACACATCTGAATTTCAGTTCAGCTTATCATCCGCAGACAGATGGTCAGACTGAAAGAACCAATCAAATTCTTGAAGATATGTTGAGAGCCTGTGCGTTGCAAGATCAGTCCGGATGGGATAAGAGATTGCCTTATGCAGAGTTTTCCTATAACAACAGTTACCAGGCCAGTTTGAAGATGTCACCGTTTCAGGCGCTCTACGGAAGGAGTTGCAGAACCCCGTTGCAATGGGATCAGCCTGGAGAAAAGCAGGTGTTTGGGCCAGAAATTCTGCTTGAAGCCGAAGAGAACATCAAGATGGTCCGAGAGAATCTGAAGATAGCGCAATCAAGGCAACGAAGCTATGCGGACACAAGAAGAAGAGAGCTGAGTTTTGAAGTCGGAGACTTTGTCTATCTGAAAGTGTCACCGATCAGAGGAGTCAGAAGATTCGGAGTGAAAGGCAAGCTAGCACCCCGCTACATTGGTCCGTACCAGATCCTCTCAAAGCATGGAGAAGTGGCCTATCAGCTCAGTCTGCCAGAGAATTTGTCAGCTGTGCATGATGTCTTTCATGTGTCTCAGTTGAAGAAGTGCTTGCGTGTGCCAGAAGAGCAGTTGCCAGTGGAAGGTCTTGAAGTCCAAGAGGACTTGACCTACACAGAGAAGCCAGCGCAAATCCTTGAGGTTGCAGATAGAGTCACCCGAAGGAAGACCATCAGGATGTGCAAAGTTAGATGGAATCACCACTCTGAGGAAGAAGCAACCTGGGAGCGTGAAGATGATCTGATGGCTAAATACCCTGATCTCTTTGCTAGCCAACCCTGAATCTCGAGGGCGAGATTCTTTTAAGGGGGATAGGTTTGTAACACCCTGAATTTGGGGGTAGAATTTTTTCTTCTTTTCTCTCACCAAATTCAGGCATTACCCTTTTTCTTTTTTCTCGTTCCCTCGCTAAACCTTGATCTTTTCCAAAGTTATAGCGGGTTTTGGCTTTAGACCCCGTGTAAAGCAAAACCTTAAAATACTTTATTTTGGGTGTTGCATCATGCCGAAGCACATTTCTTTGTCTGATGTTGAGTGTTCGTCTCATTCCGTTCCGGATTTCGATTCGCGATTTAATTCCATTTAATGGTCCGCGCTCGTCGTGGGTTTTCGATCCGCGAAGTGGCCCGGCCCAGCCTAGCCCAGCCCAGCCTAGCCCAGCCCGGCCCGGTCCGGCCCGGTCCTGCGCGCCCCTGGCGGCCAAACCCCCCCATGCGCCCCCCTTCTCCCTCTCTCTCTCATTTGGATCTCCCGCGCAACAACCTCTCCTCTCCTTCTTCCACCTCTCTCTCCCCGTGGTGCCCTAGGATTTGGAGACGGCGATCACCGAATTTTGGACCCCGAGGTGAGCTCCCCTCCCCTTCCCTTCTCCCTCCCCCTCTCCCTCCTCTTCTTCCCTCCACGCGCGCCCTCCCTCTCCCCCTGCCCGCGCGCGGCGGTGCTCGGCCCCCCCGCTCGGCCCCCCGCTCGGCCCCTCCCCCTCCCTCCCCGGCGGCGCTCGGCCCCTCCCCCTCCCTCCCCGGCGGCGCTCGGCCCCTCCCCCTCCCTCCCCGGCAGCGCTCGGCCCCCCCCCCCCCCGCTCGGCCCCCCGCTCGGCCCCTCCCCCTCCCTCCCCGGCGGCGCTTGGCCCCGCCGCGCCGGCCTCCGCTGCGCCCAGCCCTCGCCCCTCCCCGCGCCTGGCTCCGGCGAGCTCGGCCGCCCGGCTCGGCCGCTCCGGCGAGCTCGGCCGCCCGGCTCGGCCGCTCCGGCGAGCCCGTCCCGCGCCGGCCCCACCTCGCCCCCGGCGAACCCGCCCCCCCGGCGAGCCCGCTCCGCCCCGCCCCCATCGCTCGGCTCGGCCACCCGGCCTCGGCCGACCCTCACCGTGCCCGGCCCCGGCTCGGCTGCCTCGCCCGCTCGGCCCGGCTCCCTGGCCGTCCCGGCCGACCCGGCCGCCCCTGGCCGGTTCAACCGCCCCGGCCCCGGCCCGGTCGCCCCGCCCCGTCCCGGCCTCGCCCGACCGTGTCCCCGCTCGCCCGCGCTCGCTGCGATTATTTTTGGTTGGTAGTTAACATCAAACTCCGTTAGTTAGCGTGCTGCGTCGCAAGCTTCGCCGCGCGACGGATTTGTCTAATTTCAGATTCTATCTGTGTGTTGCGTCGTGCGCTTCGTCGCGCGACAATTCATTTTAATTTCAGGTTGTTTAAGGTGTAACGCCACGTGTGTATTCACGCGATGTTCCACTTTGGACTCAGTTTAGTCGACGTATGCCGTCGTGCGTTTTGTCGCGCGACGCTTAACGTCTCCTCATAACTAAGGCGAAGTGTCTCGTTGCGTGCTCGGTCGCGCGACGAGTCGTTAACTTCTTAATTTGTTTTAGAGTGCTATGTCGCGCGTCTCGCCGCGCGACCATCCTTTTTATTTATCTCTACCTGCTTATAACGATTAGACATGAAACATGACTTTACTTTACGCTAAACATAGTGTCTACGTTAAATTTCCTTCCATTAAGCAAGTGGTTAATTTATAATCATGTAACGTGATCGTTTCTCGACTGTCTTTTTCTCTTTCTCTCTTAACCGTAGTTGCGAGCCCGCGTGGAACGTCTGTTTACTTACTGCATTCTATTGTATGGTGTACTGTTCTCTTGTATTAAATATGTGGATGTATGTATGTTTGCGCTCGCATAGAGAACGATCCGGTCGAAGAGCCCGAAGAACTCGCAGGAGAAGCCCCTGAGCAGCAGTCGGTTGGTGGAGGCAAGTGTCCTTTGACCTATCTCTGTCCTATTCATTCTTTAATTCACCTCCCGCATTACACATTTATACCTAAGGATTGACTAGCTTTTGTTATCCATGTCCTTGTTTACCTATTTGGGTCGGTTTATTATTGTTTAGCTTCATGCTATTGCTCAAACTCTAATCAATGAACATGATGAGATTATATATGATACGCTGTTTTCCCCTCTCTTATTATGATGTTATACTTGTGGTTTTCAAGGGGGCTCGAGCGGTTTCTCGAGTGCCTCTCCGTAAGGACCTGTTCTATGGATGACCGCCCGGGAAAACAGTGCAACCATGAGGGTGGAATGGGACGCCCTTAGCTGAATAATTAGAGGAACCGGGGTGTAGTTCGCTTAGCCGTCATGCCGTCAATGGGGCTCGGTGTATGCGGCTCGCTCTGCCAAGGTTGATTCGTCCCTTGGGGAGGAGTGCAGTACATTTAGGAAACCTAACAGGCGACTACAGTCCCGGGGAATCTTTGTAAAGGCTACGTAGTGATGCCCTGCTGGGTCACCTTGGTAGTGATCAATGGAGAGTCATGATCTCCGGGCAGAAAGGGAATCACGGCTTGTGGGTAAAGTGCACAACCTCTGCAGAGTGTTTGAAAACTGATATATCAGCCGTGCTCGCGGTTATGAGCGGCCAAGGGAGCTCCAGTGATTAGTGGTACTTGATCAGAGACATTTTGGTTTACAGATGACAATGAGGATGGTTATGATTATGCTTATGGTAATGGTAAGTGGTATTCTTTCCGTTTGGAAAGGGTACTTTGGGTTAATAACTTGGGTTAATGCTAAAACCTGGCTTTCTACTAGTAAATAACAAACTGACCAACTAAAAGCAACTGCTTGACTTATCCCCACATAAAGCTAGTCCACTACAGCCAAACAGGATACTTGCTGAGTATGTTGATGTGTACTCACTCTTGCTCTACACACCAAACCCCCCCCCCCCAGGTTGTCAGCATTGCAACCACTGCTCAGGAGAAGATGAAGCTGTGGAAGGAGACTTCCAGGAGTTCCAAGACTACGACGAGTTCTAGGTGTGGGTTAGCGGCAACCCCCAGTCGGCTGCCTGTGAAGGCCGCGGTTATCTACGTTTCTTTTCCGCACTTTGATTTATTGTAAGGACTATATGGACGTCTCAGACGTATGATGTAATTGACTATTATTTCCCCTTTTAATACTATTTGAGCACTGTGTGATGATGTCCATGTTATGTAACTGCTGTGTACGTGAATAACTGATCCTGGCACGTACATGGTTCGCATTCGGTTTACCTTCTAAAAACCGGGAGTGACATTATAGCAACGCATCCGTAGCAACACATGGTTCTATGCGTTGTAAGAAATTATCGGGCAATGCTTAATATGTGTTGCAAGCATCATCCGTTAAGTTATTCGGGTACTGGAAACACTTAATATGTGTTGCTAGCACCATCCGTTGATGTGGCAACACTTAATATACCCTAGCAACATCCGTTGTTTAAATAGGATGTGACAACACTTAATATACGTTGCTAGCAGAATGTAATGATTAACTAGGATGTGGCAATAGTTAATCACTATAAAAACAAACCAAATCAATGTCGGCCACATTAATTTACGTTGGTCTAAACTAAAGCTGACATAAATAAGCGAACTTATGTCGACTAAATTTAGCTATCGTAAATAAGAAACTTATTTACGTGACACAAAAGAAACCTACGTAAATAATTTAATTTAAGGTAGTTAATTTGTTCTGATGTTATATATATATATATATATATATTATTAAAACCTAGTGAGATTCTCGGTCTATACAAGTGTCCACGTCGTAAAAATCACAACCGTATTTTGGTCTAAAAACCACAGTCGTCCATGAGTCCATCTGATATCTTTCATTAAAACCTAGTGAGATTCTTGGTCTATATAAGTGTCCACGTTGTCAAAAAATCACAGCCGTCCATGTCATGTAAAAACCATAGTCGTTCGTGTGATCTTTTGTGTTGGATCTGCCCCACGAAACCACTCAGCCGCTTCTCTCTCTGCTGGTCGTGAGGTTGCCCATCCCCTTCTGGCCTTCTATCTCGCATCCTCGCGCGGCCTCCGCCTCCCAATGCCGCTGTCGTGTCCTGCACCCCTATCTCCTTCTCCCTCTCATACTCGTGTGGCCGCCGTACACCGCCGCTAAGCATGGTTATTCTCAGTATTTCCTAACGATTGTTTTTCTGCCTTGCAATTTCAGCGGAGGCATTTCTACATGAATCTACTGCTTATGGTTTACAAGATGGAATACACCTGAGATTTCAAACGAGGACATTATATCTTTTTCTTGCTAAAATAATACATGTTTATGTAATCGTGCCTCTCAATGTTTACTTATCTTGGGTTCAACAGGAATCCTTATGCCTGTTGAGAACATCAGGTGTTGGTATTTCGATTGCAATTGAGTGATTGGGAACCTGATTGGCCAGAAGTATTGTTGGGTAACCAATGGGAAGCAATGACCCTAGCACACCCTCCAAGTACTTAAAATAGTGGTAACACACTTTTACATATTTACTTGCATTCAAATTTTTTTGCATGATTATAAATGGCACAATCAGTGCTTAACTGTGCTCCTGTTATTTTCTTGAAGAGATAATGGCCACTTTTTCCCAACTGCTGTAACCTTACAGTACTTACTAGCTATAATGCCATTTTTGGAATTCTCGTGATTTTCCTGTGGCCAAATTTGGGGACATGTCGAATAAATATGACATGATATGATTGATGCTTTTATAGACTAATAAAGAATAGAAGTATACTCTGCCTTTCTCAGATTATGTGGCTCGAGTAGTATCTCAAGTTAAATTGGTGCCTTTAAGGCTAATGCAATCTTGCTACTAAAGTTGAAGCACACAATTGCAATTTGCATACATAGTTTTAAGCAGCATTTGAATGCCACCTTCTGCCAAATTCTGTTTTAGTTACATAGGCTATTTCCTTCCATTGACAGAAGCAAATATCCAACTAGGCAACTAGGCCAAAGCACAATTCTCCTGTTTCTATTGTGAGAAAACATGACGTTTTTGTTTCTTACATCCTTATTTTAAGGATCAACCTCCAGCTACCACATCCAGTGGAAAAGCTTCAGTTTACCCTGGATGGCCCACCTTTCATGTTATCCCATATAAAATATGCCCTTGCTTATTTAAAAGAAACTTTTTCCAAAAAAAGTATGAACCAATGTTCTGATTCTACTTAGCAAATTTTCATATAAAAGAGTCCACAGTCCTATTAATCTATAGATAAAAAATGCGTATGATAGTATCTTACCCACAGAAATAGCAACTCTCTGTTTGGACCACTCTTTCTTGAAAAGTCTGTTTCAGGGGGACAATGGGTCCGTTTCATATGTACATAACTTGCTTTTATCATTTTAATATTTATAGTCTTGCTGCCAAATTAAGATAGAAAATAAAGTACTACACTTGATAAACAAATTATCATACGCATCCATACACCTGTTGGTTATCAACATGTAAACTAAACTCAGAACCACTTAAATTTTCATGCAAGTTTTTCTCCCAAAAAAGGAACACTTAAATTCCATCTACTGTGCAACTCTCTAACTCAATACTGAATTGTGTTGCAGGTTGCTACATCTATTGCATTTTCAGATGATGAAAATACTATGCAAGTGTATTTGCATTACCATTTTATTCATCCCACTGTTATGTGCTTATACTAGATACTCTTATTTAATACCATTCATTTTCTATTACAAAAACAAAAATCAATAGCAAAAAGAACTCAAAAACAGATCCTGAATCGTCACACGACGTATGATTTAAGAACTTAATACAACAAGTTTATGTTCTCACATACTTAACTGTTCAATCAAACCTCATTGCAGGGCACAAATGTTTTCCATCTAATACTCCTGAAAATTCCTCCAACACATTAGAAACACCAGCAAAAAGGTTCTTACAACTCCATTTACTCTTTTTTTACTTTAAACATTGTCCCTTAATACATTCCTCATGAAAGAAATATTGTCACATGCTCAAGCAAACCTCTGGAATAATTCACAAAGTCGATTCTAGAGATTCACTTACAGGACATCATGAAGGTACTTCCTTCCACTATGATGTTGTCTTGCAACCACATTTTTACCATCCCAACATGTATGATGTACCTTTACTTGAATCTCCAACTTTCTTATTCCTGTATATTTTACTACATGGGTCATGAAAATACTTTTAAATGTTTTTACTTACCAATTTTCACGGCGTAGTTCTTTAATCTTGATTGTTCCCCCATTCCAAATCATAAGATGTGTTGACTTTTCTAGGAGGGTCGTCCTAGGCACATGGCGTCAAGAAGAAAAGTAGAGGCCTGATCTAGTTCGATTTTGATTGGAAGAGAAATTTAATTTGATTGAAGGTGGACAACTGGACATCAGATTCGAAGATGTGTTCCGTTTTTTCCTGAAGAGAAATTTAATCTGATCAAAGTTGTGGATGATATTTTGTAATGGTACTACTATTTTATAATACATACTTATTTCATATTATTTACCATGTCTGAGCCTATAACAGTTTGGAAATTGATAATGTGCAATGTACATGCACTTCATATTTGTTTTGGTCCAAATAAAAAATAATTATAAATATTCGTTTATGGTTCATTACTTGCAACTTATATAAGTATTTCCATATAAAATAAATAAATCAATAAAAATAAATAAAATTCAAAAGTTCCTTATAACAACGTATATAAGCATTGCCATAATACATTATAAATGTTGCACTATCTCTAGAGAAGAACTAGCCTAGTTGTGGCAGAAACACATATAATCGTTGCAGTAGCCATAAGTATTCGTTGCTTTTTAGCGACAGTTATTAATAGGAGTTACCAACATATAATTATGTGTTGTAATAGATCCTAGCAACGGCAACATAGGCAACGCATAATTATATGTTGGTATAGGCCCTAGCAACGCTTATAATAACATTTAGCAACACATATATGTGTTGATATAAGGGGGGGTTATTTTTTAGTGCCACTAACTAGCCAATTTAAAAATAATAAAACCCTCAGTACACCAGATTAGGGAGAGGTTTACCATTAAAACTTGCTTTGATTCAAACTTAAAGAAAATAAAAAGGGAGTTTAAAATAAGAACTAGAGGCCAACCACATTTTGCTAGCTTACTTTATTAACATAGTCCACTAGAAAATTTTGTTGAGCCCCCTGATAGTACAAAATAAATGCACCACATTTTAGTCCATGAAAACAATAAAAACTTAGAAAAATCCTAGAAAAATAACCCTAAGGAGAACCCACCCCAATGCTTAGGATAACTCATAATATGCTAGTATGAATCTAGGAAAAATATAAGTTCTGTTGTTTGATATTTTTCAAATAACAAGTTAGTTATAAGTACATTTTTAACGTTAAACTTTAGAAAATCACAATTAAATACCCAGTGGATCTTTTTCTGTGGTTTTTGACAGAGAGACCTATCATCACCCATAAACCTTAGCAAAAATAAATTTTAGTCCAGAAACCTCACCTATATCAGAGCTATAGTGCAAAGTGCCCTTTTACCCTGACTTTTGTTATTTTTGCACAAGGAGTATCTGGATTAATCTCAACCTCAAATTTTTAAAATAAACCCCAAAGATCAATGTCTACCCACTGTAATTTTTGTAACATTTTTGGAAAGTTTTAAATGGCCATGATAGTTCAAAAGCCCTCAATAAGAAGCATAATAGAAAGTAAAATGAGAATTATGGGAGGAATTAGTGGTATGCAAATTAAATCCTCCAAGAGCCCAAACAAACATCCTAGGGATGACTAAAAATTTAAGTTCATTCAAGACCCTAAGGGTGCGTTTGGTTGTAATGACAGGACGGGATGAGACGGGACGATCCCTCAAATAAGGTTGTTTGGTTCAGGGTCAAGTGCTGGGACAGGACTATCCCTGTGTTGTCCCCAGTTATCCCTCAAAATTGGAGGGACGAGAGAGGACACCGGGGGACGTCCCTGTCCTGGCTGTCCCGCAACCAAATGCACCCTAAAATGAGTGGATGAAACCCTTAAGGCCGACAAAGGAAACCCTAGTGTGCCCACTATTTTAATACTGTTTCACCATGCTTAGTATTTACGAATTGGCATATCATTAATATATATGTACCTTATTCATTGCATTCGATAGATTGTAATCTCGCTGATGGAGAGTACATTCTCGTTCCGGAGCAAGGAGTTGCTCAGGAGGTAGCCTAGGAGCCAGCACCAGAGCTTGCCATCGAGGATCTGCCTACCCCAGCTTTGGAAGCAAGCCCCGGTTTTATGCATAACAGTTATATATGCTATTTTACTGCACTTCATGATTGTAGGTTTGTACTATGCACTTAAGTGTAGGAGTTGTCTGAAAACCCTAGTTGCATGAACTCAGGATTCCTTTTGAGATGGATACTAGTATGCTAGGTCGAGTAGCTGCTTTGCTAATTAGGGATCTCGGTAGAAGTCGAGTGATTTTTCTAGCACTCACGTGAGGTCAGGAATTGGTTGTATCCATTTTTATATCGTAATAATGATGGTCTGTGGACAACGATCAATGGGGATGCGTTGACTACAAGACGGAAATTGGAATAAGGATTAAAGTGTGGTACCGTGTGTCAAGCGTTTGAACGTACTAAGTACATGCCGAGAAATATGGTAAATTGGTAAGCCTAGTACCTAGGTGAACCTAGCAGCAGACTTTACCCCTCACGTGACCTCATACGTGGTCTCCCATTCCGGTTATGGTGGGTACAAGTGTGGTCACTGCACGACGGTAGTTGGGGTCAGTGAGGCATTGTACGCTAAGGCGGTGAGCCCTGATCTATTGACGGGGAATCGATGGGGACGATTGATGTGTGTGGGGACAGAGTGCCTCGCCACGTCATGTGTTTAGGTTTACCTTGCAAGGCTTCAAAACTCGATTCAAATCGTCTGCTTCTCGCAGCTAATGAGACTGCTTGATCCATGCTGCTACATTGAGTAACAAGTGGAAATGTGTTGATTTGGCAAAAGATGTTGATTGCTAAATGCTTCATACCATGTAGATTAGCTAGGTACACATTTAGTCTTAAGAGAGTCACACTAAAACTTGAAAAGCTAAAACTTGATTTTAGACTTAGCTAGTGCTTTTGGCAACCCAAACCACTCAGCCAAACAGCTGCATGTCTAGAGGTAGAGGAGTAGACTCCTCACACCAGGTAAGTCTAGCTGAGTATTAGTATACTCAGCCTTGCTTGTGACATAATTTTTATAGGTTCTCTGGAGGATATGGTCGCTGGAGTGACTTGGCCTTCCATCTTGCCACCGGGTTGGACAGTCGAGTGGGACCCTACCCCTATAGAGGAGGAGCATGAGGAGTGATGGGCCAGGCTTCCCCATCCCCCCGTTTATTTACTGTTAGTTATATTCCGCTGCATTCCGAACATTGATCGCTACTTTTGCAAAACTTCGATGATGTTGTAATAATCTTAAGTACTTCTTTAATGTATGGTTTTATGCTTTATTGTATTTGCTCTGTGCCTCACCTTCGAGTGAGTACGTGGTACTTGATCCTGTTAGTGGCCTTGTCGGACTAGATCCGAGGGACTGACATTTTATTCCTATTTAAGTGTGTTCTAGCCCTTAAGGTAGGACTTGGACACTTAAGTTGGAATAATTTGGGCGATTCTGCCACAGTTGGTATCGGGGTTGTACCACCACAGAGGAATCAATAAATCGTAATTGCCAACCTTTTCAAAAGTAAAACTTGTTAGAAACCAATGTTGGATAGATCGGTAAGACGATAAGGATGGACATAGAACATGAAGCCTTAGGATGCTAGATGGGTAGCTAGGTGGCTATTTGAATATGCCCTACAGGCTACTATGATATAGGTAAGGGATTTCCATACCCCCATGTACTTGATGTGAGGTCGCTTAGGACGAGCATGCATGCACCATTTTTCTAGCCACTTAATAAAAAGAACAATATCAATAAAAGCTATAAAATCAGGAGATACCCGTAATAATAATTCAATTTGGCATCACAAATACCAACTTAACCATGGGAAAGCCAAGCACTAGTTTCCTTTTATTTTGGTAATTCTTTTTCATTTTCGCTTACGCTTACCCCTACTCAGATGACTTCTCACGAATCCTTGGAAGGAGGGAACGCACATTCCCACATGGACGGGCTTGCACGAGAGGGTTTCCCCCGTATTCTGTGGGAGGTACTGTAGGGAGCCGGTTATGCCACGCCTCCCCAGTACGCGGTACAGTTATTTGAGGAGCACCGGGTACCACGCTGTAGGGTGAGGATGACCTTGGAGCCTCATCCTTTGCAGCCCGGCTGGCGTTCGTTGGACTCCGAGTCCTTCGGTTTCAGGGATGAAGATACTATCGAGTCCATCGCTCTCCACGTACTGACGACCTTTTGTGGCTTTTACCCCATAGAGCTATCAACTCATCCCATTGGCTTATTCCCCACGGAGAAGGAGGACGACCCAATGTGGAAGGATCGAGTGGAGCATGCCAAGGATGTGTGGGATCTTTAACCGGGGCAGACTGCTCACCTGACGGTGCGGTGCATGAATGCCCTATATCATCTACAAGTAGTGCAAGGTGAGGCAATGTCCCATTTGATGGGAATAGTAGAGTCTACCAAGATCACCCTAGATAACAGGGAGGACCTTGTGGTAGATCTATCCACTGAGCTGGTGGAGAAGGACCTCTAGGTGGAGCAGATGGCCACTCAAATCCAAGAGTTTGAGGATCAGGTAGGGGCCAGAGAAAACACCATCGAGGTTCTGGAGGATCAGCTCCTGACCACACAGCAACAGCTTGAGGAAGACAACCAGCATTTGGATTTGCACCATCAGGAAATTCAAGACATGGAGGCAGAAGGGGCCGATGAGGATGTCGACATCGGGGGAGGAGAGGAGCCAGAGCTTGCATCCAGCTTGGACACTGCTGGATCAGGAAGACCACCTTCCCCCGAGTCTAGTGTTGCCTCGTATGCCCATTAGGTTTTAGAGATTTGGATAGAAGTGTGTGGCAGTAGAACTCCTTGAAACTAGCTTAGCTTTTGCACCTTTGGGGTACTAGGATAGAGAGAGACGAGTATTCTGGATACGGATGTAACTTTTAGAAAACTCTTTTGGCTTGAGGGATGATGGATGATTTCTATTTTAAGTTATGAAGGAAATTATGTCAGGTGATACCTCTTGTGAGAATGCAAGGAAATGTTTGACCTTTTACCAACCTTGTCATTTAAAATATCTTACCATGTGCAATCCTGGATTTCAAAGTATGATATTAAGAGCATCCTAAATTTCAGATGGCAGGAAGAGCGCGACGTGGACAAAATGAGCGCATTCCCCCACCCCCTCCGTAGCCTCCTACCATGCAGGAACTGATGGCTCAGTAGAATGAAATTCTGCTACAGTTAGCTCAGCGTCAGCCACTACCGCAGCACTATGGTGGTGGTGATCACCATCAGCGTCCCCCAGCAGCGGCTACCTATCAGGAGTTCCTCAGCACTCAGCCACCGTTGTTCACTCGGGCAGAGGACCCACTTGATGCTGATGTGTGGCTCAGGGTAGTGGAATCCAAATTCCCACTGCTTAATGGAGTTTGTTCAGATGTGGCCAAGGTCCGTTTTGCCACCTAGCAGCTTCGCGGACCCATGCGGACATGGTGGGATCACTTCCTCGCTATGCAACCGGTTGACCACGTGGTTGAATGGGGAGAGTTCAAGATAGCATTCAGAGGGCATCACATACTAGCAGGCATCATGGACCGCAAGCTCAATGAGTTTCTGGCACTCAATCAAGGGAGTCGTACCGTGTTGCGGTATGCCCAAGCTTTCAATGACCTGTGTCAGTACGTAGGCTACCATGCTGACACGGATGAGAAGAAGAGGGACAGGTTCAGGACGGGCCTCAATACCAAGCTCCGTGACCGTCTCAACACAGTAAGGGCCAACAGCTACAATGAGTTAGTCAACATGGCCATTTCTCAGGAAGACTGCATCACAGCCCGTCAGGCAGAAAAGAAGAGGAAGACCCCTATGGCATGTCCTTCAGCTCAGCCTCAGCGCTTCATGATTGTGTCCGACACTCAGAGTAGGGGACCTCAGCAGTAGCAGGGGCGATGGGTGATCCGATCACAACAGCAGCAGTAGGCACCCAACCGCTCTCAACCCCCAGTCTAGAGGAGCAACAACCAGCCACAGCAGCAGTACCGTCAGGCCAATGACAATAGATGTTTCACTTGTGGTAGCACTGGACACTACGCCAAGAATTGCCCCAAGAACCAGCAGAGGCAGGGGCAGAATGCCAATCAGAACCAAGGCAAGAGGCAGAGGGTACAAGTAAGGCAAGGCAGGCTGAACTTCACCATGTTGGCTGACATTCTAGAGGGAGCACCCATCATGACAGGTATATTTTCCATTTTGAATTATCTTGCAGTCATTCTTTTTGATTCTGGTGCATCACATAGTTTTATCAGTGCAAAATTTAGTGCCAAATGCGAGTTACCTTTCCATCACACAAATGGGGACATTACAATTTCAATGCCAGGAGGCAGGGTTGCCACCTACCAAATCAATAGGCATGTGCCTATAAAATTTGGTAGTCTTGTGATTAAAACCACCCTTCTTATCTTGGGGTTGGATAGTGTGGATATCATCTTAGGAACTGACTGGTTATCAAGACATCAGACAGTGATTGATATCATAGCAAGGGCCATTGAGGTACACTCACCTACTTGTGGTGAAATCACGTTATATTTGCCTAACCAGGGTTGTACCCATTCTTGTGCCTTCGCCATGATAAAGTCACCCATCGAGAGGATTCCAGTGGTCTGTGAGTACCCCGATGTTTTCCTAGATGAATTGCAAGGGATGCCACCCGATAGAGACATAGAGTTTGCAATTGAGCTGCAATTCGGAACTGCACCTATATCCAAGAGACCCTATAGGATGCCTCCAGCAGAGTTGGCAGAATTGAAAAAGCAGTTACAAGAGTTGTTGGACAAGGGATTCATTCACCCAAGTACTTCACCATGGGTATGTCCGGCTTTATTCGTGAAGAAGAAGGATGAGAGTTTAAGATTGTGTGTGGATTACTGCCCTCTCAATGCGGTGACTATTAAGAATAAGTATCCGTTGCCCCGCATTGACGTATTGTTTGATCAGTTAGTGGGAGCCAAAGTGTTTTCCAAGATAGACCTTCGCTCTGGCTATCACCAAATCAAGATCAGAGCTAGTGATATCCCGAAGACAGCTTTCTCTACCAGATACAGACTTTATGAGTACTTGGTGATGTCATTCGGGCTGACCAATGCCCCAGCATATTTTATGTATTTGATGAACTCAATATTTATGCCAGAGCTGGACAAGTTTGTGGTGTTCTTCATTGATGATATTTTGGTCTATTCAAAGAATGAAGACGAGCATACTGAGCATTTACACATCATACTTCAGCGACTGCGCGATCATTGCTTATATGCTAAATTGTCCAAATGTGATTTCTGGCTGAGGGAAATTAAATTTTTGGGTCACACTATTTCTCAGGATGGGGTATCAGTTGATCCTGAGAAAGTGCACGAGGTGATGGATTGGAAGCCTCCTACCACCGTACGACAGATTCAGAGTTTTCTGGGATTGGCAGGATATTAGCGTAGATTCATTCTAGATTTCTCCAGAATTGCAAAGCCAATGACTGAATTATTGAAGAAGGGAGTAAAGTACGAATGGAGTTAGAAATGCGAGGATGCCTTTCATACATTGAGGCAGCATCTGACAACAGCACTCGTGCTAGCACAGCCTGACAACACCAAATCTTTCGATGTGTATTGCGATGCTTCGGGTACTGGACTAGGTTGTGTTTTGATGCAAGACAACAGAGTTATCGCTTACGCATCCGGGGAACTCAGGCCTCATGAGCAGAACTACCCCACACATGATCTGGAGTTAGCAGCTGTAGTGCATGCTCTAAGGATATGGAGACATTATCTAATGGGAGCTCATTGTAACATCTATACCGATCACAAGAGTCTCAAGTATATTTTCACTCAGGCTGATCTTAATATGAGGTAGAGAAGGTGGTTGGAATTGATCAAGGACTACGATTTGGAGGTGCATTACCATCCTGGTAAGGCCAATGTTGTGGCAGATGCCTTAAGTCAAAAGGCCCAGTGCAACTGTGTAGCTATGGACTCTAAGATCGCCACTCTATGTGACGAGTTGCGCAAGCTGAACATGGAAGTTTTTTCCCCAGGTACCTCGGATTATATCTATGTACAGCCCACTCTACATGAGCAGATAGTCCTTGCACAGATTGGTGACAAGGGGGTTCAAGTCATTAAGGAGATGCTCGAGCAAAAGGTGGACAAGTACAAATGCTTTCGTCAGGACAGCAAGGGAGTTCTATGGTTTGAAGAGAGATTGGTTGTTCCTAAGAATCCGGAACTCAGGCAGAAAATATTGGATGAAGCTCATCTTTCCAAATTTTCCATGCACCCCGGCAGTAACAAGATGTATCATGGTCTCAGATCCTTGTATTGGTGGACTAGAATGAAGAGGGAAATTGCTAAGTATTTATCTGAATGAGACACTTGCCAAAGAATCAAGGCTAGTCATTTGAAGGTAGCGGGTACCTTACAGCCTCTTCCCGTACCATCTTGGAAATGGGAGGATATTTGCATGGATTTTATTGTGGGTTTACCCAACACCTCCCGGCACCACGATTCTATTTGGGTCATTGTGGATAGGCTAACCAAGACAGCTCATTTCTTGCCAGTACATACCACCCATAGGGCAGAAAAGTATGCAGAAATCTATATTGACCAAATAGTGTGTTTGCATGGAATACCAACGACTATCGTGTCAGACAGAGGAGCACTGTTCGTAGCACGTTTCTGGGAGCAGCTGCAAGAGTCACTTGGAACCCATGTGATAAGAAGCTCAGCATACCATCCTCAAACTGACGGCCAGACGGAAAGAGTAAATCAGATTCTTGAGGACATGTTGTGAGCCTGTGTTACACTATGGTAAGAAATGGGATAAGTGCCTTTCCTTGGCCGAATTCTCTTACAATAATAGCTACCAATCCAGCCTAAAGATGGCACCGTTCGAGGCCTTGTATGGGAGAAGGTGTAGAACACCGCTAAACTGGTCACAGGCGGGAGAAAGGGAAGTATTTGGACCTGACCTAGTACTTGAAGCCGAGAAGAAAGTCAGAGTCATTAAGAAGAACTTGGAAGCTGCTTAGGCCAGACAGAAGAGCTATCATGATAAGAGAAGAAAGCCTCTCAATTCGAAGTGGGAGATCATGTATATCTTAAGGTGACACCCACCAAAGGTGTTCAGAGATTTGGAATCAAGGGCAAGTTAGCTCCTCGCTATATTGGGCCCTATGAAATCAAAGAGGCTTGTGGACCTGTAGCATACCAGTTGAGGTTGCCACCTCATATGTCAACAATTCATGATGTATTCCACGTATCTCAGCTACGAAAGTGTGTCCGCTTACCCACAGAGGTGCTACCTGAACCAGAATTGGAGATAGAACCAGACTTGTCTTACCAAGAGCACCCCATCAAAGTATTGGACCAAAAAGAAAGATCAACTCGAGCAAGGTCAATCCGAATGTATAAGATTCAATGGAGCAACCATTCAGAAGAAGAGGCTACGTGGGAAACTGAGGATTTTCTACGTTCTCGCTTCCCTGATTTTCTGCCTAAAGGAATCGGTACGTAACCCAAAACACCCACCCCCACCTGCCCTTTGAATCTAAATATAAGAGAAACATAGTTAATAAGAGTAGAGTAAGATGTGAAAATAAATCTAGAAGGACTTCCTTCTGAAGTTGCAAAGAGGATGACATTCGAAGAGCAGTTAACTAGAGAATCTTGATTAAAGGAAACCACAACACACCAACACACACCTTCTTGGTACCCCATTAGAGGATCCCTACCCAATCTCGGGACAAGATTCCTTTAAGGGGGGAGGGCTGTAACACCCTAGGTGTTACCCAAAGCCCTGACCAGAGAAGCACACTTGTGTCCTACTCACACTATATGCTAGAATGGAAAGTGAAGGAACTCAAAGTTAGAGGCATGGTTAAGATCAGCATTAACCATAACAAGAAAGAAAACCCTATCCTTCCTACAATCTTCACCCCAAACAAGAATCTAAAACCCTAATTCCTTCTTAAGCCCTTAAACCCCAACCATGGGATTAAAGGGGAAAGAGTGGGCAAATGATCAAAACATAAAAGGGACCTTTACTAAAGATGAAGTGTCCTGGTAAAGCTACAAAATTTATTAAGAGAAGTATTGCAAAAAGGCCCAACAAAAACCTCAAAATAGTTCACTAAGTGGAAAGCACACTAGGACCATTTAAAATTTTCTAAGTCCCCAAAACCACCCTAGCCCAAAGATCAAAGGTGTTCACCTTTGCGCTGGCGCCAAAACCCCTTGGTCCAAATAACAAAAAGTGGCCAAACTACCTACGGCACACCCTGGAAAATTTTGAACCCAAGCCAAGACCATTTGACAAGGTTTGACAACAGTTTTGTCTCGTGATGAACAGTGCCGACAGACCTGACTTGGCGCCCACATATCTTGTGATCTCGGGCAAATCTTCCCTTGGAACTTACACGAACTAGCTAGCCCTAGGTGCCAGGAAGAAATCTTGCACAAGACCCTTGGCTAGATTCACACGTTTGTGATCCCAGCAGGCGTTTGAACAAGGGCAGAAACAAACGCACACATGTTCGACGCGTTCTGGTGCGCCAGAGCACGCCCTCGGCGCTCTGCCCACATGCGCAGCCCCACGCCACGCCAACCCCGCACCCACGACCTTGGCCGCGGCTATAAAAGCCATCCCAGCCTCGACCATACGCCCCCGCGTGCCACTGAACAAACCCGAGCTCAAGTTCACCGGAGTTTGCCCCGTGAGCAAGGTGCCAGCGGCCGCGCAAGCCACGACCACCATAGACCGGCCAAACTAGCCACTCATCGCCCCGTCCGACCCTCGAGTTAGCTTCTACGGACCCCAGTGAAGCTTCTAGAGCCGGGGATTGGACACTACCTCATCGGAGACGCCGGATCGACATCGTCGGACTTAAAACGATCGCCGTCGCACGTAGACCAAGCTGCACAGTAAGCCATTCATCGATTCCTTGCACCGGTAGCGTCCTTAGCACCCTGTGAAGCTTCCTATGCCACTTGATTGAACAATACCGCCGTGAGCAGGCCGGAGCGCACGCCGCCACCGAGCCCGACCGCCTGCGCACGTGGTCAGACCGATTCCGGCCATCACCGTCGACGAGTCGCACCTCAACGTGACCGCCAGGACCTCCCGGATCTAACCCTGCCCTTCACCGGACCTCCCTCGCCACCGGTAAGCCGCAGCACCCTTTTCCTCTCCGTGGGTACTGTTTCAAGGGGGGAGGGAGCTCAGATGAAAAGAAGAAGAAGCCGAGGGGGTTTGCGTAGTTAGTGACTCAGAGGAATAGTTCCGCAGGGGTATGTTTTAAAGAAATAGTTAAGGGATAACCCAGGGGCCTCGGTGTAAACTGGTTTTTCCTTAAACCTTTTAAACCTTATACATTCAAATGCAGACAGAGCTTACAAAATTCATAACTCAAATTTTATCCAGCCAAATTTGGTCAAACAAATTTTGCTAAGTTCTAAATAATATGAACTACTTAGGAAAAATACCAAACACCCTAAGTACTGCAGGAAATTTTAAAGTTTTGATTTAAATAGTAAACTGGCAAAAAACTAAATAAAGGAGGGAAAAATAGCTATACTGTTAGACTAAGGTTAAGAAAAATTGGAGGGATACTTAACCACTAACTAGCCAATTTAAAAATAATAAAACCCTCAGTACACCAGATTAGGGAGAGGTTTACCATTAAAACTTGCTTTGATTCAAACTTAAAGAAAATAAAAAAGAGAGTTTAAAATAAGAACTAGAGGCCAACCATATTTTTGCTAGCTTACTTTATTAACATAGTCCACTAGAAAATTTTGTTGAGCCCTCTGATAGTACAAAAGAAATGCACCACATTTTATTCCATGAAAACAATAAAAAATTAAAAAAATCCTAGAAAAATAACCCTAAGGAGAACCCACCCCAATCCTTAGGATATCTCATAATATGCTAATATAAATCTGGGAAAAATATAAGTTCTATTGTTTGATATTTTTCAAATAACAAGTTAGTTATAAGTATATTTTTAACATTAAATTTTGAAAATCACAATTAAATACCCAGTGGGTCTTTTTCTGTAGTTTTTGACAAAGAGACCTATCATCACCAAGAAACCTTAGCAAAAATAAATTTTAGTCTAGAAACCTCACCTATATCAGAGCTATAGTGCAAAGTGCCCTTTTACCCTGACTTTTGTTATTTTTGCACAAGGAGTATCTGAATTAATCTCAACCTCAAATTTTTAGAATAAATCCTAGAGGTCAATGTCTATCCACTGTAATTTTTGTAACATTTTTGGAAAATTTTAAATGGCCATGATAGTTCAAAACCACTCAATAAGAAGCATAATAGAAAGTAAAATGAGAATTATGGGAGGAATTAGTTGTATGCAAATTAAATCCTCCAAGAGCCCAAACAAACATCCCAGGGATGATGTAATATCCAAATTGTAAGGGAGAGTAAAAGGAAGAATTATTTCCTTTGAATATGTGTGAATCTCCATTTATCATCGCATGTGGCTACTCATGTCTAAAAATGAGTAAATCATTCATTACCAAGACACAAATAAATCATTGCATCATATTGGATTTTGTTTGTGCATTTTAAAACAATAATGATATGAATAAAAAAATAAAATAATAACGAGAAGAGGATTTGAAGAAAAAGGAGAAGAAAAAACATATGAAAATGCAAATAATATATATATATATATATAATTATATTTCTAAAGTTGATACTCTAATATCCCAATATGATTTGAAGATAATTTGGCACAATATTTGAATTTAGATCTGAATTGAAAATGGAAATTGGAATTTGGAAAGGAGAGATAAAACAAAACAGAAAAGGATAAAGAAAAGAATAAAGAAATAGTCGCGTGGGCTCAATCTCCTGGAGCCGACCCACCTAACCCTACCCACGCGCGGCCCAGTTCCTTATCCCCTGCTCGCGCGGCCTGGCTTTCTCCGCACGCGAGCCAGTTTCACTGGTGGGTGGGCCGCACTGGCAGCCACACCACGCGTGCGCTGCGCGCACTTGCGCTTCACTTCCACGCGGGGCCCACTCGCCAGGGCATTCTCCCACGCTTGCGCTGCGATTCGCGTCTCTGGCGCGTGGGGACAATCTGTCAGCCCTCGCCATGCCATGGCCGAACGGCTCCTGCTGAACCACCTACGAGGTATTCCCGGGCGTCGCGCGCTCCAGTACCAAACCTGGCGGCCTATATGACCGCGGGGCTGAGCCGAGTCCTCCCCTATCCCTTTCTCTCCCACGTTTAGTTTCAGCCGCCAGCACACCGAGCTCGTCGGGGGAAACACGTGTCTGCCACCATCGATATCGTGAACCGTGGGCACCAGGCAATACGTGGTGCACCCCTGTATTGCGCCGTGACCCCTTGAAGCTTCGGCAGCCGCTAGTTTCTTCGTTGGTGTCGCGGCTCTAGCGCATTTGCTTGTCGGACTAGACACTCGTCGTCGCGTCGTGCAACACCGTGGATCGGCCATCTTGTTGCGAATTCCGGTTATGTGCTTGATCCCCTGTGTTCGCTTAGGTTCTAATTAGCGCTAGGATTGTTCAATTTTGGGGCTCGTCGGCAATTTGCACGCCGCCGTGGGATTTCCCCGCTGAGTTGAGCGGGAGGAAGAAGAGGGGTCAGGGACCGTCGATCCGGTCTTCAACGGCTGGGATTAGTTGCCTTGTGTCGTGTTGACCGGCCCAATGGTGGTCATGGATGTGTGATCCTACGGTGGAAAACAACTTTGGGATTCATTAAAGGCTTACCGTTAGATCGGGATCAGATGGGCATAGTTTCGTACCGATTTGTAAAGTGCGGGATCTAATCGTGGCCCTCGGATTAGATCTAAATGGCCCTCATCTGAGCATACCCCTTCGCTTTTCCACTTTGTAGAAAACCCCTTATAAGTTTAGAGATTCAACCCGCAGTCTACCCTATACTATTCTCTGTGTCTAGGAGTTTTTACCTAGGCGCCCCTGTGTTTTGCAGAAAATGAGGCCTAGTCCAGATAATTAATAAAACGAGGAAAATCATTTAGAAAATAGTTTTTTAGTACATATTTAAATGCAGAAACTTGTTTAATTTGTAGAAAATTCATATGAACTCCAAATTGGTCCATTCCAGTTCCTAAATTTTCATAAATTTATTGTCTATCCTTTTGTGCATCTGTTTTGGCATGAAAGCCACATTAGAATTATTCTAGTACTTAATCTTGTATTAAGCACATAAAACATTAGAAAATCCATAACTTAAAATCTATACCTCCAAATTTAATGATTCCAGTTCCTGTGATCTTAGTTTAATGTCTAGATTATTACTGTGTATTTTATTTACATGTTTGGTGTAATGTTAATTTTTGCTATACTATGTATGTATTGTGTTGATGCGAGTAGACGAGCAAGCTACGGGGGATCCTGAGGTTCAGCTGGTAGAGACTGCTGAGTAGGAGCTCGTTGAAGGCAAGTTGTGCCCTTGATCACTTCTTTTACCCATTCATGTTCTTATTAATCATAATGATCTGCATAGGTTAATTTTGATGGGACCCAATAGGATACCCTAGATTTTGACTATCTTTATACCTTGTTTCACCACTGGTTTTACTACTAAACTTTTGGGTAGTACATGCTATTGCTTTATGTGGCTTTGGGTATATAGATATTCATCACTCATTTTTATACTTGTTATTATCTGTTCATTATTTTCTGTTCATGATAAAATCATTATGTTAATGGGAACATGGAGAACCACCCGGGAAAACAGTGCTACCACAAAGGTTTAATGGGACGCCCTTGGTTGATTAACTAGGAAAGCTAGTGGATGACTACCTTACCCAAAAGGGGCAAGGGCAGTAGGGGAGTGGTCAGTGTAGGGAGGTCCTTGGGTTGATTTTGCTACGATGGCGGTCAGGCGAGGGATTCCTGCACTAGAGCTTCCTATAAACTATAGTGGGTAGTCTAAAGTTAGTGGAACTTTGTAAAGGCCTCGTAGTGGTACCCTGCCTCGCTTCCTTGGTAGAGGTGTATGGGGTCTGATCAACTCCGTGGGAAATGGGTAACATGACTTGTGGGTAAAGATGTGCAACCTCTGTAGAGTGTAAAACTGGTATACTAGCCGTGCTCACGGTCATGCATGAGCGGCTCGGACACTCACATGATTAATTTATGGAACTTAAATTTAATTTGTCATTTCATTGCATTTGGGATTATTTTATTATTACTTTTATTTATTATTACTATGGTTTGGTATTTAATTACACTTAGTAATTGCTAATAAAATTTTAACCAACTTATAAAAGCAATGCTCAGCTTCAGCCTTTATTTCATTGATCAGCCTTACACTTCATGAACTCCCACCTTTGGAGAGTTCATGCCACATTATTCCCCACAACTTGTTGAGCGATGAACATGTGTGAGCTCACTCTTGCTGTCTCACACCCCCCCACAGGAGAAGAGCAGGTTGTCAAAGAGGAGCCGCCTAACACCGAGGCTTTCGACTTGATCTAGGTGGCATCTCCCAGTCAGCTTTCTGGCACCAAGGATAGATTTTAGTTCCTGCTATATTCATCTTTTATTTTGTAAGACTTCCGCTATGTAATAAGTACTCTGATATTATTCATGACATTTATCTCTATACACTATGTTATTATATATGTTGTCTTCTTGGCGCATGTATGAGATGCACCAGGCTTTGTTCCTTAAAACCGGGTGTGACAGAAGTGGTATCGGAGCAAATGTTGACTGTAGGACGAAACCTAGATAGAAATGGATAAAACCCTTACCTACTTATCTTATTCTGATTCATTCTATACTCACCTTACTCTGATTCTTTCTATACTTATCTTGATCCTATCTCACCTTCTACTATTCTACTCTGATCATTCTTACCTTTTCTACTCTAAGACAAGATGGATTTCACACCTTGGAATCCTACCCCTATGACATTTTTAAGAGATAGGAGGCCTAAGACAAAAAAACTATTTTCTCTACTTTAAAAATGTTGTTTGATTGTTTTGATGATAAATGTCTGATTTGCTTCTTTGATTGATTGAAATACTATATATGGACATCTTAGCATGTACCACTATAAGGTAATGAATTAGCTATGGTAGATAAAACATTAAACTGCTTAGCTAATAAATCCCCCAAAGTAACATGATTCGTAATTACTGCCTTGTCTACTATTCTCTCTTACCATATGTATCTAACTCAGATGGTCAATACCAGGCGGGGTGGTGGAATTGATTTGCCTCCTAATCGGCACACTCGGTGGATATATAGACAACCCCAGCCACAACCAGCAGAGATGAATTCTCCTAATCCTCCACCAGGCGGTGTCGACCCACTGATTGCAGCTCAGATGAGGATGATGCAGCAAATGGCGGACACTATGGCAGATATGCGTGCTCAGATGTAGCAAGAACGCCAGGAGATGCGTCAGGAAAGAGAAGAGATACGCCAAGAGTTGCGCCGGGAGCGAGAAGAGATACGCTAGGAGAGAAGGGCGCAATAGCAGCTGCAATAGCAATTTCAGCAACAGCAGCAACAGCAACAAGTACCATTGCCTCCACCACCACCACCAGTTCCACCTCGTGATAAGCACTGGGAATTTATGAGTCATAAGCCACCGACCTTCGCCAGCTCGCCAGATCCACTTGATGCAGATGATTGGCTGAAAGCAATTGAGAAGATGCTCAACATCGCCCAATGCTCAGACTGGGAGAAGGTTCTTTATGCTTGGGTCGTCTGACAGGTCCTGCTGCTGACTGGTGGGATTCTTATACTTCTGCCCATGATGCTGCTGATACTATTACTTGGGCAGAGTTCAGTACACAGTTCAGAAACTACCATATTCCGGCTGGATTGATGAAGATCAAGAAGGAGGAGTTTCTATCATTGAAGCAAGGCAACATGTCTGTCAGCGAGTACAGAGATAAATTCATTCAGCTATCAAGATATGCTCCGGATGAAGTTGCTGAGGATGAAAGGAAGCAGGAACATTTTATTGAAGGACTTAATGGACCCCTACAGTATACACTGGTGGCACACACATTTCGATCATTTCAGAGGCTACTGGATAAGGCTCTTGCTATTGAACACAAGCGTGTTCAACTGGGTGACTTGAAGAGGAAGGCTATCTCACAGGGACAGGGTAGCAGCAGTGTTCGTCTCCGCTACGTTTCGCCATAGGGTACACCTACTCGTTCAGGAGGAGGACCACGCCCAGTTCAGTACGCTCCACAGGGATCTTCACGGACACCTCCTACTCGTCAGGCTACTCCCACTGGCACCCCAACGAGGCCTACATGACAGAAGACCGACCCTACATGCTTCAAGTGCAGTCAGATTGGGCACTATGCTAATGCTTGTCCGATGGGAAATTCTGGTACACCAGCTAAGAACAAGCAACAGACTCCTGGCAAGGGATATTCTATAGCCAGGGTTAATCAAGTCAGCGTCGATGATACTCCTGATGGTGCTGACATCGTACTCGGTATGTTTTACATTAATGCAATTCCTGCAACAATACTATTTGATTCTGATGCTACACATTCATTCATGTCTGCTCGATATGCCAACACCAATGAGATACCCCTGCTAAATATGAGAAAACCAATGATAGTAATCACTCCTAAAGGGCCTATTGAGGCAAATCAAATGACACGTAGATTGACATTAACAATAATGGGAAGAGAATTTGGAGCTACCGCTATAATATTAGAGGCCAGCAGTATAGATCTGATTCTTGGTATGTCATGGTTAAGGAAGGCAAAGGCCATTATAGCATGTGGTAGAGGTACTATAGAACTCGCTAGCCCTAAAGGAGAAACATTTCAAGTTCAAATTGCAGTAACCACCGCTTCCAAACGGGCGATATGCTTTATAGCGGAGGAGTTTGTTGGTGACAACATTCGGGTGGTTAGAGACTTTCCAGATGTCTTTCCAGAGGAGTTACTAGGGATGCCACCAGATAGGGAAGTTGAGTTTGTCATTGATCTTTTACCTAGAACTGCCCCTATTTCTAAACGACCATACAGGATGGCTGTAGAAGAACTAAAGGAGCTTAAGAAGCAGTTAACAGAGTTGCAAGAGGCTGGGTACATTCATCCGAGTTCCTCACCATGGGGAGCACTGGTGCTATTTGTACAGAAGAAGGATGGATCGCAACGGATGTGTGTGGACTATAGATCACTTAATGATGTCACTGTGAAGAACAAGTATCCATTACCCCGTATTGAGGATTTGTTTGATCAGATGATAGGTGCTAGGGTATTTTCGAAGATTGTTCTCTGATCGGGATACCATCAGATGAAGATTAGACCATCGGATATTCCTAAGACGACTTTCTCAACCCGATATGGATTATATGAGTTCACTGTTATGTCTTTTGGATTAACAAATGCACCAGCTTATTTTATGAATTTGATGACTAAGGTGTTTATGGAGTATTTGGACAGATTCGTCGTGGTGTTCATTGACGATATTCTCATCTATTCTAAGAGTGAAAGTGATCATGAAGAACATCTAAGGTTGGTGCTACAGAAGCTACGAGATAATCAACTCTATGCCAAGTTTAGCAAGTGCGAGTTTTGGATTGACAAGGTGCCATTTCTTGGACATATTATTTCTAATGGAGGAATAGCAGTGGATCCTGCTAAAGTGAAGGAGATAATGGACTGGAGAGTGCCCACTACAGTTACTGAGATTAGGAGTTTCTTGGGACTCGCAGGATATTATCGGAGATTTATTGAAGGATTCTCTAAGATTGCCAAGCCTATGACCTCTCTTCTGGAGAAGGGCAGAGAATTTAAGTGGGATGAGAAATGTCAAGAAAGCTTTGATCAATTGAAGAAGAGATTGATGTCACCACCAGTCTTGGTTATGCCAGATCTACAGAAAGGATTTGACATTTATTGTGATGCATGTGGCCAAGGATTGGGATGTGTGCTCATGCAAGAAGGACATGTGATTGCCTATGCATCTCGTCAGTTGCGGAAACATGAATTGAACTACCCCACTCATGACCTAGAATTGGCAGCCGTTGTGCATGCGCTTAAGATTTGGAGACATTATATTATGGGAACCAAGTGTCAAGTATACACGAATCATAAGGGTTTGAAGTACATATTCACTCAGAAGGATCTCAACCTTAGGCAACACCGTTGGTTGGAGCTCATTAAGGATTATGATTTGGAAATTCACTATCACCCGGGCAAGGCGAATTTGGTTGCAGATGCCTTGAGTCGGAAGGAGCATGTTCACTCCGCTTTTGTTGTCCAGCTACCCGATGAATTAGCAAAAGATTTTGAGAGACTCAACTTGGGAATTGTTACACACACTGAAGGAGTTACCATTGAATTGGAACCTACCTTGGAGCAAAAGATTCGTAAAGGTCAGGTTGGTGATGCTAAAATTCAAGAGATTAAGGATCTGATTACGGAAGGTAGAGTCCCGGAATTCACGGAGGATGAGCAAGGTACTATATGGTTCAAAGATCGGATATGTGTTCCAGAGATTGATGGCCTCCGTGAGACTATATTAAAGGAAGCCCATGATTCTGATTACTCTATCCACCCTGGCAGCACTAAGATGTATCAAGATTTGAAGCAGAAGTATTGGTGGTATGGACTAAAAAGAGATGTTGCTGCACATGTGGCTAAGTGTGATGTGTGTCAAAGAGTCAAGGCCGAACATCAAAGACCAGCTAGACTATTTCACCCGCTAAAGATTCCGGAGTGGAAATGGGAAGAAATTGGTATGGATTTTATTGTTGGGCTGCCCCGCACTCCAGCAGGATATGACTCTATTTGGGTGATTGTGGACACATTGACAAAAGTGGCTTATTTCATACCAGTGAGGACTAATTACACGGGAGCCAAGCTAGCAGAATTGTATATGACTCAGATAGTTTGTCTACATGGAGTGCCTAAGAAGATCGTGTCTGATCGAGGATCATAGTTTACTTCTCGGTTTTGGAAGAAGTTGCATGAGAGCTTGGATACAAAGTTGAATTTTAGTTCAGCCAGACCGATGGGCAGACAGAGAGGACTAATCAAGTGCTGGAGGATATGCTAAGAGCTTGTGCTCTTAAACATGGTGGAAGTTGGGATAAGAGCTTACCATATGCGGAGTTCTCTTATAATAATAACTACTAGGCCAGTCTAAAGATGTCACCATTTGAGGCTCTATATGGCAGAAAATGCAGGACTCCCCTGTATTGGGATCAGACTGGAGAAAGAGAGTTCTTTGGACCTGAGCTTATTCAAGAGGAAGAAGAACAAGTTCGAATGATAAGGGAAAATTTGAGAATTGCACAATCAAGGCAAAAGAGCTATGCTGATAATAGGAGAAGACTACTGGAGTTTAAGGAGGGTGATCACGTGTATCTGAAAGTGTCACCGATCTGGGGCATGAGGAGATTTAAAGTTAAAGGAAAGCTGTCCCCTCGCTTTATTGGACCCTTCTTAATATTAAAGCGAGTGGGAGAGGTGGCATATCAATTGGAGTTACCGGATCATCTTGCAGATGTACATGATGTATTTCATGTGTCACAACTGAAGAAGTGCCTCAGGGTACCTGAAGAGCAGTTACCAATGGAGGACCTTAGTGTTCAAGATGATCTGACTTATGTTGAGTATCCCATCAAGATTCTTGACGCTCTGACTCGAGTTACAAGAAATAAGGTGATAAAGATGTGCAAGGTACAATGGAGTCACCATGGAGAAGATGAAGCAACATGGGAAAGAGAAGAAGAGCTTCACATAGATTTTCCCCATCTTTTCCCTAGTCCTTCCTAAATCTCGAGGACGAGATTCTTTTTAAGGGGGTAGGATTTGTAATATCCAAATTGTAAGGGAGAGTAAAAGGAGGAATTGTTTCCTTTGAATATGTGTGAATCTCCATTTATCATCGCATGTGGCTACTCATGTCTAAAAATGAGTAAATCATTCATTACCAAGACATAAATAAATCATTGCATCATATTGGATTTTGTTTGTGCATTTTAAAACAATAATGATATGAATAAAAAAATAAAATAATAACGAGAAGAGGATTTGAAGAAAAAGGAGAAGAAAAGAAAGGATATGAAAATGCAAATAATATATATATATATATATAATTATATTTCTAAAGTTGATACTCTAATATCCCAATATGATTTGAAGATAATTTGGCACAATATTTGAATTTAGATCTGAATTGAAATTGGAAAATGGAATTTGGAAACGAGAGATAAAACAAAACAGAAAAAGATAAAGAAAAGAAAAAAGAAATAGTCGTGTGGGCTCAATCTCCTGGAGCCGGCCCACCTAACCCTACCCACGCGCGGCCCAGTTCCTTATCCCCTTCTCGCGCGGCCTGGCTTTCTCCGCGCGTGTGCCAGTTTCACTGGCGGGTGGGCCGCACTGGCAGCCACACCACACGTACGCTGCGCGCGCTTGCGCTTCACTTCCACGTGGGGCCCACTCGCCAGGGCATTCTCCCACGCTTGCGCTACGATTCGCGTCTCTGGCGCGTGGGGACAATCTGTCAACCCTCGCCACGCCATGGCCAAACGACTCTTGCTCAACCACCTGCGTGGTAATCCCAGGCGCCGCGCGCTCCAGTACCGAACCTGGCGGCCTATATGACCGCGGGGCTGAGCCGAGTCCTCCCCTATCCCCTTCTCTCCCCCGTTTAGTCTCAGCCGCCAGCACACCGAGCTCGTCGGGGGAAACACGTGTCCGCCACCGTCGATATCGTGAACCGCGGGCACCGGGCAATACGTGGTGCACCCCTGTATTGCGCTGTGACCCCTTGAAGCTTCGGCAGCCACTAGTTTCTTCGTTGGTGTCATGGCTCTAGCGCATTTGCTCATCAGACTAGGCACTCGCCGTCGCGCCGTGCAACACCGTGGACCGGCCATCTTGTTGCGAATTCCGGGTATGTGCTTGATCCCCTGTGTTCGCTTAGGTTCTAATTAGCGCTGGATTGTTCAATTTTGATTGAGCCGTGGGGCTCATCAGCAATTTGCGCGCCACCGTGGGATTTCCCCGTCGAGGCACTCGGCTTGCCGAGTTGAGCGGGAGGAAGAAGAGGGGTCAGGGACCGTCGATCCGGTCTTCAATGGCTGGGATTAGTTGCCTTGTGTCGCGTTGACCGGCCAAATGGTGGTCATGGATGTGTGATCCTACGGTGGAAAACAACTTTAGGATTCATTAAAGGCTTACCGTTAGATCGGGATCGGATGGGCATAGTTTCGTACCGATTCGTAAAGTGCGGGATCTAATCGTGGCCCTCGGATTAGATCTGAACGGCCCTCATCTGAGCATACCCTTTCGCTTTTCCACTTTGCAGAAAACCCCTTATAAGTTTAGAGATTCAACCCACAGTCTACCCTGTACTATTCTCTGTGTCTAGGAGTTTTTACCTAGGCGCCCTTGTGTTTTGCAGAAAATGAGGCCTAGTCTAGATAATTAATAAAACCAGGAAAATCATTTAGAAAATAGTTTTTAGTACATATTTAAATGCAGAAACTTGTTTAATTTGTAGAAAATTCATATGAACTCCAAATTGGTCCATTCCAGTTTCTAAATTATCATAAAATTATTGTCTATCCTTTTGTGCCTCTGTTTTGGCATGAAAGCCACATTAGAATTATTCTAGTACTTAATCTTGTATTAAGCACATAAAACATTAGAAAATCCATAACTTAAAATCTATACCTTCAAATTTAATGATTCCAGTTCCTATGATCTTAGTTTAATGTCTAGATTATTACTGTGTATTTTATTTACATCTTTGGTGTAATGTTAATTTTTGCTATACTATGTATGTATTGTGTTGATGCGAGTAGACGAGCAAGCTACGGGGGATCCTGAGGTTCAGCTGGTAGAGACTGCTGAGCAGGAGCTCGTTGAAGGCAAGTTGTGCCCTTGATCACTTCTTTTACCCATTCATGTTCTTATTAATCATAATGATCTGCACAGGTTAATTTTGCTGGGACCCAATAGGATACCCTAGATTTTGAATATCTTTATTACCTTGTTTCACCACTGGTTTTACTACTAAACTTTTGGGTAGTACATGCTATTGCTTTATGTGTCTTTGGGTATAGAGATATTCATCACTCATTTTTATACTTGTTATTATCTGTTCATTATTTTCTGTTCATGATAAGATCATTATGTTAATGGGAACATGGAGAACCACCCAGGAAAACAGTGCTACCACAAGGGTTTAATGGGACGCCCTTGGCTGATTAACTAGGAAAGCTAGTGGATGACTACCTTAGCCGAAAGGGGCAAGGGCAGTAGGGGAGTGGTCAGTGTAGGGAGGTCCTTGGGTTGATTTTGCTGCGATGGCAGTCAGGCGAGGGATTCCTGCACTAGAGCTTCCTATAAACTGTAGCAGGTAGTCTGAAGCTAGTGAAACTTTGTAAAGGCCTCGTAGTGGTACCCTGCCTCGCTTCCTTGGTAGAGGTGTATGGGGTCTGATCAACTCCGTGGCAAATGGGTAACACGACTTGTGGGTAAAGATGCGCAACCTCTGCAGGGTGTAAAACTGGTATACTAGCCGTGCTCACGGTCACGAGCGGCTCGGACACTCACATGATTAATTTATGGAACTTAAATTTAATTTGTCATTTCATTGCATTTGGGATTATTTTATTATTACTTTTATTTATTATTACTATGGTTTGGTATTTACTTACACTTAGTAATTGCTAATAAAATTTTAACCAACTTATAAAAGCAATGCTCAGCTTCAGTCTTTATTTCATTGAACAGCCTTACACTTCATGAACTCCCACCTTTGGAGAGTTCATGCCACATTATTCCCCACAACTTGTTGGGCGATGAACATGTGTGAGCTCACTCTTGCTGTCTCACACCCCCCACAGGAGAAGAGCAGGTTGTCGAAGAGGAGCCGCCTAACACCGAGGCTTTCGACTTGATCTTGGTGGCGTCTCCCAGTCAGCTTTCTAGCGCCAAGGATAGATTTTAGTTCCTGCTATATTCATCTTTTATTTTGTAAGACTTCCGCTATGTAATAAGTACTCTGATATTATTCATGACATTTATCTCCATACACTCTGTTATTATATATGTTGTCTTCTTGGCGCATGTATGAGATGCACCTGGCTTTGTTCCTTAAAACCGGGTGTGACAGATGACTAAAAATTTAAGTTCATTCAAGACTCTAAAATGAGTTGATGAAACCCTTAAGACCGACAAAGGAAACCCTAGTGTACCCACTATTTTAATTTTGTTTCACCATGCCTAGTATTTACGAATTGGCATATCATTAATATATATGTACCTTATTCATTGCATTCGATAGATTGTAATCTCGCTGACGGAGAGTACATCCTCGTTCTAGAGCAAGGAGTTACTCAAGAGGTAGCCCAGGAGCCAGCACCAGAGCCTGCTATCGAAGATCTGCTTGCCCCAGCTTTGGAAGGCAAGCCCCGGTTTTATGCATAACCATTATATATGCTATTTTACTACACTTAATGATTGTAGGTTTGTACTATGCACTTAAGTGTAGGAGTTGTCTGAAAACCCTAGTTGCATGAACTCAGGATTCCTTTTGAGATGGATACTAGTATGCTAGGTCGAGTAGCTGCTTTGCTAATTAGGGATCTCGGTAGAAGTAGAGTAATTTTTCTAGCACTCGCGCGAGGTCAGGAATTGGTTGTATCCATTTTTATATCGTAATAATGATGGTCTGTGGACAACGATCCATGGGGATGCGATGACTACGAGACGAAAATTGGAATAAGGATTAAAGTGTGGTACTGTGTGTCAAGCGTTTGAACGTACTAAGCACATGCCGAAAAATATGGTAAATTGGTAAGCCTAGTACCTGAGTGAACCTGGCAGCAGACTTTACCCCTCACGTGACCTGAGACGTGGTCTCCCATTCCGGTTATGGTGGGTACAAGTGCGATCACTGCACGACGGCAGTCGGGGTCAGTGAGGCATTGTACGCCAAGGCGGTGAGCCCTGATCTGTTGATGGGGAATCGATGGGGACGGTTGATGTGTGTGGGGATAGAGTGCCTCGCCACGTCGTGTGTTTAGGTTTACCTTGCAAGGTTTAAAAACTCGGTTCGAATCGTCTGCTTCTCGCAGCTAATGAGACTGCTTGATCCATGCTGCTACATTGAGCAACAAGTGGAAATGTGTTGATTTGGCAAAACATGTTGATTGTTAAATGCTTGATACCATGTATTATTAGCTAGGTACACATTTAGTCTTAAGAGAGTCACACTAAAACTTGAAAAACTAAAACTTGATTTTAGACTCAGCTAGTGCTTTTGGCAACCCAAACCCCTCAGCCAAACAGCTGCATGTCTAGAGGTAGAGGAGTAGACTCCTCACACTAGGTAAGTCTAGCTGAGTATTAGTATACTCAGCCTTGCTTGTGGCATAATTTTTACAGGTTCTCTGGAGGATATGGTCGCTGGAGTCACTTGGCCATCCATCTTGCCACCGGGTTGGACAATCGAGTGGGACCCTACCCCTACAGAGGAGGAGCATGAGGAATGATGGGCCAGGCTTCCCCATCCCTCCGTTTATTTACCGTTAGTTATATTCCGCTGCATTCCAAACATTGATCGCTACTTTTGCAAAACTCCGATGATGTTGTAATAATCTTAAGTACTTCTTTAATGTATGGTTTTATGCTTTATTGTATTTGCTCTGTGCCTCATCTTCAAGTGAGTACGTGGTACTTGATCCTGTTAGTGGCCTTGTCGGACTAGATCCGAGGGACTGACGTTTTATTCCTATTTAAGTGTGGTCTAGCCCTTAAGGTGGGACTTGGACACTTAAGTTGGAATAATTCGGGTGGTTCCGCCACGCATATCTTTGTTGTGGTAGCAGGGAGATAATATTCCTCAGAATGTTCGCATCACCTAGCTTATTTATGCCAATAGAGTTGATCTCATTGATGATTAGATTCAAACGAGAATACATATCTCTAACAAGCTCATTATCTTTCATAGCAAAAGAATTGTACTCATTTAAGACTAGGCAATGTTTTTGCTCATGGACATTTTATGTGCCGTCATGGAGCTCATGCAATTTTAGCCAAATCTCATTAGCAGTTTTAATGTAAAAACTTGATTAAAAATATCCATGCTAAGAGATGCATACAAGCAATATTTGGCTCTAGCATTTAAATGAATTTCTTTTTCCTCGCTCTTGGTGGGTTTCTCGGGATTCTTGGTTGATTTCATCCCATCACGAGTGACTCTCCAAACACCTAGATCAATGGCCTCTAGGTAACAAGCCATTCTAACACTATAATATGGGAAGTTAGTGCCATCAAAGTGTGGTGGCCTATGGGTATCCACCCCTTCCTCTAAAAAGCGTTGGATCTTTTAAAAGTGAAGCTAAAGCATTTCAAACGAACCAAACCAAGCTCTGATACCAATTGAAGAAAATGGGTGACGCCCAAGAGGGGGGTGAATTAGAACTTCTAAAACTTTCACTAAACAAGGCCACAATTAAATCTCTAAAGCACAACCTATGCAAATAATCCAACTAGAATGTGCAAACTAGGTTTTGTCTAAGTGTTGCTATCTCTACCTGTCGGTGGCTAGTGTCCGACCGCGCGCCTGGGGATACCCTCGTGGTGCTTTTGGGTAGGACGGTGTTGCTAATCATAGCTCAATGGTTCGTGCTAGGGGCACGAGAGAGAGACATGTGATTTTGTGCAGGTTCAGGCCGCTTTGAGAGGCGTAATACCCTGCTTCCTGGGGTGGCTCTTTATGTGTGGTGTGTTACAAGTGATGTCTCCTGAATGGAGAGGGGCTAATGAGATGAAAACGGTGGGGTTCCCCCTGGGCCTTATATGCACGACCGTGGGACACTCCCTACATACATGGTGATCACATTCTTCTAGCCTATCTCGTAGCTAATAGCGAACTAACTTAGCTTATCTTAAGGAGAACCCATCGACTCCATCCCGATCTATCCCTAACGTTCGAGGGTGTGACGGAACCTCTCAAGTCATTAGGCCCACCTACAGTTGTCCTTGTCTAACAGACTTCAGACAACCCTACAGGTGTTCCTGAATCACTTGATAAGTTCGGTATCTGCTTTTCTCACCTTTCCCAAGAGCGTTTTACCCGTTACGCAGACATTACAAATCATCGGAGATACGGAAAAGCGGAACTGATTACATAAACTTACCTTTATTCAAAAGTAAGACAAAGTTAAATATTACAGACCAGGATATAATATACGAGTGAATAGTATTATTATTACAAGACCAAGGGAGGCAAAAACTCCCCTCGATAAGTTTTTACACAAAAGTTTTTATGGAGGACCCTGTCCTCCCGCAGCTTTACTCTTGCTTTTCTTCATTAGAGACCACCTTGGAACAAAAACAACAAAAATTTGTTGCCTCTTCACCTAAAAACAATAGGGAATAAAACCCTGAGTATGGAATTACTCAGCAAGTCTTACCCAACTAAGAAAAGACTGTCAAGGGTATGCTGGTTATAAAGGAGTCAAGGCAAGGTTTCTCAATAATCAAAGACTCTGTTTGCAGAAATGCTTACTAAAAGTGGATCCTTAAAAATCCAGTTTTATTGTCAAGTTAAGTAGGATTACCTGTAACTAGAGTTCTTTCTACACTAGTTCAATCACTTGACCTACACTAGCCAATTTCTTAACAACATTTCATCTTTACTGGGGTTCTACGTATAGGGCAGTGACCAAGTCTTCATAACCGTGAAGGTACGACGATCCGAATCGATTATACTCAGCTGAGGATCTCCAATAACACGACATATGTAGCACTTAACCCTTGCATATGTCAACCTGCCACCAGAGTTCTTAAGACCAGATCAGGTTCACGCCAATCGAGAGCACAGATACACCATCGTCCAGCCTCTTGCCATGGTGGGTACACGCTACTCTCGCCATCTCTCCACTCACATTGTGTGGTATCTTATTCTGGCCTTAGTCTGCACGAGGCAAGGCTTACCCATGACGAGGCATGTGACCAGTTAAAGGGTCCTCGGTCAACAAGCCTACATCGACACGGTCCTTAATCGACTCAGACAGAGACACTACACCGAGACTCTCTTCTCGTGCAAGTCACCTGCCCGGTCTCAACTTAATCATTTCAAACCCAAAGTTTGGTACCTGACAGAGGTACATCTTTTCTGATGTTGAACCCATCATGGCCATGATGGATCCACCATCAAGTTTTATTTTCAAAAACATCCCTCCCATTTTGCCACATCATCTTTTGTAAAAACAAAACCTTTTTCTTTTCTAAAGCAAGACTAAGCATAGTAAAAGCCTTTTATAAAACAGGGATTCAACGGAAGGTAATCAAATTCAAGGAAGGTAATGCAGGAATTGTCTTAGCAATCAACTCCTATTACCTAATGCATCAAGCAAGTGAGAAAGATTTTAAAAGAGTCAAGGAGGTGGCAAATGCACCGGGGCTTTCCTTCGTTTACAGGTGATTCAGGCTCAGACCCGCAGATGTCAAAATAAAAATAACTGCCTACCTAATGTTCCGCAGGTGATGGTGGTGAAGTCTTCTCTCCTTCTACTTCAACTTCTTCTTCGTTTTCTAAATATAATCATATATATAAGAATGAATGCCCATGTAATGAAGATGCAAAGATAGTAGAAGTTGGCTATCTTAAGTCTTGAATACAATTTTCCTTCACGGTTCTCCGAGAAACTAGGATTTCCGGAGTGAGTAAAGGAATTCAAAGGGCAGGGGGTAGGGTTTTGGGCTCTAGGAATCAAACAAGGTCCAAATCAAACCAAACTCTACCCAAGGCTTCTAAATATTATTTAGAGTTCAAATAAAAAGTTTGGGGATTTTTGGAATTATTATCTAATTTCTAAAAAGGAGTTCATATATATGATTATTATTTAGAGTGCTTTGTGAAGTTCTTCCCAAAATTTTGACACGAATTGCGGTCCACGATCCGACACTATCGTCTTTGGAACACCATGCAGACTGAGAACACGGGCAATGTATAATTCTGCATAAGTGGCCACTGCATACTTTACCCTGACAGGTAGAGAGTGGGCAATCTTTGTGAGTCGATCAACGATAACCCAGATAGAATCATACCCTTTAGCAGTCCTGGGCAGTCCCACAATAAAGTCCATACTAATATCCTCCCATTTCCATGTTGGAATTGGTAATGATTGCAATGGCCCAGCAGCCTTCAGGTGTATGGCCTTGACACGTTTGCAAGTGTCCCACCTTGCCACATAGCGTGCAATTTCGATTTTCATTTTCGTCCACCAATAATGTTGTTTCAGATCTTGATACATTTTAGTGCTTCCGGGATGAATAGAATAATGACTAAGATGTGCTTCATCTAAAATTTGCTGGCGGACCTCTTCATTCTTCGGCACAACTATGCGGTTATTGAACCATACAACACCTTGGCCGCCTTCTCTGAAACAGTTGGCTTTTCCAGCCCTTATTTTCTCACGTATATGTTTCATACCCTCATCATTCTTTTGTGCGTCAATTATCCTTTGTAGGATGACTGACTCCAGCTTCAAGTGATTTGAAGTCCCATGCTGAGTCATTCCCAGGTTTAGATTCTCCATCTCCTGGCATAATGTAATGTCAGAAGTCCTCATTCTTAGACAATGGCAGGAAGCCTTGCGACTAAGTGCATCTGCCACTACATTTTCTTTGCCTGGGTGATAATGGATCTCCAGTTCATAATCTTTAATAAGCTCGAGCCATCTCCTTTGTCTCATATTGAGCTCGGACTGGGTAAAGATATACTTCAAACTTTTATGGTCTGTATAAATGTGACAGACATTCCCCAGCAGATAATGACGCCATATCTTCAAGGCATGGACCACTGCAGCTAGCTCCAGATCATGAGTGGGATAATGCTCCTCATGCCGGCGCAACTGCCTTGAAGCATACGCGATTACTCGGCCTTCTTGCATTAATACGTAGCCGAGACCACTACCTGATGTGTCACAATACACATCAAAGGGCTTATTAATATCTGGTTGAGCCAATACCGGAGCAGTGGTTAATAATACCTTAAATTTCTCAAAGGCTTCATTACATTTTGAAGACCATTTGAATTTAGTATCATTCTTCAATAAACTCATGATTGGTTTCACAAGCTTAGAAAAATCTGGTATAAATCGATGGTAATAGCCAGCCAGTCCCAGGAAACTTCGGACTTGATGAACAGTGGTTGGGGGTTTCCACTCCAAAATATCCTTGACTTTGCTGGGATCTACCGCAATCCCCTTGGCAGATAACACATGTCCTAGAAATTGAATTTCTTCCAGCCAGAACGTGCATTTACTAAACTTAGCATATAATTGATGTTCCCTTAAGCGCGTCAATACGATCCATAAGTGTTGAGCATGCTCCTCTTCATTCTTGGAGTATATCAAGATATCATCTATGAAGACCACCACAAATTTGTCCAACTCGGGCATGAATACCGAGTTCATCAGATAAGTGAAGTGGGCAGGAGCATTCGTCAGTCCGAAAGACATTACCAAGTATTCAAATAAACCATACCGCGTAGTGAAAGCGGTCTTGGGTATATCCTCGGGCCTAATACGGATCTGATGATAGCCTGATCTGAGATCAATTTTGGAGAATACCCTCGCTCCAGTCAGTTGATCAAACAAAATATCAATCCGAGGAAGAGGATACTTATTCTTGATAGTGACCTCATTAAGGGGTCGATAATCCACGCACATCCACAATGTTTGATCCTTCTTTTTGACGAAGATGGCTGGACAACCCCATGGTGACGAGCTTGGCAGGATGAATCCCTTCTCAAGTAGATCTTGCAATTGGGTCTTGAGTTCTGCCAGCTCATTTGGAGGCATTCGGTACGATCTTCTAGAAATAGGAGCCGTACCGGGCTTCAATTCAATTACAAACTCTACATCTCTTTCGGGTGGCAATCCAGGCAAATCTTCTGGAAAGACATCTGGGAACTCACATACTACTAGAATATCTTTGATTTCTAGTATAATGGCTTCATTAATTCTGCCAATTGGTTTAGCTATAATGGCTATGGGGATAGACAAAAGAATTTCTTCTTGGCCATAACTCAACCTGATAGTTCTCAGATCAGTGTTGAGGATTGCTTTATGATGGGCCAACCAATTCATGCCCAGAATCACATCTATGTCTTGGCCTTTCAAAACAATCATACTAGTAGGAAAGTCCCGTCCAGCCAATGTTACGGACACTTGGTAAGCCACTTCTTTGGTAAATATTTCTCCCCCAGGCGAATGTAATTTAAACCCTTCCCTTGATTCAGTATATGGAATGCAATGTTTCTCCACAAACTTTTTTCTTACGAAAGTATGTGAAGCACTAGAATCAAAGAGAATATGTGCAGGGTGGTTGGCTACGAGGAATGTACCCATCATCACCGGTTCACCTTCCGGTGTTGTAGCCACTTGAGTGTAATAAACCTGTCCAGTTTTCCTTGTATTTCTGCCCATGGTATTGGTTGCCGCATTTCCCTTAGAACCTCTAGAGCTTTGTTGATTATTTGATTAAGTCTGCCTCGGATATGGACAGTCCTTAATGAAATGCCCGGACTTTCCACAGTTGAAGCAGCCGGTTGATGAGCTTGGAAGAGTAGGGAAATGAGTGCCAGGGGCACCTGGCTGATTTGTAGCAGTGGGGGCAGGGGTAGGACGGATAAACACTGGTTGCTTAAATGGGAAGGAGGGTGGACGAGAGAAAGAGCGACTTTGATTAAAAGGTCGGATAACTAACCGTTGCCTTTTCTCGGGACCTTGATTGGGCCTATTGTCTCCATTCCCCTTGGATTTTCTGGAACTTGTATATTTAGCCTCGACTGCCAGCACTGTGCTGACAGCCCTTCCATAAGTAAGGTCGATGCATGTAGCCATCTTTCTTTGCATCCGATCATTCAAGCCTCTCATGAAACAATTCTTTTTCTTTGTGTCTGTGTTGACTTGGTCGATTGCATACTGAGATAAGTGATTAAATTTATTGAGATACTGGGTGACAGTATCTCCGCCTTGCTTCAATTTCATGAACTCCTCTTGCTTCATGTGAAGAACTCCCTCAGATATATAATGCTCTCTGAAGGCCAGCTTGAATTCATCCCATGTGATCTGATGATCGGCCGGCCGAACGGACACAAAGTTTCCCCACCACATACTGGCAGGGCCTCGCAATTGTTGGGCTGCAAACATGGGCTTTTGAGTTTCTGAACATCAAAGAAGCCCAAATTTCTGCTCAATCACGTGGATCCATTCATCCGCCTCTAGAGGGTCTTTTGCTTTGATGAACAATGGAGGGCACATTTCGGAGAAGTCCAGATAAGATGTCTCCTGGGGGCCTTGTGGATAGCCCCGCCCGCCTTGTTGTTGAAGTTGTTGACCTACCATCTCCCGTAGGAAGCGGGTATTGTCTGCTGTAGCGTTTACCAGGGCAGCGATGGCCTCGGCAAGTGTCGTGGGTACTAGAGGTGGATTCGGGGTCGCCTCCCTCCCACGGGAGGTACCAGCCCCATCCTGAGCACAAGTCCTAGAAGGCATCTGAGGCAAAGAACATTTGGAGCAATATGATATGCCATACAAACCATCCATTTCACAATACTTAGAAAGGTAATGTTACAGACTCGTACTTTACAATAGGATTACACCCCCTATTACACAATAGTACTACTTCTATACTATACTATTCCTGCTTCCTATCACTCTTGGTAGCCTCACTATTGGGCGTAGGAGACCACTCATCAACCAACTTCATAGAGGGAGGGGGCCTAAAAAGGTCCAATTCGCCACCAAAAGCTTCTCCCGCTACTTGAGAAGGTCCGGCTTCTGTCCCGACAGGATCCATAGGTACACTGGGGTGTAGTTGTGAGTACAATACATGAACTTCTTCATGTAGAGTATTACAATAAGCCTGCAAGTTATCAATAGCTGAGCTAAGCTCTTCTACTCGGGCTCGAGCTTTCGCCTCCTTAGCCCAGGCAAGCGAACAAGAGTGAACCGCCCAGTCGAGCGCTAGATCTCGATCCGCGAGCTGTTCTTGCAGGCGGCGGATGTCACTTCTCAATTCATTGATCCTCTCGCCATCCGCGACCCATATGTTATTCCTGCGACGGAGTTCTGTTTGAAGCTGATTAACTTGAGCTTCTAAGTCCCCGATTGGATCGTTACTACCGCTATTGCTGTCGTCATGTCTCGGGGCAAATTGGTGACGAGGTACACCGATTGGCCCGGTTGACTTGCGTGCAGTCTTTCTTGTACGTGGCAGCATCTTTCTAAGGGGGAAATTTTATTAGCATAGTTTTTAGCATGATGCATGTGTAATTACAGAATCAACCTTAATTGATTCAACCTTCTATACATTGCACTCTTCCTATCTGGTCTTTCACATAAACTCTTTAGAGATACTTAGGAAAGAAAGGAAGAAATTTTCTAAATAAATTTTAGAAAATTCTTTTGAAGATGCCTTATAATATCTGCAGAGATGGGCTTCGCTCCGATACCAGCTGTGATGGAACCTCTCAAGTCATTATGCCCACCTACAGTTGTCCTTGTCTAACAGACTTCAGACAACCCTGCAGGTGTTCCTGAATCACTTGATAAGTTCGGTATCTGCTTTTCTCACCTTTCCCAAGAGCGTTTTACCCGTCACGCAGACATTAAAAATCATCGGAGATACGGAAAAGCGGAAGTGATTACATAAACTTACCTTTATTCAAAAGTAAGACAAAGTTAAATATTACAGACCAGGATATAATATACGAGTGCAGAGTACTATTATTACAAGACCAAGGGAGGCAAAAACTCCCCCCGGTAAGTTTTTACACAAAAGTTTTTATGGAGGACCCTGTCCTCCCGCAGCTTTACTCTTGCTTTTCTTCATTAGAGACCACCTTGGAACAAAAACAACAAAAATTTGTTGCCTCTTCACCTAAAAACAATAGGGAATAAAACCCTGAGTATGGAATTACTCAGCAAGTCTTACCCGACTAAGAAAAGACTCTCAAGGGTATGCTGGTTATAAAGGAGTCAAGGTAAGTTTTCTCAATAATCAAAGACTCTGTTTGCAGAAATGCTTACTAAAAGTGGATCCTTAAAAATCCAATTTTATTGTCAAGTTAAGTAGGATTACCTGTAACTAGAGTTCTTTCTACACTAGTTCAATCACTTGACCTGCACTAGCCAATTTCTTAACAACCTTTCATCTTTACTGGGGTTCTACGTATAGGGCAGTGACCAAGTCTTCATAACCGCGAAGGTACGGTGATCCGAATCGATTATACTCAGCTGAGGATCTCCAATCACATGACATATGTAGCACTTAACCCTTGCATATGTCAACCCGCCACCGGGGTTCTTAAGACCAGATCAGGATCACGCCAACCGAGAGCATAGATACACCACCGTCCAACCTCTTGCCACGGTGGGTACACGCTACTCTCGCCATCTCTCCACTCCCATTGCGTGGTATCTTATTCTGGCCTTAGTCTCCCCGAGGCAAGGCTTACCCATGACGAGGCATGTGACCAGTTAAAGGGTCCTCAGTCAGCAAGCCTACATTGACACGGTCCTTAATCGACTCAGACGGAGACACTACACCGAGACTCTCTTCTTGTGCAAGTCACCCGCCCGATCTCAGCTTAATCATTTCAAACCCAAAGTTTGGTACCTGACAGAGGTACATCTTTTCCGATGTTGAACCCATCATGGCCATGATGGATCCACCATCAAGTTTTATTTTCAAAAACATCCCTCCCATTTTGCCACATCATCTTTTGTAAAAACAAAACCTTTTTCTTTGCTAAAGCAAGACTAAGCATAGTAAAAACCTTTTATAAAACAGGGATTCAACGGAAGGTAATCAAATTCAAGGAAGATAATGCAGGAATTGTCTTAGCAATCAACTCCTATTACCTAATGCATCAAGCAAGTGAGAAAGATTTTAAAAGAGTCAAGGAGGTGGCAAATGCACCGGGGCTTGCCTTCGTTTACAGGTGATTCAGGCTCAGACCCACAGATGTCAAAATAAAAACAGCTGCCTGCCTGATGTTCCGCAGGTGGTGGTGGTGAAGTCTTCTCTCCTTCTACTTCTACTTCTTCTTTGTTTTCTAAATATAATCATATATATAAGAACGAATGCCCATGTAATGAAGATGCAAAAATAGTAGAAGTTGGCTATAAAAAGTCTTGAATACAATTTTCCTTCACGGTTCTCCGAGAAACTAGGGTTTCCGGAGTCAGTAAAGCAATTCAAAGGGCAAGGGGTAGGGTTTTGGGCTCTTGGAATCAAACAAGGTCCAAATTAAACCAAACTCTACCCAAGGCTTCTAAATATTATTTAGAGTTCAAATAAAAAGTTTAGGGATTTTTGGAATTATTATCTAATTTCTAAAAATCCAGAAACAATGTTTTAGGCTATTAAAAATGCTCCAAAATTCCCTATTTGATCTAAAAATCATGAAACTATTTGTATTTAATTCTATGGAAAATTAGGAATCTAGGAAAATTGGTTTGGCATTTTTACCATTTTTCTGTAATTTTCTAGAATTGTTTTAATCCTGGCAGAAAAAGAAAAAGAAAATCTATGAACAGTACTAGGCCGAAAGCAACCCAGGCGGCCCAGCCTGCACAGAAAAACGCATGCGCCCGCGCCCATGTTGCAGACTTTGCATAGAGGCCCCTGGTGTTCTGGTTAACTCGAAGCGGGTTCTTTCACTGTTTCTTTGAGTCACTGATAGTTTTCAAGAAGACCCCCCCATGTTCTATTCCTTCACACGTCGAGCCCCACGACGGTGAGCGGCGCAGCAGGGCTCCGGCGAGCTCGCGTACTGGCCGATTCACGCAAGGACCGGTGCCCTTTTCCAGCTTAACCCAGATTCAAGTCCTAACCAATGTTTCCCCCAAGTTAATTTCAAGAATGGTGATCTAATTTGGTCTAGCCACGGTGATCGTGCGGACAAACCAAGGATCAACGCGTTCCCGGTGATTGGTGGCGGTATAGTTCAATTGGGTGGGTCGACGAGCAACACATGCACATGAGCACACTTAAACGAAGGAACACACGGCATGAACTAACCGGAATTGCGCTGGCCGCGGCGAGGCGTTCTTGCGATGTGTTCGAACCGATTTGGGGGAAATTCAAAATTGGAGCTCCTCAGTGAACGATTGAGGGTGATACTAGGTGGCTGGGGGTGTGATGACCTTGCAGAGCTTGCGGAGGGCTCAATTTATACTGATCAAAAGCGGTGGCCGGGAATTGCAACGATGACGCGCGGCGGTCGGAGGAGGGGAAGTTCACTGGCGCAGCGAATTCGTGTCCTATACCGTGGCATTTACTCCATTGATCAACGGAGAGCTGAAACAGATCACGGCGATGCGGTGGAGATGCTTAGACACGCGGCACAAGGCCGAAAGGCGACAGTCACTGGCGTGCCTATCAGAATCCACCGCGGCGAGCTCTGTACGGTGGGCGGAATACTTTACTGGCCGGAACTTATCCACGGTGATGATCTTTACACGACTTCAAGTGTTATCCAGTTGATCTAATCGCGAATCACACCGGCGAGGGCACGAATCTACGCGCGGCTCGTCGACGGCGAGGGTTAAGCTGGCAGTCTGATCAACACATTGTACCATGGGATTCCTCATTCAGTTGGCCTGACAGATCAATTTGAAGCTTGATTTTCTCCTATTTTTATTTGGCAACCTATCCAAGGCTCTGCAGCAAAGTTGTAGACCAATGTTTTAGCTACAATCTTGCCATAACAACTATAGCCAAATTCTTACTAGATCAAGGTTGAATCCTAGTCCAAAGATGGCTCTGTTACACTGTTAGTCTGAAGTTCAGAATTCAAACAGCCTGACACCCCAACTTCAGGCTCACTTATCTTTAAATTCTTCATAACAACAATGCTTACTCCCTTAAGCAAAGTGATTCTCCTTTGATAGGTCTACAAATTTGATGTGGTGACCTAGGGCAAAAACCTTAAAATTTGAAAGTTATAGTGCTCCAAAATTTGAGCCAATATCACTGAATTCCAAACTTAGACATAGGGTTTAAGTGGTGCTTTTTGCAAATAGACCCAAAACTTAGGGTTTAACTTGCAAATTCACATATTTGTGAACCATTAGACTTAAGATACCTTATTGTCATGGTTTTTGGCACTTTAGTCCAAAAGTGGACTAATTTTGCACTTAACCCCCCTAGGGTTTAGGTTTAGGGTTTTCTAGGGTTCCAATTAGGGTTTTTGGTATTTCAAGGGTGTGAATGCAACTTAGATCCATCCTTAGTAATATTTTATGATTATTTTACTTAAGCTTTAGGGTTTCCTCTATTTGGGTCTTGTTTTACCCTTCAGATCCCTGTTCAGGGTTAAGTACCCTACACCAGGGTTCTATTTGCAAAATGTCATAACAATACAACTTGTTTGAGATTTTTGCCTAGTGAATGCATTCTAGGTGTATCAATACACATGAAATGCCAATGTTGATGATGTTATGCTCAAGTTTTAGTAACAGTAACACCAGGGGTGTTATAGAGGGCGCCGGGCGCGGGAAAGACGGATGGTTCCTTGAGATTGTGCGTAATCCAACGGACAATCTGGGTATGAGCCCATTGCCTTCTTGGGTCGGCCCATTTCACTTGCAGTCATTGTCCAGCCCATGATGAGACGACCTTGTGGGGCAGCTGATCTGTGGCCCCATGCAAGGGTCTTTCACCTTCTAGTGGACCCAGGGGATATATGTCCCCCACAATCCCCCAATCTTTGAGTTGATTTATAAATAATCGACTCAAAGGTTCTTGGTCCTGCCTGTGGGTTCATTGCATGGCCTGATTTTTGTACTATTGTTGGGTGTAGCCCCGAGCTTTAAGTGCATTTTAGAAATAATCCATTCAAAGGTCTTCATTTTTATGTCTTTGAAATCTGCATTTTGGCTTCAAGGTACTGTGAATCTATTGGGTGCACCGAAGGTGCACCCAATGGGTGTAGCCCCCGAGCTTTGAGTGGATTTTAGAAATAATCCATTCAAAGGTCTTAATTTTTATGCCTTTGAAATCAGCATTTTAGAATAACCAGGCGATTCCATCTATCCATGCCTTATTAGGTCTAAAATCAATTTGATCGGTGACAAGTTGGACGTCTGGCTGGTTGAGACAGATAGCCTTCGACTGGACACCACTCTGCTCTGTGCTTTAATGCTTCTGTTGATTGGACTTGTGCTTCAGTAACCACAATTGTGCTTCCTCCCATTTCAGCCGATCTCCTCCTTTTGTCGCGGTACATTCATTGCGTATATTTTGTGGATATCGTTTCTTCAGAAAATCTTGAAAATTCTGGGCTTTATAGCCAATGGGTGTGCCCAAGGGGTGTCTTGGTACGCAGAGTGTTTATTGCATTGTCCTGAAGTAGTAACTTGATGTGACGCAGAGGTGTAATCATTTGCCTGAGCAGTTGAGTTCGGTCCAACTGGTGCCGTGTATGCGAAACGGCGCCAGTTGCCTGACTCATTTTCAGGCGGCTTGAATTGCTTATTGAATTCTTGTGACTATTCGGCAAGCAGGGTAGGAAGTGGACGGTCACCCCTTGGCCCCTTTAAATAGCCCGCTTGCCCTAGGTGTTTTCTTCACTCGTTCTTGATCACTTGCTCTCTTCTTCTTCTTCTTCACTTCTCCACTTTCCGCACGACCATGGGAAAGGGATGGCCTCGCCGCGCCGACGGCAAGCACAAGCATCCCCCAAGTCCTCCCTCGAAGGATTTTGGTGACTCAGAGTACTCGGAGGAAGCTTCCTCCAAGTATGATCGATCGCCCGCTCCCGCATCCCTCGTGGAGTCGTCCGAGGACTCGGATGACTCCATGGGGTTGTCCACTGCGGTTCGAGCATACCGGCGCTCCATCGAGCGTGCCGGGCTCATCGGGTCGGATGACTCGAAGGAGTTCTCCTTGGAAGAGGTGGACTCCTCCGAGGAGTGGAGTGGCGGCAAGGGCGATGGCAACGAGGACGACAGCAGCAGTGGCAATGACGATGACAAGGGCGGTGGCAGCGATGACGGCGAAGGTGGTGACAACGAGGGTGATGGCGACGGCAACGACGACGGCGAAGGCGATGGCAAGGGCGACGGCGGTGATGGCAAAGGCGACAGCGATGGCGAGGGCGACGGCGGCGACGATGACGGCAAGGTCAGCGACATAATGATGTTGGTTTAGATATTAGTATAGATAGTAGTAGTAGTAAGTAGTAGTCGATTAAGGTAGTATTAGGTAGTAGTATAGCGTAGTGTAAGTAGTAGAGTAGTGTAATGTAATGTCATGTAATGACCAAGGGGTGAGGAGGCCAACTCATAATGAGTCGGTCTCAAGTTTGTGACGATCCCGCCTACGAATAAAATTGCAGTTCTTTGCTGGTCCACTATTGCATGCTTTTGTTTGCACAATTGATGGCTCCTTGGCATTTTAGAGGTAATGACTGAGTGATGCTTGTGATCTCCGCTTTTCCGATTTATGATCTGGCACTTTTGCACTCGACTTATCGAGCCAACTCATATTTATGCTGACGTATCCCCTCGAGTTTCGAACCCTAATTCTCGCTTTTTCCTCCGCCGCTTCTCCATTTCTTGAGCTCTTGAGCCCGCCCGCTTCGCTTGAGATATTGTGATGGCTCCCAAGAGGAAGAGATGGAGTGTTGCTATTCCAATTATCCCGCCAATCGATCCTAACAGCCAACTTCCATTTGCCGACAACCACATGTCCGTTGTCTCTGAGTCTGACCTCTTCCACCTTGTCGAAACTGGTGTTCTTCCACCAAAGGAGCTATGTTCCTAGCGAATCTGGTGCGGGGTTACCATTCTGACAAAGGACACCCACGAAGCTGTCGTCTTCATGCCCTTTCTCATCCAAGGGCTAGCCCTGCCAGCTTCTCCCTTTTTCTGTGGCCTCCTTGAGTTTTATGCTCTGAATCTTACACACTTAAACCCCAATCCTGCTCTTCAAATTGCCGTGTTTTTAAACTCTGTGAAGCTTTCCTTGAAATTCTTCCTCTTTTCGGGTTTTGGAAATACCTCTATCACTATCGGCCCGGGATGACTAGAGGACAGCATCATCTTGTTGGTGGTGCTAGCTTGGAGCTTCGTTGGAGCAGTAAAGTTGAATATCTTGATATCCCTCTAAAGGACAGCATTAAGGGATGGCACCTTGAGTGGTTTACCACAACTTTAGAGCTAGCCGAGTCTAGGGTGCTACTTGTCGAAATATGTGTGTTGAAAGACAAGGGCCTAACTGCCGAAGCTGTTGTTGCTGACTTTGTCTTCAAGAACATCCAGCCTCTAAAGGATAGAATTTACCCAGCTTATCTGTACACTAGGGTCAATGACCCTACTCAAATTACCAATAGACGGATTCCTGACGAGGACCTACTGAGCTAGATTGACTTGATGCTAAGGGGCAAGGTCTCGAATGCTGGTGCTCCCATATCTTATTCTGCCTGGAATCTACCTCCGTAGAGTCCCTTTTCTGAGTTCATTTCCAACCCTCCTGTTCAAGATGGTAGTCCGGGTTATAGAGTGCGACCCTTATTGGGTGAAATCGAGGCTTTCATCATTAGATTCCAGAATCTTCCAGAAGCAGAGAGGCAAACCCATTTCCAGATGCCGACCAGCGCTGATGAGGCTGAGGTGAACGCTGTTCTCAGCATGCTAGCTGGAGAATCATCTGACTCTACCTATACTGAGTCGATGGCTATTGCGATTGATAGGACCTTGGTGAGGATGAAGGAGTTCAGAATCCTAAAGGTGTTCGTCGCAAGCTATTACACCAGACGAACTATCATGCTTAGAACAAGATGTTGGTTCCTCGACATCACTCCTTGGCAGTGGCCTGGCGAGCTCCACCCTCGAGGACGATATCAGAGGTTGTGATGATGCCAGAGTTGGCAGTTGTGTGCTTGATGAGGACGAAGAGGAGGAGGAAGAAGAAGAAATTCTCTTAATTCACAAGAACAGTCGCAACAGCAGGAGCAGTGACATCCCGATGCAGGCCTTATCAAGACTTCTTAGGTCTGAGGGTTGACAATGTCTACCTTTGACCATGCATTAGAAGAAATTATCCCTGAGAACCTTTTATAGGAGCCCCCTGAGGCTGACAGTTCCATCATCCGTTCAAAGGTCCCGGATGATGTTCTTTTGTCATGTGACCTTGTCGGGCAAGAGGTAACTGGGATAGTTTCTCGTGCTTCGTCGACCTTGGATGGTGGTCTAGCTCATGAGGACACGCTGGCCCTTGACGCTACTGATCAAAGTCACCCGGCTCCTCTGCGTATGACCGAGGGTGCTTATGCTTTGGAGGTTGCCGCTAAGGATGACCTAGCCCTTGAGGGTGGTGCTGAGGGTGACCCAGCCCCCGAGGGTGCCAGGCCAGGCTCCTCTTCGGCTGCTTCTATGGATGTTCACATTAGATCACCACTGGTTCAATCTGAGGAACTCGTGGTGACAAATTTATCTGCTGCTCTCATCGATCTAGTCACCTTAAAGGCTAGTGACTCGGATGCTAGGAATCTGCTGCCTGCTGATGGAGCTGAGGTCTCTCCAAGTTATGCTTTCAACATTGTTCCTGTTGATGCCCCCTCAACGAGTAGTGTATTAATGCTTCCAGCTTTGGGTCTTCCCTTATTTCTCTCCAATCTCCAGGTGAGTCGACCTTTGCTTCTTGTTGTTCCTGGTGGCAAACGGGTTCTCTTGCTAATATTTGAAATTGCAGAAAGTCTTCGATTTTGTATCTGCTTAGCTGAAATCTTGTGGCGTCCCTGTCCCGAACCAAGTTTTGTCTTTGATGCAGTGGAACCCTCTACTGCTTTAGAGGCAGATAGAAGATCTAATGGCCTCAAACCTTGGTTAGTGAGTCTGCAGTTTCTTTTTTGCTGTTTATTGCTTTTCTTATCTCATATCTTGTGTTCTTTTCCTGCTGCTTTACCATCTCTGACTCAGTGGTGCTCCGATGCTGAGGAGAAGTATACTCAGAGCTAGGCTGATCTGAACCAAGTCTCTGCCTTCTTGGATAGTGCCCATGCCTTGAATTCTTCTTTGAATGCTCAACTTGACTAAGAGAATATGGCTTATGAGGTAAATTTTCTAGACTACTTCTGCTTTGCTTTCTTTGCTTCAATGCTCAGTGATGTTCTTGCTTACAGGAGGAGAGGTGGATGCTCCTTGCTTCTGGCGACAATCTAGACAGATTATATTGTGACGCTAGCAATTCCTTGACAATTATGGAGAGGAGTCATCGCTTCACCATGTCGGACCTGGACCATCATTAGGATGAACTGTGGGCGTCCCAGACTGAAGTGTCTCGACTTGGCAAGCTGCTATCTTCAAAGGATTCTGTCATCAAGGAGCTGCTTGCTTCAAAGAAGCTTATCACGCAAGAGCTATAGGTCGCCCGCCTCAACATCAAGGCCTTAGAGGATGACCGTGTTGTCATGAAGGCGATGTGCGACAAAGACATGGACAAGGCCGTTCGCGCCGGGCGGATCCAGATGAGGAGGGCTGGCGTTGTGGTGCCCGAAGATATTGTTATCGATGTTCTAGTTGCGTCTGCCATCGTGGGCCAACCATCTTCTGCTATCCTACAGCTGAAGTCTCCTGCAAAAATGCTCTTGTACATTGATTTGCTCGGATGGAAAAACACTTTTCATTGAGTTTGTACTTTTTAGTGGAACAATGTATTATGAATTTCATGTGCATTTAATTCTTCTACACTTGAACTGATCGTGCTGTTAGCAAGGTGCTGAAACCACCCTTGGGCATGTGAAATAGTTACTTTTTTTTGAAGTGCTTCCAATTTGAGTTGATTATTTTGCTAGTAGGGTATAGTGATCACCCTGAGTCGCGCAGGCGTGAGCATGTCGCACTGACTTAAGGCGTTTCTGACTTAAGCCGATTCCTCTGTTAGTAGGGTACAGTGATCACCCTGAGTCATGTAAGTGTGAGCATGTCGCACCGACTTAAGGCGTTTTCGACTTAAGCCGATTGCTTCGTTAGTAGGGTATAGGGATCACCCTTAGTTGTGTAAGCGTGAGCATATCGCACCGACTTAAGGCGTTTCTGACTTAGGCCGATTGCTCCATTAGCAGGGTATAGTGATCACCCTGAGTCGTATAAGCGTGAGCATGTTGCACCGACTCAAGGCGTTTCCGACTTAAGCCAATTGCTCCATTAGTAGGGTATAGTGATCACCCTTAGTTGCGTAAGCGTGAGCATGTCGCACCGACTTAAGGCGTTTCTGACTTAAGCCGATTGCTCCATTAGTAGGGTATAGTGATCACCCTAAGTTGCGTAAGCATGAGCATGTCGCACCGACTTAAGGCATTTCTGACTTAAGCCGATTGCTCCGTTAGTAGGGTATAGTGATCACCCTAAGTTGTGTAGTCGTGAGCATGTCGCACCGACTTAAGGCGTTTCTGACTTAAGCCGATTGCTCCGTTAGTAGGGTATAGTGATCACCCTAAGTTGTGTACGAGTGCCGTGCTGACTTCGAGTTGAGTCCGACCTAGGTCAGTTGTTTATCAAGAACTTGTATGCCTTGGAAAATAGAATCTTTATTGATAATGAAACCTTCTTCTTACAAAGTACAATTCATCCTAAAGAGTTTTGAGGCATTGCTATGGGTAGAATTTCCTAAGGTGCTCAATATTCCATGAATTCCCATCTTCGGTGCCATCCATCTGAGTGAGCCGGTGAGTGATGACCTTCGCGACGATGAATGATCCTTCCCATGGTGGTGACAGTTTGTGCCATCCCTCCCTATCAGCACTTGGCGAAGGACCAAGTCTCCCATTGCGAATGATCGATGTCGCACTGCTTTATCGTGGTAACGCCTCAGGGTCTGCTGGTATCTGGCCGACTGAATTACCACATTTAGCCGTTCTTCCTCCAGTACATTGATGTCCTCCAGCCTGGTTGCTTCTGCTTTGGCTATGCTTTCGAATGTTAATCTGGGTGCTCCAAAAATCAGATCTGCTGGTAGCACTGCCTCAGACCCATACACCATGAAGAATGGGGTGTTTCCGTGTAGAGCTCGGCTTGGCTGGGTTCGCAGGCTCCAGACTACATATGACAGTTCCGTAATCCATTTCCCTGTGAGCTTCTCGCTTTTGTCAAACACCTTTTTCCTGAGGGCATCGAGTATCAACCCATTGGCTCTTTCCACCAAACCATTAGCTATTGAGTGTGCCACCGATGCCTACTTGATCTGGATGCTCCTCTGCTCGTAGAAGTCAAAGAATTCCGAACTAGTGAAATTAGACCCTAGGTCGGTAATGATGCTATTAGGTATTCCAAACCTGAACATTATTTCCTAAATGAACTCCACTGCCTTTGCCGAGGTCAAAGAGGCGATGGGCTTGTATTCTATCCACTTTGTGAACTTGTCGATGGCAACTAGTATGTGGGTATATCCTCCTTGAGCTTTCTTGAAGGGCCCGATCATGTCCAGCCCCCAGCATGCAAACAGCCAGGTCACAGGAATTGTCTGTAGCTGCTGTGCGGGTAGATGCTGCTACTTTGATAAGAATTGGTACGCCTCGCACTTATGGACTACTCGGCTGCATCATTCTTCGCTGTCGGCCAGTAGAACCCGGACCTGAAAGCCTTTCCCACCAAAGTTCGTGATGCTGCATGTACGCCACATTGTGCAGCATGAATCTCATCTAGCAGCTGCTTCCTCGTAGCTGAGTGGATGCACTTCATGAGGACCCCTTCTGCACCTCTTCTATACAGCAGCCCCCCTATAATGGTATAGTGGGCCGAGTGTCTCACAATGCACTCTGTCGCTGTCACACCTAGATTTAAGGGACAAAGCCGGGTGCATCTCATATATGCGCCAAAGAAGACAACACTTATAATAATAGAGTGCATAGAGATAAATGTCACAATAACATCAGAGTACTTATTACATAGCGGAAGTCTTACAAAAATAAAAGATAAATATAAAACGAACTAAAGTCCATCCTTGGCGCTAATAAGTCAACTGGGAGATGCCACCTAGATCAGATCAAACTCCTTGTTATGTGGCTCCTCTAGAACCACCTGTTCTTCTCCTGTGAGGGGGTGTGAGACAGCAAGGGTGAGCTCACACATGTTCATCGCTCAACAAGTTATGGGGAATAATGTGGCATGAACTCGTCAAAGGTGGGAGTTCATGTGATGTGTAAAGCTGATCAACAATAGGGTTTTAAAGCTAAGCATTGCTTTTAACAAGTTGGTCAAATTTTATTAGCAGTTACTAAGTGTAAGTAAATACCAAACCATAATAAGAATAATAGAACAAAATTAATAAATACTCCCATGCAATGCAAATGACGAATTGAATTTAGTTCCATAAATTAGTCATGCGAGAGTCCTGAGCTGCTGTTGACCGTGAGCTCGGCTAGTATACCAGTTTTTACACTCTGCAGAGGTTGTACCCTTTACCCACAAGTCGTGTATCCCATGTCGCCAGGGTTTGCAAGTCCCTAAGACACTATCGAGGTGAATGGCTAGGAATCCACTACGAGGCCTTGAGTTTATGGGAAGAGCACTTACAGGAATCCACTAGCTTCCGGAAACCCACTACAGTTTATAGGAAGAGCACTTGCAGGAATCCCTCATCTGACCGCTATCGCAGCAAAATCAACTCGACAACCTCCCTACATGCAACTCCCCTACTGCCATTGCCCCTTTTGGGTAAGGTAGTCTTCCACTAGCTTTTCTAGTTAGTTAGCCAAGGGCGTCCCATTAAACCCTTGTGGTGGCACGTGTTTCTCAATTTAAGCTCCATGTTCCAATTAACATTAATAATCTTGACATGAACGTAAATAAAATAACAGAATAATTGGAACATGGATATAATGAAATATTAACCCAAAACCATATAAAGCAATAGCAAAACTACCCAAATGATTCTGGGATAACAAGGTAAAAGGATAAATAGACTAGGGTGAGCTATTGGGTCCCATCAAAGTTAAACCTATCCATGAATAAATGATATTAAAGAACATTATTGGGTAATAAAAGTGGTCAAGGGCACAACTTGCCTTCAATGAGCTCCTGCTCAGCAACTTCTATCTGCTGAACACCGGGATCCTCAGTCACTGGCTCTTCTACTCGCCACAATACAAACAAGCATAGTATAAAGGAGAAATTAACATCACACCAAACATATAAACAAAATACAGAATAATAATCTACACATTAAAATAAGATCCTAGGAACATAAATCATTAATTTTGGAGTTATAGATTTTAAGTTATGAATTTCCAAAGGTTTTATACATTTGATTCAAGGTTAATTAGGATATAAATTTTAATGTGCCTTTCATGTCAATATAGTGGCACTATTTTATAAACAACATTATTACAAAATTATAGAAACGGGAATGGATTAATTTGGTCTAAGTATGAATTTTCTATGAATTAAACAAGTTCTAGGGATTTATTTTACATTAAAAATCCTTTTTTAATAAATTTTCCTGATTTTTCTAGTTTCCTAGACTGGGAGCATAATAACAGAGAAAGGCAGGGGTCTTTGCGCAATTATTCCTAAGACACAGAGTGCCCTGCGCAGTGGACTGCGGGTTGATTTCTAATAGAGCCAGGGTTTCTTGTGTAAAACTCATAATCGAAAGGGTATCGCCCAATCTGAGCCGTTTAGTCTGGGATGAACGGCCCGGATTAGAAGCAACCGCGCCACACTCTCTTCTTTCCCCCAACCGCCAGATCCCGCATCGATGGCCGGGAAACGGCCACGCACCAACTGAACCAGGACCGCACATCACCAGATCGACGTCTCAGATTACATAACACGAAAGGGTATGCTATGAACTAATCTTAACCGTTGCCCCTGGATCCGATGGTTCCTATATCACGACTACCATAGTGGCATAGATTCATGCACAGCCTCACATCTCCAATCCAACGGCCCACACCATCTCCTCCAACTCTTCACCGACAACAGCGGCACCGCCCAAGAACCACGGCAGTCTCTCACCGGAGAGAGGTAATCCGGCACCAGAACGCACGATCCCAACCCTGGATAGGTGCTACATCGAGCTGGCAACAATTAAAACTACCTAGAGGTTGTACCAGTGAATCGGTCGATGGTAGGGTGCTCTCCACCATGAATGGCGGCCCGGCGGCAAAGTATTTGCCACAGCGATCAATTCCGCGGTTCTTTTCCGCTCCTCGCCAATCCCTTCGTTTCTCAGAGCCACCCGATGAATCCCGGAGGCACTCCCTGCTAAGATGTCGCGGCACCGTCCTTCTTCACCAGCTATGGTCCCGACCAAACTCAGTTGCGACGGTGGCGCTTTTCTCACACTTGGAGGTGTTGCGTGGGCGGTCTAGGAGAAGGGGGGACAAGAGACGGGTTCCCTGGTCTTATGGCCGAGTCACGAACGTGGGGTGGGGAGTGATGAGTTCGTGGCCCATGACTTCTCTAGGGAGTGAAGCCGCGCAATCTGCGCATTTGGTTGACGCGCGGACGGGGATGACTAGGGGGTTGGCGTGTCAGTCACCAGAGAGATGTGCACTGAGTCATAGTGTGACTGGCCATAGGGGCCCGCATAGCAGAGAGCGTCAGTGCGCGTGGTGTGGAGGGAAATGGGCAGCGTGGAGGGATAATCTGGTGGGCCAAGCGAGGGGGTTTGTGCCCATGCGCAGTTTTCCCCTCTTTTTCTTTTTCTTTTGCTTTATTTTCTATTTTTCTTCATTCATAATTATTTTGAATCCAAATTTGAATTTGAATGTGAGTTTCACCTTTGAGTCAAATGTACACCTTCAAATCCTAGTATAGAGATAATATATTTTATTATATATATTTTTTATACTTAATTTTACTCACATAGTATTTTCTCCCTTCTCTTTTCTAAATTCTAGAATTTCTTCTAGATCTTGAATTCCACTTTGGACTTTAATATTTTTTACATTATTTTTGTATTGTCACAAAATGCACACAAAATGAAAACTCGGCATGATGCATAATTTAGTGGTATGTCTTTTATTAATTATTTGTTTTTAAGTGAGGTGTTCACATGTGATGATAAATAGAGACAACACATATATGTAAAGGAAAATAATTTCTCCTTTTATATTATCTTACAAATTGGTTATTACAAATTTTACCCCCCTTAACAAGAATCTTGTCCTCGAGATTTATGAAGGACTAGGGAAAAGATGGGGAAAATCTATGCGAAGCTCTTCTTCTCTCTCCCATGTAGCCTCATCTTCTCCATGGTGACTCCATTGCACTTTGCACATCTTTATCGCTTTATTTCTTGTAACTCTAGTCAAAGTGTCAAGAATCTTGGTAGGATACTCTATATAAGTCAAATCACCCTGAACAATGAGCTCTTCCATTGGTAGCTGTTCCTCAGGGACACGGAGGCACTTCTTAAGCTGAGACACATGGAATACATTGTGCACATCAGATAGATTATCAAGTAGCTCGAGTTGGTATGCCATCTCCCCAACTCGCCTAAAGATTCTGAATGGTCCAATAAAGCGAGGGGACAATTTGCCCTTAACTTTAAATCTCCTCATTCTACGAAGTGGTGACACCTTTAGGTACACATGGTCATCTTCCCCAAACTCCAGTGGTCTTCTTCTATTATCAGCGTAGCTCTTTTGCCTGGATTGAGCTACCCTCAAGTTCTCCCTGATCATACGAACATGTTCTTCTGCCTCTTGAATAAGTTCAGGCCCAAAGAACTGTCTTTCTCTAGTCTGATCCCAATATACAGGAGTCCTGCACTTCCTACCATATAAAGCTTCAAATGGTGACAACTTCAAACTAGCTTGGTAACTATTATTATATGAGAACTCAGCATATGGTAGACTCTTGTCCCACCTTCCTACATGTTGAAGGGCACAAGCTCTCAACATGTCTTCCAACACCTCATTGGTCCTTTCAGTCTGGCCATCAGTCTGAGGGTGATAGGCCATACTAAAGTTCAACTTTGTATTCATATTCTCATGAAAGCTTCTCCAAAATCTTGAGGTAAACTATGAACCTCGATCAGAAACGATCTTCTTTGGTACTCCGTGTAAACACATAATCTGAGCCATGTATAACTCTGCCAGCTGAGAACCTTTATAAGTAGTCTTGACAGGAATGAAGTGAGCTACTTTGGTCAGTCTATCCACAATCACCCATATGGAATCATATGCCATCGGGGTGCGAGGCAATCCAGTAATGAAATCCATACCAATCTCTTCCCACTTCCACTCGGGTATCTTTAGTGGGTGCAGTAGTCCAGCTGGCCTCTGGTGTTCAGCCTTAACTCTTTGACACACATCGCACATAGCCACATGTGCAGCCACATCTCTTTTTAGCTTGTGCCACCAATACTTTTGCTTCAAATCCTGATATATCTTAGTGCTACCAGGATGAATAGAATAATCAGAGTCATGGTCTTCCTTCAATATAGTCTCACGAAGGTTGTCAATCTCAGGAACACATATTCGGTCCTTCAACCATACTATGCCTTGCTCATCCTCCATGAATTTTGTACCTCTACCTTCAGTAATGAGATCCTTGATCTCTTGAATTTTGGCATCACCAACCTATCCTTTGCGGATTTCTTGTTCCAAGGTAGTTTCCACATCAATAGTAACTCCTTCAATGTGAGCAACTATCCCAGGTTAAGTCTCCTGAAATCCTCGACAATCTCCTCAGGTAGCTGGGCAACAATAGCAGAATGAACGTGCTCCTTTCGACTCAAGGCATCCGCAACTAGATTCGCTTTGCTCGGGTGATAATGAATCTCCAAATCATAATCCTTAATGAGCTCCAACCATCGGTGTTGCCTAAGGTTGAGATCCTTCTGAGTGAATATGTACTTCAAACTCTTGTGATCGGTGTATACTTGACGCTTGGTTCCCATAATATAATGTCTCCATATTTTGAGTGCATGCACTACGGATGCCAGTTCTAAGTCATGAGTGGGATACTTCAACTCATGTTTTTGCAATTGACGAGACGCGTAGGCAATCACGTGTCCTTCTTGCATAAGCACACATCCCGAGCCTTGGCCGCATGCATCACAGTAAATGTCAAATCCCTTCTGTAGATCTGGCATAACCAACACTGGGGGTGACATCGATCTCATCTTTAATTGATCAAAGCTATCTTGGCACTTTAAGTCCCACTTGAACTCTCTTTCCTTTTCTAGAAGTGAGGTCATAGGCTTAGCAATTTTAGAGAACCCTTCAATGAATCTCCAATAATAGCCTACAAGTCCCAAGAAACTTTGGACCTCAGTAACTGTAGTGGGTATGCTCCACGCCATTATCTCCTTGACTTTAGTAGGATCCACTGATATCCCACCACTAGATATGATATGTCCAAGGAATGTCACTTCATCAATCCAGAACTCACACTTGCTATACTTGGCATAGAGTTGATTATCCCATAGATTTTTTAGCACCAATCTCAGATGTTCCTCATGATCACTATCACTCATGGAATAAATAAGAATATCGTCGATGAAAACCACGACGAATCTATCAAGATACTCCATGAACACCTTATTCATCAGATTCATAAAATAGGCTGGTGCATTAGTTAGTCCAAATGACATAACTGTGAATTCATATGAACCATATCGGGTTGAGAAAGCTGTCTTGGGAATGTCAGATGGCCTAATCTTCATTTGATGGTAACCCAATCGGAGATCAATCTTCGAGAACACCCTAGCACCTCTCATTTGGTCAAATAAATCCTCAATGCGGGGTAACAGATACTTGTTCTTCACAGTAACATCATTAAGAGATATATAATCCACACACATCCTTTGCGATCCATCCTTCTTCTGTACAAACAGAACTGGTGCTCCCCAAGGTGAGGAACTCGGACGAATGTACCTAGCCTCTTGTAACTCCATTAACTGCTTCTTAAGTTCTTTTAGTTCTTCCATGGACATCCTGTATGGCCGTTTAGAAATTGGAGCAGACCTAGGTAAGAGATCAATGACAAACTCAACTTCCCTATCTGGTGGCATCCCGGGTAACTCCTCTGGAAAGACATCTGGAAAATCCCTAACCACACGGATGTTGTCACCAACAAACTCCCCATCTATTAAGAATGTCGCACGTCTGGTAGAGGTGGTTACTGCAATTTCAACTTGAAATCTTTCTCCTTTAGGGCTGGTGAGTTCTACAGTACCCCTACCACATTGTATAATGGCCTTTGGCTTTCTTAACCATGACATACCAAGGATCAGATCTATATTGCTTTCCTCTAATATTATAGCGGTAGCCCAGAATTCTCTTCCCATAATTGTCAATGTCAATCTATGTGTCATATAATTTGCCTCAACAGGCCCTTTAGGTGTAATTACTATCATTGGTGTTTTCATATTTTTCAGTGGTAACTCATTTGTGTTGGCATATCGAGTAGACATAAAGGAATGTGTAGCACCAGAATCAAATAATATTGTTGCAGGAATTGCATCAATATAAAACATACCAAGTGCAATGTCAGCTCCTTCAGCAGTAGCATCAGCGCTGACTTGATTAACCCTGGCAATAGAGAATCCCTTGCTAGATCCTCGAGTCTGCAGCTTGTTCTGCACAGGTGTAGTAGCACTCCTCTATGGACAAACATTAGCATAATGACCTGTCTTACCACACTTATAGCATGTGGTACCAGCACTCTATCCTAAGAATTTCGCTGGGGTGCCAGTGGGGGCAGCTTGACGAGTCGGTGGAGTCCCCTAAGGTGTGTGTTGAGCTGGGCGCTGGCCTCCTCTTGTGCAAACTGGTGTACCCTGGGGTGGAACGTAGCGAGGATGAACACTGCTGCTTCACTGACCATGGGATATAGCCTTCCTCTTCAGATCCCCTAGCTGAACACGCTTGTGTTCAATAGCTAGGGCCTTGTCAAGCAGCCTCTGGAATGACGGAAAGGTGTGAGCCACTAGATCATACTGCAGGGGTCCATTAAGTCCTTCAATAAAGTGCTCTTGCTTCCTCTCATCTTCAGCAACTTCATCCGGTGTATATCTGGAGAGCTGAATGAACTTATCGTAGTACTCGCTGACTGACATGCTCCCCTGCTTTAGCGACAGAAATTCCTTCCTCTTAATCTTCATCAGTCCAGCAGCAATATGGTAGTTTCTGAACTTAGTAGCAAATTCCGCTCATGTGATAGTATCAGCAGCATCGTGGGGAGCAATGTAGGAATCCCATCAATCAGCAGCAGGACCAGTCAGACGACCAGAAGCGTAGAGAACCTTCTCTCGGTTAGAGCATTGGGTAATATTCAAAACCTTCTCCACTAACTTCAGCCAATCATCAGCAAGCAGAGGATCCGGAGAGCTAGCGAACGTCGGTGGCTTGTGGCTCATGAACTCCCAGTGCTTGTCCCGGGGTGGAACTGGTGGTGGAGGTGGTGGTGGCAGTGGTGCTTGCTACTGTTGCGCCCTTCGCTCCTGGCGCATCTATTGGTGTTCCTATCGCATCTACGCGTGCATATCCGCCATCATATCAGCCATCTGTTGTATTATCCGCATCTGGGCTGCAACTATGGGATCAGCTCCGGCTGGTGGAAGATTCGGAGGATTCATCTCGGCTTGTTGTTGTTGTTGTCTAAGTACCCTCTGGTTGAATGGGTTGGGAGGTAAATCAATTCCTCCTCTCTTCCTGGTATTGACCATCTGAGTTAGAAACATATGGTAAGAAAGAATTGTAGACAAGGCAAGTAATTACGAATCAGGTTACTTTGGGGGATTTATTAGCTATGTAGATTAGTGAGTTACCTACTAAAGCTAATACATTACCTTATGGTGGTACATGCTAAGATGCCCTACTATAATGTTTCAATCAATCAAAGAAGCAAATCGGGCATTTATCATCAGAACAATCAACCAACATTTTTAATAGAGAAAATATTTTTAATTTTTTATTAGGTCTCCTATCTCCTAGGAAGGTCATAAATGTAGGATTCCAAGTTGTGAAATCCATCTTGTCTTAGAGTAGAAAAGATAAGAATAATCAGAGTATGACAGCAAAAGGTGAGATAGGATCAAGATAAGATAAGTATAGAAAAAATCAGAGTATGGTAAGTAGGTAAGGGTTTTGTCCATTTCTATCTAGGTTTTGTCCTACAGTCAACATTTCCTCTGATACCACTTCTGTCACACCCAAATTTAAGGGACAAAGTCGGGTGCATCTCATATATGCACCAAAAAGACAACACATATAATAACAGAGTGTATAGAGATAAATGTCACAATAACATTAGAGTACTTATTACATAGTGAAAGTCTTACAAAAATAAAAGATAAATATAAAACGAACTAAAGTCCATCCTTGGCACCAATAAGTCAATTGGGAGACGCCACCTAGATCAGATCAAACTCCACATTATGTGGCTTCTCTTGAACCACCTGTTCTTCTCCTATGGGGGGTGTGAGACAGCAAGGGTGAGCTCACAGATGTTCATCACTCAACAAGTTGTGGGGAATAATGTGGCATGAACTCGCCAAAGGTGCGAGTTCATGTGATGTGTAAAGCTGATCAACAATAGGGTTAAAGCTAAGCATTGCTTTTAACAAGTTGGTCAAATTTTATTAGTAGTTACTAATTGTAAGTAAATACCAAATCATAATAAGAATAATAGAACAAAATTAATAAATACTCCCATGCAATGCAAATGACAAATTGAATTTAGTTCCATAAATTAGTCATGTGAGAGTTCTGAGCTGCTCTTGACCGTGAGCTCGGCTAGTATACCAGTTTTTACACTCAGCAGAGGTTGTACCCTTTACCTACAAGTCGTGTATCCCATGTCGCCAGGGTTTGCAAGGCCCTTAGACACTACCGAGGTGAATGTCTAGGGATCCACTACGAGGCCTTTACAAAGTTCCACTAGCTTCCGAAAACCCGCTACAGTTTATGGGAAGAGCACTTGCAGGAATCCCTCGTTTGACCGCCATCGCAGCAAAATCAACCCAAGAATCTCCCTGCATGCAACTCCCCTACTACCCTTGCCCCTTTCGGGTAAGGTAGTCTTCCACTAGCTTTCCTAGTTAGTTAGCCAAGGGCATCCCATTAAAACCTTGTGGTGGCACGTGTTTCTCAAGTTAGAATCCATGTTCCAATTAACATTAATGATCTTGACATGAACATAAATAAAATAACATAATAATTGGAACATGGATATAATGAAATATTAACCCAAAACCATATAAAGCAATAGCAAAACTACCCAAATGATTCAGGGATAACAAGGTAAAAGGATAAATAGACTAGGGTGACCTATTGGGTCCCATCAAAGTTAAACCTATGCATTAATAAATGATATTAAAGAACATTATTGTGTAATAAAAGTGGTCAAGGGCACAACTTGCCTTCAATGAGCTCCTGCTCAGCATCTTCTATCTGCTGAACACCGGGATCCTCAGCCACTGGCTCTTCTACTTGCCACAATACAAACAAGCATAGTATAAAGGAGAAATTAACATCACAACAAACATATAAACAAAATACAGAATAATAATCTACACATTAAAATGAGATACTAGGAACAGGAATCATTAATTTTGGAGTTATAGATTTTAAGTTATGAATTTCCAAAGGTTTTATACATTTGATATAAGGTTAATTAGGATATAAATTTTAATGTGGCTTTCATGTCAAAATAGTGGCACTATTTGATAAACAACATTATTACAAAATTATAGGAATGGGAATGGATTAATTTGGACTAAGTATGAATTTTCTATGAATTAAACAAGTTCTAGGGATTTATTTTACATTAAAAATTCTTTTCTAATAAATTTTCCTGATTTTTCTAGTTTCCTGGACTGGGCGCAAAATAACAGAGAAAGGTACGGGTCTTTGCACAATTATTCCTAAGATGCAGAGTGCCCTGCGTAGTGGACTGCGGGTTGATTTCTAATAAAGCCAGGGTTTCTTGTGCAAAACTCTCAATCGAAAGGGTATCACCCAATCCGAGCCGTTTAGTCTGAGATAAACGGCCCGGATTAGAAGCAACCGCGCCACACTCCCGTCTTTTCCCCCAATCGCCAGATCCCGCATCAATGGGTGGGAAACAGCCACGCACCAACTGAACCAGGACCGCACATCACCAGATCGACGTCTCAGATTACACAACGCGAATGGGTATGCTATGAACTAATCCTAAATGTTGCCCTTGGATCTGATGGTTCCCGTACCATGACTGCTATAGTGGCACAGATTCACGAACAGCCTCACATCTCCAATCCAACGGCCCACACCATCTCCCCTAACTCTTCGTCGACAACAGCGGTGCCACCTAAGAACCACGGTGGTCTCTTGCCGGAGAGAGGTAATCCAGCACCAGAACGCACCCGGATAGGTGCTACATCGAGCTGGCAACATGTAAAACTATCTGGAGGTCGTACCAGTGAATCGATCGATGGTAGGGAGCTCTCCACCACGAATGGTGGTCCAGCGGTGAAGTATTTGCCGCAGCGATCAATTCCCTGCTTCTTTTCCGCTCCTCGCCAATCCCTTCGTTTCTTAGAGTCGCCCGATGAATCCTGGAGGCACTCCGTGCCAAGATGTCGCGGCACCGCCCTTCTTCACTAGCTATAGTCTCGACCAAACTCAGTGGCGACGGCGGCGCTTTTCTCACACTCGGAGGTGTTGCGTGGGCGGTTTGGGAGAAGGAGGGGGAGAGGATACGGGTTCCCGGGTCTTATGGTTGGGTCACGAACGTGGGGGGGAGGGATGAGTTCGTGGCCTGCGACTTCTCCGGGGAGCGAAGCCACGCAATCCACGGATTTGGTTGACGTGCAAATGGGGATGACTAGGGGGGTTAGCGTGTCAGTCACCAGAGAGATGTGCACTGAGTCATAGTTCGACTGACCATAGGGGCCCGAGTAGCAGAGAGTGTCAGCGCGTGCGGTGTGGAGGGAAATGGGTCGTGCGGAGGGATAATCTGGTGGGCCGAGCGAGGGGGTTTGGGCCCATGCGCAGTTTTCCCCTCCTTTTCGTTTTCTTTTGCTTCTATTTTCTGTTTTTATTCATTCATAATTATTTTGAATCCAAATTTGAATTTGAATGTGAGTTTCACCTTTGAGTCAAATGTACACCTTCAAATCTTAGTATAGAGATAATATATTTTATTATATATATTTTTATACTTATTTTTACTCACATAGTATTTTCTCCCTTCTCTTTTCTAAATTCTAGAATTTCTTCTAGATCTTGAATTCCACTTTGGACTTTAATATTTTTTTACATTATTTTTATATTATCACAAAATGCACACAAAATGAAAACTCAGCATGATGCATAATTTAGTGGTATGTCTTTTATTAATTATTTGTTTTTAACTGAGGAGTTAACATGTGATGATAAATAGAGACAACACACATATGTAAAGGAAAATAATTTCTCCTTTTATATTATATTACAAATTGGGTATTACACACAGCCTTGTTATCTGGTTATTCCTCGTTTTTTATGTATCTGATGATTGGCTCCCTCGAGTCATTGGGATCTGCCTCTTCCTGACTCAGAGTGTGGCATTCCTCCATATGATCTGTTGCAACACTCGGTGGTTGTATTTCTTGGACGAAAACCCCAGGTGGAACTTGGGCCCGACTGGACCCCAGCTTTAACAGTGCGTCAGCCGCTGCATTGTGATCCCTTTCCACATGGTGAAATTCTAATCCCTCAAATTTGTCCTCATGCTTCCGCACCGCTACACAATATCTGTTCATTGAGTCGGTCAAGCAATCTCAGTCTTTGTTTACTTGATTTATGACCACCAGTGAGTCGTCGTACACCATTAATCTCTTAATGCCGAGTGAAACAACGATGCTTAGCTCGTGGACCAGTGCTTCGTACTCTGCAGCATTATTGGATGCCAGAAACAAGATCCGGAGTGCATACTTGAGTTGTTCACCTCCGGGAGCGCTAAAGAGAATCCCTGCTCCTGCTCCTTGCAGTCTCAGCGAGCCATCGAAGTACATCCTCCATATTTCAGTGACCTCTGGGCTTTCCGAGACCTAGTGCTCAGTCCACTCCGATATGAAGTCGACTAGTGCCTGAGTTTTTATCACCGCACGGGGTCGGAACTCTATATCATGAGCTTCGACCTCGCACGCCCACTTGGCTATTCTCCCAACAACTTCCTTGTTGTGAAGAATATCGCCTATTGGAAATCCTGTGACTACAATGACTTTATGGTCGTCAAAGTAGTGTCGAAGCTTGCGAGAGGTTAGAAGTACCATGTATAATAGCTTCTGAACTTGAGGGTAGCTTATCATTGAGGGTCTGAGGACTTCGCTGATGAAGTAAACCGGATGCTGCACTGGGTACCCGTGCCCATCTTCTGCCCGCTCTACTACTAACATGGTGCTTACCACGTGAGTCGTACAGGAGATATATAGCAGCAAAACTTTTGCCGGCTGACCGAGTGTAGCTCGGCGTGGTGGCTTGAGTACTGGTGGAGTGGTCAAGAATTTCTTCAGTCCTCTAGAGCCTCCTGTGCTTTTGTGGTCCACTGGAATTTGTCCACCTTCTTGAGAAATTTATAGAATGGCATTCCTTTCTTGCCTAGCCTTGATATGAATCTGCTTAGCGTTACCATGCACCCAGTGAGTCTTTGTACCTTTTTCTGTGACTGTGGCGGTTCCATCCTCATAATGGCCTCAATTTTCTATGGATTTGCTTTTATTCCCTGATGACTGACAATAAACCCAAGTAGCTTTTTGGCTGGCACTCCGAATACGTATTTTTCTGGGTTTAGCTTCCATCGGTAGCGTCTCAAGCTGTTAAAGACTTGTTGCAAATCCTCGATGAAGTTTTTTGAGTCTTCCATCTTGATAACCACATCGTCAACATAAGCCTCCACCCGCTTTCCCCAGTGATCGGCTAAGCATGTTTGGATGGCCCTCTGGTAAGTCGCTCCAGCGTTCTTGAGGGCGAATGGCATGGAGGTATAGCAGAAGGCTCCAAAAGGTGTGATGAATACGGTCTTCTCCTCGTCCTCCTTTGCCAGACTGATCTGATGATACACGAAGTAGCAGTCTAGGAAGGAGAGCATAGAGCAAACAGCAGTTGAGTCAACTATCTGATCTATCCTAGGGAGTCCAAAGGGATCCTTCGAGTAGTGCTTATTGAGATCAGTATTGTTGGTGACTTGTTCTCAAATGCTATGAATCAAGAACAAGGCAACATAAAATGTTAAATATTAACGCCCTTCGTCCTTTGAAACATTATTTCCCTTAGGATATAATGATCTTCAGACGAAGGTCATGAAGGACATACCTTCGAATATCGAAGGTAAGATGGTAATAGAAGAAGCATGTAAAATACAAAAGATAACATGAACAATCATATAGCATTATAAATTCATCTCCATTATGTTATCATGAGAAAATAAAAACAATATTAAATTACATTTGATACCTTCGACTTGATAGACAGCAAATGTACAAGCGTGATGCAAAATCAAATGCCAAGTCAACGTGAACAGTTCGGGGGTACTGTTCATCTATTTATAGGCATGGGACGCAGCCCACGTGAAAGTACATTCATGCCCTTTACATTTGCTAATGACTATAAGGTAACTCATCAAGGTCTAAATAGCCTTTTCCCGTTTAAGTCGGTTCCCTTTCCTGTTGTCATGTCGAAGCTCCCTTGCGCGTAGCTTCAGCTCTGCATCATTCTTCGTATTGTTCGTGCTTCTCCCACTGTGGTTCTGATTCGAATCCGAAGGTACCTGTTCATGTATTACAACTCTGGAAACATTGTTAAATCATGTTTTTGAGGACCTTCAGAAGACGAAGGCCCCCAACAGTAGCCCCTCGCTAGGTTAATTTGTTAGAATAACGAATTCAGATTGCGATATGGACGAAGGCCCTGAGCCGAAGGTCCGAAAAAACACCTTCCCTTTGCTAGAATAGCAACAGTCAATGACAGACGGGGCCCTCCAACTTGGAGCGCGCTGGGCGTATAAATAAGAACGCACCCCGAGCAAATTTGGTATGTTACTTGCCGCATGCTTTGCTTTACTCAATTTCTTAGCTCTTGCTTACCAACAGTTGCTTAGTTTCTTAGATTTTCTAAGCTTCGGTTCTAAGGACACATTTTCGCCATTTCCGAAGAAGAGATGTCTCAAGACAAAAAAGTTTCTACTGAGACGAAGCTGAGCGAGGAGGAGAAGCTCCTTGAGGAGAAGACCGCTGGATTTATTGAGTCAATTGCAAAAACAAACACAGAGTAGATAACTAAAGAAATATTAGAAGGCTTGTCTGAAGATACTAATGATAGCGACAACTATGATGTGGAGAGTGGAGGCGAAGACTCGGAAGATCGTCCTTGGCGACCAAGTCACACAATCTTCGGGAAATCAACTATCAAATAGAGTCATCTTGATAATATGAGAGGAAGGTACTTTCGAGATATTTCTATCGTGAGGGCTGACGTAGACAGAGCCGCTCCTGCTCCTGAAGAAGACGAAGTTGTAATCTACCGAAGTTTCTTCAAAGCTGGACTTCGGTTCCCATTAAGCAGATTTGTGGTTGAAGTTTTAAAGATATATCAGATTTTCCTTCACCAGATCACTCCCGAAGCTATTATCAGAATGGGGATCTTCGTCTAGGCTGTGAGGAGTCAAGGTCTAGAGCCAAGCACAAGATGTTTTTGTAGTATGCACAAGCTTTCGTATGAGACGAAGCCTTGGGGTAAGGAACAATATCATAACAACTTTGGGTACTACAGCTTTGTTGCTCGCTCTGGCGCAAGCTACCCAGTGCCAACGTTCCGGAAGAGGTGGCCCGGGGCCTGGATGGAAGAATGGTTTTACATGAAAAATGATTTGATAGCAAGAGAAGATATTAAAGGAATCATTATGCGACCCATCTGGTCATGCTTCGGCCTTCGGAAACCGAAGGTAGAAATTGATGAGGCAGCCGAAGCATGCCGAAGGGCCTTCAGTACAGTTTGTTCTTTTGTCAGGACAAGAGATTTGGTTCAAGAACATATAGCCTACAGGATATGGCCACTGATAGATAGCTAGGAAATGCCAAAGGAAACCATCACTAACCCTAGCGAAGGTGGTTTGGTTCGATTGAAATATACTTTCAGGTTTGGAGACCAATTTATCGAACTAGACGATGACTGGCTGAAGTGTGTTGAAAATACTAGTGATGAACTACTTGGAACATACTCCAAGTCTGAAGATAATGCACTATCTGCGGCCTTCGGGATCCGAAAAAGAAAAGGCTAAATAGAGTTTTTGATGTTATCGAATTTGTGTACCCTGACTATCGCTACCCGCCGCGGGGGCAGAAAAGAAAGGGTGCAACTTCTGGGAAGGCTGCTGCTTCGGCTACCTCAAGCGAGCCCACACCGAAGAGGAAAAGTTGAAGGTCTTTACTCACCGACCGCGCTACATTGAACCGGCCATAGTGCCTGAATTCGGCGGTGAGACTTCTTCAGCTGCTGAAGCCAAAGAACCTGCTCTTATGCAGAGGATTGAAGAGTCGGCTGCAATGCCGAAGACTGACAAAATTGAAGAACCAAAAATTGAAGAGACGAAAACATTAGAAGTTCTAAGCCCTTCGATAGGAGTGGAGGTGCCGAAGACACAAAAAGGTCTAGCAGCAACCCCCAAGAGAAAAAGGATGGCTAGTGTACTAGATGTACTGGAGACAATAAAAGCTTCAATCTCTACTCCAGGGAAAATTGCCAAAGCTTCAAAGGCGTAGATTGAAACCAAGGCAAAAGTAACCGAAGCCGAAGCTAGGCCTTCAGAGCCCGTCAAGGAGAAATCCTCGGAAACTGGAGAAAAGTCAGCGGGAGAAGAAGCTATAAAATAGATTTTGCTTGATAAAGCTGTCGCACCTATTCCCGAAGCGTCTTCCAAAGTCCTTGATTATATTATTTGACACGCTTCGGGAAAAAGATTATCTGAAGAAGAAATTTTTGAAGCTAAACACTATGCCCGAAAATTGAAGTACCCAAAAGGGGCCTTAGTGTTTAATGGCACAGATGAAGATGACTTCTTGTATTGCCTCCCAGAGAACAAGGAATTAACTGTCTACCGGGAGATGGCCAGAAGTATGGGGTTCCTGAAGCTTGAAGCTGGCCTCTACACCATGACGAAGGACGATCTTGCGGATAGCCTTGCATATAACAGTCTGAAGGTATAAAAATTGTATATTTGGAGGTTTATGAATTTTGAATTATTCTTTTGTTCTTATATTAACCCATTCATTTTTTCATATAGGGTTTAATACTTAGCAACGCCTTAAGGGTGCAAAAGAATGCCGAAGACGAGAGTTGCACTATTGCTCTCAACAACCTTCGATCAGAGGTTATCAAGCTGAGGAACGAAGCTTTGGAAAAAGACAAAATTCTACTTACATTGGTGGACAAAGTAAAGGGGGATGAAGCTATCTTCAAGGCTCAATCTGAAATCCAAAGGAATGAGATTGAAAACCTTCAGAAACAACTGGCCGAAGCCAAATTGAAATGCGCTATTGCCGAAGCTGACCAAGATGCCAGTGAGTACTAGAAAAATTATTTTGAAAAAACAGTTGCAGAGCTTCGCTCATCGAAAGAAAGATGTTTTGAAAAGTCTGTAGAATGTGTCAAAAAGATAAGAACTAGCTTCGCCAACGTGGGCGCATACTCAAGCGAAGACAACTTCATAAGAGGCGACCCTGAGGGCGTAATTGAGTGGATCAGCAGCGAAGCCGAAGCTTTTGAAGAAATTCTGAGCGACCGCGGGGACGTCTGCACGTTCTCTGGTGCGAGAGGAGTTGCAATTATTTTGGAGAAAGCAGGGTGCAATCATGTTAAAACTTTGGCCCAGGCCAAAGCTGCTTTGTCTATTGATGATACGAAGGACCCCTCGGCCGAAGCAAGCTTAATAGGTGGAAAAATTTTCACTGATATTTGGGAAAATGGCGGTCGAGGGATGGCACATGAAATAATGAAAAAGAGTGAAAAAGACATTCATGACGCTCGAGAAGCAACAAAAGCAGCTGAAAAAGCTGCAGAACTTGAAAAACGGATAGGTATTACTTAATGGCTTTTAACTTTATTGCTTATTTTTGTGATTTCGAACTAATTTATATCTTCTATTGCAGCTAAACTATCTCCTCCCCTAGAGCCCTTCGACCCATTGGCCGACCCAGAGACAAAGAAGTCAGTAGAAATTATTAATATGGCTGAAGCTATTGTGGACGAAGTTGTCACGAAATTACTAACCGAAGCTGCAGAAGAAGTCCTGAAGGAAGAAGAATAGCTATTTGTAAAAACATTGCTAAAATATTAATGTAACATTTGCTGGAACATGCTTGTAATATTCGGTGCTCGTAGGTTTTGAATGTAATATATGAATGGTTTTACAATTCATTTCTTTGCGATGCATGAAACTTTTATGTACATACCGTTTTTGAGCCTTTGGCGAAAAAACACCTTCCCTTCTTTTCAAGCTTCGTAAAGAAGAGCTTCTATGCTTCGTAAAAAATCCTCCAAGCGTCACAAAAACATTAATGCTTCGTCAACAGTAGATTTGTTCCCCCACCTCAGAGCTGATGAAGATGTATTTCTTCAAACTTATTTTGTGCCTTAGCACAATTTCATTTTTTTCGAAACATTCTCCGAAGGTCAACGTTGTATCCCCTTCTTGTGCCATTGATGCAATATGATGTAAGATGTTATGTTATGCGAAATGATGTGATGATGTTATGTTATGCAAAATGATATTTATGCCGAAGACACACACTCACACCGCCATAGTGGAATACACAATCTCTTTGCCGCTTATTTTTCGGTGTATCAGCGCTGAGTTTTCGCTATAAGTTCTGCATTCCCTTAGGAACGTCTTTTGAACTTCTTCGCCTTCTATTTTGGTGGTATTCGCGTTGACTTTTCGCGCTTCGCCTTATATTTCGGTGGTATTTGGCTCTGCATTCCCTTTGGAACGATTTTTGAGCAGAAAACTTACACTGCGCTCCCTTAGGAACAACTTTTTATATCTTCGACAAACTTACGCTGCGTTCCTTAGAACGACTTTTTGTAGCTTCGGGGATACTTGTAATGTGATTCTTAGGCCTGCGTTCCCTTAGGAACGACTTTTGTGCTTCAGCGACCTTTTGGACTTTGTGAATCTGTGGAGAAGATATATTTCGCTATGACAAGAACGAAGCTATTACAGGAAATTGAAAATGGCAAGAGAACTAAGTTTTCAATAATTGTTCCTTATTAAAAAAGAAAATGACAATGAATGTAAAAACTGTTTTAGGGGTAGGATATCTCTCAATAGATATGCTTCGATTCTGGCACAGTACTGTTGACTGTGCGAGCTTCGGACTCCTCCCTGAAATCTCGCTGCTGGTGGGTCTGTTGGCTCCCTTCTGGCTGCTGACCTCGTGAATACATAGGCTGTAGTGGTGGCGGAGGTGGAGGCTGTGGCCAAGATGCCTGTGGCTGACTAGCCGAAGCAATAGACGCTGCAGGATGGTTACCCACATACTCTGGTATGTAGGGTGAGTGATATGAAGCAGTATGCATGACCTGCTTCGACTGGTTCTGCTGAGCTGCGGCTTCTGCTATTTCCTTTTGTTTCTAAATGGTGACATGGCACATCCTTGTAGTATGGCCCTTGTCCTCACCACAGAATAAGCGATAAATTTTTCTAGGTTGATCCCCAAACCTTCCTCTGAAGCCCCTGGCGCCTCTGCCTCTTGGAGCTGGCGGTCGGAAAGAGCTTTGTTGCTGCCCCGAAGCGTGCGAGGAATACTGTGGCCTCTGTTGTTGACTTCCTCTGTCATCACTCTAGGTGGAGTGAATTGACCTGACATGTCTTGGGTGGATTCTTCCTCCGAAGCCCCTGGTCATCTCAAAGAACCTGTAGGCCTCCTCTCTTCTTTGGCGAAAGTCATTGTCAGCCCGAATGTATTCATCCATCTTTTGAAGCAGCTTCTCCAAAGTCTGTGGAGGCTTTCTAGCAAAATTCTAGGCAGTAGGTCCTAGACGAAGCCCCTTAATCATGGCCTCAATGACAATTTCATTGGGCACTGTAGGCGCTAGTGCTCTCAGGCGCAAGAACCTTCGGACGTATGCTTGAAGATACTCCTCATGATCTTGTGTACATTGAAAGAGAGCCTGAGCTGTTACTGGCTTCGTCTGAAAGCCATGGAAACTTGTCACCAGCATATCCTTAAGCTTCTGCCATGAAGTAATAGTTCCAGGCCGAAGAGAAGAATACCACGTTTGAGCCACATTCTTAACTGCCATGACGAAGGACTTGGCCACGACAGCTGCATTGCCTCTGTATGAAGATATAGTTGCTTCATAACTCATCAAAAACTGCTTCGGATCTGAATGTCCATCATACAAGGGGAGCTGAGGTGGCTTGTATGATGGAGGCCATGGGATAGCCTGTAGTTCTGCTGCCAAGGGAGAAGCATTATCAAAGGTAAAGGTATCATGATTAAAATCATCATACCATCCATCCTCGTTGAAGAAGCCTTCTTGGTGAAGCTCCCTATGTTGGGGCCTTCGCTCTTGTTCGTCTTGGGCAAGATGGTGTACTTCTTCAATGGCTTCGTCAATCTGCCTTTGAAGATCGGCTAATTGAGCCATCTTCTCCTTCTTCCTTTGTACTTGTTGATGAAGCATCTCCATGTTTCTGATTTCTTGGTCCAACTCCTCCTCCTGGAGTGTTGGACTAGTGGCCTTCCTCTTCTGGCTTCGGGCCTCTCGAAGAGAAAGGGTCTCCTGGTTTGGGTCCAGTGGCTGCAGAGCGGCAGCCCCTATCGCTGAAGCTTTCTTCGGTGGCATGACGAAGGTCAGTGCTTGCCCAAGGTGGTCGAAAAGGATTCACCGGAGGTGGGCGCCAATGTTGGTGACTTGTTCTCAAATGCTATGAATCAAGAACAAGGCAACATAAAATGTTAAATATTAACATCCTTCATCCTTTGAAACATTATTTCCCTTAGGATATAATGATCTTCAGACAAAGGTCATGAAGGACATACCTTCGAATATCGAAGGTAAGAAGGTAATAGAAGAAGCGTGTAAAATACAAAACATAACATGAACAATCATATAACATTATAAATTCATCTCCATTATGTTATCATGAGAAAATAAAAACAATATTGAATTACATTTGATACCTTCGACTTGATAGACAGCAAATGTACAAGTGTGATGCAAAAGCAAATGCCAAGTTAATGTGAACAGTACGGGGGTACTATTCATCTATTTATAGGCATGGGACGTAGCCCACGTGAAATTACATTCATGCCCTTTACATTTGCTAATGACTATAAGGTAACTCATCGGGGTCTAAATAGCCTTTTCCCCTTTAAGTCGGTTCCCTTTCCTGCTGTCATGCCGAAGCTCCCTTGCGCGTAGCTTCGGCGCTGCATCATTCTTTGTATTGTTCGTGCTTCTCCCACTGTGGTTCTGATTCGAATCCAAAGGTACCTGTTCATGTATTACAACTCCGAAAACATTGTTAAATCATGTTTTTGAGGACCTTCGGAGACAAAGGCCCTCAACAGGTATAGTCGACGCACATGTGCCAATCAACTTTATTCTTTTTGAGTACAAGAACGAGGTTTGCTAGCCACTCTCGATGCAGTACTTCTCTAATGAATCCTGCCGACACTAGGCGAGCTAACTCTGCACAAATACCTTCTATCTTATCGAGCGTGAAACGACATAGCTTATGTCGGATCAGCCTCGCCTGAGGATACACTTTAAGTTTGTGCTCGGCCAGTTCTCTCGGGACTCCCGGCATGTCTGCAGCTTGCCATGCGAATACATCCCAATTATCTTGTAGGAACCAAACGAGCGTGCTTTCCTATTTGCGTCGAGGCTGGAGCTGATGATGACAGTCTTGCGTTCAGATTAATCATTTTAGTTTCTTCAGTCGGCCGCATAGAGGTCGCAGCCTGAGCTTCGTTCTAGGGGATCGTGAGATTTTCATCCTCCAGTTTGTTGTTTGTCTATGTGGAAAGGCTACCGAGGGCCCATCGGTGAGAGCTATTTGGATGGTGCCCCAAAAGCATTCCGCGGTGCCTTGGAAGTCGATGCGCACGGTGATAATCCCCTGAGGTCTCAGCATCTTAATTATCATGTACGGGTAGTGTAGAATAGCCATGAATTTTGCTAGCCCTGGCCTTCCGATGATGGCGTTGTACCCGTAGTGGAAGCGTGCCACCTCGAACCTTAAGAACTCAGTTTTGTAGTTCTCTAGGGTTCCAAAGGTGACAGACAGGTAGATGTGTCCGAGCGAGTACTCCCCTTCGGTCGGCATGATGCCAAAGAAGGGAGTATCCGATGCAGTGATGTCTTCGACAGCAACCCCCAGGACCTGGAGCGTTCGGGGAATGTGACGTTGATGCAGCTTCCCCCGTCCACCAACACTTTCTTTACCTGGCTTTCTCAGATCACCGGATCAACGAGTAGCGGATACTTGCTGAGGTGATCAAAGTTAAGACATTGATCAGCTCGGCTAAAGGTTATCGCGTGTTTCGACCACTGGTAAGGGGCCGCGGCACTGGTTGTGGCTACCAGGACCTGTCGATCATTGAGCTTTTGTTGCCGCCTGTTTTCTTGTGCCCCATGACCTCCAAAGATAACATTGACCTCCTTGTCAACGCGCAGGAAAGCTCCACCTCTCTCCTCTTCCTGCTGCTGAGGCTGCCTCGGTTCGCCAGGATCTCCTTGCGGCGGGGGAGGTGGTAGTGGCTAGATTGGTCGGCCATGCCCGATGGAATGTTTGAAGTCTCTATGGTTCCGCAGGGTGTGGTGCATGTACTTGTGGTACGGACACTGGGAGTCAAGGATTTCATCCAGTGTATGCACTCCTCCATGGGGTGCGCAGCGGCCCGAGCGGTAGGCGGCCTAGCGGTGTGCACCTCCTCGCGAGGCCTTTTCTCCCACCGCTTGTCCGGCTGCTGATTCATGTCCCGCCGTGGTGCGGGTGGCACAGATTTCGTGCCCCCGATGAGGTCCTGGGCCCATTCATCCGATAGAAGTCTTCAATTACAACCGCCTCAGTGACTTTGGGGATGCAGTTCCTCATTGTTTGAAATATTTTGAGGAACGATCGAAGGGTCTCATCATTCTGGTGCCTGATGGATTTGAGGTCCCATGGCTGCGCTGGCTTACCGGAGAGAGACTAGAAGTTCATGATAAACCAGCAACGAAAGTCACTCCAATCATGGATGCAGTGCCAAGGTAGATGTTGGAGCCATTGTAGTGCATCTTGCCCTAGGACAGTGGGCAAGTATGCTGTCATGACATCCTCCATTGCCCTAGTAGCCCAGGCGGTAGTCGTGTACACGGCCAACCAGCCGCCCGGGTCCAGCTTAGGCCCGTACTTGTCGACGTTGGAGACCTTGAAGTTGGGAGGCCATTGGATGGCCTGAAGATGCGGAGTGAGCGTGGAAACTCCGCACGTGTCCTCCTACCGATGTTCGTGTCGTTGGTCCCAGGGAGGGGAGTCGGTAGTAGGTCGTCTCGACTGTCCCCAGAACGGGCCACTAGTTGAGGCTGTCGCTGACTCAACTCGGGTGGCGCGACTTTGTGCTGGTATGCTGTGATCCCGGTCGTACTCCTCCTAGTGCCTTATCTCATTTTTCATGCCGTCGGTCGCATGAAGCGCTGATGGTGCTCCACTCATCTCGTCGACAGTTGATGGCGTGATGCAGGTCATTCGCAGGATGAGCGAGGGGTAGGAGATGATTAGCTACCTGAGTAAGCAGTCGCCGGTAACCTTCCATGTCTGGGGTTCGCGGGAGGACATCGGCTATCTGTGCCAGTACTCCTCCAACCTCACTCGGCGTGTTCAGTGTTCGAGCAAAATCGGGGTACAGGTTTTGAGCAAGGAGAGGGTTCTCTCGCCGAAGCCTAGCGTCTTGCTCGGCTAGCTCTCGCTCCCGATCTTGAGCCTGTCGGCGATTGCGGGGGTGGGAGTTACGCCTCTCTCGGTGTACTCGTTCGTCGGGAGTTTCTCCCACTTCCGAGGCTTCGTCTCAGGACACGGGCTGCGCCGGATCCTGTCCCCTGGCTTCATGATGTCGCCACACGTTCTGGCATCTATTTCTCCATCACTAGGCATCACGCTAGGGATGTTCCTCCCCTTGCATGGTAGGCTCATTGTCGGAGACGGGCGCTGACTCCAATCTCCCCTGAATGAAGAGGATGTCGGGGTAGAAAGGAGCCGACGCAATGGTGCTCCTCTTCCCATCCTCCTTTGAGGGCGAAGGTATCGGAAAGGTGGCTTGATGTGTTCTCCTTCCCTGTCTCGGGATGTTTATTTCCTTCCTCCTAGTGATCCATGTCCACTCCTTAGTGGGCGAGGTGGACAATGGAGTTTTTCGGGTAAGCGAAACCCTGACCAACCAATCTTTCTTCTCCTGCGGGCTCCCGAACCTTGGTCCGCAAGGGATCATCTTCCCTCGAGCTGCGAGCACGGGTGCTGTCTGCAGTCTTGTTCTAGCTTCCCTCGGGATTCTCGAGGAAGGCTTCTTCTCGGGTGGATCCACTATGTGGTGTAGAGTCCCTTCTTTGTCCACTATGCATGAGATGGTTCCAAAGCGGAACATAGCTCCTGGGTGAAGAGTGATCTTGTTCTTGAAGGTGATGGCCATTGAGCTAGCTTTGATCAACGACACACCCCCTACTTAGCACGCCAGATGTTGGTGTCTAGTGTCTGACTGTGCACCTGAGGATACCCTCATGGTGCTTTTGGGTAGGACGGTGTTGCTGATCATAGCTCGATGGTTCGTGTTAGGGGCACGAGAGAGAGAGAGATTTGATTTTCTGTAGGTTCGGGCCGCTTTGAGAGGCGTAATACCCTACTTCCTGGGGTGGCTCTATATGTGTGGCGTGTTACAAGTGATGTCTCCTGAATGGAGAGGGGCTAATGAGATGAAAATGATGGGGTTCCCCCTAGGCCTTATATGCACGACCGTGGGACACTCCCTACGTACATGGTGATCACATTCTTCTAGCCTATCTTCTAGCTAATAGCAAACTAACTTAGCTTATCTTAAGGAAAACCCGTCGACTCCATCCCGATCTATCCCCGACGTTCGAGGGTGCCGGGCACAGGAAAGACAGACAGTTCCTTGAGATTGTGTGTAACTCAACGGATGATCCGGGCATGAGCCCATTGCCTTCTTGGGTCGGCCCATTTCATTTGTAGTCTTTGTCCAGCCCATGACGAGACGAACTTGTGGGGCAGCTGGTCTATGGCCCCATGCAAGGGTCTTTCGCCTTCTAGTGGACCCAAGGGATATCTGACCCCCACACTACCGCAATGGCTAAGTTTCAATACTAAACAATATATGTATAAAGACAAGATTTAAACTTAAATGCTTAATATAAATGCGGAAGCTAAAGAGCAAGGTAGAGATGCAAACTCTTGTGGATGATGCCAGTATTTTTACCGAGGTATCCAAAACCACGCACGGTCCCAACTAATCCTCGTTGGTACCCCTATGCAAAAGGAAGCGCATGCGACGGCCAAGCACCTTGGTTGAGTAACTCCATAGAGAGCCGCGAGCCTTTTGCACGCGCAAGTGGTGCTTCGCTTCCGGCTCCTCTTGAACGCTCCTCGCCATCTCCACTATCGAGCTTCCAGCCAAAATGTCGTGGGCCTCGTTCCCTCCAGTACATGGTGGTGGCCGTGACACAAATACGGTTGTCACGGTCTCGCAAGACTCTCGCCCCACTCAGTACAATTACAACAGCTCAGGCAAGAACCGAGGGGTTGTGTGGTTTTACAAAACTCACTCAACTAACTAGAGTTCACCTAGAGCAAGCGCTAAAGCGGTCTAACTAACCTAAGCACTTCACAAAGCACCTAAGCTAATCACCGAGTGATTCTATTAAGCACTTGGGTGTATGAGCTCTTGGGAATGTCTACTATATGCCTTGGTATGTTGCTTAGGCTCTCACACCTCCAAATGGCCGGTTGGGTGAAGTATATTGTAATACTCAAATTTGTATACAAAGGATATAGTAGATCTCCTTATTTTATGTGCCACATTGCATCATAAAAAGAGCATCCAAGTAATTAAGAGTGATTAAAATAAATGATACCAAATAAAATAAAATGCATCATGTTGGAGTTTTATTGTTTGTGCATTTAATAAAATGATAATGTTGATATAATAATAAAATAATAATTCTAAAGGTTGAATTGAATCCCTAAATTAAAATTTAGGGTTTTTGAGAATAAGAAGAAGAGAAATGATATAAAAATATAAATGATATAATTCAAGAATTGGTATTCTTAACTTCACAAAAGTAATAGAGATTAATGTAGCACAAGTTTGACTTCAAAATTCAAATTCAAATTTAAACCTAGAAAGGAAGAAGTCAAGAATTTAGAAAAGAGAGAAAGAAATATTATTCAATATAAAATAATATTATAATTAAAATAACTTCATCACATGACGGGTTGACCAAGTTTCATAGTCAACTCGAACTTGAATTTACACTTAAATTGAGTCCAAAATTTAAATTCAAAAGAATTAGGAACAAAAGAAAATATAAAATAGTAAAACAAAGGAAAAAGGAGAAGAAAGGCGAAGTGGGCTCCGAGCTACCTTTTTGGCCCAGTTCGGAATCGTTCCTGCGCAGCCCAGCCCTTTTCCTTGCGCGCGCTCTGCCTCTGGTCCGCAGGGCCCACATGTCAGCCATCTCCCACCTCCCTCAACAAACTCCTCCGAGCATGGCGGGCGCGCGGATTCCGGGATGATCGTTGGAGCGCTCCGGCCGTGGCCACGTTCTTATAGGATCTGGAACCGGTTCGTCTCCTTCCCCTCTTTATTCCGCCCTCGCAATATCCCCACCGAACCGCCTGCGCCGCTCCAGGGATTCTCGCCGAGCTGGGTGAATTCGCCGCCGCAATCCAACTCGCGGTGTGCGCCGTCGTCGCTCAGTGGTGAGGTCTCCGGGGTCCGCCGGGGCAAGCACTTGCGACCTGGGGACCTTCGAGAAGAATTCCTTGGTGCGTCGGCGTCCAATTTCTCACCGGAGAAGCTTCGGCCGCCATAAACCACGCGACACCGTGGCCGTGCCCCTGCACTGCGTCGAAACTCGGTATGATCTCCAAGACAAGCTCGCCCTTGCATCTGCATCGTGTAGCACCCAATTAATTTGGAAATCGGGCACCGGCGCGCCGTCGCGGGGTAGCTCACCGGCGCGCGCCGCCGTGCGCGCTCTGTGTCGCCGCGCAGCTGGTTGGGGGAGGTAGAGTGTCCGGGCGCCGTTGGATGCAAGGCGAACGGCTCTGATTAGATCGGCGCTAGCATTTCACCTCGGGTCAACCTGAGTCGTTGATCTCGCATCGTGTGGTTGGGGCGTGATCTCGGGATATTTAAATCCGAACCACTGGTCCTTGATCCAACGGCTAGCGTAGCGGGCGGGTTCGGTTTGATGATAGGTTCATCGGTGCCGTTCGGATCTAATCCAACGGCCCATATCTAACGATACCCCTACGCGGGTCAACTTTACTAAAGAGACCCTATAGTTTTAAGTATTCAACCCGCCGTCCTCTCCACTGTTTCCTGAGTCTTAGGAGTTTTACCCCGTAGCCCCTGACTTTTCTAGATATCGAGGCCTAGTCCAGAGATAATTAAAAACAGAGAATTTATTATAAAAATTTGTTTTTAATACAAAAACAAATCTAGAAACTTGTAAAATGCATAGAAAATTCATTTTAACTCCAAATTGAGCCATTCCAATTTCTAAAATTTGGTAATAATATTCTCTATCATTTAGTGTCTCTGTTTTGACATGAACTCAGTTAGAAAATTAATTTCTCATCTAATCCTATTTTAATCACATTAAACCTTAGGAAATTCATAACTTGAAATCTATAACTCCAAATTTAGTGATTCCAATTCCTATGATCTCATTTTAATGTGTAGATTTTTACTGTATATTTCATTTACATGTTTGATATGGTGTTAATTTATGCTTTACTATGTATGTATTGTGTTGATGCGAGTAGACGAACAAGCCACTGTGGAATCTGAGGTTCAGCAAGTAGAAGTAGCTGAGCAGGAGCTCATTGAAGGCAAGTTGTGCCCTTGATCACTTACTTTTCCCAGCCATGTTCTTATTAATTTTAATGATCTGCATAGGTTAATTTTGATGGGATCCTTTAGGTTATCCCAGTTTTGGTTATCTTTATACCTTGTTCACCACTGAAACATTTTTTGGGTACTACTTGCTATTGCTTTATGTGGATTGGGTATGGAGATACACTACTCATGATTATCCTGTTATTATCTTGTTATTATTACTGTTCATGTTAAGATCATTAAATTAATGGGAACATGGAGCGACCACCCGGGAAAACAGTGCTACCACAAGGGTTTAATGGGACGCCCTTGGCTGATTAACTAGGAAAGCTAGTGGAGGTCTTCCTTACCTGAAAGGGGCAAGGGCAGTAGGGGAGTGGTCAGTGTAGGGAGGTCCTTGGTTGATTTTGCTGCGATGGCGGTCAGGCAAGAACCCTGCACTGGAGCTTCCTATAAACTGTAGCGGGATTTCTGAAGCTAGTGGAACTTTGTAAAGGCCTCGTAGTGTTACCCTGCCTCGCCTCCTCGGTAGAGGTGTATGGGATTGGCCGTCTCTTGGCAGATGGGTAACATGACTTGTGGGTAAAGATGCGCAACCTCTGCAGAGTGTAAAACTAGTATACTAGCCGTGCTCACGGTCATGAGCGGCTCGGACCCTCACATGATTAATTTATGGAACTTAAACTTAATCTGTCATTTCATTGCATTTGGGATTATTTTATTATTACTTTTATTTATTATTAATAAGGTTTTGGTATTTAATCACACCTAGTAATTGCTAATAAAATTTGGACCAACTTATAAAAGCAATGCTCAGCCTCAGCCTTTATTTCATTGATCAGCCTTACACTTCATGAACTCCCACCATTGGTGAGTTCATGCCACATTATTCCCCATGACTTGTTGAGCTATGAACGTATGTGAGCTCACTCTTGCTGTCTCACACCCCCCCCCCACAGGAGAAGAACAGGTGGTTCAGGAGGAGCCACAAGGCGAGGAGTTCGATCTGATCTAGGTGGCGTTTCTCAGTTGACATTGGCGCCGTCGATCCTTAGTTCGTTTTATGGTTATACTTTTATTTTGTAATAAGTCTTCCGCTATGAAATAAATACTCTGATGTTATTGACATTTATCTTTATACACTCTGTTATTATATGTGTTGTCTTCTTGGCGCATGTATGAGATGCACCTGGCTTTGTTCCTTAAAACCGGGTGTTACATATATATAGGCCCCAACACAAAACTAGCCGTTGGAGAAAAGTTGTGCTCTCTACGGCACACCGGACAGTCCGGTGGTGCACCGGACAGTGCACTGTTTACTATTTGGTGCGCCTAGCTGTTGGTCTGACACTGTAGCCGACCGTTGGCGTGCAGGCTTTTTTACAATGGACACTCCAAACTTCACACCGGACAGTCTGGTGGTCTTCTCTCCACAGTGCCACCTGGAACTAGTCATTGGGCTACAGTTCCCTGGTGCACCGAATAGTCCAGCGTGTGGCACCGGACAGTCTGGTGTGCCACTGGTCAGTCCGGTGCTCAAGACCAGACAGTCCACAGGCAACACTTCCTTTGTTTCTTGGACTTCACTTGATCTTCATAATGTCTTATTTTGAGGTGTTGCTTTCCTCAATGTGTTAGTCCAAGCAACTTTAGCATCCTGTGAACTACAATCATAAACATTAGCAAACACATTAGTCCATAGGTTATGTTGATCATCAAACACCTAAACCTATTAAGCCAAATGGCCCGGGTCCATTTTCCTTAAACCACCCACGCCATGCATGGCCGCCATCGCTAGAGACGATCGTGCCACACGCGACAGTCGGAGCGACCCGCGTCTCTCGTGGCCACCGCCACCGCTGCCGAAGCTTACCGCGCCTCGCGCAACCGCCATTGCCATCAGGCCTGGGGTGCGCCACCACCACTCGTCTACTTCGGGAGCGTCGCCGTCGCTTGATCCTATTGGAGCATCGCCGCTGGTCGCCCGCCTCGGGGCAGCACCGCCGCTGGCCTTCGAGATCGCCACCGCTCGCACACCCGAGGGAACCATTGCCGCTGCTAAAACCTAATCCCTGGCGGCCTGGGGTTGTTTTTATAGCCTCCCGAACCTGGTTCAGGTGAACCGAATGGCATCATTGGAACAATGCTTCCTCTAGTTATTGGAAGCCTACGGCCTGTAATATACAATATATATATTCATATTGAAAGCAACATGGAATTAAATTCTATCATACGTTTATATACGTCAAAGTATTGTGTTTACAACCATCACACATTCTATATATCAAAGTTTTCACCTAAGCTCTATTAACTATCTCGGCTAAGAGATAGTCTACTAATATCTGTTAGTACTCTAAACTCTATCCTAGCTAAGGTACCGGTACCATCGTGATATTTTCCTTCAACGGGAATGACTTATCTCATTATGAATGTGAAAGTTGCCTAGAGGGGGTGAATAGGCAAAACCTGAAATTTATAAACTTAAACTCGCACTAAGGCCAAGGTTAGCATTAGAATTAAATCGGAGTGCGAAAGATTGTTTCTCTTGCTATGAGTTTCTCAAATTGATGCGGATAACTTTGGGAGCAAACTCAAATCAATATTAGTAAGGAAACTATAGAGAGAGGAAAGAGGGGAAACAAATCAAGTGAAGATCAATGCAAGTGAACACGGTGATTTGTTTTACAAAGGTTTGGTTCCAAGAACCTAGTCCCCATTGAGGAGGCCACAAAGGCCGGGTCTATTCCAACCCTTTCCCTCTCTCAATCAGTCACTTAGACCGGTCGAGACTTCTCCTTAATCACTTGGGTCACTAAGACCTCGCAAGGATCACCACACACTTAGGTGTCTCTTGCTAGCTTTACAAAGCACTTAGAAGAATGAGAATAGAAAGGAGAAAGCAATCCAAGCAACAAGAGCAACAAAAGAACACAAAACACCCTCTCTCAAGTTACTAAGCGATTGAGTTGACTTTGAGGCTTGGAGAGGATTTGATCTTTGGAATGTGTCTTGGAGTGAATGTTATTGCTCTTGTATTGAATGTGAAGTTCAGAAAACTTGGATGACTTGAATGGAGGTGGTTGGGGGTATTTATAGCCTCCAACCACTTCCTAGCCGTTGGCTGAGTTTGTTGTCGATGGGCACACCGGACAGGACACTGTTCACAGTCTGGTGTGTGCCACGTTAGTGCACCGTTGGGGTTTGGAGTGATTGAGCGTTGAAGTTCTTTGTCTTGTAGTTGCACCGGACAGTCCGGTGGCACACCGGACATGTCCGGTGTGTTCTGTCTTCTCTGCTCTGACTTATGACGCGCACTATTCACTTTTTGCAGTCGACCATTGACGCATTCAACCGTTGCTCCGTTGGCTCACTGGACATGTCTGGTGTACACCAGACAGTCCGGTGAATTATAGCAGAGCGCGTCTCTGGAAAACTCAAGACTGGCCAGTTGGGAGGGTGCTCGGCCTGGGCACCGGACAGTGTCTGGTGCACACCGGACACTATCCGGTGCACCACTGGCAGCACCACTCCATGTCTTTGCTCCAAACTTCGTTGAGTCCCCAACTTAATATCTTTCTTGGTTTATATGAACTTTATGCACCTGAGATAAATGATGACTAGGCAAACTAGTTAGCCCACGTGGTTTGTGATGGACGTCAAACACCAAAATCGATTATAGGAAATGATTAAGTCCATTTTCCTTTTAGAATGCGCATATGTCCTCAATTATGTTGTAAAATACACCTTCGGTCATGTTCTCTACCTTTCTTTGTTGAAATTCATGTCAATCAAGTTTATAATACGTTTGCATCTTTAGTGACATAAATTCATACATGAATATTACTAATAATACCTTGTTAGGTTTCATGATGTGTCGTTCGTTCTGTCTCATGAATTCGCACACATAGAACCCACATAGGACCGATCTGAGTAGTTGCTTGTGGCACTACATAACAGGAGATTAGTTATTTAGTTGCAACATTGTCTATGCACGTACATATATGGTATGTATTCATAAATTGACATACTTATCGGCCATTTATAATGGATGTCTAGTGGCACACATTTTTTGACAAATCATACTTTCCACCTTACCACTTATAGAACCTATATGTTGTAACACCTCATGCGTTAACTATAGAGTTTAACACAACACGTGTGGGGTTTAACTCAACACACACTCTTTGACCAATTTTCAAATGTGGTTTTCTTTGGGCAAAAGTCACCATACTCTTGGATTAGAGCCTTGGCTAAGTGTTAAACATCATAGAGAGTCTACCTTAATCGTCTCATACTAATCAAAAGAGAGGAAGTAACCAAACTCTATACACCCCTACCTAAGATCAATAGATGCACCAAAAAGAAATTAGCCAAAAAAACTAAAATCACCTTGTCATGAATTAGACCATTAATAAAAGTTGTAGCTCATAAAATAACTAATAAAAGTTAGTAAGGGTGATACCCCAAAAAGGATTGGCAAAGTCCCAAAAATACCATAAAAAGGGAGAGCAAAAGAAATTCAGGATTTTCTATAACCAAAAAATCAGCCCCTCTAACTAAACCTCAAGTGTTCATTAAGATGGAAACCTCAAACCTAATGATCCCAATTAACAAAGTCATGTTAAATTAACTTCGCTAACACATACCAGAAGATGTCCTCGGTACTAGGAGCTTTGACATGACAAAATTAAGGTTTTAACTCGGTTTAGTCTGTTAGACAAACCCAACTCAAGTGCTCCATATCTCAGAATCTAGTGGACAAAATCCCTTGGCCACCACACAAAGATGGTAGATTAGGGAGAGGAGAAGGCGCCGTGTATAGAGATCTCGACGAGGTCGACATGGATGGGTGACTACACGAGCGTAAAGATAGGCAAACAAAAATGGGTCACGTGTCGGACGCAGGCAGGCACACTAGAGCGCGACAAAGCCACGCACATGCGCGCCTCCACGCCATGGTCGACTACGGCTCCATCCGCATGCATCCATTCCTATAAAGGTCGCCCAGCCCTCGGTCTCACTCACCTACACTCCTCGAACCTTCACCCGAACTCAGCCACCGGTGATCGCCTAAGATCAGAGAGCACCACCGCCCATAGACGCACCCGAGCACCGGCCACCGTGGCCAGGCCATTCCAGCCGCTCTCTGCCTAATCTTGCCCCACGGGCAGCTCCCATAGTAGCCAGTGAAACTCCTCGAAGTCTGAATCGGAGCGCTACATCGTCAGAGCAGCGAAATCACCTGGTTGGAGCCCGCAACTCTATCGACGCACGCAACCAAGACTACCAGTTGAACCATTCTCGAATTAACCACGCCCACAACCTATTCCACCTCCAGTGAAGCTTTTAGTACCATTTGATTAAATTCTACCACTGTGGTTAGGCCGAAATCCTTGCCGCTGATGAGCCCAGCCACCTACGCATGTGGCCAGGACGCCTTTGACCACCACCGGCGACGAGCTGACTATCGACGAGTTCGCCAAGACCTCCTCAACCTCGCTAGACACTTCGTCGGAATGCTACTACCGCCAGTGAGCCTTGCCATCAATTTTCTTGTTGTCGGTCACTGTTAAGGGGAGGGAAGGACTAGGGGTTTAGAAGGATAGAAACCATTTTCTGTGAACCCTATGACATAGGTGAATAGGATCCTGGGGACTTTGTTGTGAGAGAGAAGTGAATTTTGTCGAAGAGCCTGAGCACAAGATGGTTTTTCTTTTCCATTTAGATTAAATACTTTACTTAAATCTGCAGAAAACTTTGAAAATGCATAACTAATTAAAATAAGTGGAAACATAATGAAACCAATTTTGTAGCACTGTGGACAAATTATACTACAGACCAAAAATATGAAACTAGGTAGTCTCTATACTTTTTTCTTGGACTTCTGAATTAAAGTAATAATCAACCCATTTCAAAATAATAGGCAGAAAAATAGATGTACTTTTGAACTAGGCCTGAGAAATTTTGAGAAGGAGCCATGTAGGATTTATCAATGTAAAAAATTGTATAACCCTCTGGTCTAAAATCTTTGACAGTATTTCTCCACTTAAAACTAATTAGGGAATTAACTAAATAAAAGCAAGCAAAATAATAAATAAGTGAAACCAGAGAACTCACTATTTTTCCTAGACTATGTAGATTATGTAAAACCTAGGAAATATACAAACCACTCTGGCTTAGGGGAAAAAGAAGAGAAACCTTTTATTTTGGCAAAAAAGGCTAACTTTAGAAAATCACGGAAAATCATCCCTGAAGAGATAAACCTCTAACTTTATGAATGGTTTCTCTTATGCAAAAACAGATTTAGGAAAATTTCTACATCTGTTGTTTGACATTTTCAAAGGGCAAGTTAGTTGTAAGTGCCTTATAGCCATAAAATCTTAGAAAATTATAACTAAATAACCACTAAGTATCACTCTGTGAACTTTAGCATAAGACTATGTATTGCACCTAGATACCAGTAAAAATACCCATTGGGGCAGTAGCTACTTCTAGATAGGGATGTAGTGTAATGTGCTCGCTTTGCCCTAGTTTTTGTTGTTTTTATCCAGACGAGTCCCTAATTAGTTTGGACCCCAAATTTTTAGAACAATCTATTTTAACCGGTATGAAGTTACTATATTTTTATAGAATTTTTGGAAATTTCTAGAACATGTTAGTTCAAATCACCCTAAAAGGCTTAATAGATAAATAAAAGAGAATTTAAAGTTAACTAATATTACTTAAACGATTTAAGTAAAACCTGTCTGAACCTTAATTAAGTTTTTAGGAAAGTAATCTAAGACTTAATCCACTCTTTTTCCTTGTGGAACCTAAATGCCACTTCCTATAAAGACTTATTTAATAAGTATAAACCCCACGTGAGGTAAGTAACTTAGTGTCATTTCACTAAACATCACCTCAAGAAACATTGTGCATATCATGAGCATACATATATCTTATATATTGCATTTGTTAGATTGCAACCTCGCTGACAGAGAGTATGTGTTGATTCCGGAGCTAGAAGTCGAGCAAGAGGAAGTCCAAGGACCTGCTCTTGAGCCAGCCACTGAAGACCTCCCCGCTGCACCCACACCTCAAGGCAAGCCCAATTTTATGCATAACTGTTATTATGCTATTTGTAAGACCCAAAATTAGTAGAAAAAATTTAATTATAAAATAAATAAGCAAATATAGTTATTATATTACTTTGGGAATTGGGGTATGAGAAAGGAAATTTGTAATAGAGTCAACTATTGTTAGAGACAAATATGAGAAGGAGAATAAAATAGTATTATTTAAAATAATATGGTTTATATTCATATTTGGATTTCAATTGTTACCTTTGGAAAATCTGAAAATTAAAAAGAGCTAGAGAAAGGTAATTATGATAATCATATAATTCTAAAACCTCTAATTCTTTTTGGAATTAAGTGGTCAGGAGGAAGATAAATAATAAAAATAACAATAATAATGTGGCAAACAGAGAAAGTACTATTCATGTTGAAATTATGTTTGGAAATTTGAAAGTGCAAAATAGGAATTGAATTTGGTAGGGACACTTCAAATTACAATTTGGAAAGAAAGGGAACAAAATAGAAAAAAATAAATTAAAAAGAAAAAGAGATCTAATCTAAATGGGTTGATTCCTCACTGCTAGCCCATTTTTCTTTTTTTTTCTCCACGCATGCGTGGCCCTAGAAACCTGGTGTGCCGATGGGTGGGGCCAACCCATCATTCACTCATCTAGCGCCTGTATATTTCCGCGTGTGCACCTTCCTGTGACGACACACGGGCCCGTGTGGGCAGTGGCCGCACGCGCACTCTCTCAGCCTTCCCAGTCTTGCGCATCACTGGCATGTGGGCCCCACCTAGTAGTTTCCCATCCCACGCGAGCACAGACATTCGGGCCTCGCTCGCCAGATTCTACCCTCCGTCGCCTTACGTAGTCGCTGTACTGTGGCCCTTTCTTGTCAGACCGATCTTCTTCCCTCGAAAACAAACTCGCGTGATCCGCGGCACTGCAACAGACCGAACCCGCGTTCGTGGCTCATGGCCTGAACAGACTTCACTAGGTTGTGACCCCCCTTCTGTCGGACCTCACCTCCCAAGGATTTGTGGCCGGGTGAACACGTAACAGAACGAGTCGTCGCCGCCGCGTATCACGAGAACCACCGCGATCGGTGCGGGCGGACCAGCTCTGTTGCCCTTGCGTATAAAGACCAACCCTGTGGCTCCCGTCATCCCCTCCAAACTCTACGCAGTTGCGAGCCTCACCTTACGGAGAGAACCGTCACCGGATTCTTGTGGGAAACAAGCCGACGCGGGCAAATCACATGGTGGTCGGCGCTTAACTCCAATTCGGTGCTCTGGGAGTATCACCGGTGTATGTCGAAGGCATACGAATCATTAACTTCGCAAGCGGGGGCACCAAATCATCGACTATTTCTAGCCGTCGCACCAGCTCCGCCGCGGGATACCACCCTGGCGTGGCTAGGGGCTACAGCTACGCAATACTTGGTATGGACTTCCCTATCATATTCCCTGTTCCTCACGCATCGCATTTTCGTTGGCTGCGGTCGGGAGGAGCTTGGGGGAGCGTTTCGGCTGGCGCCGGTGGGGTTGCCGCCGTGACCGGCGGGCGGCGCCGCTCGGTCTAGCGCGAGGTTGGGGGGTAAGTGCTGTGGCGTGTGGATCGTTGATTGTGGGATCTACAGGTCGCGATTAGAGTAAACATACCCCTTCCTCGCATAAAAATCTAGCCGTCAATTTTGAATCGGAGGGCTGTGCATGGGCGCGGGCGTGGTTGAATCTTGGCCGTGGATCTCGGATCCAGTGGCTGCTAGCGCTTACCGCTTCAATTATTAAGTTGATCTAATCTAGGTCGCATGTTCTCGATCCAACGGCCGATAGCGAAGGATACCCCTTCATTGTGGGCATTTTTGTGTAAGAACCTCTAGGGAATAAACTAATAAACCCACAGTCCACCTCTAAGTTGTCTGAGTCTGGAGAAAACTTCTGGATTTGCCTCCGGGGTTCTCTGTAATTAGTGCTTGGTCTAGAGAACAATGAAAATGGATAGTTAATTACAGAAATTGCTTTTTAACACAAAAATAATTCTAGAAACTTGTGAAATTCATAGTTACTTCATTTTAACTCCAAATTGAGTCATTCCAGTTGCAATAATTTTGTATTAATATTGTTTATCACCTAGTACCTTTGTTTAGCCATAAAACTTGAATTAAAGTTTTTTCATTTGAATTAATCTATTCTAGGTACTAAATAACTCCAGAAATTCATAACTTGAAATCCATAACTCCAAAATTAATAATTCCTGTTCCTATGATCTTATTTTAATGTGTAGATTACTAGTATGTATTTTGTTCTTATGTTTGGTGTGATGTTAATTTTGCCTATACCATGTTTGTTTGTATTGTTATGATTAGCGCGAGGTCACAAGTCATCTGAAAAGCAAGTGGGTACCTAGAATCTCAAGTCCCAAGCAAGTTGTGTCCTTGATCACTTCTTTTACCTAGTCATGTTCTATTTAATCATAATGATCTGCATAGGTTAATTTTGATGGGACCATAATAGGTTACCCTAGTTTGACTATCTTTATACCTTGTTCACCACTGAATTTTGGGTAGTACCTGCTATTGCTTTATGTGGTTTTGGGTATAGAGATGCACATTATTCATGATCACACTTTTATTATCAGTTGTTATTTACTGTTCATGTTAAGATCATTATGTTAATTGGAACATGGAGCGACCACCCGGGAAAACAGTGCTACCACAAGGGAGGAATGGGACCCCTTGGCTGATTAATTAGGAAAGCTAGTGGATGACTACCTTACCCGAAAGTGGCAAGGGCAGTAGGGGAGTGGTCAATATAGGGAGGTCCTTGGGTTGATTTTGCTACGATGGCAGTCAGGCGAGGGATCCCTGCACTGGAGCTTCCTATAAACTATAGCGGGTTTTCTGAAGCTAGTGGAACTTTGTAAAGGCCTCGTAGTGTTACCCTGTCTCGCTTCCTTGCTAGAGGTGTATGGGGCCCATACAACCCCATGGCAGATGGGTAACATGACTTGTGGGTAATGATGTGCAACCTCTGCAGAGTGTAAAACTAGTATATCAGCCATGCTCACGGTCATGAGCAGCTCGGACCCTCACATGATTAATTTATGGAACTAAATTCAATTTGTCATATGCATTGCATTGCGGGTATTGTTATCACTTTTGTTCTACTACTTAATTGGGTTGGTATTTACTTATATTTAGTAATTACTAATAAAATTTTGACCAACTTTAAGAGCAATGCTCAGCTTTAACCATCCTCTTTGGTAAGCCTTACACTTCACATGAGCTCCCACCTTTGGCGAGTTCATGCACATTATTCTCCACAACTTGTTGAGCGATGAACGTATGTGAGCTCACTCTTGCTGTCTCATACCCCCACAGGTCAAGAATAGGTACCACAGGATGAGGCGAATGGAGGATGTCGTGATGAGTTTGTGAGAGGTCTAGGTCGTCGTCTCCCAGTCAACTTTGGGTTGCTAGATCATTGTCTCACTATGATGTAATTATTTATTTATTTTGTACATAACTCCTATTATATAGTAAAGATGTGACATTCATTTCTGTACCACTATTCATCATATATGTGAGACTTGGTCCTAGCACACCTGGTGATTATTTTGCGCCCGGGTTTTGGACCCCTAAAACCCGGGTGTGACAGAAGTGGTATGAGAGCAATGTTGACTGTAGGACGAAAACCTAGATAGAACTGGACAACCATTGTCTATTTATCTTTGCTACTCTGATTCTTTCTAAACTTTCCTTAATCTTCTTTTTCATCCACTGCTACTTTACTCTGATTACTCTTACCTTTTCACTTCTAAAGACAAATGTGGATTTCAAACATTGAAATCATGTGCCTAAAATGACCTTGAGGAATAGGAGACCTACTCTTAGGAACAAAAACAAAACTATTTTTATTATATAGATATCTATGAACTTGAATGTTTGTCCTTATGATACTTGTCTGATTTGGATCTTTGATTGAGTGTGATGGGTTGTGGATTAATATCCACAATTGCATCTGCATATATATCTAGGTATAACAGATAATATTTATAAAATAACTAGACAATCTAGATTATCCCCATGAAAATGTATCTAGTATTCCGTATCTATCTCATCTTGACAAATTCTATCTTACCTTTGGACATTAACCTTATACAACTAGTTACCCCAATCTTGACATAAAACATCAGATTAAGCCCTACCAAAGAATCTTCAGTTCATAAACAACTACTAGCCTATTCATCCTGTCTACCAAATAATTTCCCTTGCAAAACTATCTTACCATATGCTTCTAACTCAGATGGTCAATATCAGGAAGGGAGGAGGAATTGATCTACCTGCCAATCCACATAACCAAAGGGTGCTTAGACAACAAAAACAAGCAGAGATGAATCCTCCAAATCCTCCACGAGTCGGTGCTGACCTAAGTGGTTGCAACCCAGATGCGAATAATGCAACAGATGGATGACACTATGGCCGATATGCACGCGTAGATGCGATAGGAGCGTCAGGAAATGCGCCAAGAGAGGGAGGAGATGCGTCATGAGCTGAAGGGTGCAACAGCAACAACCACCACTTCCTCCGCCACCACCACCAGCTCCACCCAGGGATAAGCACCAGGAGTTTATGAGTCACAAACCACCAACCTTCTCCAACTCTGCGGACCCACTACAAGCAGATGACTGGCTAAAGTCGATAGATAAGATGCTCAACATAGCTCAGTGCTCAGACAGAAAGTGCTCTATGCATCGGGTCGTCTTACTGGTCCCACTGCAGATTGGTGGGATGCGTATTGCGCTGCTTATGCTACCGTCAACACAATCACATGGGCAGAATTCTCCACTCAATTCAGGAATTACCATATTCCTATTGGACTCATGAAGATTAAAAGGAAGGAGTTTCTGTCCCTCAAGCAGGGAAGTATGTCTATGAGTGAATATAGGGACAAATTCATCCAGCTATCTCGATATGCTCCTAGGTATGTTGAGGATGATGAGAAGAAGCAGGAGCTCTTTCTGGACAGGTTTGATTGGACCCCTACATTATCAACTGGTATCGCACACATTCCCGTCCTTCCAAAGACTACTTGACAAAGCTATTGCTGTGGAAAACAAGAGGTGTGAGTTTGGAGAGAAAAGAAGGGCTTGCTAACCAAGGACAGGCTGGAAGTAGTTCCCGTCCTCGCCATACTACCACTCCAAGTATACTAGCTCGTGGCGGTTCTGGGCAGCAAACTCAACAGACACAAACTGTTACTCCTCAAGCAAGCATCCCAGCAGGACCCGTTGCTCCTAACACATCCACCAACAGGGCATGCTTCAAGTGTGGACAATCGGAACACTACGCCAACTACTGTCCTAACAGGGCTGCCTACACTACACTGGCTCCAATGAAGCATGGTCAGGATTCGGCGGGAAAAAGTCAGCCCCTATATGTCAATCGAGAGCAAGTCCACCATGCAGTAGAGACAGAACCTGGTGAACTTGAAATTCAAGAAGAAGTGCTAGTTGAAGATGAAGTAGTCGGTGAAGAAGTCAACAAGCAACAAGAGTAGAGCATACATAGAAATAAACATAAATATATATATATATATATTTACTATTTGTAAGACCTAAATATTAGTTTAGCTAGTAGTTAGCATGTTACTATTTTAGGAATAATAATAAGGTCTCTTCGACCATATGTTTTGCTAATAAATTATGCATCATGCTGAGATTCTTGTTTGTGCATATGTTTTGAGACAATATGGGTATACATCCTTTTTCTTACAAATCTCGAGGACGAGATTTCTATTAAGGGGGTAGGATTTGTAAGACCCAAAATTAGTAGAAAAAATTTAATTATAAAATAAATAAGCAAATATAGATATTATATTACTTTGGGAATGGGGTATGAGAAAGGAAATTTGTAATAGAGTCAACTATGTTAGAGACAAATATGAGAAGGAGAATAAAATAGTAATATTTAAAATAATATGGTTTATATTCATATTTGGATTTCAATTGATATCTTTGGAAAATCTGAAAATTAAAAAGAGCTAGAGAAAGGTAATTATGAAAATCATATAATTCTAAAACATCTAATTCTTTTTGAATTAAATGGTGAGGAGGAAGATAAATAATAAAAATAACAATAATAACAATAATAATATGGCAAAAAGAGAAAGTACTATTCATGTTGAAATTATGTTTGGAAATTTGAAAGTGTCAAACTGGAATTGAATTTAGTAGGGACACTTCAAATTAGAATTTGGAAAGAAAGGGAAGAAAATACAAAAAATAAATTAAAAAGAAAAAGAGATCTAACCTAAATGGGCTGATTCCTCACAGCCGGCCCGTTTTTCTTTTTTTTTCTCCACGCATGAGCGGCCCAGAAACCTGGTGTGCCGACGGGTGGGGCCAACCCATCATTCACTCATCTAGCGCTTGTATATTTCTGCGTGTGCAACCTTCCTGTGATCGACACGTGGGCCAGTGTGGGCAGTGCTCGCATGCGCACTCTCTTAGCCTTCCCAGTCTTGCGCATCACTAGCATGTGGGCCCCACCTAGGTAGTTTCCCATCCCACGCGAGCACAGACATTCGGGCCCCGCTCGCCAGATTCTGCCCTCCACCACCTTACGTAGTCGCTGTACAGTGGCCCTCTCTCGCCAGATCGATATTCTTCCCTCGAAAACAAACTCGCGTGATGCGCGCCACTTCAACAGACCAAACCCACATCCATGGCTCATGGCCTGAACGGACTTCGCTGTGCTGTGACCCCCCTTCTATCGGACCTCACCTCACGAGGATTTGCGGCCGGGTGAACACGTAACAGAACGAGTCGTTGCCGCCGCGTATCATGGGAACCACCGCGATCGATGCGGGCGAACCAGCTCCATTGCCCCAGCGTATAAAGACCAACCCCGTGGCTCCCCTCATCCCCTCCAAACTCTACGCAGTCGCTGAGCCTCACCTTACGGATAGAACCAGTCACCGGATTCCTGCGCGAAATAAGCCGCCACGAGCAAATCACATGGTGGTCGGCGCTTAACTCCAATCCAGTGCTCTGGGAGTATCACCGGTGTGTGTCGAAGGCATACGAATCATCAATTCGCAAGCGGGGGCACCAAATCGTCAATGATTTATTGTCGTTGCACCAGCTCCGCCGTGGGACACCACCCTAGTGTGGCCAAGGGCTACAGCTATGCAATACTTGGTATGGACTTCCCTATCGTATTCCCTATTCCTTGCGCATCGCATTTTCGTTGGCTGCGGTCAGGGGGTGCTTGGGGGAGCGTTTCGGCTGGCGCGGGGGGGGGGGGGGGGGGTCGACAGCCGTAACCGGTGGGCGGCGCCGCTCGATCTAGCGCGAGGTTGGGGGGTAAGCGCTATGGCGTGTGGATCATCGATTGTGGGATCTACGGTCATGATTAGAGTAAACATACCCCTTCGTCACATAAAAATCTAGCTGTTAATTTTAAATCGGAGGGCTGTGCATGGGCGCGGGCATGGTCGAATCTTGGCCATGGATCTCAGATCTAGTGGCTGCTAGCGCTTATCGCTTCAATTATTAAGTCGATCTAATTTGGGTCACATGTTCTCGATCCAACGGCCGATAGCGAAGGATACCCCTTCATTGTGGGCATTTTGCGTAAGAACCCCTAGGGAATAAACTAATAAACCCCCAGTCCACCTCTAAGTTGTCTAAGTCTGGGGAAAACTTCTGGATTTGCCCCCGGGGTTCTCTGTAATTAGTGTTCAGGTCCAGAGAACAATGAAAATGGATAGTTAATTACAGAAATTGCTTTTTAACACAAAAATAATTCTAGAAACTTGTGAATTTCATAGTTAATTCATTTTAACTCCAAATTGAGTCATTCTAGTTGCAATAATTTTGTATTAATATTGTTTATCACCTAGTACCTTTGTTCAGCCATGAAACTTGAATTAAAATTTTTCCATTTGAATTAATCTATTCTAGGTACTAAATAACTCCAGAAATTCCTAACTTCAAATCCATAACTCCAAAATTAATAATTCATGTTCCTATGATCTTATTTTAATGTGTAGATTATTAATATGTATTTTGTTCTTATGTTTGGTGTGATGTTAATTTTGCCTATACCATGTTTGTTTGTATTGTTACGACTAGCGCGAGGTCACGAGTCATCTGAAAAGCAAGTTGGTACCTGGAATCTCAATGTCCCAGGAAAGTTGTGCCATTGATCACTTCTTTTACCTAGTCATGTTCTAATTAATCATAATGATATGCATAGGTAATTTTGATGGGACCCAATAGGTTACCCTAGTTTGACTATCTTTATACCATTGTTCACCACTGAATTTTGGGTAGTACCTGCTATTGCTTTATGTGGTTTTGGGTATAGAGATACACATTATTCATGATCACACTTTTATTATCAGTTGTTATTTACTGCTCATGTTAAGATCATTATGTTGATTGGAACATGGAGCGACCACCCGGGAAAACAGTGCTACCACAAGGGAGGAATGGGACCCCTTGGCAAATTAATTAGGAAAGCTAGTGGATGACTACCTTACCCGAAAGGGGCAAGGGCAGTAGGGGAGTGGTCAGTGTAGGGAGGTCCTTGGGTTAATTTTGTTGCGATGGCGGTCAGGCGAGGAATCCCTGCACTAGTAGCTTCCTATAAACTGTAGCGGGTTTTCTGAAGCTAGTGGAACTTTTTAAAGGTTTCATAGTGTTACCCTACCTCGCTTCCATGGTAGAGGTGTATGGAGCCCGTACAACCCCGTGGCAGATGGGTAACATGACTTGTGGGTAAAGATGTGCAACCTCTGCAGAGTGTAAAATTGGTATATCAGTCGTGCTCACGGTCATGAGCAGCTCGGACCCTCACATGATTAATTTATGCAACTAAATTCAATTTGTCATATGCATTGCATTGCGGGTATTGTTATCACTTTTGTTGTACTACTTAATTGGGTTGGTATTTACTTATATTTAGTAATTGCTAATAAAATTTTGACCAACTTTAAGAGCAATGCTCAGCTTTAACCATCCTCTTTGGTAAGCCTTACACTTCACATGAGCTCCCTAACTTTGGCGAGTTCATGCACATTATTCCCCACAACTTGTTGAGCGATGAATGTATGTGAGCTCACTCTTGCTGTCTCATACCCCCCACAGGTCAAGAACAGGTACCACAGGATGAGGCGAACGGAGGATGATGTGACGAGTCCGTGAGAGGTCTAGGCCTTCGTCTCCCTGTCAACTTTGTTGCTGGATCGTTGTCTCCCTATGATGTAATTATTTATTTATTTTGTATAGAACTCCTATTATATAGTAAAGATGTGACATTCGTTTCTTTACCACTATTCATCATATGTGTGAAACTTGGTCCCAGCACACCTGGTGATTATTTCGCGCCCTGGTTTTGGACCCCTAAAACCTGGGTGTGACACTATTTTACTGCAATTATGTTTGTAGGCTTGTATTGTGCACTTAAGTGTAGGAATTGGTTGAAACCCTAGTTGCATGAACTCAGGTTCCTTTTTGAGATAAATACTAGTATGGTAGAATGAGTAGCTGCTATGTTAATTAAGGATCTCGGAAGAAGTCGAGTGATTTTTCTAGCACTCGCGCGAGGTCAGGAATTGACTATATCAATTTTTGATACCAGGGATTATGATTGTCTATGGACACGGATCCCTGTGGGATGCCTTGTACATGGAAGGATTTGAAATAGGGATTAACATGTGGATACTTATGTCAAGCATTTGAAAAGTACTAAACACATGACAAGAAATATGGTAAATCGGTAAGCCTAGTATCTGATTGAACCAGCCCATAGACTTTACCCCTCACGTGTCCTGAGAAGTGGTCTCCCATTTCAGATATGGTGGGTACAAGTGCGGTCACTGTATGACAGCGGCCGGGGTCAGTGGAGCATTGTACGTCAAGGCAGTGAGTCTTGATCTGTTGCGAGGGAATCAATGGGGACAATTGATGTGTGTGGGACAGAGTGCCCCTACACATTGTGTGTTTAGGTTTACCTTGCAAAGTTAAAAATCAATTCGAATCGCCTGCTTCTCGCAGCTAATGAGACTGCTTGATCTACTGTACTGCATTGAGTAAGAAGTATAATGAGGATTCATAATATGAAGTGTTGCTTGCACTAATTGCTTGCTACCATAAATGCTTAGAAGGATGCTAACCTAGTCTAAGGAATAATATAGAACTTAAAAAGCTAGAAACTGTTCTAGACTCAGCTAGTGCTTTTGGCAAAGCAAACCACTAAGCCAAACAA